>CM062918.1:121664561-122914561 GCA_031878705.1 Tapirus indicus | reverse complement strand
TAGTCTAGTGGGAGTGGCTGACCCCTGTATTAGGACTATAATACAGTATTATAAATAAAATTCTAGAGGACATTCTGCTAGTGCAGAGGAGGGCGCATCACCCAGTGAAGTCTGTGGAGTTCAGAGGAGCGTTTGGCACAGGAAGGATTCTTGGTGATGAATGGGAGGTGTTTTCCTGATGAAATGAGGAAGCATGGAGGAAGAACTGCCCATACAGACAAAAAATTGCTTGTGTGTTTCAGAAACTAGATATTGACCATGGAGTGTGTGTGAGGAACCACAAACCATTCCCTGTTGCTGCAGTATGAATGTGGGAAGGGGGTACGGAGGGATATGAAGCAGCGACCTGCTTACATAGTGGCTCTTGGATGCTATTCTAAGGGACTTAGATCTTATTCTACAAGGGATGTGGAAGCTCTGAAGGGTTTGAGGCACGAAATAACATGAGTAGGTTTTTAGCAAACCACAGTGGTAGCTGTGTCTGGGATAAATTTGAGAGGAGGAAGCCTGAAAGCAAGAAACCAGCTGGAGAGCTGGGGTAATCTGGAGATATTGGAAACAATCACCGAATTTCAGTTTCATGACACTCATAAGAAAACACTGCAGTGAGGCAGTGTAGGGCATGGGCTCTGGAGCCAGATGGCCTGGGGTTGAATTCTGGCCCACCCCTGGGTGACCCAGAGCAAGTTATGAATCTCCAAGTCTCATTTTCTACATGTGTAAAATGGGGATGAAAACCAAGATCTCTTATCATTTACTATAAAAATTAAACAAGATAATCAATACAAATTGCATAGCACAGTGCCTGGTAGTAAATAGTACTCTGTGAATGTTAGCCATGATTTGGTGAGGAATATCAATGACATTTCCAGACAATCTAATCACTTCTGTCAACTTAGAACCATAAAAATTGTTTTTATTTCAGCAAGGGTGCAGGAAAAAACTCCACCAGAATGAAAAAAGTAAAGGGAATTTAATTGTTTTTTGCAAAAGAAATATCCTGGCCTTATTGACATGCATCCTAGTTTCCAAGATGCAAAGTTGTGTAGTTAACATGGTCTTGTGTTAAGTTAGATATAGAAAAATATTCGAAGAATGGCATCATTATTTCTGCAGTGTGTTCACTAAGGATGAGAAACATTTGATATCATCAGTAACTGCAGATTCTATCAACATTTGCAAGACTTCATTGCCCAGAGATGTTTAATAAAATCTGACTGGCTTCATCAGATCCCACAGTCTCTTACTTGTCTGTTTGATGACAATGGAGAGAAGTGCAAGTGAGGTAGTTCATTTTACTCAGTTTATTTTTTATGTATTTAATATTTTATTTTTCAATCTTTTTATGTATTTACATTTCATAATTTTATTTATTTTTCTGTATGTAAAAACTGAATTATTTCCACATGTTTCAAAATATAAAAAGTATTATTGAGAGTTTAAAATAACATTAAAAGAAAATAATCATCCATATTTCCACAAAGCCCTAACTTAACACTCTTTTAAGACTGCCCTGGGCGCTAGCCTGCCAAACTCCTGAACTCGGAAGCCTTCTCTTGGTGTGTTCCCCTCCACGTTCTCTACTCTTACATACCCCTTGCCCCAGTCTGGCCTGTCCTAGGCTTGAAAATGGGACCTGGACGATTGTAGGCTCCTTGGTAGAGTCAATCCTTAGGTTGTGCTAAAGATGACTAAAATTATAGGTCAAGTTTTACCAGGAAGCACTTCATTATTATTATTATTATGAGATAATAGTTCTCTCCAATTCTGCAGTTCCTCTGCAGTCTATTTTTAACTCACACAATTAACAGAGAGGAAATAGAAAATTATTGTAAGGAAAAAATACTCATTTTTTTATAGACTGAGATAGTCTAAATCCACAAAAGAAAGCAGAAAATAATTAGCCAGAAAAGCCAGGCCAGAACACATTTTTTTTGCTGGGGATTTTCAGATGTTAGGACAAACAGTAGGAAACAGTACTTTAAAAACTAAAGTGTTAACCACAAAACTATGAAACTCCTAGGTGATAATACAGAAGAAAGTCTAGGTGACTTTTGGTTGGCCATGATTTTTTAGAAAGAAAATTGGTAAATTGGACTTCATTAAATTGAAAAACTTCTGCTCTGCAAAAGGCACTGTTAGAATGCAAAGATAAGCCACAGACTGGGAAAACATTTTTTGCAAAAGACATGTCTGATAACAGACTGCTATGAAAAATATGCAAAGAATTCTTAAAACTCAACAATAAGAAAAAAAAAAACCCCAAATTGGGCCAAAGACCTGAACCTCACCAAAGAAGAATTACAGATGGCAAATAGCATATGAAAGGAAGATCAACACCATACGTCATCAGGGAAATGCAAAGTAAAACAACGAGACACCACTACACACCTATTAGAATGGCCAAAATCCCGTTGACAACACCAAATGCTGGTGAGGATGTGGAACAACAGAAACTCTCATTCATTGCTGGTGGGAATGAATGCAAAAATGGTGCAGCCCCTTTGGAAAACAGTTTGGCAGTTTCTTACAAAACTAAACATGCTTTTACCGTATAATCCAGCAATCACGCTCCTTGATATTTACCCAAATTAGCTGAAAACCCACATCCACACAAAAACCTGCACATGGATGTTTATAGCAGCTTCATTCATAATTGCCAAAACCTGGACACAGTCAAGATGTCCTTCAGTAGGTAAATGGATAAACAGACTGTAGTACATTCATACAATGGAATATTATTCTGTGCTCAAAAGAAATGAGCTATCAGGCCACAAAAAGACATGCAGGCAACTTAACCGCATACGGCTAAGTGAAAGAAGCCAATCAGGAAAGGCTATATACTATATGACATTCTGGAAAAGGGAAAACTATGGAGACAGTAAGAAGTTTAGTGGTTGCCAGCTTTTAGTAGGGAGGGAGGGATGAATCGGCGGAGCACAGATGATGCAGTGAAACTGTTAATCTCCAGGACACTGTAACGGGAGATACATGCCATTGTACATTTGTCAAAACCCACAGAACGTACAACACTAAGAGTGAAACCTAATGTAAACTATGGACTTTAGTTAATAATAATGTATTAATATTGGCTTATCAATTGTAACAAATTTACCACACCAATGCAAGATATTAAAGAGAAAGTAGAGAAAGTTGGAGGGAGGTGAGGAGTAAATTGGAGCTCTCTGTATTATTTGCTCAATTTTTTTGATAAACCTAAAACTGCTCAAAAAATAGTCTATTAATTTAATAAATCAGGTGTTTTTCTTTAAAGATATTTCTGAGAATTGCCTAGATTTCCATGTGAACTTTTATGCATTGACACAGCTAAATAAGGACTTTTGGTGTCTAGGCATTTTACGATAACATCCTTAAGGAGTCTGAGGAGTTTGTGAGAGAGAAAGTTGAATAAAATTGGTACATATCGTTTGGATTCACAGGTCCAGGTATAGAACTGGTTAGACCCCCATCTTTAGCAATTCTCAGGTAACTGTGTCACATAGCTAGAGAGACAGATAATTCAGTGCTTTAGCTCACTGAGTCAGAAACACCAGGTCTTTCTGTTCCATCATTTCTGTCTCTGGCTAAAAGATAGATTTGTAAATATACATATACTCTACTTCCACCCACCAAAAAAAGATAAATTACAGGGAGCCAGGCAGGATAGAAGAGAATTGTAGGCATCAGACTGAGCTAATGCTGGGCAAGAAAGGGCCATGTAAAGCTTAGGACTGGAGGAAACCATACATTGTTTTTTTTCATTACCAAGTCTTCTAACTTTAAAACAAAACATGTACAAGAAGTTATACTATGTTGTGATATGGACCGTAATGGAGATATTTACAAATCCTGTAATGATGTAGCATGTGAACTTTGAAATTAGACCCTGATTCTAATCTCTACTCTGCCACTAGCTATTGCTCTTGGGCAAATGACTTAACATTCTTTAAGCTTCAGTTTCTTCGCCTGGAGAAAGTTCATAGCAATATTTACCCAAGAGGATCATTGTAGGAAGCAAATGTGATATTTCCTTCTTTTCCAGCTTTATTGAGATATAATTGACAAATAAAATTGTAATATATTTAAAGTTTACAACATAACGATTTAATATATGTATACATTGTGAAAGGATACCCACCATCAAGTTAATTAACACATCCATCACCTCACATATTTAACTTTTTTGTGTGTGTGAGAATGTTTAAGTTCTACTCTCTTAGCAAATTTCAATTATATAATGCAGTATTATAAACTATAGTCACCATGTTATACATTAGATCCTTAGACCTTATTCATCTCATAACTGGGAATTTGTACTTTTTTACCAGCCTTTCTCTGTTTCCCCCACCCCCTAGCCGATGGCAGCCACCATTCTCCAATCTGTTTCTATGAGTTCAACCTTTTTTTAAGATTCCACATAAATGTGATACCATACATTACTTGTCTTTCTGTGTCTGGCTTATTTCACTTAGCAAAATGCCCTCTAGGTTCATCCATATTGTCCCAAATGGCAGGATTTCCTCTTTTTTAAGGTGGAATAGTATTCCATTTTATACATATACCACATCTTCTTTATCCATTCATCTGTCAACTGACACATTGGTTGTTTCCATATCTTGGCTATTGTAAATTATGCTGCAGTGAACATGGGAGTGCAGATGTGTCTTCAAGACAGTGACTTTATTCCTTAGAATACATACCCAGAAATGGGATTGCTGGATTATATGATAGTTCTATTTTTAACTTCTTAAGGAACTTCCATAGTGTTTTACATATACCAATTTACATTCCCATCAACAGTGCACAAGGGTTCCCTTTTCTCCACATCCTCCCGAACATGTCTTATCTTTTGACTTTTTGATAATAGCCATTCTAACAGGTGTGAGGCGATACCTCATTGTGGTTTTGATTTGCATTTCCCTGATGATTAGTGATGTTGAGCACCTTTTCATGTACCTGTTGGCCATTTGTATGTCCTTTTTGGAAAAATGTGTATTTAGGTTCTTTATCCATTTTTTAATTCAGTGATTTTTTTTTTTTGCCGTTGAATTGTATGAGTTCCTTGTGTATTTTGGATATTAACCCCTTATCAGATATATGATTTGCAAATATTTTCTCCCATTCCATAGGTTACCTTTTCATTCTGTTGTTTTGCTGTGCAGAAGCTTTTTAGTTTGATGTAGTCCCACTTTATTTTTGCTTTTGTTGCCTTTGATTTTGGTGTCCAATCCAAAAAAATCATTTTTGAGACTGACGTCAAGGAGCTTACCTCCTACGTTTTCTTCTAGAGGTTTTATGGTTTCAGGTCTTACATTCAAGTCTTGATGAATTGACCCTTTATCATTATATAACGACCCATTGGCTTTCAGAGCTAGGTGTTTTGGGGGTTTGTCCTTTGAGTAGGAATCTTTAAAGTTGGGGCACTAGATGTGTGATCCAAACCCTTCCCTCCTCAGGTAGAAGCTAGGAGTTGGGGAAATCCCTCCCCATTGGTGCTGTGTGGGGGGTGTGGTTTATGGTAAGAGTGTGTCTCAGCCTTTCCTATTCATTTTGATGTGGGTATTTTCTCAGTCACCTGACGTGTATGAGTAACTTAGCTGATTTCTCTCAGTGGGAATTGTTTCATGTGTAGCTGTACAATTGGTACATCCAGGGAGGAGGAAAATTCAGGAGACTGCTATGTCACCATCTTGGTCTGGAGTCCCTGGAGTAAATCTGATAGTTCTAAGGTGTCTGTCATATAAGAAGTACACAATAAATAATGGTAAATAATGTACACTCTCTATTCTCAGTCTATCACTAATATCTTAAATTTACCTAAAATGACTTTTGAATGCCATATTTCTAGACTTAGAGGTTAGACAACAAAAGACCCCAAATAGCCAAAGGAATCTTGAGAAAAAAGAACACAGATGAAGGTATCACACTCCCTCATTTCAAAATATACTACAAAGCTATAGTAATCAAAACAGCATGGTACTGGCACAAAAACAGACACACAGATCAATGGAACAGAATCAAGAGCCCAGAAATAAACCCACACATCTATGAGTGGCTAATTTTTGGCAAGGGAGCCAAGAACATACAATGGAGAAAGGAAAGTCTCCTCAATAAACGGTGTTGGGAAAACTGGACAGCAACATGCAAAAGAATGACAGCAGACCATTATTTTATGCCATACACAAAAACTAACTCAAAGTGGATTAAAGACTTGAATGTAAGAACCTGGAACGATAGAACTTCTAGAAGAAAACATAGGCAGTACACTCTTCGACATTGGCCTTAGCAGCATGTTTTCAAATACCATGTCTGATCAGGCAAGGGAAACAATAGAAAAAACAAACAAGTGGGACTACATCAAACAAAATCTTCTGCATGGCAAAGGAAATTACCAATAAAATGAAAAGACAATCTAACAATTGGGAGAAGATATTTGCAAACCATATATCTGATAAGGGGTTAATATCCAAAATATGTAAAGAACTCATACATCTCAACAACAAAAAAATGAACAGCCCAATTAAAAAATGGGCAAAACATCTGAACAGACATTTCTCCAAAGAAGAGATCCAGATGGCCAACAGGCTCATGGAAAGATGTTCAACATCACTAATTATTAGGCAAATGCAAATGAAAACTGCAATGAGATATCACCTCATGCCTGTCAGAATGGCTATAATTAACAAAACAAGAAATAAGTGTTGGAGATGATGTGGAGAAAAGGGAACTCTCATACACTGCTCTTGGGGGTGCAAACTGGTGCAGCCACTATGGAAAACAGTATGGAGATTTCTCAAAAAATTAAGAATAAAACTACCATATGATCCAGCTATTCCACTCTTGAGTATTTATCCAAAGAACATGAAAACATGAATGTGTAAAGATATATGCACCCCTATGTTCATTGCAGCATTATTCACAATAGCCAAGACTTGGAAGCAACCTAGATGCCCATCAAGGGACAGGTGGACAAAGAATATGTATGTATTCACAACAGAATACTACTTTTGCCCATAAAAAAGATGAAATCTTGCCATTTGCAACAACATGGATAGACCTTGAGGGTATTGTCTAAGCAAAATAAGTCAGAGGAAGGAAGTCAAATACCATGTGACCTCACTCATAAATAGAAGATAAAATCATCAACAAACAAACACATGGAGACAGAGACTGGATTGGTGATTACCAGAGGGAAAGTGGGGAGGGAGGATGGTGAAAGGGGTGATGAGGCACATGTGTATGGTGATGGATGGTATTTAGTCTTTGTGTGGCAAACAGGAAATTGAAATATAAAGATGCACACCTGAAATTTATATACTGTTATGAACCAATGTTATCTCAATAAAAAAAATAAGTGGAGGGAAAGATGTATCAATTTTTAGGCAAAATATGTAAATGTAACTTCAGATAGTTCTGCATACACTGGTCTTTCCACCTGTGGAGAAAGTACAGAAACATAGTTTCTTTAAAAAATCCAAAGAGAAAGCAAAGTTTCTATACCACTTTACTGACTAATAGTTCAACACTTTAGAATCTCAAGATAATAAGGGTGGTTAATACATTTGGATGTTCCAACTTGGTTGTACTGTTTGAAGATGTGTGAATATTTTTTATGTGTCAGAACAAGGGCAAAAACTCTAATTTGAGGAAAAGTAGATCACAAGATATTGTCCCTAATTGAATATAACCTTATCCCCAGTCTTATAAATATTACTGTGGACTCAATTCTCCCAGGACCAACTTGAATTCTGTCAAACAGTATGATCTCTTTTGAATTTTCCAGCTTTAAACTGTGAAGCATATCAGGAAAGTTATCGGTTGTCCAGTGATGGAAAGCATCTTATATAGAATTTTAGACCGTTGAACAAAGAAAGACTAAGAAAAAGAGAAAGTCCAATTATTTGTCAAATTTTAAGTCAAATACAACCATAATTCTTGTGAACAAGGATTACTCTTATAATTGTTCAACTTGGCTATGACCTAACTTCATTGGAACAGATAAATCTTAAAAATATGAAAGCAAAGATTTTCCTCCCTTTGCTTTTTTTATATTGTGATAAAATACATGTAACATAAACTTTACTGTTTTAGCAGCTTTTAAGTGTACAATTCAGTGATATTAAGTGCTTTCACATTGTTGTGTAATCATCAGCACTATCCATCTCTAGAACTTTTACATCCTTTCAAACTGAAACTCTGTACCCATTAAATAGCAATTCCCTATTACCTTCTACCCCCAGCCCCTGGTAACTACTATTATATTTTCTGTTTCTATGAATTTGTTTATACTAGGTACCTCAAATAAGTGGAATCATACATTATTTGTCCTGTTTTTTGGTCTGGATTATTTCACTGAATGTAATGTTTTCAAGGTTCATTCATGTTGCACCATGCATAAGATTTTTCTTTTTCTTTTTAAATAGACTTTACGTTTTAGGGTAGTTTTAACTTCACAGAAAAATTGAGTGGAAAGTACTGAGTTCTCATATTCCCTGCCTGCCCTTCCCCCAACAGTCTTCCCCACTATCAACATTCTGCACAAGAATGGAACAGTTGTTACAATCAATGAACCTACATTGACACATCATTATCACCCATTATTATTATTATCATCACATTAGAATTCATTCTTGGTGTTGCGCATTCATAGATTTTGTCAAATGTATGACCACATATATCCATCATCAGAATATCACACAGAATAGTTTCACTGCCCTAAAAATCCTCTATGCTTTTGCTCATTCATCTGTTCTTTCCCCCTAATCTCTGGCAACCACTGAACTTTTTAATGTCTTAACTGTTTTGCCTTTTCCAGAATGTCATATAGTTGGAATCATATAGTATTTAGCTTTTTCTGATTGGCTTCTTTCGCTTAGCAATATGCAATTAAGTTTCTTCCATATATTTTTGTGGCTTGATAGCTCATTTCTTTTTGTGTGTGTGTGTGTGAGGAAGACCAGCCCTGAGCTAACATCCGTCACCAATCCTCCTCTTTTTGCTGAGGAAGACTGGCCCTGGGCTAACATCTGTGCCGGTCTTCCTCTACTTTATATGGGATGCCGCCACGGCTTGACTGACGAGCAGTGCATCGGCAGGCGCCCGGGATCCGAACTTGTGAATCCTGGGCTGCCAAGCACGGACTAAACCACTGTGCCACCAGGCAGCCCCCTGATAGCTCATTTCTTTTTAGCACTGAATAATATTCCATTGTTTGGATGTACCACAGTTTATCTATTTACCTAGTCAAGGACATCTTGATTGCTTCCAAGTTTTGGCTATTATTAATAAAGCTTCTGTAAACATTCATATGCAGGTTTTTATGTGGATGTAGGTTTTCAACTCATTTTGGTAAATACCAAGGAGGATAATTGTTGGATTGTATGGGAAGGATATGTTCAGTTTTGTATGAAATTGCCAAACTATTTTCCAAAGTGACTGTATTATTTTTGCATTCCCATGAGTGAATGAGCATTCCAGTTGCTCCACATCCAGCATTTGATGTTGTCAGCATTTGGATTTTGTCCATTCTAATAGGTATGTAGTGGTATCTCATTTTAATTTGCAATTCCCTAATGACACATGATGTTGAGCACCTTTTGGTATGCTTATTTGTTATTTGTATTTTTCTTTGGTGAGGCATCTGTTCAGATATTTTATGTATTTTGTAGTTGGGTTGTTTGTTTTCTTATTGTTGAGTTTTAGGAGTTCTTTGTATATTTTGGATACCAATCCTTTATCAGGTAGGTTTGTGGCAAAATTTTTCTCCCAGTCTGTGGCTTGACTTCTCATTCTCTTGTTGTATCAGAATTTCATTTCTTTTTAAGGCTGAATGATATTCCAGAGCATGTATATACCACATTTTGTTTATCCATTCATCTGTTGATGGACATTTGTATTATTTTCACCTTTTGGTGATTGTGAGTAGTGCTGTATTAATGTTGGTCTACAAATATCTGTTCAAGTCCCTGCTTTAAATTTTTTTGAGTATACACCCAGAAGTAGAATTGTTGGACATTTCTTTGCTTTTAAAAATTCTTCAATAGTGCAGCTAAGCAATTATTCTCAATTATTACTTGTGTCAATAAAGTAGTCATGTAGCATTTGCAATAAGGCACTATTAAAACAATCTTTGCTCTTTGTAGAGCTTTACCATTTCTTGTCATTATGTGAAGAATGAATCAGCAGTCTGCCAGCTTCAAGAAACTAACTATGATCCTTGACTGCAAATAGCTTTCCTGAAGGGAAAGTGAAGTGAATAGAAGCAAATGGAAATTTATAAAATACTGTCAAAAATAAAAGAGATGGCCCATCGTTCCCGTTTGAAAGGATAAAGCCTAATTTCAAGTAGTAGCCTGATAAAAGTAGATTAGAATAAAAAGGACCACAGAGAATCCAAATGAAATCTCATCCCTTGCTTCCTCATAATCTACACATATCCAAAGCAGCAGTAGGACAATATATCTATATTTTCTATGCAACAAATAATCTAGCTTACCATTTTATACTCAAAGTACCAAGAAATAGGTAGAAGAATCTTATGAAGACTTACAATCTTACTACATGAAAAGAGAAAATTCTGTTAGATACCTAGACTTTAACTAGGGTAACCATCACCAAGTGGGCAGAGAGATTGGATTAAGTGTGTCTATTATCTGGATATGAAGCATATATGTTTTGTGTCTGGGATCTAGAAAAAAGTTATTATATTTCCACTTATTATCTTTTAAAAATAAAAATATAAGTATGCATAAGCAATATAACTGAGCCTTGTCTTAAAGATATTTTTGTCAGATCCTTGGCTATTATCTTAGTATAACCATGGTCAAAGGTTTACCTTCAATATGTGCTTGAGGGTCTTACGGCTTTATTGCTAAGTTCTTTTCAACTCTTAAAGAGTATATATTTCTTGGGGCCGCCCGGTGGCGCAGCAGTTTAGTCCACACTTGGCAGCCCGGGGTTCGCAGGTTCGGATCCCGGGCGCCCGCCGAAGCACTGCTTGTCAGCCACGCTGTGGCGGTGTCCCATATAAGGTGGAGGAGGATGGACATGGGTGTTGGCCCGGGGCCGGTCTTCCTCAGCAAAAAAAAAAGGGGGAGGATTGGCAACAGATGTTAGGTCAGGGCTGGTCATCCTCACACACAAAAAAAGAGTATATATTTCTTATAATATATAATTTATTCCATAATATAGAAAAAGGTGAAAATATGCAGCAATTAAGGTGAGTATAAACCTGGTATCAAAAACTAACAAAGGTGGACCACAACGGAATATCCTATTTATGAGCATGGATGAGGAAGTATAGAGATAAATACTCAGCAAATGAAAGTAAGGTGAAAGAATAGTCCACAACAATCAACTGGACTTTATCCCAGGAATGATTTAATGTGAGAGAAACTATTACTATGATATGTCACTTTAGTAGGTCAACTCATAAAAGCAAACAATCCTTTCAGTAGCTGCTAAAAAAAGGCATATGATTAAATTCAATATCTATTCCTTGTTTAAAAACTTTTTTTAGCAAGTCAGATTTGGAAGTTGATTTCCTTAATTAAAAAAAGAATATTTGCTACAGACCAATAGTCAAAGTAAGACTTAAGAGTGAAATACTAGAAACAGTCTTATTAAAACCAAGGAAAGATTAAGTATGAAAACTGCATAAGTTAGAAGTCTATTTAATTTAAGCAAAAAGGGACTTTGCTGGAAAATTCTTGGGGCTCACAGATTTCTTGACAAGCTGGAAGACCAGGCTTGGAAACAACAGGATTTGAGAAACTCACAAGGGTCAGGAAGCAGGACACATGGCCGTGACAATGTCTTTTCAGAAATAGTCCTGGTGCAGCCCATCCACCAGGGCTGCCTCAGCTGCAGTGGTTATTACCACCAACAGTGTGCACATTGTCAGGTCACTGGTTCAAGATGCAAAGTCCCAGGAGGGGAATCACAGGGCTAAGTCTAAGTCAAGGGCTTCTCCCACCAACTCTGCAGTACTGCATAAAATGGGAGTGTTCTCCAAATAAAGGTGGAACGCCAAGGAGGAGGGGATTGAAATGCTGGACACCCTTAAATGACACATGTTTACTACCTTACTATTATGCCATTTTTTATTATCAGTTTGCAGATTATTTATACCCAGAACATCCATAGGAATCAACTAAAGCTAACAGCAAAAGCTAAGAGTTTTGTGAACAATTTGGATTAAAGAAATACACAAAAACTATAATTTTCCTATATGATATCAATAACCAGTTAGAGAATACAATGAGAGAAAATATTACTTTTATGGTAGCAAAAATATTAAATTTCTAGAAATTACCATAGAATCATAATTATTGTAAAGGGTTGCATTTCATTCCGAAACATTCGTGGATGCTTTGAAGCTTCCCAATGTACATTCTAGGGAAGTCTTTCTTAAACTTTTCCCCCTTGAGGAATCCTTGCACTAATGTTCAGGTCTCAGGAATTTCTGCATAAAAATTATATTTACAGTTCCTGGTATGTTAATGTGATCAGTAAATCGTAGATATAATGAGCCAATTATCATTGCTGATGTTCTATTGAGTAAAGAAGGATATTTTTCTCATGATCTGTTTCTTTTTGTCAACTTGCTCTGTTTCTTTTGGTTAGCTTACTCTTTTTGTGTGACTTTCTTCCCCTCCCCACGAAGGATGTCAACTTTAATGCAAGTCATTGGAATAGATGGTGACAAATTAAAATTTTTTTAGTTGATTTTTTTTGCCTATCCAAGCAGGTCTAAAAGTCTGATAACAAATTTTTACTGTGCAAGATGCTAATGAGCTATGATATGTGGTGTATGTAATAGATGGTATATGTAAAACTATTTTTTGTATTTAAAATTAAAATGACATTTTAGTCAAACATTCTTGAAGAACTAGATAACTAAGCTTTGCTTACTCTTCTCACAATTAATCTTTCTTTGATTTCTATAAATTTTTAAAATACATAAGACAAACATAAATTTCTGATAAATTACTACCTAGGCTGAAATGGAATTTCAATTTTCTAAAGGTGGTTTTGTAGATTTCCTTTAAATAATGGTTATTAATTGATTTTAACTAATGCTATTTACAACATGAAAATTTATTGACAATGTTGAACAGTAAAACTACTAAAGCTATATGAATGAAGATATAACCCAAGACAATTTTACACAACACTTCAAAAAGTTTCCTATAAAGTAATATGATCAGCCTCCTAGCTGTTTCAAAATTATTATACAAGGGTTGTTGATTTTTTATAGAAATATTTATGCATAAACATGCTATTTTTTTTTTTTTTTTGTGGGGAAGACTAGCCCTGAGCTAACATCCATTGCCAATCCTCCCCTTTTTGCTGAGGAAGACTGGCCCTGGGCTAACATCCGTGCCCATCTTCCTCCACTTTATATGGGACGCCGCCACGGCATGGCTGACAGGCAGTGCGTCGGCGGGCGCCCAGGATCCGAACTCGCGAACCCTGGGCTGCCAAGCGCGGACTAAACCGCTGCGCCACCAGGCGGCCCCTAAACATGCTATTTTTGACACTAAAAGTGAAGAATGAAATTCACCTCTTTATTGTGAACCTTATGCTTGATTTTTGCTACACAAATACTCTGTTCTGCGTTAAACCTGAGACAAGCGCACACATTTCATTTTTAACTGAAATGAAATTTCTGTTCTTGCTCTTAATGATTGTTTAAACAAGAAAAGGCTCAATCATACATGTTAAGAAATTAAAAACTTCAGCAGACTGTTGATTGCTTTCCTAAGACTTGCAGGATACTGTTCTCACACGGAAATCCAGAACTTGTCCAGGGGCAGGTTGGTAAATCTCATTTTAAGTGTATCTCACAATTTCTTCTGTCAAAGTCACGTTCTCATGCTGAGCAGAAGACTCAGAGAGAAGGGATTGAAAATATTGTTCAATTCTGATCTGCAGTTCTTCTGGCTGGTTTCCAACAATACTTGAAACTTGTTGATATCGTTTCTCACTCTCAAATCCAAGCAGCAGTGGAAACATTTAAGGATTTCATTCTGCAACATGATTTTCCCAAAGACTGAATTTTCTTCTAAATCCAAGAATCATGTCATGTGAAGTCAAAACATTTTCTCCAGGCTTTGCGGAGACTTATTTTACTCATTTATATGATAAAAATGTCTGAGTAAGAGGCTAGTTTCTGCAGCCATTCTTCATCTTCAAGGCATGAAGCAAAATCTAGACTACTAGCTTCTTGAAATTGCTGCTGAAATTTATCTTCCAGCTCAAACGACTTGTTAATAACTCTTCATCAGGTAAGCCACCAGATTTCTGTGTGTAGCAGGAGATTTATATTTTCTTAGTCTACATCTTCACATTGGTCTTTTCATTAGCAAAGTGGTCTTTGTTTAATAAAGACAGTATTTAGCACCATCCAGATAATTTCTCATTTCATTTCCAAGAATCTTTGAGCCTAGAATACCTCTGCAAACAAAGAAGTGTGTTGTAACAAAGCCAAAATTTTCATATTTTTTGCAGGAGAGGTGAAGCCTTTTGTGGACACAATTAATTGAAGGAGCAGCATCCATATGAATGCCAGCACATATCTAGAAACTTTTTGTTTCTAGATATGATGACAAAACATTAAATATACCTCGGGCTTTGCTTGTTTTGGGTAGCTCTTGCAGTAGACATAATTTCTTGAATTTCAGCAGTTTATACAATTTTTACAAATGCTATATACCATGACTTTCATTGGTAAAGTCTGTTGAGTTATCAGATTGGATAGTGAAGCTGTCATTCCTCAGTTTGTTACACAAAACCTCTTGACATTCACTTGACAAGTGATCAGTATGTTGACTTATCATACTATTTGAGAGTAGAATCTTTCCAGTCTTGTCCAAGCATTTTACTCACTATAATTTTACATGCTGGTGTTATTCGTAATGGTCATGTGAGTTTTCCTTCTGGTGGCACCAAGTTCTGCTATGAAATAACTTGATCCCTGAGCCTTTCACTGATTTGACTTTTCCCCCCCAGCTGAACTGAGGCATGATTGACAAGTGAAAATTGTATAAACTTAGGGTGCACAATGTGGTAGTTTCATATATGTATACGTTGTGAAATGATTACCACAATCAAGCCAATTAAGACATTAGTCATCTCACATAATTACATTTTTCCATGGTGAGAACTCTTGAGATCTATTCTCTTAGCAAATTTTGAGTATACAGTACATTAGTATTAACTATAGTCACCATGCTGTACATTAGGTCTCAGAATTTATTCATCTTATGACTGAAAGTTTGAACGGTTTGATTATTATCTCCCCTTTGCCCCCACCTCTCAGCCTCTGGTAACCACCATTCTACTCTGTGTTACTGTAAGTTTGACTTTTTGTTTTTCAGATTCCACTAATAAGTGAGATCATGAAATATTTGTCTTTTAGTGTCTGGCTTATTTCACTCAGCATAATGTCCTCCAGGTTTAGTTGTGTTGTTGCAAATGGTAGGATGTCCTCCTTTTTTAAAGTTGAATAGTATTCCATTTTACAGAAATATATGTATATATATCACATTTTCTTTTTTTGTTTTAACTTTCTTTTGTGTGTGTGTGAGGAAGACCAGCCCTTAGCTAACATCCATTGCCAATCCTCCTCTTTTTGCTGAGGAAGACTGGCCCTGGGCTAACATCCGCGCCCATCTTCCTCTACTTTATATGGGACACCGCCACTGCATGGCTGACAAGCAGTGCGTCAGCATGCGCCTGGGATCTGAACCCGCAAACCCTGGGCTGCCAAAGCGCGAACTAAACTGCTGTGCCACAGGGTGGTCCCCACATTTTCTTTATCCATTCATCTGTTGATGGGTGCTTAGATTGTTTTCATATCTTGGCTATTGTGAATAATGCTGCAACGAACATGATTGGTGCATATATGTCTTCGAGATAGCAATTTTATTTTCTTTGGATATATAGCCAGAAGTGGGATTGCTGAATAATATGGTAGTCCTATTTTTAGTTTCTTGAGTAACCTCTATACTGTTTTCCAGAATGACTGTACCAATTTACATTCCCACCAAGAGTGCACGAGTGTTCCCTTTTCTCCACATCCTCACCAAAACTTATCTTTTGACATTTTGGTAAAAGTCATCCTAACAGGTGTGAAGTCATATCCCAATGTGGTTTGGATTTACATTTCCCTGATGATTAGTGATGTTGAACATCTTTTCATATACCTATTGGCCATTTGTATGACTTTATTTTTTAACAAAAGATTTCCTTTGTTTCTCTGGAGATTCCAATAGTCATTTAAAATAATCAGCATCTTTACATGTCTAATGGTAATATGTAGGTAAGAGCCTTCTCAACTTTTAAAAATCAACCTTATTAGGTATAATTTACATACTATAAAATCCTGTGATTTTTAATGTAAAATTCTGAGTTTTAACAAATGTATACAGCTGTGTTATGACAACAGCCACCAATCATGATATATAGGACATTTCTACTACCCCAAAAGTTTTCTTATGCCTTGTTGTAGTATTCCCCTTCTCTCATTCCAAGTCCCTGGCAATCACTGATCTGTTTTCTGTCACTCTAGGTTTGCCTTTCAAAATTTTGTATAAATGGAATCATACAGTATGTACTCTTTTGTCTGATTTTTTTCATTTAGCAGAATGCTTTTGAGATTCATCCATGTTGTTGTGTGTGTAGTAGTACATTCCTTTTTATGGTGGAGTGGTGTTTCATTTTATGAATATACCACACTTCACTTATCCATTTACTAGTTGATTGACATTTGGGTTGCTTCCAGTTTTTGTCCTTTACATTTCCATGAATTTTGTGGATATGTGCAATTTTTTTTCCTCTGGGTAAATACTTAGGTATGAATTTCTGTGTTTTATTGGAATTGTGTATATACTTTAAGAAGCTTCTAGGGGTTGACCTGGTGGCATAGTGGTTAAGTTTGCGTAGTCCACTGTGGCAGCCCAGGGTTCACAGGTTTGGATCCCAGGCATGGACCTATGCACCACTTACCAAGCCATGCTGTGGCAGGTGTCCTGCATAAAATAGAGGAAGATGGGCACAGATGTTAGTGCAGGGCCAATCTTCCTCAGCAAAAAGAGGGGGATTGGCAGCAGATGTTAGCCAAGGGCTAATCTTCCTCACACACACACACACACACGCACAAATAAATAAATAATAAGAAGCTTCTAAACTGTTTTCCAAAGTGTCTTTATCATCTTGCATTTCCATCAACAATGTGTGAGTGGGTTTAGTTGCTCCACATCCTTGTTAACACGTGATGTTGTCAATCTATTTAATTTTTGACATTTTAGTGGGTGTATAATAGTATCTCATTGTGGTTTTAATTTGAATTTCCCTGAAGATGATGCTGATTATTTTCTCATGAGCTTATTTGCTCTTCCTATATGTCTTTGGTGATGTGTCTGTTCAAATCTTTTGCCTATTAAAAGAATTAGGTTGTATGTCTTTTTATTATTGCGTGGTAAGTGTTCTTTGTATTTTCTGGATACTAGTTCATTTTCAGATGAATGCATTGTAATATTTTCTCCCAATCTAGGGCTATCTCTTCATTTCTGTAGCATTATTTTTTGATGAGCACAAATTTTAATTTAAATGAAGTACAATTTATCAATTTTTTCTTTTAGGATTTGTGTATGTGTGTATATGGGGTTTATTTAAGAAATCTATGCCAAGATTGGTAATCTTGACTATTCTAAATTCACAAAGATTTTTTTTCTCTGTGTTTTCTTCCAGAAGTTACATAGTTCAAGCTCTTAATATAGTTGTGTGATCTAATTCATGTTAATTTTTGTATGTGGTGAAAGGTTAGAGTTGAGATTCATTTGACTATATGTGTATATGCAACTATTAATGATTTACTGTAAAGATTATCCTTTCCCTCATTGAATTCCTTGGTACTTTTGTTGTTAATCAGTTTATTATATATTTGTAGTTTTATTTCTGGACTCTATGTTTTGTTGTATGATTTATATCTATATGTCAGGATTTCATTGTGTTATTTATTGTAGTTTTGTAGTAAATATTGAGGTTAATAAATGTAAGTCTTCCAATTTTTTTGGACAATTTCTACAAAAAGTCCCTTGGGAATTTTGATTGGAATTTGTTAAATCTATAGACTAATTTAAGGAGAACTGATTTCTTTAGAAGTATTTAATCTTCTAATCCAGAGGTATGGCATATCTTTACATTTATTTAGGACTTCTTTAATTTCTTTCAGCAATGCTTTGTAGTCTTCAGTGTACAAGTCTTGCACATATTTTGTTTCTATTTATTTTTATTGTTTGATGGTGTTGCAAATCATATTGGCTTTCAAATTTCAATTTCCAAATGTTGATGGTTAGTGTATAGAAATACAATTGATTTATGCCTATCAACCCTGCATTCACTGACTTTAGTAAACTCACTTATTAATTCCAGTAGCTTCGTCACAGATTTCTTAGCATTTTATACATGGGTGATCATGTCATCTGTGAATAAAGACAAGAAATAAAGAGTCAGAAAAAGAAGAAAATAAACAGAAAACATTACAGAACTACCAAAATTTTAATAAACACAATAAACATCATGGGAATACTTTGAAAAAACTTGAAGAAGTCTCACAAAATTATTTGGAAATGAACAAGAACATAAACATTTTTATAGAAAAGATGATAAATATGGAATACGATAAGGAAATCCAACTTCTATATAAGCAGTATTCAAGACGAAGCAAACCAAATAAATGGAATAGAAAAACACATAGATGACAATGCTCCACTTTAGGTATGTCTACTTAATTTGTCTAATGATCTTTTGCAGAAGAAACTCTAGCTGCTGTTTAAGTATAGCTTTGGAGTTAGAGTCACTTGGTTCAAATTATTGCTCAATTCGTTACTAGCTCTGTGACTTTAGAAACAGTATTTATCTTACCTGGGTCACTCAGTTATCTCATTTGTAGAGTGTAGATAACAATGGTACCTATTATATAGGCTTGCTCTGATGCCTAAATGAGATACTTTACATAAAGTGTTTAGTATTGTGTCTGGCACAAAACAAGCTTTCAATAAATGTTATCTATTACTATTAAATATTTTTTCTTGATCTCTTGTGTCTCAGTTAAGAATGTTTCTAAAACAGGCAATAAATAACTCTTACTCATATGACTTAAATAATATGAGAAAATTGATTGGATCTTGAAGAGACCAGAGACTGAATTTACCCAGAGTTAAAACAACGTGTTCAGGACTTTGTCTCTCTCCCTCAACTTCTCAAATCAGCTTCTTTGGTGTTGGTTCCATTCTTAGGCAAGAGCTCCCCTTGTGGTAGGAAAAGGGCTACAAGCAGCTACAGAACATTTTTCCTTCACATGGAAATAAAAGAGTAAAAGGTTTTTTCTAACCCAAATGTTGCACAGAAACAGTGGCGTCATTATGAGTTGACCAGTTTAGGTCACGGGTCCATTCCTGAACCATTCACTATGGCTGGAACATTACCCCTAGAGATGAGGGTGGGGTCATTTTCTTTCACAACATTTTGGTTGCATGAGGGCAGGGTGGGTACTGTTATTAAGAGAAGGGGGAGTGGATGCCAGGCAACAAAACCAGCAAATATCCATGACAAACCCTGTCTCACTCCTGTTGTCTCTTCTAAGCAGAGATCACAACTTCTCTATATCAGGTGGAGAACTACTATTTATCTACTTTCTTGGGTAATTCCTCTACTTCCTTTGGGTAAAGTATGCTCTTTATCTGCCTTTTGGTCATGTGTTCTCTCTCTTTTTTGGCAAACATTTTATGTATTAGCCCGTGCTGGTTTCTTTTTAATAATTACTCACCTTTAAATGGTAAGCCACTTGCTAAAAATAAAAAATAAATAAATAAAATAATAACTAACTATGGTTAGGAGTGGTTGAGGATAACAGCAAAGACTTTTAAGTCACAAGCACTGTTGCTGTCTGGCTATAACTGCTTCCCCTCCCTCTTTCACCCCACTTCACCTCCAGAGGTCTCCCCTGGCTAGAGCACTATGTTGTGAATCTTTTCTTTCCTTTCCCTTCCCTTCTCTTCTCTCTCACACATACAGGCAACCTTAACCCCCATCTCCATTCCCCCACCCTTCATGGCAGACACAGCGGGTCAGTAGGATATGTCCTTCTACTGCACCTTCCCTGCATTCTGAGATGTCATCCTGGGTCATTGTAAGGACATCCCTCCTTTCTCATGGACTCCTTATACCCATAAAGCTCAACATGTTAATCAAAGGAATTTTTAGGGTATTGATGACATGAATTTGGGGGGAAATTATTTATCCTGGTCTAGATACTAGGAGGCAAGTGTTGGCTCTCTGGGCTCTGTTCTCTCATCTTAGTCTAGACTTCAAGTATTTGGCAGGTATGCCTCCTAGTTTGTGGCTTATGACTGTGTCTTGTGGGGGATCAGAATTGGCCACCTCAAGATGTGTCTCTTTACCTTGCTCTGAAGGAGGCTTTGACATTCACCCCCCTCAACTGTCTAAAGGGATTTGGGATGGAAAGCCTGTCCCTGGGACAGGCCTCACCTTGGATAACTCTGGGTATCAATAGACTGGGAGGGTGTTTGCTACACTCATTCTTATCAAAGTTCTGTTTACCAAATATTTACATTTGTAAGGAAAATCTCCATTTGTAAAGGTATCTTCTTCTCTGTACTGAGAAGAGGGGTGGATGACCTCATCTCTAGAAACTTGTCAACATGGAAGGCGAGGCCTTAAATCTGCATAATAACCTTACTGTGCTTTTCTGTTAATCTCCCATAACTGACCCAACCCCCAATATCTTCCTTTGTCTATATAAGAAAAGAACCTCCACCATTTTGTCGAGAGATCCTGTTTCCCCCGGTCTCTCCCATGTATACATGTCTTACAAAGCTTTGTTTGATTTTCTCCTGCTATTCAGCCTCATGTCAATTTAATTTGCAGCCCAGCCAGAAAGGACCCAGAGTAGGTAGAGAATGTTCTTTCTCCCCTTCGGTCTCTTTCCATGTTTCATTGAAGATAGACTATTTTCCTTCTATTTTTGTGTTTGTTTTTGGTGGAGTTTGAGGGAGTGGAGAAAAGTAAAAATTCTGCTACTCCCTCTTCTTCAACCAAAAATCTTCTTCAGAATGATTTCAGTCTATTTGATATTTTCATTTGGATGCCCCCCAGATACATCAAAATTATTATGTCAAAAAATGAAAACACATTCCTTCTTTCCTTGTACCACAATTCTTTTCCTGCTTCAGTTTTCTCTACCTCAGGAAGAGGCACCATCATGTCCAGTTGCCTTGACTCTGGAACTTGAGATTTTCTAGACAACTCCGTCTCTTTCACCCAAAATACCTAACGGTTACCAAATTTTGTATATTTTGTCTCTTTAATGCCTCTCAAATCCATCTCCCTTTCTCAGTGCCCACTGTGCCCGAGTTCTAGTCACCATTGAATCTTGTCTATTCTACCTCAACAATCTTCAGTCAGGTCTCCTTGTCTTCATTCTTATTCTCTTCTTATCCAAACAGGAATATTGAAGCCAGTGGGGAATGGAGTGGCTTAAACAATAGCCATTTAAGATGATCTTCAACCAGTTCCAATGTCTCCCTTCAAGCATATACATAAAGTCAAGAGTTGTGACTTCAGCCACTCCTTTCCAAGATGCCCCCACTTTGTAATTACTTCTCTTCTTCAAGGCTGACCTTGATGTTGTTTGAACACTTTTCCTGCTGTGTTATAGTGCTAGAAAGTAGAGGTATGAGCTGAGGGAGGTGTACACTATAAGTTGCCTCTTCCAAACATGTTCTTAAACAACTCTCAGATAAATCATCAACCAGTCTCTGGTATTGGGCCAATCTTTATAAAGTGATAAAAGCTGCACTTTTGTTCCTGAGAATAATGATCTATTTAACGATGTTTTTAAAAATAAAGAACAAACTGGGGCCGGCCCAGTGGCATAGTGGTTAAGTTCACGTGCTCTGCTTTGGCTGCCCAGGGTTTGCGGGTTTGGATCCTGGGCACAGACCTACACACTGCTTATCAAGCCATGGTGTCGCATATAAAGTAGAGGAAGATGGGCATGGATGTTAGCCCAGGGCCAATCTTCCTCAGCAAAAAAAGAGTGGAGGATTGGCAACGGATGTTAGCTAAGGGCTAATCTTCCTCACAAAAAAGAAAAAGAAAGAACAAACAGTTCCCATTTTTCCAATGAATTTATCTGTGTTTTAGCAATGATGGCAGGAGGGTGGAGTCCTGGCCCAACTTTTGATGAGTTCAGCCAGCACAGCTCAAGGAATGCATGAACAGGGAAAAAACAGTTTCAGTCTGTCCTTCAGCAATTCAATGAAAATTATTAGTAGAGGACATCTAGTGGTGCTTTGTAGAAATTCACTTATGCTAACATAGTACACTTGAATATTAATAGCACTCACTATATCAGGATCTTGTAGCCAAATATAACACAGGCATGATAAGACAACAAAAAGTATAAACCAAACTGTTTTGTTTGTTTAAACTTAATACAGTTAAGTCTAACTCTATTGCTCAGTGTAGGCTGACCACTGTAACATATAACCTTCAAATTCTTAGTGGCTTAATACAATAGA
Source organism: Tapirus indicus (assembly GCA_031878705.1). NCBI lineage: Eukaryota > Metazoa > Chordata > Mammalia > Perissodactyla > Tapiridae > Tapirus > Tapirus indicus. Next base: position 122,891,951 of record CM062918.1, on the reverse strand, counting down.
AGTGTATTCTGTACCTCAAAACAGTGCGGATTTGGTGACTTCCCATATAAGACACAAAAAGTGACTTGATCACATGGAAAAACATACTTTATGCCTGGATAGGAAGATTCAGCAACATAAGGATATCACTTCTCAAAACAAGATAAAATGAATAAACCAAAACACAGCATTGTATGTTGAAATGGGCATGGCTGTATAAAGTTTTCAAGACTCATCAAACTGTGCATTTAAGATCTATTCATTTCATTATATGTAAATTATACCTCAGTTTTAAAAAGAATTTTAAAAAAGGACATGATAGAAAGTTGGAAAAGAAGTGCAATAACAGGGGGAGGGAGGACACCATATATTAAAATTCATAAAATCTCAATAATTAAAAGAGAGTGGTACTACAATTAAAAATCAATTTTTTAAAAGAGAGTGGTATGGACATATAAATAGATAGACTAATGAAATAGGATAAAAAACCCCAGGAATATACCCAAGTGCATAGAGAAATTTAATAACAGATAAAGTAGCCAAGAGAAATCCTATCAAGTATTCAGTGAATGTTTTTGAGATAACTATAATTATCTGTATTCTTTTTTTTTTTTTTTGGTGAGGAAGATTGGCCCTGAGCTAACATCTGTTGTCAATCTTCCTCCTTTTGCTTGAGGAAGATTGTCCCTGAGCTAACATCTGTGCCAATCCCCCTCCATTTTGTGTGTGGGATGCTGCCACACCCTGGCTTGATGGGTGGCATGCAGGTCCATGCCTGGGATCTGAACTGGCAAACCCTGGGCTGCCAAAGAGGAGCATGTGAACATAACCTCTACACCACTGGGCCAGCCCCTGTAATTATCTGTATTCTTGTTTGAGGAAGAGAGGTAGGAAGGGGAAAGTTAATTTATGCTTGAGAAAAATACTCTTGGGCATTGCATTAGTCAGTGTTCTCAGAGAAACAGAACCAATGGGATGTATATATGTGTACTTGTGTTTATTTATTCACTTATATGTATATACTCATTTATTTATTATAAGGAACAGCTCACACAATTATGAAGGCTAACAAGTCTTAAGATCTGCGGTTGGCAAAGTGGGGCCCTAGGAGAGCTGATGATATAGTTCCAGTCTGAAGGCCAGCAGGCTCAAGATCTAGGAAGAGCTGACGTTTCAGTTCAAGTCTGAAGGCAGGAAAAAGTCAGTGTTCCAGTTCAAAGGCAGTTAGGCAGGAGGAATTTTCTTTTACTCAGGGGAGGGTCAGCCTTTTTGTTCTATTCAGGCCTTCAACCAATTGGATGAGGCCCACCCACCTTAAGAAGGACAATCTGCTTTATGCAATCTACCGGTTTAAATGTTAACTTCATCCAGAACACTCTCACAGATACATCCAGGATAATGTATAACCAAATATCTGGTCACCTCATGACCCAGTTAAGTCAACATATAAAATTAACCATCACAGGCATCATAGAAGATTTACATTTTCTGTCTGCTTATTCTCTTTCCTGAAATCTTGAGGTCACAAAGGAGCATGTTATCTTTGAAATGGATCACAGAAGACATAGTTATTGAAGAATCCTTTAGCTGTATTTCCAATTTGTGCACAGAATTTCTCCCTCTTGGCAGTCCTCTACTTCTTGCTGAATATGGATATGTCTCAAATCTACAACAAAATATTTAACAAATAAAAACAAAGAAACTCTTGCTCTTTTAATATGGTGGAAAGGCATCAGATGATGTCATCTCTGGTTGCCCACCAAATTAAAATGGTCATTTGCCATTGATATTTGCAAATAAGGATGGCTATTACTGTGTCTCTAGCCATTAGAATGCTCCCAACAAATAGGGACACACACTCCTCCTCATTCCCCTCTTTTTTTCTTTAACAGGTTTGAATTTGATCTATGCTTTGAGTGATCATTGGTCGTTACATTTGTCAATGCAAAATAACCAATAACCATTCTATAGATGAGAGAAATAAGGTGAGTTTACTTACACCAAAGTGAGGAGTATAACCCAAGAAGGCCTTAGAAAGCGTTCCAGAGAAGCATGGTTTTCAGTACAGTCTTATATCTTTTTAGAACAAAACACATACATTAAACACACCCAGGATACGTTTTCATCAAAATTTCAAAAGGTATTCAGTTGCAAATTAGCAGGTGAATGTGACTGTGATGTCAGGAAAGGGACTAATCTGGGCATTACCAGTATGGCATGACCAATAGGGTATAGGAGGGGAAGTATGCATTCTTAAGAGAGTGCATTCTTTGCCTTAATGGTTAAGTAGATGTGCAATGTATGTTTGATAGGCCATAAGTCAGGCTTTTTAGTTCAAGCCAAATCAGTTTTGAACCCGAATAGTTACCCCATATACTTCAATATGTGAGAATCACTTCCCCCTTTTGACCAATTATCTTTCAATAGAAAGCATTGCTGATCAAAATATTGTCCTTCGGCGCCAGGGTGGGTGCTGCCTGCCCTGGGTCCCTCATGTCCCTCAGTGCTAGGCTTTTATTTCATCGATTTGCCCCGTTATCCACATTGGGGGGAAATAGTCAGATATAGTGGACAAGCATAGAGGTATATATTAGCAGGGGAAGTGTTTCATAGGTTATGTAATTTGTCAGTTTTTTAGATTATCACACAAACATTGAACATGTGCTTTTACATGACTTTCTATAGTTACATTCTTCATAACAATTATAGAACAGGTAATACAATACTTGAATGATTAGCTTAAAAATGAGTTTTTAGGCATAGCCTTAATAAAAAAGGAGATTCGTCCAGGGTTGTAAGATTGATCAACCATCTCAAGTTGCTGAGCAATCAGTAACTTGTTTGAATATTATGACTAATACGAGAATTCCAAGGAGTAATAGAATAGGAACTGCAATCTGGGTTGCAAGTGGAAGCCAATACTGGAAGGGAGCTGTGGGGGATCAGAACTGGCCGCCTCAAGATGTGTCTCTCTCTACCTTGCTTGGAAGGAGGCTTTGACCTTCACCCCCTCCCCCAACTCTCTAAAGGGATTTGGGATGGAAGGCCTGTCCCTGGGATGGGTCTTCACCTTGGATGACTCCAGGTATTGATAGACTGGGAGGGTCTTTGCTATGATAGCTCCTTCTCTGTACTGGCAAGAGGGGTGGATGACCTCAGCTCTAGAAACTTGTCAACGTGGAAGGCAAGGCTTTAAATCTGCATAATAACGTTACTGTGCTTTTCTTGTAATCCCTCGTGGCTGACACTCCCAACTCCCCCCAAAATCCTCATTTGTCTCTATAAGAGGAGAATCTCCACCATTTTGTTGAGAGACACTCCCTGATCTCTCTCATGTATACATGTTTTATAAAGCTTTGTTTGATTTTCTCCTGCTGTTCAGCCTCATGTCAATTTAATTTGTAGCCCAGCTAGAAAGGACACAGAGTGAGTAGAAAATGCTCTTTCTCCCCATCAGAGCCAACTAAACAAATCAAGACCAGGTATAGGATCATTTAAGGCATCCACCTGTTTTCTCATGTGCTTTAGCAGAGATGATATATTGGAAAACTTGTCAGGTATAAAAACACAACATTCAGTTTGAATGATATATATGTACCACCTTGGGATGCTTTTTTTTTTTTTTTTTTTTGTGGGGAAGACTAGCCCTGAACTAACATCCATTGCCAATCCTCCCCTTTTTGCTGAGGAAGACTGGCCCTGGGCTAACATCCGTGCCCATCTTCCTCCACTTTATATGGGACGCCACCACGGCATGGCTGACGGGCAGTGCGTCTGCAGGCACCCAGGATCCGAACTCGCGAACCCTGGGCTGCCAAGCGTGGACTAAACCGCTGCGCCACCAGGCGGCCCCTGGGATGCTTTAAGAATATCTAAGGCCATTCTATCTTGAAGGACAATCTTTCTAATTAAACACATTTTAGTATTTAAAAAGGCTATTCCTACTTGACAACTGTTAAGGGCTTCTGTATTGGCTATGACATCCTCTAGCCCCAAAGAAGGAACAAGTATAGCTAGCTGCTCAGTGATCATACCAGTGGAGCACTGAATGAGCCCATCTGGCCTTAAAGAGAGAGAGATTTACAACAGATGTTAGCTGAGTAAATCCTTCCCTACATCCAAGGGAAGCTCAAAGTGCAGTGTTTTAGCTCCAGGCAGTAGCCAAGGCCAGAGATTTGTTCCACATAACCATTTAGTTCCATTAGGAGCCACATGATATATGCCTGGATTTTGAGACCAGTCTGTTCCAAACCAATCACTTTCTTTAAGTATGATAGTATTCTGAAAAGCTTAAATGGAACTATTATAAAATAGGTATACAGTTTAAACATAACAAAGGTTTAAATGAGGAGATTTAAGGTTGGGAATACAGGCCCGGACTGGAGTCTTGGGACAGCTGTCTACAACAGATGCTGTCTTCTTCTCATCCTGGTTTGGCAATATTTGCATTGGTCGGTTGAAGTCAGGTATCAGAAATAGGAACTGAAACCCACTCAGGTGGAGAAGCCTCATTTTAAAACAAGAAATGTGAATCCACGAGTCTATGCCTTTTGATTCTGCAGCTCATGAATTAGTTAAAAGTACCTGGTATGGTCCTTTTCAACAGGACTGCAAGGAGTTTTATTTGATGTCTCTTCTGATAAATTCTCCAAGCTATAGTCCATTATCCTTAAGGTCTGGGAGCTCTCTGTGAAAAGAATTGGCTACCAACCTCTCATCATTTTCTTCTTTTTTTTAAGTGTCTCAATGAGACTGTGACAATAATTAAGATGTTTCCTTTAAGCAAAGTTGGTTCATACATTTCTTCATCTAAGTCCAGTTATTGTCTTGAAAGGAGACAGCTGATGTTTACAAATGGTTGTAGATCTAAGATTGAGGAGCACTAGCAGAAGAGTTTTTGACCAAGAGAGATTAAATACTTCTGAAAGCTTTGCCAATTGAGTTTTGATTGTCTTAGTTCTTTCCACCAATCCTGGGGATTGAGGATGGTAAGCACCATGGAAATGCTGCATTATTGGCCAAATGTTACAAATAGATTTAATTATTTGTACAGTGAAATGAGTTTCCCAATCACTATGTAACTCAGTAGGAATTCCCCAGACAGGAAGCATTCTCTCCAATAATAATGTATCTAAAGCCATCGCTCTTCTGCAAGGAAAGGCCTCAACCCAATGAGAAAGCAAACAGATCATTACAAGATACATTCATATCCTTAAGATGGTGACATTTGGACAAAGTCCAATTGCCATACATCAAAGGGTACCTTAGGAAGGGGAAAGTGGCCTTGTGACTCATGAAATAGTTTCCCTAGATTATATTTTGGGCATATAACACAACGAGTATAGGCTGTATGGGCCGCTGTCAGAGAAAGTTTTCAAAAGTATTGTTTTCCCCACAAAATTATCTTTTCAGGTGTCTAATGGGTTAATTGGTGTATATGCTGGATCAGTGGCAATTGTGCTCCAATAGATACTATGGGTTTTTATTGGACCCTGTGGGGGATCAGAATTGGCCACCTCAAAATATGTCTCTTTACGTTGATTATTTTCTCTGAAAGAAATTTTGACCTTCCCCCCCACTAACTGCCTAAAAGGATTTAAGATAGAAGGCCTGTCCCCAGGACAGGCCATCACCATAGATTACTCTGGGTATCAATAGACTGGGAGGGTCCTTGCTAAGCCCATTCTTTTCAAAGTTCTGTTTACCAAACATTTACATTTATAGGGGAAATCTCCATTTGTAAAGGCGTCTCCCTCTCTGTACTGGGAAGAAGCAGGGATGACCTCATCTCTAGAGACTTACCAATGTAGAAGGCTAGGCTGCATAATAACCTTACTGTGGTTTTCTGGTAATCTCCCATCACTGACCCACCCCCAACATCCTCCATTGTCTTTCTATTTAAGAGGAGAACCTCCACCATTTTATTGAGATCTTCAGTTTCCCTGGGTCTCTCCCATGTATACATGTTTGTATACATGTATACAGTTTTGTTTGATTTTCTCCTGCTATTTGGTCTCATGTTAATTTAATCTGTAGCCCAGCCAGAAAAGACCAAGAGTGGGTAAGAGGATAGCCTTCCTCCCCTTCAACCCAAACCACATCTGTGAGGAGGTGTCAATAATTTCCCCTTTTGACTGCCATATCTGTTTCTCTTCTTCCATGGCAATTTCTTGAGCCTATAGAAGGAAATCTTTTACTGTGTTAGCAGAGTTAATTGAAAGTAGCAGGCATTCTCAAGGCTGGAGAGCATATCCAGCTTGAAAATGTCCTTGCCTATTAAGTAAGACCCATCTGTAAACCAAATTAAGTAGAATGCAGTCGTGGTCTTTTCCTCTTGTGATGTTGGAAGCAAGGTAGCCAGGTTAAAATAGTGAATGATATTTACCTACACAATATAACCTAAGAAGGTTTATCATTTACTTGACAATGCTTCCCATGCAATTTAGCATACCAAACAAGCCTAATTAGTTTAGGATCTCCTTCTTCATAGGAAGAGAGAATAAATTGTTTTGAGAAGTCCCAGGGCCCTTTGAAAATTCCCAAAGAAAAAAGTCACAAGAAAGACTTTATTTAAGATAGGAATTTTAGAGAGCTTGTCAAAAATATCAAAAAGGTTTTAAAACACTTGGTCAGACAAGATCAAGGGGTTGCTGATCTTGTAGCCATGAAACAGTGCTTAGTTATCCATTCAAACAAAGTGACAACAGAAACAGCAAGGGTAAATGGAGCATTAAAACAGTCAAGAAAACCTTAATAGGAGATCTCAGTCTTTTGAACATAGGAAATTACCTTTACAAAACATAGATCTCTGTCTTCTAGGTAAACTTACTCAAAGATAAAGAAAAAGCTTTTAATATATTAACCTCTTTGTCAAGAGCAGACTAAAAGTTTAAGAAAATTATCCTTTTAGGAGAAAGAAGCAAATTCTAATTTTTGTACTAGCTTACTTCTGATATTAAAACTTATTTACTTAATTAAATTAAATTAAATTTTAGCCAACTTGACCATGCACAAAACTCTTTTCTCAGGGTTCCTCTTCAGCCAACCTTCTACAACTTTCTTTTCACATTCAGAATTTGTCCCATGCCTTCCCCTCTTCCCTTCTAGTACTTTAGGACAAATTTATCTTTCTTAACAAAACAAAAATATTTCCATTCTTTATACCTTTTTAATTGAAAACATACATCTTACTTTCCTTGAATACAAAGATGTTTCCCTTATTAATTTTTAGTAGCTTTAATTGTATTAATTAGAATTTTAACCCCTATAGGCCCTAGTAAAAACTAAAAAGCAATTATGAACTGTCTTTTATATCAGCATTCTAAACACTTTTCATAATTTCTAAAAACATGCTACTTCATAGTATAATATTTTAATAAAACACATGACATGTTTACTATTAGATCCACTTTTTGGTTTCTCTGTAGTAAGAAGCCAAAAATAGATAAACTTAGATATGTTTAGCAATAACAATTCAGTATTTTATCTTATTTGAAAATGACCCAGATACTCAACAAATTTTTATCATTTAACCTAATTTAGCAAAACTCTAATGTTTTAAGTTATCAAAGGAATATGGAAGCTGTTCTTTCAAGTATACAGACCATAAAACATAATTATTGTACCCCAAAACTCTAACTCATTTTCATCTATCTAAATCATTTGTTTCCAACAATTATGGGTTCAATTACCCATGAAAACCTCACAAGACATTAGACAAAATTAGCTATCATTTAAAGCTATTATTTTTGTTAACCAGTTTGTAATAGAGATAACATCTGCTTATTTAATGAGTAAATGTAGAATAAAAGCTGCAGGTCTGCACCATATCCAATTCTCATAACTGAGGACAGGCTTATTTTAATCAAACCAACAAACTTGAGCTTTTATTTACCAAAGATTATTTCACATCATGTTAACTCAAAAGATATTTGGGTTAGTTGCATTTAGAAAGAATTTTTGTAAGCACTTACTTTAAGCAAATTAAACTGAGCTCTTATTTTTTGCCATACCATCCAGAGGTAAAATATTACACAAATGTAACACATACATAGACACACATGAACAACAGACAGATGCAACAAAGATTTTACAGCCTTTGTTTGAAAAATTTTAGCAGTTTGCATCTGTAAAATCTTCTTTTTCCATTTTTTTTTTCTTTCTTTCAGTCTTAGGCCCCTTTTGCTAAGCACTTGCGCAAGTCTCCAGAGTTCTGAGGGGAGGCTGGCCATTCGGGAACTGGTCGGGCTTTTAGACGCTCACTTTCCTGTTTTTCTTTTAGTTTCATTTTGCTATAAAGTCTGAACAACATCTAAGGACAGTGTAGTCGGTCAGAAGTGTGCTGCTTGAGTGTTATGCCCTAAAGAAAGGTTGTAAACACTCTCTTGTGTACCTCAGTTTTTCCCACTGGCCATCTAAGACCACCATGGGGGTTCGGAGCCCACGAGTGACCAACCCTACATGCACTTCCCCGGATAAGCCTTTAATTAATGTGAATGACAGTGGAGTTTCCTATGGGACCACTGCACATCTCGAGGCTCAACCTCAGACACTCCCACTAGGTTCTCAGTTGCATGAGAATGCCTTTCAGCTGGGAGGAGCTAATATCCCTTCTCTGTGGAGCTGAACGAGTTCAGACTCTCATTTCTCTATCAAGCAGCTTGTTCAGACTTTATAAACACAATTCTTTCCAATTTAAAGCCAAATTAAAAAGGCCAGCCTACCCCATTCACTCCAAAGTTCTCCCTAGGCTCCCCTGGCCTAGGAAATTCCCCCTAGGTTTCTCTTTCCTAGGAATTCTCCTCTAGGTTCCTCTTACCTAGAGTGTGTACAGTACCCCCTTAAGACACCTAGTCTTAAGGTTTGAAACAGCTCAAATAAACTCTGGACTGTTGACTTAAAATAAGGAGGTTGGGGTTTCAGGAGAACTCACCAGGGTCACCTGAAGAATGCAGTGATGGGGGCGGGGGTGGTGTGCTCAATGGGCCCAAACGCTGGTTCAGTGTAGATTCCAGGTGGTCTCCGAAGGGTTTCTCTGAAATCCTGCTATGACTACACCAAGAAATGTCGATGCAAAAGAACCAATAACCATTCTATAGATGAGAGAAATAAGGTGAGTTTGCTTGAGCCAAAGTAAGGATTATAACTCAGGAAGGCCTTAGAAAGCATTCCAGAGAAGCATGGTTTTCAGTACAGTCTTATATCTTTTTAGAACAAAGAACATACATTAAACACACCAAGGATGCATTTTCATCAAAATTTCAAAACGTATTCAGTTGCAAATTAGCAGGTCAATGTGACCATGATGTCAGGAAAGGGACTAATCTGGGCGTTACCAATAGAGTGTAGGAGGGGCAGTATGCATTCTTATCTTAAGAGAGTGTATTCTTTAATGGTTGAGCAGATGTACAACGTATGTTTAATAGGCCATAAGTCAGGCTTTTTAGTTCAAGCCGAATCAGTTTTGAACCCGAATAGTTACCCCATATACCTCAATATGTGAGAATTTCTTGTCACATTACTCTGATATTTAACTCACATGGATTTCAGTGAATGCAATTTAAATCATTCAAAGGCATCTGAAAGAGTGGAACAGTAAAGATATTGTTGAGTATAACATAGCACTCATGTTTGGATTCTGCACGGTCCAGAATTATCCAAGTTATTTCACAATTTGAAAGGATCCTAATGAGTCAGAATTTGGAGGAAAGCCTTTCTGAGTGTCCCAACCCGTGTCACTTTTAATCATAAAGACACCTTTCTGCAGAGCATTTTAGTCCTGGGGAAAGGAAGCACTGAATGGCTAACAGCGATCACCTTTGAATGGTTGAGCTGATTGGTATCAACAGCTCACATGATTTTCTTATTTTGCATCTGTTTTTTCCTTTGGATCAATTCAAAACCGTATTCTTTGGTGTCTTCACTGAATCAAGCTAAGAGAAAATCTTTCTGGCTTTTGGGGAAAAGAATCAATAACCAACCTTAAGTGCTGACTTGAGGCACATTCCATTCTTTGTCTGTCATAATGGAAATACTTTACCAAATAAATTTATCAAAAATGAACCTTTTAAGTGACAAATGGCCTTGTAATGTTAAGTTTCAATTACCATGACTGGGACATGTGCCTATTATACCAGAAACATCCTTTGTTCCTCTGTTCTTCCTTCAGTGAGAATCACGTGTATCTGTATGTGTAACTGGAAGAGTTCACCACTGCCTTTCTTGATTTGCAACTATTTTCTCTGCCTCATCCCCCCACCCCCACTATGGAAGATTAAAGAAAAAATAATCTAGAGTCATTATAAGAATAGTGAAACTGAAGTCCATCTTGGGCTTACCAAGGAAGCAGCTGCTGAAAGATAACGTGGTTCCTCTGTTTTTCTGATAAGCCCACAGGTGGAAGAGAACAGAAGTGAACCCTACTCTGCACGTAATGGACCTTGGTGTTTCCAGGGAAGATCATTAACTAACTATTAGGCAGTAAAGGAAAACATTTTCTTCTTCAGTATAGGTTTACACTGTTCTGTCACTGGAAATTGATATCTCTGCTAGATAGGAGTGTTTACATTTGATTTAATAGGTTCAATAATTAAAGAGGTAGGAGTGTCTGCATTTCACACTTCTCTAGACTGCATACTGTTATAATCCAAGCCTCCAATATAGAATAGTGCCCAGCACACGTGGGTGTTACAACACTTTTTGATACGTGAATGAACACCTGATTTTGTAGACTGTCACGTCTGATACAAATTACAATTTTTGGGTGTGTATACATTCATGCTTAAATGCACCTGTGTAGGTGTTTCAGTAATGGATCAAAGTCAACTTTACACTGTGAATTCTGGTCTCCTTGTCTTTTTTTTCCTGGAGTTTTAGTTTGCCTCTAGCAAAGTGAATTAGAGTCCCCCCCTGCACTGCCTCCCCTGCCAGGAAGAATCATGGGTGGGAGAGAGATGCTGAGATTGGAGAGAATTTTCCATCTGCTCATGTTGGGGTTGACATAAGGATGCTGCTGTTAGAACATATTTACAGATGCCCTAAAAGCCTTGGTCATAGTAGTGGCCACAGAGATGGGTTGTGGGCGAGATCTTTTTTGATGGGCAAAGGTGTATTACATCATTTACCTTGTTTGGAATAAGTAGCATATGGTGGTGATAAAAAGCAGACCAACATTTAATCAGTTTTGTGACTGTTTTAAAATGATGTACAGACTACGCACCTCTTTATTGCCGGCACCGTGGCTAGACCACCACTGTTTTGCCATTCCTATTTCTCAGCTTTGTGATGTATGGCTATGATTCAAGCACACCACAGCCTCTCAGAGGAGCTCCAATCTATCTCCATCTCACTCTCCTCCCAACATGAAGTTCTGATATGGATTCTTCAAGGAAAACAAAATGGAACTCTACTGAAATAGAGGCAGAGATTATAGTGGCAGGAATAACGGTTAAAATAGAAGTGGACCCAAACAACTCTTTCAACCATCTTTTTCCGCTCTGCTCTCAGAACACTGAGAATCTTTTCAGAAAAAAATCCTTTGGATCTCTGTATTGCCTGGCCACTGGAAAGCCAAGCAGACCTTGGTTACTGCCAGTATCTAACTCTGCACTGAAGTTACAAGGCCCAGGGAAGTGTGCCAGGTGTGATGGTTAATTTTATGTGTCAAATTGGCTGGGCTACGGTGCCCAGATATTTGGTCAAACATTATTCTGATGTTTCTGTGAGGGTGTTTTTGGATGAGATTAACATTTATTTGATTTTTCATTGTTTTACAGAATGATAGAATTTTAATAGATTTTAGGTGGAAATGTTTCCATTCAAAGCAACTTTCAAAAGCAGAAGCAATATTATAAACAAGTATTTCAGGACAATTTTTAGAAGGTTCCAGTATTGAGTCATAATTCAAGGATGGAATAGAACGTATTGAATTGTTTTATTTTCCTGTCCGGGTTTGTAACACAAACCCGGACAGGAAAGATGCAGACACCTTCTTGGAGAAGTGTTTCACGAGTCAATAACGAACACTGTGAATGGCTTCTTTAATTCTCCTTTTTCAGACAACAGTACTAGCCTCCAAGTAACTTAAACAAATACAAGAGCATGCTGTTGCATAGAATTTATTTATCTTAATTGAGTAAGAAAAAACTTTAATCTGGTCAGGAAATCATTTCCTACTCATCTGAAGATCACTCTTCTCATATTATTTACTATTATGCCCCTGTCTGAGTTCACCAAAATTTATTTTAAATAAAGAGTTCCCATCTTCAAATAGAATTATTCTTTCTCTCCTTCTAAGCATAATAGGAACTTTTGTATCTGTATATTGACTATTTGCCAAGTGTTCAAATGAATGATACACTTATTTAAATGGATAGGCACTTTGACTCAATTGTTCCACTTTAGTCATTTATCCTGAATCAACAAGGTTTATGTATGAAGATTTTCTTTTTTTTTTTTAAGAGAGGTTAACATTTAAATTGGATTTTGCGTAATGCAGATTGTCCTCCATAATGTGGGTGGGTTTCTCCAATCAGGTAAACATCTGAATAGAACAAAAGACTGACCTCCCCTGAGCAAGAAGGAATTCTGCCAGCAGATGACCTTCAGCCATTGGCCTTGGGACTTGAGCCACAGCATCAGCTTCTCCTGAGTTTCCAGCCTGGTGGCCTACCCTGCAGACATTGGACTTGCCAGCCTCCATAATCACATAAGCCAATTTCTTAAAATAAATCTCTATGTATATACACATCCTATTGCTTCTGTTTCTTTGGAAAACCTTGACTAATATGCTAGGATATGAGACTACATAGAGAGTGGAAGAAAGCACCAGCTGGTAATAAAAGATGCAACTCCTCCAGGAGGATCTTCTATGTACATATTCTTCAGGGAGGTAGCTGAGGTGCTGGGAATCATGGGAAGTAGATGCTCAGGAATTCAGAATCCCAGTTCTGAATATCTCTCTTTACAGATGACATTACTAGCCATAGCATATTCTTAATAGCTGTCTCTAGGGAAATAATACACTTTAAAATAATGAAAGTTTTTGGTTTAAATAGCACAGTCTCAAACTCCTAGTCCAACAATATGCTCCCTAAGGATATTAATTAGTAGATTGTTTTCTTCTTCAATCAATAATAATAGTCAAGGAAATAATTTATGTAAATTGCAGTTACCTAGAATGGATGTAGAACCACCAAAAGCTAGAGAAATTGAAAGTGTCCTGTACAATGTGCTGCTGTTTTGAGATGGTTTTGCAGAGGATGTGGAGCATTTTGAAGACAATTATGTATTTTTCTTATAATAACCATATAAAAAGGTAGAGAATATTTTACATAAGACCATATAAACATTATGTTATTCATCGATCAGAATAATAATTCATGGAAATATCTTTCTTTGGCCATCAAAGAAATGAAAGATATTATGGACTCAGTTTTAGACAAAGTTCTTAGATATAAACAATAGAAACAGATTCTGGGTAATTTAAGCCGAAAAATATTATTTTCTTAAAGGATGAATGTCAGATTTGGAGAAGAAAATTGCAGTGTCTACAACCAGCATAGAATTAAAATCTAGAAGGAACTCTTATAAGTAAGAATAAGGTAGAGAAACAAAAAAGAAAGATGGGCACAGGATATGAACAAATTATTCAAAGAAGAAGAAACTCAAATGGCTAACAAATATAACAAGTAAACAAACTTAACTTGCCATCAGGGAAATTAACAGCATTTTACAACCATCAGATTGTGAAAAGTAAGGAAATAGAATGACACCACGTGCTAGTAAGGATATAAACAGGGAGCTATGTGTACCTGATGGGTAGCCATTATGCATATTTCCTATGATCCATTAATCCTCTTATAGTATAAACTTCAGAGACACGAATACATCTGTCCACGAAGGGATATGCATGAAGATATTTATTGAAGCATTGTTTATAGTAGCAGGGAGTAGGAGGCAATCTAATTTTCCATCATTAGGAGAAGGAATAAATAAAATCTGGTGAAGATTATTATGTGTTATGGTATGGCTGAGGCAATGAATTACAAGTGCATACAGAAACATAGATAGATCTTCATAACCAGAGATAATTAGTGGAAAAAAAAAACTAGAACGACATTCAACTTTGCTCCCACTTATGTAAATTAAAAAAGCACAAAAGACCCAAAACAATGATGTAACTTTTCAAAGAAATATAAATATATGTGTGTGTATATATATATCCCTACACATATAGGAATATATAAGAATACATACACATATACAGCAATATATATAAAAATATATATATTTTTATATATATATATATATCCCTGCACATAGACCAAGGACATTAGAGTAGGTTTCTTTGGTGGTGGTATTGGGGAGAATGAGAGAATCAAAAAAATGCAACAATGAAATGAAACAAGAGAATGGTCTCATGTGATGACAGCATAAGAGTATAATTGAATCAATTTTTGTTTGCACTTGAGGTCCAAAAGAATAAAAAAATTAATAAAAGGATATTGGGTAGATTTTTACATTCTTGGGAGAAATAGAGAATCATGCTTGGTGGCTATGTGATTTGGAAAAATACAGAAAATTATGTCACAGAACTGGTCCAGTGAGGAAGCTGCAGCAACTTCCACTGAGCACTAGACACTTCAGCTTATGCCAACTTTGGTGGCACTGGATGCAGGATGCTGCCACCAGGACCTCTGCACTGTGGGCCCATGGACTGTATTCCTGTTTTGGGGAGAATCCTTTTCATTCCTTAACTAGCTCCCAGTGCAATGTCAGGGGTGAGACTGTCAGTTTGGTGGTGCCTATCTCACAGGTCCATAAAATAAATGGCAGCTGTCCACCACGGATTCCAAAATGTTGAGCTTAAGTTTCCAGAAACAAGTAGTCATCCACCCATGGAACTGGAACAAGAAAAGGCAATATCTTTACCCCCTTTGCAGAGATTTCCAGAAGGATATGTTGATGTTGGGAATAAAAATAAGATGAAAAGGTGGCTTGTGTATCTGTGCCATTACCAAATTATGTTCAACACCATAATTCTAATTATATGTGATTTAGCCTTGAGGGTGAAAAGTGGCAACTGTCGCCAGCACATTAAAGCATGATTGTCCCTCGACCAGCTGTTGCATTCATGTGTCCTGCCATGTATATAAATTATGTAACCTAGAAGTGTGGGACCTTAAAGAGATGGGAGAAAAGGCACACTTGGGACATGGGCAGGCAGAACAGATGATATAAGAAGGGAGTGTCATGCAAGAGTTTTACATGGAGGAAGGGAGTTGCAGGAGAAAGAATGGTACTTGGGAGTGATTGTTTTTCAACCTAATTAGAATTATCCAGGACCTTATTGTCCTTACTTCCAACATTTTCTACCTTCCACCAAATTTTGGCCACAGTATAATTTTTATTCCTTCTCCAAAGGAGGTCTAGAGAAAGGAAAGAGGTGACACTGAAAATAATAAAATGTGTTTGAAATCACTATAGAATTTTGTTAATGGAGTAGACAACATAATTTAAAGTAGTTAGCAGTTTTTATTTAAATAAATTGTCCTAGTGCTTCATTATCTTTTCCCTTTATTCTTATGAAATATCAGATTACCATCTTCATAGATGAGTCATTTACACTGAAATGAAAAAGTTCTGTGTCTTGGCATCTGTGTGTGTGTGTGTGTGTGTCTGTGTGCATGTGTGTGAAAGCAAGTGTGTGTTCATCAGCCAGAGGCCTGGCAAAAAGCAGAATTCATTCAGATGGTTCAAATAAAAGACTTAATATAGTGGTGGTAGGCAGACGTAAGAGGACAAACAAGGCATGCTGTGGTGTTCAGACTAGCAACAACGAGAAGCCATTATTGCTTTGGGACATGATGAAAAAATAGTGTGACCAGGCGTGGTGGGAGCTGTGATTGAGAGGGATACAGCTGCCACCAGAGATAATGGTGCCATGCAGGGAGAGATCAGGGAAGAAATACCCAACATTTCTCTTCTTCTGGATTCCAATCAGTTCCTTCTTCTGCCAGGTCCTCCCCTTGGCCAAACCCTACTAGAAGCCAGTCATCAGCAGAGCGTGAGTGATGCAATTCATAGGGGCCCGCCTCCTTGACACAGAGAAGGGCAGGAAAGGGTGGAGAATGGGTCTGAGTGAGGAAATGGGCAGAGACTGGTGCATTTCCTGGTTTTTCCACATAGCATCCATTTTTTCCCTTTATTTAGATGAAGAAATTATCATTTCTAACACAGAGTTCCGTCGGCTACCATATAGGGATGGAATGATGTCAGTCAGTCATAATTTCAATTGGAACTTTAATTGTAATATTCACCACCACCACAACCTTCATACAAGATATAAGGGAAAGGGGAGAAAATCAATCAACACAAAATATGCATAATTGCTATAGTCCCTGGCTTTGTATCTGGTTAGTAGGTCAAGTGTTATTATAAATTTTCTTCCATTACCCAGTCCACATTTTCCTTACCTTCTGCTAGATTTCAGTTGGATGAATGTGGTATCACAAACCTTCATTCCTGAAATATCTGAGATCATGATCCAGTCTCTACTGAGTTGTTGCAATTTCCTCTTGAGAAAATGGCTTGCCTGCGGGTCGTTTAATTGGGAAGTGATCACAGGAACTAATAGTGAAAAATAAGGGGAGTAAAACATAGAAAGGATGAAGCAATTCAGGGTGGAGGGTGCATTATCAACTTGACTGTGCTATGGATGACTTGTGCTCAGTCCTTCAGGTCCATCTGATGAGTCTTTAGAAATGCATCTTAGAATTGGCTTTCCAGGGTGTAAAAGTGTAAGAACGTATTCTTTGGTGCTTGTCCCCAATTGGTCAAAGGATAGTCACATGTGTGTTAACCTCCACAAGTTGATGTGCATGAATACTGAGTGGATACCCACAGGTAACCCATGCCTGTGTCAAAGAAACCCCAGGACAAGAAGCAAAATATACGCAGCAGAGGCATGAATTGAGGGGCTGTCAGTTTGCACTTACACAATGCTAGTCCATGACTTGTGGAAGTAGTCACAACAGCAGTGGCTGGAGTAGGAGGTGGGACTGCATGGAAAAGATGTGGGACATAAGATATATCTGATGCTACATACAATGTAATGCAAGTACCAAGTATAGAAGTAATAAAGTAATAGCTAACAGTGTTGGGGGTGGAGTCCAGGAAACCATCAGAGAGGTGTTTAACCTAAATATGATTTTGAAAGACTATTATCAGGCTTGGAGGGCATCTCAGAGGGATCAGCATGTGTAAAGGCCTGCAGGAGTGAAACCATGTAGTATATGAGAACATAAACGGAAGTGGCAATTTTCTCAACATCCCATATCTAACTTTTTTCATTTAATGATATTTTAATTATATCTTAAGATATTTGAAAAATAAGGATATCCTCTGACTATGTGACATTGGGCAAGTCTCTAAATATCGTTTAGCTTCCATTTCCTCATCTATACAAGAAGCACTTTGGACCGTGTAGCCTCTAAGGTCTTTTCTGGCTCTCGCTTCTGTGTCTCTACACATCATTTTGAGCATCCTGACAGCATTATATACATTGGCAGGTAAAATGAGTAGCTGCTGTAAATCAGCTCATGTGCCGTGTAAATAACTTTTTTTTTGCTTACCCACTCATAACTGACTCCCCGTTTGTAGAAACTTCCTATTTGTAATGTGTAAGTAATACTGATTGCTCATGCAGCATCATAGATATAACCTGTATTAAAATTTTTGTCTTTAAATTTCCTCCCCTTACATATAGTTTGCTTGGTCAGGCAGAGGGTGGATTGATAAGAATCATTTGAACTAGGAATGTTTGAAATAAGAATAAGAATCAATTGAACTAGGAATGTTTGCAGTTTTTTCAAGATTTTATTACTCTCTGCTGACTTGTTCTCTTGTCATTGAAAGAAAAATAGGAGAAATAAGCTGGCTTACTCATAGGAACTGAGTATGCTGAGCTTTAAAAAATTAAAATTTTATGTTTATAAGGCTTTTTCTAGGACAGTAACTAATAGAAATTGTTTTGGATAGGGTAAGGAGTATAAAAAATTTATATATATAAACTGACATTTATATGATATACCAGGGGCAATAGGTGAAAGACATCACCACCCTGAATTCTATAAAACTTTGTGATCCACTTCAGTCTTTATCAGACCCATTATATTTACAGTATAGAACAATTTTATTGTAATTGGAAACACTTCTAAATCATTTCCAAATTAATCATCTAGTATATACAGCTATTTTGCTCATGGTGATCTGAATATTGACAAACTATCATAATTCACATCAAGGTTTTTATAAATTCATCTTTAGAGCTTTGAAAACTCATAGTCTCTGAAAAGAAATCTATAGAGTAAGACAGTATTCACTGGATACACTTGCACCTAAAGCAAAGGCAGTCTATTGCACTTTTCTGGGTGTTACAGCCCAAATATCACTGGTTTTACTAAATGGCAAAACAAAAGCATTTAAAATATTATTTCACCAGCATTGAATGAGTGAAATTAAAAACACATTACCATTTACATTAGCATCCCCTCCAAATGAAATACCTAGGTATCAATTTGACAAAATATGTATGAGATCTATATGAGGATAACTATAAAGTTGTGATGAAAGATATCAAAGATCAAAGAAGAAGTAAACAAATGGAGAGATACTCTATGTTCATGATTAGGAAGACTCAATATTGTCAAGATGTCAGATTTTCACAACTTGATCTATAAATACAATGCAATCTCAGTCAAATCCAACCAAGGCATTTTGTATATTGACAAACTGATTCCAAAGAGATATGGAGAAGCAAAAGACTCAGAATAGTCAACACAATATTGTAGAAGAACAAAGTTGGAGGACAGACACTACTCAACTTCAAGACTTACTATGAAGCTACAATAATCAAGACAGTATAGAACTGATGAAAGAATAGACAGATCAATGAAACAGAATAGAGAGCCTAGAAATAGACCCATATAAACATTGTCAACTGATCTTTGACAAAGGCGCAAAGGCAATACAGTGGAATTAAGGTAGTCTGTTCAACAAATGGTGCTGGAATAACTGGACACCTACATGTGAAAAAAGAATCTATTCCAGGCAAACAGAAGCTGAGGGAGTTCATCACCACTAGAGCTGCCTATCAAGAAATGCTAAAGGAATATCTTCAAGTTGAAACAAAAGAATGCTAAGTAACAACATTAAAACATAAGAAAGTATAAAACTCACTGGTAAAGATAAATGTATAGTCAAATTCAGAATACTCTAACACTGTAATGGCAGTTCATAAATCACTTTTAACTCTTGTATAAAAGTTAAAACACAAAAGTATTAAAATAACTATAGCTAGACTAATTTCTTAATGGATACACAATATAAAAAATGTAAAATGTGTCATCTATAGCATAAAATGAGGAGGAGGAGGAAGAAGTCAAAATCTAGAGCTTTTTTATGGGATAGAAGTTAAGTTGCTATCAGTTTAAAATAGACTATTAGAACTATAAGGTGCTTTATGTAAACCTAATGATAACCACCAAGAAGAGACATCTAGTAGATACACAAAAGATAAAGAACAAGGAATCAAAGCTTACCACTATAAAAAAATCAATAAATCATAAAAGCAGATATCAAGAGAGGAAGAAAGGAACAAAGGAACTACAAAATAATCAGAACACAATTAACAAAATGGCAATAGTAAATATTTATCTATCAATAATTACTTTAAATGTCAATGGATTAAATTATCTAATCAAAAGACAGAGTGCCTAAATGGATAAAAAGAACACGATCCAACTGTATCTGACCTACAAGAAACTCACTTTAGCTTTAAGAACACACATAGGCTGGAAATGAAGGGATGGCTTCATATTCCATGTGAATAGTAACCAAAAGAGAACAGGAATGGCTATACTCATATCAGACAAAAAACTTTCTGTAAAAATTCATCACAGGAGAATAAGAAGGTCACTATATAATGATAAAGAGGTCAGTTCATCAGGAGGACATAACAATTGTAAATGTATATACTCCAAACATTGAAACATCTAAATATACAAAGCAAATATTAACAGACTTGAAGGGAGAAATAAACAGCAATACAATGATAGTAGGGAACTTCAATACCCCACTTTCATCAACGGATAGATCATCCAGACAGAAAATCAATAGGGAAACATCAGACTTGAATAACACCATAGACCAAATGGGTCTAACAAACATATATAGAACATTACATTCATTAGCAGCAGGATACATATTCTTCTCAAGTGCACACAGAATATGCTCCAGGGGAGATTATTGTTGGACCACAAAACAAGTCTTAATAAATTTAAGATTAAAATCATATGAAGTAGCTTCTGACCACAACTAGAAATCAATTACAGGAGGAAAATTTACAAATATGTGGAAATTAAACACTCCTGAACAATCAATGGGTCAAAAAAGAATTCAAAGGGAAATCAAAAGGTATCATGAGACAAATGAAATTGGGAACACAACACACCAAAACTTATGGGATGCAGCAAAAGCAGTTCTTAGAGGGAAGTTTATAGTGATAAATGCCTACATTAAGAAAAAAGAAAGATCTCAAATAAACAACCTAACTTTATATCACCTTAACCTAACTTTATTCTAGAAAGGGGAGAAAAATTGAGCCCAAAGTTAGCAGTAGGAAGGAAATAACAAAGATTAGAGAAGAAATAAATAAAATTGAGACAGAAAGATAATAGAAAAAAATGAACAAAACTGAGAGTTGACTTTTTTTGAAAAGATAAACTGTATTGACAAACCTTTAGCTAGACTAAACAAGGAAAAAAGAGAACTCAAATAAATAAAATTATAAATGAAAGAGGAAAGATTACAACTGATACTGTAGAAATACAAAGGATCATGAGACTACTATGAACACTGATATGCCAACAAATTGGACAGAAATGGATAAATTCCTAGAAACATACAACCTACCAAGATTGACTCACAAAGAAATAGGAAATCAGAACAGATCAGTAATGAATATGGAGAGTGAAGCAGTAATAAAAAAAACCTCCCAACAGAGAAAGCTCAGGATCAGATGGCTTCACGGGGAATTCTACCAATCATTTAAAGAAGAATTAACAACAATTCTTCTCAAAGTGTTCTACAAATTGAAGAGGAAGGAACATTCCAAACTCATTTTACAAGACCAGCATTACCCTGATGCCATAGCCGGATAAGGACACTATAAGAAAAGAAAATCCCTGATGAACATAGATAAAAATACCCTCAACAAAATTCTAGTGAACTGAATTCAACAGCATATTAAAAGAATCATATGTCACAATCAAGTGGGATTTATCCCCGGGAGGTGAGGATGGTTTAACATATGCAAATCAATCAATGTGATATACCACATTAATAGAATAAAGGATAAAAATCATAGGATCTTCTCAATAGATGCAGAAAAAGCATTTGAGAAAATTCAAAATCCTTTCATGATAAAAACTCTCAAATATTTGGTATAGAAGGAATGTACCTCAACATAATAAAGACCATATATGATAAACTCACAGCTAACATCACACTCAATGGTGAAGAGCTGAAAGTTTTTCCTCTAAGGTCAGGAACAAGACAAGGGGGCCCACTCTCACTACTTGTACTCAGCATAGTACTGGAAATCCTAGCCAGAGCAATTAGGCAAAAAAAGAAATAAAAGTCATCCAAACTGGAAAGGAAGAAGTAAAAGGAAGAAGTAATGTCTCTGTTTGTAGGTGACATGATCTTATGTGTAGAAAATCCTAAAGACTCCATCAAAAAACTGTTAGAACTGATAAACAAATTCAGTAAAGTTGCAGGATACAAAATCAATATACAAAAAGCAGTTTCATTTCTATACAATAACAATGAACTATTCCAAAAAGAAATTAAGCAAGTGATCCCATTTATAATAGCATCAAGAAGAATAAAATATTTGGAATAAATTTAACTAAGGAGATGAAAGAACTGTGTATTGAAAATTATAGGCATGATAAAAGAAATTGAAGAAGACACAAATAAATGGAAATATATCCCATGTTCACGGACTGGAAGACTTCATATGGTTAAAATGTCCATAACACCCAAAGTGATCTACAGATTTAATGAAATCCTCAAAATTCCAATGGTATTTTTCATAGAAATGGAAAAAATTTCCTAAAATTCATATGGAACCACAAAAGATCCTGATAGCCAAAGCAATCTTGAAAAAGAACACAAAACTGGAGGTATTACACTTCCTGATCAAACCATATTATAAAGCTATAGTAACCAAAACAGTATGATACTGGCATAATAACAGAAACATAGACCAGTGGAACAGAATAGAGAGCCCAGAAATAAACCCACACATATATGGTCAACTAATCTTTGACAAGGACACCAAGAATACATAGTGGGGAAAGAATAGTCTCTTTAACAAATAATGTTGAGAAAACTGGATGTCCACATGCAAAAAATGAAATTGGACTCATTTTATACCATGTACAAAAATTAACTCGAAATGGATTAAAAACTTAAACATGAGACCTGAATCCATAAAACTCCTAGAAAAAAACATAGAGAAAAAGTTCCGTGATAATGGTCTTGGAAATGATTTTTTTATATGACACCAAAAGCACAGGCAACAAAAGAAAAAATAAATAGGTGGGACTACATCAAGCTAAAAAGCTTCTTCACAGCAAAGGAAAAATAAAATGAAAAGGCAACCTACAGAAAGGGAGAAAATTATTTGCTTAAATTATTAGCAAATATCTAATAAGGTGCTAATATCAAAAATATATTAGAAATTCATACAACTCAATGGTAAAACAATCAAATAACCTGATTAAATAATGGGCAAAGCACTTTAAGTGTAAGTGCCTGACATTAAGCTTTTGGTTGCCAAGGCATCTATTTCAAAAGACATCCATCTTGAATAAATATATTGTCAACTGTGTGACACAGCTACTAGCAAAACAACCAGATAAGAACTACACTGAGTAACTTGGATGAGTGACCACTTGAGTGACCCCATTTCTCCCTTCCTGTACCCTAATTTCCACTCCTATGCTTTAAATCAGCCAATAAAGAGTGAACTGTGAAACCCTAGACCCCTTACCCTTGGACTCTAATGAAGGCAGAGCCCCAGGTCCCTGCTGTGTCTCTCTCTACCCATGACCTCATGGTGTGGCACTTAGGCTGTGTATCCTCCTGTGAGGATAAAGCCACAGGACTTCTGAGTAATAAATCTTGTTCCTCAAAATTCCCTGATGGTTTCTTGCTGAGTTGTGTTGTGTTATCATAATAAGTACCACAAGACCTGGCCCAGGCATAAATTAGGATCCTGGTGAGGGAAACCTCTGTGGAGTTCACTTTGAGTGGTGTTCCCCAGGAAAGCATCGTAGGCATTCCTAACCAAGGGTACTACCATCAATAGGTTCCAGACCAATGGAACAGGACCTGAATAGACATTTTTGCAAGGAAGACATACAAATGGCCAATAGGTGCATGAAAAGATGCTCAGCATCACTAATCATCAGAGAAATTCAAATTAAAACCAAAATGAGATATCATCTCACACCTGTTAGGATGACTATCAGAAAGACAAGATATAAGTTTTGGTGAGGGTGTGGAATAAAGGGAACGCTTGTACATTGTTGGTGGGAATGTGAATTTGTATAGCCATTACGGAAAATAGTATGGAGTTTCCTCAAAAAATTAAAAATAGAACTACAATATGATCCAGCAATCCCACTTCTGGGTCTTTATCCAAAGGAAATGAAATTTGTATTTCAAAGAGATATCTGCACCTCCCATGTTCATTGCAACATCATTCACAGTAGCCAAGATATGGAAACAACCTAAGTTCTGTAGACAAATGAATGGATAAAGAAAACGTGATATATATATATATGAGAAATGGAGTATTATTCAGCCATAAAAAGAAGGAAATCCTGCCATCTGGGACAACATAAATGAACCTGGAGGACACTATGCTAAGTGAAATAAGCAAGACACAGAAAGACAAATGTCATCTGATCTCACTTATACATGGAATCTAAAAAGTCAGGCTCATAGAACCAGAGAGCAGAAGAGTGGTTGCCAGAGGCTGAGGGGTAGGGGAAACGGGAAGAAGTTGGTCATAGTGTTACAACTCTCAGTTATGAGATGAATAAGTTCTGGGGATCTAGTATACAGCATGGCAATTGTTATTTATAATACTCTATACTTGAAATTTGCTAAGAGAGTAGATCTTAAGTGTTCTTACTGCAAAAAAAAGGTAACTTTGTGAGGAGATGGGTATGTTAATTAACTTTATTGAGATAACCATTTCACAATGTATACCAAATCACTAAGTTGTTTACCTTAAAAAAAATCATGTTGGGCAAGCTAAATTTTTACCAAAAAAAAAAAAAAAAGAGCTTCGACACAGACCTAATACCCTTCACAAGCTAACTCAAAATGAATCACAGGAGTAAATATAAAGCATGAAATTATTAAACTCCTAGATGATAACATAGGTGAAAACCTAGATGACCTTGGGTATGGTATGACCTTTTAGATACAACATCAAAGGTACAATCTGTGAAAGAAATCATTAATAAGCTGGACTTTATTAAAATACAAAATTTCTTTTCTGCAAAAAACAATGTCAAAAGAATAGGAAGACAAGTCACTGATTGGGAGAAAATATTTGCAAGTCATATCTGATAGAGAACTGTTATGAAAAATACATGAATAACTCATAAAACTCAACATTAACAAACAACTTGATTAAAAATGGGCAGAAGATCTGAACGGACACCTCACCAAAGAAGATATACAGATGGCAAGCATGTGAGAAGATGTTCAACATCATATGTCATTAGGTAATTGCACAAAAATGACGAGATACCACTGGGCACCTATTAGAATGGTCAATATTTGACTATACTCAACTTTCATAGAAATTGTGACTTTATTTTCTCAATCATGGTTCATAGGTTTTATATTTAATTAAACTGTGAAATAATAAGTTTAACTGGCATAAATAGGTTTGGAAAAAAACACAAATGCATCTTGGTACATATGAGTGCAGGAATGGGCAGGTCTACCAAGTGAGTGTTTGGTGAGACTTGGTTATCAGTCAACATGTGTTATATTGGGAATGGAGACCTCTGATTAATCTGGTGAATTGGTTAGGGGGAAGTCTGAGATTGAGTTTCTACCACGTTGAGTTCACATACCATGCTATGTGAAGAAGACAGAAGCCTTTGGAAACTTAGAATCCTGTGCTTCTGATTTTAAATTTTATTAATGTTTATTATAGGTTTAAAAATGTTATATCAATGAGGATAAGTAAAAAATAAGGCTAACAGTGTTTGATGGGACAGTATGTATCACCATGCAGAAGCAAATAACACTGCGCATTCTTAAGTCTTCTGAAAAGATTGCTTTGTATTATATTATGGGGAAGATTCCTTTCACTAGCATTATTTTCACAGATGTTTCTTTTCCTCCAGAAAGTGAAAAAAATGTTTCTAAATTTTTATCTAAAACACATTATCCAGCCATTGGGCAATGTGATTGTGATTCACAGTCCAGTGGGAGTTAATACTGTATTTCAAGTGGTGAGATGAGTTGCACATACAACAGCCATTTTCCCATTGGCTGAGGGCTAAGGGCTGAGGGAATGGCTGTATAAGGGGACCTGGAACACACATGTAACCCTGAAAACAGATCGTTTGAGTAAGTTACTACTTCAGAGACATAGGCATTGATTATTATCAACTTCAGAAAATAGTTTCTCCCAGAATGCTTGCCTGTGTGGGTTCTCTGCAGCTGCTGTATAGACATTATGTCACCCAATCCTCCCAACACATATGTAGCAGGCACCCGGATCTCTACTGTGTACTGAAGGAAACTGAGGCTCAGAAAAATTAGGTCAATAGCCAAAGGTCAAACAACTAGTGAGCATCTGATGTCAAGGCCAAGCTTTTTTCTTCCTACGCAACCTGCTCTCTTCCTGGCTTGACGTGTCCATGTGTGCAGGTCAGAAAGATATAAATATGCTGAAACTAACTGGCATTATCCTTCACATTTCGAATGAACTTTCCCTTTATAGAGGTTCTATGTGCTATGATTTATGCAAGACTTCAGAGCTAGGAATAATACCAACATGCTAATCAATGCTAATCACCCTCTCAAAAATGTTTTCTCATATTCATGTGTTAGTTTAGAGAACAAAGCTACTGAAACCTTGTCATGCAAATAGAAAATTTCTATCTAAATAATTGTAATAATGAACTCAATTAATTTCCTAGTTATTCTAAGACCAGACTATTCAAAGTTGTTACTTATTTATAAGACTATTAGTTATCACTAGATTACTTATTTTGTTTATGAAATAAAATGAGAACACTAATGCCTGCAGACAGAGGTGTTGATTGGATAATCTCTAGAGATTATTTTGAGACTGCAGTTATGGGTACTGTTTCTCTCTTTATTAAAGAAATAAAACAAAGAGGCTGGTAACTTCAGAGGGAATGTATAGAATTTATTTGATTTCAGCATGGAGAAGGAAAACAAAACTAGGTTTTCAAAGGACTGGTTTGCTTCAAAGGACTGGTTTGCCTCAAGTGTATTTGCTGTTTTTAAAATGTAGCTCCTACTTGGTATATATAAAGTAGTAGACCATGGCTCCCAAGACATTTTGAGTCTTATATGAAAAGTAATGAAATGAAGAACAATACAGGGACTTTTAGCTTGTGATAGAGTTGCCAATTTAGAGAGTAGAAAATAATAAATAGCAGTTCTGTTCCGCAGAAGCCCAATGTAAGTCAACAAGCTCTCAGATGATCACTCACATGAGAATTAGTGATGCCCATTCTCCAAACCTGCCTTTCCTCCACACCTTTGCCCATGGCAATTTTTCCACACACACTGCCTTCCTTATTCCCTTCCTTATTCGCTTCAAGAGTTGAATCCTTCACGGACAACTCATTATCAACCTCTTCCTTGAAGCCTTCCGTGTACATCTTATTTAGAAGTTCTCTCTCCATTCCCTGAACTTCTAGGGGGTACATGATCTTGTAAAATCACATGATCTATATCAAGCACTGATTGACGATTTAGTTATTTACATACATATCTTAACTCCCCTATTTGTAAACTCTTGGAAGGAAGGAAATTTGACTTATATTTCACTGTATTTCTCATCATAATTTACAAAGAGATGTTCAAAGAAGGAACATTAATATGTTATGAATAAATGACTATGCACGGAATGCTTTCTGCCTCCAATATTTTTCCAACTTGTTACTGATGCCTGAAGTTACATCATTAGTGATACATTTCACTGACTTAAGCACTGTAGATTTTTCCATAAAGGCAAATAGTCCAACATTAGTCATTTGTCATTTATTACTTAGTGCAAATATATATATGAATATATGTATACATGGGACATTATGAGAGATGAGGCTTTTGGGTAGTGGGAAGGGAAGGGCTGCTAAAAGGGAGGAAGAGGTAGAAAAAGGGAGGCAGAAGCCTTCTAGACAAGCCAAGCAGATCTACATCTATGCTTTCTCTAAGCCCTGCTAGGTATGGATATTCTCATTAAGGAATTCTTCTAAGAAAACATTTTTTTATAGTTTTTGTTCTCAAACCTAATTCCAACATGGAATTGTTCAAATCTAAGGCCTTCTTGGAACTTGGTAAGTATTGGCAAGTTTGATTCCTCCAAACCTTTTCAAACTGGCCGGACTGTTGTTCAGAAGCCGCTAGACCCAGGATTTGTCTTCACCACATTAAAACATTTGTCATCCTTCCGTCAATCTGTGGCAGGACACAGTTGTTATGGCTGTCTTGCCAATTAAGCCTATTTAGGGCTTTCTAATTGAAGCTTCAAATAGTGGCATCTGTTCTTCATCATCCTTAATCTGTGGTCATTTTCCTGAAAGGCCAAAGATGGCCAATTTGTCCTTAGACTGGAAATCAATATGCCTCTAACCTCATGTGGCCCAGAATTTATGAATAACATCCATGGCTTCATTCAGAAATGTTCCACCTTGCTTTGATTCTTGGAAAAATAGAGATCATTCTATACCCTGCTTTCCAGATGGTTCTGTCTTTAGCCGGCATTCAGCAATGAGCCAGAAGCCTGTTTATTAGAATAGTCCTGGGGAAATGTTCTTGCTAGTGCACTGTCAGGGATCATGTCTTTCTCATCAGATGCCACTGCAAAAGGCTCTGTGCTCAAATGAAGATTCTGACAGGTTGAGCAATGACAAGCACTTTCTGGGTTGCACAGCCCTGAAAGATTTTCCACTAAAGAGAGGTTTTGGTGATAAATTAATTAAACGTTTCTGATGCTGGTTTATATTCAGGTTAGACACATGGGATGCTGCTGCCCACCACATAGATTCTACAGTCAGCATTGTATTATCTTTACTGCATATTCATTCATCTATACATTCAGCTCTTCATCCATCAATTCATCTGATTTTTTGATGCACTTCAAAGGAAATAGCAGACGTTGGTATACGCCTCTCTAAATACTTCAGCATGCATATCTTTAAAGTTCAAAATTTGTTTACAGTATTTTTTCTTTCATGACATAATTTATAAAAAAACAAAATTTGCAAATTTTAAGTTAACATTTGTTAAGTTTTGACAAGTAAATGTATCTACGTAACTCAAACATTTATCAAGATACACAATATTTCTCTTACCCGAGAAACTTCTTTCACGTCTCCTACCAGTTAATTCCTATCTCTGTTCTATGTACAACCACTGTTCTGATTTTTTCCACAATAGATTAGTTTTGACTGTTCTAGGATTTCATATGAATGGAATCATGCAATATGTATTCTTTTGTAATATTTCTTTTATTCGGTATAATGTTTTTGAGATTCATCTGTTGTACATTTCAATAGTTCATTTCTTTTTTACTGTTGAGAAACACTCCATTGTACAAATAAATTGCATTGTATTCATTTGTTCTTCTATTTATGGACATCTGGACTATTCCCAATTTCTGGCTAGTATGAATAGAGCTGCTGTGAACATACCAGACAAGTCTCTTTATAGATTAGTCTCTCCTATCTCTGGTAACACCTAAAAGTAGAATTGTGGGGCCACAGGTAGCTGTATCTTTAGTTCTATAATAAACTTCCAGATCTCTTTTTTACTCCCAAAGTAATTGTATGACAATATAAGAATGTAAGAAAATTCTAGTTGCTTCACATCTTCACCAACACTTGATATTGTCAGTCTTTAATTTTAGCTTTTCTGGTAGCTCTATTTCACTGTGACTTTAATTTACATTTCTTTCCTAGCTAATAATGTCAAGCACTTTTTAAATGTGCTTATTGGTCATTCATATACATTATTTTGTAAAGTGTCTGTTCCAATTTTTTGTCCGTTTTTTATTGGATTGTTTGTCTTTTTATTATAAAATTCTATGGTTTCTTTATATATTCTAAATGCCAGCCTTGTGAATATTTTCTCTAGACTAGCCTACTCATTTTTGTAATGGCATCTTTTGTTGTGCATAAGTTTTACATTTTATTAAAATCGAAATTATCTATTTTAGTTTATTTAGTTTCTGATTTCTTTCTGAGAAACCATTGCTTATCAAAGTAATAAATGTGTTCTATGTTTTCCTTTTAAACTTAATTAATTTTTGGGTGTGGTATGAGAAAGCAGTCAAGATTTTTTTCCCCATATGGATATTCACTTGTTAAAAAGCCATTCTTTCCCCCCATTGGATTGCTTTGGCATCTTAGTGGAAAATTGAATGTCTTACATAAATGTAGGTTTATTTGGGGCATTCTATTTTATTTTGTTGATTTATTTCTCTATAGTTTGGCCAATACCATACTGTTTTTATTACCGCACTTTTATAGTAAGTCTTGAAATCAGATAATGTAAATCTTATGACTTTGTTCTTCTTTTTCAGGCTTGCTTTGAATATTCTAGGTCCTTTGCAGTTTCATACATGTTTTATCATCAGCTTTTAAGTTTCTACAAAAAAGCCTGTTGGAAATATGACTGGGATTGTGTTGAATCTATAGATTAATTTGAAGAGAATTAATATCTTTACAATATTGAGTATTCTAATCTATGAACATGGTATATCTCTCCATTTATATGGGTCTTCTTTATATTCTCTCAGCAATATTGTGTTCTTTTTAGTGAGAACATTCTGTTATCTAGCACATTTTTTGTTAAACTTATTTTAAATGCTTTATGTTATTTGATAAATGGAATGTTAATTCTGTTTTCAATTATTTTGTCTTGGTATATAAAAATAAAATTAATTTTTATATTTTAACCTTGTATTCTATGGCCTTTCTAAATTCACTTATTAGTTGTAGAAATTTTTGGTAGATTCCTCAGGATTTTCTTTATACACAATGATGTCATCTGAAAATAGCATCAGTTTTGCTTCTTCCTTTCCAATCTATATGCCTGCTTTCTCTTTTTCTTCTATTACAATTTTATAACTACTGCACAATAAACACTCAATGAGTAGAGATGAGAGTGGACATTCTGATCTTAGGGGAAAGGAATTAATTTTAGTCTTATGTATAATGTTTGTTGTACAGTTTTTATAGTTGCCCTTCATTAGATTGAGGAGTTTAATTTTATTACTTAATTGCTGAGAGTTTTTATCATGAGTAGTTGCTGAATTCATTAAATAATTTTTCTGCAACTACTGAAATGATAATATGTTTTCAATTCTTTTATTTTGTTAATATGGTGAATTCCACTGATTGATTTTCAAAGATTCAACCAATCTTGCATTTCTGGGATAAACCCTGCCAGGACACGGTATATTATGCCTTTTATATATTGCTGGACTTGCTTGAGAAATGTTTTACTAGGAAATTTTGTGTCTATGTTAATGAGGTATATTGGCCTGTGATCCCTCCCCCGCCCCTTTTTTGATAATATCTTTTTAAGTTTTACTAAGATTTTTCAGCAGATATCCTCTCAAGTGTCAATGGTCAGAATTAGATCCTGTGCCCGCCTCTATATCAACTACTGACAATGGGATGGTTTCTTAGGATTGATTTAGACGATGAAGGATGCACTCCTGACAGTGGGGCTGCTACTAAAGCTGTGTGGAGGGGTTAAATACCCAATCGAAATCAGTGGTTTTTCTGGAGGGGGAAAAGGAATAGTTCTTACAATATGTAGCACAAAATACGTTATTTAACAGAAAGGAAAAAATATAAGCTTAAAAGGTTAAGTTGCTTACCAAAATAACACAGCCAGCGAGTAGAAGATCCAGAATTATGGCATAATGAAAACAATATTACTCCAGATGTCAGGAAACTTGTTATAACCTAGTTATATCATGAAATAGCTATAGGATCTGTAGCTATTCACCAAAACTCTCTGGAGTTCAGTTTCCTCATTTTAAAAATGAAACTCTAAAGTAAGCTCTATGTATCACAAATTTCTCAGGCAAAGACAGATTTCCATACCATGTTCCCCAAACTTTTATTGAATTGATTAATGAACCATTTGTGATCTGAAATATCAGAAACAGAATGGCAACATCATTATTATATTCAATATAATTATATTGAAACACAAAGCCACTAGAATATTTTTTGTGTAAGAAACTTGGAGCAAGAAGAGCTGAAGTTTACAGCTGAGTTTACACGCTATTCCGTCTTCATTTTCTTTTTTAAAGATCTTATGATTTACATAGTTTTAAATTTTCTTCTACTGGGGGCCGCCCGGTGGCGCAGTGGTTTAGTTTGCACTTGGCAGCCTGGGGTTCACGGGTTCGGATCCCGGGCGCCTGCCGACGCACTGCCTGTCAGCCATGCCGTGGCGGTGTCCCATATAAAGTGGAGGAAGATGGGCACGGATGTTAGCCCAGGGCCAGTCTTCCTCAGCAAAAAGAGGAGGATTGGCGACAGATGTTAGCTCAGGGCTGGTCTTCCCCACAAAAAATAAATAAATAAATAAAAAATAAATTTTCTACTACTTTATAATTAAATGAATATAAAGAATTAAAGTATCAACATTTAAAATTATGAAGGAGACATTATGGTAATGAAAAGAAAGTAAGCAT
Source organism: Tapirus indicus (assembly GCA_031878705.1). Lineage (NCBI taxonomy): Eukaryota > Metazoa > Chordata > Mammalia > Perissodactyla > Tapiridae > Tapirus > Tapirus indicus. Next base: position 122,859,898 of record CM062918.1, on the reverse strand, counting down.
ATCTGAGTTTGAATCTTGGTTCTGCCTCTTACTACAGGAGTAATGACAAATCACTTAACCTTTTGACTAAGATTCTTCAACAGAAGAGGAGAAAGAGAGTTTGGTGAAGATAAAAACTTCTCTCTCAAGGTTGTATGAAATTTATAAGATAATATATGTAAAATTAATAGCAAAATATCTGTTCCCAGGAGGTGCTCAATAATTATTTGTCCCTCCCCCAATTTTGCCTGTGAATGATGTTTATAAATGTGCCTTACTGTGAAGTGGATATTTCTGAGCTGGTCTGGACAACTTGGAATGTGAAGCTTTGGTTACTAAATATTTTGGTAAAAACTGAGAAACTTCTTCTCTCCATGCCTAAAATTAATCCAGAGATGGGTGTGGAGGGGTGTTAATGGAGGGTTAATGCAATTCTACAGCATTAGAATTGCACCTCCATGGTTTTGTGTCATGGGCCTTACTCCCACACCCTCCTGATCCCAATCCAGAGATAAATATACTTAAAGAAAAATTCTCAATTGATTCTGATGTTGGCCTTCTATTGTTAGGAGTACTTTCAGCTGCAAGTAACAGAAACCCCAGCTAACAATGGCTTAAGTAAAAAGAGTTTATTTTGTCACATAACAAGAAATGTGGCAGCCGGTGTTGGTTCAGCAGCTCAAAGATATCAGACCTGACATTTCTGAAGTTCTCTTGGCCTTATCTTGATTTTCACAGTACAGCTGCCACTGCTCCAGGAATTAGGTTCATGTTCAAGTCATGAAGTGGCATTGCCAACTATCTCTGTCCCCTTTATCAGGGAAGCAAGTTTCCCAGATGTTCCTCAGCAGACTTCTGCTTTAGTCTGTTTGGCCAGAAGGATGTGACATGGCCATCTGTAGCTGTACATAAATCAGTTTATGTTCTCCAGTTTCTATAGAAGGGAGAAGGCTAGTTCCTAATGGATGTGGGCTAACCAACCAGCAGTAAATACTCCAATCCCCCTTATCAGGTACTTGAGAACTTCTCCCTTAATGGGTTTTTTCTTCTTCTGCACAGTTAGACATTTACTCCCAGGTGGATTTACATAGTTGTGGGAGAAAAATAAATTCTACCTGAAAGGTTGAGTTCCCAGGTAATAGTTAGAGCTAACCTTAACCCTACATGTAGTAACTGATTTTAGGAATCTGGGAAGGCTAATTAATACCCTCCCTAATTCTCTACACTCACTGATTCATGCTTGAATTCCCTGTTTCATCCTTAATAAGCCCTTTATTCTAATTAAAATATATAGGACATCTTTGATGTAATGGTTGAAGATGTTAACCAGAATTTTGCAATTTTCTATAAAGTAAGGAGCCGCAAGTAAATTTTAAAGACGATTCAGGGAAGCATTAAGGCACAAAAGTGGGTAGAGTATGGGAACTAATGACAAATTTCATTCCTTTGACAATTTTGTCCAGAACTAATTCTTATGTGTAATTCTTCATAATGGTTTATACATTATCTATTCCTAGCCAGTAGGTGAATTGGATTCTTTGCTTCCTTTTTCGAGCGAGCAGGTACCAACCAATTATGTCCCCAGCTGTCCCCAGCTTATCTCCTGTTAGTCTCCCATAGAAACCAAAGTGACTTTCCTTACTAGTCTCAAAATATGTTGTGCACTTTCCTGCTTCTATGTGATTGCTCAGAGTATATCCCGTCCAGAATGCCCTCACTGTCCACTGCAATCTTGCTCATTGGTCAGTGCAATTTTCAATTAGTCCCTTCTCTGTACATCCCTTAGAGTATCCCAGTTGGTGTTTCTTTCTGTGGCACTAATCATATACTATCTGGTATGGCAGCTATTGTGTTACAGTCCTATTAAATCATAACGTCCTTTACTCAGAGAATGACAATTGGCCATCTCTGAAGTACCTACCATGACAACTTTCACATTATAGGTACTTCATTTTTATTCTATTTGTTTAATTTTTACTCTATTTGTAGAATAAATGGAATAATACTGTGCCTTGAAAAACCACTGGCCTGAACAAATTGAAAATCTCCTAAATCCCCTTCAGCACCATCATCAAATTGTAAGTGTATAATTTTTTAATGAACAGCTCACTTATGATATTTTGTGTTTGTGTTGTTGCTCTTGTTATATTCTAGAGATATCATTGAAAATAATAAGTTAAGAAGGACAGTATTCTCTAGAATAGATAGAAAAAAAGAATTCTGAACATTTGGCACTAAAATATCTGATGGCCAGTAATTTATTTAGATAACTTTCTCAGAGAGTTAAATTGGTCCTCTTGGTTACTTGCTATGACTGGTGTTTGTTGGTTTTATTGTAGCAACTCTTCCATCTGATGATAGCCAGTAGTTGAACTGGATTCTTTTTCCTTTGCCAAGAGAGTAGATGACTTAATAAAATTGAAGTGTTTCTATATAATATTAATAACATGTCATTTTTTTCCCTGGTAGGTCATTTGCTCCAGGCAAGAAGACTCATAGTTAATGTTGCCTGTCCTTCACTGAAAATTAACTCAAAACAGATCCGCACTAAATGGAAGAGCCACTCTGTTGAAAGATGAGAAATAACTTTTGACCAGAGAACCATTGGTAGTTCAATGGTTCTAAGGGTAGCACAAAGACATGTTATTCCTGAGTCCTGATGATGTCTAAAGATGCTGCCAATACACTAAATGGAGACCAGTTTGATCAAATCATTATGAACAGCATATCACTGGGGGAATATCAATTTTTAAAAAATTTAATACAAATAAATGATAATTTCCAATTTTCTTTCCCTTAGGAGTATGTCCATTTAGACACTTCAAAAATTTCAAGTCACTTAGGCTTTGCATTTTTTTATAGATTCCTTTCTATTATGTCTTTGACGCAGTGATTTGTCACCCACAGAACCTAGGAATTCCATGATTTTTCAGGAGCAAAAACAATCCTAAGCTAGGAATACAATAATTGCTAAAGATTCTACTGAAGTTCAAAATTATTCTCGAATTAAAGGGATGTTAGACCTAACTGAAGTAAAGGAGAATTTCCATCCAATAATTTCAGAGGTGAAGGGCTAATTTTCGCCTTCTGCCATTGTCAGTGCTCCTGAGACTGTGTGTGAGCCCTCAACTAGAACCCCGGAAAATGCCAAATTAAGGGGAAGACATTTTAGACCTCTCTAAGAATTCAAAATGAAACTGAACACTGACCACCCCACCTCCCCCCACAAATGAAGATCTTCCAATTGCAAAATTTCCATCCAATGTCTTTTCTAAATCCTAGCCTACACATATTGTCCTCTCTTTATTCCTCTTCCTCAGGCTTGGATTACTCTCAGATCTGTGATGCTGTCTTTATTTCATGAAATCAGGATTCCTTACCTTCTGAAGACTGATTTACTGATTTGGAAAATGATCCTTCTTTTGCCAGAGTGTCAACAAATTGTCCAAGACTGTGTGCCTGAAATAGCTGAAATCATTTTAAGGCCAAACTCCATAGACATTACATTTTATTATCCTAGAAAGAACCACAAGACATTAGTCACTGCTAGTTGCATTCCTAGGCTATGAAAGACTTTTATTACTTCTGTTTCTATATTTGTGAGAATGCCCCAGTTTTCCTAACGTTATTTAGAACAATAAGCCATCGTGCTTCTATATTACCATCCATTCTGTGCCACAAAGACCCTGCTATGCTCAGTGGACACTTTGGAAGTGCCTGGTTCTGAGTCGTCTGAGACTTTGTGTGTCCTTTACCTCTGGTTTGTGGTCAGTGGCCAGGACAAAATGTTTTAGTTCATCTCAGAGGCATATGAGTCTAGGAATCCACCAGCAAGGACCCTGGGCTCAGTCTTTGGTAAGTGTTCATTCCTGTGAACAATCTCCTTCTGCTTCATTATGGTGTTCTTGGAAGACCCTCAACAAGAGGGTCAACCCTGTAGTGAACAGAAAATATATCACCTTCTACGTCTCAAACGAAGACTCAGTAATAGTATGGGCACTTTTATATTCTGCCTTTTCACACTTGCATTTACACTGTGATCATTTTTAATATCCTTAAACATTTTTAAAATATGAGTTGAATGGTATTTAATATTTTAAAAGATGACTGTATGTGGCAATTTACTTAAATTTTGACATTTAGATTTATTATAGTTTTAAATTTCATTTTAACATTAACATTTAATATTCAACATAGAATTACACTAAGCATCTTATTCTTAATGATTCTTTTGTTTTATTTTTGGCCTTATCTTGGGTTTGAATATCAAAGTGCTGACAGAGGTTCTTTAACTTTCTCTTCATCTTATCTCCTACTTATCTTGAGGCTCTTCGGAAGTAGAAGTGAAAATAAAATAGAGGCAGGAGCTTCTGGTTTTCTAAGCAACAGTTTAATGTTTCCATAGAACAAAACAGGAGAAAGCCTGCTAGGCTTTGACTGTCAGGGCTAGCTCATTTGGCGCTGACAAAGGAAAGAGTCCCTTGGGCAGTAGGACAGGCCTGAGCATCTATGGCTTCATGTAAACGATTGAGAGGATAGTGGGCACTCCTCATTTTGAACTCAGAAATGGAAACTGCCTTGAATCTGCTCTGTCTTAATGTGGCTTAAAACCTTGGATCATACAACTGAATGTAACTGTGACATGGAAAGTGAACGCCAGTTTAGACAATGGGTCTTTGCTTTGGCCTCCATGCCCAGGGGGCAGCAGTTTTCCAACCTATTGGTCTGCGAGGCCACCCCACTCCTCCTCTCAGTACTTCAGTGCTCTGAAGCTTGTGTTGATTTAGATGGTTATTACTCAGTCCTACGAACGACTTTTCTTTTATGTGCCATCTTACCCTTTAATTACACCTCCGGCGCCCTGGGTTACTTCCCCTGGTCCACCTCCAATTTCGGCCATAATTGTGATGAGAGTTCACCGGAATGTTAGCGTCACCTTGCACTGACAGCATCCCACGTCAAAAGTGCACCGTGTGTCTTTTCACTTTCTGTTCCAGGGCTTTCTCCAACTCTGCAGGAGTCTGTAAGATCTTGCGTGGCCCATGCACAAACTCAGTTTGGAAATTCAGGGTAGTTAATATTTGTCAACAAATATGGGATGAGAGCTGGTGTATAATTATCACAGCCTCCCATTCTCTGTAGCATTAAGTGACAAATTCTAGGAAATATTTTGCATGCTTCTCTTGAAGTCCTCCTTACCTGCAGTAGAGACTTTGATAATGCTGTCTTATATTTTCTTCTCTTCCTTCCTTGTTTCACTCTCCTCATTACTTCACTCTCATGTTCTGAGATCATTTCCCAAATAAAAAATCCTCACCCAAGTCCTTGTCTCAGCGTCTGCTTTCAGGGAACCCAAACTAAGACAGTTGTTGCAGAAGTGGTCCTTAAAAGCCACTTCTCAGAATTGGATTACAGAACTGGCTCACTCACCAGTCAGGAGCTGTAAGGATGGCATTGCTGGTGGTAAGTGGAGAGGTGATAACCTCTAGGATGGTCATAACTGCTGGCAAGTTGTAACATTACAATGACTAAGGTGCTCATCTGTGTTGAATTCAGAAGAGGCACAGATAAAATGAAAAGTGATGATGCATAGCAGGGGTCAGCTTGATGTAAACTGCAGGCCATATCTGATCCACTGCCTAATTTTGTACATAAAGTTTTATTGAAACACAGCCATGCACATTGATTTATGCATTGTTGGTGGCTGTTTTTATGCTGTGACAGCAGAGTTTAGTACCTGCAACAGAGACCACATGGTTAGCACAGCCCAAAATATTTACCATCTGGTCCCTTACAGAAAAAGTTTGCTGACTTCTGTTGTATAGCATGGGTTAATCCCAGCCAGACTGGACTGCATGCTCATTGATTGTATGCTTATCTCCAGAGTTGGCTGAAGCATGGTACTGATCCTTGACCAAATCTACAGAATGTACTGAGATAAATTATATTTTGCAGACATGAGTCTGTGAGTTGTTTGGGGACCGGTTGTAATCACGTGTCAGCATTGTATAGTAATAACAATTGGATTGACCAATTATGACTTTGCAGCTGGTTTCAGTAGAACCTGGGAGGTTTCAGTGTTTGAGGCTGGTCACATGGCTGGAAAGTGCTTACATTAATAACTCACTAAAAAAGACCCCATGAGGATAAATTAGCGCTGCTGGTATCAGAAGTAGAATTATTGAAAAGATCCCTGACTCACTGTATGAAGAAGTGGCTAATATCATTTTGGGGGAAAAAGAAGAAAGATGATATTATGGACTAAGTGCTTGTGTCCTCCCAAATCTGTATGTAGAAACCTTAATTCCCAATGTGATGATATTTGGAGGTGGAAGCTTTGGGAGGTAATTAGGTTTACCTAATGGGGTCTTGAGAGTGGGGCCCTCATGATGGGATTAGTCTCCTTAGAAGAAGAAGAGAGACCAGAGCTCACTGTCTCTCCACATGTGCACAGTGAGGAAAGGCTATGGGAGACATAGCAAGAAGGCAGCCATCTACAGCCAGGAGAGCAGACTCTCACGAGATGCTGAATCTGCCAGCACCTTGAACTTGGACTTCCCAGTCTTCAGAACTGTGAGAAATAAATTACTGTTGTTTAAGCCTCCCATTTTGTTTGAGTAGCCTGATCAGACTAATACAGAGAGAAGACAGATGAAAATGGAATTGCCTGAAATGGTTGCTAAGTCACCCTTGGTTTGAAATGGTAAAAACTTTGTGTTCTGTGATGGGGGAAAACTTCTCAATGGTGTTTAGAGACGATAGATATGGAGCCTAGGGAAACAGAAAAACAGACTGAGAGGCATATGTAGATTGACAGCAAAGTGGGAAAGGGTTTTATTAATCACTTCATTGCAGCTAGTCAAGAGACACCTAAGATTAAGTTTTTTGCACGTTGGCCAGCAAATGAAGCTCCAACCAAGGGAATTTGAGCAGATATAATATTTGAGAGGAAAGCTACTCTTGTTTGACCTCTAATTACAAAAAAGCACGATACATGTGGGAAATGTAGGACAAGAAAATGTGGAAAGTAGAGGATATGTAGTTAAGAAATTGAACAACTTTATTGATGGGTGTAAGCAGCACCTTGGGGAGTCATAGTTAAGACTGTTACTCAGAATTAGTTTTCCATGAGCGGATTCCCTGGCTCTGCATGTAGTTGAATGGGCTGAAGGGAAAATATGTTTGGGTTAATACAAGAACTACAAGTATCAGCCATTTTTGCAGAGACAAAAACCTCACAGGAGGGACATTCAAGTCATGAAGTGGTATTGGAGGTTATACATCATTTGAGAAGCAGGTCATATGGGACCCTAGAAAAGACTGAGTGTTAGGTCATGGGGAACTAAGTAAGTTACTATGAACTCAACCTGCCCATCATGAGCTAGATAGCATCAGACCCATGAAGTCACAAGGTTGGATGGACACAGCAGCAATGCATTGTGCATTTCTGAGGCTGGGCCTGGGCAGGTCCAGAAAACACAAGTAAATTATTTGAATTGGTATCCCAGACTCACATGACACCTACCTTTGCACAAATGCTTCTTCCTCAACTCACAGCGTGCCTCATGGAAGATTTCCTAGAGTCAACTGATGGAAGAGAGAGATGCTTGGGACTAGTTCACAGGTGGGTTTATAAAAACATTCTAGTTGTAATGTGAATGCTGCAGGACTATAGCCCCACTCGGGGATGTCCTGAAAGACAGTGGTGGGGGTCTTTCAGGGGAAAGATGGGGAAAATCTTCGAGGGTGCACTTAGCACCCCCTTTGTGTGGTTAGAGAAGTAGCTCACGGTGAGGACGCAAATAGAATACTGACCAGTGGCAAGTAGCTTGGAAGGAGTAAGATCCAGGACAAGATCTGGGAAAGCAGCGTGAAAATAGATTTTTTGGAGAATGAGCACAAAGTGTGAGGACTTTGTATTAACGTTAATGCCCATAGAGAGCAACCACTACAGAGAGGGCAATCAACAGTCAGGCAGACTAATACAGTAGATGTCAGCCAATCTCCAGCCTCAGGCACCCCATTGTTTGCACAGAGGACCCATGAAGGTAGTCCATGTTGGCTGCAATGGGGATTATACATGGGTCTAAAGCATGGGATTCCCCTAATCAAGGCTGACTTAGCTATTGCCATGGTTGAATGTCCAATCTGCCAGCAAAGGGGCTAACACTGAGCTCTTAATGTGGTACAACAAACCGTCTCCTTGAAACCAAATTGATTATATCAGATCCCTTCTACCCTAAAAAGGGCAATGATTTATCCTTAACAAAACTGTCTATTCTATTATTTAGGGTTGCCCTCTCTACTTATAGTGCTTTGGCCAGCACCATTATTTGAGAGCTTGTAGAATAAGTCATCTGTCAGCATGATACCTCATACATGTTGTTTCAGACCAACTGACTTGTTTTATAACAGAAGAGGTGCAACATTGGGTGCATGGCAACAGACTCTGTTCATCTTACTATATACCTCACCATCCTGAAGCAGATGACATTCAAATGGTGGAATGTCCAGTTAAAAGCTCAACAAAGGTGCCAGCTTAGGGCTAACACTGGTCAAATGGTAGGGTTTTGGGTTGGGGTGCTGTCCTCTGGGATACAGTATGTGTGTTGAATCAACAGTAAGTATATGGGGCTATATCCTCAATAGGTAGGCTAGATGGGTCAAACATCCAAGGGATGGGAGTAGGACTGGCCCCTCTTGCCATCGCTTTCAGATACCAGTTGTGGAATTTGTGTTATCTTCACAATCTTAACTTCTGCTTGATTAGAGGCCCTGGTTCCCTAGGGAGAAAGGGTTTTACCAGAGGACAGAGTAAGAATTCCTTTGGTTCTGCATGACATCAGGCCAGCAGGCAAAGAACAAAGTGGCTGAAAAGATGGGAGTGATTAGTCTGATGTTTTTATACATGCAGGGATGTTTCCATACAATGCAGGTAGAGAGGAGGATGTCTGGAACTCAGGGAACTCATTGGGTGCAGCTCTTACTGTCTCCATGCCCAGTATTAATAACGAATGGGCAGTTACAGCATTCACTTCCTGACAAGAGAAAGACAACTAAGGGCTTAGATGTCTCAGGGATGACAATCTCCATCACTTCTCCAGGAAGTATAGATAAGTCAGAGTGCTGACAAAAGTGAGAAAAATCTAAAATGGATAGTGTAAGAGGGAGATAATGAATATCATTTGTTGCCACGGGGCCAGTTGCAATAACAAGGACTTCAGTTTTTTTCACTTAATCCCCTTGTATTAAGTTTTTGCAGATGTTGTAGCTGGCCACCTCCTTGAAGCAGTCCCTGTGACATGTTGGACTTAATGGAAAGCTTGAGCAGATCAGAAGGATGCAAGAGGTGGATTGTATCAGACAACTCTTGTGCACAATTTAGTATATTCTAAGCCTCACATTTTACACCAGCCATTGTAGTGGCAATTAGATCTGCTCAGATTCTGGCAAGCTTCGTGAAGTTGAAACTTGACAGTGCCTTATCTTGTGCTTCATAATATGTACCTCTTGCTTTCTGCTCCGTGGTTTCTCTGATGCCAGAGTATGAGATGTCTGTGAATATTAGTTCAACACCCACAGTAAACAATTAGAAAGTGCAAGAGAGTTAGGTTGGTGGGGCCACACTTGACAAGTGGAATGTAGGAGCTAATGGATAAATGCATCTTTCTTTTATCTTATGGGCGGATAGCTCTGAGATATACTTCATAAATTTCTTTAGATAGTCCCATAAAATCAAGCAACAGTTGCGTGAAACTGTGGCCAACTTTATAATATGTTTCAATTGTCTTTTTCTCTTTCCCTGTTCAGACTCTCGTCCCTCATATCTGCTTCTTGATTCACATTCTCAAATAAACCATCTGCATGAAAGGCTTTATCTCAAAATCAGCTTTAAGAGAGAAATATGTGTTAGAATTATTTATTGATATGCCTTTCTCCCTACTGTATTATAAATTTCTTGAGGGCAAGAACTACCAGGTACTCAATGAATATTGATTGAATAAATAGAATCAAGAAAAATTCAACACGCATAAATGTTTTCCAAGATGGCCTTGGCATAATCTAGTCTCATGAAGGAGAAAAGCATAAATATCCAAGGAAATTGAATTTATGTTAAAAGAGAAGATTACTTATTAAAACAAAGTCGGCTGTCTTTACCATTGTCAGTTGTCTTGTGTCTTTAAGGCAAGGGACAGTTAGATAGGTCAATACAACATGGAATATCTGAGGACTGGCTGCCATGATGTGGCCTCACTTGGGAAATAATTAAACATAATAAAAATAATTAATATTAAAAGAAAACTGCCAGTTACTAGAGTTAGGTGAGTTTGCCATACATGAAGGAAAGAACTACTCTATTTAATACAATTGCAATGTTTACAATAGTAGCTCCCATTTATTGAGAACCAAGTATTTGATAGGCACTTTTTCAAGTGTTTTCCACGTATTCTTTCATTTAATCCCTACAATGTCATACAATAGAAACTTACAATTTTTATACATGTGGAAACTGATGGAAATATTAATTAACTTGCCCAAATTCACACAGAAGAAAAATGAGTCAGGACATGAACTGAGACTCTCTTGCTCTAGGACACGTGTTCCCTACCACTGGAGCATAGCTCAAAGATACATGTGGGTGGACTATTCATTCTTCACATGGGCTCAGGGGCATATCTAAAAAGCTGAATTCACACTACCTTAAATCTCTGACTCAAGATTCCTGACTATACATTCCAGATCAACAAAAATTATATTTCATCCAAGTTAAAAGGTAATAAGAGTAAACCTCAGTACAGTATACAGAAAAGTCCCAGTGTCCACTCCATTTTTTTTACTAGGATATCTAATATTAAGGGTACAAATGAAGGAGTATGCAAAAGGTCTGTACCTAGATCGGTCTGAATTCTGAGCTTGAGCTTTTGTTGACTCCACCACAGGAGTATAATTTAATAGGAAAGATATAGTCTGGGAGTTCAGAGACCTGGCTTTTAATCCCAGTAGAGCCATCAATACTTTGAACAAACTATTTAGCCTTCTGTGCTTTAATTTTCTTCCATTGTCACATGGGTACCTGCTCTCCATTTAACCACAGGGTTCTTACAAGGTTAAAATGAATGTGGTTTGAGAAAGCTGAAAGTCTCATTTAAGTGTTTCGCACTATTAATCATTATTTTCCATCACTGAATTTATTATGCATCTGCTATACGACCACACAGTGTTCACTGTATAAGATCATCTTTCCTATAATCATAATAGTCCTCAAACCAAAAATGTTATTATGACCCTTGGAGTTAATGCAATATTTTCAGAGATGACACAGTGAAAGAATGCTTAAACCTCTGAGAATGCATAAATGTTTTCTTTTCCTCTCTTTTAATATTAAAGAAGGCATTAAGTGTTCTGGACAAATGCTCCTTTTGGGTGAGGTTCATAGCCTCATTGGTTCAGTTTCTCTTCTCTTGGAAACTTTGTGATGGTTTGTGTAACCAGAATCCTTAGAACACTTGTTCATGATGTAGGAACAACGTCAAGTGTAGCTGTTGGTCAAATTCCTATTTGTCTTCCAACCCAATTTAGCTGCCACAAGAATGGTCAGGCTTCTCTAACTGAAACATAGGCAATTTCCACACAAATGCTACAGAAGGATACTGTGCCTCTGTGTTCCCTTCACATCAGGGAAGAATTGAGAAAGGAAGAACTCATCTCAGTGGGGAGAGAAATAGAAGCTCATTGGAAATCAAATTGCAGCTAACACATAAGAAGACAGTAGCTCTAAAAAACAGGGACTGAATCTTCTTTATTTCTTTATTCCCAGCACCTAGAAAAGCATATTGTCAGCATTTTAGTAAATGATTTTAAAAGACAAAATAAACAGACATTTAGCCTAAGAAAATCCATTCCTTTCACTCAGTAAAGGGAATAATTCTGAGGTCGAAGTTAGAAAATTAGGATTCGAGTCTGGCTTCTCCTCCTTATACTCTGTGTATTTATTGAACTTCTTAAGCCTAAAACTTCTCATTGGCAAAATGGAGATGAAATTAGCCTCCATATGAGTGACAGAGAAATCTTCTAAAATGCAAATCTGACCACTCACTGTTGCTTTAAAACCTCACATTCTCCAGGATCAAGACCAGGTTCCCTGGTGAATCACAAAAAACCCCTCCATGATCTGGCCTCTGGCTCTCTCTTGGACAAGTAAATTCTTAAAGCTGCAATGTGAAGTGACTGGGGGATTTATAAGCCATAGGAGCTGGCTGAAAGAACAGTCATGAATATGTAAGACAGAATAGTTCTTATAGTATCAGGTCAGCGATGGAGCGGCAGACGTTAGGAATGCATCCATTGCAATGGAATGATTGAAATAGATGGGAACACCTCGGGAAGGAAGGAACACCAAGTGCAAAAGCCCTGAGGAGGGAAGCAGGTTGACATGTTCCAGGAAGAAAAGCAACCAGTGAAGGGGACAAAACAAGGCTGGAGAAGAAGGCAAGGGTCTGATCAAATCACTACAGCTTTGAATGCTCATAGTAAGGAGTCTGGATTTCATGCTACATGCTGTGGGGTAAGGTTGAAAGGTTTTTAAGCAGGTCAGAATAAACATGAGGTGAGAGACAGGAAGGAGTCAAGGGTTTGGCTTCACAATCAAGTGAATCGTGGGGACATTTACTACATGGGAAAGGCAGAAAGAAATGGACTTGGTTGATTACGGAGGCAAAGGGGAGGAAATCACGAGTTTTATTTAGACATATTAGAGCTGCCTATTAGATATCTGTGTAGATAGGTTTAGTAAATACTAAATCTTGGAGTCTGGATTTCAGGAGTGAGATCTAGAAAGCCTTCCTTTCCCTGTCAGAATTAGGGGCTTCCTTTACCATGGAGGATTTCAAACTCCTCTGAAGTTGTAGGGTTCTCAGGAAACGTCACTGAGGCAACTCAACAAATTGAGGGAAAGTTCAAGGTGATGGAGCTCTTTAACAGAGCAGCTCTTGCTTGTTTATTTGTTATTTAAATTTGTTTTCTACATATGGATTCCATATAAGATTTCATTTTAAAAAATGTTTGAAAGTTACATCATAATAATAGCTAGCATGTACATAGTGCTTACCATGGACCAGATAGATATATGGATATAGGTATACACACACACACAAATTAGATATATATACATTATCACATATATATTATATATATATACTAATTTAAACACCACAACAACAACATTGTATAGTAGATACCATTATTAGCCCTATTTTATAATGGGGTAACTGAGGCAGAGAGCTTAGGTGACTTACTAAAGTCTCAAAGCAGGGAATAGGTGGAGTCACAGTTAGGGTGGACTCCTCGCCACTACCACCCTACCACAGAAGAGTATTGACGTTTTCTGACAGGGTACTCAGAACTTTAACCTACTTTGCTGCCTCATGGCTTATAAAAATACCCCAAGCCGCCCAGGCTCCAACTAGCCTGGATTGTGACTATTTCTCCAACTCATTCACACTCCTGCCTCTATGCCTTTGTTTATTCTGTCCTTCAAAACCCAGCTAAATATAAATATTTTCATAAAGGCTTGCCTGGCTCCTCATCTTCTGAGGGCAGAGTGAATCACGACCTCCTTTGAACTTTTGGAATGCTCTGTTCACAGTCCAGTTACGTCAATCATGATTTTTTGGGTACCAGTCTACCCTCTCCCTTTCCCACACACACAGAGACTGTGAAAAGCTCAAGGGCAACAATACAGCTCCCTTGTCTAACTGAGCTCCATAAGGTCTCTTCATTTCTGGAAATAATGGTCTAGAAATAAATACAGACACAGAAGCAGCTATAACCCAATGAAACAATTGCTATCAAGAACTGGTAGTTCACAGATTCTTGAATCAGACCACTTAGGTTCAAATCCTGGCCCCGACACTTGATTCCTAAACTTAGAGAAGTTTTTTAGCCCCCCTTTCCTCAGTCTGTGTATTTGTAATATGAGATAATATTACCTGTTTCATAGTGTTGTTATGAGGATTAAACAAGACATTTAAAGCATTTAGAACAGTGACTGGCATGTTGTATATATTTGATAAAGGTTTGTTATTATAATTATATTACCTTTATTGTAGAAACATATGCCGATGTGTCCCACATGATTACGTTTTGTATTTCTAGTACATTTAACTGTAAATGGCATTATATATTTTTGGACTAATGACTAAAAGAATGGATAGACTACAACCATTGAATCATTCATCAACACAACAAATACATATTATATCTACAATGTTCTATTGCTACGCTAGTTTCTGGGGTTTTATTAGTGAACCACATAGATAAGATTTCTGTCCTCTCAGGGATTATAGTCTCACTGGGGTGGAGCATGGGTGACACAAACAAATAAATAGGCAATTCCATCGCAAGACAATAATAAAGGATATGATAAGGGAAGTATAGAGTGCTGTGAGAATAGAGAAAAGATCTCATCTCATATTTGGGAGGCTTAAATGTTACCTAAATTAATACCAGAAGCTAGACAAGTTAGTGGATCAGGTGAAAAGAGAATACAAGACTAGATGTTTAAGTAGAGCACATACAGAAAGTTTTGGAAGCCAGGGAAAGCAAGGACTATTGGAGGAACCTCAGTGCATTTAGAAACAAGGCAGTAGAAGGGGACAGAATCAGATCATGAACGATCTTGTGGCCATTTTAGTGAGCTTTAACTTTATTCTTAGAGCAATGGTTAGTTATTGAAGATCTTAATTAGAAGAGTCATTTGATCAGAATTGTGTGTTAGCAATCTCATTCTGGCTTCTGTGTACAGAATAAACTGGACAAGGCCAATACTGAATGTAGGAAGACCAATTTGGAGGCTGTTGTAGAAGTCCAGGAGACTAAGAGAGACTGGACTAAAGAAGTGGAAGTGATGATGAAGAAACGAGGACTGGAGCTAAATCATTGAGGCCTGGTGATAGACTGGAAATGAGGGTTGGTGAGGAGGTGATCAAGTCTAGGGTGGTATTTTACTTTCTCAGAGACAACTGAGTAGATAGTGGTACTGGGCATGAGGATGCCATGAGGATAAAACACAGGGGGTTAGAGGTGGTGGGAGATGGATGAGCTCAGTTTTGGTTGTGCTCAGTTTCAGTTGCTTATGAAATTCAAAGAGAAAAAGTAGCTAGTTGAACTAACCCAAGGCTTGGGTTTTTGCCAGGTGGTGAGTAAATGAATAAGCAGCAAGATGGCTGAGGATATTGCAAAGATTCAATAGAAGTGATGGTGTATGGAATCTAACTAGATAGAGAAGAGAAAAGAGAAAGTCTGAATAAACAGAGAGAAAGTAGATGGTAAAAAACACAGAGGTACTGTCAAAGTGTAGACACAATGACAATAAGGAAGATTATCGGTAGGAAGAATGGAAGAACAGAAGTTATGATTAAATTATTGGAATTGACAATTTTAGGGATAGATCCCTCCAGAGGGATGACAAGGATCAAATTGCGTGAGAGTGGGAAAAAGAAATAGGATAAAGGCAAAAGTCTATAGAGATGTGTAAATCAAGAAACCAAGGGATCAGGGTGTTGTATGTGTCATCTAAGTGCATTTCACATCATTCAAGATTGTGGCAGAACCTGGGATGGAGAGAAAGACTTTAAAATGGGAATGAAAGTCTTTGGTCAATATAACAAAGCACCCGCAATGTAAGTAGACATCACAGTGTGGGTATTGAAAGCAGGAATAATAGACAGCTGTCTGGGCTTTAGACCTTCAGGGAGTCTCTGCAGGAGCCGAGACATACCCTAAATTTAAAATATGCTTTTGAAAAGAATATCGGCAGGGCAGATAATGAAGCTGCACAGCTCACCTCACTGGTGGGCTATATTCCCAGAAACCAAGTGAAAGCAGCCTCTTCATTATCAGCACCAGCAGGTTGGGTCCACCTGGGAGCCTCAACCATCTCACACAGTTCATTTCTTTCCTGGCTTTGAAAAATTGGCACCTAAGGTAGAGTACAGTGAATGGGAGAAAACAGGAAGCTCTTAATAAGAACATATTCTTTCTGAAAGACTATTTTTAAGACAAGGATTTTTTATTTTTTAAGAAGAAAATGGTTCAAATCTCCACCACCACCACCCCTCATTTCAGAATCTAAGTGGAAGGAAATGCAAAAACAAATCAGAAAAGAGAACTGGAAATTCTCCACTCCCTTGATGTGTGCCAGCACAAACATCATGGGAGATGCGGAGAACTCCACAGGCAACATTTCATAGGATCATAGGATTTTTGAGCTGAAAAGGACCTGGATCAAATGGACCAGTGATTTGTTTTAAATGAGGATGCCCTGAAGAGGCCAACAGAGTGGAAGGTAGTCAGGTTGGAACACTGCTCATTAGAAAGCCATTGCATATTTCTCACAAAATGACCTTTTTTCAATTTTATTGAAAAAACATGATAATTCTAATGGTTTTGGGAAGAGAATCTTAGATATATTTCATTATGGAAATGTAACTCAAATCAGAATTTAACAAAAAACCTATTGCTAATAAGACCTTGTTCACTTAACAGTTCATATAAATTTGTTGTATAATCTTGACTCTGAAACTTTGAAATAGCACTGTAACTCTTTGGGGTGACAAATACTCTTAAATGCAAAGTCATGTCCTTGTTAATGCAACTAGCAAATCAGAAACAATGCTGATTGGAGAAGATCAAAATGACTTATTCCATTCATGTTATAACTTATTATTTTTCTCACAGTTATTACACAACAGTCTAGACTTAAAAACTTCATCCATATATACCTAAAGTGTACCTAATTTGATAAATTGCAGAGAAGAATGGGACACTTCCTTGTCACTGACAATGACTGTAGGAAGTCAGGCTAATCAAACATCCTCTTCTCTTCACCATCTGATGATGGGGAAAAATTTGCTTAGTTATATCTCCAAGCATATCTCACTTTGGCTTTGTTCTGGTATCCTGAGACATTTCAATTTTCTTAATTAGCAGGACTTTTTATACAAACGAAATCTTACCATCTATGTAAAATAGATACAAGTCGAAGTTCCACTTGAAATACAGTCCACATCTTGGCCACATCTGTGTACACTCCCCACATCTCCCTCCATCATAGCTCTAAAGGATTTTGTGGAGCTGAGGTTGAAAGCCATTGCCACAAAGGAATCTATAAAAAACTTAGGCAAATAAATATTTTTAGGGTAACTAGTTTAATTACACACACACACACGCGCGCGCTACATTTATTCACACACATATGCATATGCACAAGATGTATATATATATAAACTTTTATGCATAAGGTGAGACCTGGCTACTTAGAAAAAGTTAACAATGTAGAAATCAAATAGAAAATATTATTCTGAAGCATTTGGAAATGTGAATGGAGAATGGATTTCAATAGTTTACAAGGATTTATGGTATATTGCGTGGTCAGTTTACACCAACTGACACTGGCTTCTTTTGATCAAGAGCTGGATTTTATTTATATTCTGGTTGCAACCTTTGACTCATACGATCAGACACCAACACAACTCTGTTAAAAAAACAAAACAAAACAAAACACCAGTGTGAAGAAGGTAGCATGTTGCAGTCTCCTTTGTGGATTGTGGTTAGTGTAACAGGATCATGAACAAAAGGGTCATGAAACCACATGGTTTGGACAGGGAACACTTCAGAGCAGCAGCTGCCTTCAAACTGAAAGGGCTGATAAAGGCATATTGTTCGTACGGTTAATCAGTGTCCTAAGATGACTTGGGTGAAGACTGGACCCACAGGAAAGGTGAAGGGCGTTAAAAGAAAGATATCATCTTTGGTCCAACACCTACTGTGTGTCAGAGGCTTAATATGTATAGTCTCCTTTTATCCATAGTAGAAAGTAGATTAACTCCTGTTTACAAAAGTGGACACTACAGTTAGAAGAGGTTGATGAATTTGTCCAAGATTATACAACCTGTGTTTGTTTTATCATATCACACTATCTCCTTGCTCTTCCATAAACGAGCCAACACGCTTCTACCTCAAGGCCTTTGCTATTTGCTGGTCCTTCTGCCTACCATTACCTGCTGACAGAAATCCTCATACTTCACTCTTCTAGTTCACACAGGTCTCTGCTCAACTGTACCTTTTTAGTGGGGCCTTTTCTGACTACCTTTCATAAGATAATACTGCTTTCCATTTTCTATTCACTTACTCTGCCTTATATTTTTCATAGTATTTATTGCTACCTGACATTATATCATATAAGCATTATTCATTGGTTTATCATTTATGTTTCACACTAGAATATAGACTCCATCAGGAGAGGGACCTTGTTTGTATAGTTTACTACTCTAGCCTCAGTACCTGGCACAGCGTATGTCTGGCACATAGTAGATGACCAATAAATATTTGCTGATGAATGAGTGAATGTGCAATGAATGGGTACCAAGAAATTAAATAACAAGTGGAGGCGTTGGAGATTTTGTTCCAACATTAGGCCTTTGGAAAGTAAAAATGTTAATTCTCTC
Organism: Tapirus indicus; assembly: GCA_031878705.1. Taxonomy (NCBI): domain Eukaryota; kingdom Metazoa; phylum Chordata; class Mammalia; order Perissodactyla; family Tapiridae; genus Tapirus; species Tapirus indicus. The sequence continues at coordinate 122,841,413 of CM062918.1, read as the reverse complement.
TGACGTTAATACTTTATTAATACCCTCTATGAGCCACTTGACCTTCCTGGACTAAAATTGTCATTTGTAAGATCCTTTCTTACAGTTTGGTGGTATAGTGGATAGCTGTTGAAGATACCAGTGTGTATACCTCTTTTTCCATGGTAATTGCACCAGAATATTCTTTGGGGAACTGCCTCTTTCACATTCTTAGCAAATTGATTTGAGTGGATTCTTCCTATCCTCAGCTTGGCTTAAGTCAATTAGTGATCACCATGATTCTGGCCAATGTAATTGGCTCAGTTATGATCATATGTCCTGATACTGGCCAATGAGATCAAGAAGACTTTTTGTGCATGTGTGAGGAAGATTAGCCCTGAGCTAACATCCATTGCTAAACTTCCTCTTTTTGTTGAGGAAGATTGGCCCTGGGCTAACATCCATGTCCACCTTCCTCTATTTTATATGGGACGCCGCCACAGCATGGCTTGACAAGCGGTACTTCGGACCATGCCTGGGATCTGAACCTGTGAACCCTGGGCCGCCAAAGTGGAGCATGTTAACTTAACCACTACACCACCGGCCGGCCCCAAGGGGACATTTTTTGGTGACTTCTTGGGAAAAAACAATCTTTTACTTCCGAAAAAGTTACTAATGGAGATTACCTTTTCTTTTTGGGGGGCATGAACAAGTGATTGGGAACAGGTTAGGCAGGAAAATCCTGAGTTGTGGCTAGGGTTTATTTAACTAATATTGAGTCTGTAATATGTGTCATATACCGTTTTCGACACTGAGAATATAGTGGTTAATAAGAGAGACAAGGTCTGTTTCACAGAGATTAAATTTTATGGAGGAGACAAAATAAATAATAAATAAACATGATAATCTCAGCTAGTGACACATGGTATGGAGAAAATTAAACTGTATTATATAATGGAGAACAAATGAGGGGCTTTTATCTTGAGATAACAGGAAAGGCCTCTCTGGAGAGGGTTTCCAGGTGTCCATATAAATGCCCCTTTTGTCCAAAGTAGATGAATATTGCATTTTTGTAATAAGTCACTTACACTACTTTGAGTGATTTGGGGACATAATCAAGCAAAATTTAATGTAAAATTTTAGAATAAAAATTGCAATATGTGTTATGGTCAATAACATTACCATACTACCATGCTACACCTTTTAAAATTTGGTAACTAACTTTTATCAAGTACATCAGAAAATGTCTTCTCTCATCTCACTGACTTCCACTCAGTGAATATGGCCATCTCGAAACCGACAGCTTGTCCAAGGTCATGGAGGAAACGTACCACTTTGAGGCACCATCACCAAAGTCAGTGATCACTTAAAAATGACAGTAACAAAAACAAGCCTGGATTTTCTAGGGAACAGGCCCGGATATTTATGGCCAGGAGCTGAGGTGGGACTACTTGGAGGCTGGATCAGTGTGGAATGAAGTGAAAGCTCCAGAGACTGGGAGCAATGACTGGAGCAGCTGAGAATGACTAACCCAGAGTGGCAGAGACAGTCTGGGCCAACAGGCAGTGAGAATTTCCCCAAGGTCAGCCAGATTCCTATAGCATCAGAGTTGAGGGGATATGGATTTTCAAAAAAGGAAAGAGAGGGGAAGCTGAGTCTGAGACACTTGCTCTGAGCCAAAATAATTAAAGAGTGTGAGATTGTCTCTGCACAGGGGATCATATGGCTGAAAAAAATTTGGAGAGTAGCTCAGAATTGGCTCCGACTAGAACTCTAAAAGACGAAAATAGGTCTGACTTCAGAAACAAGATTGCCAAAAAATGAGAAGTTAAGCAAGCGAATGCTTGTCAACAGAAACAGGATACAAAACATATAAATACTAAAAGACTAACAATATTAGAACTGGCAGACATAGGATGCAAAAAAAGTATGAAAATATTTTACACATTACAGTGAAGTATGCAATTGCGGTGATGAATATGCCAAAAAAAATCAAGAATGAACAGAGAGACTTTTAAAAACAAATAGAAACTCTAGGAATAAAAACTATTGTGTATATGTTTCAAGTGACAATATAAGAAGTTAAAAAAATGACAGAATGCAGTCTATGTGGTTAAATCCTTTAGAGAAGCTACTTTTCTCAGGGGAGGGAAGTGATGAGGTAGCTTGGGGACGGCCTGGAGTTCTTCAGTCGTTCTGTCTCCAGTAAATCACTTCAGGAAGGAGTAGGGAACATACTCTTTCTTTTACACTTCATGTTCTCCAATCCAGTTTTACCAGCAATAAAGCTGATACTTGGATCCTTAATCCGACTCTTGTACTTATTTTTATTTTTTGATATGCTTTGAATTTACTTTCTAATGCATTATTTTGAAGAATTTTAACCTAAAATAATCTGCAAGAATAAGGCAATAGATATCCATATATTTTTCATCTAGATTCAGCAATTAACTTTTTTTTCACATAAACTTTGCCTCTCTGGTTAAATCTGTCCATAGTAATATAATTATCACTTCTCAGAACCATTAGAGAGTAAGTTGATGATATCGTGAACCATCACTGCTAAATACTTCAGTAGATGTATACTAAGAACAAAGACATTCTCCCATATAATCATAATATTGTTATCAAATTCAAGAAATTTAGGATTTACACAATACTGTTACTTAATACACAGTCCATATTCAAATTTTGCCAATTGCTCTAGAAATGTTCTTTATAACAATTGTTTTTCCTGCTCCATGTTCCAATCCAGGATTCATATCCCATTTGTGTTTTCAGTCTCCTTTAATCTGGAACAGTTCCTCAGCCTTTCTTTGGCTTTCATGACATCGACATTATTGAAGAATACGATTCAGTCTTTTTAGGAATGCTGTTTTAACTTGGGTTATCCGACTGTTTTCTCATGATTAAATTGCGGTTTTGTATCTTTGTCAGGAATACTATATAGATGATCAGCCCTCAGTTTATCACATCAGGAGGCACATGAGGTCCATTTGTTCCATTCAAGATGGTATTAACTTTGATCACTTGGTTAGTGTGATTTTGCCACAATAAAGGAACCATTTTTCCTTTTGTAATTAATATGCAGTCTATATGTAGACAGTTTGATCCCATTCAACAACAAACTGAAGCACTGGTGGTAGCTTCCACTGATGATTCTTGAATAAATCAATGATTGCCGTGTTGGTGGCTAAATATTTTGTGTCTTTTTATTTTAAGTGGATCAGAATCTGGAAGGACAAAGAATCGGATTCTCTTGCTCAGACCTGATGTATGGTACATTAGCCTGGAAACTTTGAGAAATCAACGGAAAGGATAGAATAGCAAGAAAACATGTCTTGGAGTAATGGGTGGATGGCTTTAAACAGGCCTTGTCAATCTTTGAATTTGTGGGCTGTAGCAATTTATACTGTGGCTGGTGTTTGCAGGCATGTGACTGGTTTTAAAAAGCACTGCCAGATTTGGAGGATTAACCCAATTTTTCCTCTGCTGTCTTCAAGTGTGGAACCCTGTCTGGGTTTAGTAAATAAAGGATGTAGTTTAGGGATTAAGGTAACCAGGACCTTCGATTGAGTGAGTAGATTCTGGTCTCAGGAATAGGTTGAGATTTCTTCCCATCAGTCAGAAGACTCTCTTAACTCTGGAGAACAAGCTTATCTCTTGACTGTTTCAAAATCCTTTGGGGAGAAGAAACACCATTGTACAGAGAGAACCTTCTACCTCCAAAGAGGTAGTGCCTCCTTGACAGCATCTCTGCCAGGACTTCGAGGGCACAGAGCTACAGCAGGAACTCTCTCATCTCTACTGTTTGTTACTTTTGGAGTGCTGAGTATGAAGATGTGAGAATGTAATTCAGTTTTCCTTTTAATCCCCTCATCCTATTTATCTTGTGTCTCAACTTGTGCTAAGAGCCAGGCCATTACAGAAGTTCTGGTGCTGCTGCACAGGGTCGTATGTTGTGGGAAGGGAGTTTCAGACTGTCACAGGGAAATAATGTGCCGATAAGTATATGGCCTGGGTCTCTCCTTCTCGTGGGAATTCCTAGGGAAACTCCAGGAGCAGTGATGGGGGAGTGTTTGTGAGCTCTACAGAACTGGTGCAGACTGCCTGGCAAGGCTGAAAACAAAATGATTCATCTTTATTATCATATTGTTTGTCTACCTTCCTTCCCCAGTGGATTGTAATATTATGAATTACTTGTTATAATCCTTACCTGCTCTCCCTGAGTTACTGAGGGTGGATATCACAGTGATAATAGTCCAAAGAGGAATTCTAGAAGAATCAGCATAGCAAGTTCTGTTCCATCTAGTTTGTACAAAAAAAATCTGGAGACAGGGGAGGTGATATCACCTTCTTAAGAAGAGCAGAGCTCAGGAAGTGGTAACTGTCCTATGGAGAAGAGGGCCAGGGAGCCCCCAAGAACCTTGCTTATGAGGTTTGCAGGTGTCTGTAGGAAACAAAGACTGACGTCATGTTTTCTAGCAGGATGACTGCTGAGCAAAGGAACATGGAGAGCTGTGCAAGTGCCACAGCAAAGGGGAAGACCCTTGAAGAGAGCCGATAGAGCGCCCTCCTCATCCTGCCCAAGTCCCCATAGGAAGATGGTTCCACCCTGTGTCTACAGGTCCTAATTTAGAGATACAGAGCGTAGATGAAATTAACACTCTACAGGCTTGCCAGAAATTGCCAGAGCATGGGAAAAAGGCATACGAAACAGGAATATAGACATGATGCCTCCATCTGGTGGACAAACAGAACCTAACTATACCTTTCAAGAGGATCACTCAGAACAAGAAACCAATGAGGCTGGATTCCCCAGCCACCTATACAAACACCTTCCACAGACTGAGCTAGATGAGCAGAGATTCATTCACTCAGAATATTTACTGAGTACCTACTATTTGTCAAGAACTGTTATTGGCAAAGTGATGGCGTAGTGAACCAGACAGACGAAGGCTCCGCTTTCCATTCCTTGACAGAGACAGATAATAGACAAAGGTACAAATAAATACATAATATGAGACAAAAAGTAATTTAAAAAACAGAAGAGATTAAACTTACCTCAACAGGCAATTATACGAAACAATGGGCCTCCCAAGAGTAAGAGAAAAGGCAGAAGAAAGGCAAAGAGGGTGAGAGAGGGTGTTATACTCGAAAATAAGAGTTATGTGTCTCAATATAGCCTGGATTGGAGGGGGAGGGAAGGGTTTATATCGGATAGAAGGAGATTTTGAACTAAAATGAGGCTGAGATACTAATAACAAGATTTTTAAAAAAGTCATTGGATTACAATTTTATTTGTCAATTATACCTCAATAAATCTGGAAGAAAAGTCATCAGATTGGACTAATGTGAGACAAAAGAAATGATTGTAAAGTTTAAGCTGCCTCATTACCCATTAGGATAAGAACTTAACAAGGCAAAGATGGTAGTTATAATTGAAAATATGCAAAACCATTCCATGTTTGTAGACTGATGTGTTGAGACTGCTTGATTAGACCTGTATCCTCAAGAATCCAATAAGTGTCTGCAACAATGTTTGACCGGCATCCCTCATGTGGTTGAAGGTTGTGCCACATGTGGTTTGGGGAATACCGTTTTGCTAATTTATTATGCTTTTAAGATTTTCTTGGCATAGAGCTGGTGCTTTGATAATCTTGTATATCTGGTTTACTCCTGAGACTTCTTTAAAAGGGCTGGGGATTTGATTAATTCAACTTTAGATATGCTGAACAAATTTCCCGTTTTGGTGAAATACGCAAGGCTGTAACTATGTAAAGAACTCCAATTCTACTCAGATATTTAAATGAAATCATTCTGGCTGATACTGAGCAAAGTAAGAAATGGGGAAATGAGGAAAGTAAGTTGTTTTTCGTTTTTAAAGGTTTTGTGCTTTAACGTGTAAGGGAAGGACAGCCATTTAAATTCTTTGAGGGACTTCATTACAAGAAGGGTGCTCATATTCAAATTTGAGGGCATTTTAATATTGCTGGCACTATACTACTGGGGATAATTTGTGTAGTCATTTGAGCTCATTACTTAACTTCTACTGAGCTGTGATGGAGAATGTGGCTGGGTATCATTTGCAGTGGGAGAGAGATCAAGGAATTTTGGCCCCTGGTGCAGAGTAGCTTTGTGGATACCTTAATGTATGCCCTGGTCTGATTCATTTCAGAGCAAATTAATACTACATATCTCAGGTCTCAGGATGGTCAGTAGAGGAGCAGTCATTGGAGTTGGGAGAAGGGCCCCATTGGAAGAAGAAGGGAAGCAGTCCTGCTTGACAAGCTGTGGGACCTCTCCCCTAGGGGGCCAACCATAATATGCTTAAACTTGAATGCTTAAGCATATTAGGTTACAGAACAAAAATTACAGGAGGACTGGGAGAAACATAGGAATTATAATAGGAATTAAAATAGGAATTTCTACCCTCATGGAAATCGTGGGAGGGAAGCTTTTGTGTTGGTCTCCGCCATACTCTCCCCACTGACTCTTCCCAAAGTTCATTGCTTAGGCATGGCCCGGTGTCTCCCTGGCTCCCTCTTTTGATCTGTGGCCCACAGGCAGCCTGCATCCCCCTTTCCAACACATGGAAAGCCCTCTGGGGCAGGCTTGGTGAGGGGAGGCTGAAGTTGGCCAGTGGCTTTGCCTGAGAAGGAGTAGGTTAATCCAATTCAGGTCAGAGGAGTTTGAAGCTCATTCGAGTCTTGAGAACAAGCTTTGGCCTGCAATCCAGCTGACACCGACACTTTGATTTCCTCCGCACTCTTATATCTATTTTTTCAATTGCTTCAGAATCCAGAGGGGAGAGGGACTAACAAGCCTTTGCAAATAGCACCAATGACTTCTGTGGGGGAGAGAGAGAGAGATCACATAGGATCAGGCTGTGGACTGGGCTGGAGCATGGAGTGGCTACACAGAGAGGAGCTGTGCTCAGCATGGTGACACCTCACAGTGCCTGCAGGATTACAGATGTCAGGGCTTTATACATAGACTTTAACACTCACAGAGATCCAGTGCAATAGATATTATTGTCTCCAAGGAGAGTAGTCAGGCTTTTGCAGGGGTGAATTGTATGGAAAACAGCCTTCTAAGCTTGAGGCTTTCAAAGGTTTTTGACTATCACCCGCGATAAAAAATATATTTTTCATTGTGACCTTACACTCTAATACTTGTATACTTCATTGAAACAAGTGTCAAAAGAACAGTAGTTACCATTGCTATCTGCAATGGAATCTGTTCTTTTCTTTTTTGTTTTATTTTAAAACAACTGGTTGAAACAACTAAACTATTTTCAAGAGCCAGTAATTATTCATGATATGTCATTTGAAAAAAAAAACTGTTCTAAGTAAAGCCATGGCACATAGATCTGGGTTCAAATCCTGCTTTGATCACTATTAGCTGAATGACCTTGAGCAAGTCACCTCTCAAGGCCTCAGATTTCTCATCTGTAAAATGGGATTAATCTCTATTTCTGAGTTTGGTCAATTAAGAAAAGAAATGTGCCAGGAGCTCAGATAAGCTGTAGAGAGCTGAGTCCTCAGGTGTCAGAGTAGCCGATTCAGAACAACAAACCGAGATGAAAGTAACAACAGTCAAGCCTTTAACCACTCACTTACTGCAATGGTATAAGCAAGAGTCTAAAACTGAAAAAAGTACCACCCCCTCCCTGTTCCATTTTCCCCGTGGAATGGTGCACCAGTCCAGGGTTAGGTGGATCAGCACAGGTGTAGGGGTTGTCTCGCTGCCAAGGGACCCTTGAACAAAAAATGTCCTGCAGTTTTGTGGACCCAGGGGCTGGGGTGGGAGTGAGGGTGCAGAGGAGGACAACGGGGAAGGCTGGGAGTGGAGTGCTGAGTACTGATTCAAAGTGGAGAAAAGGGTCTTCAAGTTTTCCCTCTCTTCTCTTTGATAAGGAGGCCTCAGTAGAGAGGGCTGAAGAAGATCCCAGACAAAGAGGTCTCCAAAGGAAAGTGCCCTGGCTAGGAATGCAAATATGTCTAAGAGCAGAGGGGCCTGAGTCCTTGACTGCAACTCTTTCCAGAGACTGCAATGCACACTATGCTATGCATTAGATCTCCAGGACTTCTTTATTTACTTGTTGCAAGTTTGTACCCCTAAACAACATCTCCCCAATTCTCCCACCCCTCAGCCCCTGGTAACCACCACTCTACTCTGTTTTTATGAATATGGCTTTTTTTTAGATCTCACGTACAAGTGATACAAGATATTAGTCTTTCTCTGTTTGATTTATCTCATTTAGCATAATGCCTTCAAGGTCCATCCATGTTGTTGCAAATGGCAGGATTTCCTTCTTTCTCATGGCTGAATAATATTCTGTTGTGTATATATATATATATATATATATATATATATATATATATACACATATATTACATCTTCTTTGTCCATTCATCTGTTGACAGATACTTAGTTTGTGTCTATTACTTTGTATCATATATAATGCTGCAGTAAGTGTGGGAATGAATATACTTCTTCAATTTCTTGTTTTTATTTTCTTTGAATATATACCCAGAAGTGGAATTGTTGGATCATATGGTAGTTCTATTTTTAATTTTTTGAAGAACTGCCTTACTGTTTTCCACAGTGGCTGCACCAATTTGCATTCCCACCAACAGAGTACAAGGGCTCCCTTTTTTTCACATCCATGCCAGCATTTGTGATCTCTTGTCTTTGTAGTGATAGCCATTTCAACAGGTGTGAGGTGATAGCTCATTGTGGATTCGATTTGCATTTCCCTGATGATTAATGATGTTGAACATCTTTTCATGTACCTGTCGGTCATTTCGAAGTCTTCTTTGGAAAAATGTCTGTTTAATTCCACTGCTTATTTTTTAATTGAATTATTTGTTTTTTTGTTATTGAATTGTATGAATTCTTTACATATTTTGGATATTAACTCCTTATCTGATATGTACTTTGCTAATGTTTTCTCCCATTCCGTAGTTTGCCTTTTCATTTTTTTTATTGTTTCTTTCTTTTTTTTTTTTTTTTGTGGGGAAGACAAGCCCTGAGCTAACATCTGTTGCCAATCCTCCCCTTTTTGGTGAGGAAGACTGGCCCTGAGCTAACATCGTGCCCATCTTCCTCCACTTTATATGGGACTCCGCCACAGCATGGCTGACAGGCAGTGCGTCGGCGGGCGCCTGGGATCCGAACTCGCGAACCCCGGGCTGCCAAGCGCGGACTAAACCGCTGCGCCACCGGGCGGCCCCTTTTTTATTGTTTCTTTTGCTGTGCAGAAGCTTTTTAGTTTGATGTAGATGCCTTTGTTAATTTGTGCTTTTGTTCCTTATGCTTTTGGTGTCTACATAAAAAAAATCATTGCTAAGACCAATGTCAAGGAGCTTTTTTCCTCTTTCCTTTTAGGAGTTTTATGGTATCAGTTCTTATGTTTAAATCTTTAATTCATTTTGAGCTAATTTTTGTGTATGGTGTAAGATAGGTATCCAATTTCATTTTTTTTTTTTGCATGTGATTATCCAGTTTTCCCAGCACCATTTGTTCGAGACACTACCCTTTCCTCATTGAGTGTTCTTGGCTCCCTTGTCAAATATTAGTTGACCATAAATGTGGGGGGTTATTTCTTGGCTCTCTATTCTGTTCCATTGGTCTATGTGTCTATTTTCATGCCAATATCATTCTGTTTTAATTGCTATAGTTTTGTGGTATAGTTTGAGATCAGTAAGTGTGATGACTTTGGCTTTGTTCTTCTTTCTCATGATTGCTTTGGCTGTTCAGGGTGTTTTGTGATTCCAAGTTAATTTTAGGATTATGTTTTCTATTTCTGTGAAAAATGCTTTTGAAATTTTGATAGGAATTGTGTTGAATCTATAGATGGCTTTGGTAGTATGGACATTTTAACAATATTTATTCTTCTGACCCATAAACATGGGATATCTTTCCATTTGTTTGTGTTTTCTTCAATTTCTTTTGTCAATGTCTTGTAGTTTTCAGTATACAGATCTTTCACTTTCTCAGTTAAATTTATTCTGAAGTATTTTTTGGTTTGTTTTTGATGCTATTGTGAATGGGATAGTTTTCTTTATTTCTTTTTCAGATGTTCCATGGTTAGTGTACAGTCAGTGTACAATGCAACTGATTTCTATATGTTGATTTTATATTCTACAGATATTCTGAATTTGTTTATTAGTTCCAACAGTTTTTTGGTTGAGTCTTTGGGGTTTCTAGACAAAAGATCATATCATCTGCAAATACCAATAATTTTACTTTTTCTTTTTTCCGGTTTGGATGCCTTTTATTTCTTTGTCTTGCTGAATTGCTCTAGCTAGGGTTTTGAGTAAGAGTGGTGAGGGTGGGTACCCTTGTCTTGTCCCTGATCTTAGAGGAAAAGCTTTTGGTTTTTCACCATTGAGTATAATGTTAGCTGTAGGTTTGTTGTATAAGGTCTTTACTATTGTGAGGTAGGTTCCTTCTAGACCCAATTTGTTGAGGTTTTTATCATGAAAGGATGTTGTATTTTGTCAAATGCTTTTTTTGTATCTATTGAGATGATCATATGATTTTTATCTTTCATTCTATTGATGTGATGTATCACATTGTTTTACTTGCGTATGTTGAATCATTCTTGCTTCCCTGGGATAAACCCCACTTGGTCATGGTGTATAATCCTTTTAATGTATTGCTGAGTTTGGTTACTAATATTTTGTTGAGAATTTTTGCATCTATATTCATCAGTAATATTGGTCTATATTTTTCTTTTCTTGTAGTGTTCTTATCTGGCTTTGGCATCAGAGTAGTGATCGTCTGGTAAAAGGAGTTTGGAAATATTCCCTCTTTCTCAATTTTTTGCAGGAGTTTAAGAAGGCCTGGCATTAATTCTTCTTTAAATGTTTGGTAGAATTTGCAAGTGAAGCCATCTGGTCTTGAACTTTTGTTTTTGTGAGGTTTTTGATAGCTGATTCAATCTCTTCACTCATTAGTGGTGTATTTGCATTTTCTATTTTTTCCTCATTCAGTCTTGGTAGTTTGTATGTTTCTAGGAATTTATCTGTTTCTTCTGTTATCCAATGTTGCCATATAATTATAAAAGGATCACAAGAGATCCTTTGTATGTTTTTAGTATCAGTTGTAATGTCTCCTCCTTCATTTCTAATTTTATTTATCTGTCCTCTCTTTTTTTCTTAGTTAGTCTAGTTAAAAGTTTGCCCATTTTGTTTATCTTTTTGAAAAACCAGCTCTTGTTTTATTCATTTTTTAAATTGTTTTTTCTGGTCTCTATTTCATTTATTTCTGCTCTGATCTTTGTTATTTCCTTTCTTCTGCTAACTTTGGGCTTAGGTCATTCTTTTTCTTCTAGTTCCTTGAGGTACAAAGTTAGGTTGTTTATTTGAGATCTTTCTATTTTCATAATACATTTATTTATCACTATAAACTTCCCTCTCAGAACTGCTTTTGCAACATCCCATAGGTTTTGGCATGTTGTGTTTCCATATTGATTTGTTTCAAGATATTTTTTGCATTCCCTTTTGATTTCTTCTATGATTCATTGGTTGTTCAGGAGTGTATTGTTTAATTTCCACATATTTGTAAATTTTCCAGCTTTCCTCTTGCTGATTTCTAGTTTCAAACCATTGCAGTCAGAAAAGACTCTTGGTATGGTTTCAATCTTCTTAAATTTGATAAGACTTGTTTTGTGTCCTGTCATATGGTCTATCCTGGAGAATGTTCGATGTGCACTTGAGAAGAATGTGTATTCTGCTTCTGTTTGATGGAAAATTCTGTAAATATCTGTTAGGTCCATTTGGTCTAATGTATGGTTCAAGTCCAAAGTTTCCATATTTGGATGGATGACCAATTCATTGCTAAAAGTGGGGTGTTGAATTCCCTTACTATTGTGGTATGTTGTCTATTTCTCCCTTCAGATCTGTTAGTACTTGCTTAATATATTTAGGTTCTCCAATGTTGGGTGCATATATATCTATAACTGTTATATCTTCTTGATGACTTTACACATTTATCATTATATAATGACCTTCTTTGTCTCTTGTTATCATTTTTGATTAAACTCTATTTTGTCTGAAATAAGTATAGCTATCCCTACTTTCTTTTGGTTTCCACTTGCATGGAATATCTTTTTTCATCTCTTCACTTTGAGCCAATGTTTTTTTTTTAAAAGCTTTAGTGAGTTTCTTGTAGGCAGCACACAGATGGGTTTGGTTTTTGATCCATCTAGCCACTCTGTGTCTTTTGATTGCTGAATTCAATCCATTTACATTTAGAGTTATTATTGATGTGTAAGAGCTTACTAATGCCATTTTATTAATTATTTTTTGGTTGTTTTGTATTTACTTTGTTTCTTTTCCCCTCTGTTTCTGTCTACTTTTGTAAATTGGTGATTATCTATGGTGTTATGCTCTGTTTCCCTTCTTTATCTTTTGTGCATCTACTCTAGCTTTTTGCTTTGTAATTACCATGAGGCTTACATAAGACATCTCATAGATAAAACAGTTCATTTTAAGCTGATAACAACTTAACTTCAAAAGTGTACAAAAGCTTTAACCTTTTACTCCCCCTTTTAACCATTTTGATGTCATTCTTTACCTCTTTTTATATTGTGTATTCATTGACATATCATAGAAATTATTTTTAATAATTATTTTTAATACTCCTTTCCTATGACCTTTGTACTATAGTTAAGTGGTTAATACATCATCCTATTACAAATTAAAGTTTTCTAAGTCTAACTGTATATTTACCTCTACCAGTGTATTGCAGACAAGCATACCTTGGATTTGGTTCCAGACCACCCCAATAAAAATGAATATCAAAAAAAGTGGGTCACACAAATTTTTTAGTTTCCCAGTGCATATAAAAGTTGCATTTATACTATCCTGTAGTCTATTAAGTATGCAATAGTATTGTCTAAAAAAATGTACATGCCTTAATTAAAAAATATCTTCTTGCTAAAAAATGTTAACCATTATCTGAGCCTTCAGTGAATCATAATCTTTTTGCTGATGGAGGGTCTTGTAAAAAAAATGCAACGTCTGCACGGTGCAATAAAGCTAATCACAACAAAACGAGGTATGCCTGTTCTTTCATATGTTTTCATGTCACTGATTAGTGTCTTTTTTTTTCAGCTTGAAGAACTCTTTTCAGTATTTCTTGCAAGGTCTAGTGGTGATGAACTCCCTCAGCTTTTGTTTATCTGGGAAATTCTTTATTTATCCTTTATATATGAAGGATAACTTTGCTGGTTAGAGTATTCTTGGCTGGCAATTTTTTTCTTTCAACATTTTGAATATGTCATTCCACTCTCTCTTGGCCTGTAGAGTTTCTGCTGTTAGCCTAATGGGGGGGTTCCTTTGTAGATTACAAATTTTTCCCCCGGCTTCATTTAGGATTCTTTCTTTATCTTTGATTTTTGACATTTTCATTATAATGTGTCTTGTAGAATATCTTTTTGCATTGAGATAATAAGATTATCTATTAGCTTTGTGAACTTGGATGTTCAATTCTCTCCCCAGGTTTGGGAAGTTCTCAGCTATTATTTCTTTAAATAAATTTTCTGCCCTCTTCTCCTTGTGGAATCCTTATTATTCTAATATCTATTCTTTTGATAGCTCACATAGGCTTTCTTCACTCTTTCTCAGTTTTTTCTTTGTTCTCTTCCAGTTGGGTTATTTCAAAGTTCCTATCCTTTAACTCACGTATTCTGTCTTCCATTTGCTGTACTCTACTGCAGATGGTCTCTAATGAATACTTCTTTTTTAGGTATTGGATTCTTTAGCTCCAGAATTTCTGTTTGGTTCTTTTTTTATGATTTTTGTCTCTTTGATAAATATCTCACTTTGAGCCTGTATTTTTTTTGTGGTTTTATTGAATTGTCTTTCTAAGTTTTCTGGCAGCTTGTTGAGTTTCTTTAGGTAGAAGGAAATTTATGGCATTACATGTTTATATTAGAAAAGAGGAAAAAAATCTCAACTCAATAATCTCATCTTTATCTTAAGAAACCTGGGGATGCTGGATGGTACTCAGCTGAAGAAATGAGGTAGAGCCTCTGCTGATTTCTGGAGCTTCCTCCTATGCAAACTTCTCCCTTCTGACACCCTGCCCTGTAAATTCTAGACCCCCTTGGCCTTACTGGTGTCCCAGCTGTGTATGTTCTACTCAGGGAGACCACTAGGCGCTTCCTGTATTCTCCTTTTCCTGTGCAGTAGCCTGGAAACTCTTGCTGGGACAATCACAGGGGTCGCCTTATTTGTTTCCCCTCTTTCACAGATCACTGCAGTGCTGGGTATCCAATGTCAAAAATTACTGTTTGTTATATTTTATCTGTTCTTTAAAAGGAGTTTTAGGTTAGAGGGTAAATACAGTCCTTGGTATCTCCATCTTTGCAAAAGTGAAAATCCTGTTAATTTTTGATAGAGAAAAGATTCTTCAACTTTGATACGTTAAGAATTATTTTGGGGCTTTAAAAAATACTGATTCCTGGTCTCTACCCTATAGAGATCTACTTAATCTGACTCTCTGGTAAAATTTGGGTATTTGCAGCTTTACATAATTTCTTGAAGATTCTGCTTCTGATTATCAAATAATTAAAATTTAAGAAATGCCTGAATAAGAAATTTGAAAGGAAGTTGGACAGAAAAGACAGAATCCCCTGTGGAAGCTTTTATATAAATAATGAGGAGCCATTGTAGGCTTTCATAATACCCAAGAAAAGTTTTATAAAGCTGTTCTGTCAGCTTTCCAAATTAAGGTCAATATTACCCAAATGATTACCCTTTAGCTAAGGATGACAAGAAACCCATACACAAATGAAAGTTCAGATGAAACTGCTCATTTAAATTTAGAAGGTTGTTAGTAACATTTTTTTTATCACATGTGTTGCTCAGTTAAGATAGGATACCATTTTTGTGGGGCTTCATTTTAAAAAATGCCATGACAATATGAGTAACTAATTAAACTTGACTCTTGATAGATGTTTATGTATTTAATTATACTCCTCTATTATCAGTGGTTATAAGAAGGAAAAAAATTAAAATTTTCTTTTGGGTGAAGACATCAAAGACAAAATATTTTTAGTATTAATTAATAATCACTTATAAGAATTATTAACATGAGCAAAGAGAGTTACGAAATAATTGAAACACACAAATCACACTTTGTTTCATGATTCACGCCATTGAATAGGAGACTCACTCCAAGTAAATACACTGCACAAACAGGGATATTAAGAAACTCAGACAGAGGCTTTGATGACACTCCTTAATCAAATGAAACGTCTCTGCTCCAGTTTGACTACTTAACATTTTCCTCTCCTCTGCCAGTGTGTTTGTCTCAAAATAACTTTTAAGAGTTGACAGATTCTGACAAAACTTGGAACATTCCAAAATTCACCCATAATCTCAAGTTTGATTTCTGGTTGGGTCTGCCACCTTGAAACAGAATTGGTTTCTGATTTATTTAATTTTTCAAATGGAGATAGCCATCACCATTTTAAAAGAGATTTCAATTAAGTTCTGTAGTTGTGCAGAAGTCAGAGAGATACTGTGCAACATCAAGTCTGTAACTTGTGGCATCATCAGTATTTCAAACAACACAGCAATTTCTCTTCTGCCTGAATGAAGCATCGTCTCTCATTTTGCTTATCAAATTTTATCTACTACTAATCATTTTGTTAGTCCTTTGACAACTTTAAAAAAATTGACCAGGTGTGGTAAACTTCCCAGAGTTATTAAATTTTATGTGAGTTGAATCTATGACTCATTCTATTTTCTTGATCTAAAATTGCAATCTATATAATTTGTCAAATGCTTGTCATTTATATTTTTGAAGATATTTTGATTGTTTGATATATGAGTAGAGTGACTAGATTGTAAAAGCAAATATCATCAAGAAAAAAGCTCATTCTACATATATTACCTATCACATATGTTAGCCCTAGGCAAAAACCATTAGTAAAGAACATCATACAACAGTCTGTTATTTCTCAGAAGACTCTGTGATGCAGGTTAGTTCTGAGATCACAGAAGTTCAGAATTCAAAAGGACTTCAAAGAAGACCTTATAAAATCATACATCTGATCTTTGGATTCTTGGTACTCCATCTCTGACAAACCTGGCATGGACTTGAATGTCTTCAGTGACTTTTAACTCACTTCTTTTGAAGCAACCTACTCTATCTTTAGCTAGTTTTGAACTAACACTGTTTCCGAATCAATTTCTCTGTCACTTTCTTACATTGATTTCACTTCTCCATTGGGATCGAAAAACCTAGTCTCATGCCTTTTCCACATGAAAGTCCTTCTCCTGTTTTTAGAAAGCAGTGTGCCCCCTGAGAATTCTCTTTGTAAGAGAAAACATTCCAGTTCTTTCAACTGCTCCACTTACCATGGTTTCTCCATCCTGATTGCTTTCTGTTGAATAAGCTGAAATCTTTGAAACTTTATTGTATAAGTCTCACAGATAATGGGTGAATTGGATTGAATCAGTGAAGAATAAGTAAAAAATGAAATTTATTGCTAAAGAAAGCTGAAATATAGAATAAGGCAAATAACTTGGTCTATATATTGAATATTACTGCTAATTTCAGAAAAAGCAATTATTGTCTCAATTTTTTAACTTGGTGTCTGGCCAGATTTAGGGGAAGCTATGGACAAATATTCATCTTACTTAACATACATGTTATAAAGTTATAATTTCTAAATGTCCTCCCAATTCAAAACTGGCTTATTGACTTAGCACCTATTTGGATATTCACAAGCCGAAAACTGATCAAAATTTTCAAAATCTATAAAAGTTTATAGCCACTTTTCAATCTTATCAACTGCTCTTCCAAAGTTAATATACAAATAAGACCTTTTATTGTGTCCTTAATGTGCTCCTCCAACAAATGTATAGTGCTTTGGGAGTCAAGAATTATTAGATCCTTTCAATTTCAAATCACTTCCACACTGCTATCTGAATATTGATGAAGGGAAATAGCTAATTTTCTAGAGCAGTGCTGTTCAATAGAACTTTCTTTGCAGTGACGGAAATGTTTGATATCTGCCCATGTAATATGGTAGCCCCTGGCCACATGTGACTATTGAGCACTTGAAGTGTGGCAAGTGCAACAGAGGAACTGAAGAGTTTATTTTATTTAACTTCAATTAATTTAAATTAAAATAGTCATATTTGGCTAGTAGCTACCAAACTGGACAGAACAGCTCTAGTTAATGGATTCTCAGTTACTCTTCCCTCTTATGTGCTGTGTTCCAAGACATATCAACCGTGTGTGGAGTTTTTCCTCCCCAGTTAAATGTATTTTCTTCCAAGTTGTTGTCATTGTGCAAAAGAACAATTTTAGTTACAACATAGGCACTATAAGCCATGGTATCTAAATAAATTTATTTTTTACTAATGGTCTTTGCTTATTTTGCATACATTTTTCAATTTTGTTTTAATGTTTCTTTCAATGCATTAAAAATAAAACTCTTGTTGAGTTTCTCAGATCTAGGATATGGCTGCAAGTTCACAAGTAGTAAAGTGGGTATTTTCAAGGCGGGAGGAAGGAAAAGGGAAGAGAAAAAATTACTTATTTTTGTAAAGTTAAAAGGTCACATAAGTTATAAAAATTGCCTTGAATTTTAAAACCATTGTCTTACAATAATGACAACAAACAATTGTGAGTCTCAGATATCAAGTCATGGGATATAAGTAATATCTGCCACCGATTCAAGGTTGATTTATGCTACTTAGTAAATAAACATGTAGCATATAAAATCATGAACAGACAAGAGGAATAGGAATTCTTTAGCTCTCTTTTGAGTGTTCCAAACACAATTGCAAAGACTTTTTCATAGAATTCCCACTCCAGATTTTTTTAAAACTCTGGAAATCTCAGCCTTGGAGATATTGCAAGGCGAGTGTCCCTTGGCAGTTCCGGGCATGTTCAAAGGCTCATTGCTCTTCCTGGTGGAATTGTTCAGCTGACTTTCTGATGGGTAGTTTAACTTTAGGTATCAGTAAGCAATAGCCAGAGATGGAGTGAGAAAGCCAAGAGCTAATGTCCAGTCGCTTAAACACTTCACTCACACAGAGACACTTCCCATTCCCATCTCTAGATCTTTGTTTATGATATTTCTTCTTCAAAAAAGATCCATCCTATCATTCAAAGTCAAGCTTAAATGTCACCATCTATATGAAGACTTCTCTGATTGTGAGAATGAAATCAATCTTTTTCTCCTCACTTCTATAGCACTTTGGTTATACTAATCATGACCCTCCCCATACACTATCTTCACCCACAAGCCATCTTCTCTATTAGTCTGGGAGGTCACTGAGGCAGGGCTTACATCTCAAGTATCTTTGTACCAATGTCTAGTACTTAACACATCAGTAGGTACTGATCTGAAGCCACCCTCACCTTTGAAATGGGAGTGATAAGCCACCAACTTCACAAATTGTTCTGAATACTGTTGCTGTGTAACAAATGACCCCACAGCTTAGCAGTTCAAAACAATGATTTTATTCTGCTTGTGATTTGGGGGTTAGGAATTCAGACAGGATTCATCTGGGTAGTTCTCACTTGGAGTCACTCAAGCAAATGTAGTCAGATGTTGGTACTATCATCTGACTACATCGGGCTACTATCATCCAAAAACTCAACTGGGCTGGATGTCCAGGTTGGCTCACTCATGAGGCTAGCAGTTAACCAGGGCACCAACACGTGGCCTTTTCACTGTAAGAGTAATCAGTTTTCTTATGTGAAAGTTTAGGGTTCCACATGCAAAGTTCAAGGAAACAAAGTAGAAGCTGCATTGCCTTGTATGACCTGGCCTTGGAAGCTCACTGTGACACCTCTAATATACTCTATTACCGAAAGTGGTCACAAGCCCACCCAGATTCAAGGGGAGGGGTATTAGACTCCAAGCCTTGTTGGGAATGGCAAGGTCACGTTGCGGATGAGCAAATGAGATTGTTGTGACCATCTTTGGAAAATACAATCTGCCACAGACAAATAACACATGTGAAAACACTTTGGACTCCAGAGAGTTATGGCCATGTTCATTCATATTTTACCTTCTTTTTATCATACAGCCTCTGAACTTTGGCCTATTTAGTTCTATGCCAGGCCTGATACTTATCCAATGAGTTATGTTCAGGGTCTGTAGCTTGAAATGTTAATATGCAGGAATTTAGCAATAATCCTCGGACTTTCTTTGAGCTTGTCTGTCTTACTACTCCACTCTTCTTCCTTACCACTAATATCTTTTCACTACTGTTACCTATTTTGTTGACCTTTTATCAAGTTGGTTCTATATCCTATATTTCTTCTCACTGATACTCTCAAAGCATCTTCAACTTCTCCTCTCATCACCACTAGGGAACTGACGGAAAAGACTTTAGAACCTGTAATATTTGTAGCATAATTTTGAGTTTCAGAAACTCCTAACAGCTCCTCACAATATCTAGTGATAAACATGAAGCAAGGGATTTTTGATGAATAGAAACATTTCACCTTTGGAGAAGAAGTTTAATTTTAATTCTTTAATCTCCACTGGTCTTTGTAAAGAGTGTGGAATCATTATCTTAGTCCAAACCTCCACGGGTGAGATATTTCCTGTTTTTAGTTAAATGAAGGAGAGAGTGAGAGAGTGCCTCCTTTCCCTGGGGATGCAAGTGAATCCCAGTCAAAGTACCCCAGGAGAGTACCTGATACAGCCGAACCTGAGCAAATATTTGTTATATAAATAGTTAAATATAATCAACATTCACCTGGTGCTGACCATGTACTAGGTAGACAGTAGTTAGTGGATGCCAAGAGGTGTTAAGAGCCAGTCATCAAGCAAGTTGGGAAGACAACACTTAATCACAGAGGAAGACAACTAACAAAACAATTCTGTTCTTTGTAAGGTCCAAAGCTGGTGATACAACCATAAATTATGATCTTGGGAGAAGTGGACAGAATTAGCATTCTTAGGACACCTCCTGTGTGCTAGCTGGTTGACTCTCCTATCTCACTGAATCCTCGTAACAGTGCTACAGGAGACAAACAGAGAAGGGAACTGAGGGAGCAGAGAGGGGTCTGAAGGGCCCAAAGTCATGCACTTTGCAAGGGGAAGAACCAGAACAAACTTAGGTGGCCAACATCAGTGTCAGCTTGCTTTCTCCGGCTCTGACCCCTATCTTCAGGATAGTAAGACTTCCTTTCCTCTTCCTAGACATCCTTTTCAGTCTAATCTTAGATGCTATTACATGACTGGGGATAATTAATAGACAATTCTATGATGTTGATTGCACCTTTTCTAAGAGACTATCTGATGCCCAAACTGACCAGGGTTCAATTTTTCCAATGGCCACTGGAGGGCTCCCCACTGTAAGCTTTATAGACAATCACCAGGTGTTACTTCAACACAATTTGTTTTGGTTCTCTCTGAAGTTTGATTAATTCCAGGCCTTTGGGAGTTGGTGAGTGACTATGTCACTCTTAAAAATGAGGGATGAATAACATTTGGCTGGAACCAGACCTGAGTCAACTTCGGGCAGAGGTCATGTAAGGATCTTGCCACACAGTTCTCTATGTACCCCTGAGGCTAGGCCGCCCATGCTTTGCTTCTCAAGTCCTGAGCCCACACGTAATTCAATCAATACACCTGCGCTTCTGACCTACAGCGCTGCATCTACATTAAACCTTCTTTGCTGACCACAAGCTTCTTGCTGCCCTCTGCTTTGGACTCTGCCCTAGGGGCTGAGGCCTCAGCCAGAGCGAAGATCTAATTTGTTCACTGCTGGAGCCTTGGAATATTTTTCAAAGTGGGCCTTCAGGCTCTTTGCCCCTGTGCTGTCTTAAAAGCAAGGGGAGGCCCATAAGAGGGATCAAGGAGCCTCCAGTTCCCTCCGAGACTAGATGCATTCTCTACTCTCTCCAACTTTTCCCTGCTGCTTAATATGTTACCCTGCCTGGTGTGTTTACAGTTTAAAATACAGAGACAGAAGGAAAAGTTGAATGCAGTGTAATATATTGTGACGGCAGAATTTTATATCATAGCAAGATGAAATTTTTGGGCAAAGACTCAAAGCCCTCCAAAATGTACCCAAAAGAATGGCAGACTATGCTATTCGGCTGTTCATGGACACTTGAACTTTTGAATAATGATTTCAGAGGATTTATCTTGCTAGAAAGTTGTTTAGACACTAAAGTGGAACGTTAAATAAAGTCTTCTCAGTGAAAAACCATGTCGAAGTTTAAACAAGAATGATTTCATTAAAAAGCAAATCACCCCAACTCTGGAATGATTTTCAACGGGATATTAACTTCCATCAGAAGAAATCAAGAGAGGGTGATGTCCTTCATGAAAAAATCAGGTAACGCAAGAACCGGTTATGTGCTTCCCTGTTGTGTCAAATCAGGGAATTTGAGGATGATGGAATGCTGAATATCAGGTTTATCACTAAGTTTTCAAGGCCAGAGCTCCAATGCAAAGCATATCTCCAAGTTCATCAACCAAATGCAAATTGTCTTTTCATTTGGAAGTAACTGGTCTACTTCATCATTCGGCACCCCTATGAATTGAAATCACTGTTTTCATTTTAGAGATGGAAGGACAGAGGCATAGAGCAGGCAAGCAATTGACTGCCAAATTGTGGTTGACAGTACTGAAAGTGGCTTAGTTTATGTTTTTCGCTCATGTGTACTTAATGTTAAGTAACTAGGTCCCACCAACATTGTACTTTTAATCTTCACCCCCTCCAGCAGTGGCTTTAGATGCTTGAGGTCTTTTGGCAACAGACCTTTATAGGCAAGATTAGACAGTAGGCTTTCCAAAGAATCTCCTCAAGTGGTTTAATGTTCTGAATCACAAAAGTCAGAGACAAGACCACAAGTCAAAAACTGAGAGTAGAGAAGACACTTCTACTGGCTCAGGTTTGACTAGTCCAGTCAGAAGTCAAGCAAATACCCACCAATCTATAAGCTTGACAGCAATTTTCCAGCCTAGGGGATAGATGTAAGCAGCAGCGTCTATGTGGTTTGGTTCTAATGACATTAAATTGCCAACACCAATCTCCGCAGCTTTTATCTCAGAAATCTCCACCCTCAGAAGTCCACGGTCTGCAGTTCCACCCACGGCCTGGATTCTTGGATTCTACTTGGGTGGTAAGTAGAGTAAGTCCTACCCTGGCTGGATCCCATCTACCGCCTTAGCCATCATCATGGCTAAGTAACTGGAGGTAGGAAGGCCTTTAGGACACAGGCTGCTAAGTGCCGAGGCAACCGCCTCTGCATCACTCAGTATTAATTATTTAATTGGCTAACAGAGGAAATAGATATGTAATACTCAGAGAGCTTTGGCCTTATCCTAGGTTCAATTTAAGCTAATCATCGGTCTTGCTGGAAAATGCCTATGTGGGTTTTTCTCAGTAAGTGCAGTCAGCAAGTCTGAACAAAACCCTGACATGCTGTCTGACATAGCTGTGTTTGGACTCATATCCTGCAACATTGCATGACCAAGAAGGATTTGGTGGCTCACTGGGCCAAGTGAAATTGGCTCAATGGCAAACATGTGCCTTTATGAAAGAAAATAGAAATTTCTCAGATGGAAATGAGTCTGAGAGAATTGGGTACTCTGTCTTAAACTTGAAAGAGATTAAGCATGGAAAACTTACACTTCTCAACCATAGGGGCAGAGAGTAAGGGAAACATTTTTAAACAGAGACATAAGGGGAAGTGATCAGGAACTATCTGTATATAAAGCCTGTACACATTTAGACAAGTCAGAGAATAATTTTTGTTGCTTCCTGGCGCTGCTCTACCATAGCACAGTTGGATGGTTTACTGGATACAGAGGCATGGAAGATTAGAATAACCCTGAAGAGCCTCTTAGAACACAGTTTACAAGATCCAGGGGCTTAGATACAGAGGTCACGATCATTTGAAATATTCATGCTTTTAGAATCATATGCAAAACAAATGTTAACTCTGAGCCCAAGATCTAAAATCTGGACCAGTGCTGTTGCCCATTAAATTGAAATAAGGCACCAGGTAGGATAAATGTTTGTGAATTACATGGTGTCCTCTGCATTTCCATTAGAGGGCATTCTTGCTTCACAAATTCCTGGATTTTCTTGTCATCAGAGAGCCTTTTCTTCCAAGGCAAGGCTGCATGATAGGTGGTCTAAACTGGCAAATGGTATGCCAAGCAAGGTAAGAGAAGTTGAGAGGAAACAATACGGCATTTCTTTTTTCCTGCTTTCAAATCAGAAGTGCATACCCAAGGTTAACAGAAAGTGGCTTGGGCCAAAACTGTTTTCCTGGGAATTTTTTCATTTCACAGGCCTTGTACACAGTACTTCCATGGATGGCCAGAGCTTTCCCTGGGGGAGGCTGAAAGGGGAGACAGTTGATTTTTCAGAGAGATTGTGCAAATGCAGCCAAGCAAACAGGAAGGTGCCTTGAGTCCTAGACGGGGGCCTTTCCTCTCAATGTGCAGTCACTGGGGCCCTGTGTGTGGGGAATGAAGTCAAGACTGAAGCAAACTGAGCACCTTCTTCAGCATTCTCCATCACCAGTGCTGCCTCTCAGCCGGCTGCATCCCTAATCCTGATCTGGTCATAGCATATATGTTGTTTGTGTGTAAGTATTCATGGCAACTATGTGTGAGGAGTTTAACACATGGACAGATCCCTAAGTGACTATTCAGAGCATGCATACGGTACTGGAGTAATTTTTAGAGTGCTCCAGTTTTGGAGTATGAGACACAGGGAATGATGTTGACTAAGAGGTTGATATTTCCCTTGGCCATACTCTGAACATGGGAGACACACGTAGAAAGTTATGGTTTCTGATGGATGGCAAGCACTCTGTGTACAATGCGTATATGTATTTGGACAAGGTTGCTCCCTTTCATACAAAGGACCAGCGGCTCTGTATCCTAAAGACAGAGGATAGTATTCTGCTGCCTGCGGAAGATCTGCCTCTAAAGCTGTGTGTCTCAGTTCAGACTGCTATAAAAAAGTACTGGGTGGCTTAGAAACAGCAGAGATTTCTCACAGTTCTGAAGGCTGGAAGTTTGAGATCAGAGTGCCAGTATAGTTGGCTGCTGGTGAGAGCCCTCTTCCTGGCTGCAGACTGTTGATCTTTTGGTATATCCTCACATGGCGGAAGGGGAGTGAGGGATCTCTCTGGGGTCCCTTTTATATGGGCACTAATCCCATTCGTGAAAGCTCCACCCTTGTGACCTAATTACCTCCTAAAGGTCCCATCACTTACCATCACATTAGGATTAGGGTTTCAACATATGGATTTTAGGGGGACACACACATTGCACTATGGGAGAGCTCAGTGGGGTGAGCTCACAGGAACATTCGAGCTCTCCCTGGTGGCACTCATGTGGCTCTTTTCCAGTCTCTGTGCACCTCTCATGGGTTCCCCACACACAGGAGCATCAAGTCAGACAGTGGCGAGGATTCTTTATCAAGGCATTGGGTTGGGAAGCCAGTCTGTGAGAAGGGGGTGCAAACACAGGATATAAAGCTCTCCTTCACGTTGGGGCTAAGAGGACAGTAGCTAAGATTGCCCCAGACTTGAACAGAAAAACATAGTTGCATATTGCCATGATGAAAAATGTTTAATTTGGAGTGGTTGTAGAAAATTATGTCAAGACAGTAATGATATGGTGGCTTTTATGAGATTCTTAAAGTACAATGCTGGCAGAGGACTGAAGAATCTGGGAGAATCAGATGACTGAACTTGTCTCTAATGGGCTGAAGTCAGAGACCCTCAGCAGGAAAATAAAATCTTCAGCAGGAGGGCGAGAGGACAGGGCCTGAGAGCAGCCCCCTTGGCAAGACCCTGATGCAAAGTAAAGGTAATTATAGTCTTGGGAGGGGAAAGCCTTGTTCTCCTCTGCAGCTGTAAACCCCTGGTTTTACAATGAAGCTCCTGGCCCTGGTTTTCATTTTAGGCTCGGCAGCAACAAAGCACCTTTGGCCCAAATCTCTCACTTTCTATTTTTAAAAAGCCAGGATGTAGGCATACAGGGGAGCCTATAATTTACCCAGCATTTGAAACAATCAAATCCACCCCAAGGCATGGATGAAGCTCAGACCCTCTTGCACAGGTTTTGATGGTCCTACCAAAGCATTTCAAGTTTTCTTTCATGTGCGGTGTAATCACCATAGTTCCCTTGCTGGGTGTGTTTTAAATCTCATATAATGTAGCATAGAAGTGAGTGTGCTCATGGATAGAATGTGGAACCTAATGCTAGGTTCTGTTTGTAGGCCTTCAGCTTGCAAAACATGGGATGGTTTGCCAAGTTTAGAACCCCCTGGAAACCTGTGGATTTGGAACTCCAGATAGAATTCCAATTTTTTTTTTGAGGTTCGAGTTCTTTTAACATTTGGCTCAAATGTGACTTCCTGTTTCTAAGAAAAAAAAGCTTTAAAAAGTTCCATTAAAAGAACTCCTAAGGAGCCCTGGACATCCAGTGGTTTTCACAAAACAATATTTTGATGAGTTAAGTGTAAATGTATCAGAAACATATGGATTAAATTTCCCTTGAAACACGCAGAGGTTTGAAAAAGGAGGGGAAAAAGCAGGCCAAACACACTTTAGGGTTTTACTGAACCCAAAACATTTGAAGAATACTTTGAGGTGTTTGAGTAAGTCCAAACCTACAGTGCTGGCCCACCCGGGACGGCGACAGCAAACTCAAAGCCAGGCAGACACCCATTTCCCAGACCGTGGTGGTATTTGTATAGGCAAAGAAACACAACGTTCATGGTGCAGCCCTGCAACCTGGAACCAGAGCTAGGCTTGTCCAAACCTCCTTGCACAAGTATTTCAGCTTTGAGTGATGCATCAGGAAGCAGTTGACTGTACTTTTTAGGGCCTGATTACAAAGCACCATTCTTTGTATATGACATTGCAATAAAATGGATTCACATTAAATGTGAACCAACTGAAGCCTTTACTCCAAACTTTAATTGGACCAAGTGCTAGGAATGGAGATGTTTCCCCAACTATATATTCCTCTCTCTCCCCCTCCAATCCAGCTCCTGCTTCATCTCTTCTGGTCTTGGCTGAGACTAGAAGCAACAAGTCTCAAAATCACCCTCCAGGAAACACGTTCTCACAAGATTTCCAGCTCCATTCACTAAAGGCAGAAGTTTGAATACGGTTCACAGAAGGACCACAATTTGGAGGGTTTTGGGGGCCAAAAACCTTTCTTGGGAATCACCCACTTGTTAAGGTTGACTCTGGGGCGTGTGGATCATGCTGCATAAAACAGTTGCCTTGGAAAGGGAACAAGGGACCCAAAGCAGCGTGGCAGCCGAGCAATTCAGTTTTTCCAGTAAACCAAGAATCTCCAGAGAGAGTAAACACATTTCCCCTCTTTTCCATCTGTTTGCTTTCTAGAAGACAATGTAGGTCTTCTCCCTTTGCTTCTCAAAGATTCCTGTTTTCAGCTGTATACTATGCTTCCAGTTACCTAAGACCTGGCCAATTTTTAGTGGATAAGACGGGAAATAAAAAACCAAGAATATTTCCAGTTTCTGTAGTGCGATTGTCCTACTTCAGGCCCCCTCAGTCACACAGAGGCCTCCATCATCTCTTTATAAGCCTTTTAGGGGACTTCCTAAAGTAAGCCTTCCAGCGGTGGGATTATTTACTGGTGGGCAAGTTCAAATAATAGAAAAGCCAGAAGCCAGAGGTTCTCAGCACTTTCAAGGTAAAAACAGATTTGAACTAGCTTTAAAGACATATATTTTAGTTGAAAGAACATTTGACTGGGCATCAAAAGAGACGGACAGAAGGCTGGCCTTTGTTTTTCCCATAATTAAGTCAGTTATACTATCAGTTCCTCAGTTTCCCCGTATCCCAGAAAGGATGCATGTGGATGTTACCTGAATAATTGCTGGGAGAATAATATGAAATGCTTCAAATGCCTTAAGGACATGGCTATCAGATTAAAAAAATTAACAGTGAACTGCATTATACAAAGCCTAGAATTATGGTGAAATCAAGTATTGCACTGAACATGTTAGGAAAATTGCTTCCTTTGTATCTCCCGGTAGCTGACAACTAATAATAGTAATTATTTATGTGGTGCTTGCTATGTGCCAGGTATTTTCAGTGTTTTTTCTTCATATTAACTCATTCAATTTTCACAACAATAGTAATAAGTAGGTTCTTATATTATCCTGACGAGGAAACCAAGGCACAGATAAATAATTTCCTGACACAATTTCGGCAGAGCCAAGCTTTGAACCACAGCAATAAATTCCGGAGGCCGTATACGTAACCTCTATAGGGTTAAGAACTTTTATCTTCAGGCCAGAAGATCCCAATCCCACTTCTGAGTTCTCTGATCTTGAAAATATCCTCATGAATTTTACTCCCTCTCATGTATTTTACAAGCAAATAATTATGTGGAAGTCAAGTGAAACACACAGAAAATCATTTCCCTGAAATTTGCCATCTCAGTCCACACTGCCAACGGAGACTTCCTCGGACAAACACGCTTTGTCCTCATGTGGAAAAACTACTGTGTAGGTTGATATAAAAACCTATTTAAAAAAAATATTCCTAAGGGGAAAAGAGTCTGTCTCTTTTAATTAAAAGTAAATCTCTGGGTCCGCCCGGTGGCGCAGCGGTTTAGTCCGCGCTTGGCAGCCCGGGGTTCGCGAGTTCGGATCCCGGGCGCCCGCCGACGCACTGCCTGTCAGCCATGCCGTGGCGGCGTCCCATATAAAGTGGAGGAAGATGGGCACGATGTTAGCCCAGGGCCAGTCTTCCTCAGCAAAAAGGGGAGGATTGGCAACAGATGTTAGCTCAGGGCTGGTCTTCCCCACAAAAAAAAAAAAAAAAGTAAATCGCTGGAGTCTCTGGAAAAGCAAGGAAAATGCATAGACACCTACTGAAGTTGGAGTAGAAGTCAATTCTGGGGACACTCTCAAGGTGAACTCGGAGTCTTGGGGGAAAGAAAAGAGAGCCGGAATGTCTAGCTTCATCAGGAGAAACTTGTTGCCTGCTGTATAGATGAATGCGGAGAGAGAGCTTTCTTTTACAATAGAGGCTGGTATCCGAAAGCTTGTCCCACTAGCAAATCCCCACCAGAAGCAGGAGGGAGAACCAAGGAATATTTGGAGCATGTGTCAGTGTAAGCCTATGTCCGAGGAGCACATTTGGAGTGTAAACTGAATGGCATGCGTGTAGGTATCGCTAGCAGGGAGAAGAAAGTGATCCGCCAAACAGGGCTTAAGCTTCAAAGCGCTGCTGAAGTCCTGTAGCCCTGGAAGGCTATTTTGACTTTAAAGAAGGGCTTGTGGCGAGTTTTGTTTCTATGGAAATAAAGCACTTAGGTTAAACAGCAATTGAAAACTCTTTAGTGAAGGAGATACCAAATGGTATTTCTTTTC
The DNA here is from genome assembly GCA_031878705.1 of Tapirus indicus. Taxonomy (NCBI): domain Eukaryota; kingdom Metazoa; phylum Chordata; class Mammalia; order Perissodactyla; family Tapiridae; genus Tapirus; species Tapirus indicus. Next base: position 122,813,061 of record CM062918.1, on the reverse strand, counting down.
ATTTTGTACTAAATTGTGTATTATTGTTTCAATTAGCAGCGAGAGAGCAATGAGTGTTTATGCTCTGCTTATTTTAATTAAAGTTTATTCCATTTTTAGAAAAACAACATTGATTGGACTGGGTACCATGATGTGAGACCCAGTTGGATTGCCTGAGGAAAGCCTTCCCGAGCGATTTTTGCCACTGTGTGTGAAACACCATCGTTCTGCTTGAGTCATCTATTTCAATTTCAGATTGACCTTCTAGGATGATAATAATATATTCAGTCTTACCTTAAAAACAATGAAGTACAGTGTGTTAATTATTGTCCTAATTACCAATTCTCTAAAGGAAGAGTGGTCTGCTTGACATAGGCTGAAAATAGGATTAGGAAAATGCTCTCCAACATTCACCCTTCTCTTCCCAGTGTTATGAATCCCTTTTACCTCGTTATATTGTTCTCCTCCTTCCCCTTTTTAGGATGGCTGTAGGATAGTGCTTCTCAAACAATTCACCTGTGCTTCATGTGAAAATGCAGATTCTGAGCCCATAGGTCTAGGGTGAAACTCAAGATTCTGCATTTCCAAAAGTTTTCCAGGTAAGGCCCATGTTTCTGGACCAGGGATCATTCTTTGAATAGCAAGTAGACCATGACCAGCCTGTGTGAGTGTGTGTGTGTGTGTGTGTGTGAGAATCGTTAGTGATTGTAATTCTTGCCCAATTTTTCCTCCTTTTTTCAAATATTCAAATCTAAAAGTTGAAATTTTAAAAAAGTCTCATTTTCTCAGTTCTAATCCACAACTATCTACCGTATTAAAGCAGTCAATCCAAGAAACGAGAAAGGAAGAGGATCCCAGGAGAATCGAAGCTCAATTCTCACTGCTGATCAATGTGTAACTGGGGCTTCATGCTTGTTTAATAACTGGTGCTAACAAGGTAACAGATCCGTCCAAGTTACTGAGGGCATTTGCAGCACAGAACCCAGATTGTTTCCTGATATTTCTCCTTCTACCCCATCATTAATGGGGTTAGCTCCCACCTCCTCAAATCTTCCAAACACATCTCCCAGTAAATTGAGTGCTTGTGATAGGTGACCCTCTCTTTCCCCATAGCTAACATGCCCCAACTCTGTCCCCACATACAGAGTTCTATTGCCTTAGTTCTGCCCAATGAACATTTACCAGTTGACTCTGATACAATTATGCCTGCCCTTTTTATCCCTAAGCAAATTCAGGGGTTCAAGTATAAGGCAAGTTATACTTTGATTCAGCTTCTCTTAATTTGCTCAAAGATGAACTGAGAAAATATTTACTCAATTTTTCCATTTTTATCTTCTTTCTCTCATTCTTAATTCATACTCTATTCTCTTTTTCCTATTAATAAAAACTGAGAGCATAAAAAATAATCTGTGCAAATGGAAGTATTATTTTAACAACTGTTGACCAGTGGAGAGACAGCAGCAGACTATATTCTGTACCTGATGATTCAGGAATAGCGCCATTGGAGTCTGAAGTGGTCAGAGGCGAATCTTCCCTGAAATTCTTAAGCCCTGAGGTATACTGATAGTTTATATAACACCTCACCTGTTGACAAATGGTCAAGGGAGAGTAAGGCCACAAAAGTGGGGCGGAGGGAAAGGAAACAGGGAGAGATGAAGTGGGTTGGAGGCTGGTCCTCAGGGAGGACTAAGCATTCACAGAGAGGGAAACAAAGATGCTTTGTATGAACAAATGACGATCCGGAAAAACAAGAGAAGGGGAGAGGAACAAGTAAGGAGAATAAAGTTTTACAACTTGGCCTCCAATGAAGCTGAGTTGAAACACACAGTTTTGGCCAAAGATTGATTATTTAAAGAGAAAATTCTTTTTTACTACTGAGTCCACAATTAAGCACTTAATTTTCTAATGAGAAGAGAGCTTAGACTAGGAGATCTTTAAGAACACCTGGGATATAAAAGAGAAAAGTGTTTCCCAATGGTGGTACAAACGGACTTGCTGTGGCCTAGGAAGGGAGAGTAAGAGAGGGTGACAGAGGGAGGGTGCTGCCTTTGGAGTTTGTTCTTGCCCACAGCTTCTGTAGGAATTCAGACTTATACAGGGGGCCATGTTTGTCTAAACTTACTGTTTGCTTTCCAAAATCTCCCTCCATAGAAGACACATGTAACTGAGCTCTGAAAAGCAAAGCATAAAAGGGAGGTCCATTCTCTTAACATTCCAAGTTCTCCTCCTAGGTCAGGTTGAGGGCACCTTGGCAAAGCAGATAAAAAGGGGGGTCATTTTGTTACAGCCCTTGCTTAAAGTAAACAGTTATTTGGTTCTCTTTTGTAAGTTTTAGAAATAGAAAACATCTTAGAGGCAATATGGTTTTATGCTCTTATTTTATAGGAGACAGAGAGGGAGTACCTTGCCCCTGGCCACATAGCTGGTGAGTGATTAGATTAGGACTTGGTTATTATTCCACTTTTTTTAACTCTCAGCACAATATTTTTCCCCTATGCTTTAAAAACATGTATCAACTTTCTTTTAGTAATATTTTGCTTAAGTATAGAATGAAGTCTTTTCTCAAATAAGAACAGGGTTAAAAAAAAAGAAAGTGCATGTAAAGGATGCTTCTATACGTTCATGTTGCTCTTCAAATAGTAATGTTTTTTGGGGGACACTTAGGGACCTCTAGCAACTTTCTGCACTCCAGCTGGCTGGTTTGCCTCAGAGAGTAATTAGGAAATGATAGAGGAAGAATCAAGGCATTGGTTTTGGCATGTCTCCTATTCACTCAGAGTCTCTTTGTGGAGTATGACATTCCCATTGGTCTCTTCTGATTTCAGAAAGGATTTGAGCTTGTGTGCTTTTTATTACTTTGGATGTTCATTCTCAGTTAATCACCTATGACAGCGTCTGTGGGAATTACTCGTGATCAGGACCACATCCATTAGGGGAGAACTGGTCTATCGCAGGCACACTGTCCTCTGCACAGAGCAATTAGGCCCTGGGGACCCCAGTTAGTGCTCCAACTTCGAGATCACTTTGCTGTTTCCCCTCCAGCAGATTCTAACAGCAGATACATTTGAGAGCCTCAGAAGTCAGGGCTGGAAACTCATCGACAACTTGGCTGTCAGTGTTCTGGGCTTGAACCTGCTTTGGCATGGGTGAGGATAAGATGACCTCATAGGTCTTTTCCATCTCCAATTTCTGTAAACCATTGTTCTTGGGAATAGATGATTTAATAGTCCAATACATATCTGTGTTTGCCCACTCTGCTCTTCCTTGTATTTGTTATATTTTACTTGGTTACCCTGGGAAGAAAAAATACATTATGTAAGTCTGGAGATACTCAGAGGTCAAAATCTGCAAAGGGCAGAGTTTGAGGAATGTGGTCAAGAAAGAGATGGCGACAAATAGGAAACCTGAGCTCGCAAGTGCTTTCTAGATGTTCCCAGAGCAAAGTTTGAGGAAAAGTACCAGGAGGTGATGTCTTTTGGTGCAGTGGAAAAAATATAAACATGGAGACAGAAGACCTGGTTTGAACTCTGATTACTGGCTTCTAATGATTTCAGCTTCCACATAGATAATGGATTCAATAATGGTTACCCTGCTTATTTCAAGAGGCTTGGTTTGAGAATCATATGAAAGAATACGTGTCTGTGTATTGCAAGTGTAAAGTGATATATAAATTAAGAATATTATTACTATTTAATGAAGTGATTCTTATGCTCAGAGCTGAATAAAAAAGTTATGTGTACAAAGGGCTATGCCGGAAACAGCTATGTTTTCTGAAAGCAATTTGGGGAGGAAGGACAAAAAACTGAAAATAGGAAATTAAGTTTAATCAGTGCACAGGAAGAAAGAGAAGTAAAACCTCAAATGTCCTCATCTGGTTTGCTCGGCATGTAAGCCAAAGCACAGTTCAAAGTCTGAGAAACATTGAAAATCATCATCGATCTTTTTCTTATGATGAATGACTCCTAGAATTTTTTAAAGTAATACTCGAGATGGTCTAATATTCAAAGAAGCTGATTGAGATAATGTAATTCAATATAGATATTTCTGAGCAGCTTCTATGTGCAAGACCATGACCCAGACATAGAGGGAAAAAACATCCCCTGCCTTCAAAAATTGCTCTTTAAAGGGGAAAAATGAAGTCACAAATGCATCCAGTGTTTTCAAGGGGTTAAAATAGGATCCAAATGATTTTCACAAAAGAGTTTTTCTTTGGCTCTATTTCCTCTCCAATTACTCCTTGGTATCCAGGGGTTGTCTTATGAGTGACCCACTCACTGAATCATTGGTCACCATATTGCAAATACCATTTTCATTCTCTCCCATGCCAGTTCATTGTGGTAGTGCCTCCTGGCTTTGTCAAAATCCACTGAAGGCCCTGCTACTGCTGGCCCTCAGAGGTGCCTCCCCTACTGGTCCCTGCTTGAGGTGTTACTGTTGCCTATACATGCCTCTACCGGCACTAGTACAGCACGAGTAACATTAAATAAATAAGTCAGACAGATGTATAAACAAAGTATAGTAGGAATGCCTAGGAGGAACCTATTGATTCTGTTCAGCTAGGGGAATGTGGAGGGGTCATGGAATGCTCTCTCTGAAAGAACACATTTATTTTTTAATTTGAAGCACAGATAGATGTCAATGGACAGAGAGGGGAGAAGCATATCTCAGGATTATGGAATTGTATGGACAAAAGCACAGTGAGGTAAGAATTCAAAACAGCTAGTCTAGGAAAACAAAGTAGGGCCTTCTCTCAAAGCAACAGCATAGGGTGTTAAGGTTAACAAAAGGAAGCTAAAACAAGGGCCAACCGTGTCTATAAAAGATAGGATGTGCATTTCTACGTTTCCACCATTTCCCTTCTCATTAAACAATAAATAGGATTTGACTCTGAGTGAAGTCCTGAGTGAAGAAGGGCAATGGGGTGGTGAATTTGGAGAGGAACGGAGCACATTAACAAAACGTCTGGACACCTAATTACTAAGAGTTCGGAAACTATAACTATACCCAGCAAGTCATCTGTGATAGTAAACATAACTAAGCTCAGTGTCTGAGACTAATTTAGATTGAAATCTCTTCACCATGACCCATGAATGCCTAGCATTCATTAGTGCATTTGCTAAATTGGATTCTCAATACCACTACATTTCCCAAAACTTTGAGTAGTTTCATTGGAGCTTCTAATTAAATATGCAGAAAACACTTGGGTTTTATTCTAAGGCATAACAATTTGTGTTGAGACCCGTGGTCCTGTATACATGCAGTCTTTACTCAATATAAAGCAATGTGATTTCCTGGCATCATCAACCGTCACATTAGGACAACTCGAAGGCAATATTTTTGTATAAAAAAGACTGTGTCCTCCTTTGAACCACAGATTCCTATGGGTTTATAGTTTATACTATACTCCTCTCTCACGTCCCCAAACCACTCAATAGGAGCATGCTCGTTGATTTACACTTTCCTCCAACTGATCCAGCAATGCTATTCTGGTTGGGTTTTTTCTCTTGCTTGTTAGTGTATATGACATCAATTGTACTTTATATTAAATTATAAACTCTAAGAGGGTAGAGACCAGCATGGCATTGTTTGAAAACTGACTGTGAGTTAGTGCTTTTAAATGATAATAATCATAATAATGCTGTCTTATACTCCACATCATCCACTTTGGTAAGTCAGTACTAAAAAACGCACCTTTTGAAGCAGCAGAGGATTTAAAAGCCTTCCAGAAATTTCAGAGACAGCCAGACTTCTTTGTTCTTTGTTCCTCTTTGTTCTCCTTTGTGTGTCCTCCAGAAAATTTCTCATTGTCTTTTCTACCTGACTTACACATTCTCACATTTTACACAGGACAAAAAAGATGACAATACAAAAAATAAAAATAGTGTTGAGGACATTCTATGTATTAGGGTCTGCACTAAACATTTATGCATTTATTAAAGAGATTTATTAAAGAGATGACATTTATTCGTCCCAGTAACTGAATGGAGATTGGGGCTACTGTCATTCCATCTTCTTTCCAACGACATGAATGATAAACATAGAAAGTAGCTCAAAAGACTTCTGATGATGCTATGTTAAGCATTGATCATAATATCTCGGAAGATTTTTCTTTTTTTAAATTCACATTTATTTTTATTGGCATTGAAAGGAACATACAAATTTTTGACTAATATAGGCACATATTTCAAAGCACAGATTTGTTCTTCATATACCAGTGAGAATTAGATTATTCAGTTTGGAGAATTGCAGCACATTTGAAATAATTAATATGCCATGCATAAAAAAATAAATATTAAATAAAGAGGAGCTACTGTAGCATATACATTAACACCTTCATAATTATTTATTGAATCAAGATTTTTTATTCCGCTATGAAACATATGTATGTAGTATATCTAAGAACATACCTACCCAAATAATGCATTTCTTTTCTTTGTATTAATAATTGTAAATATAACTCTGTAGTACAAATGACTATTAGGTAATTTACAAAGATTACCACAAGGAGATTATTTTAAAGGAGAGAGAAACACATTTCATTTAGAAATTAAGAATTCTTCCTTACAGTTTTGAAATGTCAATGTACCCAGAAATATAGAAACGTTTTATTTTTAATCATGTCGAAAACATTTTCCTGTAAAATAACTCTTTCTCTCTCTCTTGCTCTTTCTCTCTCTCTCTCTCCCCTTCTGAAGAAAACAAAATTTAAACATGAATGGTATTTGCTCTCCTAAGTCCAGTTGAAGCTATTCCATAGTTATTGGACCTTGAAAATGGCTTTATTTTATTTTTTTTAATTTATTTTTTTATTGCAGTAACATTGGTTTATAACACTGTGTAAATTTCAGGTGTACATCACCATACATCTATTTCTGCATAGAGTACATCATGTTCACCACCCAAATACTAATTACAATCCATCACCACACACATGTGCCTAATCATCCCTTTAGCCCTCCTCCCTTCCCTCTTCCCCTCTGGTAACCACCAATCCAATCTCTGTCTCTGTTTGTTGTTATTTTTATCTTTTACTTACGAGTGACATCATACAGTTTTTGACCTTCTCCCTCTGACTTATTTCACTTAGCATAATACCCTCAATGTCCATTCATGTTGTCATGAATGGCTGGATTTCATCGTTTCTTATGGCTGAGTAGTATTCCATTGTGTAAATACACCACATCTTTATTCCTTCGTCCCTTGATGGGCACTTAGGTTGCTTCCAAGCCTTGGCTATTGTGAACAATGCTGCAATGAACACAGGGGTGCATGTGTCTTTATGTATCGGTGTTTTCATCTTCTTTGGATAAATACCCAGCAATGGAATAGCTGGATTGCATGGTAGTTCTATTCTATTCTTAGTTTTCCATAGTGGCTGCACCAGTCTGCACTCCCATCAGTAGTGTATAAGAGTTCCTGTCTCTCCACATCCTCCCCAACACTTGTTTCCTGTCTTGTTAATTATGACCATTCTGATGGGCATGAGGTGATATCTCATTGTAGTTTTGATTTGCGTTTCCCTGATAGTTAATGATGTTGAGCATCTTTTCATGTGCCTGTTGGCCATCTCTATATCTTCTTTGCAGAAATGTCTCTTCAGGTCTTTTGCCCATTTTTTAATTGGGTTGTTAGTTTTTTTGTTGTTGAGATGTATGAGTTCTTTATATATTTTGCATATTAACCCCTTATCAGATATATGGTTTGCAAATATCTTCTCCCAATTGTTAGGTTGTCTTTTCATTTTGTTGATGGTTTCCTTTGCTGTGCAGAAGATTTTTAGTTTGATGTAGTCCCATTTGTTTATTTTTTCTATTGTTTCCCTTGCCTGGTCAGACACAGTACTTGAAAAATATGTTGATAAGACCAATGTTGAAAAGCGTACTCCCTAAGTTTTCATGTAGAAGTTTCATGGTTTCAGGTCTTACATTTGAGTGTTTAATCGATTTTGAATTAATTTTTGTGTATGGTGTAAGATAACAGTCTACTTTCATTTTTTTGCATGTGGCTGCCCAGTTTTCCCCACACCATTTGTTGAGGAGACTTCCCTTTCTCCATTGTATGTTCTTGGCTCCCTTGTCAAAAATTAGCTGTCCATACATGTGTGGGTTTATTTCTGGGCTCCCGATTCTATTCCATTGATCTGTGTGTCTGTTTTTGTGCCAGTACCATGCTGTTTTGGTTACTATAGCTTTGTAGCATATTTTGAAATCAGGGAGTGTGATTCCTCCAGCTTTGTCCTTTTTTCTCAATATTCCTTTAGCTATTCGGGGTCTTTTGTTGTTCCATATAAATTTTAGGATTCTTTGTTCTATTTCTGTGAAAAATGTTGTTGGAACTTTGATAGGGATTGCATTAAATCTATAGATTGCTTTAGGAAGCATGGACATTTTAACTATGTTAATTCTTCCAATTCAAGAGCATGGCATATCTTTCCATTTCTTTCTGTCTTCTCAAATTTCTTTCAACAGTGTTTTATAGTTTTCAGTGTACAGATCTTTCATCTCTTTAGTTAAGTTTATTCCTAGATATTTTATCCTTTTTTGTTGCAATTGTAAATGGGATTGTATTCTTAATTTCTCTTTGTGCTACTTCATTGTTAGTGTATAGAAATGCAACTGATTTTTGTATGTTGATTTTGTATCCTGCAACTTTACCATATTCATTTATCATTTCTAGAAGTTTTTTGGTGGATTCTTTAGGGTTTTCTATATATAAAATCATGTCATCTGCAAATAGTGACAGTTTCACTTCTTCCTTTCCAATTTGGATCCCTTTTTTTCCTTTTCTTGCCTGATTGCTCTGGCCAGGACTTCCAATACTATGTTAAATAGGAGTGGTGAAAGTGGGCATCTTTGTCTGGTTCCTGTTCTTAGAGGCACAGCTTTCAGTTTTTCACCATTGAGGATGATATTAGCTGTGGGCTTGTCATATATGGCCTTTATTATGTTGAGATACTTTCCTTCTATACCCATTTTATTCAGAGTTTTTATCATAAATGGATGCTGTATCTTGTCAAATGCTTTCTCCACATCTACTGAGATGATTATGTGATTTTTGTTCTTCATTGTATTAATGTGGTGTATCAGGTTAACTGATTTGCAGATGTTGAACCATCCCTGCATCCCTGAGATGAATCCCACTTGATCGTGGTGTACGATCTTTTTAATGCATTGTTGTGTTCAATTTGCTAGTATTTTGTTGAGGATTTTTGCATCGATGTTCATCAGTGATATTGGCCTGTAATTTTCTTTTTTTGTGTTGTTCTTGTCTGGTTTTGGTATCAGGGTAATGTTGGCTTCATAGAATGAGTTAGGAATCTTCACCTCCTCTTCAAATTTTTGGAAAAGTTTGAGAAGGATAGGTATTCCTCTTTGAATATTTGGTAGAATCCACCAGGGAAGCTGTCTGGTCGTGGACATTTATTTTTGGGGAGGTTTTTCATTATTGTTTTGATGTCCTTACTGGTGATTGGTCTATTCAAAATTGTCTATTTCTTCTTGATTCAGTTTTGGAAGGTTGTATGATTCTAAGAATTTATCCATTTCTTCTAGATTCTCCAATTTGTTGGCATATAGCTTTTCATGGTATTCTCTTATAATCGTTTGTATTTCTGAGGTGTCCATTGTAATTTCTCCTCTTTCATTTCTGATTTTACTTTTTTGAGCCTTCTCTCTTTTTGTTCTTGGTGAGTCTAGCTAGCAGTTTGTCAATTTTCTTTATCTTTTCAAAGAAGCAGCCCTTGGTTTTATTAATTTTTTCTAGTCTCTATTTCATTTATTTTTGCTCTGATTTTTATTATTTCCCTTCTTCTACTGCTTTGGGGCTTTGTTTGTTCTTCTTTCTCCAGTTCCTTTAGGTGCACTGCTGGATTGTTTATTTGAGATTTTTCTTGTTTGTTGAGATAGGCTTGTATTGCTATAAACTTCCCTCTGAGAACCACTTTTGCTGTATCTCATAAGTTCTGGCAGGTCCTATTTTCATTTTCATTTGTCTCCAGGTATTTTTTGATTTCTCCTTTGATTTCTTCAATGACCCAATTGTTGTTCAGTAGCATTTTGTTTAATCTCCACATATTTGTGGCTTTTCTGATTTTCTTCCTATAGTTGATTTCTAGTTTCATACCTTTGTGGTCAGAGAAGATGCTTGGCATTATTTCAATCTTCCTAAATTTATGGAGACTTGTTTTGTGGCCTAATATGTGATCAGTCCTGGAGAATGTTCCATGTGCATTTGAAAACAATGTGTATTCTTTGGTTTTTGGATGGAATATTCTGTATGTATCTACCAAGTCCATCTGGTCTAATGTGTTGTTTAAGGCCAATGTTTCCTTGTTGATCTTCTGTTTGGATCTTCTGTTTGCACTTACACTATCCATTGGTGTAAGTGCAGTGTTAAAGTCCCCTACCATTATTGTGTTACTATCTATTTCTCTTTTTATGTCTGTTAATTGCTTTATATATTTAGGTGCTCCTATATCGTGGGCATAGATATTTACGAGTGTTATATCGTCTTGTTGGATTGTTCTCTTGATCATTATGTAGTGCCCTTCTTTGTTTCTTGTTACATTTTTTGTCTTAAAATCTATTTTGTCTGATATCAGTATTGCTGCCCCAGTTTTCTTTTCATTGCCATTTGCAGGGAGTATCTTTTTCCATTCCTTCACTTTCAGTTTGTGAGTGACTTTAGGTCTGAAATGTGTCTCTTGTATGCAGCATATATATGGGTCTTTTTTTTTTTATCCAGTCAGCCACCCTCTCCCTTTTGATTGGAGCATTTAGTCCATTGACATTTAAAGTAACTATTGATATCTATGTATTTACTTCCATATATTTTACCTTTTTTCTTGGTGTTTTAGTAGTTCTTCTTTGTTCCTTTCTTCTTCTCTTGCTCTCTTCCCCTGTGGTTTGATGGCTTTCTTTGGTATTATGTTTGGGTTCCTTTTGCTTAGTTTTTTTTGTGTACTTATTATAGGTTTCTGGTTTGTGATTACCATAAGGTTCATATATAATAACCTATGTATATCTATATTGAGTTAATGGTCTCTTCAGTTTGACCTCTATCTGAAAGCTCTACTTTTTTACTCCCCTCCTCCCATGTTTTATGTTTTTGATGTCATATCTATCTTTTTTTGTGCATTTGGATCCATTACCCTCTTATCATGGAAACAGATGTATTTTTCCTATTCATGGTCTTCTCTTTCCCTCTTAAATAAGTCCCTTTAGCATTTCCTGTAGGACTGGTTTCTTGGTGAAAAACTCCTTTAATTTTTGCTTGTCTGGGAAACTATGTCTCTTTCCATTCTGAATGATAACCTTGCTGGGTAGAGTATTCTAGGCTGTAGGTTTTTTCCTTTTAGCACTTTAAGTATGTCCTGCCACTCTCTTCTAGCCTGTAAGGTTTCTGCAGAGAAGTCAGTTGATAGTCTTATGGGGTTTCCTTTGTATGTAACTTGTCTTTCTCTTGTGGCTTTTAGGATTCTCTCTTTATCTTTAATTCTGGACATTTTAATTATGATGTGTCTTGGTGTGGGCCTCTTTGGGTTTATCTTGTTTGGTGCTCTCAGTGCTTCTTGTACCTGGATTTCTGCTTCCTTCCTTAGGTTAGGGAATTAGCTATCACCCCTAGCTTTCTTAGCTATTATCTCTTCAAATAGATTCTCTGACCCTTTGTCTCTCTCTTCCCCTTCTGGGACCCCCTATAACATAGATATTAGTGCACTTCATATTGTCCCAGAGGTCTCTTAAACTGTCCTCACTCTTTTAAATTCTTTTTTCTTTTATCTGTTCAGCTTGGGTGATTTCCTCTAGTCTTTTGTCAAGCTCACTGATCCGTTCTTCTGTATCCTCTACTCTGCTTTTAAGTCCCTCTAGTGAATTTTTCATTTTCAGTATTATATTCTTCATTTCTGATTGGTTCTTTTTTATATCTTCCATTTCTTTGTTGCCATTCTCACTGAATCCATCCATTCTTCTCTCAAGATCAGTGAGCATATTTATGACTCTTTGTTTGAACTCTCTGTCAGGTAGATTGCTCATTTCTGTGTTGTTTAGTTCCTTTTCTGGGGTTTTGTCCTGTTCCCTTACTTGGAAAGCATTCCTTTGCCTCCCACTTTGCCTTTTTCTCTGTGCTTGTTTCTACGTATTAGGTCGTTCAGCTACATCTCCTTATCTTTGACAGGTGACCTTATGTAAGTGATGCCTTATGGCCCCCCATTGTGCTTTACTCTCGTTACAAGTTCCAAATGTTTCAGGAGTGACCCCTGTGTGGGCTACTTGTGTCCTTCTGTTGTGGCAGGGTTGCTCTTGCCGTAGGTGCCCAGGGAGGCTGAGCTGCCCCCCTGGCTGGCTGGTTGTAATGTTCAGCTGTGTGTGGTTGTTGTAGGCCCTTCAGTCTCTTTAGCAGGTGTGGGGAGCCCCAGCACAGTTGACTGCAATGTCTAATTGCACATTCCTCTTGCAGTTTTTCTGTTAAATGAGTAGGCCCCCAGTGTGGCTGGTTATTGGGCTCAGGGGCTTACAATTGCTATAAGCATTGGCCTATTAGGCTCTTGTCAGCTCTCAGAGGGTTGCAGCTGGGTGGGGCTGGCCCCAGGCAGAGGAGGACCCAACTGTTTCAGACTTTGGAGGGTGGGCCAATCCCCAATGTGGCTATTTGAGAAACACAAGTCTTCTGCAGCTGAGAAGCCCCACCACCAACAGGGCCTCACACACAGTCAACACAGTCCTGCCCCATGTGCACTCCCTGACCCTCTAAAGTGGACCCAGTCATCCAAGGCAGGGGCCCCACACTCTCCACCCACTCCTTGGGCTCACCCTGCCCCACAGAGGTGGACCCACATGTCAGGCTGCAGAGAATCCAGGCAGCTCTTTTAAGCAGGCCCACAAGTTTCCTGAGGGCTTGTTATTGGGTGGGGCCAGTCCCTAGGGCAGGCTGCTTTCCTTGGCTGAGTTGGATTAAATTGGTGCTCTAGAGGGTGGGGCAGACCCTGGGCTAGCAGGCCACAGGGAGAACTCTAATGGTGTCTGCCAGTGTCTGTGTCAGCACGCCCACACCAGGTCACAATGGCCACCACCAATGTCCCAGTCCATCAGGAGGTCTCACTTCTCACTGAGATGCACCCAGAGCCTATCAGATAAGTCACTTTTCCCCAGAGGACTATGCATCTTTCTTTCTGGTGATTTTAGGTTGTTTTCTGAAATGGGTGAATTTGTGCATGGGCCCTTTAAGAGCAGCTTTAATTTCTTTGTGTCCCAGCTTTTCTGTGGATATTCTCTGTTGTTGTTAGTAGCCAGCAAAGTCAGATATTATGACACTCATCTCGGTTGTGCTGGGTCCAAAAAATGCCAATAATGACAGTGCTCCCTGGCTCAGGTCCCACCCTTCTCCAGGGCGGGCTGCATACCTTTGGATTGCTCCCTGGTGTCTGTGAAGCATTGTGGGTTGTGGAGGTGGGATTTTTTCTCTCCAGAAGGGAATTTCTGCCTCTTACACCTCAGTTAGGCCTGTCATTTATTGCAGGGGTTTCTCTTACCCAGTTTTCAGTTCTCTCTGAGCGTAATTTTTCCAAGAGTCGTTGTGAATCTGCTGTGTCTATGGGAGGAGGTGAGTTCAGAGTCTGCCTACGCCACAATCTTGATCTGAAATCCAGAAGATTGTTTTTAAAAAAGAGAAATACATAACATTAATAATGGAATGATGGTTAATAGAAAAGAAAATGCAAAGATTGAATCCAAGCAATAAAATACAAAACTGGAAATGACTAATTGACAGGAGATAATCTGAAAATGATCTGGGAAACAAAAGAAATATTGTATCACCTTTTTAAAAAAGACCAGAAAAGAAAAAGGGAAGAGTAAGACAGCTTATGGCATAGGATTGAGCAGAGAGAGACTGGGAAAATGAGCTTTTTTTCGTAGACTCAGAAATGGTAAAGCCTGTACTAACGCTTTAACTGCAAATTTGATTTACACTTAAAGAAAAACAGAGAAGTTAAAGATGATTTAGAGAAAAACTACCAAAAGATGGAAGAAATTGAAGATAGAAATTATGGGTAAACATTAATGGCATTTGAGTCGTTAGAGAAAAAGATCGAGAGTAATACTCAGAGTATACCTAATGTCATTATAAAAACTACATTTTTTGTTGTTGTTGTTGGCTTCTACTTTTGCAGAGGGCAGAAGGGTCAGATTGTGTTTCAGATTTACCTGATTTTAGGCAAAGAAGTTTTCCTTTCTAAAAAATTGTGTGTAAATCAAGAGTTTTTAGCAAAATCAAACTATGAGTTAAAGAGCAGGAGGAATTCCATTAATAGATTCAAGTCTGAAAGAAATTCAACCCCTGAATTATTCTTTTCTATGGCACTGTGAACAAACCACAGGGTCCCCCTACTCTCAACCCCACTCCCTCCAAAAAGCCTGGGAGTCAGTTGGAGCTATGACTGATATTATAAATTTTTCTAAAGCAATTGAAATGGAACAAAACCAGAACATCAAAATACTCTCCAAACCCAACCTGACCCGAGCTGATATTTTTCACTTGGTTTGAGTCCCTGGTGTAAAAAAAAAAATTTTTTTTGAGTCATACTTTAAATGCATCAGAGAATTCTTCTGTTTCAAAAAGAAATCCTATGGTGGATGCTTCAGAAAAGCAAAGACTTTTGTAAAATGAATAATCACCAACTGATCTATTTGTTCTGAGAATGTTGACTTTGGGGATCTGATTTGCTTAAACTACCTGATTATCTATAGGTTTTGATTATACTGATGTGGCCAAACCAAGTATAGATAGAACTGGCTTAATTCCCATGCCTCTAACTGTATCAACAAGACAACCTTGATGATTATTTTACATTAAAAATTAATTCTATAGTTTGGGTGATAAAGGGCATGACAATCTCTTTTACAGAGAGAGAAGTCTGGAAAATTGACACCTTAGACTCTCCATGCTTAAGAAATTTTAGGAACTTCAAGAAGTCAGAATTGGCCCCATTCATTTTTCCAGCTCCGTGTCAGTGTCCATTATGGTTATGCTCATAAGATATGTGTGCTAGCTCCTTCCTCTTTTACCACAGGAAGACTGAGCAGCCCTTCTGGAGAGCAGCCTCAGCCAGAGAGTGGATGCCTTGGTTGGTTTTCCTTTACCTCACCACTGGGATGGTTCTTAATGCTTTCTGGAACTCATTCCCGCAAGCTTGTGTCCCTTACTTCTCATGGAACCAAAATATTGCATTTATTTTTCCTAATAAAAATGAAAAGGGGGCCAGCCTGGTGGCATAGTGGTTGGGTTCTGGTGGTCTGCTTCAGTGGCCTGGGGTTCACGGGTTCGGATCCCGGGTGTGAACCTACACACCGCTCATCAAGCCACGCTGTGGCAGCATCCCGTATACAAAGTGGAGGAAGATTGGCACAGATGTTACCTCAGGGCCAATCTTCCTCACCAAAAAAACCAAAAACAAAAATGAAAAGAACCCTCTATGCCACAGCTTCTTGTTCTTGGTTTCTGTCTCTTTGAATTTAACTTCTTGGTGCGGTCCTGGGGCTATTAGAACCTCATTATTCTTTAAGTTTTGAGTTATACTTAGAAACTAATTTAAATCAATCCCCAAACAACAGCAAAGGGGTATGTCTTAGGAGGGAGTGGTAAGGCTGGTGCATAAGGGGTGGATAAGCATATCTTCTCTTCTTAAGATGTGAAGCAATTTACCCTCATCCCCTAGAGGGGGGACATGTAAAAAGTCACTAATAGAATTTCCCCTTCTATCCATTTCATCTCTTCTACCTATTAGTCTAATTGTAGGTCTGGATCCACAAAGAAATGATTGGGGGTTGGGGAGGAATTGGCTACTCACATACAGATTAGGCAAGAAATGTAAAACCAAGTGAAGAAATGGAATCTGAGAATTTTCCTGACCCTGAAAAAAGCAGGGCTATTTTTAAAACAGAAGGGCAGGTACACATAGAGAAGATATCAAATTTTACTGCCAGATAAATGGCATTCAACTTATTTGTTACAAAGAGACCTTTATTCCAAAACAAGCCGTCTGATCTTGGGCAAGTTATTTAAACTCTCCATTGTATGTTTCACTAGTACGATCAATTAGGAATTATCTTTACTCAATAGTATTATTTTGTGGATTAAATTAAAATATAGAAATTGGCTGATGCTGTACCTGAAACATAATGGACTCAGACAATATTAGTTTTCTTCCTTTCCACGAACTTCAGTCTTAAAACACACAGGCGTATAATAACAATTATATCACCCATTTATTGAGTGTCATTCAGTGCCTATTAAATACTAGGTGCTTTACATATTTTGCCTGTATTGTATAATTCAGCTCTTTTAACAATCCTGTCAGGTAAACGTTATCACCCTCTTTTTACAAATGAATTCATTGAGACAAGAAGGTAACTTGCCTAAAATCTCATAGTTGGAAAATGGTAGAATCAAGATTTGGACCCACACACTATAACACAAAAATGTTATTACACTCTTTTTTATCAAGCTTGCTAACTAAGCACGCACAATTCCCTATAGAGAAAAGCTCTCCACCCCTCTTTAGATTTTATCAAAAAGAAAGAATGTTTTTTACTCAATGATCAAGAAGATTGATTTTTTTTCTGAGTTACTTTAAGAAACCGTGAATTTTCTGGGTAATCTAGAAAACAGCTGATCATTTCCTCTGTGAGTATCCTGACTATTAATACTACACTACAGTAATATAGTATATATTCTTTTGTATCTGACTTTTTTCACTGAACAATACAGTATATTTGTGAAGTTCATCTAAGTTGTGCATCTAACTGTAGCTTATTTGTTTTCAATGCTGAATAGATTTCCCTGGGAGGAATATACCATAACTGGACATTTGGACGCTGTTTGGTGTGGAGGTATGATGAATAATGCTGCTATGAATATTCCTGTACCTGTCTTTTGGTGCACACGTGTTTGCATTTCTGTTGGAGTAGAACCGTTGGATTATAAAATATGTGTCTGTCCAGCTTTCATAGATACTACCAGCTTTCCAAAGTGGTTATATGCTTTGCACTTCCACCAACGAGTTCTAATTGTTCTACATCCTCAACAACAATTATTGTTAAGTCTTTTTCATTTTAGCCTTTCTGGCAAGTGTGTAGTGGTATTGCATTCTGGCTTTAATTTGCATTTGCCTAATAACAATGAAGTTGAGCATTTTTAAATATGTTTATTGGCCATCTGTATATCTTCTTTTGTGAAGTAATGTTTGGTCATTTTTCTATCAAATGAACCATCTTATTGATTTGTAAGACTTCTCTATATATTCTGGATATGAGCCCTTCGTTAGCTTAAGGATTGTGAAAATTTCTTCCTTTCTGTGGCTTGCCTTTCTCGCTCTCTTAATGATGTTTTTTTGAGGAATGTAAGTTTTTAATTTTAGTATAGTCCAATTTATTAATATTTTCCCTTCAAGGATAATGCTTTTAAAGTTCTGGTTAAGAAATCTTTCCTTTCCTTAGATAATGCATTTACTTTCCTATATTATATTTGAGAACTCTATTGTTTTGCCTTTCACATTTAGATCTACAATCTACCTGAAATAGGTATTTGCATGTAATTTGAGGTAGAGGATGTTTCATTATGTCCACATGTATATCCAATTGTCCCAACACTAATTCTTGAAAAGATTATCATTTTGCCATGGTTGTAGAGTCCCACCTTCATCTTCAGTCTAGAGTTCACATACGGGTAGGTCTGTATAGACTTTTTACTTTTTCTATAGATTTGTGGATCCCTGAGCTGATATCACATTGTCTTAATTACTACCACTTTGTAATAAGTCTTGATATCTGATATCTGGGAGAGCAAATCGTCTTACCTAGTTTTCCTTCAAATGGCTCTTGGATAGCCTTAGCTTTCTTAACCTTTCAATATAAATTTTAGAATCAGTTTTTCAAGATCCACCAAAATTATCCAAAAAAAATTCTTTAAGATGTTTGGGGGAAGTTGCATTAAATCATTAAGATCAATTTGGGGAGAATTGACATCTTAACAATATTAATTCTTCCATTCCATAAGCATGATATATCCATCTATATTTATTTAAGTTTTCCTTGACATTTGTACTATACACTTTATAAATTTCTGTGTAGAGGTCTTACAAGACTTTCTTTAGATTTATTCCTAGATTTGTTAATTTGATACTACTGAAAATGACATCTTTTAGAAAAATTCAAATTCCCTATTTGGTAGTTGCAATTGAACACAATGTAATAGATTTTTTGTATATTGATCTTTATCCAGGAATTTTAAAAAGCTGCTTATTAATTTGAATTTTCTATATACTCACATCATTTGTGAATAATAAGAATTTGGTTTCTTCTTTTCAATTCTTAAACCTCTTACTTATTTTTCTTATAGCACTTATCTTTCTGGCACTTCCATTATGATTTTAAGTAGAAGTAGTGACAGTGGGCATCTTATTCTTGTTCCTGAGCTCAGTGGAAAAGTTTTCAAAATTTATTACCATAAAGTAAGATGTCTGCTGAAGGTTTTTTGTAGATACTCTTCATTGGATTAATGGAGTTTCTTTATATTTCTAGTTCGCTAGGATTTTTTTTTAAATCATAAATATTTATTGAATCTTTTCAAATATTTTTCTGCATATATTGAGATAACCATATTTTTTCCCCATAATTCTCTTAATGTGGTGAAGTATACTGTTTGATTTCCTAATGTTAAACCAACTTTGCTTTCTTAGTCTAAAACCAAAGTGGTCATGATGCTTTAACCTTGGTGTAACTTGCTAATATAGTGTTTAAGAATTTTGTTTCTATGTTCATGAGTTAAATTTTTCTGAATTTTTTTCCCCTTATGATGTCTCTGTCAAGTTTTGTTATAAAGGTGATGCTGGTTTTATAAAATAAAAATAGGAAGCTTTTCCACCTTTTCTTTTCTCTGTGTTTGCTTAAAAATGACATCATTCCTTCCTGAATGTTTGCTAAAATTCATTGGTAACCTCTCTTGGCCTGGCGTTTTCTTCAATTGAAGATATTTATTTACAGAATTTAGTTATCTAATAGTTATAGTATTGTTTGCATTTTTAAATCTTTCTTTAATCTTCGGTAATTATGTATTTTTAGGTAAGTTGGATTTCTTTGGAAATTTGTTCGTTTAAATTTCCAAGTTCATTTTCTTTAAGTTGTTCATGCTTATTGTTACCATATAATTTACAATCCTACTGGAACACTTTTGAGAGTGATAAAGATACCACAAATAATTGAAATTGTGTAATTTTTGAAGTATTTATTTATTTACCTAAAATTGATTTTATTTTGGTGTGCTTATAATGGTTTTATTGAAAGTCTATTTTCAAAGACAAAAGCCTTTCTATAAAGTATATATAGCACATCTGTTTTCATTAACACACACAAAAATCTTCTTTATATTGAGTACCTAAACATTATAAAATGACCTAAAAGTATTTGTTCTTAGTAAATATTCATGTCACTTAATTAGTTTCTTGGCTGTATTTGTTACTGATATCACTGTATCATTGATATTTTTCTGAAGAATGTGTTTTTTACAATATTGTCTTATTATTTTGAATTTTTTCATATAATTGCCAACAGTGCTTTCAAAATTGAATTTTATCTTTTTAAATTTAAAATTATTGGTAACTTCAATTGATTTTTCTCTGTAAATCAAAATATTTTTAATTGAGAGCATACTCTTTCAACAGGTGTTGAGGTGCCTCAAAGCTCATAGTAGTTTCCTGGAATAAATTTTATTATTTTTTTCATAATGAAATGTATAAATATTTCAGTCCAAATATTTTCACAGGTTCTGTCTTTTTGCTTCAATTCAGAGTACATTTCTTTGAAAAATATTTTTGCAAGGCAAAATTCATCAAACAAGTTGACTATGGTTATGATTCTTTTGAGCATTTATGAAATTTATATCCTGCAAAATTGTGGGCCTTTTCAATTTCATTCCACTCCAGTTCAGAACATAAATTTATGCCATTAGAAACAGGAGCTCCATCATAAGATTATGACAAGTTATCACAAATCTCAATTATAGCATTTTGATGTTAAATCTTCTATACCATTTGAGTTCTCATAGTTTATTTCTCCAGTTTTTCCTTGTTTTTAAAGAGATACATTTATATTTCTTTCTCTCTGAAAGCTTTGTTACTTAATTGTAATACAGTAACTCTGAGAGCTGAAGTTTTACGTTGTTCCATTTGTTGAATATTTTTATTAAAGATTTCAAACTGATTTTGGAAAAATGAAACCAAATTTTAGAAGTCTTGTTTATGAAGAGCTTTAAAAGCATTGGAGGACATTAAGGTAGAATTATTAAGGAGTTCTTCAAAGGCTCCAACAGTTATAAAATCTGATGGTGAGTGGCAAAGGCAGAAGGTGTGGCAAAGGCAGAATATATATATTTAATTCAACATCAAGTTCATGCCAAAATTTTTGTAGTTTATTGTCAAAATTTACATATATCTGTAAGCACTGACAACTAAAGCTTTTATTTCGATTAGTAGACTATAGCATCTTCTTCAGATGTAATTATGACTTACCTGTGTAACACAACCAATGATTAAGACACAAGTTTGAAATGTAGTAGGAATAGCGCCTTATATTGGTATCATGCTTCACCAAAATTTGTATTTTTATCACAAAAGGACATAATTTTGTCTTCATTGTTGAACTTTTAAACAAAATTTACACTAGCGTTTACAAAAATGTCCCACTTTGACTTTCAACAGAATAAACTCCCAAGAGTTTGAGTCTGCGTAAATGAACTCCCAAGCATTTGACTCTGTAAACAACGGAAGGATCATTGAATTAACTGATTTTCTATTTGGAGCATCTGATGACACAAGTATAAAGCCAGTGTTTATGCATTTGGGAAGTTACTGAACTAATGGAACCAATATACTCATAGCTGTCACTTCACTTGTCATATGTGCCCAAGAAGCTTTATAGTAACAAAATGAGTGGAATTAATTTACAACAGTCATTTGATCTAAATGAAAAGTCATACTTCACAGAATGATATACAAATACACCTTCTGCAGCTGCTTTTGCTAATTTTTGTCTTCAGGAATAGTCTTCTTAAAATAACTGTTAATTTTGAAGTAGAATACTGATATATTAGCAGATTCGTGTCTTCTGTCCTTTTTGCGTGTGTGGTCAGGAACAGCACTGTGACTCCCATGATGACCGGTACATGTAAACTAATATTTTGTATAAGTAACATGTTTATCAGCAACATCCTTGAGAAACTGAAATTCAGTACTTAATTTTTACCAAATATGCTTTTTTGAAATTTAAAGTATTTATTAGGAAATTAAAAAAATATTGCCTAACAGTAAAAGAAGCATACAGTTAGAGATGTTACTCCATTCAATAAATGACTAAACATTATAGCAAGAGAGTTTAGATTTTTCTAGTCTATACACTTATGGCAGAACTGCACAGCTGTTTTCCCACATAAATTCTTCACTAGCCTATAATTTCTCACTTTTCTCACGGACTCCACCACTAGCAGCCTGGCAGTTCCGTGCATCTCCTAGGTGACAGTTATGAGTCATGGCATAACTCACTAGAGCACCAAGTAGCCGGCAGGGACAGTAGTGTTGAATAGTCTCCCATCTCCACCAGAGCCCAGAGTCATCTGGGGCTGCCCCTCCTGCAAAGAGCCCCTAATGTAATCAGCGAGTGCCTTGCTTGGGGAGTTGTTGGCTGTGCTGTGTCTGGCCAGGGTTAGCAAAAGAGTGGCAGGTTATCATCTATTGTCTTCAGTTTTATAGTGAGGACTTTGTTCAATGAGCATACATCTCATATATCACAAGATAAAGCCTTGGCAGAAGGTGAAAGTACAAAGAGGAGGTCTACCCAATCCATTCAGGATTATTTCACTGCAAGTATTAAAATTAACACTTTGTAACAAAAGGAAAACTTAGGTGCAATACAAAGCAGTTGGGACATCAGGTCAAAAGGTGCAAACTGACACATGTAGGCATTCTATAAATAATACTCTGATAAATTCTTTCTTCCTTCCTCCCTCTCGCCCTTCTTTCCTTCTTTCCTTCCTTTCTCTCCCTCTCTCTCTCTTTGGAAAATTCCAAGCAAATACCAAATTAGAGAGAATAGTATAATGAACTCTAATGTACTTATCTGACAGCCTCAACAATTCTCAACCCATGACCGATTTATTTCTTTTGTATTCTTCCCACGACCCCCTTCCCCTGGCTTATTTTAAAGCAAATCTCAGACACTATTTCATTGCATCAGATGATTTTTTCAGATGTTTGCAGGATCTTTAGTAGTGCTGCCCCTTTTTCATTTTTGATATGGTTTATTTGTGCCTTCTCTCTTCTTTTCTTCATAGTTTTGTTCAGCATTTATTAATTTCGTTAGACTTTTCAATGAGACTTGCTTCTTTATTGGTCTTCTCAATTGTTTCCTATTTCATTAATTTCTCTTATCCTTATATTTTCTTCCTTCTACTTTCTTTGTTCAGTTGGATGTTCTTTTCCTAACTTAACATGTTTGATCGCTGACTGATTTTCAGCCTTTCTTCTTTTCTATTAAATAATGTATCCAATATTACACACTTCTAAGTATGGCATTAGTGGCATTTTACAAATTTTGATATGTGGTTTTATTTTCAGTCAGATCAAAGTATTTCCAAATTTTTGTTTTAATTTTTTGACTCATATTCTGAAATGTAGTATTTTCATTTTCAGTTAGATCAAAATGTTTTCTAATATTCACTGGGATTTCTTTTGACCCATGGGTTATTTAGAAGTGTATTTCTTAATTTCCAATCATAAGAGGATTTTCCAGTTATCCTTTTATTATTGATTCTTAGCTTAATTGCAACGTAGTGAGGAACTATATTATGTATGCCTTAAATATTCTGAAATTGGTTGAGATTTGTTTTACGTCTCCCTTCATTTCTAACACTTAATTTTTCTAAATATTCCATTTGTGCACAAAAAGAATACGTATACTTCAGTGGCTGGGTGCAGTGCTCTAAACAGTTAACTAATTAAATTGGTTAATCACGTTATTAAAATCATCCTTACTGTTTTTTCCTCGTCTGCTTATTATATCAGTTACTGAAAGTAGTTTGTTAAATCTCCCTCTAGAACTCCCTCTATGAACTCATTTATTTCTCTTTATTTCTGTCAACCTTCCTTTATATATTTTGAGGCTACATTCTTAGGTGTAGGACATTTATAACTGATATCTGTTCCTGGCGAATTAAGCTTTTTATCATAAGGAAACACCATTTTTTTATCTTTTCTTAAAGTTTACTTTGTCTGACATTAAATAAATTTGCCTGATATGCCATCTTTCTTTTGGTTAGTATTTATAAGATATGATTTTTTGATCATTGTAGTTTCAACCATTCTGTACCATTATATTTAAATGTGTCTCTAAACAGAAGACTAGTAGGTTTTTAAAATTCAGTCTGGAAGTTTCAATTAATTGGAGCATTAATCCATTTAAAGTCAAGGTAATTGCTTTCACATTCAGTTTTAAGTCTGTCACCTAATTCAAATAGAAATATTTGTTCTATCTATTCTGTGTTCATTTCTCTCTCTCTTCTTGATTTCATACGGGTTAACTATTTTCTTCTATCACCTTAGAAGCTATGTACACTCTTCACTATTGGCTGTCCCATTTAAGACATTGATGAAAAGCTGTGGGGCACAGTGTTCTGAGGTTTCTAAGAGAAACTCAATGGTTTAACTTAATCCAGTTTTAGTGAGGTGAGTAGCTCAGAGCAAATGAAGAAATAAATAGTAAATGGTGCTTCCTGAACACTTGAGCCAGAGTGAAACAAGGCTAGGCCAAGACAACTGTCTAGCTTTGAGTCTCAACCAAGTTTCTCACTGGGATTCAGATACGTCTGATCATGTTTAGCAGACAATCACTGTATTACAGGGATAACAGCACAAACACTTCCATGAAGGCATTCACAACCAGTAGGGATTTACTCTACTCAGCACCTGTGATTTTGCGGATTGTATGAGCTTCAAAAACAGACTCATGAAGGTTCTGGAGCTGATGAGAAAGGTGATGGATATCACAGTATAGCTTTCCATATGGTTCTTAAATGCATCCATAACCTGGAAAACAGGAGAAATACAAGTTTCTTGGCTCTATTTACATTCTGATTTACTAGACCAGGCTTGTAAAGGAGCTCAGTAGTTCTTCCTGGTAATTACAGAAATAATAGAATAGAGCCCCCGATGGTCACTATTGCAATGTCAATGTGCTTAGTACATTATGATGATTGATTACCATCAACCAGCTAGTCACCACCGTAGGGACTGGACTTTATTCAGAAAAGAGTTTTGCATCCAGAGTAAAGTACCAGACCTCCCAAAGCTAGAATCTATAATCAAATTAATTCAGCTAAGACTTAAATCAAGACCCTGTCTCCATGAAAAGTAATTACCTGTGTTAAATTTAACAGGTAGAAATTGTGCCTTTCTCTTATGCTATTTAAGCTAACATGACTTATGTAAAGTGGTGTTTTTGATATTGCTTCTACCATCAATGAAAAATATTTGCCCATTGCATTAATGCTCCATTAAGCATATAATATGTGACATTAGTACTGCACATACAATTTCTTATTGATCTTCACCACAGTATTATAGAGTAGGCATTATAAGGAAACTGAGGCAGAGAGAGATTAACTCAACCATGTGTACAGAGCCAGTGAGTAGCAGAGCCAATGTTTGAAGTCAGGGTCATCTATTCCAAATGCTGATTCTTCCAACCTACAACACTACCTCCCTTAATCATGAGAATTTATGAACATGTTGGGAAAGAAATGTTTTGGTATGGGATTTCTTTACAGACTAAATTGAGTACATTCACCTCTAATTTTTCCATGCCAGTATTTATCATTCAGGGCTGGCCTGTGGCTGTTACAAAAGATACTGAGTTTGGGATGGATAAGGTTTCACCATGAAAGCACTGGGAAGATATGAGAGAAATTGTAATTAGGTTTCTGAATGCTATGCACATTTCTTCCAAACTGTAGGATGCATAAATCAAGCATAGTAACAATGAATTCATTTTAACATGACAAAGAAAGCTCTGAGTCTCAAGAATATAATGTTACATGAAGACAAGAGAAGCAGTTATTTACGGCAAAAAAATTAAAAGCAAATAAAATGATGCCCTAGAGCCAAAAGGTGTGAACTTATGGGTAGAGAAAGAGAAAATGGAAAGAAGGAAAGAAAAGATGGAGAAAAAGTCAGAGAGAGAAAAAAGGAAAACTGAGTAGAGCAAGGGGGTCCAATCCAGCCTTTGTCTACAGAAGAAGTCCAGGGATTTAAATATTAACTCTCTTTGTAGGGAGTTAGTAATATTTAAATATTAGGTTTTTCCACTTATAAGATGAAGGGAAAAGCTTAAATTGTTTTCTTTTTGTTTTGAGGATATGTCCCTATGTAGTTACTGCTGTATAAGTATTAACCTTTATTTTGTGTATTCTTCTAAACATAATAATACTTTTCAATTCTTAGCAGATTTACAAATGTTTTGTAAGTATAACTAGAGCTTGACTTCACACGTTGCAGAATAACTGTAGTCTTCTTCCTTACACCAAAAATTAAGTTAACAAGAGAAAGCGACAAAGAAAAGATGATAAAAAAAATGTAAGAGAAGCCTGGAGTTAAACATTAACTAGGGTCACCAGCTAATGAGCTTGTTTAAGAAATGAGTAGATATTTCTTCCCTTTGTCTAGCCTTATTATGCATTTATTAAAATGACAGAAGTCTCCGTGTTCCTTGAACTCTCCTTTTATGCAGATGTCTTGATGATGCAATAGCAATACAATAAATCAGCTATGGAATTCAATCTGGTGTTGCTAAAAATCACAGTGGCAGGTCCTTCAAGCTAGGCAGGCGGCCTGTTTCCAGAAGTTGTACAATAAAGGAAATGAAAGAACTGGGCAAAAACCAGGAAAGCCATAATTCTCAGGCTGATTAGAGACTACAGGTCGAGCTGACACTGTCACGGCCTAGCCTTGTTTCACCTTTGCTCGTGTTCAAGAAGCACCGCCTGCTGTTTATTTCTCCTTTTACTTGGAGCTGCTCACCCCGCTGAAACTGGATTAAGTTAAAACCGTTGAGTTTCTCTTGGAGATCTCAGAAAACTGTGCCCCACAGGTTTTCATCAGTGTCACAAATGGGACTGCCATTGGTAAAGATCTCTCAGGGAGAAACATGTCATCAAAATTGCAAGTTCTCAGTCACATCTTTTAATGAAAAAAAAAAGTTCCTCCTCCTATCCCACCCCAGCTTCTGCTCTTAGCAGGGAACTCTTTAAATAAAACAAACAAGTTCTAAAACCTCTCCAGGATTCCTCTTACTCTTGTCAGGACTGTGTTGCCCACTTTCAGCTATAAGATCTGGTTTTCTTTCCAGTCCCTGGTGGTCTTGGCAAAACCTCAAGCAGGTTCCCATGCCACACACCCATGGAGGAGATTGTGGGGTTTGGTGGTTACAGGGAATGAGCCAGAGAATTTTGATTTTAGTCTCTGCTGAGCAACTCAACTCTCTGACCTTGCAGATGAGTCATTTGGATACCATTGACTGAAAGGGAAAATTTGGGGGCAAATATAGGAACCTTCTCTGAAATCCAGATGCTGTTTGTGAGCTGTGTTTTCCCAGATCAAATAAACAAGCATGAAAAGCAGTCATCCAGGCCCCATGGAAAAAATATTATGTGCCCCAGATGCTTTCATGGCTAGTGGGTGGTTAAATTAGGTTCTTGTTTTGTCTGAAGGCATTTGAGTATACAAAAAAAATTACATAGCAAATATCTGGTGTCCTGACTCTCTCAAATTATGAAAACTACTAGTCTTATAATATGTTAGTGGCAAGGAATAAACATAAATTAAAATCCAATTTACCAATAAAACATGTAGCTTGTATATTGTAGAAAAGCAAAAAGCATCAACTCAAAACATTTTGATGTCCTAGACTAGTACTCACAGTAATGCTATTCTGGAGTCACACTGAAATCATCGTTGACTGTTCAAGTGAAAATCTGAAGACCCTCAGGTTTCTCAGAAGAAAAGCTACACATAATTTGAGATTTCTTGTATGACATTCAATCTTGCTGGGAAAAAAAAAGTCCCACTAAGTTTCAGTTTCTGCTGAGAGGGTAACAAACATTTAAACTCTTTATCAAAGGATGCTTTCTTTTAAAACTTTTGTTGGGTTTGGGCGTTTACTTCCCTCCAACTGTGAAGTTCTAGAATAGATGCTCTGGAAATCCCCAAAGAAAGCCAGACTCAGTCATCCCAACCTTTCTCAATTCCTCTTTCTTCCCTTTTCATCCTCTCAACCAAACCCCCGGAAAATGCTGTTATCACATCTTACTTTTTCACATATTGGAAGATATCTTAGGCAAATTTTGCCCTCCTCCTCATCCTTCCTCTCCTTCTCTTTACTGTCCAGGGGTGCTCCTTGGTTGAAAATCTTTTTGCTGTCTCTTGCCAACCAGATAGGGTGTTCTTTACTTTTCCTTTAGCTATCTGGAGTCTTCTCTGAAGGCCATTGAGCATAAGCCAATCAGTGTGCTATCATCTTAGCAATTATATTAATGGAAGAAGGTCTGATGTAGAAGCAAAATAAATGAAAGGGATTAGGGGGTAGATACATGGAATGATAATCTTGGGTCTACCAGTAAACTTTGAAAGGTAACTTTTCCCTTTCTAGGACCTATTTTCCTCACTGGTAAAATGATGGGGTTGGATAAGATGTTCATAGACTTATATGAGCCCACCATACTAGACAGAGTTCTCCAGAAAAACAGACTAATATGTATCTTGCTAATTATATTAAATATATATCCTACTATTTCATAAATAGGATATATATTTAAATATATATATTAAAGTAGGATATATATTTAAATATATATCTATATAGAAGGAGATTTATTATGAGAAATTGGCTTACATGATTATGGAGGCTGAGAAGTCCTACAATCTGCCCTCCGTAAGCTGAAGACCCAGGAAAGTATGTGGTATAATTCAGTTCAAGTCCAAAGTCCTGAGAATCAGGAAAGCCGATGGTATAAATCCCAGCCTGATGGCCGGAGAAGATGAGACAAGATGTCCCAGCTCAAGTGGTGAAGCAGGAATAAAAAAGGAGCTAACTCCTCCTTCCTCCACCTTTTGTTCTATTCAGGCCCTCAGTGGATGGAATGATGCCCACTTACATTGGGGAGGGCAATCAACTTTACTGAGTCCACTGGATCAAATGCTAAGCTCATCCAAAACCAGCCTCCAAGGCACCCAGACATAATGTTTAATCAGGGCCCCCACTGGCCAGTCAAGTTGACACAAAAAATTAACCATCACACCCACCTTATAATGATTTAATAATTTTTTTTCCCTTTTCAAGTAACTTATATGCATTTGAAAAGTGGCGTTCTGGAAACCTTTTCTTAGAGTTTACCTTCTCTAGACTTAAATTCTCCATGGTGAGACTTTGGGGCCGGGTAGAAGCTAAAAGTAAATCATGGCAGAGGTTTCTGGGCAGGTAGGGCCATTTGAACCTCTATAAACCATGTAATAAAATAATAAGTACAGGCATACCCGTACTTGCAGGTTCTGTTCCAGACCACCGCAATAAAGTGAATATCCCAACAGAGTTACACGAATCTTTTGGTTTCCCAGTGCATATAAAAGCTATGTTTACACTATACTGTAGTCTACTAAGTATGAAATAGCATTATGTCTAAAAAAAAATGTACACAGCTTAATTAAAAAATACTTTATTGCTAAAAAGTGCCAACCATCATCTGAGCCTTCAGCAAGTGGTAATATTTTTGCTGGTAGAGGGTCTCGTAAAAAATGCGCTATCTGCAAAGAATGAAGCGAAGTACAATAAAACGAGGTATGCCTAAACGTTTACTAAGCCCTTCATATGTGTGAGAATTATCCTGTGATTTTGAAGTGTGTTAACTCATCTTACCCTTACAATGACACTGTGAGGTAAAGATGATTATCATTTGCAGATCAGAAACCTGAAGAATAGAGGTTGCCTAAGTTGTCCCAAGGTACAGAGCCGGCAAATGGCAGAGCTGAGATGTGAACCCAGGCAGTCTGGCCAGGAAGCCATACTCTTTAAAATGCTATGCTGAGGAGGTGCTCGTAGAGAGTTCACACATGTTGCTGGCCTCTCTCACGTGCTATAACAAATCTCACTGTAAAACCAGTTCTTCATCTATAGACTCTGCAGCATTACTATTGGTCCTAAAATCTTACTATGAGCTACACTCTCCATGATCACCTTAATAAGCAAGCAAACCCTCCATCCAGTTTTCTCCAATTTTCTCTGCATGACTAACAACTTAGCCATGAAAATCTACTCACAGTCCAAAGTCAAAAGCCCCAGGTCCTAATTGTAAAGTCTTTCCCCGCACTGTTTCCTACACTTGTGACAACTTGCCTTGATGTATCTGCCAAGCGGAAACCCCACTTTCTTCAGGCAGTCTTTTCTGATTAAAGCAGGGAGCTCTCATATTCACGCACTCAACAAATAGTTAGCAAGGATTTACCATGAACTCAGCACCGTGCTAGGACACAGAACTGTGTTAAGTAGGATATACACTCTTGAACTTATTGAGTTTAAAGTCAAGACAGGGAAACTGCCCAAGAAACGATTAATGACACACAGTAACCAACTCCTCGTGTGCCAGAGATATAATAAAATTAGCCTACATAAACTCTTCAGATTAAAATGTGTTTTCCAAAAATATAATGTAGACATTATATTTCTCATTCCACCGTCTGTTCCTACAATTTTGCATTCTTTTATAGAATGAGTAATTTTAAACATATGGACATAGTATACATGCCCACGTGTGCACTTTTGTGTGAATACGCACCAATATTTAAGGAAACATAATTGCTTACTACTCATATCTTGATCAATAGAAAAATGGCACATCTACGCCTCTCCTGTCTCTCATGCGCTTCTTCACCTCCTCTGAAATCTGCCGCACACCTGCATCGTACCACAGGCCGGGTATGCACTGATTAACTTATTCCGACATCTGAAAACTTAGTTCAGGGATCTTTTCTGTTTAAAATTATATCAAAACACTTTATAAATTTTCCTGGAATTACAAAATATTAGGAATAAGAGAGAAGTGTTGGATGACTCTAGAAAAATCCTTTTATTTTTCTGAAATTAGCCTTTAACTTCATGGATCCTGACAGCAATGGCTCTCCAAGTCTTCCTATATAATTGATTCACACAAAGCCTATCTGTAATTTTTAAATTTTTACTTATTTGTTCTGATTACTGATTTTTAAAAATTGATGTGAAATTCACATAACGTAAAGTTAACCATGTTAGAGTGTACAATTCTGTGGCATTTTCACTGTTGTGCAACCACCACATTTATCAATTCCAAAAGATTTTCGTCACCCCTAAAGGAAACCTTGCACCCATTACTCATTCAAAACCCCCCAGCCCCTGGCAACTACTAATTTACTTTCCATCTCTATGAATTTACATATTTTGGATATTTCATATGAATGGAATTATATCATACGTGACCTTTTGTGACTGACTTCTTTCACTTAGTATAATGTTTCGAGGTTCATCCATGTTGTAGCATGTATCAGTACTTCATTCCTTTTTACTGCTAAATAATATTCCATTGTATGGATATGCCACATTTTGTTTATCCATTCATCTTTTGGTGGACATTGGGTTGTTTCCATTCTTTGACTATTGTGAATAAGCCTGCTATGAACATTTGTATTCTTGTGTTTTTGTTTGGACATACGTTTTCTTTTTTTTTCAGGTACACAATACATTATTATCAACTATAGTCACCATGCTGTACATTAGGTCTCCAGAACTTATTCATCTTATAACTGAAAGTTTGTACCCTCTGATTAATATCTTCCCTTTTCCCTTATCCCTCAGCTGGTAACCATCATTCTACTCTGTTACTATGAATTTGACATCATTTTTTCTTTTTAGATTTCACATGTAAATGAGATCGTGTAATATTTGTCTTTCTGTGTGTGAAAGCCTATTCTTTAGATCTTCTAAGCATGTCTCATAACTAAAGGCTGTTCTCACTGCTTCTGGTATTCTCTCACCTCACACTGTTTTCAGACTAATTCAAATTCCTTTTTTAAGTCTTGACTTAGACCTATTTTCCTCAGGATGCCTTTTCTAACTCTTAGTCTGCCTTAGGTGCTTCTCCTCTGTGTCTGCAAAATACTGCATAGTAGCACCCTATTACTCATCAGTCTCTCCCAGTGGACTGTCAGTCCCTTTGAGTGTCTAAGCCACTAGGGATGAATATGATTCCAATCCTTAGCACAGTGCTGGCTCAGAGCAAGTGCTCATATTTAAGTATAAATGAATGAATAAAATACATGTTCCTTTTGAGTTCTCTTTGGGGAAAAGGAGAGAAGATTTTTTTTTTTCTTTTTTGGTGGGGAAGACCAGCCCTGAGCTAACATCTGTTGCCAATCCTCCCCTTTTTGCTGAGGAAGACTGGCCCTGGGCTAACATCTGTGCCCATCTTCCTCTACTTTATATGGGACACCACCACGGCAAGGCTAACAGGCTGTGCGTCCGCGCGCGCCCAGGATCTGAACTCGCGAACCCCGGGCTGCCAAGCGCGAACTAAACCGCTGTGCCACCGGGCAGCCCCTAGAGAGAAGATTTTTTTAATGTGAGGATAGACCAGCCCTGAGCTAACATCCGTTGCCAATCCTCCTCTTTTTGCTGAGGAAGACTGGCCCTGGGCTAACATCGTGCCCATCTTCCTCTACTTTGTATGGGACGCCGCCACGGCATGGCTGACAAGCAGTGCGTTGGCAGGCACCCGGGATCTGAACCCGCGTACTCCGGGCTGCCAAAGCGCAAACTAAACCACTTTGCCACCAGGCCAGCCCTGAGAGAAGATTCTTAGAAAGGGTCTAAATGGAAGACAGTGTGGTCCAAACAGTACTACTTCTTAAAGGTAGGGTAGTTTCATTTAACTATGTATCTTTTCAGGAAAACCAAACTTAAAACTTTAGCAACCTCCCAATTTTTTTGTGAGCGGCACCCATGTCTTTGTATGCCCATTGTCTATTACAAAATCCTGTCAATGGTAGGTTCTCAGACAACAAGGCCACAGTGCAGGCATCTACCACAGAGAAAAGAGGGGTCTGCTGGAGAAGTGACCAGGAAAAGAGACCTCAATGGAGACTAAAGAGGGCTATTTGTCCAGTAAAAATATGTTTAGGATAGGAGGAAGGGAACGGAGACATTAGAAGAGGAGCATTGACAAGGCGTTATCATGGGCAGAGCCATAATGATGTTACCTTGGATTTGAGGATAATTGTTTGAAAAATATCTTTGCAGTTACCTGAAAGATAACCCAAGTTATTTGTGCCTTTTCAATTTCAAGCTTCCAAGTTATTTCTCTCTCTAAGATTAAACCAGTTCTGGGGCCTGGGAGCTAGATTAGATGTTTCTCTTCTCTACTCTGTCATTGCACTTGTCCATGCTTGCTAATTTGCCTCCTCTGATGGAGCATGAGCTGCTGAGAGCACCCAGCCCAGTGCCTGGTACACAGCAGGAGGAGGGGACGAATGCTTCAATAACTAAATAAAATGGAGAAATGGTGGAAGGATTAATGGCTAAATGGCTCCTTCATATTTAAAGAAGGAATCTGGTTTCCCAACCAGTTTTTCAATTAAAAATCCTGACTTCCTGGAGGAAGAAAACAGATAACCTGAGTGTCAGCTAGCTCTATTCATTTATCGTTTATCTTTCAAACATCTATTAATCAGTCACTCTTTGCACAGCACTTATAGAAGCATTGAGAATATACAGATTAATGGGGAAAAAATCCGGCCTATAAGGAGTTTATGATACAGCAGACGGAGGATTATACACAGAGATCAAATATCACTTAATATCAACAAATAGTGATAGATCATCTTACTCTCTTGAATCTGTAAACTCAGGAAAACGGTCTTGTTTACCGAGTAGAGAATGATCTGAACATAAGGGTTTAGGCACAAGACCACCTACTGAGGGAACAGTCTGAGTATATGCTTATTTAGCTGCAGTGATATTTAATAAAAAAGCAAGTATAGAAGATTGCTCTTTATGTGATTATTTAGCGGGCATAAAATTTAATAAAAAAGCAAGTATAAGAGGTTTTCTTCTTGTTCAAAGTTTTAGTGAAGGTAATTTTTATCCTTCTAAATCATCGGGAAGTCCTTTCTTCCATTTCTGGTAGCTCTTATTATCTAGGATGGGACAAGATGGAAAATTCACAAGCAGAAGTAGAAATACCAGTCACGTACTAGGACCGAAAACAAGTCAGTTCACCTGGCGGCATTAGATTTTGTCTTTATCTCACTATTAAAGGGGGAGAACCACATTTATTCTCTTCCTACCAATTTTGTTCCACTCTCAAATAACTGTAGGAGAAGAGAAAATAAATACAAATCTTGTTTTTGAGTGCTGGCTCCACAGTTCACTCACTATGTATCCTCAGACACTTCACTTCCGCGGGACCTCAAGTTCCTGGTCTGTTACGCGAGGCGAGCAGGGTGGCTCCAATCCGGTAGGTGGACATGACCTCGAAGGTTCCCTGAAGCATTCTGAGGCTCTGATTCTGAGGGGGACACACATATAGGGCGACGAGGTTAAGAATTCGTCTTCTGGAACACAGAATTCCAGGGCTCTGTAAGACAAGTGGCCCAGTAGCAAGAACCTGGGCTTTGAAGTCAGACAGACCTGGGTTTGAATCCTTGGCTAGAACTTACTAGAACATATTACGCTAGTTATCCTTAGGGAAGTTACGTACCTAGAATCTGTAACTGCATCTGTAAAATGAAAATACTATTTGTACCTCATGAAGTTCTTATAAGAATTAAAAGAAAAAAGCAAATAAAAAAAGTCCTAGTTCTCAATGAAAGGTTGTACACCCCCCCACACACACCCCAGCCCCCACCCCCCGCAAACACACCCCTCGGCCAGTATATAGGCAATTAAGATGGGCATGTGGCAGGACCAGAGTTTCACAGGAGAATTCACAGGTCTCTTGTGCCCAAGATCACCAGCAGGCACCCGCAACCAGGAAAATTTATTTTCAGTGACTCCAGCAAATCAAAGGTAGGCTTCCCCGAAGTGGACTTGATGAAAAAAAAGTCTCAGACAAAGGGACCTTGGTTGGAAATATCCATTTCTAGGCATTTGTGATGCCAGCCATAGCTGGCAGGGCTCCCTCTTCCAAGGGGAACTCCCTCCACGATGGCTTAGGGAAAAAGTCCAGACTTCACCCGTCTCTTTCCAGAAAACAAGAATCTCTCAGTTTGTGTTTACGAGAAGATTGTCGGTTTCACTCCAGCTGAAGGTGAAAAGAATGTCACCCTCCTCTCAGCGGAGCGGAGCCCACAGATCTTGCTGAGAGTGTGGAGGGGTTGTTTCTCCTCGGGGTGCCTGCGTGTTTGCATGTGGGGGGCGCCGGCAGGGGACGTACTGGGAGACGGGCGTCAGAGCTGGGATTCGCCTCGCGCACTTGTACACTGCGTGTGTTGTGCATGAGGAGTTGGAAGTCGAGCCAGAAATAATTCCCTCTTGAGACAGAGCAGGGCAGCTCCTACTGGCTCCGTCAGGGGGTGGCTCCCCCTGCATCGGTCCTGGAGGAGCCGCTGTTGACAGATTGCTGGGGTCCTTTCAGTTTAGACCTCCGTGTCGGGAATGTGTGGGGATGCTGGGCAGGAGAAGAGAATGGGCACACTACTTCAGTGGGGGGGACACCTGCTGCTGCTTGGAGGCTTCGCCAGGAGCCCAGGACCATCATGGGGAGTTGAGGAGGTCATAGGTGGACTCTCAGGTTCTGACCGGATCAGGCCACAGTGGCAGACTTCTTGTGTGTGCCCCAAATGTGTTCATTCTGATCGTTCCCTTGTGCTTTTATCTCAGTAGGAATATGGCTGAGCAACCTAATTATGGAGAACGGAGATGAGGAGACATAATCAGCCCTATCCTGATACAGCTCTTGGTAGCTTCCATTCCTACTCTTGGAAAAGTGGATCAAGGCAGATGTCATGGAAAGAGTAAGCCAAAGTGAAGATTTGGATTCTCTGGGAAAAACTATTTTGACTCTGTGGACCTAGTTCTAATATGGGGTTCTGGGGTAAATTCCGTGTTCTACATTCAGCTCTCTCTGCTGTCTTCCAGCTGTGTGGAGCTGGAAGGCTGTCTGTATCCCCACTCCTCTACCCACCAACCCACTGGATCTCTGTTCAGTCTTGCTAGGCCAAACTGAACCTAAAACGCAAATGAACTTCCCTGTTGTCATCTTTAGTAATCATATATTTTACCAAACTTGAAAGTAGTGAGAATATTATTTGGGGGAAAGAGGCGATGAAAATTTATTTTATAAACAACAGCAGCAATAATAATAATGATAACCCCCTCAGATGAGTTAGACTCTCACTTCTCATTTCTAAGCTACTGTAGCTCTAGTTTGGCGGGCCTCCTTGGCTTGGCACGCTCGATCCACTTCATCTCCCGCTTCTCCTGTTGGCTGAGCTCCCATCCTCCTCTTGGCTCCTGTAGCTCAATTCCTGGCTGGCTACGCTAATCCCACATAATATTTTACGCAAATTTATATGAACCCCGTTACAAAGCTTAGCAAAGAGGCACTGTTTCTTTTCCTTGATAAAATTAATCATTTATAACTTGAGTCTAAGAAACCAGTCCAACTTGTGGGTGCTTAGTTTTTGCTCATAAGAATTATTCCCAGCCCCACTCCAAAAGAAAAAGATTTCCCATTCCTCTGCCCTGCCCTGGCCCCCCAAAGTGCCGTCTACTTTGGAAATTCCCACCAGTCTTATTTAGAACTACACTCACAAGTTGCATGGGAATTTCTCCCAGAAAGCTCCTATCTACCCCAACCCTTGGGGCTCAATTTCCCACAGACCCCTGGGTGGTTTAGATTGTTGTCTGTATCAACAACATGATAAACTTATTGTGGCTGCCCAGGCTTCTCCAAAGAGTTGTGGGAATCCTTTGTGAATTACTTCTTTGAATTTTCCTAAATGAAATTCTGTTTTTACTCATGTTCCCAGAGTGCACTTTCTTTAGTGGCATTGTTACATTAAGGAGGAAGATACACTCCCTGGTTCTAACAGAAATCATTGAAAGTACCAAACTCTGGATTTGCAATTAAGACAATGAAAATTCAGCCAAAACACACCTCTTTCAGGCTCCGATGCCTCATTAATAAAGAAGGTAACTAATTTTTCACCACTAAAGAGAAAATCTAAGGACTGGGCTATATGTTACAGCACATACATGCTGCCTCCGTACACAGACTGTTCTAGGAAAACAGAATAGAATTTCTCTGTTCTTGTTTTCCTTAAGCAAAGACAAATAGTACATTGTAGCATCTAGCACCTCAAACTTTTCAACAAGTCAGGAGGAATGGAAAGAGCATCTGTGGATCCAGTCACTTTTCTCAAGCAGCGTGGGTGGTGGTGGCTTTGTGTGTGTGTGTGTTTTCCTATCTGGTGCTAGTGAAGGGTTAGTTCACTGTGTTTATAGCTCCAGCTTTGGGAATATAATTTCTGCCTTTCATCTAAACACCTAAGTCTCTTTTTTTTGTAGCAAGGAGTCATGACAAATACACACTCAGGGAAGCTTTCTTCAAGTGATAATAAAGTAAATCGGGATGAACACCAGTGAACACCACTTCCCAGGAGAATGACCAGAATCTCAAAGCATCATTTTAAAATAAAACATCTAAAGCTCAGAGACATGGTCAGATCTGTCCAAGTCACACAGTAAGTTAGTAGCAGAGATGGGACCAAGGTCTAAATTCTTCAAGTTTCTAATCTAGTGGTTTGTTCTTAACTGTATTTACTATCATTTTTTGTCCAAAATGTTTCAGGCAGCAGTCTGGATGCTCAAGCTGTATATTATAATTCTTCCCAGAAGAATTTCATACCATATTACTCACAATATATTCATCTTACAGTTGTCCCTTGGTCCCCATGGGTGATTGGTTCCAGGACCCCCGTGGATATCAAAATCTGTAGATGCTCAAGTCCCTTATATAACACTGTGTGATGTTTGCGTTTACACTGTTCCCATCCTCCCGTATATTTTAAATCATCTCTAGATTACTTATAATACCTAAAACAGTGTTTATACTATGAAAATAGTTGTTGTACTATATTGCTTAGGGAATAATGACAAGAAAAAAGTCTGTACGTCTTGGTACAGATGCAGCCATGATAGTCCTTTTGGTTCACCGTTGGTTGAATTTGTGGATGCGGAGTCTGCAGTTACGAAGGGCTGTGACTGCATTTACTAAAGAGGAAGGAGGTAAATAGACGTTTAAACCGGCATCTGTCAAACAGCCTTGTTTTAGTTAATGTATATGAAACAGTAACTGCCCTACGTGAGACAAAGTGAACACTCACACACACGCAGATCCAGGAGTCAGAACTCAGGACTCAGTATCTCAAAAGGAACACGGTCCATATGGCCAGGTTCTATGAGTAGTAGACAGACCAAAGGGAGAGTCTCCTTAAAATTGACTTGAGAAGTTCATGCCTTTGATCTTTGTAAATGAACTTTTCTTATTATTTTAAAATAGGTTTAAATTTACAGAAAAGTAGCAAAGATAGTACAGAGTTCCCACGTACCCGGCATCCAGTGTGCCCTGTTAAGATCTGACATTAACATGATAAATCTGTCACTACCAATGAACCAATATTGATACATTATTAACTAAATTATTTTAAATTAAAGTCCATACTTTAGTCAGTTTTTTGTTGTTGTTGTTTTTACCTGTTGTTCCTTTTCTACCCCAGATTCCCATCCAGGATACCATATTACGTTTACTGGTGATATCTCCTTCGGATCCTCGCATTGTGAGTTTCTCAGACTTTCCTTATTTTTATGACCTTGACAGTTTTGAGGTGGGCATGTCAGATTTGGTAGAATGTCCTTCAGTTTGGGGTGTCTGATATTTTTCTCATGAGAAGATGGGGGTTATAGGTTTTTGGGAGGAAGAGGGCAGAGCTTAGGTGCCATTTTTCATCACATCTATCGAGGGTATATATTATCAACATGACTTAGCACTGTCGATGTTAACCTTGATCACCTGGCTGAGGTAGTGTTTGTCTGATTTCTCTCACTGTAAAGTTGCTCTTTTCACCCCTTTTAATAGTATACCCTTTGGAAAGGCGTCACTATGCACAGTCTACACTTAATGGATAGGGTGTGTTGCTCTACTTCCTTGAGGGGGCAGTATTTATATAAATTATTTGAAATTTGCCTTTGCTTTTTAAATCACAATATATATGTAATCACAGGAAATAGTAACAGCAACAGTAGAACACAAAAAGAGGTAAGATGCGAAGAGTTCTCAGAAAATACCTAGTTCCGTTTTCTTGATTTGGTGAGGACTGTATTGAATAATTTGCATCGTGCACACTCACATGCGGTC
The DNA here is from genome assembly GCA_031878705.1 of Tapirus indicus. Classification (NCBI taxonomy): domain Eukaryota; kingdom Metazoa; phylum Chordata; class Mammalia; order Perissodactyla; family Tapiridae; genus Tapirus; species Tapirus indicus. Next base: position 122,774,547 of record CM062918.1, on the reverse strand, counting down.
AGGTTAAATTGTCAGCATTCATTACTCATTCAACAAATGCTTTCTGGTGCCTATTCTTTGTTAAACCATGGATTCCATCATTTGAATTCAAAACCACACTGTGTGGCAGGTAAGAAAAGTGCCACCACCCTCAGTCAGTTTTCAGATGAGAAAGTCATAGCAGAACGTTTTCCCTGGGTGTTATTGATCAAGCTGTAAAGAATATCCAAGTTTCTGGACAACAAGCACAATGCTTGACTATACTCAACAGTGTGGTCTTCCTAACACCACTAAACAGAACAGAACAGGCTGTTTTTATTAAATATTTCCAAGGGTAATCCTTATTTGCTAAGCCATACCTGCCACTGAGAAATCAAGGATTCAGCTTAAAGTTTTATTTGGCTCATCCTAGGATTCCATCTCCTCCAGCCACAACCTCCTCCCCATCCTTGCCCCCACCTCTGTAAACTCTTACGCTGGCTCTGTCTAGATTCCTGCTACTGAAAATAAGTAGTGTGTGGACTACTGAATCTTGAGTGCCTACTGTTTAAGTATATTATCAATGTGTGTACTTGGAATCTGTTGCTGTAGAACTTTTGTGTTCTTATAAGAGCTCAATTCATTCTGACATTTTACAGACCAGTCCAGTGGTCTTTTAGGAAATAATGAATATCCACTATGCACGTAGCATTGTATTAGACATCATAGAAAATGGCCTCAAAGCAAAGGGAAGAGATTACAACAGGATAAATTGTACCGGAAGGTTCATAATCTAAAAATTGCCAAAGAATAGGAAAATTCCATGGTTTGGAAATGTAGTTCTCATAATAAAGAGAAAGATAGAGCTGGTTAAGAGGGATAAGAATTGAAGGAAACACTGAGATGAACTGAAGAGTTTGGGCTAGAATGAGCTGGAAAGACAGGGTTAAACTATGAAAAAAAATGAATCCTTGAAGATTTGATCTAACATCCTTACCTATAGGCATACTATTCATTGTCACACTCAGATTTTTTCCTTTCTCTTCCTAGGACTTCTCATGAATTTTCCTTTATAGTAAACTACTATAAAGTATTTGACACCAGGAATAGTGGTGGTCCCGTGGTCTTCATGGGAGTGGTTTAAGGCAGACTCAAAATCTATATTCCTCTTTCTTCAGAGTTTTAGGAGCAGAAACTATCCAAATTCAGAGTCATCATGTATTTATTTCTGAGCCAACACATGTTCAGATTTTATAGAGCAGGCTTAAAATGTCTTATTCTTTTCTTTAGCTCTCCCAATCTTCATGTTATTTTGGCTGCTTTTGGTCAGGCAGGATCCCCGAGCTAGTTCACTCAGTATGCAAATATTCACTGTGAAAACATTTCCATTATTCTGTAGTTATTCTCTTTTTCTCCCTCTAGATATGGTGTTTATTGACCTCAAAGGTGTCTAGTTTCAAAAGATTTAAGACAGAAAGAAAAATTTCTGTCAAGTTTTTGGATCCTTGTCCCATGTGCTATATAGCAGGAGAAAGAGAGTAATATAATCAAATTTCAGAGTAGAAAACACTGGACTGAATCTGCCTGCTACTACATAGCATTTGGATGGCATGAATAGGATCATTTAAGGAATTGGCAGTCAAACTGGAAGTCTTAATGTCACTGTGACTCAGGTCTAGCAAGAGAGAAAAGAGGTTTTAGCAAAGGAAAAAGACAATGAGACAAAACAGTATCTGTCATCTCTCTTTTCGTCTACAGATCAGTTTTTCCCTGTTGTTACGATGTAGTCTGTCCCCTAGCCAATGCATGTTAATATAGGACTTATATTTTGGCAAACTAACTAAGTGGACTTTTCTCTTCTTTTGTTTTTAGAGTAGGAATATGTTAGAAAAGCCAAGAATTTTAGAACAAATACTGGTCTCTTTCCTTATGACTGCTGACAAAGAGAAGAGTAAGTCACAGCTCAGGGCTCTCTGATCTACTTGCCAAACAATTTTAGAAGGATGGAGCATGATTCTCAAGGAAGTTCAAACCTCAATCCCTCTATCAATATTATGTGAAATTCTCTCAAAGTCAACTCTTTCTATCATCTGGAATCTACAGTTATTCTAAAAAAACTCTTTAAGAGAACTTTGCATATTAAAAGGATGAAAATCCTTTATTATTTCAAACATAGAAAATAAGCACATAGTAAACTTGTAAATACAATTTGTCCCAAATGAGAAAGATCATCATGATAGAGGGTTTTCAAGTTACTAAGGATTATAATATTTAACAAAAAAATTGATTTCTATAATTTCCTCCATCTTCCTTCCTCTCCTCTGCATATAGGGGGAGAGGAAAGGAATAGAGATGGAAAAGAATGACTTACCACAGAGAAAAGTACCTGCTGTCATAACAGAGGCCTAAGGTCTGATTAAAGGTAGAATTGGGGGGCTGTCCCACGTGCATAGCAGTTAAGTTTGCGCGTTCTGCTTTGGTGGCCCAGGGTTCGCCAGTTTGGATCCTGAGTGTGGACTTACTCACCACTCATCAAGCCATGCTAAGGTGGTGTCCCACATAGAGCAACTGGAAGGATGTACAACTATGACATACAACTATGACATACAACTATGTACTGGGGCTTTGGGGAGCAAAAAGAAAAAGAGGAAAATTGGCAACAGATGTTAGCGCAGGGCCAATCTTCCTTAAAAAAAAGAAAAAAAAGAATGCAATTAAAGGTACAATTGGAATAAAGAGGAAAGAGTAAATTAAGAGTACATTTAAATGACAGTAATGAAGGGAAACATTAAAAAAAATCTTCCCAATACTTCAGTCTTGTGTGCTGGAAGAATTGTGTTACCAATGAGAGGAAAAAAGGGAGATGGGATGGGAATAGGATTACCGATTAGAGGTAATTATAGACCATCAAAATGGATGCATGTTGCAAACAATAATCCCACAGAAAAAGAATTCAGATAAGAAGCCAAAGTTAAAAAAATAGATCTTGGAATTGTCTGCATAGAGATGATGATTGTAGTCATCAAAGTGAATTAAATCATTTAAAAAGTCAGAGGAATGAGAAGAGAGTTAATTATGAATTAACATTAATTTATGAATAAAAGACTTTGTTTGAACCATGATAATTATATGAGTAATATATTTTCTGTATTTCTAACCATCTTTGTGGTCAAAAAGTAGGGAGACAAGCTAATGCTTTCAAAGTTAGATTGCCATTTTTCTTTTGAGTACTCCCAAATACATTAAGCAAAATAGGATATTTTCCTTGAGCCTTAAGGGGATACCAATGTGTAAATTCTGACACAGGCTGCAAAATAGATGAACCTTGAGGACATTATACTAAGTGAAATAAGCTACTCACAAAAATGATAAATACTGTATGATTCTAATTACATGAAGTACTTAGAGTAGATAGAATCATAGATACAGAAAGTAAAATGGTGGTTGCCAGGGGCTTAAGGGGTGGCGATGGCAGGTTGTTGTTTAATGGGTATAGAATTTCAGTTTTACAAGATGAAAAGAGTTAATGGAGATGGATGGTGGTGATGGTCGCACAACATTACGAGTGTATTTAATACCATTGAACTGTGCACTTAAAATGGTTAAGACGGTAAATTTTATGTTATGTGGATTTTACCACAATAAAAAAATTTTTTTAGAGAGATTCCATTGTGATTGGATGCAAAGCTTCCAGAACCAGCGCCTTTCTGCTATCGTTGGGGGTCATGCTAATTACTACGTCCACTGGGTCAGATCAGGCTGAAGAAAGACCTTCAGGAAAAGTTTGCCAGAACACCAAAACAGTGTGTCAAAGTCCTGATAGTCACCACCACCAAGACCCACTAGTATGGGATTAAAATCCCTTGGACTAGGATTCAAGGGTCAGGAAGTTTTTCTGACTTTATTAGCCATGAAAGCTTGAGGAATTGTTCAGGACCTTACCCAAATTAGGAGTCACTTTAATAAGCAGTGAGATAGAAATTTCAGGGTACCAAGAGACCAGTTAAAGGTTTTCCTTTGACTCTTTCTTCTCTACCCAAAACATTATTAAACTCCATTCAGATATTATCCACACAGGTTTCATCCTTCTGCTGTTAAGATTTCTTTCATCTAAAGTCTGAGCAGTCCTAGACTTTTCACTATTCCTATTTTCTGGTGGGTGGAGAACAGAGACAACTGGGTAACCTCTTCAAAGTGGTGGTAGGCGTTGGAGCATGTTCTGAACTCTTTGATTATATCTCCTTTGAAGGTAACGAAGGGCATGGTAACATCCACTCATGATTCTATTACCCGTTTGAGGCAGGTTCCATGGGGCGGTGACTCTCTCTTCTCTAACAGCAACATTAAAAGAATGGAAGAAGCATTACAACTTTTATTTCTTATAATATCTGAAATTTTCTTTCTGGAAAAATAACACACAGATGCTACTGTTCCTTGCTTGCTGGGAGGCAATGGGGTGGGTTTCAGAACTACACAACAGAATTTGTCCAAGAATCTTCTAGAACAGTGTGCCAAATCAATAGTTCCAAGGAGTTCCATGGGCCAGTGCCACCCACTGCTAAGTCTTTATTGTTACATAATGAAAATTTAAAAAGAAGCAAAATACAGTGTATATAAACATATATTTATATATATATACACATATATATTAAGTAAATAAAAATATAAATATACATATATGCCTTTGTATAATTTTTAACTGTCTTTTTTCAGGATGGCTGTCCTTTATTCTAACACTATGTCCTACATCACTTTTGGGGCAAAAATGTCCCCTTTTTAAAATAAAATTGAAAGGTTAATGCTCAGTGTTGCATGGCCCTTAAGTGTGTGGCTTCTAGACTCACATTTCTTGGGTTAGAGCATTACCTTTGTTACCTGTTAGCTGTGTGGACTTTGGCAACTCAGTTAACCTTGCTGCACACCTCTTAGGGCTGTTGTGAGGATTAAATGGGGTTATATGTCTCACTCTGAGCCAGACATTGCTCTGAGCACTTGACAAATATTGACTTCCTTAATGCTCATAGCAAACTTATCTTTTATCTTATGGGTGAGGAAAGTGATGCACCAAGAAGGAAAGTAAGGAATCAAGAGTCTAAGTGGTCACATGATCACATGGCCACTGTGTGGCAGAACTGATATTCTCATAAGGAAAATCTGACTTCACAGCCCATGGTAAGTGGATGGTACGGTATGTGGTGTTGATCATCATCGTGTTATTGATGAGTGTTTTTTTATTAATGTCCTCATTTGGCAAAATACTAATTTTGCTACCATAAATGGTCTCATTAATTAGTTATTTATTATTTTTTTGGTGAGGAAGATTAGCCCTGAGGTAACATCTGTTCCAACCTTTCTCTATTTTGTATATGGGATGCCACCACAGATGGCTTCATGAGCAGTGCGTAGGTCCATGCCTGGCATCAGAACCCGCGAACTCTGGGCCTCCAAAGGGGAGCGCACAAACTCAACCACTACACCACCAGACTGGGCCCCTCATTAATTAGTTTTTAAAAGTTTAATAGTCCATGAAATTGAAAATTCAGGAATGACTCAGTTTTATATCTTTTCTGAGTGTCTAAGTTTCCTCATCTCTAAGGTGAAAATAGTACTTTCTGTCTTCTGTACTGCACTGGATTTTTTTGACGACTAAGTAAGTGAAAATATTTTGAAAAATCATGATGGTTTTTATCAGCATTAAGACTTTTCATTTTTGTCTAATGTAGAGAACTACTGTAAACTCCTGTGGTGAATGAGAGGAAAGTTCCCCTGGCCACCCCTGCACATGCACACACATACACACTCACAGAAGGATGAAAACCCCTTCAGTGTGTCGGTCTAATGACACAGCCGGGTTTCATGCTGTTTTACAAAATACAGCACATGTTTGAAAATCTTTGGACATCAGAAGATACATAACTGCCACCTTTTTAATTGAGGGTTAAAAAGTGGGCATAAGAACCAAGGAATCTCAAGTCAATCTGTGCAAGACAGTCAAGCTGTGGTGAGCGGAGCATCCAGCCTGCAGATATTTGCACAATTTTACTAGTACAAACACCCAAGTTACCAATGCTTTCATGGAAATTCTGGCTGTGTAACTGTATTAACATTGGCTTAGGCTCGAAGCTATTTTCAGAATCCTTCACAAACTTATAGAGGAAGTACCTTCCTTTTTTATTTACGTTCAGTATTGTTATTTTTAAGTATTGCATGTGCAGGAAGACTTTTTTTCCTTTGCCTCCACTAATAGTCACGTTTTTAAAATCACACATGTATGAAAGATCATGAAAACATATAACATTTTGGTTGAGCTAATCTTTAAAAAAAAAACCACCCAACTCTCACCTGATTGAGATGCTAGACCTGACGGCTCTTTCTAGCAAAGCTTGAGCGCTCACAGACTTGGTTGAGTAGACTGACTTCCCCCTGGGCTCCAGCATGAGCTGTGGCAAAATCAATAAACAAATAAATAAAGTAAAGTAAAGACCAGAGGCTCCGTGGAGAGTTGGGGCTCCCTGTCTCTTTTATGAGTAATGAATGTGGCAACCACAGAGACTTGGAAAGGACTGGGATTCTCAAATCTGCAAGCTGACTTTCAAGTAGGTCAGTGCACTATTACAGGGACTTGCTGGAGATGAGGAGATCAAGGAATAAATAAGAAGAGGGGATTCAGGCAGAACAGCAGGGGCTTTGGAAAGGAAGCTCTGATAGGAATTGCTGTAAATCCCCCCCTCCCTCCTTCCCAAAATTTGTGTGTGTTAATGTTTGAATCCCTAGGATTTGTTGTGCAATGTGACTGAATTTCTCAGCCAATCTCTTGAGAAGCAAGGCAATTTGCGCCCAAAGAGGCCCACCTGAGAAGACCATCTGTCTCAAGACTGGTTCATGGTCCTGGGTGGTCCCAGGCTCTTGAAAGGGAACATCTTTCTCTTGAGAAATACACATGAAGTAAATAGAACCGAGGCTGGCTCTTACGCACCGGCCTCCCCACTCCGTTCCAAATCCTTCATGTTTTTTTAAATGGGGGGGGCTTTCGTGTGTCAATTCCTTATTGAGTGTTCATGAATGCCAGCAAAGAAAAATGGCAAGAGGGAAGAAAGAGAGACCGGAGGGCCCCAGAGAGCACTTGCAGATTTAAACATGAGTAAAACAACCATGATTATCTTAGCAACTGTGATCTCTCCTCTCACAACTCAATAGTCAATCTTCAAGGTCATGGGAGGTCAGAAAAATAGAAATGTGGCTCGTTGTTCCATGCAAAATAGTTGTTATTCCACAATACCATTTTTTTCCTGTGTTTACAATAAAAAATACCTTTGCAATGCTGATAGGGACCTTAATTTGTATGGGAATTGCTTTTTCGTTTAATGTATTCACAGGAATCAAGAAGAACAGAAAGAGAATTTATTTTTTCTCACATTTGTTAAAAGCGGCTCTTGCTCATTTCTATACAGAATGCATGATTGCCTACTTAATGGGTCACTCAACCTACTCTCTGTATATTTAAAACATTTTATGACTCAAAGAAGCTGTCAGTAATTCTCCAAGGAAGAGAACAATGTACCTAAGGGTGCTGCTTCTTTAAGAGAAAGTCAGTAGCAGGAAATTGGTATAAGAGGGAGCCAAGTTGAAACTATAATGTAATTCCCTTTTCCTCTTCTGGAGTAACCAGGACTGACCAGGCCTTTGCTTTGTACTGGAAGCATGTGTAGGAGCCTGGGGAAAGAAAGAATCTCTGCTTAGCTGCACTAGTCATGAAAAGGTTTATTACTTACTCATCCAATAAGAGGAACCCCGGGAGTTTAAGACATAAAGAAAAGAGATGGAAAAGGAAAGAGACTTAAAAACTTCCAAGTTATGAGATTAGTGAGGATAGATGAATATTGGAAACTGAAGAGGAGGAAATCCTATCACAATACAGTGACTCATCTGGCTTTGATTTTTTTTTTTCCATTTAAAAATATCAGCGTACAAGTGAATTCCAACCCTTGCCATATCAAAAAAAATGACTGTTTGTTTTGGCAACTAGTTCTCTTTCTTAGGACATTGATTTTCTCAATATATAGAAAGGAAAATTCACGTTTAAAAAATGAATATATTGTCATGCTATATCTTCAGAGGGTAGCTAAAAAGAGGGCCCATACTTTCTTATAACAAGCAACCTAGAGATCACATCATCTAGCAGAGGTCTCCCAACTTCGGAGTTCATAATGAAGTAAGATCTTCTACAGAGTAGAAGAGTAGGTGTCTGTCCAGTTGAGAAGAAGAAACGCTCTTAGAGGAAGCCCAGAGTACACTATTGGGAAGGATCTTATTAAGACTTCATTCTGTGAAAAATGAGCAATGTCTGCCACAGTGCCTGAGGGTGATGGGCTAGCACAAATGCTATCTATTTGCTATCTCTGGATTGAATAGTATGGTTCCAGAGGCACCTGCAAAAGGTGTTACTCATATAAATATTTTATCCACCAGTTGCTGAGAATGAAAAATCATTTGAAGAAGTAGGAAGGGATCGAGTGGATCTCTTCAGGCCACAAACACAGAAGTTGCAATGCAAATACCTTGGGATAAGGAAAAAACATGACTTATGTTCCACATAGGGAGGAGGTGATTGCTATCAGATCCTCTTCCTTTGATGGTGGAATTGTGTATGTGGAGAGGAGAGAGGAATGAAGAGGGGTCAAGGCAGTAGTTGCTCGATTATAGGAAAAAAAGATGCAGAAATACAATGCTTCAAACTTCATACCTCGATCAACCAGGATTTCTCAGATCTGAAATGACCCAGAAACCTGGCTCAATGAATCCTGAAACAGAGGAAGAAGTCACTTTCTTTCTAATGAAGTAGTTTATAGAGAAATCCATTGGGGGTGCGGAAAATTTAAGTATTGGGATGTTGTGTCTTAGTTTGCAAGCCCTGCTCTCCAAAGGAGCAGTGGCAGGCTTAAGTGACCATGCAGACCTTTCTTAGCTCAGGCCAAGTTTAGGAGACAAGTGGGATAAGAAAAAGTATTCTGAATATAACTTAATGAGAAGACATATATCATAGTGGTTAAGATTACAGGTTCCGCTTCCTCAACATGATGGTGTATATCTACAAAAATCTATAGCAAACATCTTACTTAATGGAGAAATACTGAAGATTGTTCACAATATTGGAACTAGATAAGGTATTACTTCTTTTCAATATTATACTAGAAGTCTTACCCAGTGCAATAAGAAAATTAAGCTAGAAATGGATAACAGAGATAATAAGAAAATTCCCAAGTTTTTTGAAATTAAGAAACATATGCTTATGAATAATCCACAGGTCAAAGAAGAAAAAACAATGGAAATTAGAAAATGTTTTATGCTGAATGATAATAAAAGTGTAACATATCAAATCTTGTGGGATATGCAGTGATTACAAGGAAATTTGTAGCCCTAAGTGTATATATGAGAAAAGAAGAAAGACTAAAACTCAATATTTCCACTTCAAGAAGAAGGAATTAAATACAATGATGTAGAAGGAAGAAAAAAAAAGACAGCAGCAAAAATTAATGAAGAAATAAATAAAATGAAAAATGTAAGTGTAAAGATGTCAAAAAAAACCAATGGTTGGTTCTTTAAAAAGACCAATAAAATTGACAAATCTGCATAAATACTGTTGAAAGAGAGTACAAGGGGTTAGGAGAGACAGTGAGAGAGAGAGAGAGAGAGAATTACTAATATCAGGAATAAAAGAGTAGTCATTAAGACAAATTCTATAGACATTACAAAGGCAGTAATATATTACTATGAACTTTATTCCCATGAATTTAAAAAAGTAGAGGAAATGGACAAATTCTTAGCAAAACTCAATTAAAAAAATAAAATCAAGAAATAGAAAATCTGAATAGCGATATAACTATTAAAAGTAATTTCAAGATCACTCAGATGGCCTCACTAGTAAATTCTACCAAATATTCAAGAAGGAACAAATACCAATCTTACACAAATGCTTCCAGAGAATTAAAAAAGTGGAAACACTTTCCATTTCATTTTATGAGATCAGCATAAGCTTGAGCCCGAAAGATGACAAGGACATTGCAAGAAAGAAAAACTATGGTTCAATATCTCAAAAACATAGACACAAAAATTCTAAGCAAATTGTAAGCTGTGAAATATAGAAAGGATAATACATCAAATGCAAAGTTGTTTAACATTGGTAATCAGTCAATATATTTTAATGCATTAAGAGAATAAAAGAGAGAAATCATGTAATTTTCTCAAAAGTGCATTTAGTGTAATTCAACAGCAGGTCAAAATTTTCTCAGGAAACTAGAAATAGATGGGAAGTCTTTAATCTAGTAAAGGGAAGCTATAAATATCATATAGCAAACCTATATTTAATGGTGAAATATTGAAAGCTTGGCCTTGAGATTGGGAATGAAACATGGATGCCCACTAGCATCACTTCTATTCAGCATTGCCCTGAATAAAGTCCTAGACAGTTCAGTAAGCAAGGGCAAAATATTAAAATGTATAAGAATAGGAAAAGAAGAAAGAGAGGCAACATAATTATGTATGTCGTCAGAGACGACATAATTTTGTAGATAGAAAATCCAAAAACATCTATAGAGAAACTATATTAATTTCGCAAAGTTGCTGGATACAAGGTCAATTTGTAACAATTAGTTGGACTTCAACATACCAGTAACAAATAAGGAGAAAACAAGTGTGGGACCTTTATACTGAAAACTAGAAATGCTGTTGAGAGAAATTAGAGAAGACCAAAATAAATGGAGGGATATATAATGTTAATGAATTGCAAGATTCAATGTTTTTAGAAATGTTAATATTTCCCATTTTAATCCATAGATTTAACACAATCTGAAACAACAGCATATTTTGCTATGCAAATTGATAAAATGATTTTAAAATGAGTATAGAAATGCTAAGAACCAAGAATAGCTATGATAATCTTGAAGAAGGAAAAGAATAAATGTGGAGGAATTACACTGTTGGATATCTAGACCTATTATAGAGCTATAGTAACTAAAACAGCTTGGAATTAACATAAGGAGAAACATACTGACCAATGGAATAGATTAGAGAGTCCAGGAACAGACCCATACATTAGGATAATGGCAAAGGTGACAACACAGTGTGATGGGGAAAGGAACCTTTTTTCTAATAAATGATACTAGGCAAAATGGATACAAACACATGTGTGTACATATATATCTTACAAAATGGATACACACACATATATACATATATATCTTAACCTCTATCTAACATCAAAACATAAATCAATTCCAGATGGATTCCAGATCTAAACATAAAAAGTAAAGCAAAAAAGCTTTTAGAAGAAAAATATAAAAAGGACTCCAAGAGCCAGCCCTGATGGTGTAGTGGTTAAAGTTCAGCATGCTCTGCTTTGGCTCCGGGTTTGGTTCTCAGGCGTGGAACCACACCACTCATCTGTCAGTAGCCGTGCTGTGGTGGCAGCTCACATAGAAGAACTAGAAGGACTTATAACTAGAATATACAACTATGTACTGGGGCTTTGGGGAGAAAAAGAAGAGAGGGGAAGATTGGCAACAGATCTTAGCTCAGGGCAAATCTTTCCTAGCCAAAAAAAAGGGCTCCAAAAGGGCTAACCGTACACAAAAAATAAAGTATACTATTATTTTAGACTTAAAAACTTTTATTCTCCAAAATACAGCATTAAGAGAGTAAAAAGGCAACCTGTAGAGTGAGTGAGGATAATTGCAATACCTCTGACAAAGAACTCATACAAACACACATTTTCTGAATATATAGGAACATGTAAAAACTCTTACAAATCATAAGACAGACAACCCAATAAAGAATGAGCAAAAGACTTGAAAGGGCACTTCACCAAAGAGGATATCCAACTAGCCAAATTTATTAGTCACGATAGTAACATAACGTAGCACCAGCGTGGCTAAAATGGAAAATATCAAGTGTTGACAAGGATATGGAGCAATTCAAATTTTTGTATGCTGCAGATAGAAATTTTAATTAGCACATCATTTGGAAAACTTTGTGCAGTATCTGCTAAAGCTGAAAATACACATAATCTATGACCCAGCAATTCTACTCTTAGGCATGTACCCAACAGAAATCTACTTACACCAAAAACTAAAATGTACTAGAATGCCTGCTCTATTAGTTATAGCCCAAACCTGGAAACTACCCAAATGTCCATCAATAAAAGAGTGAATAATGAAATTGTGTGTATTTACACAATGGAACACTATATAGCAAAGAGAAAGAAAAACTCTAGAACTTCACACAGTGAGGATTTGTCTCAAAAATAACGGTGTGTAAAAGGAGCCAGACATAAAACAGTACTATATTATTCTGTCTATATTTATTCCATTTATGTAAAGTTCCAAAACAGGAAAAATTAATCAATGTGGTTAGAAGTCAGAAGAGTAATAACCTTTGGGGATGGGGCAGATAATAATGGGGAGGGAGCAAGACAGGGTTTTCTGAGGGCCATCCTGGTGGCGTGATGGTTAAGTTAGCACCTTCCGCTTTGGCGGCCAGGGGTTTGCGGGTTCGGATCCCGGGGTGGACCTACTCACCGCTCATCAAGCCATGTTGAGGCAGCGTCCTGTATAGAAGAGCCACAACTCTACAACTATGATACACAACAATGTACTGGGGCTTTGGAGAGAAAAAAGAAAAAAGAGGAAGATTGGCAACAGATGTTAGCATAGGGCCAATCTTCCTCAAAAAAGAAAAAGAAATAGTTAAAAAAAAAGAAAAAAAATCCAGTTCTATGTGAGACAATAGAGCCTTTAAAAAAAAAAGACTGGAATGCTAATAATGTTTATTTTCTGGATTTGGACAGTGGTTACATGGATGAGTTCACCTGTGAATATGCACTGAGCTGTATACATATGATTTCTGCACTTTTCCATATATGTATTATACATTATTAAATTAGTGAGTGATTTATAGTTCATTCTAAACTCCAACAAATTTTTTTTCTCATAGTGTTTTTGGCTAAGTTAATTAAAATAAAAGTTGACTGATTTATCCGTTAATTTACAAAACCTTTTTGCCACACCTTTAACGATGAAATCTATTTCTTTTTTTTCCACCAAAGCAGGATTTTCCATTACTGCTAACTGCTATTGCATTAGAAAGTTGCCATTTCAAACACTACTGGAAGGTTCCATTTCTTCTTGGAACCTTATTTAAGTTACACATTTAGAACCTTTTAATTACCAAAAAGTCCCCTGTGCCCTTTAAAGGCATTTGTCAGTGCTCACTTACCATCTTTAAATGAAGGAAAAGTTGTGTCTTACAGTTTATTTTGCTGGAAAGTGGGCATAGGTTATTAGGGTGAGAAGCTTTTGCACTCTCTCATATATCTTCAGAATTGTTTCATGGAATTATGCATTCTAAGTGAAATCAGGAGAGATGAGAGAACAGGCAGGAGAAAATGGAGATCAGTTCTCTGAGCCACCTCTTCATGTGCAACCAAAGCTGCATAATGAAAAACTGATGCTCTCTAGAGATTGAATTTTGTGAAACAAGCAGTTTACCGAAGACACTGGGAAGCTTCTCCTTCTGACCTTCCAAAAGCCACTCCACCAAGGATATTTCCATCCAGGGGTGGTGTTGGCAGAGAAAGGTCAAGTGTAGCAAAAAGCCACCATCTTGATGAAGCATTTCCTGATTTCTCTACTCATGACTAATTTCCTCCTCTGCTTTAATTCAATATACTTTGTTCATATTCATTTTTATCTTTATGTTCAACCAAATGATAGTCCCTCCCTTAGCCAAAGTGGCCTCATTTCCCTTTTTTGTAAAAACTGGGGTGTTTCAAGGATTGCAATAGCATCATACTTTGTCTAATTACACTTTGTCTAATATTGCCCAAATCTTCCTTAACCAGCATGTTATTTCAACCTCCTCCTTACAGTGCTGATGAAGAATTCTCAGGCTAAAACAGATACCTGACACTCATGTTCACAGCAGCATTATTCACAATATCTGAAAGGTGGAAGCCATCCAAGTGTCCATTGAGAGATGAATAGATAAACGAAATGTGGCATATACATATATAATGGAATATCACGCAGCCTTAAAAAGAAGGAAATTCTGCCATATGGTACAAGGTAGATGAACCTTGAAGACATTACGCTAAATGAAGCAGGCTAGTCACAAAAGAACAAATATTGTATGATTCCATTTATATGAGCTTCCTAGAGTAATCAAATTCATAGATACAGAAAGTGGAATGGTTTCCAGGGGCTAAGGGAAGGAAGGAATGGAGAATTATTGTTTAAAGGGCACAGAGTTTTAGCTAGAGAAGATGAAAAAGATCTGGAGATGGATGGTTGTGTTGGTCACACAACAATGTAAATATACTTAATACTGGGAACTGTATAGTTAAATATGGTAAATTTTATGTTATATGTATTTTACTATAATAAGAAAATTTTTAGAAATTTTAAAAAAGAATTTTTAGTTCTTTTCCCTCAACAACTCCTGTTTTTGGGTCATTTTTGTTCCTAATGTTTTATTCTTCCTGTCCCCAGTCCTTCTGTCTCCTGTGCTAACACATGCCCTGTGTTTGACTTTGGACAACATTTTGGTATATTCCCAAACACAAGGTGCTAAACACATTACCTAAGGAATCTGGAAAGGCATTTCCTTTTGCTTAGCGGCAATGCCTCACAACAGAGAGGTTTAGTTGTGTTAGCCCCATAAAAAAAGCTACTTTTCCCTGATGAGTTTTTTGGACAATGAGACAGAATATACTGAAACAAAGAAAGAGCAACACTAATATTATAGTTGGAGTCATAGGAAGCCACCAGCTCCCTGCTTTAGAGTCCAGGGCAAATATGTCGTTAGAAATTAAAGGGTGACATTCTCTGAGTATATATGACCAGGTGAAAATAAGGTTGCCTCATGAAAAGTCTCCTTAGTTTAAAAAATTCAATTCAGGTTGAAAGGAAAAAATAATAATTTCTACTGTATTTTCTGATTTGTCTTCTATTTTCCATTAAAAAGTAAGTACCATTCAACTGCTTATTCAGTCTCTGCTTTCTCTCGTCCTCTCTCTCCTTTCACACATATAGCTCCTTAGAACTCACGGAATAAAATCCAAACTCTTTGTTATAGCGTGTAAGGT
Source organism: Tapirus indicus (assembly GCA_031878705.1). Taxonomy (NCBI): domain Eukaryota; kingdom Metazoa; phylum Chordata; class Mammalia; order Perissodactyla; family Tapiridae; genus Tapirus; species Tapirus indicus. The sequence continues at coordinate 122,759,453 of CM062918.1, read as the reverse complement.
TCATCACAATCCGGCCTTAGACTGTTCTTACCTTCTCTCTCAATACTGGCCCAACATATCCTCGATTCACTCCAGTCATATCACACCAGCCGCCTTTCAGAACGGGCCGTGGTACAAACATCATTTTGTTCTTTCTTTACGTATGCTATATCCTCTGATCAAAATACCCTCCCACCTTTCTCCCCGTGACAACCTTTTATTCATCTTTGAAACAGTTCTCTCATCACCTTCTCTGTGAAGCATTCTGTGCTTTTCCCTCCTCTGCCCAGTCGGTTACCTATCCCTCTTCGATGATCCTCAGTGATTCGGGGACTTTCTGCATAGTTCTACTACGGTGCTCACAGCACATGTCAGACATGGAGGTTTCAGCTTTTAGACCAGAAGATTCTGCAGAGCGGTATCATAATTGCGTCACCGCACCTGATGCGGTGTCTTCGAGTGGACTCTCAGATGCGTGTTTGAATAAGTGAATGAATAATGAATGGAGGAATGAATGAAAATCAAGACATAAACATTCATTATTATGAAACTCACAGAGAGAACACAGAGGCTTATGTGTCCTGGGACAGGAATGAAGGTAAAGTTTATTTCTACCTGAGAGGGTAGAGTTTTGTAGTTACTGGTTGAATGTCAACCCTACTTGCAACTCAAAATCACTCACTCTGCTTCATATCTGCAGAGCAGGGCCGTACTAACATTACACAGAGGAGTGCTGTGAAAATCAATTCACCTCAGTTAACTGCTTCAAGGTTGGAAGGTCATAAATTGTCTTCATTATATAAAATAAAAATAGTGTTGTCCTCTAGCGACTTTTTTTTTAAATAGAAAAGAATCCCTTTCTGCATAGAAAATGTGTGGTAGGAAAGTAAATAGAATTGTTTCCACTTACAATGCTTTCAAGTTATATCCCTGGAGCCATTTGGCCTGAGATATAAAGGTGGAAAGAAACTTAGTTTTATGCACATGCATGCTCACACACAGTACACTCTCTTATGTAAACCAGGCAGTGACAAGTTACTTGGATGGCTAAATCAAAACTGGTCCACCAAACAAAATTGTGCACTGTGTTAGAGAGCGTTAGGGCTCCTGGGTTTTAAGGTTTGCCTTGGCTGGAATTCATTGTAACACCACCCACCTCTCTCCAGTTGCAATATTCTAACCAGGTCACCTAGATGCTGTGAAACAGATGTTCATTGAAGGGAAAAGGAAATAGGTGGTGTCCATTGAAAAGTGATAGCTATGGCAGAGGGGAAAGTATATTTTTACCTACAACATAAGCTGAATATTATGGAAAGTTATTGGTAGGGTAGAAATTCCTAGCTCTCCAGGAATCTGCAGCACTTAGTAAGCACTTCAGTATACTGAGAGGCAGGAAAGCAAAGTGGTGAAGTGCTTAGGCTCTTGGTTGCAATCGTCAGACATTTGCTTTTAACTCCCAGCTCTGTCCTTCCTAGCCATATGTCCTTGGGTAAATTACTTAATCTTTATTTTCAGTTTCTTATCTATAAAACTGGGATAATAATAATACCTACTTCATATGGTTCTTGTGATGATTACATGTATTGATACATATAAAGGACTTCAAATAGTGCATGGCGCTGTTATCTATTATCACAATGATTGTCTCTACACAGAGAGACACCATTGCTGATTTGGGTTGGTAACTGACCTAGCCTAAGGTCCTAACAAGGGAGGAACAATAATCAGGGCTTCATCAATGAGCTCGAAAACCCAGTCAGTTCTCAGAGCTAAGACGACTTGCACTTACAAAAGCCAGGAACAAGGACGGCAAAAACAACCAAATACAGAGTCTCAAACCATCCTTTGACATTCCAGAAGCTTTGCTTTACAAAACAGCACCACAGGCTGTGGACAGGTAGCAGGCCTCTGCCTGAACTAACTAGGCATCTTCTTAGAAATTTGGTAGAGCTATTACTTGGGAACACTTGGCTTCAGTTTTGGGGCTCTAGATTCCTTCCTTGAATCTTCCTCCTCTGTACCTTTATGACCTTTCCAAAGTTTCACTCATCATCTCTTTCCTTCTGAAAGAATTTCTATGAGTGTGGGTAATCTTACCTGTTCAAGTTGTCCATCTGTTTCGTGATTCAAGGTGTGTGTATGTTACACACACACCTTCTGATGTCACATTGCAATATTTACTAAACTAAGTCACTGCTTGACAAGAGTGGGAATCAGCAATTTGGATCCAGAAACTTCTCTTTTTATAAACTTATTTTTAATGAATTTTCACTAATGTGAACAAAGCTACACGCCAGAGCATAGCTTCAGAAATCTGTCACTAGCAGACAGCAATAGAAGCTGTGAGATATTTCAGCCTTCATCTCTGACATGTTGTTTTGTGTTTGTATATATTCTCACACGTTTTATCAACAATATTGACTCCACCATATCCAATAAATACAAAAGCTACAATAGTTTCAAAGTGCTGGTTAAAAGAGAAAATCGATTTTGGTGTAAAAATAAGTGATCTCTTCTGCTTCTGGTTATGATGGGGTAACTGGTGTCACACAAATCCTCCTCTGTAAACATAGAATGGACACCTCACCTCTCAATAGGAGGCAACTGTGTTCAGGCCTTGGCAACAGGCAGTGCAAGATAGCAGTCCTTAAGAGAAACGAAATCCATGAGGTAAGACCTATGATTGCCTCAGTTCTGTGCCTGTATACAATTTCCTGAGTGCAACATGGGAAGCTGGAATCTAATCAGACACAGTGGTTCCTCTGGGCTAAGGAAGCAGAGATCAGAGTCCGGAGAATTTGGTGGAATCTGAAGGGAAAGTCATCAAAAAGGGAGACCCCAGAAGTCATGTGGGATTCCCAGTGGGTCTTTGGCTGAGGTGGGCCTTGACAACTACAGGGTAAATGTTTTGATGTTTTGCATCTCTTCAAGTTCATTGTCTTACTAATTTCTTTGAAAATCTAGGCAATGGTTTGTCTGAAATATTCTTTTATATCCCAGGTAATTCTTCTGAAGTGTTTTCATCTGGTTACTGCTTGTAATAGTTTTTGTCATGTTCTCATTTTGTTGAATATGTACCTAGGTCTTATGTCAAATTTTTCCTGTTCATTGCTTATTTTTCAATATCTAATGTTCTATCCAGATCTGTCATTTGCACAAGAGTAACGTGGAAAGGGGCAGAGAGGTGATTCAGATCAGCAGTGGAGTCTGTCATCTCAGACACTTTCTCAGCGTATTTGCTGTATCTCTCTCTGTAGAATGGTTCTGTTCATCTTCTTGGAATTCCTTCCAAATCTCCCTTAACACACTTTGGAGCAAACAGATTGCTCAGCAGGAGGCCAAAATGGTTCTCCCTGAAGCTTAGTAGTGCCAAGTCCTGCTGTGTGGTGACTTAGTGTTTATTTTCACTCTGGTAGTGGATACAAATCTAGTTGGCCACAACTTTCCTTCTCTCCTCTACCTGGCTTGGGGTTAGGAATCTAATCAAGAAAAATCAAAGATGGTGTGACTCTGCCACACCTTATTCAGACTCTTCTTCCCCACCACCCTGTGTTTTGGAGTGAAACTTCCAAAGTTTCAAAGTTTTTCCTCTGGCACACCCCAAATCTTAGTTTCTGTCATGAAAGATAAAGAATTATTTGCTGAGTCCAACAGAAAATAATATATACTATTATATGTAGTTCTCACTTGCACTCCCTCAGTTTGATCCTATCTTGCACAGATTTTTACAAGTTTTTGAAAATTCATGGTTTGGTATTATAGTCATCTCCTACTGGTATTGAAGGAATAATTTTTTCGTTTGTTTCTCATTTTTTTAAAGCGAGTCAATATGTACTGTTTAAAACTGAGAAATTAAAAAAAGACTTTTAAGTATATTATTTAAAATTATAAAGCTAAGCAGTAACAGAACTGCTTATCAGGAGAGTAAAAGAAATACATACACAAATAAAAGCAAAAATTGTTATGTATCTAGAATTTAGATAAATAAAGAAAAGTGGTAAGAGGGAAATTCACCTAATGTAAGATGGTAGAATATAAAATAAAATCACATCTAATAAAATGACCAAATATACCTACTATAATAAATACAAATGGGATAAACTTAAAAAAGATTCTTAGCTTGAATCAAAACTCAAAGTCCAAATATAGACTATTGATGTAGCAAAGGATTGGAAAATATTTAACATCAGTATAGTTTAATGACAAATAATGTCATGTTCTCACTACAGAGTATGTAGATGTTAATAAGAATCCATATATATGTGTACACATACACACACACAACTGAGATAAAAAGTAGGCGAATATAGATTTATACATATATATATATAATTAGTCCTATAAGCAAATTGCAAAACATATGTATGAAACTGACTTCATTTAAGTAAAAAACTTGAATATATGTATTCTAAATGTTTATATATTCATAGAAAACATCTGAAAAGACATGTAATATTTCCTTTGGGGAGTAGAATTTGAGGGACTGTGAAAGGAAGAGATTTCATTTTTCACTTTTTTTAGGATTCTGAACTGTTTATAATATTCATATATTGCTTACATAATAAAAATGTTTTAAAGAGCTATCACATATGTCATATTCAAATGATGAAATGTCAAATATCTTGCACACAAAAATACATTCTTAGTCTATGACAAAAATCATTGATACACAAAGCAATCAAAATGCTTTAAGCAAGTAGAGTAACACCATCAAAGTTGCATTTCCAAGAGATTGCTGGTTAAAGGCTCGAGAAAGAAGTTGGGAGAAAAGCAAGAGTGAAAGCAGAACTTTTGATGTGAGGCTGATAATTTTAAATCTTCTGCTTACTTCAAATACTCAATTGAGAAATATGATTTATGAGTCAGACAACTGGAGGACAAAATATCAGCTTTTTATTTTTTTACTGATGAAGTTAAGTTAGATGCTTGTGGCCATGGCTGGGCTACCTCATGTCTTCTTCCTTCAATTTAAAGTCAAGACCTTGGAGCGACCCATCCACATGACAGTTTTAGTCTGCACAGCTAGGTATCTGTGTCTTGCAATCCCCAGTGACTAAAGAGAAAAGAGAGGCACAGGTCTTCAGACACGTCTTTTGAAAGCAGCTTGGATCCAAACCAAACTCTGATTACCTTGGTCTGAAGAGTAGAGCAGAATGTGTACTTTCTATGGACAGGCGGGTACTAAAGGAGAGAATCAAAGGGTTGAACCATGAATGATTACTCCTCTTCTTTAGGGGTGGGGCCATAAGTGAGAGACGGAATTGTTCCTTGCATACTTTCCCCAACTTCTCTAAGAATGTAATGAGCAGGGAATAAGTGTGACCTGGAGCAGAAGGGCAGGGCACAGTGAGCTTCAAGCACTTTAGAGGCTGCAGTGGCCTCAAATGAATGACAGCCTCCCTGGAAGGAGAGTAGAGGATCTGAGTCAGCTGAGTACGGAGAGCGTTTCTTCAGCACAGAACAAGAGGTCCTGTGCAGCAACAGCAAGTTGGCTCAGTGGAATGGGAGCACATATATAAATGAAGCTAAGACTTTGTTTCTTAAAAAGAAATTGAAAAGTTTTAGCTGTTTTACTCTTAGAGGAATAAGCTAATGGCTTAAGAAATGCATTTGCAAGGTTTCCTGGTTAGAGTTTGAGGTCTGCCATTTAGAAAAGGCATTCAATCATATTCTCTAAGTGTTTTTTCTTTCTTTACTTTTTTTTTTCCTATCTGCAGGTTTATAATAATATTCCTCTCCAAGTTTTGGGCTAGATACCGTTTCATTGATAGGCTCAAAAGAAGTACATACAACAACTATGGAAAATGCTCTGTCAGAGACATTTACTGTTCAACAATATCAAGGGGAAACTAATAGGCATTTTAGGAAGATGACTAGAATGTTGGTAGTTTTCATCTTACAAACTACTTTACAGTGTTTCTTCCAATTTCATAGTCTATCCCTTCTTCTTTTCTTCTAGCACTGTCAACTATGACGATTTGATTGGAGAATTTCTGGATCTAGAAATATTGTGGATCAGATAACTTGAATACTAACTTACTACAAACACCCCAAAATGCTGGATCAGTTACAATACCCATTATTTTAAATGCTTGGTTATGTTTGTAAGAAAGAAAAACAAATCCCATATACATGAAAAAGAGCAATCTGAAAATCAGGGTAGGGAGCTCATTACCTGATGTCGAGTGTGCTAACTAGAGTGAGAAGCGGGGTACACGTGGTGTGCTCTCAGGCTTAATAACCCATAGAGTTGAGTTCCATTGCCTATATGGAGACAGAAGATGGTGGTCTCGAAGCTGCATGAGGCAAGGAGATGGAACTGGAAAGTCGCACAATCAGGACTCTGGAAGGGGAAACTAGAACAAACATTCTTCCACTGGCACAAGTTGGTGACAAGGAAATTTTAGATCTGTCAGGATCCAGGGTAAAAAAAGTAAAAAGATTTAGGAAACTAGGAATAAAAGAGATCATCCTTAACCCGGTAAAGGGAATCTACAAAAATGTCTAGAACAAACATCAAACTTAATGCTGAATTTTTTTTAACGCCACTTTAGGAGAAGGATATCAATACCACCACTTACAGTCATTATTAGTCATCACAGTGAGGGGAAGAAAAGGTATAAGAGCTGGAAATAAGGAGCTAAATACATTATTTTCACATTCTATGATTTTCTTCATAGAAAACACTAAATAACCTACAAACAAATTACTAGATGTAATAGGGGAGTTTAGCCAGGTAGAAGAAAAAATAAGTAAGAAAAAAAGAAACAATTCAAAAGAAAAATGGGCAAAGGATTTGACCAGGCACTTTACTAGAAGGGGAAACACTAGTGGCCAATAAATATATTGAAAGATCCTCAACCTTATTAACAATCAGGAGAACTCAAATTAAAGACTATGCTGAATTATGATTTCACACCCACTTGATTAGCAACAAGCAAAAGGTCTGATAAGTTAAAGGCATCTCCCGAGCAGATTTCTGAAGCTTGTTTGTTCTGCCTACTTCCCTCCTCTCTGGAACTCTGCCCCAGAACTTGCAACCACCTCACCCTCTCTGAGTGCCAGTCTGTGCTTCCTCAGCTCAGCTCGACAACTAAACATTGCTGGTGATGATTCTCTCTGTTGTGCAGAGGGAATGTGCCTCCAGGCAGAAAATTAGCTGGGGCAATCATTGGGCTCTTGTTTTTTTCCCTTCTCTCATACAGTCTGGGGCTGCCTATTGTCCAACACCTGAGAACAGTTGTTTCATTTATCTTGTTCAGTTTTCTAGGTGCTTACAGTGGGAGGGCAAATCTGGTACCTGTTACTCTATCATGGCTGGAAACAGAATTCCCTTGTATTATGCAGGGCAGAGTTCTGAGAGAATAAAGCAATGAAGAAAAAGGACTTCCAGAAATCTGCATAGAGGTACCCTTGAGTCTTTCCTGATGCTAAAATATGCATACATAGGGGGGAACTCCATGCAGTCAGGAAAAACATGAGCAGGGACCTGTGAACTGAATGGATCCAAGAACTCACGCAGGACATGAATATTCAACCAGTCAAAGTTGCAAGTCTTCATTGATCACTTAGGGCATTTATCAGAGACCCTAGATGGGTCAGATCTTATGAATGAGACTAAATCATCCCTGGTAAAGGGATACTTTGGTAAAGTAAAGTTACTCTGAACTTTCTCTGGCAAAGCTTAAAATAAGACTGAAAAAAGATCAACCTAACTTGCAACTAATTTTCCTACCTATAAAAACAAAGTCCAACAGTCTAAAGAGAAAGTCAACAAAATCCAGACACTTAAAAAGTGTACAATGTGCAATGTCTAGAATCCAATGAAAAATTATTACACTTTTAAAGCAGGAAAATGTGACCCATAATTAGGAGATAAATCAATGAATAGAAAAAGACCAAAATGATGGAAATGATGGAATTAGCAGAAAAGGATGTTAAAATTATATTACAATATATAAAGGAAAATGTGAACTGAATGAATGAAATGGAGATATAAAGAAGAACCAAATTAAACAACAGGCATGAAAAATAAAATATCTGAAATGAGAAGCTCACTGGATTGGACTAATGGCAGATTACATTCTGCAGAAGAAGGTATAATAATAGAAACCAACCACAATGAAGCACAGAGCAAATAATTTTAGTACATCCAATCCAGTTGTGTGTATACATTATATTAACAATTTTAATATATAAAATCTTGCAATATATATACACACAAATCCATATAGAATATATCTGTATATAATATATAATAGATAATAGATGTATGTAATCCATATATAATATTTACAAATCCAGCAATATATATACATAAAATGTGGTGTTTATCCCGAGTGCAAGGTTGATTTAATGTTTAATAATCAGTCAATGAACTTTACCATGTTAGTAAAAGGAAGAATAAAAGTAAAGCATCATTTAAGTATATGCAAAAAAAGTAATTTAAAAAGTTAACCCTCAATTGTGATAAAACTTTCAGCAAAATAAGAATAGATGACTTTCTCAACCTGATAAAGTGAATTCATGAAAATTATAAGCTAACTTCATAATTAATTAAAAGAAACTGAAATATTTCCCCCTCAGTTCAGAAACAAGGCAAACACATTAACTCTCAATACTGCATTGGAGGTCCTAGCCAATGCAATAAGGCAAAAATAAAATAAAATAAAATAAGGTTAAAAGTCATATACATTGGAAAGAAAGGAAGTAAAGCTGTCTTCGTTTGCAGTCAAGATAATTTTTTTGTGGAAAAAATTTAAGGAATCTTTAAAAAAACTGCTAGAACTAAAAATGACTTGGGGCTGGCCTGGTGGTACAGCAGTTTAGTTTGTGCTTTGGCAGCCCCAGGTTCATGGGTTCGGATCCTGGGCACCAGCCGTTGCACTGCTTGTCAGCCATTCTCTGGTGGCATCCTATAAGAAGCGGAGGAAGACGGGCACGGATGTTAGCCCAGGGCCAGTCTTCCTCAATAAAAAGAGGAGGATTGGCAACAGATGTTAGCTCAGGGCTGGTCTTCCTCACACATACACACACACACACAAAGTTAAAAATAAATAAATTTAAAAAATTAAAATGACTTTATTCGGGTTAAAGGAAACAAGGTAAAAATACAAGATTCAGTTGCATCTCATTATATTAGCAATAGACAATTGGAATTTGAAATTAGAAAATCAATATAATTTATATCAGTAAAACAGGAAATAGGAAAATTAACAAATATATGCAAGAAAATTAACAAAATATATGCAATTCTAAAAGAAAACAGGAGAAAATCTTGGCAAAATTTGAGCAGGCAAATTTTTTTTAAGTCAAATATAAAAAGCATGAACCACAAAGAAAAAAATTATAATATGGACTTCAAAATTCCCAATTTTTGTGCTTTGAAAACACCATTAAAAATAGAAAAGCAAGTTAAACAAAATACTTGCTTTCTTCCACTATAGGTTAAATGAGTTGTATCTAGAATTTATGAACAACTTACAATTCCTTAGTAAGAAGGCAAGTAACCCAATTTTTAAAAAGAATTTGAATAGACACATCAGAAGATAACTATATGAAAGCTTAAAAAGCACATGGAAACATGCTGAATATCAATATTCATCAGGGAAATGTAAATTAAATCCACAATGAAATATCACTGAACATCTATTGACCGGTAAGATTAAAAAGACTGACAATACCAAATTTTGGCAAGAATATGGAGGAACTGAACTTTTTGTTAATTTCTGATGTGAATGTAAAATGGCACAACCACTTTGGAAAATAGTTTGGCATTGTCTTATAAAGTTAAATATAAACTTTCTATATGATTCAATAGTTCTAATCCATATTGACCCAAGAAAAGTGAAAACATGTCCACAGAAAGACTTGTTCGCAAATATTCACAGTAACTTTATTTATAATGGTCCAGACTGGAAATAATCTAAATACCCATCCACAGGTGAATGGATAAACAAATTTGGGTGCATTCATACAGTGGCATACTACTCAGCAATATGAAGGAATGAACTCCTGATACACACAACATGGATGAGCCGTAAAAACATTCTGCTGAGTAAAGGAGACAACAGAATAAATATTGCAGGTTTCTTTTTATATGAAACTCTAGGAATGATAAACCTAATCTATAGTGATGGAAAGATCAATGGTTGCTTGGATCAAGGGATGGGGTAGCAATTTACTGGGGAGGGAACACAAGGAAATCTTTTGGAGGTGATGGAAATATCTTATAAATGATTTTTGCTGGTAAGTAAAAGTACATATGCTTTTGTTTAAACTCAGACTATACTTAAAATGAGTACATTTTATTGTTTATAAACTATTCCTTAATAAAAGTTGATTTTAAAAGTCTTGATAAAATCAAGTGGGGGAGATATCTCGGGGTTTTGATTTGTATTTCCCTGATTATTGATGATGTTGATCACCTTTTCATAAACATGGTAGCCATTTGTATGTCTTCTCTGGAGGAATGTCTAGTCAAGTCTTTTGCCCATTTTTAAAATCAAGCTGTGAGATATCACTTCACGCCTGTTAGGATGGCTATTATCAAAAAAACACAAATAATAAAAAATAACAAATGTGGGCAAGGACGTGGATAAAGTGGAACACCAGTACACTGCTGGTGGGAATATAAAATAGTGCAGCCGCTATGAAAAACAGTGTACACTTTCCTCAAAAAAAATGAAAATAGAACTACCATATAATCCAGCAATTCTACTTCTGTGTATATGTCCAAAAGAACTGAAATCAGGATCTCGAAGAGATATCTGCATTCCTATGTTCATTGCAGCATTATTCACAAAAGCCAAGATATGGAAACAACCAAAATGTCCATCGTCAGATCAATAGATAAAGAAAATGTGGTATGTAAATACAATGGACTATTAGCCTTAAAAAAGAAGGAAATCCTACCATTTGTAACAACTTGGATGAACCTGGAAAACTTTATGCTAAGTGAGATAAGCCAATCTCAGAAGGACAAATGCTGTATGATTCTATTTATATGAGGTATCTAAAATAGTCAAACTCATAGAAGAAGAGGGTAGAATGGTGGTTGCCAGGGGCTTGGGGGAGGGGGAAATAGGGAGCTGTTCAATGGATATAAAGTTCCAGTTTTGCAAGAGGAATAAGTCCTAGAGATCTGCTATACAACATTGTGATTACAGTTAACAATATGGTGTCGTGCACTTAAATTTTAAGAGGGTAGATCTCATGTTGTGTTCTTACCACAAATTAAAAAAAAAAGACACAAGGAAACTTTTGGAGATGATGGATATGTTTACATGTGGTGACAGTATCACGGTATATGCATAAGTCCAAACTCATCAAATTCTACACATTAAACACATACAGTGTTTTCATTTGTCAATTATACCTCAATAGCACTGTTAAAAAATCAAGTGGAGGAGGATATGGATCAATGGGAACATTCTTACACTACTACTGGGAGTATATATTTTTACAACTATGTTGAAAATAATTTGACATTATCTTATATATTTGAAGATGTGCATATCCCTTTACCCAACAATTGTACTCTAGGTTATGTACCCCAAAGAAATCTTGTCCTAAAATTCATAAGGAAGAGCCAAAAACCAAAAAAAGTCAAGACAATTTTGAAGGAAATAAGAGGAATTTGCCTTATCAGATATCAAGACCTAGTATAAAGTAATGATATATATAAACTAAACTATTGTAATATTTGTGCAGAAATAAATCAAATTACAGGATAGAGAACTTAGAAACAGATCCCTGTATATATGGGAAATGGAATATCACAGGAGTGCAATTAGTAGTTAGTGGAGAAATAATAACTGTTGTTATATATAATCCACACATATACATATGTGCGTGTGTTTGTGTGTTATAAATGTATAGTGATCTTATTATTTGCCAGGTACAGTTATAAGTACTTTTATATATTAAGACATAGTCCTCATAACAAGTCTATGAAAGTAGACTACTCAAAAAATAGTGACATGAGGAATTCCTTTGAGACACTCAAGATAATTTACTAGATTATTTAAGTACAATCTTAAACATTTGTGGCTCATGTGAAAATCTGACTGAAAAATTATATTTATAATTCCCTCAAAAAAGAAAAAAGATTTAAAGAAGTCTTTAAGACATCTGTTTCCCCATAAAAAAATGGTTGCTTCCTATACACAAACATGCACATACACATATTATTTCGTAGTATTTTGTTGGGACCTTTAACATAATATATATGATTGTGTTGAAAATAGGTGAGTGAAGGAGAGAGAAAGGATATTCTTGTAAGTAGACAAAATCTTAAAAATATAACAGCTATTTTTGTTGAGCATTTTCTGTATGCCAGGTATTTCCTGTAGGCTATCTCAATTTCTGTGTTATAAACATTGACACAGAAAATCAATATACATTACATGAACTTTATAAATTTGGTGGGTAAGTTTTCTCATTAGGAATTCGAAATCTACTGAAAAGAGTATAGACAAAACACAGAAATAATAAAAATGAGTTAACTATATATGTTTCATCATTAAACTTATAAGCCAAAAAGATGTTTAGATTCCAAGGATGGAATCGTTTAAGTGGATCTAAATCAATGGAAGAGTATGTCCTCAGGGAGATGAATTTTGAAGAGTTCTTAAGTGCTTTTAGTAGGAATGATCAGTCTGTTCCAAGCATTTGTTTACGTTTTCATAAGGAATTGGATGTAGAGAGTCATCTTCCTGGCTAGGTTGGATGTGTGAGCAACATTGACTAGGAGGTAACTCTTGTTAACCGGTGTAGGGTAAAATAACAGAATTCCTTAATCAAGATTAAGGAGCTAAAATCAAGATTTCATATTTTAGCCAGTGGGCAAATCTGGTGTTCTTATGAATTAGAAAAGAATTAAATAGGTGCAGGCAGGAGGAACTGCTTGGAAAAGTCTTGAAGAGGGAAGAACTGGGCATGGTGAAACAGCACAGCGGTTAAGAACAGGCTCCGGAGTCATTGCCTGAATTCAGATCCTGATTCTACCGCTCACTAGGTGCGTGACGGTGGGCAAGTTTCTCAACCTCTTTGTACCTCATGTTGTTCAACAGCAAAAGTAAGAGTCTTAATGCCTCTTTCATATTGTTATGAAAATTAATGAGAGAGTCTATTTTAAGCAATCACAATGCCTAGTACATAGTCAGCACTCCATAAGTGTTAGTTGTTATCGTTAACATTATTTTGGCTTTCCAACAAAGAGTGTTGATAAGAGAAAAGACAAAATGATTGCTTGAGGTTGTAAATCTAATCTGATCTTAATTCAGGTGAAACACCAACTTTAACGCACACACATACACACACGTGCAAGCCAGAGAGAGGCGACAGTTATAACTGTGTGGTTGTGAGACTCCAGTAAAGGTCTTTTTCATGGAAACAGAGTGGTAGGGACCAGTGTGAGAGGAATTATCAGCCAAGGAAAGTGTTGGGACTTGTTAATGAAACAGAAGTACTTTGAATTATAAGAATTTGGAAGAGAAGGTTATGAGTATTGTTTAAACATGTAACAATTCCTGAATTACAATTCCAGTGAGTCATTCTATGATTATTGCACTGGGGAGTGTGGGGTGTGACGCCCATTCACATTCTTGCACATACTGGCCTGTTCACTCACAGGGGAAGGAGTGTTCATGGACATAACCTCACTCAAGCCTGTGCTCCTTCTTGAAGAGTTGCAAACATTACACAAATGGCCTTCATCTTGCTTCAAATTGTGTATTTCACATACTTTTTCTGACCTACATGTGGCTTCAAATCTTTACTTCATCATTATCTCATATTGATCTTATAGCCAGTTGAAGATACTAAGTATTTTTTCACACAGTCATACCTCCTTCATCCTGGACTTATGATTTGGGGGCTTTCAGAAAGGTCTTTAAATCCCTCTGATTATATTTCAGTTTGCTAGATTTGGTCCATCGGTCCTGTCTGTCTGTTGAGACAAAACTCAGTCATCCAACAAATTTGTCATCCATTCTGGTTTTGGGTTCTCAGGATATCTGGTAAGGATGCATTCTATGACTTCATCCATGCCATTGATAAAAATACTGAACATAATGAAATCAAGGACAGAGACCTAATGCAAGTTACTATAGAAATCCCTCCAGTTTAACATTATAGTCACGTGCAGCATAAAGATGTTTTGGCCAACAACAGACTGCATATACGACGGTGGTGCCACAAGATTAGTACCACATAGCCTAGATGTGTAGTAGGCTATACCATCTAGGTTTGTGTATGTACATTCTATGATGTTCACACAGCAATAAAATTGCTTAATGATGCGTTTCTTAGAATGTATCCCCATCATTAAAGCATGCTTTACTACAATTTAACAGCATGCTTCCAGTGTATACTCTAATTAGTGATAGATAGCAGGCTATATTACTCATCCAAGCCAAGGGATTGTATAATTGGGGAATTATGTATAGTCAGGGAGTTCAGGGAAAATCCCTTAAACTGAAATCTGAAAATATGGCTCTGATACTTCTCACTCACTTTAATTGTTCAAATCCAACAGGGCTATAGCTTTTGGGCTATACTTCCTTTGAATCATAAACCTGTGTTTTTAAAGAGCAGACAGAAGCTCCTATAAATTACTTGTGTGGGTTTCTTGTAGCACTAGTCCTGGGAGTCTTTGGTTAAAACAACAACAACAGGGGTTTCATAGTCAAATATATTCTGGAGATGCTACCTACTGTGGAACTGTTAGGTTTTTCATTGCATGTTTGCATCATAAAGATTTAGAAAATCCCTCAGTGAAGAGGGACTTCACATGAAATCATGAGACTCACTTAACCTCTCAGGGAATTGCAGTTGTAGAGCACGGAGAGGAGAGCAGTAGGGTCCTGTGAAACAAGGTCTAACACCCAAGGGAGAGGCCCTCAACATCATGTGGGGTGGAACGCCATCATATATAGGAGCCTAAATCCTAGGGGAGGAGAGAGAGAAGTCTGGGCATCTGTTCTATTGGTTCTATTTCACTACACTTGGCACCTCCAACAGCTCTTCCTCACTGGTTCTGCTAGTCCTCACAGAAGAGTACGGAGGACAAGGATGGTAACCCTGATTCCAGAAAGAGAGTAGAGGAACTACAGTCAGTCCTGGCCCAAACTGGAATCTTCCTGAGGGGAGATGTCTAGATGATTCTCCATAACAGAGGATGACAATTTGCTGTGAAATACAATGTCTCTAAGACATGTGACTCGTGTAACGTGTTTCTCATTCCCATGGCTGACTGTCAATCATTCGGTAAGGTGTAGGCCAAGGTGGCAGTCTGTTCTCTGGAATGAAATGGAAGAAAGATGTCATTCCTGTTTTGTGCATTTTCCCCGCTCTCTGGAAGTCCTTTTTCTATCAGAGTGGCAGAGATAAGAAGAAAGAGAAGAATAGGCTATATTTTGTTAGTTGTCTTTGTTGGGGGGAGGAACCATTGGGAGAAGCATGGTGGGTACAAAGAAATGAGGCCAGCCTCTGCTTTACGTAAGCCTGGACTGACAACTGCGTCTTCATCCCCTCTCCCTGTGTGTGCTGGGACCATGGGGTTATGAGAATGTCAAGACACGATTTCAGTTTTCTAATTATCCAGGGGTTCTGTCAGCCAGCCAAACAACACGCTTCTGCGCCTGCCTCCTCGCCCGATAGCTGACCCTGACTTAGTGAGACCACCCTCCTTCCAGCATAAAATCAAATCCTTCTATTTGTTCATCCATGACTTCTCCCACACACTGAAGAGGCCAAATGTGTTTAGTTACCGGAGATTATTCTGTAATCCAGTGGGCTACCACCCTGCAGGGACTCCCGCTGAGATCACAATGTTCACTTCCCTGTCAGAAGTCTGTTGTGATTTTAATCCACATTGTCTCAGAAGTGAAGAGTTCAAGGTTTTCCCCTTAGCTCAGATGTTAGACTGTATGTCAGTGACGGGATGCTTTTGGCAGCAGCAGGGATCATATTCCTAGACCCCTCAACAACAACTTTTTAAATGTTCTTCCAATCTCTAAACACATGCATACTCCCACCCATTCCACCTTCTCTGCCTCCTGTTTTTCTTGGCAGGTGTTGGTGTTGGGTAAATACTGCTTTCATGGAGGTGCCTGTTTGTCAGGTTCCATGGAGAGTAAAGAAAATGGTAAGTTAATGAATTCAGGATTGTGTCTGGCAGAAGGTGTGTTCCAGTCCCGCGTGGCATAGCTGGCAGCAGGTTAAAACAAAACTAAACATAACAATGGAGTAAATATACAGTACTCAGAAACCTGAGGTTAAAACAGAATTAAATCAATGTCCTAAATGTAAATATTCCTAAAACCAAGAGGTGTGATGAAAGCAGAGAAAGGAGGACCAGAAAGAAACAACTTCAAAGTAGTCATAATTGAGCAATTTAAAAAATACTTAAAAAACAGCAATAAGAGGTTTTTCAAAGTGAAATTGGTCTAAAATTTTACAGTGTTTTTAGGTCTTGCCCTGAAGGTGTTGTCTGATGAAGGCGGCGGGAACGAACTGCTGGTAGCACAGCATCTTCCCGTGCTGCCGGAGCTGCTCCAGGCAAGTCCCCCCTCGGTGTCTCATTCTCTGTCACGCCATGGCCTGCGCTTTAAAGAAAATACAGGAGCATTGGTTGTTATCATTTCAAGTAGGTTTGCAGAATTAATATTTTCCAAGAATTTCATGTGTTTCAAAGTTATTCCAGTATCCTCGGTCACAATATCTATTCATTTAATGAAGGGGGTAGTGGGGACATATATCTTGTTTGTGCATAAGCATAATTAACATGCATAATAGCAGAGGACAACCTTATGGAGAAGAAAATGAAGACTTCTTTGGTTATGATATTTTAGATTTTAAACAAAAGAATAGTAAGAGGGAAACTTTGAAATGACATAAAAATTGAAAAAGGAATTAATTTCTTAAACAAAAGGCGATTGATAATGGGACATGCACATCAAACATTTGTATAAAACGATAAATACCACAAAGGTGGTACCAGCAGAAGATTATAAAATTTAAAACTCTAGTAGAGTACTAAGTTAGGGCTCCGTTTAGCAGAAAACCTTTCCCTGGAAAAAAGGAAACATTCTTTCTGAGCATTTGAGTGCCTTAAGAATATGGCACTGTGATCTTCTCATAAAAAGCCAAAGCATCACTTTCAATGTGAACTCTTCAGGCAAACAGATCAGACAATCATGTCTAAAGATGTTGCTGGTTGAAAATGAGAACCATTTCATTCTCTGTACTTCTACAAAGTCATAGAAGGTCTTGTTTGCCTAGGCCAACACCACCAAGTCTTTCTTTGCCGAAAGCAAAACAACAACAATGACAAAAACTGCTAACAAACAAACACGAATCCTCAGTGTGCAATTAACCTCAAGAAATCCACGTGTTCATTGGGCACTTTATCATCCCTGACTCCTCAGCTTACACTGTACCACATGCCTCACCAAAGGCAAGTACAGAGTCACTTTAATAAATAAATATTTGTTTAGTAAACAAACCATAACAGGGTGGAAAGCAGATGTTAAGTAAAAGCACTCATCTTCTTTGAAGACTTGAATGTAAGGAAACTGAAGGCATTTTGGTCTTGACAGTTAATTATTCCAGAGGTCTTATGATGTTACCTGTTGGAAGGTTAGAGGGAATCCCTCTGTAGAGGATACAGAAGAATGCCTAGGAGCCATAATGGACTGATGTTATGAGTCACCATTCCAAAGACCAAGACTCCCCTAAGGCCACATGAGATGAGGTTCACACTGAAAATGTGTTATGAAGGGGTGCCAGAGTATGAGCACAAGCTTCTGTGTCTGGAGGACAAGAAGGGTGGAGTTGTCAGAGGTCTTTTTGCAAGGATGCCAGGGAACTGCAGAGGAGAAACCTGACCTCAAGGATACAAGGAGACTCACTGGGAAAACTTAGTCCGGGGACGATAAGCTACGGGTGAGATTAAAAGGAGAATTTTGAGAACAACAGAATATTTGTTACTCTATTTTTCCAAAGCCTTGCAAACTATGACCCAGGGACTTGTACCAGATACCTGGGGAGAGGGGCTTATAGCAGATAGGACTGTATGGATAAAATTACTGTAAAACACTTGAGTTCAAGGTGATGCTCTTTACATACTAGTGTAACAAAATGAGTATAACAGATTTTTTCCCTCCCTTTACTGAAGGGGTTATAGAGAGCACACTGGAAGAAATAATGGAAGAATGGATGGTTACTACAGGATGTGACAGAGGACTTGAAGCCACAATTGCCTACATCAAGACCACATTATTCCACTCTTTAAATTCCTCTAGTGGATTCCCACCATACTTCAGATAAACCTGAGAGTCCTTGCCAAAGTGAACAAAATTCTGTGCATTGATCCCTCCCTTTCTCATCAACTCCATCTTCTTCCACTCTCTCTCCCTCTTTCCGCTTCAGCAAGTACGACTTTCTTGCTGTTTCTCAAGCAAGTCAAACCTACTGCAGCCTCTGGGCCTCTGCATTGGCTTCAGTCTGGCCTGCTCTCTCCCTGGATCTTCATCTGGTCTCCTCTCTCATTGCATGCAGGTTTCTGCTTAAATGTCACTTTCTTAGAGAGGCCTTTCCTGAGTTCTAGAACCCCTGGGGACAATTTACGGTTGGGTTAGGCTTCCCCTGTTCTGAAGGTTGAGGCTCAATCAGAATTGTGCTCATTGCTTAACAATATCTCCATTGTGTGCTGAGACTAGTGTGGTCAGGGAAACATGGTCATCAAAGATATGTCTCAGGTTCAGACTGTGATACACTTTTTACTAAAACACTATTCAGTACCGTGACTGGAAGGTTCTTTGAACTACATGATTCTCTGTAGAGTTGAATGCTGGAAGATACTCTACCAAAACTGTTAGCATTCAGCAGTAATGCATCAAAACATGGTAACCAGATCATTCTGAAAACAAAGTTTCTAAGAAATGAGGAACTCTACCAAGCCATATAAGAACATCTAATAGTCTGGTGGAATCCCCTTTGCACACACGTTCCAAGACCTCAGAGTAGAAATGGATTTCCTTGATGTTGTTTGTCAAATAGCCATCAACGCTGAAGACTGCCTGGAGCATAGCAAAAGGAGTCTAAAAATAAAAACAAGTCATCTGACATCCAAAATTTGACAAACAAGCAACCACGCCTAAATCTCTTTTCTCTATGATACAAAGTAATAATAAAACTAACAGAAAAGAGAATTGAGAATGAATATTTTTAACTCCTTTATGCGCAAATATCATGAATGAATATTGACTATAATAAGATTGAATACAGATGAGAGAGCATCTTATTATCAAATTTTAAAAACATGCTTTTAACTTTGGAATGTTTATAGGCAAGTTTGTTTATCTAAAATAAATCATACCCCATTGAATTTCCTAAAGTTACTACAATCCTAACTCATTTAGTACTAGGCGTGACTAACTCATATCAACTTAATAAGTCTTGGCAATATCAAGTGGAAGAGATGGAAAGAGATACTATCACAGTTTATAAACAGAAAAGGGGAACAACTAATGTTACGTGAATCTGTTCACACTTAAGAGTGCCAAGATTTTTTTTTTTAAGTTACAATGCTGATCTTTGTGATAATTAAAGAATAGACACCAGCTGCCCTGGTTTTCATTCATCAGTACCAATGAGGTGGGATTTCTTCAAGTACAGATGTGCACGGCAGGAGTGCACATGTGCCCCGGATATCAGATCTTGCTCTGCTCAGGCAGGTGAGATGTGCAAGAGGGGAAATATTCTGGATTCTCTCCTCAAAATTCATAGAACACAGACCCAGGAAAAGGCCTCCATCACTATGATGTAACCTTTCCAAGTATAGGCAATGTACTGGGATGGGCCCCAGAATTAGATTCTAAGTAAACTTTAGTGGTTCTTCCAGAACTATAATTTGTAATTTAGGAGGAACACGAGCACCTGTGTTTGTCTCGGATTGTTTTCTGAAACCTCCACCTAGGCAGTGTTGATTCATTATCATGATATTTGTCCTAAAATATTCTCCTTTAAAATATACATAATTTGGAGAGATGGCTGATTCTAGAATTGGGACAGGGAAAATTCAAGATGAGTCTGGAGCATCTTGTAGCACAAATAAGTAAGGAAGTGCTCAAAAACCAAAAGGAAAGTGTGATAGTGAGCAATCTATGTTCTTATTAAGTGGCCAAGATGATGTGAAGGTCCTTGATTCTGAAACATATTTTGAAAGCACTGTCCTAGAACCACCACTCCAACATTTTGCCTTTTAGTAAATAAATGAGGGGTGTGAAATGGTGTTGTTTTCCAAGTTCAAGTCAGATTGGCTGCACAACCAGAAACTTCCAAGATAAATGTGCCTTTAAGCTGAGCTGAGTTGCATTATTTATGGATCATTTACACATAAATGATGCTCCTTGTAGCTTATCTGACTATTGAGTACTCCTCTAGGTAAGGAACGTGCTACTAAGATTAACAATGGAGACTACTGTTTGGCATTGGTTATGTTCCAGGGACATATGGCTATGATTGTATTCTAGGGAGTTCTATAGCAGCATGGCCCAGTCACCCCAATGACTATAATCCCACTCTATAAAGCAAAAGGAGTGAATGCACTTACCTAGGCTTTGCTTCCTTCCATTGTTGAATTTCCTCTTTTGCTGGTTCTAGTATTTTCCTTTTTCATGATTTAGTCCCTCATTTTAGTGAAGCATGTCCACTAGACATGTCTTGAGAAAGAAGGAATGGGAATTAGGTAACTTTCAAACTTGCTGGTCTGAAAATGATTTTTTTCTTTGTATTCACATATTTGATGAATAGTTGAAGTATCAATTATTTTAAGTTGAAATTACTTAATGACAAGGTTAAAACACACCTCACAATTCTTTTATTGATGTCATAATAGTTTATCACATTGTGAAATTTTAGTTGCACATTATTGTTTGTTAGTCATCATATAAATGTGTCCCTTTACCCCTTGTGCCCACCCCCAACCACACCTCACAATTTTTAATGCATTGCCTGGCTGTCTTCCATCTACCAGTTTTGCTAGACTGAAAGCCATGCTTCTTCTTTTTTCTTCATGACATAATTATTTTTCTGGAAGTCTTCAGGTTCTTCTCTTTATCCCAGGTATTCTATAATTCATGTTGTTAGTATGCCTGAGTGTTGGTCTTTTTCACTCATTTAGCTGGAATCTCACGTCCTTTAGGTGTGATAAATTTTCTTCTTTAATAATTTACTTTCCTCTGTTTTCTGTACTCTCTTTCAGGGTACCCACGTATCATTTGATGTTGGGCCTGTAGAATTGGTCCACTAATGTTCTGATATTCTATCTCCAATTTTCTATCTCTTCATCTTTTTGCCCTACTTTCTTGATGAGTTCTTCAACTTTGGCTTTCCAAATCTCCTATTGAGTTTTTATTTCTGCTATCATATGTTAATTCTCAAACTTCTTTCTTTTTCTCTGTTTTTTTTTCTCATTTTTATAATACTCAACTATTTTTATGGATGTAGTATCATCTTTTATTTATCTAAATATATTTATCAAAGGTGCATTTTTAAAGTTATCTTATGTTTCCTGTGTTGCCATATTTCTTTAGGTGTCACACTACCTGATTTCAAAATATACTACAAAGCTATAGTAACCAAAACAGCATGTTACTGGCACAAAAACAGACACACAGATCGATGGAACAGAATCGAGAGCACAGAAATAAACCCACACATCTGTGGACAGCTAATTTTTGACGGGAACCAAGAACATACAATGGAGAAAAGAAAGTCTCTTCAATAAATGGTTCTGGGAAAACTGGACAGCCACATGCAAAAGAATGAAAGTAGACCATTATCTTATACTACACACAAAAATTAACTCAAAATGGATTAAAGATTTGAATGTAAGACCTGAAACCATGAAACTTCTAGAAGAAAACATAAGCAGTACGCTCTTCAACATCGGTCCTAGCAACATATTTTCAAGTACCATGTCTGACTGGGCAAGGGAAACAATAGAAAAAATAAACAAATGGGACTACATCAAACTAAAAAGCTTCTGCACAGCAAAGGAAACCACCAACAAAATGAAAAGACAACCTAAAAATTGGGAGAAGATGCTTGCAAACCCTATATCTGATAAGGGGTTAATATCCAAAATATATAAAGAACTCGAGTTCCTTATTTTCTTTCATTTGTTTTGTGCTCTAAATTTTATTTTTACTTTTCATAATTAGCTCAAATGGTAGGCTCATCAATTAGGGGACCTCCAAACATCAGTATCTGTAAGTCTTTCCTTTAGGGCTATTTCATTTCTCCAAAGAAAACAACTTCACCAGTCTTCTGCAGAGGGTATATCCTGGCTGCCAGCATCTCTTAAGAGCAAAGATGAGACACCATTCACTCTAGAACTTTTCCCTTAGCCCTCCTTCAGTTTGTACCTGATCCTCTTTCTACTGTTTTTTCCTCTTTCATTCTTTGTCTTTTTGGTTTATATCTTTTAAAAATATTTCTTTACTGTCATGATTTGAGCTTGTGGTCCACCATAAACATCCACCATGTTTAACCAGTCTTCGCTTCCCCTTGTCCCACAGCGCCTAGAATACAACAGATTCTCCGTAAAGGTTAGCTGGTCGGCTGACTTAGAGTCACAGCCACTGAAACATGGCACAACAGGAGTGAACAGTCTATTCTTTATGACTTTCGTATGCTGAGAAACACTGATATTTCCTCAAATACAGTATAATTCTCCTATGAAAAGAGAGAAATTGTGTTCTTGCCACTTTCCCAGAACAATATCTCAAATTTAGAATTTCAATCACGTCCCCTGATCCCAACCATGGTTAGACCAAGAGCTCCTCAAGAACAGGCTCACATCTGACTCTTTTTTTTTGGTCTGGTACATAGTTAGCTCCTAAAAAAGTTTAACGAAATTTTTCTTTGCATAAAAATGACCCTGGTCTAGGGGCCGCCCGGTGGCGCAGCGGTTTAGTTCGCGCTTGGCAGCCCGGGGTTCGCGAGTTCGGATCCCGGTCGCCCGCCGACGCACTGCCTGTCAGCCATGCCGTGGCGGCGTCCCATATAAAGTAGAGGAAGATGGGCACGGATGTTAGCCCAGGGCCAGTCTTCCTCAGCAAAAAGAGGAGGATTGGCAACGGATGTTAGCTCAGGGCTGGTCTTCCTCGCAAAAAAAAATAAAATAATAAAAATTAAAAAAAATGAACCTGGTCTAAATTGATCTCAGTGACAGTCTAATTTAGTAGCTTGGCAACAAGATGGGAGAATCAGCAATAGTCAGACTGACTAACAACTGTTTTGTTGTTCTGGGCAGGCCTCTTCAAACTGGTATTTTAAAATTTAGTTCACTTTTTGTGGAAGAGAGGAGATGTTGTGCATCAAAGGGTGAGGTGAGAGGACCAGAGGTGGCAGTGCCTCTTCTGGGTCCAAACTTACAGATCCCACTTAACTTTTCCTTTTATAAGAGAAACTCTGCACAAAGAAAGCTTTGCAGTTAACTAGAGAATCCTTTGCAAACTATTTCAGACACTCTATTGCATCCACACAGTTCTTGGAAGTGGAGTAGTGCCGCTGCTACTGGTGGGGAAGTTCTTGTAGCTTATCCCATGTGACTCATATCGTTCTCTGCCTAAAAGGAGTTCTCATATGATCAATTTTCTCTACCTCATTACCTTTCCAGTTCATCTTAGAAATTCACCTCCTGGGTCATTGCTTAACAAGTATTACCTTAATTCAACTTTAGTTAATGTATATCTGTATTAATTGGTTTTTTCTTTAAGTTGGAAAACTGATGTTGGAGACAAAGAAAGGAAAAGAATGTTTGCCTTCATGATCTTGGCGGAGTCACTTCCATGGCAATTCTATTGTCATAGCCTGTCTGGGTAGAGTCTTAGTCTTCACTCAGTTTTCTGGTAACTGGGTGGAGAGTGATTCAGTACTGTGGTCCTGCTTAGAATGATCCTAGTGGTGTTATCTCAAACTTTCATGTCTTTGACTTGGTAACTCTTGGAAGATGCAACTCTTGGCTTATCAAACAAGCTTTCTTTGGACAAGAATGGTAGTCAGAAATGAAACCACAGTGGAGTGAACTAAGCAGCAGCTTTAAAAGTGTTGCATCTGAAGCATATAGCCAGATTTGCTCTTTGAATCTCAGACAACTCTGGAAGCAGGGACACGAAATGTGGAATTTGAAGTATGTGTGAGTGGTGGTGTCATCTTCCCAACATAATGCGAGACATTATTTTATTTCACTTTCTTTTTTCACCTCTAGTATAGACTTCACATTCCTCATATATTGTGCTTAACCTAGACTAAGGTTTGCCTTCAAGCACTCACTGTCTTGATGTTTTCTTGGGCAACTTCTGGATGTTAAACCACTTTAGTTGGACTTGGCTATATTTGCTTACATGTCGGAAGGTGTTATTACCTGTTACCTATCATTCTTTTTTTTTCAATCTATTGTTCTTGATTACTACTATGTCTAAAACCATCTTCTCTGGATGTCTTATTTTTTCCTTTCTTCTTAAAACATTGATTAGTTTGGGCCTTCCTGGGCCTAAATTGCAATAAAACTCTCTAGAAGGCAGAAGTATTATGTTTACTATTGCTACAATGCCAACCAGGAGTGTCTGCTTTATCATTTATTTTTAAATTTCATTTAATTATTTTCATTATTTTATCACTGTCTTTTGTTTTCCTGCAATAAGTCTTAGTGGAACTAGCATGAACTTGAGAGTCAGACAGACTTGGATTCAGTTTGCAAATCTACCACATGTCCTGGCTCTGTGACCTTGATTGAGCTCATTAGTCTTCCTAAGCTTAAATCTAAGGT
This sequence comes from Tapirus indicus, assembly GCA_031878705.1. Lineage (NCBI taxonomy): Eukaryota > Metazoa > Chordata > Mammalia > Perissodactyla > Tapiridae > Tapirus > Tapirus indicus. Next base: position 122,734,630 of record CM062918.1, on the reverse strand, counting down.
CTGACCAAATATCCTAATTTCACAGAATTGTTATGAGGATTATATGATAAAGTGTTATGAGGATTACATTTTACTAATTTGTAATTAGGTTTTGAATAATATGTTCAATTAATTAGGTTAAGTAAGTGTTTTTCAGGCCTCATTGTACACCAAAGTCACCTGGGACACTTAGAAACTACAAATGCCTGAGCCTCCAAGATTCTGATGCAATCAATCTGGAGTGGGACCTGGACAGTAGTAGTTTTTAAAGCTCCCAGGTGATTCTGATGTGCAGCCAGTGTTGAAAACTGTTGGATGAGAGCTCAGTGAATGTTAGTGGTCCTCCTTCTAGGGTGAGGATGAATAACTTTCTCAGGAAACATAAAATGGTAACAATTCTGCAGTCACCATGGAGAATATGAGAGTCTACCGGCTACAGAAACAATCAGTTCTTTCTCACCTACCCTTCTGGTCAGCAGTGCGTGAGGAAAGAGAGAGTCATACATGGCATTGCTTCTTCCCTTTGTACCTACAAAGGCCATTGAATGTGGTTTTATACATTCTGCTGAGAGAGCAGAGACCAGTGTTCTGAGTATCGGCAAGATCAGAATAAACAACAACAGATGTTTTTGGTAGTTATTCCTCAGAGATACTCTACTACAGTGGTATACAAAATTTGATGCAAAATTAAGGGGAAAAATCCCTTAAAATGAGTGAAAATAATTACTACATGTAAATTTACAGATACATCCTGCAGAAATTTTGAAATTTTTAATATTTATTTCTTAGTAAAACTTCAAATGGGAAATAAGTTAGAAAAGCTTTCATATGTGTACTAAAGAAAGTTTTGAGTTTTTTTGAGATAAATGTAAATCAAAGGTTTTCTGTCACCTTATTTGGAAGAATCTGTGAAATGAAGGTTTTGGCTTTCAGTCTACAAAGGAAAAAAATCAGAAATCTCGTAGCAATTTGTTACTAGTATTGGGGGATCCATAATTAAGTTATTCCATACTTAAAAGGTAACTCTAGAAAGTAAGTCAGAACAAACATTTTCACATGCTGACAAAACCAGAATAAGGGTAAGGCCCCTAGGGATGAATAAAGGTCTGATTTCTTTTGTACCTTGTCCAGAGGTCTGACTACAAGGAGAATTAATATACAGTACCATGTCGATGGTAAATACATTATTATTTTTATTATTACCCACACTAATAAATTTATTCATTGCACTGGAGAGACTGTATAAATGACCAAAAATAACCACTTCAAGGAATTACTGCAATGTTTGGAAATGTAAAATAGAAAATTTGCAATGAGAAATGTGTTCCAGAACACACATACAAATTCACATCAAAGACATGCATTATATGTTTGTGGGTTTTCCCATAAAATGCAACTAACATATAGTACTAAAATATTTTATCCTTTTATCAAGCACCTATCAGTTGCCAGGCACTGTGCTAAGTGCCTCATCTCATTCAATCTTCACAACAACCAAACCATGATTATCCCCATTTTACAGATGAGGAAACTAAGGCTCAAAGAGTTTCAAGTCCCCACTACTGTAAACAGCAGCAGCAGCATTACCTGGGAGCCTGTAGGAAATACATAATGGTAGGCTCTTCCCCAGAACTATTGCTTCAGCATCAGCATTTTCACAAGATTTCGGGTGATGCTTATGTGAGAGGAGAAGTGCTTTAAGTAAGTTGCCCAGGCCATGCATTTAGACACTAGCTGAGCCAGGACTTGGCTTAGTCAGTGTTAGTAGAAAGCAGGCTCTACAACGTGTACCCCGGGAAGTAAATGATAATACTATTTTATAAATTCAAAGAGGTAAGACTGCAAAAATGGGCATTGTGCAAGGCACAACTAGGTCAACTCAAGGTGAAGGAGGATAATTATGGTTGCAAACCCTATGGGAATTCCTCTACCTTCACAGCAATGTGGCCCTGATTCTGGGGAGCAAGTTGCATCAGTTTCTCTAACGACTCCAAGTGCCCACACCTCAAAGTCTCTATCCCCTCTCCATTCCACACACAGGCAAGGAGGGGTCAGAGGAGGAAATGCTCCACTTCCCCTTGCTGTGGCTGTCATTGCCATTGCTGAGACTGTCTTCTGAGCTGGGATGCTAGCTCATGCTCCTATAAAAAACCCCTCATAGAATGGCACCTCTTGTGAATTTCCCTGGTTATTGGACACACCTCTTGTTGTAGTTCTCCAAACCTTTGCAAAGGCAAATCCCCCCTCATTTGTGTCTGGGAATCCCCATGGGTATCTCATCTGTGTTCACAGCTAAGTCCCATCAGCTCCTACTTGGTGCCCTATGTTTTCTCTTTTCTCCCCCAATTTTCCTATTCCCAACCCCCTTAATTATGTGCACAGATACTGTTCTTCAGCTACTCACAACTGTGGCTTCACCTGAAAACTTCTCTGTCTGCCACACAGCACCCAACGCTTCCAGTATTCCGGGAAGTCCTTTGGAGCCAAAGGCAGGCTATAACTTGCACAGCCTGCAAGAAGAAAGACACTTCCCTGAGGGCCCCCCTCTCCCTATCCCTGGGGAGCTCATATTGATACCGAACGAAATGGGCTCTCCTCCTGGTGAGTTAAGTAAGACTCTACACCAGTGGAAGTTGTCTCACAAAGTAAAGTGTATTTGCAGCAAACAGGAGGCCATGGGGAATCATTTCCAAAGTCATGGCGTCCCTGAACAAAGGGAAGCAGGAACTTTTATTTTGGTTGGGGAATGAGTATGCAAAAGGGAGAGGCAGGTACACTGCAGATTAGGGTAATGAGGCTTAATCTCCTCTTGAAGAGATCTTCGCATTAGAAATAAGGCAAGGTCACAGGTGTAGCTCTTGTAGGGAGGCTTGGTTAGCTTCAGGGTGGTTGCTGGGTGTGTCTCCTTAACATAAAACAACAACCTGGAAAAACAGTTAAATGCTTCCAAACCCACCCTTGAGTTCCTCAGGGGGCTAGCTGGTGACAATATGAAGACCTAAGCCACATGACCACATAACAGCCCAGTCACCCCTCAGCTAAGACTTCAGTACTGGACCAGGCTCTTATGCCTGGTTTTCTCTTCCTGTATAGCACTATCTGTTCACATCACTGTATAAAGGGGCTTTGTACAGTACCTAGTGCATAATAGGTGCTCAATAAATATTTATGGTTTTGAATGGATGATTAATTCTCTCTCCATAGTTCCTCAAGCAGATTCTGGCAAGCCTGGCCACCAAATCACTAGACATGCTCAGACTTATCTGAGACACCTCAGTGGAGACAGCTTAAGCTCTCAATGGGACTCCCTTCCATTAACAGGAGGATGGGTTTAACAAAGATTGATGTTATTAAAAATTAGAGAGGAGGCACTGTGGTGTTCCTTCCTCCCTCCACATGCCTGCCAGATACGTGGCATTCCCTGCCTCTCTCCCTTGCAGGCTTGTAACCTGTGGCTCCTAGGAGGCTGCTTCCTCTCCTGAGACACTTCATCTACCATTTCCAAAGCTACATGAAATCAAGGCCCAGGCCTGGCTTCCCTGGCTCCAGGGCAATGTGGTCAAATGGGACTTGTGAGGGCTTCCTCAGCCACCTCCTTGCTGCAGCTGCACCTGACCCAGCACCAAGGAGATGGGACTTCTCCCAATGACACGCTTGACACTTGCCAAGAAATCTCTAATCTCAGGGGATATGTGAATCAAGACACCAGGGAATTGTATGCTTGCGTTGATTTCTTTTCAATAGGGAAAAGAGTATACAGCCAGAGACTAAACTAAGTGCTGTAAAATTAATTATTGCATTTAATTCAATTCTTACAGCCCCTTCCTGAGATAAAACACTTTTTAGGTGAGGAAACTAAGGCTGAGCTAGGCAAGTTAACAAATTAGGTAGCTAATTTAGAATTTACTTGTTATAAAATAATTTAATAATTATTTACTAATAAGTTAGGTAGCTAAGAAGTTAATAAGTGGTATAGGCTGGATTAAAATTCCTATCTGGTTGCCTCTACATCTGGTCAGAGTCTTTTTCACTTTTTGGTGAGTAAGGTTGGCCCTGAGCTGACATCTGTTGCCAATCTTCCTCTTTTTGCTTGAGGAAGATTGTCTCTGAGCTAACATCTGTGTCAGTCATTTTGTATGTGGAATGCTTCCACAGCATGGCTTGATGAGTGGTGTGTAGGTCTGTGCCTGGGATCTGAACCTGTGAACCCCAGGGCTGCTGAAATGGAGCACACAATGTTAACCACTACGTCACCAGGCTGGCCCCATGGTTAGAGTCTTTTGACAAGTGTAGACACTGGCCCGGGGGACTGATGGGGTCTATGTGCTGACGGGGCGTCTTTGTGAGTATGTGCACTCATCCTAAGCCAGGAGAGAATCAGTGACTGAGTTTAAATGAGGGAAATGAGGTATGTGGTGTTATTTGAGTTTGCATCTCACTACACCTATAGAGGCTGCTAACCAAGTTCACTTACAGTACAGTAAGTGTACAGTAACTCCTACTGAAATGCTTGGTGGGTCCCTGCTGTGGGCAGCAGTCTGAGGTGGTGCCTAGTTGTCCCTACCTAACTGTCAGCAAGAAACTCAGAAAAGTAGTGTGGGCCCTGTGGATGGTGCTGACAGAAGAATGTGCTGCTTCTGCCAATGGGAGGCCATGCCAACAAGAGCCACCATCATTGTGACTTGGTGGCGAGACATGCCCAGGAAGGTATTGCCAGCAACAGCTGTCTCCACTGAGAACCAGTTCCTCTCCAGAGCCTGTAGAAGCCACAGACTGGCACCACCCCTGAGAGACAGTCTAAGACCACCTTTGGGAGCCCAGATAGCATGTAGCCTGGGGAGACCTGGCTCCCCTCACCATTCCCAGCATGAGTCACATTTGTGAGGATAGAGTTTGTTGATCTTTCAGGAAACTCCTCAAGGAGAGTGAATAACAAATTCCCAAATGAAAAACTGGCAGGATTAGAGGCACTGAAACTTGAGGTTTGGGGAGACTTCTGCAAGAGAATTTCAATTCTGACTGGGTCCCTTGGCTGGGGAGCGCCTGGAGAAGGACGGCTACATGTTATCTTTTGCCACTTGCCTTGGGACATCTGGCCAACAGCTGTTTACAGAAAGTCATCTCTTCAGCTTTGGGGGTCATCATCCTCGCTGTGCAATGATTTTTTCCCTTAGAATTGATTTTTCCCTCTGGCACCTCCAACTACCTGACATCTATTTTTGAGGTGTAACCTAATTCCCTCCTGAAATTTCTTGATGTTTCTCTGAGGCTCTCGCCTTGCTCTTTATTTTCAAACACTTTTCTGGGAGTTCTATTTACATGACTTTGCTTAAGGGTCCCCAGACTCCTCTCAATCAACTGTGTCGGTCTGCCAGGGCGGGCCATTCTTTCATCATTTCATTCCTGTTTGGGTCTTGTCTTGCAGCTCCCTAAATGTTCCCTTCATGTTCCCACCACCCAAACATTTCACTCTTCAGTCTCACACAAAAACACCCTCAGCAATGTTTACATATCATAAGCTACCTTTTTCTAGGGCTTGAGAAATTCTCTAGGAAAAACTTAGTCATTTGTGGAGGCTTCTTTAAACTCTATCATTCTGCTGAGTTTCCAGGTAATTAGCTAACTGCAATGCTTGTGGCCTAAGAGAGCCTCGGATTACCTTCTCCAAGCAGGCCAAGAACATTCCCATGGCACTAGGCAGAGTTTCCGAGGGTGCGAGGTCACTGCCAATCCCTCCCTCACTGAAATGTGACAGAAAGTGCTGGTTGTCCCACAGGCTTGGTGTGGAGACTGAATGACATAATGTATCAATGCATTAATGTATATTAATAAATACAGCACAATGCCTGGCCTTCCTTCCATCGGCATTATATGTCTTTGATGCAAAATATGTTTGAATTCCTTTCGAGCCATCATTTGCATTCTAACATACTTTGACTCTCTTGTGACCAGGTGGCCCTAAAGAGATGATTTTTATGAATTTGAAAAGTCTTTGCAAAGACTTTGCCTTGTATATATGGATTATTTTTCCTAACAAATTGCATCTTTTAAATGTACTAGTAACCAGATAACTCAAGTTTCTGAAGTTTTCTTTTTCTAATTTGTTTTTCTTTTTCCTACACAAAAAGATTGCTAAAATATGTACTGAATTCTCATTAAAGGCAACACCTCCCTATATTCTCAGATGAATATGCTGTAAGAAGATTAATTATGTATTTTTTTCAATAAAATGATTTCAGTAATGTCTTTTTTTTATTAAAAATCTTTTCTCAGGGCTGGCCCAGCGGTTCAGTGGTTGAATTTGCACGTTCTGCTCCGGTGGCCCAGAGTTTGCAGGTTAGGATCCTGGACGCGGACCTATGCACAGCTCATGAAGCCATGCTGTGGCGGTGTCCCACATATATATATATATATATATATATATATATATATATATATATATATATAAATACAGGAAGATGGGCACAGATGTTAGCTCAGGGCCAAATCTTCCTCAGCAAAAAGAGGAAGATTGACAACAGATGTTAGCTTAGGGCTAGTCTTCCTCACCACAAAAAAAAAAAAACTTTTCTCATTACCTTGATGAAATGTTGTAAGCATCATTTCTTGTCTTGTTCAGACTCACCTTTTTGGTTGAGAGTAAAAAGATTGTATACTCATACTTAATGCTGAAATATTTTATTGCAAATATTCCAGACCAAACATGTTTTAATTTTTCTTTTTTAACTCACTTTAAATTTGAAAATACAAAATATGTTTTAAAATTAATCAACAACTGAATATACACCTTAAAAGAGCATCTGAGAATGCCAAAAATATGATAAGACCCAATAAGAGGTCATTATTATTTAATTATTTTAATCATTTAGTCATTTAGTTATGGCAAATATGCATAAACCAATAGATTACTAGGCCTGGAAATTCTTTTCCCCTAAATCAGGACTATTAATTTTTGTCCAGCTTTATTGCGGTATAATTGACACATAAAAATTGAATATATTTAAGGTAGGCCATGTGATGATTTGATATATCTGTACATTGTGAAATTATTATCACAATCAAATTAACTAACACATCCATCACATCATATAGTTAACATTTTGTGTGTGTGTGGTGAGGACACTTAAGATCTACTCTCAGGAAATTTCAAGTATACAATATAGCATTATTCACTATAGTCACCATGCTGTATGTTAGGTCCCCAGAACTTATTCACCTTATAACTGAAAGTTTATACCCTTTGAGCAACATCTACCTATTTTCCCAATCCCTAGCCCCTGGCAACCACCATTCTACCTTCTGCCTCTAAGAAGTCTACCTTTTTAGATTCCACTTAGGAGTCAGATCATGCAGTTTTTGTCTTTCTCTGTCTGTCTTACTCCACTTAGCATAATATCCTCCAGGTTCATCTATGTTGTCATTCATGGCAAGGTTTCCTTCTTTTTTATGATTGAATAATATTCCATTGTATATACAGTCACATGTTCCTTAATGACAGGGATATATTCTGAGAAATGCATCATTAGGCTATTTCATTGTTGTGTGAACATCATAGAATGTACTTACACAAACCTAGATGGTATAGCCTACTACACACCTGGGCTATGTGGTAGAGCCTATTGCTCCTGGGCTACAAACCTGTACAGCATGTTACTGTACTGAATACTGTAAGCATTTTAACACAATGGGAAGTATTTGTGTATCTGAACATAGAAGAGGTACATTAAAAATATGGTATAAAAGATAAAAAATGCTGCATCTGCACAGGGCACTCACCATGAATGGAGCTCACAGGACTGGAAGTGGCTCTGGGTGAGTGAGTGAGTGAGTGGGGAGTGAATGTGAGGGCCTAGGACATGACTGTGCACTACTGCAGACTTTGTAAACACTGTACACTTAGGCTACACTAAATTTATTAAAAATATTTTTCTTTCTTCAATAATAAATTAATCTTAGCTTACTGTAACTTTTTTACTTTATAAACTTCTAAATTGTTTTCACTTTTTGACACTTTTGTGACAACACAGGTTACAACACAAACACATTGTAGAGCTGTACAAAAATTTTTTTCTTTATATCCTTATTCTATAAGCTTTTCCCTATTTTTAAATTATTTTGCATTTTTCTACTTTTTAAACTTTTTCATTAAAAACTAAGACATAAACACACAAATTAGCCTAGGCATATACGGGGTCAGAATCATCAATGTCACTGTCTTCCACCTCTACTTCTTGTCCCACTGGAAGCTCTTTAGGGACAATAACACACATGGAGTTGTCATCTTCTGTGATAACAATGCCTTCTTCTGGAATACATCCTGAAGGACCTATCTGAGGCTATTTTTGAGGAGGTGTCACTCTTTTCAGAAATACGTCCATGGTGGTTTGCTTGGTGTTTCTTTTTTTCATCATAGATTTGCTTGTAAGCAGATAATGCACCATGAACATTCCTTTCAGTGTTGGGGTCCATGTTTTCAAACTTTTTAAGAAGCTTGTTGAAGTCTGCAAAAACTTCTGCTAAACTCTTCATTTCTTCTCCTGCAGTTTCCTTTTCTCTTGCCTCTTCTTCAGCTATGCATTCCTGTTCCAAGTCCAGCAACTCCTTTAGTCAATTCCTCAGGAGCCACCTCTAGGAACTCCTCAATGTCATTCACATCGACGCCCAGGTTAAAGGTGTTTGCCATCTCAACCACAGCCTTGTTGATTTTTTGCAACCTCCTCATCCTCAGCAAATCCTTTGAAGTCATGGACAAATCTCTTGACTGTCTTCTTTCAGATGCCATTCATCTGCTTCTTGTGACATCACCCCACACCCAAGCAAGGCTCTAGTGCAGTCATAGGTGTTGTAGTCTTTCCAGAGTTGCATGAGTGTCTCCCTCAGTTGCAGCAATAGCCTGGGCAAAGGTCCTTCTTAGGTAGTTGACCTGAAAGGCTTCTATTAATCGTTGATCCATTGGTTGGATCAAAGAGGTGCTGTTTGAAGGGAGAAACACCGCTTTGATATTGGGTTGAAGATCACCAGTAAAATGAGGATGTCCAGGAGCATTATCAACAATAAGCAAAATCTTAAAGGTAATGTTATTCTCCAAACAATACTTCTCCATTTCACTGGCATAGCAATTCAAGAAGCAAGCAATTCCAAGATAGAATTCTTCTCCTTGGAAGAAGATCTGAGTCATTTATGACTTCTTATTGCTCCTGTGGTACCCTGGCAGTGTGTGCTTATTGATATGCTTGAAGGCCCTGGGGTTCTCACCGTGCCAGATCACGAAGGGTTTTAATTTGTAGCCTGCAACATTGCCCCAAAGCAGAACTGTTATCCTCTTTTAAAAGCCTTGAAATCTGGCATTGATTTGGCCTCCTTGTGGATGAAAGTTCTTTCAGGCATTCGTTTCCAGAATAGGGAGGTTTCATCCATACCGAATATTTGCTCTGGCAAGTAATTTTCCTCCACAATCTGCTTATCTAGAGTTTCCAAAAATTCTTCAGCTGCCTTCACATCAGCACTCACAGACTCACCACTCATTTTCACATTATATAATGAATAATGATTCTTGAATTGTTTAAACCACCCAGCGCTAGCAGTAAATTCAACATCATAGTTGGGTCTCAGCCTTTTCTTTCAACATTGCAAACAAACTTTTTGCTTTGGCCATGATCGTCGTGGTGCTGAGAGGGATACGCTTCTGTGTCTGGTCTTCAGTCCAGGTCATTAGAAGTTTCTCCATGTTTGATATAAGCCCTTCTCAAATTTTTGTTAGTCTCATTACATTCAATAAAGCAGATCCTTTAACAACTTCTGTCACTTTGTTGTTCTGCAAGAGCATTCTATGGTGGAATGGGACATGCCTGACTGGTGAGCAATAACCATCACTGATTTTCCACCTTTGTAGTCCTTAATCACTTTTAATTTTGTTTCCAGATCAATCACTTGATGTAGCCTTTTACTGGCAATATTAGCAGTGGATTTTGTATTCTTAGGGGCCATGATGACCAAAACAATATAAGATTAAGTCAAGCACAAGAGAAAATGATTCAATCAAGAGACGCAGTAACCATGAGATGTATGAGGCTGCTGCCAATGTTTCATGGTATACTGTTTTACAGTAAACTTTATTTTTATAGATAGAAAAAGTACACCCTAAAATAACAAGTATGTTATATTAAATACATAAACTGGTAACATAGTTGTTTATTATCATTATCAAGTATTACATACTGTGCATAATTGTATGTGCTATTCCTTTTTTTTTTTTTTTTTTTTTTTTGGTGAGGAAGACCAGCCCTGAGCTAACATCCATTGCCAATTCTCCTCTTTTTGCTGAGGAAGACTGGCCCTGGGCTAACATCCATGCCCATCTTCCTCCACTTTATATGGGACGCCGCCATGGCATGGCTGACAAGCAATGCGTCAGCCGGCTCCTGGGATCAAACTCGCCAACTCCGGGCTGCCAAAGCGCAGACTAGACCACTGTGCCACTGGGCGGCCCCTATGTGCTATACTTTTATATGACTGGAAGTGCAGTAGATTTGTTTACACCAGCATCACCACAAACACCTGAGTAATGCATTGCCCTACAATGTTCCAATGGCTACAATGCCACTAGGTGATAGGAATTTTTCAGCTTCATTATAATCTTATGGGACCACTGTTGCGTATGTGGTCTGTCATTGGCTGAAATGTCAGTATGCAGCTATTCAGGTCCTTTCCCCATTTTTAAATTGGATTATTTGATTTTGTTGTTATTGAGTTGTAGACATTCCTTATATTATTTGAATATTAACTCTTTATCAGATTTGTAAATATCTGTATTTGTATTTGAATCCTAAAGCTCCCACAAAGTCACCTTTGTCCCTGGGTGGCTACCAAATTACTGTGGGAGGATGTGAGCAGGAAACCTCCTATTCTGCCATCTTGCTGACATCACTTCCAGGCTTATTAATATGCATACTTGATAACAGGTTTATTTAATTCAATAGATTTTTTTCCCATCATTAGGTAACAGGCACAAATACCTGACAACTCTGGTAAAAGAAGATTGGAGGTGAGGTTAGAAATGAAGTGGAGGGGGGCAGCTGGAACTAACATTTATGGTATTGTGATAAGGTTGGTGACCCTCTCTCCACCTCCCTCCAAAACAATCCCAAACTGGACAAAATTAGCAAAACAACTGTTTCTAATTGATTGCAGATGGACAATAAATTGAAAATTGTTTATTATTGAAAAACCCTTAGAGTGTCAGGTAAGAATGTGGGAGTCTATGGTCTATTTGCTAGGGGTTTCTTCCATTCCCCCTACAACCTGATGATAACTATAGTTTTAGTAGTTTGGAACTGGCCTCAAAACTTGCAGCTTTGCCACCAGAGGTGGTAGGCTTGATTTGTAGCAGGAGACAGAAACTCACAGCTTTGCAGCATTGCTATATTTACTGGAATTAAGTCAATAGTAACCTGAAGTGGATTATGATATTTTGATAAATTAAAGATTCATCTTGTAATCCCCAGTGCAAAGAAATCTCAAAAATATACTTAATACAATGAAAGGGAATTAAAATTACGCACAAAGTATATCTTTTTAGGGGCCGGCCCCATGGCGTAGTTGTTAAGTTTGCATGCTCTGCTTCGGTGCCCCGGGGTTCGCAGGTTCGGATCCTAGACGGGGACACATGCACCGCTTATCAAGCCATGCTGTGGTGGCATCCCATATAAAGTAGAGGAAGATGGGCATGGATGTTAGCTCAGGGCCAGTCTTCCTTAGTAAAAAGAAGGGCATTGGCAGTGGATGATAGCTAAGGGCTAATCTTCTCAGCAAAAAAAAAAAAAAAAAAAAACTGTTTAACCAAAAAAGAAGACAGTAAAGGAGGGACAGAGGAACAAAAAAGATGTGAGACATATAGAATAGAAATACCAAAATGTAAATGGACTAAACACTCCAATTAAAAGGCATAATTAAAAGGCATAGAGTGTCACATTGGATAAAAATGATACAACTGTGTGCTCCCTACAAGAGATACACTTTAGGTCCAAAGACACAAACAAGTTCAAAGTAAAAAGATGGAAGAAGCAGCATGCAAATAGTAACACAAACAGTGATGGTAAGAGGGGTATAGGAACTATACTAACATCTCACACATGTATTATTTCACTATTTCTGTGGATCTGAAATCTAGGCATGTCCTAACTGGATCCTCTGCTTAGAATCTTCCAACAGCAATCCACGTATCAGTCAGAGACCTTATGGTCTTCACATAAGACCACTCTTGAGTGAAGCTCAATTGGAGAAGGATCTGCTGCCAAGCTCATTCATGTTGTTGGCAGAATCAACACCTTGCAGTGGTTGGACTGAGAAGTCATATTCTTGTGGGCTGTTGTCCAGAGGCCACCCTCAGCTCCTTGCCATGTGGGGTCTCCAACATGCCCACTGGCTTCCTCAAAGCCATCAGGGGAGAGAGAGTGAGACTCCAGTAAGATTATTGAGCAATTTGACCTGTTGACATGTATAGAAAACTCTACCAACAACAGCAGAATACACATTCTTTTCAAGAACACATTGAACACTCTCCAGATAAGGAATGAATAAAGCTTTAAGCTGCTAAGTGTGTGGATATTTGTTATGAAGGAGTAGATAACTAATACAAAGGGAAACTTCTTCAACTTGATAAAAGGCGTCTCTAAGAAATCTATAGCCAACATCACACTTAATGGTGAAAGCTTGAATGTTTTCCCTCTAAGATTGGGAATAAGGCAAGAATACTTACTCTCACCACTTCTCATCAACACTGTGCTAGAGGTTCTAGCCAAGAAAGTAGGGAAGGGAAAAGAAATTAAAGGCATATAGATTGGAAAGGAAAAAGTAAAACTTTTTATTTGCAGACAATATGATTCTGAAGAAAATTCTGTGAAATTTATAAAAATTTTAATCTAGTACGTGATTTTAGCAGGATTGCTGGATAGAAGATCAATGATCAATATACAAAACTCAACTGTATTTTTATATATTAGCAACGAACAATCCAACAATGAAATTATGAAAATGATTCCATTTACAAAGAATACTCCTGTTAGGAGGAGGAGGAGGAGAGAGAGACAGACAGACAGACAGACAGAGAGACAGTGGGAGAGAGAATGAGAGTATTCCTCTAGGAATTGAAAGAAGACTGGGAGAGTGGTTTGAAATAAAGTTATAGAGGGTACAGGAGGGGTGGGTCATGAAGTTCCTTTGCAAGTTATATTAAGAAGTTTGGACTTTGGCCTGAGAACTAGTAGAAAATATTTGAGGGTTTTATGTTTTTAAAGAAGGAGAATAGCATAGCATTTCTGCTTCATAAAGATCATTCTGGCTGCAGTGTGGACTGAGAAGGACAGAGCTAGATTTAGAGAGACAGTTAGAATGCTGTTGCAATAATCCAGGCAAGGGGAGAATTAGAAAAACTGGAAAGAAGTGGTCAGATTTGAGGGCTATTTTGAAAGGTAAGTAATCTGAAAATGATTGGGTATATAAGCAAAAGTATGACTCAATAACAAATATTCTTAATGTTTTCTCATGAATACAGAACTTCCTGAGAAAGTTGCCTAGATGGGCTATGAAAATTGGTTCCAAGCAAAGTCATATTTCCTCATGGAAATTTCCTCAATCTCTTTTACCTGGTTGCTTGCAAATTACAGTCCTCAACTGTGGCAGTTGGGGTAGATGAACTTTAGAGTCTCTTTAGATGTTAGAGATCCTTGGACAATAAACTAGCTCCTGGACAAAATGCTCAGAGGATAAATGAAGTAAAAAAAAAGGGAACATCTGGAAATGAGCAATAGATTTAAAACTCTTCTATCAAAGGACAAAAACTCCAAGAACAAGACAAAATGATGAAACTGGGCCATATTTTTAAAAATGATTGCTTATTTACTCATTTATTCATTCAACAAATATTTATTGTGTATTTACTACTTGTCAGGGGTTATTTTAGGCATTTAAGGCACAAGAATGAGCAGGACAATAAGGTCCCCTTACCATAATGAAACTTGTAGTTTAGTGGGGAGAGAAGCACAATAAACAGATAAATGAGTAAGATGATCTCAGAGATTCGGAAGTAATTTGAAGGATACAGACTTGGAGATGTAGTAGAGACAGTGGCTGGGAGGGAGTTCAATGAATAGGGTGATCAGCAAAGGCTCCTCTGAGAAAATGGCATCTAAATTGAGATGAAGGAGCTCCCATGGCGTCATTATGTATTATAGCTGTAACAAATAAAAGATTTAAAATAGTGAAGATGTGCTCATATTCTACTTAGTTCTAAACTAATATCATTGATAGAACCAGTGAGTTAACTGACAAGTTGAGGCTGAAATATTTTTTGTTTTCTTGAATTTTTTTCTAACATCCTAAAACTGAGAATAATAGAAAATAAGTACAGCCAAGTTCTAAAGGGAGATGCTGACAACATCCGGCTTACGAGCAATCTTCATCATGCACCTCTAGCTTATGTAAGAAAAGATCAGACATTTGAAGGGATGATTTGAGAGTACCTTTAACATAATGAGTTGAAGGTCAATGAAAGAGTATCCCTCTTCTCCTTATGAGGTCAGCCAGACTGTTCATGGCTCTTGCAGCAAAATGTCATGCAGAGCTTCCTATAAGGTATTCTTTAGAAGCAACCTTCCAATCTCTCCTGTCTCTATATTCTGGAAGCAAAAATGTTGGGGTACATGAGAAACTGTTTTCTGGTAAATGCCCAGAACTGGTAAGTGGGAAAACTAAACAGATAGGAGACGCGTGAGCCTGTTTGCAGTCCTGGACTTCAGCTGTATACAGCGATTGTTCAGGCAGAAAGAGTCCTTTGTCCACAACCAACCCATCTCTCAACTTCTTGGTTTTCATGTTATTTTCCCTGATTCTGTTGGAATTTCCCAGCTCTGGAGTGGTGCTCTGTTTTCTACTTCTCTGGCAACTTATCTCTAACACATCTTTGATTCCCCTCGTCAGCCTGAGAACTAGGATGACTGTTTTCCAAAATGCTCAGCCAATTCACATGCCCACCAGCAGTGTATGAGAGTTCTGATTTCTCCACATTCACAGCAACCCTCATTACTGTCTGTCTTTTTAATTACAGCCATGCTAGTGCTTGTGAGGTGGTATCTCACTGTAGTTTTGATTTGCATTTCTGTAAGGACTAACGATGTCACATATCTTTTTATGTGCTTTTTGTCCATTTGTATTTTTTCTCTTGAAAAATGTCTATCCAAATCTTTTGCTCATTTTTAAACTGGATTATTTGGTTTTTTATTATTGAGTTGTAATTGTTCCACGTGTACTTGCAAGGAATATATATGCTACTGTTGTTTGGTGGAGTGCTCTATTGATATCTGTTAGGTCTAGTTTTGTATAATGTTGTTCAAGTCTTCTATTTCCTTGTTGATTATTTTCTAGTTGTTTTATCCATTATTGAAAGTGGAATATTGAAGTCTCCAACTATTATTATTGAATTGCCTATATCTCCCTTCAATTCTGTCAGTCTTTGATTCATATAATTTCGGGCTCTCTTGTTTATAATTGTTATATATTCCTCATGTGTTGACCCTTTTATTATTATAAAATGTTCTTCTTTGTCTCTAGTAACAATTTGTCTTAAACTCTATTTTTTATGATATTAGTATAGCCACTCAAGCTCCCTTTAGGTTACTGTTTTCATGCTATATCTTTTTCTATTATTTTATTTTCAACCTATTTTTACCTTTAAATATAAAATGTGTCTTTCACAGACAGCATATAGTTGAAGCATAGAGTTAGGGAAGGGGAAATTAGTTTAGGTCAAGTTAAAATGCCACAAATGTCACTGTTCTTAATGAGACTCAGCCATTTCTCTTGGATAAATTCTCCCTTAATTTCTGTAAGCCTTTGGTTAATTTTAACCTTTCTGAAAAGGCAGATTCTGACAATTTTTGCTAGTGTTCTCATTTGTTGTATGGGTGAAAAGATTTTTGGAAGTTTTACTCCACCATTTTCACTGATGTAACTGTGCAATCTGATTTTTAAAAATGGCATATCAACCAAAGATACTGAGGTATTCACAAATGACTATAAACTATAAAAGAGAAACTGTAATATAATATTGGAAAGGCATAAATAATAATTGAAAAGCTTGCATGCATGCCTTATGATGACTGCATTATATAATGGTTGTTGGTTAGTGGTTCAAAACAGAATTATTTTTAGAGCAAGGGCAAAAGAATCTACTTGACTTATGAGAAGATTTGGAATTGTTTCTATACCTTTATAATTTAGTCGAGACATAAGCTACTTTTAGTTCCTCTGAATGGACAATTTTATTCTCTTGAGAATGAAGAGGTCTCTGAGAATACATTTCCCTTTGCTTAGAATAGAATCATTCCTTAACATGCTTGACTATCTCATCCTTGTTTTTTAGAACTCAAACTAGAAATTTATTTCTCTGAGATATAATCCCTGACAACCAAGTCCAACCAGGTCAAGTGATCCTTCTATATGCTTCCATGGCATCCTGAATTTATATACTTATAATATCTATCACACTAAACTGCAACTGCCTCTTAAATGTCTATATTCCCCAATAGACTTGACTTTTGGCGAGATAATCTTCACTATATTTCTAGCACCTAGAAGACAACTCAATACATATTTTTTACTAATTAAAATAAGTTGGATCATATCAGAGCAAAAAAGATTTTAAAAAATATTTTAGAATTCTGCTTCCATAACATCTTTCACATCTCTATCTTCTTTCTCACTAATTTACTGAGAATAGGTTGATAATTCCTGGGGAAGTCCTTGAACTCATAATTGACCCTTTGCTAACAAAAAGTACTATATTATTTTATTTTGATCTAGCTAATTAACATCCCTGGAAGAGTTTGAAAAAGAAAAACCATTGTTTTCGTAGGATATTGTAGAAGTTCACCAGACAGGAAATCATTTGGGGAATTATTTCCAAAGAGATCCTTATTATAATAACACATATATTGTGTATGCATTTGAAACCTCTCAAAAGCATTTGAATGGGAAAATTCCATTTGCTGAGTATCATTGGAAAAATTACACATCAAATAGGAGCTATTTTTACCATATAGAAAGTGAATGTCTAACATCATAATCTCTATGAAGAATCAGAAAATTAAGCAATCCCCCAAACCTCCCTAAAGGCAAACTCAAACCATGGGCTCTAATCATTTCAATTATGTTTATTTATTCACCCAGTAAGTTTATTCATTGATTCAGTAGACTCATTCATTAACTTACAGTCCAGGTATTGTGCTAGATCCTTGGAATTATAAAGATGAATGAGACTGGTTTCTTCCTCTGAGAAATTTACATTCTAGGAGGAAAGACAGACATGGAAATACATAATTACTCTTTAATGTGATAATTGCTCTTACGAATTTATTTGCAGGAGACTATGGAAGTGGAATGGAGAGAGCATATAACTCGGGCAAGAGTAAGAAGAGATCTTACAGGAAACATAATTAAATCATCTTGAAATAAAAATATAAGTTATTCAGTTGGATAAAAGAGGGAAATATATTACAAGTGAAGGTTACAGAAAAGAAGTAACAGGATATTAAAATGGGATCTCTTCTATTCTGGAGTTTTGGATGATGCTTCTAAGCTGAGAATAATAGGTGTCAAAACCCTACGCATTCTAAGATAGGCATTAGATCATCCATTAAGGCTCCCACTGGTGCAGCCACTATGGAAAACAGTACTGAGATTCCTCACAAAACTAAGAATAGAACTACCAAATGATCCAGCTATTCCACTGCTAGGTGTTTATCCAAAGAACATGAAAATACCAACACGTAAAGATACATGCACCTGTGTGTTCACAGCAATACATGCAGCATTGTTCACAATAGCCAAGACTTGGAAGCAACCTAAGTACCCATCAAAGGATGAATGGATAAAGAAGATGTGGTATATATACACAATGGAATACTACTCAGCCACAAGAAATGATGAAATCCAGTCATTTGTGACAACATGGATGGACATTGAGGGTATTATGCTAAGCGAAAAAAGTCAGAGGGAGAAGGTCAAAAACTGTAAGATTTCACTCATAAATAGAAGATAAAAATAAAAACAAACAAACACGTAGAGACAGAGATTGGATTGGTGGTTACCAGAGGGGAAGGGGGGACTCTAGCAAGAGTTGCACAGTCAGTGGCAGAGGTATCCTGTTTCTCAGTCTAGTGGATTTTCTATATATCATTTGACTTCTTTTAGTGTATTTGCTATAAAACTACTCTAGCGATGGTTCTCCACCCCACTCCCAAATTCTCAGAAGTACTCACTCAAAGAAACTCAAAATTATTCAATTTTTGTATTAACATTATATCATAGGGCCTACAGGCATAGATCTGTGTTCTGCTTATGTTATTCTGATTAAGCATGAAGGGATTAGCTTGTACAAAATTATACCACACAAGGATAGGCTGTTTTCTATGAATTATCCTAAGAAGAGTTCTTCTTACCCTGCCTTTCCATTGTGGCCAATAGAATCCTGAGAAAAGTATTATTTGATTCACTCAAGTTCAGATACTGTTGATTAAAAACAAGTGTGGGGGGTGAAAGGGGTGATTAGGCACAGGTGTGGGGTGATGGATTGTAATTAGTCTTTGGGTGGTGAACAGGGTGTAATCTATGCAGAAATAGATGTATGATGATGTACACCTGAAATTTATACAATGTTATAAACCAGTGTTACTGCAATAAAAAATAAATTAAAAAAAAAAGAGAAGAGCCATTAGAGAAGGATAATAAACAAACAATGGCTCCCAAAGGTCCACCAATTTGGCTACTATCAGTTTTTGTGGTAGACATTATTAGAGGTCTTCTCCTCCCTAGACAATGAAAAGACACACATCTCAGATCCTGCGTTTAGGTGGGACAGTAAGAGTAGTTCTTGTCAATGAACTTGATTAGAAGAAACATGTCTCATGTCTTAATCCATTCAGGTTGCTAAAACAGAGAATCATAGACTGGGTGACTTATAAGCAACAGAAATTTATTTCTCACAGTTCTGGATGCTGGAAAGTCCAAGAGTCCAAGATCAAAGCACAAGCATGGCTGGGTTCTGGTGAAAGTCCACTTCCTGGTTCACAGTAGACTGTCTTAATGTCTCTTCACATGGTGGAAGACTGAGCGATCTTTTGGGGGCCTCTTGTATAAAGGCACTAATCCCATTCATAAGATCTATTCAGTTCCCAAAGGCCCAACCTCCAAATACCACCATATTGGGCATTAGGATTTAACATATGAATTCTGGCAGGACACAAATATTCAGTCCATACAACGTCACTTCCTGATTAAGGCAGTGAAGAGCTCTTTTTTTCTCTGCTACAGAGAATCTGGAGACACATTTTAAAATAACGGAGTCATCAAGTGGTTAAATTTCCATCTGCTGCTGGATGCAGCAACTTGCTAGAAATAGGCTTCCAATTTTCAGATGGGGGATGGGAACAGTTATAATTTGAATTAAAGAACCTTCACACAAATCGGATTGGATTTTTTTATATCTGAAACTTGAGAACATTTGTTGACTTAGAAATGGCCTGAAGAAACTAAGGGGTCAGCTCAAGATTTTATCTAAGTGCATTTAAGGACATTTCAACAGAATGGCTTTAAAAAGGAAGTAGTGGCAACGAATAAGTACTGCTTGTACCTTGCTGAGTCAATGTCTTCAATCAGCTAGTTACAACAATAGAGGAGAGCTTGGTGTGCATGGGAATTGCAAATAATTTGTAAGCTCAAAAGTAGCCACTGGAGAGATCATGAAAAGCCCCATATATATTGCTAAGGAATCAATAGGTGGATGATGGAGTGGCTGATCAGATTTGCCTTTTAGGAGATCACTTCTTGACCAACATGGAGTTGGATTGCAATGAGTTAAATATTGAAGTGGAATAACCATTCAGAAGTCTATTGCAGTCTTCAAGGCAAGGGCTCTGAGGGCCAAAACTAAGGCAAGAAGAAAAAACAAAATAGAAAGAGAAAGCTGAAGAGATATTTGGGAGGCAGACTGGATTATCAATTAAATATAATGTATGCAAGGAAGATTTGAGCAAGATGCGAAGAATTCTGTCCTAGGGTATCTACTAGAATGGAGAACATCTATGGAGGAGCAATGTGAGTAGAAGAATTCAGTTTTGACTGGATACGTGGTACATGAGTTGCCTCTGGGACAGCCAGGTGGAGCTAGATATACAGATCTGGAGTCCAAGAGAAAATCCAAGATCAGAGCTAGAAATATAATTGCATTTGCCTTTATGTATTATGGAGCCATGGGTGGTATATGACATGTCTGAATGAGATGCAATTGGAAATTTGCTGGGTGTGAGGGTTTCAGGAAAGTGCGTACATCCTTGACTGCAAAAGATATGGACTTGGCTGTCAAATCCCTTGTCCTCTTACCCTTTGTCATTCCTATTTCCTCTTCCTTCCTGGAATGAGATCATGAGGCTTGGAGGTACAGCAACCATGTTGTATCCATCGGCAACAGTAGAAGGACATCACCTGCAAACTGAGGATAGAGGAGCAGAAAGATGGAAGGAGCCAAGATCCCTGTTGGCATCACTAAAACACCCTGGACTGACTACCCCTGTATTTCTTTTTACATGAGATAAATTACCCATAGATATTTAATCCATTATTAATGAGATTTTATATTGTTAAGAGCTAAATACAGTCAAAACTGATACACGAATCATTAGCTCTAAGATGGGAGTTGAACAAGATTATAAAGGCCCAAGGCACTCAACTAAGCATTTGGGAGATACTAGCCTGTTTCTCACAATCTGCATATGTTGAGTTGCCATGCAAACTGAAAAAATGAAGAGTTGTGTTACAAAAGAGCAAGTGAGCAATTGAGGCAAATATGCCTGAGAGGTCGAGTAAGATTGCCCTAGTATTTCGGTCGTTTACTAACTCATTCTATAGACACGTGTCAGGCACTCACAGTGAGTGGCTCCTGTGGGTCAGCTGCAAATGGTAGAATTTTCCTGCATGGGTTTAATCTTTGCAGTTGCCTTCTTGGTAATCTTGCTGAAATCTACTCTTCCTCTCCATCTTTGTTTTTATTTCAGTCTCTTAACTTTCTGACTTTGGGGATCCCTGGTCTTGGACTGAGTCCCCATTGCCATGCATGCTTCGAAATCACACAAACAACATGAACTCTCTCTGTTTGTATAATAAAAAGGAGCTCTTGCGGATTGAATTGAGTCCCACCAAATTCATATGCTGAAATCTTAGAGTTGGTGCAGATGTAATTAGTTGAGAGAGATCATAGTGGAGTAGGGCCAACCCCCTAATCCAATATCACTGCTGTCCTTATAAAAAGGGACAATTTGGACACAGACACACACACAGGCAGAGCGCCATGTGAAGATAAAGGCAGTGATCAGGATGATGTTTCTGTTTGCCAAGGAATGCCAAAGATTACCAGAAAACCACTGGAAGCTAGAGGAGAGGCACGGAACAGAGTCTTCCTCACAGCTCTCGGAAGGAACCAACCTGCTGACATCTTGATCTCAGACTTCCAGCCTCCAGAACTGTGAGAAAATAAATTTCTGTTGTGTAAGCCACTCAGTTTCTGGCACTTTGTTATGAAGCTCCAGCAAACTAACGCAGAATCTTCCGTTTCTTTCCCTTGGTATTGGTATTCCAATAGAAAGAATTCTTTCTCTTCTTTTTTTTTTTACTTTTCCTTTTCTCCTCAGACAGGGTTCCAGGATCTCTTGAGACCTCCCTTTCTAATCAATCCTCCAAGGAATATTCCCTATGATACATTCTTGAAGCGGTCCTTGTTGTGTTTATATTTCAAAACCAAAATGGTCTTCCTCTCGATGACTGTGCTGGAAAGGTTGATCGGATCCATTCTTTAAAGTGTGATTCAACATTCATTTGTCTCCTTACTTATTCTACTGGACTGGCAAAGAGTATGTGAAAACGAACTGCCATGGAGATTTTATGGTTTTGGTGAAACATTTATACTCAGAATTAAAATAAAATGTTCAGTTTCAATGCCATCTCTTTTCTATTCAGAGCACGTAATAGAATTTAGCTGCCCTCAACTTAAACTGAATAGAGGGTATGTTCTAAAAGAGGCCTGGTAGAGGGATGTGGGAGAGGAAGTTTGTGTTATATTTTGGAGTTTATGAGGAATACTGCTTTAGATCATAGAGAACTAGATACAATTTGGAAGCGATGAGAAAAAAAAAGTTAAAA
Source organism: Tapirus indicus (assembly GCA_031878705.1). NCBI lineage: Eukaryota > Metazoa > Chordata > Mammalia > Perissodactyla > Tapiridae > Tapirus > Tapirus indicus. Next base: position 122,712,406 of record CM062918.1, on the reverse strand, counting down.
GGTGGAATATTACTGTACTTTATTCCAAGAAAGGATATTCTGTCTTCTTTAGAGTGCACCATGATTGAAAGAGGGGTTCAGCCAATGGCCACCTGCATTAGAGCAATGACAGAAACATGTGGACTTCCATACCTCATGCAGGGCCCTGCCAGGCCACCGAACCATTTTGGCTTGTTTTCGTATGGATGCTTCAATCATGCATAGCGAGTTGCATTAGAGGAGAGTAAATGACAATCCATATTGGTTATAATTCAACTTAATTCAAGCCACATTTACCAAATGCTTCTATGTGGCATGTACTGTACTAATTGTGTGAAGATGAATAAGATTTGGGCCACGCCTTCCTCAGTTCACAGTTTGGTGAGGGAGATCAAACAGTCTTCATGTAACATGTCAGACTTGGACTATATCAAGAGCAGAGATCAAGTCATGCTCTTCTTTGTATCCCCACAGTGCTTCACATAGAGTAGATCTTTGGTACAAATTAAATAATACAGATACTTGTAAGGTGCCTATAGGGACCTGGAAGAAATGAATAATTCATTCTACCAGGAGACAATAAGGAAAGGTTCAGGAAGCTATAATTAGATTGGGACTTAAAAGCTATTTAGAACTTCACTTGGTAAAAAAAATAGGAAAAAAGCATTGGTGGTTGAGAGACCAAAATTAATAAAGGCAAGAAGGCAAGCAAGCATGACTTGATTATGACAGAAGTAATAATAATATTGACTAAACACATAATTCGTTCTGGGTGTTACATGTCCTTCATTTTATTCTTACAACAATACTGTGAGAGGAGAATTATTACACACAGTACATGAATGAAAACATGATGGTCACACAGCCACCTAGTATCAGAGCCAGGATTTAAACCATTAGCCCCTCACTCTAGAATCTTCTCTGGAAAAACAGGAGGAGGGGATTCTGATGGTTTTGAATCAGGTAAATGGCATATTCCGGTTTGTTTTCAGCCGGGTGGAACAGAGATTGGAAGGTGGCGGCTTTCTGCCAAGACTACTTAAGCCAAGTTCAACAATCAATGTAGAAAACACACATCTCTGATGCTCTAATTCAATTAAACCAACTTGAAGGAAGGCACTTGGTTTATAATTTCTAAACATACAAGTTTTCAGTACCATTGAATGTGGAAATAATCCATAGTAAATTCATAAATATTGTAAGTATTTTAAATTAATGTAGGTCCCAGGGACATACATTTGGATGTAGGATTTTTAAGTATCCTTACCTTACTTTGTGCCTTTATCCTAAAGGGCCTAATTTCAAAGTCAGGCAACCAAACACACGAAAATTCAAGGCCATTTTTTTTAATAGAGGATCTAATCAGAGTTAGAATTTTTTAAGTCTACCTCCTCAAACATAGCATTTTACCTTCCAAAGAGGCCTAAACTTTAATGTCCTAAATGCCACTTTGAAATAATTACTGTACTCTGCTTTTGTTCAAAGGTCCAAATGCTTCTATTCATAAGCAGCAATTCCAGAGGATTTTTGGTTTCTCGATGTCAAGAGCTTCAGAAGAAATATATTTTCAGGTGCTTTCAAAATTTTAGTAACGAAATAACTATTATTACTTCCCTCTCTACCTTTCACCTTCAGCTCACCAGGAAGTCAACTTTATTATTCCAGCTGAGCAGCTTTCTACAAGTCATTGTGGCTCAGTCAGACCCTCAACAATCATAAGAACACACGAGAAGTTAGAGATAATCAGAAGTGAAGGAAATGACAGGTCTATTCAAATGTATTTGTAGTAACACAATAACCAAAGCGGTGACTAGACCTTTCCAACAGGCAAACTTTATTATGTTAGTTACATCTTAAACCATTTATCTTCTTTCAGAAATTGTTTTGATATTTTGGCTATATTCTCTCCAGGGAAGAAAAAAAGAATACCGTGTGGAGATTTTTTTACATATTCTTTATTCCCCCTAAAAGACAGTTGATTTTAAAGTTGTACTATTACTTTTCATATTGTTGCTGTTGCTATTGTTATTGGTAATGAAACACACCATTAATCTGAAGCGCTTTAAAATCACACATGGTAGGCAGACATATATGAGAAGGCAAAACGGCTCAAAAATTCTGACTAAGCGGTAAACGCTAGTAATTCCTAACCAGGGGTTGGTGGGTGAATGAAGGGGCTTAGAATAAACTCTGTGTTATCTGTTATTTTTTTCCTAAGGAGAAAAAGGCAATCTAAAGTCTTGAAAAGAAAGGCAGTTATGTGTTATTATTTTGTGCCAATTTAATAGTATTTTGACAAAGTAAGGGAAATTGTGGGCACTTATGTTTCATTTCCACATATGAAAGACAGCATTTCCTGGGGTATGATTTGCAGAAAAATAGTTCCCAGGGGCAACAATAGGTGCTATCAGGTAAAAAGGTAGGATAAGTTTTTATAAGGGTTCTAGCAAAGTTAAATGAGTCTCTTTGGAACAGGATTTCTAGGAGTTTTTAAAATGCTAATATTTGTTGTAATACTGAAAGAAGAGAATTTAGTATGTGGCATTTCTAGAATTTATCTTACTTTTTTATGGAGGAAGTTTCAGGACCAGTGTTCCTCAACACGTTAGAGCTCACAGCAAAAGGTATTTCATTTTGCTATAAGAAATGGCTTTGTGCTATCTCACGACGTAAAGGTGTTATGCCTTTGGTATTATTTAGAAAAGTTACTTTGGCTATGAGCATGCAACTTTTTTTCATGTTCCCTTTAGAATCTGTAGGAACTAACATCTCATTCAAATTCAGAGGGTAAAAGATACGGCAGGGCAGCTAGCTGGTGCTTTATTTAGCTGACTGCACCAAAAGTTTTATTGTATCTACAAACATAGTTTATAAATATCTAAAAGGTTGCTATGGTCTTTTGCTAGCCATGGCCCCTGAAGGAAGGACAAGAAATAATAAAGCAGGAGGTTTAGAAAAAATCATTTTAAAAGGCAGATGGGTTTACTGAAGGACCATATGTATTCTGCCAATATGGGAGGTTTGTAGTTCAATTTACCTTACTTTTATTGAGATCGAACAAGTGACCTGACACTGTATTTTCAGATGGGAGTTTTATGTTGGGGAGTGTGCTTAAACAGAAAATGGGAACTGCTAAAAGTCTGTGAACAGGAAACTGACATTCTCATTGAAGTCCTACCAGTAAATTGGAACCCCAGCCATTCCAAAGACAGAAACCATTGTGGCAAAATAAATGGGGAGATTCTTGTTATTTGATAACCATTTCTGTTAGAACTTTGTTAAAATATATTTTATTCTTTCAACTTTCAAGGAGATGGTATGAGTATTTTCAAAATCTTTATGATTTTAGAAGTCGATCCATTCCCAAGTAGGAACTGAATTTCCCAATGAAACACTCCCAAAGTAAACATGTCTTGTTGTCCAGTGCATTCCACAAAGCATCTTCAGAGGGTTTTAAAATTTTATTCCAAGGTCTTTGATGAAATAGCCATGCATAGTGTTGAAATCAGTGCAGTAGAGTGAAGGCCTAACGAATAATCATATCTCAGAATCTGGAACTCCTGGGAGTGAGTGTCTCCTTGGTATAGTCTTCTTCATTCTTCCGGGGTAGTTTATTGCCTTTAATATATTTTGGAAAGTATGTGAAGTATTTCAACCTCTACTATAATATACTAATCCTCTTCTTTCATACTACATGCATTTGAGAAGAAAGGCACTCAACAGTTTTTCTGCTTTTCTTGAATATGAGGTTAATTCAGAGCCTTTTTCAGAGTCTTTACTGTCAACAGATGTATTTATTCAATTCTTATACTCAACAATACATATTATATTCAATATCTACCTGATAACTTTGTATGGTCATTGGCTCCCAATCTATCACTGGCTTTCCACTACTGGTAGTAGTATTAATCCATCTTCAACAAGACTTCCTGGGCACCTGTTTTTATGTCTGTCCAGTTGTTGTTCATGCTTATTCTTTGATGGTCTAGATGAGCTATATGACCACAAACACCAATTTAACTCAACAAGCTATAGTCATCAAACATGTGAGAAACAATTCAGGCCTTTGGACAATTTTGTAGTAAACCATTCTTTCCAAGCATAAATGAAAGAGAATTACAAAAATATATTATGGACTTAATGAATGGAATAGCAGTAAAACATGACAACAAAAAAATCAGGCTTACAGTTTTAGAATGTTAGAGCTAGAAGGGAAGTTAGATACTATGTAGCTCTACTATCATTTTACAGCAAGACTTCCTGAGATTAAAGACTCTTTAGCAAGAGTTGCACAGTCAGTGGCAGAGGTCTCCTGTTTCTCAGTCTAGTGGATTTTCTATATATCATTTGACTTTGAGGGTATTTGCTATAAAACTACTCTAGCGATGGTTCTCCACCCCACTCTCAAATTCTCAGAAGTACTCACTCAAAGAAAGTCAAAATTATTCAATTTTTGTATTAACATTATATCATAGGGTCTACAGGCATAGATCTGTGTTCTGCTTATGTTATTCTGATTAAGCATGAAAGGATTAGCTTGTACAAAATTATACCACACAAGGATAGGCTGTTTTCTATGAATTATCCTAAGAAGAGTTCTTCTTACCCTGCCTTTCCATTGTGGCCAATAGAATCCTGAGAAAAGTATTATTTGATTCACTCAAGTTCAGATACTGTTGATTAAAAACAAGTGTGGTTAAGCTTTCAAGACTTTATATGAATTTTAAAAGGGCTAAAGTAATATTGTGAAATGTTCTATAGTTAACCTAAACATACATATATAATACAGTAGCTATAGATAAGAGGTATATATATATATATATATGTAGAGGTAGCAGTGGCATGCGAATCTATCAGTGACCATCAATCCCACCTCACTAGAGAAGATGAAACACTTAACTAGGAATAGGAAATGTCTCTCCAATTTAGGGCCAAATCTTCTTCATCATCTCATGCTGATTCTCTATTATCCACTGATTCCTTTTCAACACCACATATGTTTGTCCAAGGCTCATATTGAGTCGCACTGTTACCTATCAGATCAAACCAAACGGAAGGTTTGTCTCTAGACTTGGAATGGAATCACAGTTTTCCTTATTGAACTTGGTATGAATGTTATATTTGGTTTCTGGGGGTATCTCATTAATGTTATCTATGAAGCACATTCTACATTAAACAGGGTAATAGGAACAGCAACAAACAGACCCTAGAATGCCCCCAATATATTTATTTTAAAACAATGACTGTAAAACCCCAGAGGTGCCATTTTTGCATAATAGTGGTCTGGGGAAAAAGCTTATCTATCCTGGAGTTTTCATAACTAGTGTAAGCAAGCAAGTCATTTCCATTAATCGTGCAAACAAGTGTTAGGCTTGTTTGTGCATGCTCACAATTTAAGATTTTATATAAATTTGTGTGCATACAAAGTGTGGCCCTCAGGCTCCTGGCAAGTTGCTATTGTACCCCTTGGAAGTATTGGACTTGGGCAGCTCAAAATTTATAGCTTTTTCCACTGAGGTCTGTTTCATTGACTTCTGCTTTTTTTGTGGTCTGCTGGGGACTTGATGCCTGATTCTAAAATATACATTTATGGTCTTATCTTTCCACTTGGGAACCCCACTGGATGAAATGACAAAAACAAGTGACTTAAAGTATTGAAGTTTAAAGAAAATATTTTGAGCTCATTTTTCCAATTTCAAGGCTTTCTGTTGAGCTCATTGAAAACTTTCGTTTGCTAATAATTATGTAAACAGAACAGTAAAGGGATGGACAAGTTCTTTTGCTTTTAGCTGCCTCTTGTTAAAATGTACCTTTCAAAATGATTGACCTTGTAAACATAAAATTGGCCCTCACTTATTCACAGGTCACTTAGCCAGCAAACTCTGCTAGCTGGTTTTCAAGCACCTGGAAGAATGCCTAAAAAAACAGTCAAAATTGATTTTGCAGTCTCTGTGTTAAGGGTCATGTACTACATCCGTACAAGAGACTCTGATAATCAATGAAAGCCCATTGTACTCATACTTCGCCCTTAATTATAATATATTTAATTAATTTGTTTCCTGGTTCACACCAAGTTTGGATGCAACAATTTAGGAGAAGCATTTTTACAAGCAGTTCCTCTGATTCTAAAAAGCAGTGACATTTGACAATCTGATAATACAATGGGAGAGGGAAAGCCAAAACCAAAAGCAAAAACAAAACAAAATGAAAAACTAGCTTAAGAGTGTCATTCTGAGGACATTTGCTCTGTGGTCAAAAGCTCTCTTCTCTTAAATAGCCCATGAGATTATCATGGCCTCAGTGTACAAAAAAAGAGAGAGATTAATTCATTCAATACACATTTAAGAACTTAATATGTGTCTGGGGTTGGGGAAGCAAAGACAAGTAAAAGGTCGTTCGTGCCCTTAAAGGCAGAAACATAAGCAGTTATGATGGAAAGAGATAGAAAGGGCAATGGGAGTATAAAGAAGGAAAAAGTTGATCTGTCTTGAAGTCTTAATGGATAAATAATATTTGAACTTGGTCTTAAAAGCCAATCAGGGACTTTCCAAATTGATAATAGGGGAATGGATATAATAGAAAGAAAGAACAGCATATACAAAGGTATAGAGTAATGAAAGAGCATGTTGTGTATGGCAGGCAGAATTCTAAGATGGTCTGTAAGATTCTTACCTCGGCTAAACATGCCTTGTATAATCCCTTCCCCTTGAATGTGAGCAGGACATGCCTGTGAATATGATGGCTATCACTCACCTGATTATGTTGTATTATATATCAAAAGGGATTTTAGAGATGGAATTAGGTTCCCTAATCAGTTGAATTTGAGTTAATCAAAATGGAGATTATCTTGGGTGGGTCTGATTTAATCAGGTGAACCCTTAAAAGAGGTTAAGGGATTCAAAGATAGAGAGATTTTCCTGCTGGCCTTGAACTAGCAAACTGCCGCATTGTGGCTAGGGCCTGTGGTAAGGATCTGAGAACCACCTCTAGGAGGTGAGAGTGGCCCCCAGTTGTAGAGGCCCCTACAAGAGCTAGTGATAAAACAGCTATCTTGGTCATATGGCTGCAAGAAAATAAATTCTACAAAAACCTGAAGGAGTTTGGAACTGGCTCTCTCCCTAGTGAAGCTTCCATATGAGGACACAGGTGGCTGACACCTTGATCTCATCATGGTGAGATGCTGGGTGGAGGACCCAGCTATGATGTGCCAGCATCCTGATTCACAGAAGCTGTGAGATGATGAATTTATGTCATTTTAAACTGCTAAACTTTTGGTAATTTGTTACACACCAATAGAAAAATGAATACAGCATTTTGGGGGAACAGAAGTTTAAAATTTCTGGATTGTGGGGTAAGTGGACAAGACAGCAGGAGAAATGTAGACAAGGGAAAACTGATTATGGGTCTGATACATAACAAAAAAAGTCTGAGTTTATCCTGTGGGTCACAGGGAGTCATTAAACATAGTTAATGTAAAAGGTGCCAATGACAGTTTCATGTTTTAGAAAGTTAATGCTGGCCAAAGTGACAAAGATGGGTTGAATAGGAGAGATGGTGGAAGTAGGGAATGAGACTGTACTATAATAATCTTATAAGTGGTTATGAAAGTTCATTGAAAAGCAATGACAGTAGTGAGGAAGCAAAAAGAGAAGATTAGAAAAATATTTAGAAGGTAAGATCAACATGATGACCAACATGGGACCAATATGAAAGAAAAAGATTAAGAGAGAATGATTCCAGACTTCCTTCTTCAATGAGATGAGAACAAGGAAAGATAAACAATCAGGGAGAGAAATTATTTTGAATTTTGAAAATGGCATGTTTTAACTGCCTGCAAGATTTCCAAGTGATTAAGAGGGAGCTACTCATAGCCAGTTAAAAATATAGTTCTGGACTCTAGAACAAGGTGGAGGCTGGAGATTCCTTTGGGGAGTTATCAATAGTTGAAGGCATGGGAATAAATGAGATCATTCAAGAAGAATATGTACTTTGAAAGATGATGGCAGATTAAACTCTGGGGAACATCAACATTTGAGTGTAAGTAGAATAAGAGGAAGAAAATAAGGAATTGTTATTATCATAGGAGTAAAATCTGGAGAAAATGGTATCATGGTTGCTAAGGAAGAGAAATTTTCAAAGAAATGAAGATTGAACATTGCCAAATGTCAAAAGGCAAGTAGAGTGAGCATTAAGGAAAAGCCTTTGGATTTAACAATAAGAAAGTCCTCATTGCCCTAATAAGAGCAGTTTGGCCTTAGTAAGAGGGTTTCAAAGGAATGGTTGGTGTTGAAACGACCTTGTGGTGGACTTAGGAATGAATGGGAAGTGAGACATAGTGGACAACAAGGACTACAAGGAACTTCTTTCAAGTAACTGGACAACAAGAGAAGAAAATTAAGGGAAAAGGACACCATCAAAAAAGTTCAAAGACAACCCATAGAATGGGAGAAAATATTTGCAAATAACCTATCTGATAAGGGACTTGTCAGATACATATGTATACACTATAAGAAGAATCCTTACAACTCATGGTAAAAAGACAACCTAATTAAAAGTGGGCAAAGTATCTGCATAGACATTTCTCTAAAGAAGATATACAAATGGCCAATAAGCACATGAAAAGATGCTCAACATCGTTAGTCATCAGGGAAATGTGACTCAAAACCACAATGAGATACCACTTCATACCCACTAGAATGACTAGAATTTAAAAGTCAGATAACATGTTGGCAAGAATATGGAGAAATTAGAACCCTCATATACTGCTGGAGGGGATGTAAAATGGTGTAGCCACTTTGGAAATCAGTCTGGCAGTTCCTTAAATGATTAAATATAGAATTGCCGTATGACCCAGCAATTTCATTCCTAAGTATATACTCAAGAGAAATGGAAACATATGTCCACACAGAAACTTATATGCAAATGTTTATAGGAGCATTATTCAAAAAGTCAAAGGTAGAAACAACCCAAATGTCCATCAGTGGACAAATGGATTTTAAAAAGCTGTTATATCCACACAATGGAGTATTATCTGGCCATAAAGAGAAATGAAGTACTGATATATGCAACAGCATGGATGAACCTTGAAAACGTTATGCTAAGTGAAAGAAGCCAGACACAAAAAACCTTGTACTGTAAGATTCCACTCATATGAAAGTTGAGAATAGGGAAGCCTAGAGACAGAAAGTAGATTAGTGTTGCTTTGGGCTGGAGGGAATGAGGGGTGGTGCCAAAGGATGGGGAGGATGAGGGCTAAAGTGTATGAGTTTCCTTTTGAAAGTGTCTAAAATTGACTATGGTGATAGTTGCATATACCTGCGAATATACTAAGACCATTAAATTGTACACTTCAAATGGGTGAATTGTATATGTAAATTATATCTCAATAAAGCTGTTTAAAAAAAGAAAGAAAAAGGAGTAATTCAAGGTAGATAGGGTCAAAAGGAACATTTCTTTTAGCTTGTGAGAGATTCCAGTATGTTTGCGTTCTAAGAGAAAGGAGTTGGTGGCTATTCACAGTGATTGATGCTCACGATAACTCTGAATCGTCAGAAAAGATCAAATCCTGTTTAATATATAATATCTTTTAGACAGAGTTCCAGCAAAAACACCTTGATGAAATTCACTCCTTTGAATGCTAAACTTGCTTTCTTTTATTGGAAAATTAATTTGTGAAGAACATACATTCTCTCACTGATGATGGACAACTGAGGTGTTACTCTAACTAGAGGAAGAATGGTTAACCAATAAAGTGTCCTTTTAAACACTATTTATTTCTGAAGTTTCGAGGCCATTTTTAGGCTTTGAAAAAAGAAAAGAAAAAACATAGCAAATCCTATGATTCTCATACAGTTGTTCATAAGATCTGTACTAACCTTTAGCTGTCTGGCTCAGAAGTAGTAAAGGTTGTAGTGAAGCTACATGCCTGTCACATTGCTCTGGGGAAAGAATGGAGGTGTCATTGTATTCAGGGTTCCAGCTGATGAATATTTATCTGGGATAGTTTCTGGTACTCCTTGTGTTTCAGCCAAAATATTTGCTGTCACCATTTTGTTTCTCTTTTGAAATGGTGTTCAGCGTTATTATTGCTTTTATTATTTATTTTTTACAAAGTACTTTACTACCCTTCGATGCCTGCCATTGTAGCGTATTGTCTGGCTATTAAAAACAGATTGTTAAAAACTTGCTGGCAAACCCCCAGAGAATCTATGTGGATTTATTTGTTTTAAAATTTATTAAACTTCTCTGGGTGCAGGTTAATTTTGCTTGCTCAATGTTTTTGATTGTTTCACCTGCTATTGAGTAGGAATCACAACTGGGAAGGTTTTTGTTTTGTTTTGTTTAAGCTACCAAGTTCTATCAGAATTGTTTGCAAGTGCCTAAACATTTTTTACTGGAATGATCTGCTTTCAAACAACCCTCCACCCTCAAGAGGGGGTTGCTCACACAAGGTATCCAGATGTCTTGGGTAACAAGCAGATATTCAGCATCTTTAAGGAAGGGCGAGAGCACTTGGGAACTTGGCGGGAGCTCAGCCCATTAAGGGAAGAGACTCCCCATTTCTCTTTTGATGACCAAGGAAAACGGTCTGCTGGATTCCGAGTGTGAGAAAAGGCAGCTGAGCCTTCTGTTGATGGACTAAGCCAGGCAAAACAACTCGCCTAGTGCTGCAAGAGTGAGCCAGATCAGAGCGTCCTGTGAAAGGAAGTCCGAGAGGGACAGGGATTCATTTCTGGGAAGACCGTAATGAGAGCAAACTGCATAATAAATAAGAGCTGTTTTTCTCTTGATTTGGATTTGAGCTTCAATGTAGAGATCAAGTGGTTTTACAAAAATAAAAGAAGGGTCTCTGGTTTAAATAAAAGTGATGAGTTTCAATCTTGTACCTATTTAGTGAAGACTTCAGAGAGAAAAAAATTCCTAGGGCTTTTCTGTAATTTCCTCATGTCAAGTATGAAAATGGGCCTATTCTGCTTTTCCTCCAAAACTTACCACATACATTCTCCTGCCTTTCTATCTTGAGACCAGAAGCTCCAAATAAGCTCCTCTGGTGTCTTCAGAGGTCAGAACAGTGGGTAAGGACTAAAACAGGCCTGAATTCTGGAAAAAAATTTGTTATCCAAAGTCACAGATCCATTAGTCTGCAACCATGTGCTGTCAACTAAAACAGGCCTGAATTCTGGAAAACAATTTGTTATCCAAAGGCACAGATCTGTTAGTCTGCAGCTATATGCTGTCAATATTTTTGGGAGCATGGAAAAGACATAGACTTCGGCCTCCAAAACCTTTAGTTTAAATCCCTGTTCCTTCATGTAGTAGCTGAGTGACCATTAACCTCTTTAAGCCTCAATTGTCTTATCTTTACTTCTCTGTTTCCTCATCTGTAAATTGGGGGTAATAATACTATTTAACATTGTTTGACAATCAACTGAGATATATGTGAAAACTCTTTGTAGGTTGTAAAACATAGTACTTTACGTTAATTGGAAAATATCCTTGAACATTTTTCATTTAATTTTACAAAGCCAGGATTTGAACATAGGGCTATATGACTCCAAAGTTTGATCTTTTCCTAAAATTGTCTTATTAGTCAACTACAAATAAATAAACATTTATAAATAATAATATTTATAAGTAAGCATTTCCAACAGGCAAGGCATTTTTTCTTTAAGAGATACCAAATATATAGAATTGCTCTCTTAAGTCAAAGCATGAAGGTGAAAAGAAAGGGAACCCTGTTTGGCCATAAAAGAGGCCTGGCTAACATTCTTTCAGACTTATGGAACATCCCCACCTATATCATGGCACAACTATTTGAATGCACGTTTGATTGTGCTTTAATACCAAACATAGTATATTAAGCACATAGCAAAATGTGTTCAAGCAAAAACATTGACTTTTCTTTCTCTCACAGCCCACATTTAACGTATGAACAATTCCTGTGGACTATACCTTCAAACTACTGCTGCTACATATCCTGAACATGATCATTGCTCACCAACTCCATTGCTACAACTCTAGCCCAAGATTCAACAGAATCAGACATAGATACTGTTTTCAAGGAGCTAATAGTTTATTCTGGAAGACAAGACATGGATTCAAATATTTACTCTCATGTGTTAGAAAATGATGAGTCTTAAGGATGTTCATTTAACTAATTGTTTGATAACTACCTACTGAGCATTTACAATGTAACAGGTACTGTGCTAGAATCTGGGGACAGAGTGATAAGCAAAAATGGACATGGTTCTGGCCCTTTCAGAGCTTCTTATTGTCTAGAGGAATAAGAAAGATACTGATCAAATAAATGAACAATCACAACGTTTATAAGGGCTACAAAGTAGAGATACTTATAAAGTGTTAGAAGATTCAGAGAGAAAGACTACTTCCAGTGGAGGGTATAGAGGAATACTTTAAGGAAAAGGTTTTGGAGCTCAGCTTTTGAAAGCAGATAAGATTTGGATCTACTGAACAGGAGGGAAAGTTGTCTCAGACAGCATGAGCCAAGGAACAAGATTAATGGAGTGAGTATTCAAAAGTGTTTGGAGGAATTAAAAGCAAATTCATTTACCTAATATAAGGAAAGATGGTTAGAAAAATAAAAATTGACAGGTATGTTGGAGCCATATTGTGAGAGTTTTGAATGACAAGTTAGAGTTTGGATATTATTCTGGATCCATAAAGAATCTCTGGAGGTTCATGAACAGGAGGGACATGATCAGCTCTGTGATCAACAAAATAATCTGCTGAGACTATAGAGGATGCACTGGAGGTGATGAGGAGGTTAAAAGAGGAGATGGCTTTCAAGAAGCCACTTCAGCAATGAGCTACTTGAAGACTGAGACAAAGAAGGTCCAAATCAGGTAATTAGCAATGAGAATGCAAAAGAGGGAAAGAGGCAAAGGGTACTGCTGTCAAAATATTGACTGATTTTGGTTGCAGAAGACAAGGGCCATAAAGAATCATTAATACACATACGGAAAAGAAAAAAAATCAGCTGCACATTGGCATAACTCTTCTTTTTTTGTTGAATAAAACCCTTAAACTAGCACCGTACATATGTTAACATAAATCTTTTGGACTTCAATTTGTTCACCTGTAAAATAAGGTGAATAATAGTCACTTGGATAGAACAGTAATAATAAAAGTTTTATTCAATGAAGCAAATAGATGCATTAGGGTCCTTTGTGGAAAATGGGTGACCTAGATTCACCTATTCAAGTAGAGCCTGTCAGGGCTAGATAGAAGCTTAGTGACCAGAGTGAGCGAGTTAGGAAGCTGAAGTCCAGAGAGATTAAAGGACTCAAATGAGGCCAAATAACTAGTAAGAGGCAAAGTCCAGATGTCCTGCTTCCCAGGCCAGGGCTTTTTCACAGCCTTTTACTTTTAACACTGATGTTTATTTAGGAAAATGATATTCTCATTGCAGCTAGGCTTGCCCAACCCATAATGGCTGTACGCTGTTTAACAGAGTCAACGAAGGAGAGATTCCTTCTTACTGTGGATGAGAGCAGCTGGGTGTAGACTATTACAGCCAGGGCTCTACACAGATTCTCCAGTGTGTCCATCTTAGGAGTCTGTTCTGTGTCTGAGAAAATTAACTGATGGGAAAAGCCACAGGAAACTGAGAAGCCACTCAGGAAAGACCTCATTCCAAAGAAAAGAGCAGCCAAGAAGCACTCACTTGGATCAGGTTGCATACACCGGGTCTGGGAGAGAGAACATTGCCTGTGGCCTTATCACTTTTGTCTTCCATTTGAGTAACTGGGTGAAGGGACTGTACCAAAGAGCGAATAAAACTTAAAAACTGCTGTTTCTCTACCATCTCTGTGAGACACTGAGAATGCAAGAGGTCAGCAGAACTGGCATTGGCAGCCTCTGTGGCAGTGGGTTGCCAGCAGTGGCAGTGGTAGTATGTGTTGTGTTCGCAGAGCCAACACCTAGTCACAAACATCAGCTCTCTTGGTTTTAGGCATTGACATCATCAATCCAAATATCGGCAGCGTCAGCATCAGTAAATATGACTCTACTTGGCATTTGGAAGCTTAGTTGTCACTTTTACTTTGGCACCATGGTAGGGAAGAAGTGTATACAAATGATGAAGTACCAAGAGTATTTGTGGGAATCATCTAGGGGACTCCCAGAATTCCTAGTGTGGAAATTCAGAAAGATGAATTTCCTACAGAATAAGGTGGAGGCGATCAGCTAAATTCTCTTATTACCTAACATTCCTTCTGTAGGTAAAAAACAAAAATGAGTTTAAACCTGCTATTTTTTAATGACTGTGTTTGTTCTTTTCAAGTAGTCTTGATGTCCGGAGCATTGTTGAGGGCTTGGTCAGCTGGTAGGTTTATATTTCTGAGTAATCACAGTTTCTGTAGAAACAGACCTCTGAAGAGTTGACCCTTTGGGTCATAAGATCTACTGGTGAGTTCTGTGGAAAAAGTTAAGGACCATTTGAATTGACTATTTTTCTTTTGCCACATCTCAAACAAGCTTTCGTTCCATGTGTTGACTAATAGAAAGAGCACAAGGTTAAGAGTTGGGTTTTAGACTTATTGGGCAATATGACCTTAGGGAAGTTATTTACTTTCTCTGACAGCTTTATCTTTAAAAACAGAGATGGTCATCTCTACCTTAACTGATCTTTCTGGAATTCTCATCAAATTCTGTTCATCAAAATAAGATTTGTTTTAAATTGTAAATATTATAATTGTAAATATTTAAATTTAAATATTATATAGAATTTCTCATCTAACTGACTCAAGTGTTTCAGAGAATACAAATGTGGGAAAATCTGTTTAGAGTATAATTTGGATTTTCTGAAATATGCTAATGGACAATTCACTTAGGCTCCTTTTTCTTGCTGTCAAAAAAAAAGCATTTATTAGTCTGAGTCATGCCAACTGATGAATGTATTTGAAAGATGAGAATTTTCAATGCATTTGTTTATAATAGTGAATTGGAATATGTTGATATTTTTAAGTTATCATTAATTTTTCAAGAGTTGACTCAAGAATTTGGGGGAATTTAAAGGAAGGGAAGTGGCTTCTATCAGTTTTGGCTAAACTTGGCTTGAGGCTTAAGATAAGAGAACAAACAGATAAGCTACTCCTCTCTACATCCATCAGTTTTGAACGTTTGGATTCCAAAGACAAAGCTCTTTGAGCTCCTTAGATACTGGGTGACTCATTACCACCCATGGATGTCTTCTCAACTCTAAATGGAGGCATAATACATGTCTACCATAGGTATTGAGTGGATATCCTAATCATCACCTATAAAAACACATGTAATGGCAGTGAGCCCCTGGAGCATCCATTTGTACAACATGACACTAATCCCTTAGACATGGTTGATTAGGCCACAGTATAGTTCCATGACCTAAGTTGAGCCAATGAGAATCCCTTCTCTAAAAATTTTGAATTGGAATGATAAGATTCTGGGCTTAGTTTTGGCTTATCTCTTAGTTGCTGTCACCAGGCATAGTGAGCAGACCTGTTTACTGTCAGGACTGGAATGCAGAAAAAAATTTGGTCTGTGGAGCATGGTAAGGATGAAGCTGACATGTTAGTGAGGAAGAACTGAGAGGTGGAAAGAGATTCCTGCTTCCCAGTCCCTAGGTTCTCTCTCCTTCTGAGGGCCAGTGTATTTTTTATCTTGGGCACTGCAAGACATCTCTATATTCTATCATTTTTCTCCTAAAAATACAGGCGTACCTTGGAGATATTATGAGTTTGGTTCCAGACCATCACAATAAAATGAATACCTCACAATAAAATGAGAGTCACACAGATTTTTTGGTTTCCCAGTGCATATAAGTTATGTTTACTGTAGTCTGTTAGGTGTGCAATAGCATTACATCTAAAAAAATGTATACACCTTAATCAAAAAATACTTTATTGCTAAAAAATGCTAACCATCATCTGAGCCTACAGCAAGTGTTAATCTTTTTGCTGGTGGAGGATCTTGCCTCAGGGTTGATGACTGCTGATTGATCAGGGTGGTGGTTGCTGAAGGCTGAGGTGGCCATGGCAATTTCTTCAAAGACAACAGTGAAGTTTGCCACATCAACAGACTCTTCCTTTCATGAACGATTTCTGTGTAGCATGCAATGATGTTTGACAGCATTTTACCCACGGTAGAACTTCTTTCAAAATGGGAGTCAGTCCTCTCAAACTCTGCCTCTGCTTTATCAACTAAGTTTATGGAATATTCTAAATCCTTTGCTGTCATTTCAACAGTCTTCACAGCATCTTCACCAGGAGTAGATTCCATCTCAAGAAACCACTTTCTTTTCTCATCCATAAGAATTCACTTCTCATCTGTTTTAAGTTTTATCATGAGATTGGAGCAATTCAGTCACATCAAGCCTTCACTTCTAATTCTAGTTCTCTTGCTATTTCCACCACGTCTGCAGTTACTTCCTCTACTGAAATCTTGAACCCCTCAAAGTCACCCATGAGGGCTGGAATCAACTTCTTCCAAACTCCTGTTAATGTTGATATTTTGACCTCTTCCCATGAATCACAAATGTTCTTAATGGCATGTAGACTGGTGAATACTTTTCATAAGGTTTTCCATTTACTTTGCCCAGAGTCATCAGAGGAATCACTATCTATGGTAGCCATAGCCTTATGAAATGTACTTCTTAAATAATAAGACTTCAAAGTCAAAATTACTCCTCGATCCATGGGATGCAGGATGGATGTCATGTTAGCAGGTATGAAAACAACATGGAGCAGATAGATTTGCTTGATGCAGGGTTGCCATAAACCTTCAATTTGTAAAAAATGCAGTATCTGTTGACAAGAGAGTCTCACATGTTGAGGTATATGGGGTAACTATTCAGGTTCAAAACTAATTTGGCTTGAACTAAAAAGCCTGACTTAATGGTCTATCAAACATACATTGCACATCTGCTTAACCATTAAAGTAAGGAATACACTCTCTTAAGATAAGAATGCATACTTCCCCTCCTACCCCTATTGGTAACGCCTGAATTAGTCCCTTTCCCAACATCACAGTCACATTGACCTGCTAATTTGCAACTGAATACCTCTTTGAAATTTTGGTGAAAATGTATCCTGAGTGTGTTTAATGTACATTCTTTCTTCTAAAAAACTATAAGACTGTACTGAAAACCATGTTTCTCCAGAACGCTTTCCAAGCCCTTCCCGGGTTATAATCCTCATTTTGGCTCAAGTAAACTCACCTTATTTCTCCTATCTATAGCATGGTTATTGGTTATTTTGCATCAATGCTGTGAAGTGCAATAAAACAAAGCACAATAAAATGAGGTATGCCTGTAATTTGAGTTTGTTTCTATTTTTCCAAAAGACAAGTGTTCAATACAAAACAATACAAAGGGAATAATATTGTTCCAAATCCTGAAAGTGTGGTTTGTAACACAGAAGGGTCAAGTTGAGACCAAGTATAACATAACGGGAAATACCAAGCCTTTGGTAATAGACACACCTGAATTTGAATCCTGGCTCTTTCAATTGCAGGAGCCCACAGATAGTAGGCAGTATTACCCTCTCTGAAACTCAATTTTCTCACCTATAAAATGAGTGTAATAAAAATACCTACTTCAGAGAGTTTGGGTGAAGATTCAATGAGATGCATGAAAAGCTAAAAAAGCACATAACGAAAATTCAATAAATGTTATAACTACTATTATTTATTCTCTTATGGAAATAACTCTAATCAGCTTGTTATCTTCATAATTGTCAAAGATCAGATTTTTGATAATGGAGTTGTTGATTTTGTTTGTTTAATTTTGAAGTTTGTGACACTAAAGAGAGGTGGGCAAGCAGGCCTAGCTGGGGCTCTGCAGGGGACTCAGGGAAGCCAAAAGACAGCTAAAAGACACAGATGTCTGGGAATATGAAAAAAGAGGCCACACATTTGACAAAGGAATACAGAAAAGAGGGAAGAAAATTGTCAAGACCAGTCCTGGGAAAGATGTTCTGCCACGCTAAACGTCCCTGAAAACCCCAGACTTGACCTTCTTACTCCGAGCACTTTCCACACACTTCCACTAAAGTGTCCAATCATCCCCTCACACCATTCTCCACCACAGTTAAGCTCTTCAGGATTATTTGCATGACCATCCCTTCTTTGAAAGGTCAAGATGCCTATGAATTACACTGGAGTAAAATTGGCCTCATGGAAACAAACTGCCTTTCTGCAGACAAGGACCTCTGGAGCTTATGAAGAGGGCAGAAAAAGCCTTAGGTTCTCTTCCAAATGCTCACTGTCCTGGGGACAGAATATGCTCAGGTCATGTCCTCTAATGCCCCGCCTTCCACTCTCGCTCCCGACCAACAAGATTCAGTAATCCTCCCCTTGCCCTGCTCCACCAGGTGTTTGGGAAGCAAAAGAAACACTGTTGACATGACTGTAAAGAATACAATTGTATTTTTGAATTTTTTCTAACAGGAAATGGACTATTGTCAACCTATGTCTTTCGTTTTTATTAGTCATTTTCAACAAGTTTGTCTCTGCATCTGTTTTCGTATTGCCTCTTTGCTTCTGTAGGATTAGATATTCTGTTGGCAAAGGTAATTATATAGATGAAATTATTTCTATTTAAGCAGGGGAATAAAAGGACTTAAGTACCTGTTTGAGGGTAGTGCTTAAACTGGAGAAAATTCTCTAGATTAAAACAACAGAAGGGGAGGAAATGAAAACCAATTGAGGGTCTCAGAATTGGATCAAGAGCAGAGGAGTTTGACTCACTGTGAAGGAAGGAAGAACTGTAGGCTGACCTGTGGGGACCCATTTCTCCCAGTGTTGGCAGCTGGTAAAGACGGCAGCCTAGCACATTCTTGCACTGAATTCTGCTGTTTTTCTGAATTGGCACCAAAAAATATGTCTCCTGGCTACCATGACATGACTTTTCTTTTGTTTAGGACATGCAGAGACTTCTTTCAGAGATGCCACAGGTTATGTTCCCAGCTGGTGATTACTTCCTATCGTAAATAAAAATATACCCCAAATCTTGTTCAAAAGCATAAATTACTTTCAGATATCACATTTTAATGCAATGTCTCATCTTTTGTGGCTCATTCTCTAAATTTACACTTCATTCTCAGGAGATCTCCTTGCTATAACTCTCACCTTACCAATTCTCTCATATGTTAATTGGATCTGTTAGGACTTTCATAAATTCCTAAAACCACTTAAAGATGCTGGTGAAGACTGGTCAGTAATTCAGCTCTGGGTTTTTTAAATTACTTTCTCAGTTCTGCAATTTAGAGCCAAATGGAATTCATTAGCACCTGTGAACTATGTAACTACTTTATCAGTGACAGGGGATTTAGTTCAGAAGGTTTAGGAGAAAAACAATAAAATAATGGAATAAAGGAAGTTGTCCTCTTCCCAATTTATTTTGTATATTGAATGGTAACACCATGCTTCCCAATAAGTGAAAAAAAAACACACCATATGTAAAGGTGGGTTTGGGAATGCTAATATAATGATTGATTAATAAGTGACCTCATTGATTAAATTAATAAATGTGGGAATGAGTTCAAGAAGGCAAGGAAAAAGAAATGTGTTCTAAAGAAATTAGGTTCATGACAAGGATGGAAGATAGAAAATGTTTGAACCTGCAAAGCAGTCTCTGCAGGGAATTTATCTCAAACAACAAGGGCCAAGGAAGCTTAATTTTACCTTCTTGTGGAACTTTCTCAAGTAACTATCTCTTTTCATATATATATTATTTTCCATTATACTCTACTGGAACAGTAGAATGCAGAGCTCTTATCCACTATCTAAATAAAGTCAAATAAATAGATTAAATAAAAGTACCACAAAGCAATGACTGACATAATTAAAGAAAGAAAATGCCACTGGTGAAGACCACTCCAACAGGGGAAGAATGAAGACCTATGAACTAGAAAACTAGAAAAGTCTTGGATTTTGTTTGGTTTTTATAAGCCTAACCAAAGACTATAATGTTGCATTTTTATAGAATGTATTCATTCATTCATTCCAGAGACTCACCAGCTCCCAAATGGCAGACATGGAGGTAAATACTGAAGGTGTAAAGTAAATCACACACATTCCCTCATTTCAAAGATTTAATGATCTTAAGTGAGAGATTTACATGTAAGCAATTTAATACCATAATCATATAGCAAGGATTGATAATAGTAGTATAGAAAATTACAATGGAAATTGAAAGGAAGTCACTACCAGTTCAGCTCAGAGGTGTCAGTATCCTTTCATAGAGGAGGCAATAGTTGAGTTATAATTTTCAGAGATGAGCAGAGGTTCACCAGGTGGAAGGGGGAGGGTGCCTTTTCTGGTGAAGGGAAGAGCTTTAAAGAAAGCTAGCAGGCAAAAGCGTTTAATGTGATATGACAAAGGTGTGGCTGAAGCATGGCGTGTATGAGGATATAAATGAGGCAGTAAAATGGAGTTGGAAGCATAGGTTAGGGCCAGAATGTGAAGATATTTTTCTGCTGTCTTCCCTAAATTAAGAATTTTGGACTTTATGTCTTATGCATTAAGATCTACTGTCTAGCTTTTATTTGTACACTGTTTTTGTAGCAGAGAATCACGAAAAAAATGTGTCTTAAAGCCTTAACTCTTATACAACATATAGAATGGTTTAGAGAGAGGATAGGATGTGATTGAAAAAGACCAGTTCACTGTAGTAATCTTAGATGAGAAATAACTAAGAGCGTGAACTAAGATTGTGACAGAACAGAAAAAGAAAAGCATTCAAGATATATTGATGAGGTACAGTTAATAATGATTAGTGACCAGAATCTGAATGTCACGGGTAAAAAAATTCATAAATAACACAAAGATCTCTAGCCTAAGTGACTGGATGATGTCATCCATTGTTCTGGCATATGGGAAGGGAGCAATTTGTGAGACAACGTAGTAAATTCAGTTTTGAACATGCTGTATTGGAGGTTCCTGTAGGGTGGTCAGATGATCTCTCTTCTAGGCAACTAGAAATATGGGATTAGGGCTTGGGAAAGCTAAGAGGGCAAGGAACATTGTTTTGGTGGTCAATGGAATATGAGGGAAAACTGAAGTAGTGGGTGTTCATGGGATAGCCCTGTAAGAGCATGGAAAGGGGAAAAATGTCCTCTGCAGCTATGGGAAGGAAGCCAGGAAAGGAGACGGAGGAAGAGGAGTCATAGTGATAGAAGAACTGGAAAAGAGCTGAGGGAAAAATAGTTTCAAGGAGGAAGGAGCAATCGACAGTATTAAGTCACTCAGAGAAGTTGTATAAAATAAAGACAGGCTGTCTCTTTTGAACTTGGTAATTACTAGTGATCTCAGTAAATTCAGTTTCATGGTCGTGATGGGGCAAAAACCAGATTATGGTGGGTTGAAGAGTGAATAGAGGGTGGAGGGAAACCAAGAATCAGTGATTTGGAGATTATGGAAAGAGATAGAGCCAAATCAAGGAAAGAGTATATTTAAAAGGAGAGACAGGCATGTTTATAGATGTAGGAGAAAGCCCAGGGGGAGGACCATTGAAGACTCGGGAAAGAGTAGTGCTGAGGGAGCGGAGTCCCCTCTGTATACTCACGTGCTTTAAAATGATATCTCCCACCCTACACTGCAGCTTTGTGGGGAACTGAACAGTAGCCAATTAAAAGTGAAATTAATCGATAGCAAGATCTTCCCGGGTGGGGACAGTGTATTTTGTTTTTAAAACCAAAACGAAAATAATTTCGAACTTATGAACCATTCACAGTTTTTGTTTTTTTTTTTCCTCCACAAACTATTCAAGTTAACAGGGGAAAAATAAAGTTTCTAAATAAAGTCTTCCTTTAGGATTGCATTTTTGACTTGCCAAGCCAAACGAACCAAATCTTTTGTTTCTCTAGCAATCTTGCTTCCCAAGAAAAATACACCTGCAAGTATCAGGGGCCAGGTTTTCCCGACCCTCAGCCAATTTCTTTTTTTGTTTTTTTTGCCCCTAGAGCAACGTTAGAGGGCACTTCTACATTGTGCTATGCTCTCCTTCAGCCAAGAAGGTTAAGCAAGTGTAAGTTAAAGCAATCAAATAACTCTTTATTTTGGTGGTGAAGTAATTGCCCCCCTCATTTTCTCCTGCAGATGCCCAGGCTGTGAAGTGATTCCTTCAGTGTATTCCAGGGATATGCAGTTTGAGGATACTTGACAGTTCTGGCACAGTAGCACGCAAGTTCCCATGTGTTAGTGCTTGCGATAATAGCTATTGTCTGTACCATCTAATTATCTTGTCTGGCATTCCACAATCAGTCATTCTTCATGGCTTGATGAGAAGCAATTCTTCATATTTTATGTGCATCATGGAGACACTGATCCCCCAAGTGCAAAACCCAGACACTTGATGTGAAGTTCTGGCATGTGGGCAGGCTTTGTAAAATTCCAAACTATGGAAACTTTACCCCGTGTATTTCAGTTTGGAAGTTTGGGGTTTTTTACAAAAACAGAACTAAAAGAGGGTAGTGCTTGAGATTATTCTGGTATCTAGAAGTTCTTACACACCTAGATGTGGTTAGTTGGTGGTGAGTTTCTCGGCTTATTAAAAGGAAAAAGGGACAGTTAACAATTTTTGAATGCTTATTATATGCTAGGCACCACAAGAAGTGCATTATTTGCCTTATTTCTTTATTTCTCACAACAATCCTAGGACATATATATAAACTCTCCTCATGTACATCTAGAAATTGAGACTTAGAGAGATTGAGTAGTTTGTTTCAGAATCACAACTAGTGAAGGTTAGAGCTGACAGCTGATTCCATGTCTACCTTATAATTCCTAATATGCTCTTTTAGTATCATTTTAAGGTGTTCCCCGATGTACATATATGTCCACAAGGAACCAACATATTGGATCTATGCAGAAGTAGAGACTAATAGCAGGAATGAACCATCAATGGAACCCGTTACTCACTGCATGGAGCACAAATGCATCTGGAAGCTCCCTGAGTCCTCCTTGATACAATTTTCCATTCCTTTTCAGACCCCCTTTAGCTCCATGGTAGACGTCGTCACTGACTCTGACATAAGCTATGTACATAGCCACATTTGGAATGCCTTCTCGTCTCTCCCTCTATGCAAATCCTCCCTTCTGAGCCCAGTTCCTGTCTCCCTTTTCCCATGAAGCCAGCTCTGAGTGCATCAGCCTTCAATGAACTTTTCCTCCTCTGCTCTCTTGCTTCACTTAGAGTTCTAGACACCTTAATTTACTTAAGTTTATACTGCTATATATTTTTACCCAGCTTCTTCCTACTTGCCTTGTCTCCTTACTAACTTCTTTTCTTTGACACTGTCCAATACTTGACATGAATTGAGGGCTATAGCAAGGAAGAAGGTGCTCAATAATACTTCCGGATGAGCAAGTCCATTTGATTTTGTTGAAGTGCTTGGAATGGAGCAAGGGAGACAGAAAACTATGTAGGAAAAATTTAAAATTTTTGAATTGTGAAGCCAAGGCAAACCACCATGAGTGTGCCATATAATGTGGACACAAACATAATTTTTGGCAAGCTAAGACTCCCTTTCTCTTGACTACAGAAAACAATTGAGTCTCATCTGCTCCATCAGCTTGTGTGGAAGCCAGACATAGGCCAAGACATCAATAGTTGTGAGCAATGCAGTAGCAGGCAGACATCCCAGAGGAGAGTTTCTGGACATTATCCACTGGTATCCAGCACCCATTTCCAGCCTATTTATGTTCTCTCTTATATCACAGAGACCAGAAGCCTTAGAAATGCATTTCTCCAGACTCTCCACCTACCAACTTTTGTTACCATTTAGTGCCATATAATGTGGACACAAACATAATTTTTGGCAAGCTAAGATTCCCTTTCTCTTGACTACAACAAATCTTTGAATAAGTTGTGGAGGCACCTCCACCACGAATAGTGCTTTCCTGAAGTCTCTTGACCTGTGGATGTGGCAGCATTTTCCTGACACTTTGCACCAGAGAGGAGGAAAGTTAGTGGATCCTCTCCCAATCTTTGCTCTTTCATCGCTTCCAACAGTTTTCTAAGCACATGTTCCCTTTATCACCTCCCTTTTCAGTTTCAAATACCTAGAGTGGTTTCCATTTTCTTGATTTATACAGAAAACACTTGAGCTAGGATCAGAATCCCAACTCTACCCTCAATGAGAAAGATTAAGAAGCAGTTACTTTTCTGATAAGCCAGACTCTTCTTTCCATCTCCATGCTGAGCCTTTTTCTCTATTAGCCAAGTGCTGTGGACTCAGTTGGGCCCTCCCCTGCCCCAATTCATATGTTGAAGCCCCAACCCCCAATGTAATGGTATTTAGAGATAGGCCTTTGGAAGGTAATTAGGCTTAGACAAGGTCATGAGGGTGGGGCCCTCATGAGGGGATCAGTTAGTGGCTTTATAATCAGAGAAGAAAAGAGGTCTCTCTCTTCACCATGTGAAGATGCAGCAAGAAGACAGCTGTCTCCAAACCAGGAAGAGAGCTCTCACTAAGAACCAAATCGGCCACACCTTGGTCTCGGACTTTCAGGCTCCAGAACTGTAAGAAAATACACGTGTGTTGTTTAAGCCACCCAGTCTATGGTATTTTCTTATAGCAGCCTGAGTTGATTAATACACAAGGATTACAATTTGGAATGTACTGGACCTACTTTTCTGCTCTCACTCCATCTCCTCCTATTGCAATGGAGCTGCTGACACCTGCACTTTATTACTCACTAGCTAGACCAGAACAGCCACCAGGAGTGGCCTGTGCTTCCATAGTACATGGATTTGAGCTATGTTCTGACATCCTTGAGTGACTCCAGAGTCTGATCCAGTCTGATCTGCTACATCATTCATAGAGAGTTAAGAGGATTGCTAGAAGCTTGCCCTGTCACTGGGAACAACCAAAACCCAACCTCAAGTGATTGTTACTCTGCCCCATCCTCTATTTCTTCTAGAGCTTGGGCTAAGGGTGGATATCATTCCTGAAGATATCATGGAGACCAATGACCCCTGTAAATATCCCCTTTTCTTTTGCAGGAAAAGAACACTGCCAATGCTAGAAAGTTATCTCCTGTGCCCAGGAAACAGAGCCACCTGGGACTCCCAACCTTCCCAGAGAATAAGAGTTGAGATCAAAACTGAGACTTAACCAGAAGGGCCAAAGCCCTGAAAGAATCCCATGTTTTCAACTCAGGCCCCTTCTCCTCACCCCTTCAGACATTCCACTTAAGCCCCAGGGAGAACACTGCATAGATTTACTTCTTGCAGCCACCCTTGAATGTGAAGGATAGAGAGGAGGTCCTTTACCCTAATGATCCAAAATTTCTATGCAGGAGAAAAGTAGAGTTTTTCTTTGGAAATATTGGAAAAGCTAATTGATAGAATGTTGGAACGAAAATCAGGAGTGTGATACTCGTCTGCAGCTCTGAAAACAGAAGTTCTGCCTCCTGATGGGGATGTTTGTAGTCATGCCTCGCACATAACTGGTATTAAAAATTGAATGAATCAATCAATCAAGGAGATGGAGATAAACCAAACAGGAAAGGAGACCACACTGTGCTATGATCTTTCTGGGAGTAAAAACTATAGAAAATGTAAACAATTGAATTAGAACTATGGAAATTCTGTTGTGGGAGTCTCTATTCTACACTTGCTTGGAAATGTCGACACAAAATAACCAATAACCATTGTATAGATAAGAGAGACAGGTGAGTTTTACTTGATCCAGAATGAGGATTATAACCCGGGAAGGCCTTTTCCAGAAAGGAAGAAAGTGTTCCGGAGAAGCATGGTTTTCAGTAGTCTTATATTTTTTAGCACAAAGAGCAAACATTAAACACATCCAGGATACATATTCGTCAGAGTTCCAAAGAGGTATTCAGTTGCAAATTAGCAGGTCCACATGACCCTGATGTTGGGTGTTACCAGGAGGGCAGAGGAGGAGGGGTATGCATTCTTAAGAGAGTGCCTTCTTTACTTTAATGGTTAAAGCAGATGTACAATGTATGTTTGATAGGCCATGAGTCAGGCTTTTTTAGTTCAAGCAGCATCAATTTTGAACCCAAGTAGTTACCCCATATACCTCTTTTCATATGTGAAAATCTCTTGTCAAAATAGTAGTTGTTAGTTGTGATAAGATGTAGAATTACTTGGGTAAAATCCAAAATTATTGAGCACCCTTAACCATTTCCACTGGGATCCCAAATGCATCTCTGTGTAAGGTACATTATATATTGCTGCGTATGACTTTGGCCCTAACTCATACTGGTAAACTGGACTAGATCACCCATGCAGCATTAGACCTCGCATTCCTTTTTAATGGAACAGCTTGTGGAGGAGGGTGAGGGTTGGGAGCTGGGTGGTAATACATAGGACATGTTCAGAAATGGTGTTCCAGATAAAAGGCAGGGAGGGGAGACCCTATTCAAAACTCTGGATAGCAACCCTGCCTTGCCAGTAGGGGTAGCTGCTGAGCTGCCAAAAGATGCCATGCTAGTAGAGAGGTTCTTTCAGGCCTGGTGAGAACTTCAAGACCTGGTCCAAATTTTCCAGTTTATTTCTGGCCACTCCCCCTAAAATATCATATCTTCCAGCCATGCAGAACTACTCGTCATTGCTTTACCACACCAAATTTGCTTTTGTTCATGTTATTCTCTCTCTGCCAGGAGTGTTATCTCCTTCCCATTCTTCAAAGCCAGATCAGATATGATCTTCTCTGACCAACCATCCTTAGAACACCCAGGTGGAACAAATCCTCCTCTAGACAATGTGTTTTATCTATCTACTTGTCTATCTATCTATCTATCTATCTATCTACCTGTCACTCACATTGTGTTGCAATTTTTTCTTTACCTACCTATGCTCTATCAGGAATGTGAGGTTTCTGAGGGCAAATTCATGTGGTGTTCACCTTTTATCTCAGAACCTGGTATAGTTCCTGCTACATAGACACTTCTCTGGACAAGGAAGAGGACACCATTGAGAAATCACATCAGGATTACTCAAAGAGTCCATGTTCTGAAAGATACCATGACAGTTCAGGGCTGAAAAGATTTTTATGTTTAACTATCCATCCAAGGAGTAAGAAACACACTTCCCACTGGACTCCACAGGCTGGCATATTGGTAAGGGAGAGGTGGGTGGTTTCTGTACGAGTCAGTGTCCTCACTTTGAGGGGATGCATTGTTTACAGGATAGGACTGGCAGGGGAAATTGAACAGTTAACATTATTAGAAACACATAGAAGAGAGGTACTTCAGGTGCCCAGATCATGCCCTGGACCGACAGTGCGCATATGTCTGCAGCCAACGAGACTTGTCATCTCCGGCGGAGGAAGCCTGGCCCCATCTTCTGAGTCATCACTCCAACAACTGAGCTGATTTCACTTGCAGGCTAATCTTAGTGCCACTTAAGAAATTATTCCCCACTGACTTCTCTCACCACCAGGTAGTTTTAGGAGATGAGGGGGCGCGGGGGAAAGGGAGATTTCAAGAATCAGAATTCTTATAAGAAAGAAGAATTTCCACATCAAAACCTAAATCTGTTTGTGCCAGTTGTGAAAAGGCATGAAATAGCTAGACATGAGCTATTCCCCCAAGACTTGTCTTTTACTAGAAAGAACTTTGTAAATGTTAATAGGTACTACACTAGCTGGAAGCAGATTTGCTCTGGGCCCAGAGACATAAAATAATCATCACTTTGTTTGTCTGATTCTAAATGGGCTTAGTATTGATTTGCATTATAAGAATTCCAAATTCCCACTACTCTGGGAAAGTAATCCAAACCTACTACTTTTCATTCCTGGTTGATTCCTGCACATGAAACTTCTTCGAAATTCCGTACCAAATGTGAAGAAGAATACACATGAGAAAAAGCCTGACCAAATATTGCATCTGCTCCCCTTGCGTGGTTCCACCCCAAAACACATGAGAGTGGGTTCCATTTCAGCTGGTTCTTGAGGGTGTGACTGGAGTTCAGTGCGAACACAAAGGGAGGAATTCAGATTAATAACGGTCTTAAGAAAGCTTGACAGAGCAGGTATAGTGTGCATCAGAGGGTTCACCTCTACTACGCGGGACTTAGGAACACACCTCAACACTGCATGTTATAGAAACGTTGAGCTTAGAATTTTAGAGTGAAAGGGACTTTAGAGGTTATCTTCCCGCACTTCACAGTTAAGCATCAGAACAGTGAGTTAGCAGTGCTGAGAGTGGAAACCTCATCTCCTGACTTCTATGACCATACTTCTTCCTCTCTGCTGCAAACTCTCTCCAGTATAGAACATTCTAACTTTTAAATCGTTTACATGAATAATATGAACTTAATGCACATAGCAAGTCTGTTCACTGACTCATGAAGTCAACAAATAGTAATTGTCTATTATGTGCCAAGACTGTTCTAGCTGCTGCTTGGGATATTTCAGTGAACAAAACAGACTAAACTACATTGGCAGGGTTTGTATATTCAAGAGGGATACTTAAGACATGTGTACTAATGCCCATCTGATGGATCAGAAAATAAAGGCTCAAAAAAATAAATGGCTTGGGAAACTAGCTAATTAATGACAGATTTGGCACCATGATTTAGAGTTCTGGCCTCAGAATGGATCCCTAGAATGGATTCAAATCAATAGTTTCATCTCAAAGTGCATTCAGAGCCTCAGGAGGTTAAAAACAATTTTGTTCGCACAGCCCTTATTTAAGTCAGGCAGAAGTCTGCCTAAGGATGGAAGCTGTTTGAGGAGGAAGAGCTGAAAGGATTTTATTTAAAGAATGCAGATTGATTAGGTTGACTTCTAAGTCTGTGTGTCATTTTGTTTTCTTGGTGATTGTTATGGGTTGAATTGTCCCCTCTCAAAAAAGATACGTTGAAGGGGCCGCCCGGTGGCGCAGCAGTTTAGTTCGCGCTTGGCAGCCCCGGGTTCGCGGGTTCGGATCCCGGGCGCCCGCCGACGTACTGCTTGTCAGCCATGCCGTGGCAGCGTCCCATATAAAGTGGAGGAAGGTGGGCACAGATGTTAGCCCAGGGCCAGTCTTCCTCAGCAAAAAGAGGAGGATTAGCAACGGATGTTAGCTCAGGGCTGGTCTTCCTCACAAAAAAAAAAAAAAAAAAGATACGTTGAAGTCGCAGATATCTCATGTGACCTTATTTGGAAATAAGGTCTTTACAGACATAAGTAAGTTAAAATAAGATTAGTAGAATGGACTCTAATTCAATAAGACTGTTGTCCTTATAAAATTTGGACACAGAGACAGTCATAGAGGAAGACGATGTGAAGACACAGGGAGAAGATGCCATCCACCAGCCAAGGAATCCCTGATGCCACCAGAAGCCAGGAGAGAGGCGTGGGACAGATCCTTCCTCACAGGCCTCAGAAGGAACCAACCCTGCTGACACCTTGATTTGGGACTTCTGGCCTCCAGAATGTGAAGCAATAAATTTCTCTTGGTTGAGCCACTCAGTTTGTGGTACTTTCTTATGGCAGCCCCAGGAAACTAATGCAGTAATCCTAGCACATCCATTCATCTCATGTTCTTACAAAATAAAACCTTTTCTTTTTTCATGAGAAAAATCTTCCCACACCTCCGTGAATTCTCCCACATTTCTCAGGTCAGGGACACAGACTTGCTGAGGTTTGAGGTGGAATATAAACAAGTTTCAGACAAGTATTAAGTTGATGGAGACTGAGTGCATGTCTGCCCCACCCACCTCCCCTGGTCGGTCATTCACACACTCAACATTTCATAGCTCTGGGCAACTGTCTGTAATGACGGGAGACCCAGCCCTAGAGATAAAGGAGGTCTGTTCTCTTACTGTTTATTGTTAAGTCAGAAATTTTCAAAAGTTTTAATCATATGACTCATGTAGTTACCAAACCCACACAATGTGAGAAGATATAAGGGAAGGAAATATTCTGATTCCATTTGTACAAAAAAAAAAAAAAAAAATCTCCAAATTGATGATGAATCACAGAAGAAAAATAAATGAACTTTCCTTTCTAGTGCACTACCTTTGAAATTCACAGAGAAAGGGCTTTTCTTACATGCTCTCAGATACCACCAGTCAAAACAAAGAAATTTATTTATTTATAGTTATAAATTAGTGTCAAATTTAGAGATGACTAAGATTGACCACTAAAAGGATGAAAAATACATTAACCTGATGACTGAGTAAGCTTCTTGGTAACAGGAAATCCCCAGTACCCAATAAATGCTCCTCATAATGTTTGTTGAATTGGCATAAACTAAAAGCTAATGAGAAAATGATATAGAGACCACATTATTATAAATTAGAAAGGTGCGCAGGGATGAGATGGTGAACAGGAGAGATGAGATATACTACGTTCACTGGGCCTTATAATAATAATTATAATAATTGAAGCCTATATTATAATGGTTTCACTGCACAGCGTTGCCGACAATCATCTCAATGCACGTGACTGTTTACAGTGACCATGCTGAGATTCCTCCAGGAGAGCACTTGAAAACGTCCGGTTACATGATGGTATCTGGCAGAGGTTCAGTTTTAAACCTTTCGAGTGACTCTATTTTATTGATCACATTCCATTCCCCTTATGCATCTCATAATTGCCACAAAATTGGCTTTGATACCTGCAGTTTCAGTCTGTTCTACCGCTCCACTCACCATAATACTGAAAGTTAACTTAAGGGTCTTAAGTTAATAATCTGTTAGCTGGTTATGGATTCGTTTATTCAACACTTCTTTACTGAGCACCTGCTTAGAGCATAGCAGTTCTGTAGGTGCTACAAGGACAGAATGAAAATTAAAGTAAGTAAATGAGTAATTTCTATTCTCAACCTGGCTGGCTCTGGTGTACTCTTCTAGGAAGAGATGACCTAGTGATCTATTCAAAAGCTTTCTATGTCTTGGTGCCATCACTGTGGGACCATCTTTTTTCTTCATTTCCATCTTTTTCTTTCTCAGAAGAACATGATGGTTAAGAGCACAAACTTTGGAGCCAGACTGCCCAAGTTCAAATCCAAGCTCTGCCACTCATTAGCTTTGTGACCTGGGAAAAGTCATTTAGCCTCTTTATACTCAATTTCCTTGTGTGTTAAATAGGGGTAATAACAACACCTAATGTCATAAGGTTGTTTTAAGCATCAAATGTGTTAACATACATAAAGTGCTTAGAACAGTTTCTTGTAAATAGCATACATTATGCTAGAGATCACTGGGTCACAAATCATGTACAAAAGGTGGAAGAAGGAGATCAGCAATACAGAACAATATTGATAAAGAGACTCAGAAGCCCTTGCACTGTCAATTGAAGGAAAAGAAGACTGACAGCAGTTGACATATCTATTCTCAAATTGGAGACTTCAGAAAGGAAGGTGCTTTGTCAAAACACACTGTTCTTTACCAAGGAAAAGGGGGCAAAGTATCGGTATTATTTTAAATAGCAGGTTCTTGCTGAACACAGTTCTACAGTTCAGCACTTGAGGCAGATGGGAAAAGCCACATGCTTGTGGATTTTCCCACTTTTTCCACACTCGCAGACTCACAACCACTTTTGGTGCCCGTGGTTTACCCTCTGTTTCTCTAACTCCTGTTTATGAGTCAAGCGGTTTCAGGTCATCAGATTGATGGGGAAAGTGTGAACAGGGGATAAGGATGTGGAAGCAGTTTCCACACTGGGAAGGACCAGAGTGTGCCAACGCTGAAAAGTGAAAAAGAACCCAAAGCCTTTAGGTTTTGAGGGATTGTGTTTTTTAGTTAACTTAGACAGTTTGAATGCAATCAAAGTAGCTATCTGAATATTTAAAAGGCAGTCTTTCTTGGACCATGAATAAAGGTCTCAGTGTTGGAGGAGGTTGAGGTGATGGTGGCAGCCAAGCAGGGTGGGACTGGGGTCAGAGACAGGCTACCAGATTTTTGATATCTCTCTCCCTTTCTGCTTGGAAAGGGCATAGGTCAAAGTTCACCAGTGATGGCAGCAGGAATCCTGTCTAGTCATGACAAAGCTCAGTAATGAGGTCAGCAAGGACGCTGTGAGTCCTACAAAGCTGTTTGTTTCAGCTGGCATGCTTATGCAGCAATTTGCTGACGAAAGCGGCTGGAGAAAAGTCCTATTCCTTATTCTTTGCTCCTGCCGAACCCCAGCAATGTCAAGTCTCAGAACTCCATGGAATCGTAGTTGATCAGAATTCCCAAAGCCCTCAGAGATTTCCCCTCACCT
The DNA here is from genome assembly GCA_031878705.1 of Tapirus indicus. Lineage (NCBI taxonomy): Eukaryota > Metazoa > Chordata > Mammalia > Perissodactyla > Tapiridae > Tapirus > Tapirus indicus. Next base: position 122,680,262 of record CM062918.1, on the reverse strand, counting down.
CTGCCTAATTTTAGAGACAAAACAACAAAGCTTAAAGAGGTTAAGTGACTAACCACCAGCTAATGAAAGAGGTGGGACTGGAATCAGTTTTTCTGGCTCCTAAAGTGGAAGTCTTTCACCCTTTCCACTGTCCCATCCACACCTCCCTAAATTCTGGTGGGCATCTGCCGGGGAATTCTTGGAAGAATAAAATATTTTGAGTCTCTAAATTACCCACAATGATGGCAGCAATTCCAGGGTGAAAGACACAGTTCCTCTACAGGGATGTGGGTATGTCCTTTCTCATTGACTCTATTACTTGTGTTATTACTAAAGAAAATTGGCCAAACTTTCTTTGTCGGGAAGATTGAAGAGCAAAGCAGTACTGAGGGGAAGGGTGGTTTACAACAAGCCTCATTTAGAAAATTTTTTAACTTCCTTTTCTAAATATTATCAACATTTAACTAAAATAATTAATGGATCTTTCAAAAAGTCCAGTCTACCTTTGGTGTAGTTAAAAATGACTTCCTCCTAATTTAGCTCATTTCATCTTCTTCCTAACCTAGCACTATTTCTCCTTTTGCTGAATACGTCTAATTTTTCTTTCCATTTTCCTTTACAGACTATGGTTTCTAGAATTCCGATCATTTTAAGTAGTTTCCATTGTAACCTCTCCAGTATATCCACATCCTTCTTAAATTGTATTACTCCTAACCAGACATAAAATTCCATTTGAAAAGTTCCCATGAAGGAAGTAAGACAGTAAGAATATAGTAGTTATTCATGTATATTATATAACATATAAATACAAATAAAATACATTTGGCAATTTCCTGCTTATGAAGTGGGGGCATGTTGGGATTTCTGGTGAACTCAGTACTGAACTGATTCTACAGTTTTCCCCCTCACAGCTCAAATACTATTAGTTCTTTCTTTTTCAATAATTTACTCATTAATATCTTAATTCCAAAAATAATTTAAGGGAACTTCATAATAGAGATAACATTTGAAAAAAGGATTCAAAATTAAACAGATGGAAGATTGAGATAATTATTTTCAAATCTTAGATAATAATAGAATTAAGCATAAAATTTAGCTTTGAATTTTCTGGAAGCAAGGCAAAAAGAGAAAATTTTTTCTAAGTAATTTTAAAGGTTTCTTTGCTCCAGAAGAACCAACATGATAAAGTGTCCCTGCTCATAGCCCTTTGCTTAAATTTCTCAGCCAGTGATCCAACACTTTAATAAGTTCTTCTTTTCAAAGGCTATGGGCTTCTTGAAGACAGGCTTCATTTCTTATAACATAGTTTTTGCTTGATTAATGCTTGTTGAATGAATGAATGTTACTTTCTCTGATTTCCCAGAAATCCTTCATCAGGTCCTCAAATTTCCCTAAAATATCAAATAAGTACATTAACATTTGCACTGTTTAGATTTCTTACAGTTGGGTTAGACATTCTTGGTTCAAGTGGGCTGTGGCTATATTTGTATATTTTTAAATTTCATCTTGTAAAGGGATTTGTAAGGACGCATGCTTTGGGTGGTTCATCTGCGGGTTTGTGTAACCCCACCCTGATCCACACCACATCTTCCATAGTGGGTGAGGATCAGGATGGAGTGGAACAAGGCCAGTGGTCAGCTCTAGACTTGAGGTGACCGCAGTGGTCTTATTATTTGGTCATTTAAAAATCCTGATGGTTAATGTCTTGGTTTTTTAGGCCAAACCCATATACCCTTTATCAAAAACTTTGATATCCAAGGAGCTTCTTCAAACATGCTTAATAGTCCTAATGTGAAGAAACACTTAAAATCAGCATGCTCAATTTACATAAAGTCTTAAAATCTCATTTTACTTTCCTTATAAGTTGACCTCAAGTCTACTGACCAGTCTGGTTTTTTGCCCCTCTAATCCATATAGCCATAATAAATAAAATGTTTTAAAGCAGATAACTAAAAAAGAAGTAGCATGCTCAAAGCAAAATAAACTTTTTAGTAAATTAGAGACAGAAGTGAAATGCAAAGCAGTAAGCATGATGGAAGTCACAGCCCTGCTGGTCTCCATGCCCAACAGTAGGTATGGTAACCAAGTCTTGGCTCCTCAAGGGAAACCTATACTAAAAGTCCTCTGTGAAAAGTAGAGGACCAGAGCCAGGCTCACTGCTTGAAATTGAGGCCTGGAGAGAGGTTCCCCTATATATCAAGGTAGGTTTTAAAAAATAGCTGTTAATACATTGCTTGGACCTGCATCTTTATAAGATGTTGTAGGTCAAGGAGGCAGAAATACTAAGACAGAGTTTTATGACCAGGAACTCAGCCAAACTGCTAACTAGCCTTATGATTGTATTTAGAATAGTCCAGTGTCACTGCAGGACAGGAACCCTAAACACCATTACAAGACCTGATTCTAAACAGGGAGCCCAAAGGGCTTGGCAGACATACATACAAAATAGGAAAACTGCTAAAGTGAGAGGCAAGAGGAAATCTCCCAAAGAGAAAAAGAAGAAAAAATCAAAGACAGACAAAAGCAAAATTTCTCATTGAAAATGATTCTGCAAATCAAAAATCCGAAATCTAACACTAGTAAAATCAATGAGAGGATGGAGGGAGGCAGTAAAGAGATAATGACTGAGAATTATTCTGCATTGAATAGAGAAACACATGAGTCTTTAAGTTGAAAGAGCATTCCAAGTACTGAGAGAAAACATTTAAAAACAAACCTATACCAACACACATTTTTGTGAACCTAAGGAATACAAAGAAAAAAGACAAAATTGTAAAAGCTACCAGAGAGAAAAGATAATGATAAAAGAATAAAAACTGAGAGCATTTTCTTAAAAAAGAAGAGAGACTGAAAATAAATAAGTGCTCAGATCAAGAAGTAAGAAGAAAAGAAATACAATGTACCTAAGAGGACTAGACTGAAGGAAATAATAAAGATAAGGGCAGACGTAAGATAAATTAGAAAACTTAGTAAGACTAATAAAAAGGAAAAAAGTCATAAATAAACAGTATTAGGACAATAAAGCAATGATAACTAAAAATAAGTTGAGATTTTAACAATAATAAAATATTATCAACTTTGTCAATAAATTTGCAGATGCAGTTTATATGAATATCATTAAATGAAGCATTAAACAAATTGAATTGATATTCAGAAGTCTCCTCCTACAAAAGACAATAGGCTCAGATAGTTTTACAGGTGAATTTTCCTAAGTCATCATGAGATAAATCATTTCTATCTTGTACAAACTGTTCCAAGTACAGAAACAGGGAAGAGTCTTTAATCCATTTTGAGTTAATTTTTGTGTATCGTGTAAGATAACGGTCTACTTTCATTCTTTTGCGTATGACTGTCCAGTTTTCCCAACACCATTTATTGAAGAGACTTTCCTTTCTCCATTGTATGTTCTTGGCTCCTTTGTCAAAGATTAGCTATCCATATGTGTGTAGTTTTATTTCTGAGCTTTTAATTCTGTTGCATTGATCTGTGTCTCTTTTTTTCTGCCACTACCATGCTGTTTTGATTACTATAGCTTTGTAGTACATTTTGAAATCAGGGTTTATGATACCTCCAGAGTTGTTCTTTTCTCTTAGGACTGTTTTGGCTATTTTGGGTCCTTTATTGTTCCATATAAAGTTTAGGATTCTTTGTTCTATTCCTGTGAAGAATGACATTGGGATTCTCATTAGGATTGCATTGAATCTGTAGATTGCTTTAGGTAATATGGACATTTTAACTACATTTATTCTTCCAATCCACAAGTATGGAATATCTTTCCATTTCTTTATGTCTTTTTCCATTTCTTTCAATAATGTCTTATAGTTTTCAGTGTATAGGTCTTTCATCTCCTTGGTTAAATTTATTCCTAGGTATTTTATTCTTTTTGTTATGACTGTAAATGGGATTGTACTCTTGACTTGCCTTTCTGCTAATTTGCTGTTAGTGTATAGAAATGCAACTGATTTTTGTAAGTTGATTTTGTATGCTACAACTTTGCTGTGTTGTTGATTATTTCTAATAATTTTCTACTGGATTCTTTAGAGTTTTCTATATAGAGAATCATGTCATTCGCAGACAGTGAGAGTTTTACTTCCTCCTTTCCAATTTGAATCTCTTTTATTTCCTTTTCTTGCCTAATTGCTCTGGCCCAAACTTCCAGTACTATGTTGAATAACAGTGGCAAGAGTGGGCACCCTTGTCTTGTTCCTGTTCTCAGAGGGATGGCTTTCAGTGTTTCACCATTACGTATGATGTTGGCTGTGGGTTTGTCATATATGACCTTTATTATGTTGAGGTGCTTTCTTTCTATACCCATTTTATTGAGAGTTTTTATCATAAATGGATGTTGGATCTTGTCAAATGCTTTCTCTGCATCTATTGAGATGATCATGTGATTTTTATTCTTTGTTTAGTTAATGTGGTGCATCACATTGATTGATTTGCAGATGTTGAATCATCCCTGCATCCCTGGAATAAATCCCACTTGATCACAGTGTATGAACCCTTTAACATATTGTTGTATTCAATATGCTAATATTTTGCTGAGGACTTTTGCATCTATGTTCATCAGTGATATTGGCCTGTAATTTTTCTTTTTTGTGTTCTCTTTATCTGGTTTTGGTATCAGTGTAATGTTGGCCTCATAGAATGAGATAAGCAGCATCCCATACTATCCAATATTTTGGAATAGTTTGAGAAGGATAGGTATTAAATCTTCCTTGAATGTTTTGTAGAATTTACCAGAGAAGTCATCTGGTCCTGGACTTTTGTTTTTTGGGAGGTTTTTGACTAGTGTTTCAATCTCTTATGATTGGTCTATTCAGATTCTCTATCTCTTCTTGATTCAGTTTTGGGAGGTTTTACGATTCTAAGAATTATCCATTTCTTCTAGGTTATCCAATTTTTGGCATATAGCTTCTCATAATATTCTCTTATAATCCTTTGTATTTCTGTGGTATCCATTATAATTGCTACTCTTTCATTTCTAATTTTATTTATTTGAGTCTTCTCTCTTTTTTTCTTAGTGAGTCTAGCTAAGAGTTTGTCAATTTTGTTTATCCTCTCAAAGAAACCGTCCTTAGTTTCATTGATACTTTCTACTGTATTTTTAGTCTCTATTTCACTTATTTCTGCTCTGATTTTTATTATTTCTCTCCATCTGCTGACTTTGGGCTTTGTTCTTCCTTTTCTAATTCTTTTAGGAGTAGTTTAAGATTGCTTATTTGAGATTTTTCTTTTTTGTTGAGGTAGACCTGTTTTGCTACAAATTTCCCTCTTAGTACCACTTTTGCTGCATCTCATAATAGTTGATATGTTGTATTTTCATTTTCATTTGCCTCCAGATATTTCTTGACTTCTCCTTTGATTTCTTCATTGATCCAATGGTTGTTCAGTAGCATGTTGTTTAGTCTCCACATATTTGTGACTTTCCCAGCTTTTTTCTTGTAAGTTCATTTCTAGTCTCACAGTATTGAGATCGGAAAAGATGTTTGTTATGATTTCAATCTGCTTAAATTTATTGAGGCTTGCCTTGATTCCCAAAATGTGGTCTATCTTTGAAAACGTTCCATGTGCACTCGAGAACAATGTGTATTATGCTGTTTTTGGATGGGATGTTCTATATATATCTATTAAGTCCATCTGGTCCAGTGTTTCATTTAGGGCCACTGTTTCCTTGTTGACTTTCTATCTGGATGATTTATCCATTGATGTGAGTGGGGTGTAGAGGTCCCGTACTATTTTTGTGTTGCTGTTGATTTCTTCCTTTATGTCTGTTAGTAGTTGCTTTATATACTTTGGTGCTCCTGTGTTAGGTGCATATATATTATTAAGCGTTAAGTCCTCTTGATGAAATGTCTATTTTATCGTTATGTAATGCTCATCTTTGTCTCTCATTATCTTTTCTATCTTGAAGTAAGCTTTGTCTGATATAAATATGGCTACACCCACTTTCTTTTGCTTGCCATTTGCTTGGAGTACCATCTTCCATCCCTTCACTCTCAGCCTGTGTTTGTCTTTAGAGTCGAGATGTGTTTCCTGGAGGCAGCGTATTGTTGGGTCTTGTTTTTTAATCCATCCAGCCACTTTGTGTCTTTTGATTGGTGAATTCAATCCATTTACATTTAGAGGGATTATTGACATATGAGCGCTTAATCCCGGCATTTTATCTCTTGTTTTCTGGTTGTTCTATATTTCCATTGTTTCTTTTCTCTTGTATTTCTGACTGCCATTTTGGTTTGGTTGTTTTCTGTGATGATTTTCTCTTTATTTATGATTTGTGACTCTGCTCTGATTTTTTTATATTGTGGTTACCATGGGATTTGTATAAAACATCTCAAAGATGAGATAGTCCATTTTCTGATAGCCTCTAATCTCTATCAGCCTAAGCAGCTTCTATTCCTTTCCTCTTCCCCCTCTATGTTTTTGTTGTCATAAATTATTCTTTTTTGTATTGTGAGTTTGTGACTAAACTGAAGTGTTTATATTTTGATGCTTTCTTTCCGTTTATCTTTTATGTTATAATTAAGTGTTTGCTAACCTATTCTGATAGAGAGCTGCAATTTTCTGATTTTCTTTGTCTATTTATCTCCTTGCTCAAAGCTTTGTAAACCTTTCCCTTTTATTTTTAGGTAAGAGGGCTCCCTTCATCATTTCTTGTATGGGAGGTCTAGTGGCAATGAACTCCCTCAACTTTTGTTTATCTGGGAAGATTTTATTTCTCCATGATATCTGAAGGGTAATTTCACTGGATTGAGTATACTTGGCTGATAGTTTTTGTTTTTAAGTATTTTGAATATTTCATTCCATTCTCTCCTAGCCTGTAAGGTTTCTGCTAAGAAATCTACTGAAAGCCTCCTTTGTAGGTTATTTTCTTCTCTCTTGCTGCCCTTAATATTTTTTCTTTGTCATTGACTTTTGGCAGTTTTAATGTTATACATCTTGGAGAAGGTCTTTTTGCATTGATGTAATTAGGAGATCTATTGACTTCATGTACTTGTATGTCCAGTTCCTTCCCCACGTTCAGGAAATTCTGAGCTATTGTTTCTTTGAACATGCTCTCTGCTCTTTTCTCTCTCTTTTCTCCCTCTGGGATATCTATAATCCCTATGTTACTATGTTTCTTCATTTTTACAAAATCTTAGTTCTCTCTCCTCCCTTACCTGAAGCATTTCTAAGTTTCTATCTGTGAGGTCACTAATTCTCTGCTCCATAGTGTCTACTCCATTTTTTGTGTTTTTTACATTATTTTTTATTTCATTAATTGTGTTTTCCATGTCCAGATTTTCTGGGTGGATTTTTTGGTGAGGCAGATTAGCCCTGAGCTAACATCTGGTGCCAATCCTCCTCTTTTTGCTGAGAAAGATTGGCCCTGGGCTAACATCTGTGCCCATCTTCCTGTACTTTAAGTGTGGGATGCCTGCCACAGCATGGCTTGATAAGTGGTGTGTAGGTCCACGCCCAGGATCCAAATCTGCAAACCCCAGGCAGCTAAAGTGGAGCACATGAACTTAACCACTATGCCACTGGGCCAGCCCCCTGTTTGATTTTTGTTTTTAGAGCTTCAATCTCTTTGGTGAAGTATTCCTTCTGTCCATTAATTTTATTCCTGAGCTCATTGAGCTGTCTTTCTGAGTTTTCTTGTAACTCATTGTGTTTCTTTATGATTGCTATTTTGAATTGTCTGTCAGGTGGATTGTAGTCTTCTGTGACTTCAGGTTTGGTTTCTGGAAAGTTGTCATTTTCCTTCTACTCTGCAGTGTTAACTGTAGTTCTTCATGTTGCTTGATGAATTGATCCAATGCCAGTGCATTTATGGTAGTAATCACCTTTTTTATTTGGGTACAGCTTTGGCTACTTTGGCTCTGGTCACCTGGGTCTCATGTTCCTCCACTGGCTCTCCGTAGGCTCAGATGCTGCTATCCCATGCACTACCTGCACTGCTGTTTCTGGGTTGTCTTGGGGTGCTGTTTGCACCACTGCCAGGGGTTCTGGGTTCACTGTCACTGGTGGGGGCCTGGGGACCCAGGGACTTGATGCAGCCCCTGCTGCTGGTGCAGCTTGTGTTGGGGTTGCTGCCAGTGGGGGCTGGGTCACCTGTTCTGCTGTGGTTCCTGTTTCTTCTGATTGTGGTTTCCCCCACCACCACTGGGGGACGGGGTCAGGGGCTGCTTTTCCTGTTTCCCCCAACTAGTAGTTATGCTGGTTGGCCACTCTGTGTTCACACGGGCTGAGCCACTGCACTTGGAAGGCAGGTCTCACTCACATGTGTGGGGCCACCACAGCATGGTGGACACTTCTGTGGGCCAGGTACAGCCACTCCACAAGGTTTCCTGCACAGGCCAGTCTGCCCCCACCTCCACTCACAGTCATGCTGGCTGCTGTGTGAGGATCCATGTCCCGGAATGCTGCCATCAGGGAGGGGGAGGGGGCTGCTCCCCTAGTTCCATGCTTCCTGGGGATCCAGTCCACCCACCTTCAGATGTATGGTTCCATGGATCTCTTAGGTGTCCTGTTGTGCTGTGTAGGGAATCTTCTGTTGGTTAATGGATATCCATTTAGTTGTAACTTAGAGGAGAGAGACAAAGGGAACAACTTCCTCTGCCATGATGCTGTCACTCACAGTCCCAAAGTAAATTTTTAAAAATAGATTTATACACTTTTTTTCAGTTGCAGAGAAATACTACAGGATGAGCAGTAAAACAATTTCAAATCTAAAAACATTAGAAACAAATATTGTGAGGAAAGTGGAATAAAAATATAAGTTCAAGAAGAAAAAATTTCCACTACTGAAAAGCAGCTTGTTCATTTAAAAAAGAAAAAAACTTAATGGACGATAATGTTTATCAAGCTACTCTGCTATTTAGATTCCATTTGATTAATTTAAAAGACATCTAAAACAGCATGATAAATTATCATAAATTACATCCTTTGCAACTATTTAAACGTATATTGAAATTTTTTAGTGTCAACTTGAAAATGTGTCAGAGGGCACATGGTTTTTTCAAATATTTTCAGGGAGTACACGAGAAAAACGGTTTGAGGACCACTGCTTTAATTCACAGGCCCAATTTACTACTGGTGTTCCTAGTTTTTCAACATATCCTTGTGAGTTTTAAATATATATTATAAAAGCTTGTTAAATTAAAATTTTAATTTCTTTTCAATATAGATTTCAACTGTTCTCCTTTAGCCAAGAGAAATACACGCATCACCCATTTCCTGCAATTAATTGTAGCTTTCCATATTTTATTCCCCTTTTATGTGAATACTCATATTTAAAACTGCAAGACTACAAATTTATAGAAAGTAAGTATCTCCATCAAAGCACACACACCCTTTTAAGCTCTGTCTATATGATGATTCATAACGAGCCTATGCTTGTCCATCAACTACGATATCCTAGCTTCTGGTTTGTGCAGCCTCAATGAGTTCTTCAAGGATCAGTGCAAATGTTGTTCCTCCATGAAGTCTTTTCCTGCACTCTCAGGCAGAGGTGATCACTCCCTCTAAGGTGCTTCCATAGTACGTGAAACCCTCATCCATCATGCTCAGGTCTAGAGCAGTGAATATACAATTGATCAAAATCACGTCAGGTATGAGTTCAAAGTCAATTGGAAACCTAAACTGGAGGAAAGAGCCTGAGAGGCAAAGACCACAGTCCTGGATACAACGTGATGAAGAGTGGCTGGTGAAGTTGGTTCAGCTCGACAGGGCCTGGAATTGTCATATCAGACGCCTTTTCCCATTGTGATCACATCTAGAGAGGAGTTCAAGCTAAGAGAAAAGAGTAATAAAGTAGAAGGAGTAGGAACTGAAAAAAGTAAAGGGTCAGTCATTTTCCATCCCAGGCAATCCCACAGACGCTGGAGCAGCCATTAGCATACTTCATCTTGTAAAGCTGTGTTTGTTTACGCAGAGCTGGCAGCTTTGAACCCTTGCCGAAACCTGGTTTAGAAATGCAAACCCATAGAGAAACTTTCCATCTTGTTACACATCCCATCATAAGACTGACGTTTTCTGTTCTGTTTGCTGTGGGCTGGTGGGTGGCTTTAATTTGGTTTTCCCTCCAGTCCCTAAGTCCCAACCTTTGCCAAATCAAAAAGCAGGCAGGGAGGGGATGAAGTGGGAAAAATACATGTGCACTTGCGTTCACCAAGTGATCTCAGAAGTAACTTAATACTAGTTCAGGTCGTCCATGTCTTACAAATCGGTTTCATTTTGTGAATTGTTTACACACCACTTCTAGTGTGTCTCTAATAAATTAAGATCTGCTGAAATGGTAAAATGTACTGAAGATATAGTGAATGGTCTACAGGCTACACAGAGGGGCCATTATTCTAAGAGGAAGTATGAAAAGCAATCAATTTTGAAAAATTATGCAATAACTTTGTAGTTATTGCCCATCTGTATTCATTACAATGATCTACTTCATGGACATATAAATAGAATGGGAAAGTAACAGATCTGCAGTGTACTCTAGCTATGGCTCTCTACTTCAGTCAATGAAATTCAATTAGAGTCTTTAATAAAGAAAACTCCAAAAATGTCAAGCATTTGTCTGCATGTTTCTTTCTATTGTCCAGAAATTACTCACTTAACTTCCTTCCAGTTCTTTCCCTTTTTTCTTCTCAGAAAGTCTCTTTTGTAGAGAGACGAGAAGGCACGTTTAATTGGGTTTACTGGGGGATGTGGGTGCATTGGTGGTATCATTCCCAATGGGCGTTGAGCTCTTTATATTACGTCCTCCATGAGCACCTAGCTGAGCTCTAGCAGGACAACATCATGCTGAATGTTCTCTAAAGAAAAGGACCACACAGATAAGACCATAAAATTGCCAGGGACTCAGAACAGGTTTTACGACAAGCATGCTGATCAAAAGGGCTTAACCAAGATGGTTGTTAATCATGTTGGTGCATTGGGGAGTTCTCAGGTTCAAAGAAATGATTCTGTGTTTCGTTTAGTTTTGGCAAAACTCTCTTTTCTTCGATAACCACAGAAAAACAAAACCAACAGAGTGAGGCCATGCTCAATTTCGTTTCCATATTCAAGCAAAATATACCACCTTGAGGAGGTCTTTTTATTTCAGATCTGTATATTTTAAAGACTATTTTGAATTAGATATGCACATTTGAACACTGACCCTTCTAAAACTAAGCCACTTTAAATTGTGCTGTGAATCATACAAGTTAACTGTTGTGAAAAAATGTTCTAGCTGTGTCCTTTGTTGTTTTTCAAAGCTCAATGGCAAAATATTTAGCATCACTGTGTTTTTTTAAATTCAAAATACAAAGCACATGGTATAATGTGAAGCAAAATTGTGGCCTAGGTCAAAATGGGAAATTGACCACCTTTGCAACCTAGGAACCAACATGTGAAGGAAGATGTTAGACTAACCCAGGCTCATTCAGTACACAACTACTTCCCTTTTTCCACCTCACTTACCCTCCTCCTCCTTTTTCCTTCACCTTCTCTTCCTTCTTCCTCTCATTCCCCATTTCCTCCTCCCCTTTCTCTCTTTCCTTTCCCCCCTTTTTGCCATGCAAAACTTTGGAACTCTGCCTAATTGCCTGGTAGAGTGGGTGAAAGGTGACTTTGCTATAGAAAGATAGTTTCCGTTTGTTTCCTTACAGAAATACTGATCTTTCAGAACAATATCCCATTGAGCACTTCTAAGATTTTGTCAAATCTTTAAAAAGGAGAGAAGAAAAGGAAGAACAAATCTCTATCTGCTTTTCAAATACCTCTTTTTATTTTTTTGCAGAAAAGCAAAAAATGAATATGCATAAATAGTAAAAATATGTGAGGCAGTTGGAGTTGCAAGAACATTATGTAGTACATCACTTAATCACATAAACCACAACGCAGAGGGAAAAAAAACCTAACCCAAATATGCTTTAATAATCACTGAGGGTCAGAAAGAACCCACAAGCATCCTAGAATCTGTGTCCTTAGCTTACCTCAGATTTGGAAGGGGGCAGGGAGATCACCGGAGAGGAAGCACGGTATGTATTTCTGGTTGCTGCTTCCAGGTCTCTGCACAGCATTTAGCCACAAGGCCAATTAAGAAAGGAGTTGGAATCTGGATCCCTTCCTGGTTTGATAGATTTGTAGTAGGCCCCTTTATGGCTGTTTTTTGATTAGCTTTGTTTTGCTTTCCTCTACCCAAAACTCTGAGAGTTCATCTCGGAAAGAGGTAAGTCTAGAGGGAAATTTTGAATGAAGGGTAAACGAGGGAAGTTTCAAAATATGTGTTTGCAGAACATAATCTTAGAGATTATGTGGTAGACTGGGAATGGGATGGGGGTGAGAGGGAGAGGGCTTGAGGTAAAGAAGCTGCTGGGAAGCTGGTCAAAAGCCAGGACACAAAGTTCATCCAGCCCCAAATAAGCCTTTTAAAAAGAATCATGGAGAAGTATCCTAAAACAAGAAAGCTCAATGGGATGTTTAAAAGCAAGAGATAAGGGGGGAGGAGGCAAACCCTGGCACATGAAGCCAAGAAGTTGGCAGGGTTTGGATGGGTGCCCTGTATGGGAAGTTTTGGGTGCCAATGGGACACATGCAAGTGTTTATGGCCTTCTTGCCATAGTGTATGTTTAACATACTCAAGCCAAAATTTTGAAGTCTCTAGGGTTTATCATGTAAAAACTCACTTGAGGAAAACATGATCACATTCTGTATATTCATTCACCAAAATGTTTGACTCTGTTGAGGTTGTTTTAACTAGTGTGGGTCTGTAGTGGGCCCTATCCTACTGCTTTAAGGATCCCGCAGAGTGACTCGGATGACCTCATTCAAACTATTAAGCATCACTCTCTTCCTGTCTTAAATCCACATCCCTTTGCCTCTTAAGTATCATGGAAAGGGAATGTGACATTTTAGAAGGTGGTGTGCTGACAGCCCGACAAACTGAGTCTCCATCTAACCAAGAAGGAAATCTTGTGCTATGGTTATAAAACATTCTCTCTCCAGTGTCCTCCACAACACACTTAACCCAGCCAGGTTGGGATCATGGAATAATTCAAATGCATTTAGTATCAGTAAAATGCAGATTGCATTGTCAGTATTATTTCTTTTTTAAGTGTCTGTCCCTGAAATTCTTGAGGGCAAGGGCAGTGTCTTACTCATCTTTGAGAAGATGATTTGTACTGACTGAGTAAAGGGCAGTGTCTAGCTTAGTGCCTTAGAACACAATAGATTCTCATTAATTGCTTATTGGATGGATGGAAATTATTTGACTCCTGAAAGTGTCAGGAAATCAAAGTATATCAGTGGAAAACTTCAGAGTAGAAATGTTTGATTAGGCTCTAGTAATTTTTTTAATGGGGACTTCAATCTCTACCTTTGAATTTCTAGAGTTCTTTGGTACAAAGCTGTTACTATTATTTGAGTGCTCAGTTAACATCCTCATAAAATCAAGTCAAGATTCTCTTTTACATCCATGTTTAATCAAACTGATCCCCAGGCTTTTCTCCTGACAGCCTTTAGAACAAGCCAAATCAAAAGCAAGTGTTTAGTATTGTAACAAAAGTTTCTATATCATATTAATTCTTTATTTACCTTTATGTTGCAACTTTTTCTCTATTGCCATATTTTTGTGATAAACATATTTTCAATTCTATGTAGTCAAATTTATTGCTCTTCACTGTGTGCTTTATGTCTGTGGTGCTCTATTTAGAAAGGTTTAAATGCCATAAACTTATATACATATTAACTTATGGTTATTCTATTATTTTTATTATTTCACATTTTACAGTTTATTTGGAACTGAATTTAATGAGTAGTGTATGGGAAAATATAACTTTATATATGTTTTTCCAAGTTATCCAATTGTTCTAAAACTACATATTAAAGAATTCAATCTTTATCATTTACTAAACTCCTATCTATATTTGAGTCTACTTCTGGACTTTGTATTGCATTATAGAAAGTTCCTATAAGAGTGGGAACATTGTCTTATAATCTCTTTTTACTTCTAGGAACTGCAACAATGCTTAATACTTGATCATTGAATCAATGGAGAAATTTTCCACTTCATTTAGTTGATCCATCAGACTTGCTAATTCTACTGCATAAATATCTCTGGAATCATTCCTCTTCCATTTTTTGGCCACACGGCCTGCCCTTGTTCAGGTCTTAATAATTATGGCCTTTTCCCAATGCATCTTACACACAACTGGAGTAAGGTTCTAAAATGCAAATCTGATCAAGGTACTTCTCTAATTAAAATCTGCAAGTGACTACCCATTTCATTTCATGTTCCATCCCCTCCAGGGCCACCAAGGCCCTGAACTTTGCCAAGTGAAACTATTTGTAGTTTCTCAAACACGCCTTGCTGGGTTTTGTTTTGTTTTGTTTTTTTAAATCCTTGCCTTTGTAAAAGTTGCACAATTTGGTAAGTGCTATGATAGAGGTGTGGACAAAGTGGATTAGGATGAAAGGAGAGGATTCTTGGGAATAGAAAGGTTAAGTGAATTTTGGCCAGGATGAACAGCAGCACAGAGGTGTGCAACAAGACTCATGGTGTCCCAGAGCCACAAGTCATTGAGAATGATGAGGGCGCAGAAGGTGAAGACATAAACAGGGCCTGGATCATAAAGACTCTTGCCTGTCATGTTGTGGACTTTGAGTTTTTCGTACAGGAATGTCCAATCAAATTTAAATGGGGAAGTAGCTTGACTATAATTTTTTTGGAAAACATAATTTGATAGTATCCTGCAGGATGGATTGACAGAGAATGAGTCTAAAAGCCAGAAGCCAGATCAATAACAGATTCTTCAATGATATAGGGGGTGAACCCAGGCAATAGTATTGAAAATCAGCAGAAGGGACACATACAATGTTAATAAGAAAGTCCTATACTATTTTATGACTGACTAGTCATGATGGCGAATAAAAGGAATAAATAGTGACTAATCTTCCCACCCCTCAAATCTTCCACCTACTACCATTTCTGCCTTGACTAAGTGGATAGATGGTGATGTTCTTTACTAAGATAGGAAATGCAGGAAGAAGATCTGTTTAGGAGATTGTGGGGCAATGGGGGAAAAAGGAGAGACAATATAGTTAATATTGGACATGTGAAGAGTTTCCAGAAGGAAAAAATTGTCGACAGTGTCAAATGCTGCAGATGGCAAGTCAGATGCAGACTGAAAAGTGCCCATCTGAACTTCACAGTTAGAAGGTTTGAGTGTTACCCCTAGAAGCTGGGAAATAAGAAAGCAGAGATGCCAGTGCAAACTTCTCTGGAAATAAGCTCAGCTTTGAAGGAAAGTAGCCGGGTATATCAGTGGCTATAGATGGCACCTGTCCTACACCTTTTATTTTGCCATGGAATTCATGGGAATTAATATTGTCTCCCAAGCCAGAGTGTAACCTCTTTGAGGCCAGATCCTGTATCGTGGTTTCCTGGATGACCACTTGGTTCTCAAAGCCCTAAAATTTTACAAGTTTCTAATCCTCCACAGTGTCTATAATTATCCTGGTACTCAGGCAGCAGCATTCAATTATATGGTTGTTGAATTGAATACTGTGGATGGGTGACTCACAACGCTGAACTGGATTATTCAAAATGTCAGTGCCTCAATTTCCTCCTCATCAACAGCAATTACTATTGGAGTTCTTTTAATAGTAAATTGAACATGGAAACATTGTCCTAGCTGTCAAGAAATGTTCACATTCATCTACTTAATGAAAAGGCCAGTCTTCCTTCCTTCCTAGAAACATGATGAGGAGTAGCAAATATATGAGGGCTAGCGCACGCATAGGGCACTAGGACACAGCCAATACATAAAATCCCCCTTCATATATTCTGCGCTCTGAGTAGGTATAACCACGAGTCAGCTAACCACACGAGATGCTTTTTGGTCTGGCAAGTGGGACGGAAAGCTTGCTGCGCTGGTCTCCTCTGTGAGTGCCTGCACGCTTTCTGGTTTCAGGCTTAAAACGTCCTGTGGTGTGTCTGGCCTGGCCAAACCCAGGAAGTACTGAACTTATTAAAATTTAAAAACAAACCAAAGATGTTTGGAATCTCCCAAAACACTCATGTTGTGTCTGAGGGTGAAGGCTTGGATTCATTTCTGATTTGACATGAGCACCATACATCAGGAAAACACAAACAGTGCAGGGTAATTTTACGAAAGAGCTACACCCTTCGGTCTTATGACAGTCTCGTAAAGCAGCGCTTGTCCAGGGTCTAGAGGAATTTTGTGAAGCCTGCCCTCTTCTCCCGAATCCTTTTTGTTAGGTTGCCATAGGAATTTGTGTTTGTGGACAAACTTTTAGGCAGTGTGACATGAACATTCTGAAGCGGAGCTAGGAGTACCTTGCCTTGGGCTCCACCAACCTGTGGAGGCTGGCCTGGTTCTGGCTCTGTGTTTGGATGAATCTGGCCTATGGTGGGCCCTGGGGCAGCCCCCAATCTAACCCATTACCTCTGAAGAGCTGGACCACCCATGGGTAATCCACAAGCATCTGTGAATGGGTGATCAGGAGTTGGCTAAATCAAGCTGATGACCAAAAATGAACCTCATGGTCAGGAATGAATCTTCCGGAACAACACACAAGGGTGTGTTTGCCTACAAATTATGTTTAGATCATTGAAAAGAATTATAGAATTATCTAGAGCTGGAAATAACCAGAGCAACTATGTAGCTCCACCCCACCCCTCCATTTTTTTGCAAGAGGGAAGTGAAGCACGAAGATTTTTACATGAGTTATCCAAAGTCAACAGCAATTAATGGTGCAGCCAGAGCTAAGAACCCTGAGCTGACCTCCTCTCTCCTTTTCAGTGCTAAAACACACTCACACACACACACACACACACAAATTCCACACAAGTTATTTTTAAAATAACTTGTTCATTAGCGATTTACAGAAATCAGTTCTTTAGTGTATAAAAGGACATTTAGTGTCTGGATGGCCTCTTTAACTTAATCCTGACATATCCACGTGATATAGAGTTTGGAAATTATGAGAGGTAGCTAAATTAACTTGCATAAGATTATAGAGACATTTTAAGGAGGAAAAGAACTGAGACCTTTGTCTTTGAAATTTGAAGTAATTAAAATGTATTAGTTGACCTGAGGTGGCCCTGAATAACGTCAAACAGAAAGGGAGATATAATTCACCTACAGAATCTACCATGATGGCATACCAGTTGAAAAGCCTAGCACCTAAGAACTGGGAAGAAAACAGTTGCCCAAACCAACATCCTTGATCTAGACATTCCGGAATCAACTTGTGCTGGGGAAGTGTCTGTGCTGATGAATCCATAGAACCCAGGACCATTTTGATTCAGAATACCCTTAGATTAGTGTACCACAGAGAAAAGGAGATGCCTTCTGAACACTGTAAGGAACTGCTACATTCTGAGCAGCGATCTATTTCAGCAGCACTGACCTGAGTATAAGACTATCATCAAGCCACCTTTCTGAAGGCAGCCAAGATTAGAGCAGGCACCACACCAAGCTGTGGCCTTGGCATTCACAACTGTAGCAAGTGGGTGCCAGGAACTTTCTGAGCTTGTAGTTGCAAATGCAGGACTGCTAGGATGTTATAAGGATTCAACAGCAAGATTTGACTTTATCAATGATGCCAGCAACAAGTGGGGGAGGGGGCATCTCTTTAGACTGTGGGTTTCAGCAGCGCCCCTGGTCTCTGGCTTTAACGACAGCAATTATAGTAGAGCAGGATATGGATCATCTAGTCTGGGCAGTGAATATGGATTCCTCTAGCCTCAAAGGAGACCATCCTCCTTCCATCTCATTTGGTTAGGGGTCAGCAATCAGAACTGGCTCTTTGGACATAAGTAAGCCCTCAGGGAGATTCTTAGGCATGTCAGGAGAAAGTGGGTGAGAGAGAAGACTGGTGTTCTTGGGACATCACCGCCCAGTGACATTGTGTATAACTCTAGACTATTAAAACATGTTGTGCCGGTTTAAACATTTTGCTTAAGGACATGACATCCAAATTCAACAGATTCTTATTTCTTCTACCTTAAAAGCTGAATAATATGTCTGAGCTCTTTCTGAAGTATGGTGACTTTGCCTCTTCAAGAAGTTTCTTCCTTTCTTATAAATGGTTTTGCTATATTTCATCATCCAACAGGATTCCAATCCTAAAAAGGCTTTCTTCTTTCTGCATTTGACACTGTCTCTATTAGTAAAGGGGATTCTTCTTTAAACCAATTTAAACATTCAGTACAGCTCCTAGCTCCTTGAATTCACAGATGGAGCATAACGGGAAAGTGACGCTCTACAAAGAAAGGCCTGTGGCAGGGGTCAAACAAATTCACCTTGAAATAAAGGAGACTTTTTGCTTACAGGTCTTTTTTCCTGCTATAGGTGATAAAAATAGATAGTTTCCTTTCATTAGAGTTGGTTTTCACACAAGTTTTTCAAGCCTTAGTGGAAGAAAATTGTATATTTTATTGCCTGTGACATCCTTCTTAGTCGCAAGTGTTCACAGCAAATGTTATCTCCTTTGTAAAGCCTTCTACACAAACCTCATTTCCCAATCAAAATTATCTATTGCTCCCACTTTCCCCCCATTTTTCTTTATTCTTACCATTAGATGCAATAACAGTATATATGCATGTCTTTCCCCTCCTACACAGTTTCTTGAAGGCAAGGACCATATCTTATTCATTCTTATAATCCCAGTATCTCTCATATAGTAGGTGTCTGAAAAAAAATCTTGTTGTATTTAACTAAAACTATATAATATTTCAAAAATATAGAATTAGTTTTAAGTTTTGAGAATCACCCAATTGGCTGGGAGTCTCTGCCTTGGAAAACCAGTAAATTATTTAGGACGTAAAGATTTTAGGAATGTGAAACCAGATGTATCAGCTCAGTGGGTTATTACCTGTGGAATTGGGAAAATCACCACTGTTACATTGAGCCTGTTTCCCGTGTAAAAAATGAGGGTGGTGTTCACCCCACCTGCCACACAGGGTCCCTGTGTGGATTAAAAACATTCTAATATATATATGAAGGCATTTTGTAGGTAGTAACATGCCATTTACAATTATTAGAATTATTTAAATTTTTCCCATATATTTTTTATAATCCTGCATGTGACCACTTCATTATTTTGGTCTTTAAAATACACAAAGGCTAAAAACCAAAAGAGAAATGTGAATTTTTATTATTTATTTTTATCCATTTGATGCCAATGTTTTATGATCTATGTAAAAAGTGTTTAAAATAATAATATCAAAAAATTTTAATAAGATGGGCTGCAATCTATTGGCATTATTTCACAGCTTTAGTCATAGCTCAGCTGTTGTCTAAAAGTTGCCACATGGGAATTTATTTTTTCAACTGGAAATGTTGCAGAATTACTAAATTAGTAACTTCAGGATGTCATCCAAATCCAGCTTTCTTCTGCATAAGGCTGCATGACCATGATATGGTGGCCTCTTCTCTAAAAAATCTCTAAAGAAGGGACTTCTATGATCTTACTCGAAGAATCTAGCATTTTCTCCAACTCTTGGAGTGGGAAAGTTCTTCACTTGTAGCCCAAATCCCCTGATTTGAAGTCCACTTCTTCTTGTCCTAACCTCAGCTGAGATGCCAGTGAGCTGCTTACTATTCTGTCTTAAGCTGTCCTTCATATACTAGAAGTATGTTAAGTAATTCAAACTTTATAACCCAAAATACAAAAGAAAGCACCAGATTTTTGACGATGAATTTGAGACTGCAGGGCTTTTCTTATGGGAGAAGACGTAAATTCATCAGGAGCCACTGACAATGAAGTTTTAAAATTATATGCATATGTAAAAGAGTTGGTGTCTGGTAAGAGAGAAAAGGCAGACACGTTCTGTTTCACATCTACTACAGATTTACAAGATTCAGCTAACAATGAACAGTGGTGCTTATTTCTACCACAATTGAAATAATTTATTTTTAGAATATTCACTGTCTGCTTCAGGAATTTTATGGTTAGCAAATTTTGGTTGTTATGATATGCAAATAATAGCTTTTAAAGAAAGGAATGGTTTCAGTGATTTGGGTATAAGATGAATGGAATTCGTCTAGGACGTGTTCTAGAGGACCCGGCTTAAGTTTCAGATACAGTTCCTTGAGTCATGTCTCCCTTGCCTTGAGAATAAAGTTCAAAACTTTCAATACGGCGCACAAGACCATGATTTGATTCCTCACTTCCTTTCCATCGTCAAATTTCTAAACTTGTAGTTCCTAAAATACTCTATGTGATTTCATTGCTCTGAACCTTCTCTCCCTTTGTTCCCTCAGATCTGAATGCCCTGCTTCCAACTCTTTTGATATCCTGTTACACTACTTCCTAGTCTGATAGGACTGAGATCTAGCAATAATACATTTGTTCATCCATTCATTCATTCATTCAACAAATGTATTTCAAGCAACTATTATTCCCAGACAAGAATGTAAAGGTGAATCAGAAAAGTCTTCTGCCCTTGAGCATCTTACATTACTGGCGAGAAACAAAGACATGTAAATCAGTACATTCAATAAAGTGTTAGAGGGACTGAAATGAGGTTAGGATAAAATGTGAAGGGAGCAATTAAAGCCATCTGGGGGATTGGAAAGAGAAAAGATGAAAAAAAGGGATGTTGTAACCAAAAATGAATGTGTTTACCAAATGAACTTTGGGGGAGTTAGGAGGAGTGAATTTCAGGCAGAAAAGACATTAGGAGTATTAAGGATATAAAGAAGTACTATCTTAGGTCTTAGTGATTGGATGATGTGAGAAGTTATGTGAAACTTAGTCCTATGGCTTAGGTGTTTGGATTGATGGTCACACCATTTGCTGAAGTAGGTAACACAAACCAAGGTTAGTGTGAGAAGTAGATACCTTTAGTTTGGAATATGTTAGGATGACTTTAGCACATTAAGATGAAGATTCCAGCTATTAATACTGTTTAGAGCTCAGAAGAGAGATTTCTTCTAGAAATAAAGTATTAAGAGTTATGAATAAATAGGTAGTATTTTATATCATGGCAGTAGATGATACTGAGTAGGGAAAGCTTGTAGAATGAGAATAGAAAACAGTTTAGTCAGAGTCCTGGAGAACACTATTATTTAAGAAGCAAATAGAAAAAGAGAAGCCATCAAAAGACCCTTAAAAGAATTGGATAGAAATAGGAGAACCAGGTGGAAGAGTATCTCATAAGCCATGGGAGGAAAACCATTCAAAAAGCTCAATGTTACTAAAATCATGAATGAAAGAAGGGACATTACTACTGACCTTACAGAAATACGGAATATAATGAACAATTATATGTCAAAAAATTAGATAGCTTAGATGAAATGGACAAAGTTGTAGAAAGATATAAGCTACCAAAAATGACAACAAGAAATAGAAAATTTGAATAGGCCTATAACAAGTGAACAGATTGAGTTAGTAATCACAAAACTTCCCACAAAGAAAAGCCCAGGAACATATACCTTCACTGGTGAATTCTTCCAAATGCTTTAAGAAGAATTAACATCAATTCTTCACAAACTCTTCTAAAAAGTGAAGAGAGGGTAACACTTTCTAACTTATTCTATGAAGTCATTATTACTCTGATACCAAAAGCAGACAAAGGCATCACATGAAAAGAAAACTATAGACCAATATCCTCTATGAATATAGATGCAAAAATCCTCAACAAAATACTAGCAAATTGAATCCAGCAGCATATAAAAAGAATTATACACCGTGACCAAGTGAGCTTCATCCCAGGAATGCAAAGTTGGTTTGACATATGAAAATCAATCATTGCAATACTCCATATTAAGATAAAGGTCAAACACCATATGATCATCTCAATAGGTACAGAAAAAGAATTTGACAAAATCCAACACACTTGCATGAAAAAAATACACAACAAACCAGGAATAGAAGAGAACTTTCTTAACCTGACAAAGAGCAACTATAAAAAACCCACAGCTAATATCAAGCTTGATAGTGGACACTGAGAGCTTTCCCCCAAGAACAGAAACAAAACATGGATATCTGTTCTTACCGCTTCTTTTCAACGTTATACTGAAGGTTGTAACCAAGGCAATTAGGCAATAAAAAGAAAAAGACAACAGATTTGAAAGAAAGGAGTCAAACTATCTCTATTTGAGGGTGACATGATAATATGTATTATATCTATCTACATGTATATCCTAACGAATCCACAGAAAAACTATTAGACCTAATAAGTCCAGCGTGTTTGTAGGATACAAGATCAACACACAAAAAATAATTTATATTTCTATACACTAGCAATAAACAATCTTAAATGAAATTAAGAAAATAATTCCATTTATATTAACATTAAAAATAATACAATACTTGGAATAAATTTAGCAAGAAGTGCAATACTTGTGCACTAAAACTACAAAATCTTGTTGAAAGAAATTAAATGAGACCTAAATAAACGGAAAGATTTCTGCATACATAGATTGGACAACTTGATATTGTTAAGACGGCAATATTCCCCAAATTTATCTACATATTCGACACAATCTCTATCAAAATGTCAACTTCCTTTTTTACAGAAATGTATGAATTGATCCTAAAATTTATATGGAGTTATGAGGGGCCCAGAATAGCCAAATAATCTTGAAAAAGAAAAACTAATTCACACTTCCTAATTTCAAAACCTACTAAAAACCTGCAGAAATCAAGAGAGTGTTGTGTTAGCATAATGATAGACATATAGATCAATGAAATAGAACTGAAAGTCCAAAAATAAACCATATATCTGTGGTCACTGGAGTTTTACAAGTATGCCAAGAACATTCAATGGTGAAAAAATGTCTTTTCAACAAAATATTGGGGGAACAACTGGTTATCCACATGCAAAAGAATAAAATTTGACTTCTACTTCACACTGTATACAAAAATTGACTCAAAGTGGACCAAAGGCACAAATGTAACATCTAAAACTATAAAATTCTTATAATAAAATATTCATGACCAGGGATTAGGCAATGGTTTCTTATACACAACACCAAAAGCATAAGTAACCAGTAGAAAAAATAGACAATTTGACTTCATCAAAATTAAAAACTTTTGTGCCCAAACCATGCTCCCAAGAAAGTGAAGAGACAATCCACATAATGTGAGAAAATACTTGCAAATCATACATAAAAGGGTCTTGTATCCAGAATATATAAAGTACTTTTACAGCTCAACAATAACAAGACAACCCAATTAAAAATGGGCAAAGGATTTGAATAGACATTTGTCCAAAGAAGATGTTCAAATGGCCAATAAACACTTGAAAAGATGCTCAACATTATTAGCTATAAGTGAAATGCAAATCAAAACCACAATGCAGGGGCCGGCCGGGTGGCATAGTGGTTAAGTTCTTGCACTCCACTTTGGCAGCCCGTGGTTCACAGGTTCAGATCCAAGGCACAGACCTACACACCGCTCATTAAGCCATGCTGTAGCGGCATCCCATGTACAAAATAGAGGAAGATGGGCACAGACATTAGCTCAGGGCTAATCTTCCTCAGCAAAAAGAGGAAGATTGTCAATGGATGTTAGCTCAGGGCTGATCTTCCTCACCAAAAAAAAAAAAAAAATCCACAATGCAATACCACTTCACACTTACTAGGATGGCTATAATTAAAGAAAAAAAAAAAAAAAGAATTGCTGGTGAGGATGCAGAGAAATTGGTGCCCTCATATATTGTTGATGGAAATGAGAAATAGTACAGCTGTTATGGAAAATAGTTTGATAGTTCCTCAAAAAGATAAACCTGTACCATATGATCCAAAAATTCTACTTCTAAGTATATATGCAAGGGAATTGAAAACATATATTTATACAAAAACTTATACACGAGTATTTTAGCAGCATTATTCGTAATAGCCAAATAGTGGAAAGAACCCAAATGTTCATCAACTGATGAAGGGGTAAACAAATGTGGCATATCCATAGAATGGAATATTATTCAGTCACAAAGAATGAAACACTACATCCTACAACATGGATAAACCTTGAAAACATTATGCTAAGTGAAGGAAGCCAGCCACAAAAGGCCATGTATAAAATATCAATGATAGGCAAATCCATAGAGACAGAAATTAGTGGTTGCCAGGCAATAGGAGGAGGAGAGAATGGGGAATGACTGCTAATGAGTATGGGATTTCTTTGTGAAACAAAGAGATTGTTCTAGATAGATTGTTCTAGATAGCAGTGATGTTAGACAACCTTATGAATATACTAAAACCCACTAAATTATACAATTTAAAATTGTGAATTTTGTGTTATGTAAATTATATCTCAATAAAAAATTGTGTTTCCCTAATGACTAATGAACATCTTTTCATGTTTGTTTGCCTTCAGTATTTCTTATTTGATGAAGTGTTTGTTCAAGTCTTTCGACCAATTTTTATTGGATTGTTGGTCCTCTTACTGAGTTGTCAGAGTTCTTTATATATTTTGAATACAAGTCCATAACATGTGCATGTTTTAGAATTATTTCCTCCCAGTTCCTAGCTCTTAGTATTGATTAGTCATCATCTACTTGCCTGTTCCACTGAGAGAGACTCTGTTTGTCTACTGTGCTGACCACATTTTTCTCAGGAGTATATGGTAGAGGTCCATGGAAAAGAGCTTGTAAGTAAGCGCTCAGCTCCTTTATGCTTGAGACTCCCAGGCATGACAAACAAATATGCTAGCCCACACTCTGCATTTAAAAGTTTGTTGAAATTTTAACAGAGTTCTTACCAAATCGGATATTGGCCATTACTTTCTTTCATTCTTTGCCAAAAGGGAAAGAGTTTGGTTGTTCTGTTTCTCCTTGGAAGGTCTTGCCACTCTTTGGAATTCAGATCTCCTGGGTGCCATGAAAACTCAGGTCTCTGATGGGCTCGAGAAAATCTATTATTGGAGTATTTTATTTTATTTTCACTTATTTTGCAGTTTTTTCTCATTGTTCAAGTGGGAGTGATGTTCACTTGAGGCTTTCTATATCTTACGCAGAAAGATTTCTTAAGTTAATTTCGGTAATTTATGTCCTTCAAAGAATTTGTCCATTTCAGCTGTTTTCAAATTTATTGCCATGAAGCTCTTCATAATATTCTTTAACATCCTCTGTCTGTAGGATAAGGAGGGATGATCCCTTTTTGATTTCTGGTATTGGGTTTCTATATCCCAATATCAGATAGTGGGATATAAAATATTTATATCTACTTAGATATTCCAATTATTTGAGACGGTTACCAATTTTCTTGATATTGTACAAGAGCAATCTTTTGTTTTTATTGTTTTTGACTGTGTCTTTTTTATTAATTGATATCTGAAACTGTGTTTATTATGTCCATTTACTTTGCAATTAACTTGTTTTTTTCTCACTTCTTAGACCACTGATATAGAACTTCCCTCTTTTCTAATATGAATATTTAAAACTATAAATTTCCCTCTAAATATTTTGATACGTAGTGTTTTATTTTCATTCAATTCAAAATATTTTCTAATTTCCATTGTGCTTTCTTGTTTAACCTGTGGGTAATTAATAAAGTGTTTTTATATTTCAAAATATTTGAGGTTATTCCAGATGCTGTTCTGTTATTTATTTCTAATATAATTCCAGAGAGGAGAGAACAAACTCTGTCTGATTTAATTCTTTTAAATTTATCAACATTTGTTTTAAAGTCCAGCAGATGGATTATCTTGGTGAAAACTCCATGTGCACTTTAAAAGGATGTGTATTTTGCAGCTGTTGGATGTAGCGTTATGGAAATATCAGTCAGGTAAAAATAGTTATAATGTTATTCAATGCTTGCAAATTCTTCTGATTTTATGCCTACTTTCTCTACCAATACCTAAGAGGAGAGTATTTGTATGCTTCTCCTTTCAGTTCTGTCAGTTTTTGCTTCATCTATTTGAAAAATTTACAACTGAGTATATACACAATTAACACTATTATGTCTTCTGAATTAACTGACCTCTTTATAATGATAAAGTGTTCCTCCTTATCCTTGGTAATATTCCTTGTTTTGAACACTAATTTTTCTGATGTTAATATGGCTATTCCAACTCTCTTACGATTAATGTTTTCATGGTATATATTTTCCCACTTTCTTTTTAAGCTATGTCTTTATATTTAAAGCGATTTTCTTGTAGGCAACATATAATTGGGTCTTGCTTTTTTATTCAGTCTCACAACATCTGACCTCTAATTAGAATGTTTATGGTTTATATTTAATGTAATTAGTGATATGATCAGTTTTAAATCTACCATCTTGCTAGTTGATTTCTACTTGTCCCATTTGTTTTTGGACCTTCTTCCCTCTTCTTCCTTCTTTTGGATTTATTGACTAATCTTTCCTATTCTCTTCTGTGTCCGCTATCGGCTTATTATCTACCTATCTTTGTTTTACTTTTTGTTGATTGCTCAGGGTTTAAAAAATGCACCTTTAAAACATCTCAATCTGGCATCAGCTAATATTATTCCACTTCATCTATAATGTAACAACCTTCAGCCCTATATTCTATTTCTTTCTTTTCCATCCTTTGTGCTAATTTTTTGACAAATAGTTTATGTTATGTGTAAATGCCACAATTCATTGCTAATATTTTTGCTCTCATCAATTATATTTTAAAGAATTTTTTAAATGAGACAAAAATATTTTTTACGTTTACCCACTTATTTACTAGTTCCACTGCTCTTGTTTTTTATATAGATATAAATTTCCAGCTAGTATCATTTTCCTTCTACCTGAAGTATTTTAGTTAATATTTTTTATAGTACAGGTTTACTGGGGATGATGTTCCCAATTTTTTTGAATCTTCAAAATTATTTATTTTTCCTTTAATTATTAAAATCTGGGGTTACTGGATGTAGAATCCTAGGTTAACTTTATTTTTTTCATCATTTTAAAGATATCATTCTATTGTTTTCTGTCTTGTGTAGTTACAGACAAGAACATAATTTTTACCCTTATTCTTCTGTATATATAATGTGTCTTATATGTCTGGTAGCTTTTATGTTTTTTTCTTTATTAGTAGTTTTTGAAATTCTGTATTTATCCTGCTGGAGTTTGTTGAGAATCTTAGATATGTAGGTTTATAGTTTTCATTAAATTTATGAAATTTTTAACTA
The DNA here is from genome assembly GCA_031878705.1 of Tapirus indicus. Lineage (NCBI taxonomy): Eukaryota > Metazoa > Chordata > Mammalia > Perissodactyla > Tapiridae > Tapirus > Tapirus indicus. The sequence goes on along the minus strand of CM062918.1, from coordinate 122,653,207 downwards.
TTATTTCTTCAAATATTTTTCTCTCACCTCTCTTTGAGTTTCTGATTATGTGTATTGTCTCCCACAGGTCACAGAGGCTTTTAAAAGTTTTAGCCCTTTCTTCCTCTTTGCTTTATTTTGGATAGTTTCTACTGCTATATTTTCAACTTCACTGATCATTTCTCTTACATTTATAACTTGCTTTTAATCTCTTAAAGTAAAATTTTAATTTTAGGTATTGTATTTTTCATCTCTAGAAGTTCCATTTGGAACTTTTTTACATTTTCCACTTTTCTGTTCATTATGCTTATGCTTTATTTTAAATTTTTGAGCATTTTTTTAAGTTATATTAGATGCTTTGAAGTTCTTTTCTGTTAATTCCATCATCTCTGTCATTTCCGGAAATGTTTCTATTGACTGGTAGGATATGTTTCTATGGACTGGTAATGTGTTAAATAGTTTCTATTTTTTTCCTGTTAATGTGTCACATTTTTCTGCTTCTTTGATGTGTAGTAATTATTTTCTATTAGATTGTGATTTTTATGCTTTCAAGTGCTAGATGTTATTGTATTGCTAAAAGAGTACTGGCTTTTGGTCTAGCAAACACTAAGTTACTGTGATCAATTTATCCATTTGAGGCTTGCTTTCAAGTTTTTTAAAAGAAGGTCTAGAGTAGCTTTAATCTAATTACAGTTTAGGCCCCCTACTAAAGCATGATTTTTCTGGGGTCTCTACTGATGGCTCAAGTGCTTAACAAGGACTCTCTACTCTCTGGGTGGTTAGAACTTAAATATCTCCCAGACGTGTGCGAACTTTTTGGCCTAGCTTCATAGGGTTCTACCCTATGCATATGCATAATATTCAACTGCCATCTAAAAGGGACTCTTATGCAGATTTTTGGAGCTTTCTCTCTATGTATCTCTGTTTTCTTGAATAATCTTCCCTAAAAATGCCAGACACTTCAGCTTCCCTGAACTCTTTTCTCTGTCTTCTTAATTCAGCAAGTCTGCCATGCTTTGTTGGAGTACCCCCATCTGCACTGAGGTTCAGAAAAGCCTTTAAGCAGAGAGCCAGGGCGATTGTAGGGCTTCCCTCATTTATTTCTCTTCTCTTAGGAATCTGAGTCCTCCGTCATCCAATGCATGAAAACCATTGCCATATTTGTTTTTCCAGTTTTCTAGTTGTTTTCTATAGGAGAATAAGCCCAATCCCAATTATTCTATCATAGCTAAAACTCACCAATGAAGGCTTAAAGTTATCTTTTGATTATATTCCATAAATCATACTGTCGGAAGACAATTTTCCATGAGTCTCTGACATTTCTCCATGTCTTGTGAGCAAGGCACTGATTGCCCTTTGTGCCCAACTCTTTTGAAGGGTGTTTGTATAGCAAACATTTTTGAAAGATAGAATTAATGTCCCTCAGAACAAAGGGCAAGTTTCCTTACAGCTTTGGAAGACAGCTCCCTCTAGAGCAAATGGCAGACACACTGACTTCTCTTTAAAAGGAATTGGGCTCCTTAAACCCAGGGGCCCTGTGCTGTAAAGCAAGTCACTGTACTTGCGGGCATCTTCTGGCCCTTTTCTCTTGGGAACTGGGGCTTGAAGAATTGGTGTAAGAATACTGATAGTCTGTCTACTACCATTGCTGTCAGTGATAAATTGTCTTTTGTCTCTGACCTAGGAGTGTCTTCTATTAGCCTCCATGAAACTGTGGTAGATTACATTGTTAGCTTGCAAGTAGGGTAAAATATCAGACTCCTCACAATTTTTGATACATACTTGCTGAATGTACCATTTACATGTATATTGAAGGAGATAAAAGTAAAATATATGCCAACTTATAATAATACTTAATATTTATTCAGGGAATATTTTGTAAAAGACGCTTTTACATAAAATCATTCCAAAAACCCAGCCAAGTAAATTTTTATTCCCATTTTTTCACACGAGAAACTGAGGTTCAGAGAGGATATGATCTGGGCAAAAACCAAATTGATAGTAAATAGTAAGCCAACATTCAAAGTTAAGCTTTTTTGTTCTCTTTCCAAAGTCAGGAAAACTCCTAGCACTACACAATTATAACAATATTAACATAAAAAAGCTTATAATTGAGGTTTAAATTATGTGGTAGACTAAAATAACTATAGAAATTCAAAAGAAATGTAGCCTGGAGCCAGCTAAATTCCTCAGGAAAGACTGACTGGAGGAAGAAGGACTAAGTAACCTAAGCTAGTGCCCAAAGTCTGACACTCAAGGGCTTTCCAGTGAAGATTTCTATAAATCCTGCAGTCTACAGTGGAGCTATGCTATTTCCTGCCTCAAAAGTGACCCTATAAATGAGAGCATATCCGTGAAACACGTTGAGTGAGAATTCCTTCACCTTCACACATACAGCTCTTGCTTCCCCACTGTGCTATTCATGATTGGATTGCAGGCTGACAGAGTGGGTTCCAGCGGTCATAGGCACAATGACATATACTTCAGTCTCCAAAGGTACCATAGGGGTATTTCTTGGCAAAAGACTTGACAAAATAATTTTTTTCTTTTCAATAAACAAAAACGCCCATTACCAATCAAGTACTTAATTTTAATAACCCATTTGTAAAATCTTAATAAGGCATTTAAAAGTCTCTGCATATATCAGAACATTGAAAATAAAATCTACCCTCTAAAATTCTCTGTGCTCCAAAATCCTAAATCTGACATGGCAGCACTCAAGAAGGAGCACAGGAGCCAACAGGGTTCTATAGGTCACTGAGGTCAGGGAGGAGTAAAGGAAAAAAACTGATCAATATCAACTATCCTTTGAACATGTTAAAAATTAGTCTTAACATACTAGTCTAAATCTTACTTTGTCCTCTAGAGAGTCAAGTGAAAAAGAGGAGAAAATATAATCAACCTTACAAGTTCTATTGAGGACATAAACAACTTATGTAAACACCTAAATTTGACTAGAAGAGAAAAACGGATATTATCTTGAACAGGGGTCTGTAACCAGAGCTCTCTGGATCTGGCCTTGAATTCTCTGGGAATCTGCTAGGGAGAAACAAATTGAATTCTTCCACAAGTTAAAGAATTGATACTTTAAACATTCTTTTTAGCCACTGCAAAAAATACTTCCTACATGCTTTTTAATACAACAAATATATATTGCGGGGTATTTTGTACTGGCAGCTATAGGAGACACAGAAGCAATAGACAGACTATGTTTCCAAAATGCTTAAAGGAACAGGGAATTTTGCAGTGGTAATAAAAGCATTTGCATAGTATGGACTCGAGGCTTAATAAGGAGATAAGTGAAATGGACATAGGGGGATGGTAAAGGAGAGCTAGTGATGAGTAACAGATGAGGTACAAAGAGCTATTCCTGGGGACATGAGAGATGTAGGAAATCTGAGGCTGGAGTGTCAGTGGAGTACTCGAGGTCAAGATCTTGAAGACCTTCTATCACCCTCATGGAAATAATCCTTCAGGGATAACAGACAGCAGGAGGTTAAGACGAGCATGATCGTACCTGAAAGAAAAGAAATAATATTAGGACAGTGCAATAGAATTTTGAGATTTCAATATACTAAACTGGATTCTATCCTAACTTTTTTTTTTAAGTAGAACATCATAAAATTTTCCTAAAATTTAAGCTATGAAGTCATAGACCAAAAAAGTAACTAACCACAAAATAAGATAGATTGAATTTCATTTCCACCATGAGAAAAGCTAATGGGTCCGAATGTAGTCAGTAGGCACCAGAGTTCATTTTAGGGGAAGAATGGTCACTTTTAGGAAAATTCTGTGATAAAATATTTATAGAAAGAAAGTGTGGCCCTGAGGATATGGATTAGGTACTCCTGACAATGAGAAAACTGGACTACTCTGCCCAAGAAGTCAACTCTTAAGTTAAGTTGGGGAAAACAGATGAGAGAATGAAATAAAGGCCAAAGTGATGAGTGGCTGGAACCTAAGTTAGTGGAAATAGCCAAGAGGGTTTTTGAAGAACAGGGAAATCTAATATACAGTTTGAAATGAACTGCTGGATTGTTCCATATCCTTTTACTGTTGCCACTTGATCTCCAGTAAATACACACAGCAGCCACATGGGAGGAACATTTGGGAGGGAGGAAGTCAAGCAGAAGGAGTTGTGCAGGGAAGAGATAACTACCCAACTGCAAGATGCAGATTGGACGACATGGCAGATGCCAGACACCAGAGCCAGATGTAACTAAGAGAAACCAAACACCTTACAAATTGAAGACATCTTGGAAAGGCATTAGACTTCTTAAGGGCAACGTGACCCAAGCTGATATCTGGGTAACATAGATAAGAAAGGATCCTTTTTAAGCATTGCCTAATTTGTATCTTAAAATGACAAGGCAGTGATTTCCCTGTGGAATAAATTTAGATATATTGTTTGGCAAACTTTAAAGCAAAGTGTACCATTTAGCTGTTCATGTGGACTTGAAGAGTTTTACTGGATGAAGATTTGAAAGAATTTTAAATAGCAGTATGTATTTTCAATCATGAATTAATTTCATTATTGTTTTTATGTATAATTTGACAACTATATATGCTGATTAAAATTAATTCCACCAGTATTTTTAAACAATAATAATACCGAGTTCTTTTTTTTTTTAATACTGAGTTCTTTATATGTACCAGTTCCTTTTCAAGTGACAGATTTTATTATGTGATTAACTGGGCTAAGTGGAGCAGGGGCCCCAAGAAACATAGCTTGAAGAAGCTAGTTCTCATTTCACACATAAATTCAAAGTGATAGGGAAGCTCTGCTCTGCCATGTTGTCAGGACCTGGATTCTTCTGGCTTGTTGCTCCACCGTTCCTGGGATATTCCCTTTTCCGCATGGTCCAAATGATTCACCACCAAATCTTCATCATTCCAGTGGGAAGGGGGAAATGAAACAAACAGATGACATCTTTTAAGGACACATCCCAGATGTTGCACATGCCTATTTCATTTCTATTTTGCTAGCCAGAACTTAGGCACACGGCCACAACCAGCTGCTAAAGAACTGATAAATGAGCCGATATGACCGGTCTGTCTACGTAAAAGAGGGGTTTCCATTACTGTAGAAGAGAAGCAGCAATGTGGGGGACAACTAGCACTCTCTGATACCCTCTCTAAACTGTGACATTCCACAGTGAGAAATAGAGACTTTCTATACCCTTCACATCTAGATAAGAATAAAATTGTATAGAAATTAAGGCCACTTGTGGATGGCCTTTAATAACAAACACAAAATCTTCCCAGTCAATCCAATTAAAATTTTCTTCTCTCAACTGTATGTGGTCACATAATCAGAAAGTTGAGTACAGTGTATCTTATGGAAACCCAACTTGTCTCAGAAATGTCTCAAATGATCCCCATAGAGTGGCAATGCTTGTTGAGCTCTCCACATGGCATGGCCTTATTCCCTGCTTTGTAAGGGATTGAGCTGTGGCCACCAATAACCACATTCTCAAAAGCCTGGTGTATGGAAATTAAAATGCCAACTTGCTAAGTTATAATAAAAAATAAGAACCTGCAAGGCAAATTCTGGGTGCTGCTCCAATATTCTCTCCTGGTCACTGCATGCTGTCTTGTCACTGAGTCTTGGACTCCTGCAGCTCTCTCAGCTCTCTGCAGCCCCAAAGCAAATACATGACATGCACCCCTCACTTTCCTCTCCAAAGCACAGCACATGTGGGGCAACCATGTTGGTGAGCTTTACTAATGCTAGAGGATAACATGAATAAATCACAATAGGGTTGAGGAAACCAAAAATTGGTGAGCACACATTACTTCTCTCACCAGCCTTAATGCTTCCTAGGAACTCTGATGGCCGCTGTCTTCAGCCCCTTTCTGGCTGCCCACATGCAGTAAGTCTATACATCTCCTCTCATGAGAGTCCTCTTTGTATGTCCTTTCTCCCTTAGTCTAGATCCCTAATCTTTTGACTAGTATCCAACTTCCTCTGCTGGGAAATAAAAATATCAGTTGATGTTTTAATAATCTCAGTAATGATACACTCAGCTCACACTGAAAGCAGTTTTCCCCTTTATTCAACAAAAGACATACTATCCTTAAGCATAGGCATTCACGCTAGTTTTCCCATTCAGAACTTCCCTAGGAAGAATGGGTGGGTACTTGCTTTATATCCGCATGATTATAAAGCTTTCTGAAGATTATAAAGCTTTCAGAACTCAGGAACTCCCCACATGAACTGATTCTGTTTCCATCCTAGAATTCAGAAACTCCTACAGTTTTTCTTTTTAACAGAAGTTTCTTTCTTGTAGAGACCCATCATTCTTGGAGAGATCTATCATTATTAGCCCTATATACGGTGTATACTAATAAATAGTGAGCCATCACCCACTGCGTTTATTGTCATTAATTATGAGCAAGTCTTATATATCTCATTTTAGATGGTAAGCTTGTGGTCTCTTAGAGGAAGTGAAATTCATCTTTGTAACTGCACTGATTATAACCCAGTGCTTTGTGCATATAAGGAGATCAATAAGTATTTTCTGAGTTAAAGTTAAGCAAGAGAAGTACACATAGTCCAATATGGAGAATGCAGCCTAAACACCACCATCCAATAGAACTTTCCACGATGATGGAAATGTTCTATATCTGCACTGAGTTGGTAATCACTAAGGTACAGGTGGCTAGTGAGCACTTGAGTGGCTAGTGTGACTGAGGAATTGAATGTCTAATTTCAGTTAGTTTTAATTAATTTAAATTTAAACATAAATAGCTGTATGTGGCTAGTGACTACCTCATTGGATAGGACAAATAGAATATATAGCAAAAATCTCTACCTCAGTTGTATTTTGAACCATGTTTTTCCTTCTACTCCAAACTAAACAGGATTCTCAGGAATGACTTTGTTCTGAAAGCTTGGAGGCCGGGCTCTGTGCTGAGTGCTCTATTTTTATCAGTTATTCATACTTCACGACAACCCTGTGAGGTGGGTTATATCATTATCCTCATTTGACTGACGCATGGAGATGTTAAGTCTACTGTCTACAGAGGTAGTTTAGCTGGAGCTGCTTTTTAAAAAATTAATAAATTAATTTGTGAATGAATGAATGGGTTGAGATTGGTGTCTCAGATATGGTGCCAGGTCCAAGTGAACACACTTTCTTCTAATAAGTGTTCTTAGCTCTGGGTAAGGAGAGGATTTCTAGAGCTCCCACATGCCTGAAAACATGGGACTTACCACCCTGCCCCTGACTTTTTCCAAGCTGCAGGCCCCAGTGACTTTGCTTCACTCATGCTGCACTTTGCAACCATTCAGGGAGGAGAAAGCTGGAGCAGAGATTTTTCCTACACTCAGGCCCTGAAGGAGAGCAATTGGAGAGCAGCCTTTTTTTCAGGAACAAAATTAACTGATGCAAAACTGTTTGCTTGGGGAAACTGCTTCCACAGACAAAAAAGGTAGTATACTAATTTTGGGGAGAAGGACTCTGGGATGGGGGAAGAGGGCTCAGAGGGACTTTCTTTTATCACATAGAATGTTTCTAGGGTTTTTATTTGGGCTTTGCACATGTGTTTATTTGCTTTTTGTTTCCAAAAGGCAGAACCCAGTGTCTAAGCCCTCACAGACATTAATTTCAGTAAATGCCAGAAAGGGGCACTCCTTTCTTCTGCACATAATAAGGGTTGCTAAGGTTAGCACTTAAAGAAGACATGAAATCATACTGAGTGGGAGGATGGGACAAGAAATTCATGACACAAATGGCTCATTATGTAGGATATGCAATGGAGCAAAAATATCCACCCCCAAACTAGATCATGCATGATCTTTTGAGGTTAACAAAAGGAATGCCGTGGTAGAAATGATGGAAATCTGCAAGAATGAAGTCCCCAGAGCCAATCCTGTCATTCTCCCTGCTTTTATCTCCCCTAAAATTGGCTCATTACACTACCAGAAAAATACACCATAGAATGAAGTTGCATTCCGAAAAGAAAGAAAAAGAGTATTGCCTTGAGCATTGTCTATACAGGAATATTATTTTCCTTTATGATATTGAACATGTATATAGTTAAGTCAGCCTAGTAGTTAGATTGGTTGATATAAATGTTTGCCCTGTCCTTGTTAAAAGATGACTCTGTGATTTGGTTTGTTTTCATCTTTAATTGTTTATATCTATTTGGATAGGCTGCTGTAAGCACCTGCGACACTCTGTGACTTCCATTATGATGGTGTTTATTATTACATATTGCACAACAAGCAGGTGGTGATGACAATAATATGCTTGAAAGAACACCTATATTCTTGTGGCAACAATTTGCAACAGCGCTGTAGGGATTAACAAGGGAGCCAAGATGGGAGTTGCTGTTAACACTTGGGTTTGCACACCTGTATAAATGACACCCACCTACAGAGAAAACAAAATAGGGACATGCTTATAGGCTTCTGGCAATTTTTAAACATAAGTATAACAGCTGCTTATTCAGACCCTACTGTGTGCATGTGTGCAAGACAATGCATCTTGCTCCATCAGGAGGGTAAAGATGGGATTTGATATCTGCTACAGTGAACATCCGCTATTTTTGCCCAGAATCCAGTCTCCCTTCTCCTGGATACAACATCCTGATTTCACTTTTGGGAGATCCCTCATTGTCAGGGCATGGGTTTATGTGCTAGAACCCCTAGCTCCAGGTTTGGTTTGTTGACCGAAGACTCGTCAACTTTGAGCCACAGTGATTGGCTCAGCATGGGCATATGATAAATGCCGGGCCAATGAAGAGCTATCCTTAGGATTTTGGAGAGCCACTGAAGAAGAGGCAGTTAATTTCACAGGAGGTTGCAAAGCTGGTAAGATTTATACCTGGACATCTTGCCACAGCATGGGAAATATCTGCCTGAGAATAAAGCCAGTAGAAAGAAAAACAGAGCTGAAAGAGAGAGAGAGAGACTTGTATTCTTTGAAGGTCTAGATCCATCCACACTTGAAGTTCAGCCTCTTAAACTCTCCAGTTACATGAATTAATAGATGTTCTTTTTTCTTAAGCCATGTAAGTGTGAGTGGTGTTTCTGTGGCTTGCGATTGGAAGAGTCCTGACTAATACATCTCTCTCTAGGAGAGTGTGTATTTAAAAGAAGAAAAACTAACACTTATTGACACCTACCATCTGCCAGGTAATTTAAGGACACGTTCTCATGTAAGCTGACAATTGTAGGGCATAGTATTTCTACTTTATATATAAGGAGTGCTCTGATGGGTGGTTGCACTATAATACGGTTAACATATTTACAAAGTTTCAGATATTTAGATTGTTTCTAACTTTTGGCTATTTTAAAGAAGTTGTGGAAAGCTGGTGTTTAATTTGGTTCTGACAGCATTTTTAAATTCTAAAACCTTTAGATATAATAGTTTGCTACAGTCCCCACTACTTGGTATGGTCAAACATACTATCCCTTCTCCAGTTTCTACGACCTGTCCCGCCCTAGGAGGTCTTGAGTTTTCAATCACTATAAAAGGTCATAACAAACATTCTAGTACACACAACTTTGTCTACTTCTTCAATTCTTTCTGAGCAAAAATTCCTAGGGGTGGGATTCCTAGGATAAAAGACTTCCATTGTTAAAGGACTTCTGTCATCTATTTCCAACCTGCCTTCTAAGTAATTGTATCAATTTACTCTCTGACCAGCAATGTAATTTAGTGTCTTTTTGTTTACACTCACATCAACACTGGGTGTTACTCTTTTCAATCTTGGCCAATCTGATGGTAAAATTATAATCTCCTTGACATTTCTCTGTTATTAATCCACTATGCACATGTGGAAAGTATTCATATTTCTTTTTCTTTTTTTGAAAATTGTCAATTTATATATATTCCCTGGATAGAATTTTGACAAACCTGTAGAAAATGGAGCCAGTGGGGGGTTGGGAGTGGAGGGTGTAAGGAAAAACAGGGGCTTTGAAGAGGAAAGTTACCATCTTGTCTTATAAGCCTTAAACCTCCTCTTCCCACTGTTGTGGCAGTGGGTCCCTGGTGAATGAAGGAGACTGAGTCTTGGGGACCCAAGGGAAGGCCGAAGGTAAGTTGCTATATCAAATTGATAAATCCAGGGACTGTTTGAATGTGGCTGATGGCACGATCCTCTCGCTTTATTTGAAAGGATCTTCTTTGGAATTGGTAGACATCTTTTAGCCTTTTTAACATCTAGTTTACACCAAATCTGGCAAGGTTTTGTGGGTGCCTTTGCTTTCTTGAACTGACACTCAAAGCCATCCCCTTTGTAATGTTTTCCTTTTTCGCTATGTAACATTCACTTTGTGAATGCCTTTTAAAAATCTTTATTTCCTGGAATTATTTTAAGATTTTATTGAGACATCTCTAATTCATCTGACTTAATCTCTATCTTTTCCTTTCCATTTTGTCTCAGGAATTCCCTCTTGGTTATTCTAAAAGTTGAAAATGATAGATTTGTTCTCCTCTCATCCAAAAGGTTAAACAGAGGATGTTACGTTCAGTTATATGAAGATTCCCTCATGAACACGCGAGGCACCAGTTCACTGTGCAAACCAGACCAATAAAGAGTTAAGGAGTATCTTGTGTCACTGTATGTACTATATATGCTATGAGTATTCTCAATTTATGAATGAGATAGATGAGTCTGAGAGGTTAATTTGTGTGTATGTTTGTTTAACTCCTGCCATAATCAAAAGGATTTGAGGATGGTTATAAAATCATTTTCAATAAAATAATACCCACCTCATAGAGTTTTTGCAAGTGCCTGACTGTCAAGCATTTAGCACAGAACAGGATATACAGTAAACACACAATAAATATTGACTGTAATACAATAAGATAAAATAGAAAGGGAAATCAAGACACAAGCAAAATAAAAGCAAGAAGTTAATGTAAGGAATTACATGCATTAAGATAATGCATAAATATTACAATTTGGCCCCAAATTTTTCTCTGAACTTCCTAGTGTGTAAAACAGAGAGATCACATTACACAACTCACAGTTAGTGTAAGATAAAAAAAGCCAAGTGTTGTTTGTTTGTCTGGTGTAATAAGCCTGAGAGATTTAGTAATTTACCTAAGGGCGTATGGTCACTAACTAAAAGACACTGTGGTTAATTAAATCTGGGTTGTGTGTCTCACCATGTTCCACATACACATTATGCTCATGTGCCACAGGTCCAACAATAAACAAGTAAAGGTAAGATAAGCTAAAGGCGATAGGGAAACTGGATGACTTGTATGAATTCTGTGGTTTGGCAAATGTACCCCAGTCCCTGGATATTGACTAGAGAAGCCTCAAAAGCCAATTACAGGAAAAAAGGCAAAAAATTGTAAACATCGATTTCTGTTTAAAGCATAATTATGAAGGCTCAAATCATGATCCACATTTATGGTGACTCTACATCCCATTTTTCTAAAACAATCTCAGTGTCAACTATTCTGTTTCACAATGCCCGTAAACTATTCACATCATCTGGAATTTCCAATAATATTACTCCACTAAAATAAAACTAAGCTGAGTCCATCAAGTCAATAAGCAGTATAATTCAAAATAATTTTAGGGACAAAACACTCCTTCCCCACTCCTGATGTTTCCTTTCATATGAAGATAGTTCGGCTAGTATAATCAGCCTTAGAATTCAATAAAACTGTTGGTTTGGAAGAAGAAACTGGGACTAAACTAGTGATTCTCAATCTTTAGCTTACATCATAATCACTTGGAGGACTTGTTAAACAGATTTTCTGGCTCTTCTCCCCAGGATTTCTGATTCAGTAGGTTTTGGATAGGTCCTGATAATTTCCATTTCTAAGTTCCCAGAAAATGTAGATGCTGCTGGCCCTGGAACCACACTTTGAGAACCACTGTCCTAGACCTTTCATATCTTCATCTTGGGAACTAGCTGCCTGCAGGAAGCTTGCATTGGGTTCAGTTCCTCCAAGTGGGGAGGAGGGAGCTTGATTTTTCCACTACTGCCTGTGTCTGGGTAACTAATTCTGCCTAATTTTGGAATTGGGTATTAATGGTCCACTTCCTCACAGATAAAAGCCTAATTTTCCAATATTAGCTTTACATATAGTAAATGTGATATTATGGTTCCCATCTGGTTTATTATTTTCTGTTTGTTTTCTTTCTCAACTTGTTCAGGACTCAAGGAGAATACAGAAGTGTCATTTATTGGTCCCTTTTATTCTAGCATTACATATGACTCAAAAGCTGAAATCCAGAAATAGCATTATTACTCACAAAAACAAAGGTATATTAGCAAATATAATTATTTTTTTATGTATGTGTTTTAGTGGTGCTTTTTTCTCCCAAAATCAATGAGTCTCAAATACAATGTTAAAATAAATGCCTGTGCATATAGGATCATGTCATCTGCAAACAGAGATAATTTTACTTCTTCCTTTCTAATTTAGATGGCTTTTATTTCTTTTTCTTATCTGATTGCTCTTGCTAGTATTTCCAGTACTATGTTGAATAGAAGTGGCAAGAGTGGGCATCCTTGCCTTGTATCATGTCTTAAAGGAAAAGCTTTCAGTTTTCCCCATTGATTGTGATGTTAGATGTGGGCTTCTCATAAATGGCCCTTATTATGTTGAGGAAATTTCCTTTTATACCTATTTTGTTGAGAGTTTTTATCATGAATGGATGTTGAACTTTGTCAGCTGCTTTTTCTGTGTCTACTGAGATGATCATGTGGTCTTTATCTTTCATTCTGTTAATATAGTATATCACATTGATTGATTTGTATATGTTAAACCAACCTTGGATACCAGGGATAAATCCCACTTGGTCATGGCATATAATCCTTTGAAGCTAATATTGTTAAAATATCCATACTACCCAAAGCAATATATATTCAATGCAATCCCTATCAAATTTCCAGTGGAATTTTTCACAGAAATAGAAAAAACAATTATAAAATTTGTATGGAACTACAAAAGACCCTGAATAACTAAAGCAATCTTGAGAAAGAAGAACAGAGTTGGAGGCATCATACTTCCTGATTTCAAATTTTATTGCAAAGATATAATAATCAAAACAGTATGATACTGGCATAAAGACAGATGTATAGACCAATGAAACAGGATAGAGATAGTCTCTTCAATAAATTTAGCTGGGAAAAGCAAATATCCAAGTGTAAAACAATAAAACTAGACCCTTATCTTACATCTTACACAAAAATCAAATCAAAACGGATTAAAGACTTAAATGTAAGACCAGAAATTGTAAAATTTCTAGAAGAAAACATAGGAAAAAAGCTCCTTGATGTTGGTTTTGGCAATGATTTTTTGAATATGACACCAAAAGCTCAGGCAAAAAGAAAGCAAAAATAAACAAGTTGGACAATATCAAACTAAAAAGCTTCTGCACAGCAAAGGAAACCATCAACAAAATGAAAAGGTAACCAATGGAATGGGAGAAAATATTTGCAAATCATATATTCGATAAAGGATTAATATGAAAATATATAAGGAACTCATACAACTCAATAGCAACAAAACGAATAACCTGATTAAAAAATGGGCAAAGTATGTGAGTAGACATTTTTCCAAAGAAGACATACAAATCACCAACAAGTATATGAAAAGGTGCTCAACATCACTAATCATCGGGGAAATGCAAATGAAAACCACAATGAGATATCACCTCACACCTGTTAGGCTATTATATTTAAAAATTAAAATAAAAGATAACTGTTGGTGAGAATATGGAGAAAATGGAACCCTTGTACACTGTTGGTGGGAATATAAATTGGTACAGCCATTATGGAAAACAGTATAGAGTTCCCTCAAAAAACTGAAAATAGAACCGCTATATAATCTAGTTATCCCTCTCCCGGTATATACCGAAAGGAAGTAAATCTTTTCAAATGTCTCAAAGAGATATCCATGCTCCCATGTTCATTGCAGCATTATTCACAACAGCCAAGATATGGAAACAACCTAAGCGTCCACTGATAGATGAATGGACAAAGAAATTGTGATACACACCCACATATACACACGCACATATGGGGTGTGTGTGTGTGTATATATATATATATATATGTATATATATGCACAATAGAAAATTATTCAGCCTTAGGAAAAGAAAGAGATGATACCGTTTGCTACAACATGGATGAAACTGGAGGACATTATGCTAAGTGAAATATGCCAAATACAGAAAGAAAAAAACTGCATGATCTCACTTATATGTGGAATCTAAAAAGGTTGAATACTTAGAAGCAGAGAGTAGAATGGTGGTTACCAAGGACGGGGAGGTGGGAGTAATGGGGATATACTGGTCAAAGGGTACAAAGTTGCAGTTATGTGGGATGAATAAGTCTAAAGATCTAATATACAGCATGATGACTATAGTTTAAAATATGGCATAGAATACTGGAAATTTACTAGGAGAGTGATATCAGGTGCTCTCATCAAAAAAATTGGTAACTATGTAAGGAGATAGTATGTTAATTAGCTTGACTGTAGAATCTCTTCACTATGTACATCAAATCATCATGGTGTCCACCTTAATATACAAAAATTTTATTAAAAAATAAAATTAAGAAAGGCAAAATACCAATCCAAAAATGTATTTTAATTTATATCATACATGAGATTATTTGCCTTAAAAAATGCCTATGCAAATGTAAGAAGGCAAACCTAACGGGATGACAAAAATGATGAAGGTGGGTTTCTAGGCCTTAAATTTCAAGGCAAATTTTTGCCTATGGTTCACAATTGTTTGAGGTATGTTTTAAAACTAATGATAAACTTTTACTTTTATGACAAAGTAAGTGCTGAGGGCAATTTTTCTACTTTAAACAAGTCTGTGAAAAAGAAACATTCTTTTAAAAAGAAATGTCATAGCCCTCAGGTAACATTGGCATCCAAATTAGTAAGTAAACTGTTCCCTGTGGTTGAAATCTATCTAGGCTTTCCATGTGATATCCAACAAATATTCATTCATTTTCAGCTCTTTTGATCCCAAAGAGTCAGTGAAGAAATTTCTTCTAAAATATAATTAGATTAAAATAGATGTTGTGGCAAAGAAAACCAAAATTGCATATCTTGCCATTAAGCCCAGTTACCGTGTCAAATCTACAGATTGCCCCACAAGCAAACTTTCGACTTTGATTGAGAGTTGTTTTTTTTGCTCAAACAAAAAGTGAAATAATTACATATAATGTTATACAAGCTCAAACAGTTTGGCAAAAAGGATAGGGGAAAATGTTTTACTATTTTATCAGATTCATTTATCACAAATATAAAAGAGCCATTTTTTTTTATTTTGGTAAGGTTTTTCCATAAAAGTCCTGGAATTAATGTGATGCCTTGCCAGGTGAAAGATTTTGCCTGCCTGCATTCTGAGAAGCAGCTGACCTGTTGATAAGATCATTAACATAACCACTAAAATGCTGAGCTGAAAAAGAGCAAAAATAGAGGTTGTGGTGAGCCAGCCCTGATGGTCTAGGGGTCAAAGTTTGGCACTCTCACTGCTTCAGCAGCCCTGGGTTTGTTTCCTGGTCTCGGATCCACACCACCTGTCTGTCAGTTGCCATGCTGTGGCAGTGGCTCACATAGAAGAACTAGAAGGACTTACAACTAGGAGATAAAACCATACTTGGGGCTTTGGGGAGAAGAAAAAAAAGAGGAAGATTGACAACAGATGTTAGCTCAGGGTGAATTCTTCCATCCAAAAAAATAATAACAATAAAAAATAAAAATAAAGGTTCTGAGGCTCTTTTTAAAAAAAGCTAACAAGTTAATTGCGATTGTACATTAGTGGGAACTAGATAGTATATATTTCCAAAGCTGTGTTAATCTAATTGTATTGATATTCTACTAGATGAGAAAATATTCAAATATAATTATATCAAAAGAGATATGAAAATCACTTCTTAAATTTTATTTAAACAAAATACAGGTAACTTTTGTTCCTAAACATATGATTTCTGAGAAACTTGACTACTCTTGTGAGGAAAATAATAATGATCAAATCCTTATAGGCTTATTTATTTCTTTTTATAGTTGAAAATACCCTCATTTTTAAGAGTTTTTCAAGATACTCTTTCAGAATTTACTCTCCAACTCTTACAATGTAGCCAATCTCTACCATGGAGCTATTTTCAAAGTATAATATAATATCAAAATGGAAAATCTTTGTGAAATAGTAATTCTCATACCTAAATTTAGAAGAAAGAAAAAGTTTCTAAAATTTTGCAACTGAGTAAAAGAATTAAGGATAAATATGGCTAATAGTGTATGAATCTGTTATAACCTGTAAAGACTATTGCTCTGAAACTGTCTACTTAATCCAATGTAAACCTTTGGAAGAATAACCTTAATTGTCTTTATCGTTTAATCTAGGATTCATAAGGGAATAAAGAAAGATTAAATCGGATATTCTTAGAAAAGAAGCAGAAAATTTTTAAATGAGCTTTCCATTCTTTATCTGCAATTATCTTGGAAATGAGTTTGTGTTCATAGCTTTATCTTAACAATTACTTGCTTAAAAAATGATTGAAGAGAAAGTGTTTATATATCAGAGTATTTAATCTGTTTTAATGTTTTTGTGTGTGTACAAGAACATTAGAACAGCCATTTATTTCTTCCACAGTCTGAGTTCTTACAACCTGAATAGTTACAATTTGACCTAATAAAGAGTGAGTACAAATTGCATTATGTGGGGCATTCTATTAATCATAATATAATAGGGATCTAGGACTTTCAACTGACACCTAGGAAAAAAAAGGCAAAAATGAAAACGAAAACAAACATACAAACAATAACGTCAACAACAAAAAACTGTCATCCACTTTAGCTGCTTTGTTTGTGACTTTGGGGTTTATTTACCATAACAAAGGAGAATTATAAGTGATAAAGTGTTAAGCCCATGTTGGAACCACTGATTCATGCTGGTGGTTAATAGGAATAGACGTTGCTCTTGTACGAAGGGAAGATGTAACCAGAGCCTGACTTTGCTCAGTAATCATACCTTTTATAGCTACATACTTGTGGTTTTAAAAAAGACTTTATTGGGGCCACCCGGTGGTGCAGCAGTTTAGTTCACGCTTGGCAGCCCTGGGTTCGCGAATTCGGATCCCCGGCGCCCGCAGACACATTGCTTGTCAGCCACGCCGTGGCGGCGTCCCATATAAAGTGGAGGAAGATGGGCACGGATGTTAGCTCAGGGCCAGTCTTCCTCAGCAAAAAGGGGAGGATTGGCAACAGATGTTAGCTCAGGGCTCGTCTTCCCCACAAAAAAACCACAAACAAATAAAATAAAATAAAAAAGACTTTATTAAAATTTCTGCATAAAACTTTTTTTATTGTGAATCTGAAACTCTCTAGCTTCTACCCCCTTTGTACTTCATTGAAGCAAAGAGTTTGCTGGGTTTTTTTTTTAGTGAAACAAAATTTATGAGGATGACAAATATTGGGTTCAAGTAGAACAGACTGTATTTAAAACTAAAGAAAAATAATTAAATCGAGCTCTTATTGCCAATAATATGATCATTTCCGATGATTTACAATTTGTAGAGATGAGAAAAGTCATTTGATAACTGCGGGGACTCTAAAATGCCTCTTATTAATCCAAAAGAATTAGTCAGAAAGTTGCTTTGTGAGAAAGACATTGGAAAAAAATTAAGAATAACTACTCCTGAGTTTGTTAAGTTCTTCAAACAAGTCTAAGGGGAACAATGTCCAATCAACATCAACAGCAGATGAGTGAAGACACAAAATGACTGTTGAGTGTTGTGTGAACTGTTGAGAGGGGACATGTGTGGGGGCAGAGCTCCCACTTGGCAGGCAACCACCTGGGAACAAATCTCAGCCTCCCTGTCACCACCATGTGATCTGGGCAAGTTCCTTACCTTCCCAAGCCTCAGTTTCTTCATTTTCCTTAAATGACAGAATTGTTATGAGAATGAATGTAAAGATTTCAATAGTGGGAATCCCCAAGAATCTTTCAGTGGAGTCCCTGACATTGAAACTATTTTCATAATAATGCTAAAACCTCATTTGCCTTGTTCCCTCTCGTTCTCTCTTGAGTGTCCAGTGGAGTTTTTCAGAGGCTGCATCATGAGAGATATCACAACAGATTAAATTCAGAGCAGAGATGAGAATCCAGCTGTCTCCTATTAAGCCAGACATGAAAGAGATTTGCAAAAATGTGAAAGAATGCCTCTCGTCTCACTAAATTGTTTTGTTTCCAAAACAAGTCATTGTTCATAAAACTATGATCTTGGTGTTAACATATAATGGGTTTGTTAATGTTATTTTTAAATAAATTAATATAAAACATATTTAAATTTTCTCAGTTTTAATTTCTAAAACAGTCATACAGTAAATTTGCATAGATGTAACCCACATAAACAAATGCTCTTTGGGTCCTCAGTGATATTTAAGAGCATAACAGGTCTTGAGACCAAAAACCTTGAGAACTATTGATTTAAATCAATTGCCTGACAAAATTTTTTTCCAAAAGTCAAAAAATAATTCTCTGTTAAGCTATGTAGTCCAAGTTTGCTTGTAGAATATGTAGTAACTATAGCTATATTATTTCTCTATTTTTTAATAAATTGTTGAGAGCAGTGGTTCTCAACTGTGGCTGCCCATTAGAATCCTCTGTGAAAATTTTTAATAAAATACTCTTGTTTGGGGCCTCACAACCTGTCATTGATATTTTATAAAAGATTTTTGTCGGGGGCCGGCCCTGTGGTGTAGTGGTTAAGTTTGTCCATTTCCATGGCCCAGGTTCATGGGTTCAGATTCCGGGCATGGACCTACACCACTCATCAAGCCATGCTGTGGCAGTGACCCACATACAAAACAGAGGAAGATTAGCACAGATATTAGCTCATTGGGAATCTTCCTCAAGCAAAAAGAGGAAGATTGGCAACAGATGTTAGCTCAGGGTGAATCTTCCTCAGAAGAAAAGAAAAAAGCTCTTTGTCTCTGTATGAATTAACTTCATCATTCAAATAATGACTTTAAGAATTACCTTACCGAAATAGGCATCTCATGCCCCACGCCAAAATTCTAGCAACCCAGATTCTACTATCTATTATATCTGTGTAGGTTCACTTCTAACTTCCCAGCAGCCCCTGAGCAACCTGAGCAACCTTAGGGCAACTCCGATGTGTGAAGCACTTTTCCTTCTGACCCCCTTGAAATGTAGCAGAGTGTGTAAGTGTTCAACTAATGTTAACTGGATAAACGACTGACTGACAGAATGCCTAACTGAAGACTTCTATTTACTTTTTGTAAAGCAAACAGAGTGCTCCAAGTGGACCCCAGGGTGCAGCACTCGATGCCCAGCACTCGATGTGCAGAAGCCCTTGCTAACTTCTTTCCAGTCTCCATCCATCCAGGGAGCCCCAATAGTTTGTGAGAGTCCTGAGGAGAAGACTGCCAGGTCCCATCCCAGTGCACTGACCCTTCGAAGCCCAGAGGCACTGGCTGCCTGGCTGAAATAGACCTTGATGAGTCATGTTGAATAGTGGAATGGGGACCTAGTAAGGGAGACATGTTGTGGGGACCTTGTCCTTACTGCAGCCTTTCTTCAAGGACAGGAGACCCAGTACTACTGAGCTCAGTGAGAGGATTTGGAAGTACGGTTGGGTGTCTCTGAGGCACACATGACCACTCAGGAACACAGTGGCAGAGGCACCTCTGTGGGAGAAGACACAGCTCACAGGGTGAAGCCCAGCCATGCCAAGAAAGGAGCCCCAGAGGCTGCACCCAGAGGACAGCTGAGACTGCAGACCCGTTGCCCACGGCATCTTGCGTGGAACCAGAGCAGAGCCTCTCTCCACAGGTGACTCCTTAGTGAGAATGACTCTCTGATGAACTTGAGCCCTAAAGGTTACAGCCCTTTGTCAAAGTTCCTTGAACTCACATGTGCCGTCACTTACTAAGAGGCAAACAGACCTTAGGAGGCCAATCCTGAGGTCCCACCCCACAAAAACCAACCCAGTTACCAACCCTACCTCCCATCAGCCAACCCTTCATTGAGGGTCTAGAGATGTGTGTGTGTGTGTGTTTTAAGTAACAGCTTTATTGATATATAATTTACATACCATAAGTTCACCCATTTAAATTGTATAATTCAATGGTTTTCAGTATACTCACTGAGTTATGCAACCATAATCAATTTTAGAATATCTTTCTCACTCCAATAAGAATGCCCCTGTACACATTAGCAGTCACTCCTCATTACCCCCAACTTTTTCAACCCCCAGTCCTGGGCAACCACTAATCTACTTCCTGTCTCCATGGATTTGCCTATTCCGGACATTTCACGTAAATGGAATCATATAATATGTGGTCTGTTGGGCCTGGCTCCTTTCATTTAGAATGTTCTAAAGATTCACCCATATTGTAGCATGTATCACTACTTCAATTCTCTTTATTGCTGAATAATATTACATTGTATGGATAGCCCATGCCTAATTTATTCCTTCATCATTTCATGGACATTTAGGTTGTTTCACTTTTTAGCTATTGTGAATAATGTGGAGACTTAATTTTAGGCCATTGAAAACTAAAATTTGTTTTATATATTTCTCCCTGACTTGCATGTGTATGTAATCAAGAGATTCTTTTGCGGGGAGGGGGATAATCATAACGATAAAATTTTTACTTTTACCTAAAACTTGACAATGTCTCTCATAAAGAGAGAAAAAAATTGCAAATAATACACAGGAATATAAATATAAATACAAACGGGCTTCCTGAATTCAATCATAAAATCATAGAATGTTCAATGAAAAGAACTTTAGAGGAGAAGCTAATCCATTTTATAAGTAAGGAAACTTGAGTTCCAGAAAATTTAAATGACTTGCTCAAGATCACGTGTCTCTCTTGACTTCTGGTGCTGATGGGTTAAAATGTTACGTTTCCAAGTTCAAAAAAATTAATAAAGTTCAAAAGCCTCACAAAGCAAAAGAAGTAAAAAATATATTTATTAGAGATTTTAAAATGAAATACTTGAAAGCTGTTTATTGCCTTCCTTGCCAGCTTTAGGAGACACACCCTTATGGTGACAAAAGAGGTTACATAATGATGGCTCTGATGAAAGAGAGTTTACACCTTCCCTTCCCAGGCTGTGGCCCACCCCATGGTGAGTGACAGAAGACAGAAGTGTTCCCTGGTGATAGGTTAGTGACCTAATGCCACAGCTCTGGGGTCCAGGCTGGAAAAGCAGAACCATAGCACAGGCAGTCCCTTCCCCCCTAAAACCCATCACCCAATCAACGTAGAGATGACTTCACCTGCCCCACCCATCCCTGTCAGGCACACGGGTCAGTACTGTACCAGAAAACATTAGTGTTCTGAAATCCCAGACCTTTTGTTGTCCTCAGATAGTGGTATGAAGAGCCAGAGGCTCATTTGTGGTAAGATCAAGTTCCTGGGCTGTGGTGGCAGCAGTGTTAATGGGAGCACCCAGCCTCCCATGTCAACTGTGCTTAAAGTACAAACTGTCATGCCTTGTGCTCAGCTAACAGAGGAATTCTGTTACTCAATCACTTCTGCTGTGTGATTTTTAATTTTTTTAATTTTTATTTTTTTTAAGGTTGGTACTATGCCCATTTTTTTTTATTGATGTCTTAATAGTTTATAACACTGTGGATGTAACCATGTGGATGTAACCCTTCACCCTTTGTGCCCACCCCCACCCCCCTTCCCCTTGGTAACCACCAATCAGTTCTCTCTGTCTGTGTGTTCATTTATATTCCATACATGAGTGAGTTCATGCAGTGTCTGTCCTTCTCTCTCTGGCTTATTTCACTTAACATAATACCCTCTAGGTCCATCCATGTTGTTGCAAATGGGACAATTGTGTCTTTTCTTATGGTTGAGTAGTATTTCATTGTATGTATATACCACATCTTCTTTAACCAATCATCAGTCGAGGGACACTTGGGTTACTTCCACTTCTTGGCTATAGTGAATAATGCTGCAATGAACGTAGGGGTGCATACGCCTCTTGTGATGGTTGATTTCATGTCCATTGGGTAGATGCCCAAGACTGGGATTGCTGGATCATACGGTATTTCTATTTTCAATTTTTTGAGGACTCTCCATACTGTTTTCCATAGAGGCTGCACCAGTTTGCATTCCCACCAGCAGTGAATGAGGGTCCCCGTTTCTCCACAACCCCTCCAGCATTTGTTGTTATTTGTCTTTGTGATTATAGCCATTCTAACGGGTGTAAGGTGATATCTTAGTGTAGTTTTGATTTGCATTTCCCTGATGATTAGTGATGTTGAACATCTTTTCATCTATCTATTGGCCATCTGTATCTCTTCCTTGGAAAAATGTCTGTTCATACCCTCTGCCCATTTTTTGATCGGGTTGTTTGTTTTTTTGTTGCTCAGTTGTATGAGATCTTTATATAATACTGAGATTAATCCCTTGTCGGACAAATGATTTGCGAATATTTTCTCCCAGCTGGTGGGTTGTTTATTCATTTTGATCCTGGTTTCATTTGCCTTGGAGAAGCTCTGTAGTCTGATGAGGTCCCACTTGTTTATTTTTTCTTTTGTTTCCCTTGTCCGAGTAGACATGGAATCTGAAAGGATCCCTTTATGTCCAATCTCAATTAGTGTACTGCCTATATTTTCTTCCAGAAGTTTTATAGTTTCAGGTCTCACTTTCAGGTCCTTGATCCATTTTGAATTGATTTTTGTATATGACAATAGGAGATGGTCTACTTTCATTCTTTTGCATGTTGCTGTCCAATTTTCCCAGCACCATTTATTGAAGAGACTTCCCTCTCTCCATTGTATGTTCTTTGCTCCTTTGTCAAAGATTAGCTGTCCATAGGTGTGTGGTTTTATTTCTGGGCTTTCAATTCTATTCCATTGATCTGTGTGTCTATTTTTGTACCAGTACCATGCTGTTTTGATTACTATAGCTTTATAGTATAGCTTGAAACCAGGGATTATGATGCCTCCAGCTTTGTTCTTTTTTTTCAGAATTGCTTTAGCTATTCGGGGTCTTTTGTTGCCCCATACAAATTTCAGTAGTTTTTGTTCTATTTCCGTGAAGAATGACATTGGGATTCTGATTGGGATTGCATTGAATTTGTAGATTGCTTTAGGAAGAATGGACATTTTAACTATATTTATTCTTCCAATCCATGTGCATTAAATATTTTTCCATTCCTTTATGTCTTCCTCGATTTCTTTCAATGGTGCCTTATAGTTTTCATTGTACAGGTCTTTTGCCTCCTTGGTTAAATTTATTCCCAGATATTTTATTCCTTTTGTTGCAATTGTAAATGGGATTGTCTTTTTGAGTTCTCTTTCTGTTAGTTCATCATTAGTGTATAGAAATGCAATTGATTTTTGTAAGTTGATTTTATACCCTGCCACTTTACTGTACTTGTTGATTATTTCTAGTAGTTTTCCAATGGAATTTTTTGGGTTTTCTATGTATAGGATCATGTCGTCTGCAAATAGTGAAAGATTCACTTCTTCATTGCCTATTTGGAGTCCTTTTATTCCTTTTTCTTGCCTAATTGCTCTGGCCAGAACTTCCAGTACTATGTTGAATAAGAGCGGTGAGAGTGGGCACCCTTGTCTTGTTCCTGTCCTCAAAGGAATGACTTTCTCCATTGAGTAGGATGTTTGCTGTAGGTTTGTCATATAAGGCCCTTATTATGTTGAGGTACTTTCCTTCTATACCCACTTTGTTGAGAGTTTTTATCATAAATGGATGCTGGATCTTGTTGAATGCCTTCTCTGCATCGATTGAGATGATCATGTGGTTTTTATTCTTCATTTTGTTAATGTGGTGTATTACGTTGATTGCTTTGTGGATGTTGAACCATCCCTGTGTCCCTGGTATAAATCCCAATTGATCGTAGTGTATGATCTTTTTGATGTATTACTGTATTCGGTTTGCCAATATTTTGTTGAGGATTTTTGCATCTATGTTCATCAGTGATATTGGCCTGTAGTTTTCCTTCTTTGTATTGTCCTTGTCTGGCTTTTGTATCGGGGTGATGTTGGCCTCATAGAATGTGTTGGGAAGTATTCCATCTTCCTCTATTTTTTGGAAGAGTTTGAGAAGGATAGGTGCTAAATCTTCTTTGAATGTTTGGTAAAATTCTCCAGGGAAGCCATTGGGTCCTGGACTTTTATTTTTTGGGAGGTTTTTGATAACTGTTTCAATCTCTTTACTTGTGATTGGCCTGTTCAGATTCTCTATTTCTTCTTGATTCAGTTTTGGGAGGTTGTACGCATCCAAGAATTTGTCCATTTCCTTTAGGTTGTCCAATTTGTTGGCATAAAGTTTTTCATACTATTCTCTAATAATCCCTTGTATTTCTGTGGTATCTGTTGTAATTTCTCCTCTTTCATTTCTAATTTTATTTATTTGAGTCTTCTCCCTTTTTTTCTTAGTGAGTCTGGCTAAGGGTTTGTCAATTTTATTTATCTTCTCAAAGAACCAGCTCTTTGTTTCATTGATCCTTTCTACTGTTTCTTTTGGTTTCAATTTCATTTATTTCTGCTCTGATTTTTATTATTTCCCTCCTTCTGCTGATTTGGGGCTTTGTCTGTTCTTTTTCTAATTCTGTTAGGTGCAATTTAAGGTTATTTATTTTGGATTTTTCTTGTTTGTTAGGGTGAGCTTGTATTGCCATGAATTTCCCTCTCAGGACCGCTTTTGCTGCATCCCATATGAGTTGGTATGGTGTATTTTCTTTTTCATTTTTGTCCAGATAGCTTTTGATTTCTCCTTTAATTTCATCAACAGCCCATTGGTTGTTCAGTAGATTGTTGTTTAGTCTCCACATCTTTGTCCCTTTCCTATTTTTTTTCCTTGCAGTTGATTTCTAGTTTCACAGTGTTATGATCAGAAAAGATGCTTGTAATGATTTCAATCTTCTTAAATTTATAGAGGTTTGCCTTGTTTCCTAATATATGGTCTATCCTTGAGAATGTTCCATGTGCACTTGAGAAGAATGTGTACTCTGCTTTTTTTGGGTGGAGTGCTCTGTATATATCTATTAAGTCCATTGCGTGTAGTTTTTTGTTTAAGCCCATTATTTCCTTATTGACTTTTTTCTGGATGATCTATTCATTGATGTAAGGGGGGGTGTTAAGATCCCCTACTATTATTGTGTTATTGTTAATATCTTCTTTTAGGTTTTTTAGCAGTTGTTTTATGTACTTAGGTGCTCCTGTGTTGGGTGCATAGATATTTATGATTGCTATGTCTTCTTGGTGAAGTGTCCCTTTTATCATTATATATTGCCCTTCTTTGTCTCTCATTACCTTTTTTATCTTGAAGTCTACTTTGTCTGATATAAGTATGGCTACTCCTGCTTTCTTTTGTTTGCCATTAGCTTGGAGTATTGTTTTCCATCCTTTTATTTTGAGTCTGTGTTTGTCTTTAGAACTGAGATGTGTTTCCTGGAGGCAGCAGATTGTTGGATCTTGGTTTTTAATCCATCCCACCACTCTGTGTCTTTTGATTGGAGAATTCAATCCATTTACATTTAGAGTGATTATTGATATATGAAAGTTTAATGTTGCTATTTTATTGTTCATTTTCTGGTCCTTTTGCATTTCCTTCGTTTCTTGTCACTTGTATTTCAGACTGCAAATTCAATTTGGTATTTCTGCATGCTCATTCTCTTGGTTTTCTCTTTATTTGTCATGTGTGGTTCTCTTCTGGTTATTTGTTTAGTGGTTACCATGAGGTTTATATAAGCGATCTCCTGGATAAGATAGTACATTTTCAGATGCCTCCTTTTTCCTGAGGCTGGGTTGATTCAATCCCTTACCTCTTCCCCTCCTTATTTGTTATCTCTATTTATTCCATCTGTGTCATGAGTGTGTGTTTACAGTTATGAGCTTGAATTAATTTTTGATGTTATCCAAATGTAGTTTGCTCTTGTTTAGTCTCCTTGCTTTTCTCCTTGCTGAAATCTTTGTATCCCCTTTCTCATTTGTTTTTTTTTTTCAGGCGTAAGGGCCTTCTTGAGCATTTCTTGTAGTGGGGGTCTTGTGGTGACGAACTTTCTTAGCTTTTGTTTATCACATTTATCCATCATATTTGAAGGATATTTTTGCTGGATAAAGTATTCTTAGATGAAGGTTTTTGTCTTTCATGATTTTGAGTATATCACCCCAGTCTCTCCTAGCCTGTAGAGTTTCTGTGAAGAAATCAGCTGAGAGCCTCATGGGGTTTCTTTTGTGTGTTATTTTGTTTTTTTGTTTAGCTGCCCTTAATATTATTTCCTTGTCACAGATATTTTTCAAGTTTGCTCCTATGTGGTGAGATGATTTTTTATTCCTGTTTATATATTTAGGTGATCTATTGATTTCATTCACTGTTATTTCCCTCTCGTTCCCTAGGTTGGGGAAGTTCTCAGCTATTATTTCTTTGAACAAACTCTCTGCTCCTTTTTCTCTTTCTTCTCCTTCTGGAATACCTATTATCCTTATGTTGCTTTTCCTCATTGAGTCTGATATTTCTTGAAGAATTTCTTCATTTCTTTTTAGTCTTAGCTCTCTCTCCTCCTCTATCTGGAGCATTTCTGCGTGGCTATCCTCGATAATGCTAATTCGTTCCTCCATATTGTCAGTTCTGCTCTTTAAAGACTCCATTTTTTCCACTATCTCGTTCATTTTGTTTTTCACCTCCAATAGTTCTGATTGGTTTTTCTTTATGGTTTCAATCTCTTTTGTGATGAAACCCCTGAATTTGTTGATTTGTTTCTGTGTGTTCTCTTGTATTTCATTGAGTTTGTTTATGATAGCCATTTTGAATTCTCTGTCATTCAGGTTATCGAATTCTGTGCCTTCAGGGTCGGTTTCTGGGTGTTTGTCATTTTCCTTTTGGTCTGTAGACATAACAAACCATCACATGGATCCAACCACTTTATTTTTTTCTCTCATCTTGAAGTTGGTCCTGCAGTTTCCACCTGCTGCCACTGGATGAAGATCGTGAGTGGCGTGCTCCAAGCCCACTGCAGCCCCCAGAGGGATTATGCTGAAATGCAGGGTGTGTGGGTGGAGGGGTTCTCTCTTTCTCCTGCTCTACCTGGGGGTTTCCTTTCTGGCTCTCTTAAGGGATTTGCTACACCCCCAAAACAGTCTGTCGTTGCTTCCAGGTGGGGATCTCTCCACAGTGTGTGAGAGCACCTGGAGGGCGATAGTTTTCCCCGCCCCTCCCCCCTCTGTCTGCGAGCTGCGCTGTCTGTCTTTGCCGATCGATTGGGGAGGGGCAGTACAACTTCTTACCTCTCCTCACGTCCGTTGGGACTTCCCGTGCCTCCACCATCCAATGTATGGCAGCAGGGGTTTCTTAGAAGTCCTTTGTAGTGTTTGATTGAGCTCTGTTGGAATGCAAATGATGTTTTCATTGTGTCTTAGGGGGCAGAGATTCAAAGAGGGAATCTCACTCCACCATGATGCTGACATCACTCCTGCTGTGTGATTTTTTAAATTGCTCCTGGCCACCAAGCCCCTGTTTCTCCAGTCTTCCAACAGAGCCTTTCTTTTTCTTCTTGAGTCAGCCAGAGATCGCTTCTGTTGCTTACAGTCAAGAATCCTGACTGACACACTACTAATCCAGATAGAGTAACACTACTGCCCTCAGATCCTCCATTGGTAACTCTGCAATTTCAAACAGTGTGCTTACGTGTTCACTGTTTTATCAACACAAAGAGTACCTAGACTTCCCATTTTGTGAAATGAAGACATTAGTACTCCAGTGTTTGCTTCCACATCTCCTCCTTTCATCTAAAACAAAAATATTTCTATTTCATTCCGTAATTGTAGTTGCTGTGGGGACCAGAATTGGCCACCTCAAGATGTGTCTCTTTACCTTATTATCATTAAAGGAAGCTTTGACCTTCCCCACCCCCACTAACTGTCTGAAGGGATTTGGGATGGAAGACCTGTCCCTGGGACAGGCCATCACCTTGGATAACTCTGGGTATTGACAGACTGGGAGGGTCTTTGCTGGGCCCATTCTTAGCAAAGTTCTGTTTACCAGACGTTTATATTTGTAAGGGAAATCTCCGTTTGTTAAGGTATCTTCTTCTCTGTATTGGGAAGAGGAGTGGATGACCTCATCTCTAGAAACTGGTCCGTGTGGAAGGTGAGGACTTAAATATGCATAATAACCTTACCGTGCTTTTCTGTTAATCTCCCCTAACTGACCCAACCCCCAATATCCTCGTTTGTCCATTTAAGAGGAGAACCTCCGCCATTTTGTTGAGAGATACTCAGTTTCCCCGAGTCTATCCCATGTACACATGTTATAAAGCTTTGTTTGATTTTCTCCTGCTGTTTGGCCTCATGTCAATTTAATTTGTAGCCCAGCCAGAAAGGACCCAGAGTGGGTGGGGAAAACTCTTTCTCCCCTTCATTGCCTTCTGTATTGTTTATAAGTTGATTCTAGAGGTTGAAAACAAATTAACAGCCTTCACATAGTGCCAAATGAAAATTATTCAACTCTGAGAGCATAGTGTGATCTAGTGACCTTTCTTTGTTATATATCTTATATATGTCATAATCCAATATCGTAATCCCTATGCCACTCAAATAAAAATGATCATGCAATCAAATTAGAATGAGTTGTCTTTGTTTTTACAATCTGTCTTTTGCCTCTAACAGAACCTCAAATTTTTACCATTCAGGGCTAGAGGGCTCTATTCTTCTGTTCCAGCCTGGATTTTCTAGGGCTACTACAAATCAATTCATCTAGGATAAGATGCCACTCTTTTCCTGCTTTTAATCCAGTGGTTCCTGGAAACCACATTTTGCTTTTCTTGATTTGCTCCCTTGTTTTATAGGTGTGATACTGTGATTGTAATAAATTATGAATATTTGGTCTTTGTTCATTGTTTATCCTGGTTTCTCCCAAAACTCTTCAATTTCCTGAGCAACAAGAGCAATGGGAACATCTTTGTTACAATATTTGGTCTCTTGTCCTAAGTTCCTGATACTGCTTCAGAGCCATAAAGGTGAAATGAGTGTTTTGTTATTCAAGCCCCTTTCTACCACAACTGGTTTATGTTAATGAGGTGACTTTTGGAACACATTTAAGGATGGGGTCTTGTTGCCAGGGGAGCCAACCATGAACGGGGGGTTGGAACTTTCAGTCCCACCCCCTGATTTCTGGGGAGGGGAGAGGGTCTAGAGGTTGAATCAATCATCAGTGGCCAATGTAATGAAACCTCTACAAAATCCCAAAAGGAGGGTCTTTGGAGACCTTCCAAGTTTTGGAACCAGAAGTCTTCCCTGTGCCACTGTGCTGGGCCCAAACTTCACAAGGACAAAAGCTCCTTTGATCAAGACCTTGCCTTAGGTATCTCTTCATTTGGCTGTTGATTCTTATCCTTTAATATCCTTTGTAATAAATTGATAATCTAGTGAGTAAATGGATTTCCTGAGTTCTGTGAGCTGCTCTAGACAATTAATTGACCCAAGGAGGGGGGTCTTAGGAACCTCTGATTTGTAGCCAATTAGTCAGAAGTACAGATAACAACCTGGGCTTGGGATAGTTCTGAAATGTATATGGGGGAGGGAGGCAGTCTTAAAGGACTGAACCTTAATCTGTGGAATCTGGTGCTATCTCCGGGTAGATAGTATCAGAATTGAGTTGAACTGTCACTCAGCTGGCCTTGGAGAATTGCTCGGTGGTGTGGGAAACTCCCACTGGGAATTAGGTGCAGAACCATTTTAGTAGGCATACACATCCAAGCAATCCTCTAAGAGGGGGTCTGTGGAAGATAAATATTTGGGGTCCTTGCCTTGCCTTTCTGAAAAAGACTTTCATTACGGACTTCCATTTGATCAACAATTTGGCTAAAAAGAAATTCTGAATTGAAAATAAGTTTCTTATAGAAGTCTGAAAGTCTTTATCCATTGTTGCTGGTGAAATGTCTGGTGCTGAATAAAATCCTGTTTATTTCTTTTTGGTGGGTTTCTGAGGGAATAAATGATACAGTCTGATGAGGGAGTGGAGGGGAAAGTAGACAATAGGAAAGATCCAGAGCAAGAGGTGTTGTCCAGAAAAGCTGATTGGAGATACTGTGCTGGTACAGAAGTTAGTGTATTATCTTTCGCAGCTACAGTAGGAGAGGAGAAGTTAAAAGGAAAGAAGATTGAGTTGGAACTGCAAATAAGCTTATCTACTTGACAATTCCTTAGTCACTCTGAATTTCCCCACTACAGTGAACTCCATAAAGATGACTGGTCTTCTAGAAACGATTCTTTTAGAGAATTAAAACAAGAAATCAATAAGGCAAAAATCTTTTTAACCTCCAAAACACACGTACATATGACATATGATAGTACTGAGATTTTTGCCTCTTCTGCAAAAAGGAGGTAGCAAATTAGAACACAATATAAATATCTCTGCATCTTTAATAGCACAGCGAAGAGAAAACTTACTGAATTACTAATGCCGTATTTTGTAATCGGAACATTTTCTCCTGAAAATATGTACCCATTTACCAACTATAACGAGCATCATTGGTTATTCAAAATTTATTTTGCTGAACCATGTAGAATGAAAAGCAATCATGTTGCAATATGGAACCCTGTGACATGATAGCACCTACTATCATTACAATTTCAACAAACTTCAACTGGAATTCAAATGAGTAGCGTGACTCCAAAGGAAATGGTTTCATAATGTCATCCAGTGTTCTCAATTAACACAGGAAAGATTAATGGCTTTTTTTTTTCCTTTGGTGGTCTCTGTTGAGGAAAAAACATTAGTTGCCATTTGATTTTCCACTCAATTGCATTTAACAACTGGCAGACAGACCAACCAGGAAAGTTCCTCCATCCGGGAGCTAGGTTTGCCACGGGTGTGGCCCAGGCATGTTACCACAGCTGATTCTCCATGATCTGAATAGTCCACAGATAGCAACTCTCACCACGGGAAAACTCTAAGACTGGACTGGTAGGAAATACACCAGCTGTCAATAATTATTAAGGATTTCCCCCTTCTCTTCCTTGTGTCTTAATCCTCTAATTAGGAATATCTTCATCCTTTGAAAACATCCCAAGTCTATGTCTGATTAGACATGTCCCAGCAAGGATCAAACTGCATATCAAAATGGATTTGATGCTCCTCGGTAAACTGACAAATCAGCTGAAGAGTGAGTAAAATGAAAATATTAGCAATATCACCCTGCAAAAAAGTGACGACTGGTATACGCCGGAAGAATTATGATCTGTCAGAATCTTCTGTTGCAATGAACAGCTTAGCCATACACCAGTGCTCCGTGGCTGCTGCAGTCAAGAATCTGAACATGGCCTGGAATTCTCTGAGGATGTTATTCATAAAGACACAGTTAATCAAACTCAGACCTCTCTTCAAAATCCCACTGTACAAGCCAAATGTATTGCCAGCAGAAGGAAGGTGCCAGACCAGAGAAGGTAAGCTAAAATCTGTGTGCCCTGGCTTCAGAACCATGAGGTCTCAATCCATCTTAAAAAGTAAAAAAAGTTTGTTTTGTGTGTGTGTTTTTACATTTATCAAATAGCTAGCTTTCTATCCATACAATCAGAGCTTTGTACTTATCCAAGGATTTTCGACCTACATAAGTAGATTTTTTTTATTTATTTTAATTTAATTTACCAAAAGGGGAAAAAAAAATCTCTCCTTCTCTCTCTCCCTCCCTCTTTAGAGGAATTCAGAAAGGACAAGTATGAGCCAAAATCACTTCTGGCTAGAGTCTATGGTTACCAAGCTGAAAGAGCAGGCAGTTTTCTGGGTAAATGGTCTTGCCTCAAATGCCAGATGCCTGCTAAAAGTATCACAGGCCCTCAGAAGTTTTCTGTGACTCTCCTGCCATCACAAACACAAATGGTGGATCTTTCAACAGAGATGCTGGCATCTTCTCCAGTGATTACACCCTTGGGTTCTGAGAAGAATGGTTTTCTTTATTCTTGGCTTAAGGAAATCTCTATACTAAAGGTGGAGTCACTTGATTGGAGTCAAAGGTGGAGTTGTTTAGAAGTAACTCAGAGTGATTGTCACCCAGGGAAGTCCCTAAAACATTTTCCATTTCTAATGCTTTGTTTTTAAGTTGTACTTGCTTATAGGAACCAAAGCAAAACATTGCCAGAGGGCCAAACTACAGAACTGGTCCAAACCATAAAGGTCCAAGATGGCAATGGGGTGCCATGCACAAAAGGAAATGTGTACAAAAGGTGCCAAGCACAAACAGAAAAGTGTGCAGAAGGTGCTGTGTGCAAGAAGGGAAGATCTGTGCATACCCCAAATGCCCTCACTAATGGAGACCCTTCCCTTTTCACATTCCATAAGAACACTGCTCACTTTCCCTTCAGAGAGAAGGTATTTTAGATCATTAGCTCTGCCTCCTCCATTTGTTGATCAATCAGAAAAGTTTCTGCTCTGCTATTCCCAACCCAGTCTTGTTCTATTGGCGTGAGCAGCTCCGGTCAAAAGGACCCACTTGCGGGTCACCGGTCCCTTATGTGATGACAGACTCTAAAACATTGTCCAGTTCTTGTCATTGAAGGGAAAGAATAATCATAAAGAGACATGGGTTCTCTCAATTTGTACAATTCCTCTGCAGGTTCACATGCTGGCTCTTCGCTGAATGTTGTTTTTGTTAGTTGATTGGTTGGTTGGTTGGTTGGTTGGTTTTTACCCTCCTAACTCAGGGACAGAGTTGTCAAAGGTCCTTGAGGATGAATGTGAAGTAAAAGCATCAATGAATGTGCTTGGGGCTCCCCTTCCATAGGGGAGAAAATGAAGCAACACAGGTGGGGATCATGAGCTTTGAGTCACAGATCTGGCTTTGCATTTAGCTCTGCTCTACATCTCTGATTCTTCATCTGTAAAATGTAGATGAATATTCCTACCTCATAGTGTTGTTGAACTTTTTATTTTTCATTAATAGACTTTACTTTTAGGGCAGTTTTAGGTTTACAGGAAAAATTGATCAGAAAGTACAGAGAGTTCCTATATATTCTCTCTCCCTCTCTCCTCAGTTTCCCCCATTATTAATATCTTGCATTGGTGTGGTGGCCTGTTGAATTTTAAGTCACATATCACACAAAAAGCACAGCATTTCAAATGTTAAAGGGTGCTTACAAATGTGAACTATTATGATTATTATTGAGGACCCTCTCATTCATTGATGCATAAGACTTTCATTTCTTTGATGACATTATGTGGGTCACTCTTATCAAAAATTTCCCCCAAATCCCTTCCAGACAATCACATAGTTTGTGAAAGATAATCCATGAAGATTTGTTTCTTTAGATTTAAGATCTGTTTCTCTGTAACATTTCTTTGAAATGCAAATATGCCTATGAGTGAGAAAAGAATAACTAGTATTATCATAGATAACTTTATTGTTGATTAACAGAAGACACAACCCTCATTCAGACTTTAGAAAGCTACTGAGCATTAGTTGTGTTAATAAGAATAATAAAGAGAAGAATCCAAACTCTGAAGTACAACATTGTTCAAGAGAAGGACTAGAGTGGTTTTATATGGTTCAATGACCTCAGAGAGGAAATTATGGCACAGGAAAGGAGAAGAAAGGCAAGTCAGTTCTGAAAGAAGGGAGTCTTGACTCAGAGCCTTTCTTCAAGGCAGACGGAGTCAACCTCTGGGAAGGGCGGCAAGGGATCTCCAAGTCTGGCCCGTAGGAGTTCAGACAGTAGGATGTTGTTCCCTGCCTTGACATTGGATGGACATCAATAGGCCAGCTGGAAGAGCTTCAAAATAGTACAGAGAGCATGGCTATAGAAAAGTAATGTTGAGAAGGATGAACACATTGGCGTTCAGGAGTGACGGAGAAGCAAGCTTAACGTGATTAACAGACTGAATCCATTTTGGAAGTGGGTCACTGATGAATACAGTTGTAGCTGGTTATAACTGAGGAGAAAAGATAAGACAAACATTCATCTGGTCTAGACTTCAAAAACCTGTATGAGGCTCTCAAGGGGTTCTTAGCCATGGTTGATCATTAAAACCCCTTTAAAGGTCTTATAAATACAGATGCCTGGGCCCTACTCCTAGCCGATTCTGATGGTGGGGAGGGGCAGGTAAGTATCTTTGTTTAAGCCACTTCCCTGCATCTTAATTAATCATCCTCCCTATTAGAAATGCTATTCAGTTACTAGAGCTGGTATATTGCTCAGGTGACCCAGATATTTCCAGGCACTGCTGGCCAGAGCGTGGACCAGACCTAATAATTCTCTTCCTAGGAATCTACCACAAGAAAATAATCAGAAATGAGGGATGAATTTTGCATTCAGAGATGTTCATTGAAGCTTTATGTATATTAGCAAAAACTAAAAACAACCTGAAATCCAATAACAGAGAAATGGTATATCCATATTACGATATATTACACGATATTTAAAATTGTTTTCTGATGTAGGAAAAAAAAAACCCATGAAGACGAATCTATACATAGTATGATCTCTTATCTAAAATCCTGAATACCACCACTTACACACTAGATACAGTACTCCAAGAAATAGTAAAATGTCAACCATGGTATGTTGTATTACCAGGATTCTCCAGAGAAACAGAACTAATAGGATATATATATAGATAGAAACTTACTATAAGGAATTGGCTGGCAAGTCCAAAATCTGCAGAGCTGATGTCCCAGTTTGAGACTGAAGGACAGAAACTGCTGTGGAACAGAAGGGCCAACGTCTGTCCCAGTTTAAGTCTGAAGGCCAGCAGGCAGAAGGAATTCCCTCTTATTTGGGGGAGAGTCAGGCTTTATTTCCAGTCAGGTCTTCAACTGATTGGATGAAGTCTGCTCACATTATGGAGGGCAATCTGCTTTACTCAGTCTATCAATTTAAGTGTTAATCTCATTCAAAAACACCCTCATAGAAACATTCAGAATAATGTTTGCTCAAATATCTGGGCATCTCATGGTCCGATCAACATACGACATATGAAATTAACCATTGCATGTGCTGTCACTGGGTCTGCAAATTTAATGACAGCAGAGACCATATCTTTTAGTATGCATTATTATATTAATGATTTATAATTTATTAGCAAAGCTGAATTCACTCTCAATATTAAAGAAAACTAAATCACGTCTTCTTGATATAGTATCCGAAGCAGTGACATTCTTTCATTGAAATTTGGTTATTTTTATTAGACTATGAAGAGCAGTTAAATTAGTGAAATCTCAGAGGTCATTTAGTATGCCTGAAAATACATCTAAGTGAAACAATTGGCAAATGATTTCTATAAATTATTAATCCCAAAATATTTATATGACAGAATTCAGTCATAAAGTATAAAGCTCTTATTATTGCTTGTATTTGAATGTATTGCACATAAAATCATGTGCATCTCCCTGCCCCCCAAAGAATATGTACTATTATCACTTGATACCATGTAGTCGCTCTTTCCTCAGTTCAGAATTATAGAATGTTTTTCATTCCTCTCAAGGTGAAAGTGTTTTTCCTGAACAGGTTCTCTTTATAGGGGATGACTCTAGATGTGTGTTGGTAGTCATTGTGGTGGTTAGGAGAGTCAGAAGGACTAGGAGGAAGGAGTAGAGAAGAGGAGGGGAGATAAATATTGTTTCCCAATTAACTTTTACCCAAAAGATAATTTTAAGAAGAGAAGTAATTTCTCTCTCTGGAAAAACAAAAAACAAAACCAAACCATGCAAGATAGCCTAATAGAGTAACAAGAAAAACAAAAAAGCAGCAATTGGAACAGCTACTCCATTTTCCTTCCCAGCAGTCTTCACCCCATTCTCCACTTTGGGAACCTGAGACAGAGCCCTTACTGTAAGTGACCTGCCCCAAGCTCAAGGAGCAGGTACTCTAGGCTTCCTTAAATTAATCCTCTGTTCAGATCACCCAGTCAAGATGCCACTCACATGGGGGCAAGATCTGTTTCTTGGGATTGCCCATTTGCCTCGAGCATCCTTGACAGCCCCAACCATAATCTATTCTTGTGTAATTATGCAATTAAATATAAGAGAGGGGTGGGGGAACTATCTCATAAGATCAGGAATTTAGCAATCTGTGAGCAGTAGCTAACACTTAGGAATGAACCTCTGATCAGTCTTGATCCTGTGAAAAAGTTGGAGATGAACTTGCATTTTAAGGACCCCAGTTTCTTCTTTAGTTTATGATGCTAAGCTATGAACTCACCCTAAGTCTAGGTTCCAGAAGGCTCATCCCAAGCCAGACCTGACTCCTGAGCTGTCCAGACGGTGCCTCCCCATCCCAGCATGAGTTTCCAGGTCAGGACCTACCATACTACCTCACCTTGGAAAAGATCTATTTTCTTCCACCAAGCCCAGACCCAAACCAAGAAAATAGAGGTGAGGACAGGCACTTGGTCCTAGCTGTGCACTACGCTGGGACACAAGACAAGGGACCCCAAGCAGATTGATAGGTGAAAAAGCTTCAGATCCTAATTTAGATAATCAACAGGAAGATAACTAAAGCTTAATGGGAACTCACATTCAGACTCACAGATCATCTCATGAAATTCAATCATAGTAATACATGTATTTTTGACTTTAGGGTTTACAAAAAGTTTCTCGATATCTTCACTCCATTGATGCCCCTGATGATCAGGTCACTGTGGAAACAGTGTATGCAGGAGCTGCAAATGCTGCTTTGTGCTCACGTGTCCCAGTTTCTCAATTTTAATTCAAATGCCACATTGATATAACACTTTCATAAACCACATCCTTTTTCACTCTAAAAACAAATCCTGTTTTGTCTTTTAACCTTTCATTTTGATTTTTTGCCTCTTCCACCACCTGTGACTCTCATGCATTCCTCCGGGTAATATTTCTTTTTCTTATCCATGCCCACTTTTTCCAGTAGCCATCAAATGGCTTCTATTGTACTGGTTAATCGAGGTGTGAGGGGAGGGGATTACCAAATAGCATAAGACATGCTTCTCTTCATAGGTTGCTCACAAGCAAATTAGGAAGATGTGGTTACACTAAGAGCCGGCACTTACAGGTCTTTCAAGCACTTTTTATGTATTAGCTAAATTAATGTTTACAGCCACAACATATGGTATTATTATCTACACTATTAGATGAGGAAACTGAAGAACAAAGAAATGCAGGCAGCTAGATAAGCGACCAAACCACAGTTTGAAAGACAGTCTAACTTCTTAACCACTTTGTTATACTGTGTCCACTGTATAAATGAGACAATGATTGGAGATATATCATAACATACTATAAAATATTTAATAGTATGGAAGTCACTAAATAATTACTATTTTGTGGTTTAAGCATCAAGAATAAAATCAAGTTGGGAAGTCACCGGGGTTCTCAGGAAAGGCTTCTTTTCTTTTCCCTTTATCTGAGGGTTAGTGGTTATGCTCAAGGTGGTTAAAACCTCAACTCTCTTACCCCCACCCTCTCTTTGCCCTGCCTTTGCATGCAACTCCCATCACTCTATTGACACAGTTCTTAACAGTGGCCACTTAACCACTGGATCCAGTGATTTTGTTTTTTAGCCTTCAGCCATCCACACAGGGTGAGTCACTGTTCCTGTCTGAGGACTGGACCTCTCTGAAGTTGTCCTGCCAGCTCTCTTCTCCAGCAGCCAAATGTCAGATTCTGGTGTCAGCCTGGCTGTGTGACCTCGCACAAGCTACTTAAACACTCTGTGGCTCAGCTTCCACTTCTGTAACTATTTAACAGAGCTTTGTGAAGATTATATGAATCAACACGTGTAATGTCCTTTGAATAGTCCTAGCACATTAGGAAGACTTGCTCATTAAATAATAGTTTTTATTAATATTCTGTTATCATTTGTTACTTATTATCATCTTCTAAGTGATGGTTCACTCCGCTGTTTGCCTTATCTCCCTTTCTCTCACACATCAGAGATCTAGGGTGAGGTTCAATCCTTCTTCTTCTATCCTCCTTTCTGTATCCTGTCTTCCTCAGAAATCAAATCTGTCCCTACAGTTTCAGTGATGGTTTATATTGGATAACCACCTGATCCGTAGTCTATCCCTGAGTTTTCTTTTGAATTCTGATTGTCTATCTCCAACTCTTTACAGGACTGCTTCTGTTCTTGCTACAACCTTGAACAGAGTATAGCTAAGACCAAATTCTTCATCTGAAGCTCAAAATTGGTTTTTCCTACTCACTCAGTGTGGCAAACAGACTTTACGGTGACCCCCACTGATTCCCCACCTCCTGGTGTCCAAGCCTTGGTGTGATGCCCTCCCCTTGATGTGGGCAGGACCCATGACTTGCTTTTAACCAATAGAATAAGACAAAGGTGATGGAATGTTGCTCCTGTGATGATGTTATGTGACATGACTCCAACTTAGCAGACTTGGAGCAAAAGGGTCTTCCTACCAACTTCATCAAGTAGGCAGCCACATTGAAGAAGCCCACATGGCAAAGAACTGTGGGTGGCCTCCAGGACCTGAGGGCTGCTTCTGGCTGACAGCCAGCAAAACACAAGGGTCTTCAGTTATACAGACATAAGGAAATGAATTCTGCCAACAACCTGAATGAGCTTAGAAGTGAATTATTTCCCCGTCGAGCCTCCTGAGAAAACGCAACCCAAATGACACTTTGATTTCAATCTTGTGAGACCCTAAGCAGAGAACCCAGATAGGCTATGCCCAGACTCTAAATGTTTATGTGTTGTTTTAAGCTGCTAAATTTGTTATGCAGCATAGGAAACTAATACACTTGGTATCAGTTGATGTCCATGATAGGACCATTATCTCAGTCTTCCGAGAATTAAAGTCATCTTTGATTCCTAGCTATTCCTTGTCATTCAATCACTAAACCTGATGTGACTGAACTTATACATAATAATAGCTAATATTTATATATTGATTTTGTAAGCCATGTGTTGTACTTATTTTATTTGTATAATAATCAGTAACTTGGAATTTTATGCAATTCTCTTTATAGATGTTGAAATCGAAACTTCGAGGAGACACATAATTTGCCAAAAGTTTCCCAGTCGATAAATATCAGAACTGGGATCAAATCTGGCACATCTGATTCCTAATCCTATGCTCTTTCTACTGCACTGGACTGACTACCCATATGCCTCTGTTAAATCAGAATTCCTAAGTTACAGTTAAAATCAAAACTCCTTATATCAGTATTTTAAATCATTCCAAATCTGGTCCTGGTCTCCTCTTCTAAACTTTTTTCCTATTATTTATTTGCTCTCTGTGAAATTGGTGTTTTTCTATCTTCTAACATCGACCCATAGTCTTCCCTAGTCCTGTAACATCCTCAATAAAACAACATATCCCTTTGATAAGTTAGCATTGGAAAAGGAATTTTCAATTGTAGAGGGGTGGACTTACCAAGGGACCCTGACTCTGTCACTCCAAATTTCACCTTCAATTCACATCTGAATCACAAGGATTACTTCTGCCAGTCATGCTGATTCTCATAGGTTATTGCTCCCTTGCCTTTAACATATGAACAATGTACTGGGGATGTCTGCCATTAGCTGCTCTGCCTTCAGCCACTTCTGTAGGAAGTTGCCCTACTTACTGCCCTCTTTAAAAGGTAAATGGATTGTTCAATACCACCACCATCCCCAGTCATACTGAAGCCCAAGGCAAAAAGAAAAATGTGTGCCCTTATATGCACTTATCAAAACACCATTCCACAGTTTGAGCCAAGTGGGAAAAGTTAATAAAAGTTCTACAACCAAACGCAACTACATATAAAGCTCTGCATTGCGCAGTCTGTTCAAATGTCATTGTCAACCCTCCTAAACCTACCTGGTGAGGAAGGAAAAGGCCACTGGGTCCAGGACCCACAGGTGGATTGAAAACGACTCTCCTCCATTGCACAATAACACAGGGTCATAAAACAAACAGGCAACACCATCCTGTCTTTATTTAAAATATTAATATTTTGTTCCTCATGGATTTTTGCATTCATTTTATTTTTTAAATATTGTATTAAATATTAAACTATTATTTATCTTGATTATTGACTTTTTGGCATCCCTTTAAATTATGCACCCAAGGGAAGTGCTTCATTCTTTTCACCTTAATTCTGGCCTTGTTCAAGATCAACTGCTCAGCCTCGGCTGATTGAACTCACCATGGCCATCTGACCCAAGGACAGCCCATGTGTGAGATTTGTATTTGTTGACTCTATTCTTCATTAAGGAAACTGCTATGGAAAATACATTCCAGAAAATCCTACAGCAATCATACAAACTTTCACACATAGAGTGACATCATCCTTTCCCCTCATT
The DNA here is from genome assembly GCA_031878705.1 of Tapirus indicus. Lineage (NCBI taxonomy): Eukaryota > Metazoa > Chordata > Mammalia > Perissodactyla > Tapiridae > Tapirus > Tapirus indicus. The sequence continues at coordinate 122,613,003 of CM062918.1, read as the reverse complement.
TCTCCCCCATTCTTACTGTGTGACCGAGTGGTCTCCTGTGGAAGGGAGGGGTGAGGGAGGGATTGGGAAGGAGAGTTCCCAGGCAGTCTGGAAGGGAACAGGACTGGGAACTCCATATGAAAGCTGACTGTGGTAAGATAATTAGGAAACCTAGATCTCCCAATGTATTTTATGCAATTTGTTCTTCCTTGTCCAATTTTCTTCTGTTTTCCTTTAATTTTACACTAAATTCCCTTCATTGTAAAGCACAGTGTGACCCTCCAGGGCCCCGATCCTTTGATAAACTTTGCCTAACTACTGTGATGCTTGAGAACTTCCTCCTTTTACACTCACTGTCTGTCCACCAGTAGGCTGTCTCTCCTGCGTCAGGGGTCCCTCATATTTCAGTCATCTTGGGGAGACCCTGAGCTACCTCTCCCAGCCCAGTAGAATCAGTTCCTGGGGTCAGTCTCAGGAGTCAGAAATATGAAACTAATTTGTGACTTTCTCCACCAAAGAACACAACCACACTGGCCACCCACAAATTAACAAGGAAAAGCCATTTATTTTAATAAACTGCAAATTTTAATAAATGATCATTGACATCATCAATTTAAGAGCATTTGCCCCTGAAGATTTGTATAGCCCTGCTGACTTTAATAAGAGAATATCTTTGTTTCTCACCCTTCTTCCTCTGGTGCCAGGAAGACTAGCTACATTAACTCCCTTCCTTACAATCATAAACCCAGCTTATCTCCTGGGAACCAGACCTTCTCCTGGGCTGGACCTGAATCTCCCCTAGCCATAAACACACAAAGAAATTTTAATGCTGTGGGAAGGAAATGTTCGCTCCTAGCAAGTTGGTGGAAATTTCATGTAGGCCCGTTTTTGGAAACTTTCCCCAATAGCCATGGAATCCAGAAACTTATCTTTACTATTGCAACACACTTTTCAATTGTATGATTGACCTCCCAAAATAAATTCTAAGTTCCTTCTTGGAAGGACCATGTTTTAAATGACTTCCACTCCCTAGACTGCCCAGCACAAATCATTGTATAAAGAACTCTATGGAGAGTAATAGATCAGACAATTTTGAGCATTGTTGCCTCCATTAACATTTACCACATGATTGTTTGGGCACAAGCAAAGGGCAACAGGTTAATTAGGTGAAGTCCCTGCTAGTCCTCAAGGCTTTGGAAGAAAGAGGAAAAGACAGGCTCTCAGAGCTGATCCCTGAAAGGTCAGGACTACCCTCCAGCAATTCGTGGGGAGGTGAGGCATCTGAGTTGTGCGAAACAGGACTAGTTTATTAGGACATCCATTCAAGAAATCCTGTCAGATGCAGATCCTGAAGGACCACCTCATCAGGGTGGTAAACACTTCGTTGCTGTCCAGGAAAAAAAAGGCTGGAGGTCTCGCTTCAGTAGGGTGGTTCTGCACTACTGTATGTATAGCGCAGATGATCCAGACCCACAAGAATGAGCAGCTGCTTTGCAGATGGTAAGCTGGCTGGATGCAGTAGGGAGAAAAAGGAAAATGAGGCAAGAGTCGAAAACCAGGAGTCAGAAACATGAGGAGGCTCTGATAAAGAGAACACTGGTTTGGGGATTATTTCACAAATTCCACCCATCTGCAACGGCATCCCCCTTATATGGGCTTTTCCAGGCTCATTTCAGGGAGATTAATTAATTCCTCAAAGTCACACAGTTAGAAAACTATAGAACTGGGTTTTGGAATCTATCTAGGCAGTCGGATGGACTTTCCTCTTAATCACCATGCAGACTGTCTCTGAATAGGAAATTTTTCATCATTTCTTCCACCAAAAACTATATTTAATTATTTTTATGTTTTTCTAATACTCTAGTGTCCTGGCAGTTCTTGTGTTATTTTTGTCACTATTTTAATTTCCCTTACCTTACAAAGACTTTTACTCTGGTGGATCATAGCACAAGGGAAATATTTCCTGTTCTAAAATCTAAAAGATCAAACACATTTCAAGTTGTCAGAGAGGTAAATCATTGCAACAGTGATGCAGTTCTAAGAGCCCAAATAATTTAAAAAACTTGTTTACCTAGAAATATAAATGTCTCCAGTGACATTTGACATTTGCGGTATGCAGTATTGAAGACAACACACTCTCACAGCATTTCACGGCATTTATTTCATCAGTAAAGTACACAAAAATGTAGTTTCTCATGATTCCACACAGTACAGAGAATTAAGCTCAAACTTTTAAAATGCTTCATGTTTAAATATATTGACTAGTTTTGCTAGAAGGTAAAAATGAAAGTAACGAATTTTCATTTAATAGTCAGAAGGTACATTTCCAGTAAAGTATAGGATGGAATTTGTCTGCTTTAGAAGTATGACTGAATGGAAATGTGTGTGTTTGGTTGTTTGTTTGAGAAAGAAATATTGATATGAATCTGAAAAGCCTGAAAATCCAAACTTGTGCACACACGAATAAGCAGGTGACATTAAGGTTGTGACACAAAGACAGAAGCCAGGGTGCTATAGACTGAATGTTTGTGTTCCCCAAAACTCATATGTTGAAACCCTAACCCCCAATGTGATGATATTTGGAGGTGGGGCCTTTGGGAGGTGATTAGTTCATGAGGATGGAGTCCTCATGAATGGGTTTCTTGTCCATATAAAAGGTACACGAGAGAACTCCCTTTCCCCTTCCACCATGTGAGGACACAATGAGAACATGGCCATCTATGAACTAGAAAGATGTCTCACCAGACACAGAATTTGCTTATGTCTTTATCCTGGACTTCTCAGCCTCCAGAACTGTGAAAAATAAATCTGTTATTTATAAGTCACTCAGTCTGTAGCATTTATTATAGCAGCCCAAATGAGCTAAGACATAAGACTTTCTCAGGAAAGAGTTTTTCAGCCCACTAATAACTCTGAAAAGTGTTCCCAGCAACGGCCTAAGTCAAAGAATAAAAAGCACAAAGCTTCATTTCTTGAGGGTAGAGCAGCACCATCCAACTGAATTTTCTGTGACAGTAGAAATATTCCATATTCTGTGCTGTTTGGTATAGTTGCAACTAGCCACGTGGTTACTGAGCATTTGAAATGTAGCTAGTGCAACTGAGGAATGGTATTTTTTACATTTTATTTTATTTAAATTTAAACAGCCACATGTGGCTAGTGGTTACCGCATTGGATATTACAGTTATAGAATACAGCAAAGATGTTCTTATATCCTTAACTTCCTAGGCTTAAGGAAAGGGCAAAAATAAATTCTTTGAAGGGAATGATTTGAGAGAAGAATGGGGGAGACCAGATTCATAGTCTTAATTTCCAGTTGTATCCATTGTATGCTTCTCAGTTTCAGTTTGCAGACCAATAAAATTCAGTACAAATTGTACTATGGTTTTACTGTGAGAGGCAGCCTGGGATGGTGAACAGAGCACTGGACAGGGGGGCAGCTGATCTGGAATTTAGTCTAGGTCTTCTGTTACCTGAACAGGCCCCTGTCTCTCTGAACTTTAGTTTTCTTAGCTGCAAAATGAAATAGTTGAACTCAACAAATGCTAGGACATTACCCAGGCATAATGTTTTACACGTCCGTTCTGTTGACATTATTAAAACTTTTTTAAAATCAGTATTATTGCTTCACAGAGACATAAACAAAAATCTTAGAAATCTATTGATTTAAAATAAAGCTTTAAGGAAGTGCCAGAAATGCCCTGGATTTTCTGCAGAAAAGATTTTTTGACAGATTAGAAATATAAATGGTGGCTCAAATACGTACTTTCTTAGGAGAACAGAAGTGGGCAATAAAGGTCTATGCTTATAGTGGCATCACTTATTCCCACAAGTTCCATTAGCTTCATCCATAGGACAGCCATAACTGATCTGCAAAATCATCTCAGCATCAGGCTCTGCGCAGTAGAGGCAGTGTTTCCATAAAGTGGTTAGCTGTCGTCCTGTGAGGGGCCTCTAAATCAAATTTGCACATACAAGCAAGAGTTTGCAAGGACTAATCAGATAATTATACCCCAGGCAACCAATTTGCATGGCAAATGGGGCAGAGTTTTATTTTATTTGTTTTATATTTCAGCCTTGGTAAAATGAGGCACCATGTAAAATCTCAACTTGTGTGGTGTTTAGTTTGTAACTACTTGTGTTTGCTAAAAGAGGTTATGAGTTTATAAGGATCATGTTGTGCTCTGTGACTTACAGTGAGAAATGACCTCACACTGCAGCCACCAGCAGGCTCCTGTGCCATCCAGGACGGTTTCTCTCCCTTCCCCTTCCCCCAACATAAAAGATCCTAAGTTTCTTTGAAAAATAGACAAGGAAACTCCACCTCTGGCCTCTGAGGCTTATTATTCTATCTTCAGATGTGTGGTTTGTAACATAAAAAAGTATGTAAGCCAGTCTACACCTAATATCTTAACAGACACATGACCAGTTGAAACTTTAAATGTCTCACACTCTTCTCCCTGCCTTTTAGCAAACTCTCTATATAGTTCTAATGGGCTCTTAAAATATGAGGTAAGCGCCAGAAATAGCTGCTTTAGGTAAAAAGCTCACTGTTAAGTTGCTTTTGCTAATCTGACATCAGGGAAAATGCAAGTTCAAATTTCATGCTTTGGAAAGCAATAAAAATCACCACCTGGAAATCTAGAGGCACAGGCAAATTGATATTCAAAGCAGGTGTGTTAGCCTCATAGCAACATGGCAGAAGTCATTCAGCGGTTCTGGAAGGAAGGTTAGGGTCCCAGCAGGGCAGCAACTTCCTGGAGAGCCTTTGCTGTTAGCGTTGTAACTGGGCATGTCATAGGCATCCACTCTCTTGCAAAGAAAAATCTATTAGTTATGCCTGGGATGGGGACAGGTGAGTTAAACTGACTGATTCAAACCATCGCCTTTAAATAAAAGATCTGAAAACAACAGACCCCACATGTTCATGAGCTCAAGTCCTAGAGGGCATTTCTATAAATCTTTTCCATTTTTGATTCTTTTTTTTCTTCTTGGCTCAGGCCCAGATCATGAAAAGAAATGCTATACACTGCCAGAAAGAATATTTGCAGAGCCTCCAGCCCCACCTTGGTGAGTCCCTCTGGTTTGGATCACACTGGAATAATTTCTGGACTTCCAATTATTTAGTATTTACCAACTGCTAATATTATTGTGAGAAAAACTCAGGCCTTTTGATGTAGTCATTAGTTAGGAACTCTGAAAAGGTATGAAGAGACAGGGTAGGAACACGAACTCATTAATTCTTTAAGTTTCTATTGAATACCTGTTGTGGTAGGCTGCATCAGTATTTTTAGTTTTTCACTCTATTCTGTATCCACACCTTTTGCCATGTGGCTTTAACTAGACGTGGAGTGTGTTTCCCCACTCAATTAATGTTGAGCTTGATCATGTGACTTGCTTTGGCCAATAAAATGGTAATGGACGTGACATAATCAAACGTTCGAAATGGGTGTGCGCAGCTGGGTTTGCCCTCTCATGCTCCTGCCTCTGCCATGAGAACGTTTTCTTCTCGTTAGCTGATGCCCCTTCAGCCTGGGTCCCAGGAACAGACTAGAGCATAACCTACAGCAAGCAGCCAAGCCAACTGGACCCACAGCTTGGAAAGAATCTCCCAGCTGAGCTTACCCTAGATCTCCTGAGCCACAGTTAACCTCAGAACCACACGTTAGAGTATAAATGCTAAGTTTTATATGATGCTGAGTTTCAGTGCAGTTCGCAAGAGAACATTTTCGCAGTAAGTGTTGACAAAGATACTTTTTATGTGCAAGGCATCGTGCTGGACCCTGGGGACCTCAAGATGAATTAGACACAGCTCCTGCCCTTGAGAAACTCTGGTTCTAATAGAGGAGATGTGTACGTGACCTGCACAGTGTAGTTAACTCTGTGAGAGGTCTGGGCCAGGTACTCTGGAAAAAAAGAGAAACACATTGAAGAAAAAGACGATTGACTACCAAAACAGAGTTTCACTGCATTGAGTTCACGCTAGTCCTTTTTTTAGCCTTAAAGATATTTCCTGAGAAAACTGACCCTTTACATAACTAATCAAATCCCAGCTCCTGCTGGTTAATAATTTTGTTTGTTTATAAAGTATATGTTTAAAATATACTCACTTTTTCCTCTCTATATGCATTTACATTTACAACGAAATGACAGCTGATCCAAGATTAAACTTAGTCTAAATCTCTAACATGAATTGGGTTCTATTCTATTTATCGGCAGTATGAGAAGTGTATCTTCCCACGCACCAAAGAAAATATCCAAACCATCTGGGAATGGACAACAAGATATGTTCTTTCTCCATGTGTAAATTCAGGTCACGTGGAAATGCCAAGTGTCAAGGCTGGACTCCCTAGGAGACATTTTCACACCTGCAAATTCCTCCCTACCGTTTAGGACATCCAACCTGTCTCCCACTGTTCATTTGCATTAAAAAAAAGGTCCCATCCTTTTTCTGCAGAGGAGTTTCTTTGGATTGCCCCCAAAGATTTATGGAATTCTGGAGACAGTAAACAAGGAGGTGAGGGATGGGAGAAGAGATGTTGAAGTTATCGATCTCAGTTGGGGAAAGGCTTATGCTACATGCCTTGGTCTTTTCAATGAGAGGCATGGTTGCATCTGTCCCCGGTGTGTGCTAGCCTGCTAGGAGGCCTGAGTAAAGTTATCTAGGCATTGTATTAAAAAATGTAAATATTCTTCTGGGTTTGATAATTCGGGAATGCTGGAGGATTCGTGCTATAGCCAGGATCAGCAGACACTCAGCATGAGAGCCCATACTGCACACTTCCAAGCCCTTGGCAAACATCAATAATCAGTCATGGAGTTCTTTCCTGTGAGGCTCTCAAGTACTTCTAAAAATAATGTTGCAAAAAGCCACTACAGTTTAAAGCTTACGCACATGAACTGCCAAACACCCTAGGCTCAAAAGTTGCATCTACTACTTCCTAGAGGTGCTATTTGGAAAAATCAGTCTTCATACCTTGATTTCCTCATCTGTAAATTATGTATAGTAATGCCATCTATTTCATAGAGTTGTTGTGAGGAGGAAATGAGATAATCCACGTAAGTTGCTTAGAAAGTGCCCTCACATATAGGAAGAGCTTGCTATTGCTATTATTCCCCATCTGCTAGACTAAGCATGCTCTAGCTGTTCTTCTGACCATCCTTGCATTAGGCCATCATCAGGAATGTCTGAACTGAGAAAAGACTTAAACACTTAGTCCACCCCATCATCCAGTTCTTCCTGCCCCATCACATCTTGTAGATTAGGAAACAGGCTGAAAGAGGTTAAGTACTTTGCTCAGAGTTAATGGCAGAGTCAAAACTGGAACTTGGTTATTCCAGCTCCTGATACAGTGCAATTTCCATTAAAAAGAGGTAAGCCGCTTTATCTTAGGGAAGGGGGTGATCAAGACATATCACACCTGGGCAGAGGGCTTTGTGCAGCCTGTCACCGAGAATCACCACCAAGGTGCATAGAGAGAGGTCAGGCCGCCCAGGGCCATCATTACGGCTTCCCAGCAGCGCTGTCCTTTCTTTTGCCATACTAACTGATGGAAGGATTTGGGGAAGAAAAGTAGAGACACCACAGATATCTCTTTCCTACAGTTTAACTTCTCTTTTGCTGAGGAATCTGTGGGGTGAGACTCTAAGTAACTGCTTGTTCACAGCGATGTTGCCAAGGGATTTAATACTTTTGCCTCTTCAGATGATAGTTATTCCAGCAGGGGCTAGATTTTACCTTGGCTGTTGATTTAGCTCTGCCATGGGCATGAAGTCCCTTTCCAAGCCCACTACATCCATGCTACTTTGCACAATGCAGAAGCTTCTCTCCATCCCCAACACACACACACACACACACACACACACACACACACACACACACACACATCCCTAACAGGGACTAGCATTCCTTTTCCTTATGGCAAACTTGTTATGTAAACAAAGATTATACTTACTTTGTCATTGAGAAAATTGGAATGAAGAGAAGTTTTAAGGATCGCTATGGATTAGAACAACAGAATGAGGACTCCCACCCAATCTTCTATCTCCAAACGCTTTCTTTGTGAGTAATGAATGTGTCAGCCATTCTGGTTCAGGGTGCCCTGTCTCAGTGTTCATAGCTGCTACCCAGTGCCAAGGCAAGACAGTTAATGCCAAAGGCTCTTCTGTATTTTTTTCCTCCCCAAAGAAGAGAGATCAAGAAAAACTCATTTTTGACAAGTGATTTAAAACAGATAACATATACTTTCCTTTCTGACCTCCAGGCTGGCGCAGTGTTTCCCTCAACCTCTGTGCTCAGATCTGAGTGCTCTCAGGAGAGGTAAAGTGTTGACATGCTGTTCTGTATGTCTAAGTATTAACACACATGGCGGGAGCCTTTACAATTACTCACTCATGCTGAGGTCTTGGGCAGCCCATTTGAGGCCTCTCCCTACTGCCCCATCAAGCTGCCATGAGCCAACATGGATATTGTTGTCACGTGTTGGCAGGAAACCTGCCCCACTGGAACCGTCAAGCAGAGTGAAAAAGGTAAAGACAAGCAAGTAAAATGGGAATGTAAACTATTTTTTAGAAATGTTTTTAATTGCGCGTGGAGACATCTAAATACATAATACTCAACCCCTCCAACTCTAAGTTGATTGTTTTAGAGCAAGGGCATCAGGCGGCCACATTCTCCCCTCTTCCCATCTCTCCATTCTCCCCCCTTCCCTCCTACCCCACACGTAGGAGGGAAAACCCCCACAATTTCTGTGTGACCTGAAGGAATGAATCTTGTCAAGGTAGTTCCATTTTCCTAATATGAGTTGTTCAAATAAGTTTAAGAGGCCACCAGAGCCCTTTGAGTTAGGAACAAATCGCAAATCATCATAACGCTACACCTATTCCTGTTTTATGACAGCAATAAATCAAAGCAGCCTCAGTGTGAAAACTAGCTACAGCACTCACAAGTGCCAGGTTCTTGGAGATGCCAACACCCAAACGTCTTTAGCTTTGCAGTGTATGTTTTGGCTCCTGGAGGCTCAATTTTTCAATTAAGGATAAAAAAAAAAGTGTGTGTTTGTGTGAAAGAGAAAGAGAACAGCTTCAGGTGAGTTTGCCAGGCCAGACAATGAGGCTCTTGTTCTTTAAGAATTTTATTTATTTATCTTAGCTTTGCTTTTGTGTTCATATGACTTCTGAAAAGAGTATTGAATATGGAGTCCAGCCAAAGAGTGTTGATACAAAATTGAATGTGACCTTGATTATAAATGAAATGCAGGTCTCCCAAAGATGCTACATGGTCCAGTACCATCAAGGGCTCTACAAACCTGCTCAGATTTCACCTACAAGTTGTGCTTCCTAGGTATTGGTTAGAATTCAGGTGGCTTTGCAAAATATTTCTTGCATGATACTATGCAGTTAGAATAAATTAGGAAGAGACTCGGTACATACCCATCACTTAAACTTGGCCTTTCCTGGTAGGCAATTGAAGTTTTAAAAATGCAATTATCATTTCCTACTAATTTGAGCATCCTATTTCAGACAATATATTTAGCTTTATACTTGTTTCCTGAAATAATTTATCAGTTAGTACTAACTAATCAAAAAGCAACGAGAGCTAAGGTTTTGAAACAATGAAACTGCTCTCAGAGTTCAAAAGTATGTTTGGGTGCTAATCTTTTATATGAGTTGATGCTATTTTTTTTTAATTACCTGACACTTTTCTTTTTCAAAACAAATTATATTGAAATTATTCCACACTTTTACTTCGGGGACCACCAAAAGTTTTATTACATATCTCTTAAGTACAGATTCGGTCAGATTGGCCTTACTGTTGTGTGCATAATCAAAATCCAAGACTCGTCTTGGGTTACTGTTTCCTCTTCATACCTGTATCTATGATGGTGGTCAGTTTCTTCCTCCACAATGTCAACAACACCCCCCCTCTGTTTCCCAATCCTGACCCTCGTCTACTCCAGCAGCATTTTCACAGCCTCCTTACTGACTACCTTTTGTCTTTCATAACCCTTTAATCCTTTGTGCACAACAATGTCAGATTAATCTCTCTAAAGTTCCATTTTCATCATCTTACTTCCCTGATTATTAAGAAGCTCTCATGACTACCCACTGGCCGCCACATGGAAGCATATCATCACCGAGGCCACAGAGCTGTATGAGTCAAAAATTAACCATCACAGTAGTACTCACAGACAGAGCCACGTGTACAGACAGGCCTCAGACAGGTTATATCCTCTTGGGCTGGTTGTGATCAAAGCCTGGTCTTTGACATGTTTTTAGATACATTATATTTACCAGACTTCCCACTAGGCCCTGGAAAATTGATTCATTCTAATAACACACACAAAGACAGTTATACACTAGGGCACAGTTTATTAATTTTAAGTGGGCCAACCACCAGCAGGCCTGGGAACAGCACTGGTCAGATGTGAACCAGGCACTCCCTTCCTGGTGAGTGGTTCCTCTCGGGAGACTAGACTATTTATCAGCGGGTGTGTGGGGAGCACAGAATCGGAAAAAGGAAATTGATTGTTGCCTGAAGGAAATATGCGTCACATTCATACAACCCAAAGTTGACCTTCTCCACCCAAGGGATAGCTCAGACTAAGAAGGAAATAGAACTAACCTTATCATCTAAATCAAAGCACCACTCTCCCTGGAGAGTGATGGATAGACAAGGATGGTTCTTTTTTTATTGTTATTATTTGTTTGTGTTAGTTTTCAATATTAAAAAAAAAAAAGAACACTTACTGGTTTCCAGATTTTGTGTCATCATGGCATCTCTTTATGACCTGTTATTACATACATCCTTCCTTTCATTTTAGGCTCTCTTCCTAATGAGGTCAGATTTCATAACCAAGCTATTCCTAAATTGCAATACAGTGTGAGATAAAATTACACACATTCTGGAAATTGCCTATTGTTAGTAAATTGTGCCCATTTCATCGAGACTGACTTCTCAGCCTTGTCTCTAATTGCAGAGATTTATCTAACTTTCATTCATATGTCCCTGTCCTTTCACCAAATGGCCCTGAAATTCACTTCCCCTTCATAAACCTTTCACCTTGCTAATAGAACCCTACCAAGATTCTATCTATCTCCTCCATATTTGTTAATTCAATAGTTTTTCATTCAGTGCTTGCTCTTCGCCAGACACAAAGGCCTTACTCCTCTGGAATGAAGGTGTCAGACTCTTACACCAATCATCACAGCACAATTTGCTAAGAGCTATAATAAGAAGTAGCCACTATGTGTGGAAGAAATGCTGAGAAAGACATGATTCAATTTATCTTGGGGAGTCACTGTATGCTTCACAGAAGAGGTGACACCTAAATATGACCGTTAAGAGTGTGGGAGGTAGCATAGTGCCTCCCAAAGATACCTACATCCTTATCCCCAGAAGTAGTGAATAGGTTATGTTACATGGAGAAGAGAATTACGGGTGAAGATGAAATTAAGATTGCTAGTTAGCTGAACCTGAGCTGGGGCAATTATCCTGTATTATGAATGGGCCCAATGTAATCACAAGGATCCTTAAAAATGAAAGCAGAAGAAGAGTCAGTGTCAGAGGGATGTGATATTAAAACGGTTCCTATTGCTGAATTTAAAGATGGAAGGGGACCATGAGACAAGGAATGTGGGAAGCCTCTAGAAGCTAGAAAAAACAAGGAAACAGAGTCTCCCTCCAGAAAAGAATGCAGTCCTGATTTTAGCTGATATCTTGATTTTAGCCCACTCAGCCCCATTTTGAACTTCTGATCTCCAGAACTATAAGAAAATTGATTTGTATTGTGTTAAGCCACTAAGTTTGCAGTGATTTGTTACAGTGGCAATAGACAACGATACAAAGAGTAAGTAGAATTTCACCTGAGAAAGGGGCTAATGAGGAGGGGGGACATTGCAGTCAGGGGACATAACATTTAATCGACTACTTCTTGTGGCCAGGCACTATGTCAAGTGCTTTTTGCATCATGCCACAAGAGAAGAGATCCTTTTCGTGCAGTAAATGACTACACAATGATGTACTATCAATAATGGCTATTAGTGATGTAGACTAGAAAAAGTGCTTTGGAACCAGTGGATAAATAGTAGCAATAAGAATGATGTTACAGTATGAATTAAAGAGGTGATAGTCAAACACTGAGAAATCAAGCACGGGAACACATTGACCGGATGGTGTGAAATCACTCCTCTAGTCTACAATTCCAACTGCCATCTTGATATTCACACCAAAAAGTTCCATTTGCAGCTCATGTTCAATAGCTTTTAGATTAAACTCATTATCTGCCCCCTGCAAAATCTACTTGTTCTTCAAAGTGTCCTATTTCTGTTCATGGCACCACTGTATTGCTGATAACTCAAGCTTGAAATTTCCAAACCAACCACCTCCCAACCTCCCTACACTCAACCAATTATCATGTCATATAGCTTCTATCACCATGATTTTCTGATACCTTCCCCCCTTTCAGTTTCCTGATGTGACCCTTATATGTGCCATTTAAACCTCAAACAATTATTCATGCTCTTTTCCCAATGAGTCATGAATTTCCCTTCCCCTCATCACACTTTCTCCATGAAGTTGCCTTGTTCTTTTCCTCCTCTGAGCTCTTGCAACACCAATTGTTCTTCAAAACACTTAAAACTTCCTGAGAGAATGTTTTTACTTATGTTTCCCCATGCCCTCTCTTACTCACTCCTTACCTCACCACTGCTGACCTCACTACTGTTGGCCATTCTATTGAAATGGCTTTCCCTGAAGTCACAAGTGACCTTTATTTACCAAATTTCAGGATCTATTTCGAGCCTCCCTCATCGTGACCTCTCTGTAACATTGACATCATTGACTACTCTTTTCTTTCTGAAACTCTTTTCTTTGGATTCTAAACTATCCTATTTCCAGTTTCCCCTTTTATTGTTTTACTAATTATTTTAAGTCCTCTCTAATGACCATCCAACCTCTTCTGTCCCATTAATGGTTCCCACAGTCTTAATCTAAGTCCTTATAACTTTTCACCATATATGTCTCTGCTCTAGCTATTGAATATAAGTATAGCTTGGAAAATGGAAAAGAACACTAGGATTTCTTAACTCTCTGATCATTAGAATTCTATCTGTCTAAATAGTTTTTGAGTATCTGCTCTCTGTTCAGTTAACATGCTAAACACAGAAGAGAATTCAAAAGTGGTGAATATATAGTTTGGTTTTTTTTAACATGAACTTTATTTTTTTGGCTGAGGAAGATTCTCCCTGAGCTAACATCTGTGCCAATCTTCCTCTATTTTTTTTGTATGTGGGTTGCTGCCACAGCATGGCTGCCAACAAGTGGTATAGGTCCTTGCCCGGGAACTGAACCCAGGTTGCCAAAGAAGAGAGTGCCAAACTTAACCACTAGGCCATGGGCTGGCTCCCAGGATATAGCTTTTATCTTCTGAAAGCTGATAACCAATTTAGACAGATGCAATCTGTATATATAAAAATTTTGAGAAATGATCAAAGGCAGAATTCATTCATTCACCAATTGACGATGACCACTGAACAACACCAATAGAGTGTAGTTACTACATAAATATGATAATAAAGGAATTTCTCTTCTTTTATGGATAAAGAGGACAAACCCTAGGCCACCAGATAAATAGCTTTTCCCTCTCTTTCCTTGAATGGAGGCACAAAGAGGAAATTATATGAAGAAAATGTCATTTCCTAAGTTGTATTCAGCCTTGAATACTGCCTCCTTTTCAATTTTCATGGTTCCTTATCTGCAAGAGAGGTAACAAATTAAATTTCTCTTTCTGGGTTTGTTAAAATATTTTAAAACATATCATCCTTGTATTAAAGAAAAAAAAGGAAACCTATCTGAGAAATTATAGGGGGAAAGTATCTCCCAGGTGAATTAAACTTGGACCTTAGAAACTGTCTCAGCTCTTCTTACTGAAATATTTATTTACTCATTTGCAACTACAAATAAGTCACCTGCATTTTCAGCCATTTCTTTCTCTAATACAATAGCCTCAAGTATCTGATCAGATAATAATTTTTTTTTTTTTTTTTTGTGAGGAAGACCAGCCCTGAGCTAACATCCGTTGCTAATCTTCCTCTTTTTGCTGAGGAAGACTGACCCTGGGCTAACATCTGTGCCCATCTTCCTTCACTTTATATGGGACGCCACCACAGCGTGGCTGACAAGCAGTGTGTCGGCAGGCGCCCGGGATCCGAACCCGCGAACCCCGGGCTGCCAAGCGCGAACTAAACCGCTGCGCCACTGGGCGGCCCCTGATCAGATAATAAATTTTTTTAATTGCTATTTATACTAGCTTTATACTATACCATCTCTGGTATATAGCCACTCCTGGCAGACAACATACAGTAACAAAACCTTTTGGGTTCTGGCTTGAATGGTAATCCAATTAACTCAGGCATATCGTGATGAAAATTTCCCTTTCTGACCCATTAGGCTGAAATTTTAAATGGTCTGGAAAATTGAAAGTGTCATTCTCTATCTCTGATTCTCCATCTGGAAATTTAGAGCCCACATTTCTTACTATTCTACAAATAAGAAAATTTCTGTTTTTATACAAAACAGTAATTATTCTGTTATATAATTCTCCTTGCGCAGAGGGAAAGGAAGCAAATCTTCTATACTCTGGTGCCTATCTAAATCCTGGTACAAAAACTATCAAAAGCCATAATAGACATAAAATATCACCCTAGAAATAGATGCAATAGCTGAAGCTTTTTAAGTGGATTAAAGTGAAAGAAAAATTTTGAGCTACAAATACTTCAAAAATAGTTTGCCCAATACACTGAACCAGAAAAAATAGATTTCCTCATGATATGTTTATTTTGATCACTAGTCAGTCAATGAGTAGTATGAAATAAACTTTTGCAATATTTCAAATCCAAATTTTCCACTGAAAATTCACTTCAGGTGAGAATCTGAGGTTCATCCAACTTAATCTTTACCACATCTCTCTAGGCACAGAAACAGGATTAGATATTAACTCCCAAAGTGCAGCCAAGACTAGGCTATAATATTTTCAAGATTATATCCAAGAGACACATACATAGCCATCTGATTTAGCACAAAACTGAGACTGTAATGCAGTAAGAAAAGGATGTTTTTTTCAATAAATGCTACGTGGTTAGTTGGGTAATGAATTATGGATTATGGTTAGTTGGATAATGAATCATCCAAATGAATTATGATCTACATATGAGAGATAAAATAATAAAGATTTTAGGAAAAAAGACAGAAGTAAACATCTTTATGACTTTGGAGTAGGCAAGACTTTTTTAATAGACATAGAAAGCATTAAAAATATAGAAAAATTGATAAATTGACTATATTAAAATTAAGAAGTTCTGTTTTTCAAAAGACATCATTGAGGGAGAAATAGGCAGAGGGGAAGAAGCTGCCCACAATGCATATATCCAACGAAGGACTCATATCTAGAAATAAAAAGATCTATAAATCAATAAGAAGATTGACAACCCAAAAGGAAAATGGGCAAGACTTGCGTAGCCACATCACAAAAGGCCAATAAACATCTGAAAGGTACTTAACTTCATTAGCGTGATAGATCGGAAAAATGGCTCACTTCTTCCATCCCTGTCTCCATGCCCTTTGCTGTGTAACGTTGTAGTACCGACTGACCCTGAATCTGAGCTAGGCTGTGTGACTCACTTTGACCAATGGGATATTAGCAAATGTCATGCAAACAAAGGCTGGAAAAACACTTGCACAATTGGGCTTGTTTGCTCTTGCACCTGTGCCATTTCCATGAGAATGCTGGGGCTAGCCTGCTGGGGATTAAGAGACATGTAGAATAGAGATGTGTAACCTCAATCACTCCAGCTGCAACCAGTCTAGATCAGCTGACAGGCAGCTGACACCCCCCAGGCATGTGAGCAATCCCAACCAAGAACAGCAGAGCTGCCAAATTAGCACCCAGCTGACTCCATACTTGGGATCAGCACATGGTTACTGTTTAATGACACTAACATTTTGTGGTTGCTTGTTATGCAGCTTTACTGTGGCAATAGATAACTGACACAATTAGTCATGAGAAAGATGCAAAAAAACCCTCAATGCAATACTACTATATACACACCAAAATTGCTG
Organism: Tapirus indicus; assembly: GCA_031878705.1. Lineage (NCBI taxonomy): Eukaryota > Metazoa > Chordata > Mammalia > Perissodactyla > Tapiridae > Tapirus > Tapirus indicus. The sequence continues at coordinate 122,596,907 of CM062918.1, read as the reverse complement.
AAATGAAAAAGAAAGAGGGCCAGCCCCAGGGGCCTAGTGGTTAAGTTTGGTGTGCTCTGCCTCGGCAGCCTGGGTTCAGTTCCTGAGCTCAGATCTACACCACTTGTCAGTGGCCATGCTATGGTGGTGGCCCACATATAAAATAGAGGAAGATTGGCCACAGATATTAGCCCAGGGAAAATCTTCCTCAGCAAAAAAAAAAAAGAAAGAAAGAAAGAAAAGAAGGAAATCCCAAGGGTTACTGAGAATTTAGAGCAATCAAAACTTTCATACATTTTTGGTGGGAATGTAACTTGGTTCAGTCACTTTGGAAAACTGTTTACAGTACCTATTGTACTTAAACCTATATATACTCTATGATCCAGCAATTCCACTCCTAGGTATGTATATACCAAAGAGAAAAATGTATATGTGTTCACCAAAAGACATACTAAAATTTTTACAGCACAACCATTTGTAGTAGTCAAAAAATTAGAAACTACTCGAATGTCCATCAAGTGAAGAATGGATAAATACATTGTAGTATAGTCACACAATAGAATACTATAAAGTACTGAGAATGAATTACCACACCTACTCTCTATGATGTGGATAAAATTCACAAACATAATGTTGACCTAAAGAAGCCAGATATAAAAGAGTACATATTGTGTGAACACTTTTGTACAAAAAAAACAAAAATAGGAAAAGTTAATGAACATTATCAGAAGTCAGGAGAGTGGTTATTCTTGGGTGGGGATAACTATTGGAAGGGGGAATTGGTAGCATTCTGGGGCACTGGTAATATTCTGTTTCTTATTTGGCTACAGCCTATGCTGCTGTGCTCAGTTTGTGAAAATTCATTGAACTGTATATTTATGACATATGCACTTCTCTATATGTGTACTACATTTTGATAAAAAGGTAAAAAAATTTATCGAAGGTTTACACAAAAAGGGGGGAGTGAAAAATGGATATTAGATAGAAATGCTTCTAGAGTTCATTGCAGTTGACAGAAAAGTCAAGACAGCAGTTGTTTAACTACAATAGAAGTTTATTTCTTCTTCACATAAATGAAATTGAGAGGGAGGTAGTCCAATATCTGCATGATTGGCTCCATAAATCAGAGTCTTTTCTCTTGCTCCTTCACTATTGCTGGGTTCCATGGTCCCAGATGGCTGTTCAAGCTCCAGCCATCATGACTGCACTGCAACAGCAGGAAGAAGAAAGGGCTAAAAAAGGATCTATCCCATCCTTTATGGAAACTTCCAGAAAGAGCATATAATAGCTTTGATTACATCCCATTGGCCAGAACTTAATTACAACACCATCTCTATCTGCAAAAGAGCCTGGGAAATGTAGTCTATGTTCCAGGTGATACATGCCCAACTGGAAATCACTGTCTATTTTTTAATAAAGGGGTGCAGAATGGATATTGGGGGCCAATTGGTAAGCTTTGACATGCCCTTCTATAGAAACCCCTTACTGATTGTCTCTTTCTTTAGCCCTATGTATTATAAGAACTAACTTTCCTTCCTGAGCAGCAGTTGGCAAACATTTTTTGTAAAGGACCAGGAGGTAAATATTTTAGGTTTTGCTGACCCAGTGGTCTCTGTGGCAACCACTCAACTCTGCTGTTGTAGCACAAAAGCAGCCACAGACAATAAGTGACTGAATGAGCATGACTGTTCCATAAAACTTTATTTCCAAAATCAGACAATGGGCCGCGTTTGCCCCATGAGCTGTAGTTTGCTGACCCCTTGCTCTGGATACTCTAGAAAACCAGCAAGGCCCATGAGGACAGAGGCAACATTTGACTTATTCTCCACTGTGTCCCCAAGCCCTGGCATGTAGTCATCGATCAAAAAATATTGATAACAAAAATAGGAGTATCTATTTAAAAATACTTTCTTCAAGACACTACAATTTTCACACTAAAGTTTATTCAGAGAAAGAAAAGGAGTTAAATTGAATTTCACCAAGAGATGGTACAAAGTTCAAGGTGAGTGGAGAAGAAAGGAGGAAGGAAATGTGTGTGTGGAGGGGAAACTACAAGAATAATCCAAAAAGAATAATTTACAAACCTGGTAGGGTCACGAGGATTTTATAGTTCGTAAACAAATAAAATCTTCTCCTCCACTCCCCATGTTCTTTTGGATTCTTTTCATTTAAGGGAAACGGTACCAGAGGTCTAGGAAAGGTGGTCATTCTCACAATTAAAGGATCTAAGTGTGCTCTAAGCCTGGGGAAGTGTTATTACTTCAAGCTGAGTGATTCTTTTCCTTGGGGTCAACTCCCTCACCCCAGTCATCCTTTTCTCTCTGAAAATGGTCCAGGGAAACTCTGTGTGCTCCTTCTCTTGGCACTCCACAAATAGAACAGAGCAAGACATTAATGAAGAGAGAAAACAGTATTCCATTCATTTTGCTTTCGGAAATATACGTGGAATGGCCTGTGCCAGAGTTGTACTGTATCAAAGAAACCATAATCCAAAAGACTAACCCTTTTACAATGATAACCAACTGCATTTTGTATTTTCATAGAATTACTTTATTTCCGTAAAAAACAGAATTTCCATTTTTCCAATCAGGGAGCTGTGTTTCTAAAGCTTCCTGTGGTCTATTTACATTTCCTACAGTAACTTTCTTAAGCAACAGACCAAGGAAAATAGGAAACATTTTTTTAATTTCATTTTCCCTTTTTAAAGGAGTCTCTATATTTTCCTGACCTCATTAAGGCCCCAGAGACAGGATCAATTTCCAAATATAAATTAACAACATTAGCAGATGCCTCTTTATTACAAAAATTATCATTGGTTTTCAGTTACACCATCCCTCTGGTTATGTGTTATGCATTGGATAGTGGTGTTACTTTGCCATTTTTTTCCTCAAGAGTAATTAGTTAGAAAAGCAGAATAGTAAGATGAATCTAAATGTCTATGAGCTAAAGAGTAGGATCCTTTAGGAGACTGGCAGATATTGTTAAGAAGAGGCTTATTATTAACTGTTTAAACAAGATGATGAGGGTAGGAAATCAAGATCTTGGAAGGTTGTATTTATTCATTTGTTTAAACAACATCTATTGAGGACTTCTATTTGACCATCACTGTGTCGGGCACTGGTAGAGGGAAATAGAAAAGTTTGCTAGTTCTGATGCTGTAGACCCCTCAGTGTTGCTCTCGACGCTTTGGGGTTATTGCAGAAGAAATTACTGTAAAGATAAGAAACCTGGAACTTCATCAAACAAATAATTTTGAGAACGTTCTTGACTTTCCCACATCCTTTAGGGAGCAACAGAGCAGGACCATGTAAATAGTTCTGCGGATGTCATTCAGCCTAATAACTCTGCTGGTTTCCTCCACCTGTTATTGTATCTTCAGTTGCTCTATTCATTTCAACACAAAATGGTCCTTTCGAACTCATGGCTTGAGTTGACATTGTTTGTGGGGAATACTTCTTCCCTCTTTGGAGGAAATCCCAATTGGCACAGCACCCCTAGACTCTCTTGGTTCCCTCTCTCCCTCCTGCCCAGGCTAAGTGAAACTACTTACCTGGATGGTAAATGTGGACGGGAAAAGTAAGCAGAGCACTTCTCTCCTCCTTTCTCTTGAGTGCGAGCTGTCTGCAGGGAGCAAGAGTTCTAGGCTGATAGGAATGCCTAGGGACTCGGTATCAGGAAACTCATTTACCTGCAGTTATAAGCCACAGCCTCCAATCTGGCCTTTCATGGTAATAAAAGTAAAGTGTTGATCCCCACATGTCAACTTCCTTGTTTTATTTCTCAGTTGGTTCAGAACTTGAATAGTGAAAAACGGTGTTATTACTGGTCCCTCCCACCACGACCCTAATAGCTGGTACAGTGGACCTGAATTTTGAGAAAAAGAAGACAGAGAATGGAATCTGCAGCAAAACCAAATCAAAATAAAAAACAATGATGGAAAAAAAATGTGCTTAGAGGCATTTGACCAGAATGGAGCCAGGATGCATTCTCTGAGCCTTGGGGTGTAGTGAGGGGCATGCACATCTTTGACCTTGATTGCTTGCTTCAGTTCTTTTGAAAGTTCACTTCAGAACAGCTTCTGTGCTCCAGCTGTCCAGGCATTAGTACAGGGATTGGCAAACCACTGACCACAGGCCAAATATGACCTGCCTCCTGTTTTTGTTAAAAAAAAACCAAAAAGTTTTATTGGAACACAGCTAAGCCTATTCATTTTTTTAATGGCTTATTTTCATTAACATGAAGTGGGTTTGTTACTTTTTTTTTCTTAATGAGGGAGATTGGCCCTGAGCTAACATCTGTTGCCAATCTTCCTTTTTCTTTTTTCTCCCCAAAGCCTCAGTACATAGCTGTATATCCTAGTTGTAGGTTCTTCTAGTTCTTCTATGTGGGACACCACCTCAGCATGGCTTGATGAGTGGTGAGTAGGTCCATACCCAGCATCCAAACCAGCGAACCCAGGGCCACCGGCCCTCAAAGCAAAATGTGCGAACTTAACCTATAGGCTGCCACAAGGCCGGCCCCTATTCATTTACATATAGTCTATGGCTGCTTTCATACTACAATGGCAGAGTTGACTGGCTGCAATAGAGACCATGTGGCCCACAAGCCTAGTATATTTACTATCTGGTCCTTCACAGAAAAGTAGTTTGCTAACCCACACATTAATGTGTTGAATAGTCTGATACCCTCTGCTGTGTTTCTCAGCTAGTCTGTAAACTACTAGGTAATTTTGGCCTTGGAATATTAAATATAGACTTCATCTTGGGCTAAGACATGGCTGATCCAGGAATTGGTGGCTTGTCTGCCTTTGATCCACCATGTGTTAGTTACATATGTAAATCTTGGAGATCTATATTTCAGCTTTACCCACAGAAAAGATGAGGACTTTACTACGGAACAAATAACAAGAAATGAGGGCCTCTACCTTACTGTAGATATAATCTGCACTTGGACTGGGGTAGAAGGAAAGCTGGCTGAAATCCTCATTAAAACAAAGGCCAAAAATTTGTTAAAGAAAGCTGATACAAATGATGCCTTCACCTTGAGAATTATGCCGACATAAATACAATACAAGTACCTAGGGCATCAGATACAGACTTTGCAGGAAGATTTAGATTAACAGAGTTTGGTATTTTAAGACACAGTTATTTCCCTAGAAATGGCAGAAAACACATAACTAAGATGTGGTTCAATTTAAATACTTTTTAAAATGTGGCTGGAAAAGGAGGTGGAGGTTTTAGTGGTAATAGGACAAGAAAGTGACGGAGACCCACAGAACCCTAATAGAAGACAAGTGGGATTGAAACTTAAGAAGGAAATTGCTGAAAGAGAAGAACAAGAGAATCCAGAAGGACTCCTGATTTGAGCCTCAGAAGGTAAAGCCACTGTGCTTGAGTGGGAGTAAGAGGCTGTGTGGAAGCAGGAACTGGGCATGTGACAAAGGCAGGAGGCAGAGCCCTTCCAGACACAGGAAGTTCAGAAAGACATCTCCACCCAACCAAGCCAGCTATGCTTTGAAATCCAGATTGGCTAAAATATATCAGCACCAAGAAAGATAACTTGGCCAACAGCCTTACTATGTCCAAATGGAGGTGGTATTATTTGCAGGTATCCAGGTAACACGGGGCCTATGTAGATGATATTCATCTGAGCCAGAGATGTAGTTCGGCAGCACTATCCAGCCCATTCCATTTGTAGAATCTCAATGTAAAGACTCAGGATACTCACAAGCCCCACTACACAGAGGGCAAGATGGTATCCATACTTGATCATTGTAAGAGCAGACGAAATAACTCAAAATTGTCCACATAACTGGGACGTTGGGTTTCCTGAGTACGGTATTTGAAGTCAAAAAACTTTGATTTAAACTCCATTTTCAACAGATGCATTTATGGAATAGTTTTTACACTTTCTAAGCCTTAGTTTCCTCATTTAAATGGAAAAATGCCTATTCACAGGGGTTTTGTCAGAATTAAATGCAAAATTGTGTGTGAAAATGCCTGTGCCATATCTGTCATGAGGCACTCAATATTTAGGAAATGCCATTTACTTCATATCTTTCTTGAGATAAAAGAAGATTTTAAAAAAGTGATGGACACAAACCAGGATTCAGTACAAAACATGTCTAAAAGGTCGATGTTCTTTTCCAATCCCACAGTCTTTCATTAAGACCAAAAAAGAGGTTAAGATTTATGAGTTAAGATTGTAGAAGACACTATATCTAATACAGCTTTTCCAAATTTCCCATTAAATTAAAATATCCATGAATTTAAACAAAAAGACAAAGTGATGACAGTACTGTAAATGAAAAATAAGAAAAGACCATACCCCAAAGTATGGGGGAGAATTTCCACTGAATGAATCATCCATGTAAATGGAATGAAACACATGTTCTTGGATTACACAACATATACTCCACCCTCTGAATCAGAACTGGACAGAAGGTCCCAGAGAAGGTAACAAAAGCTGTGGGTCAACCCAAAGGGTGAGAGTGTACACTACTCAGGAAGACAGGAGCCCATTCAACAAATGCTTAGGAACTGTGTGTCAGGCAAAGTCATTGTCATTCTCTGCTCTCCCATCCCATTCAGCCCTTCTCCAAAACCAGCAACTTTTGCTTGTTATCTCTGTTTAGAGACTAACATTCCTGGACATCATTGCAAGAAGTTGAGTAGAGTGCACAGTTACAGAAAGTTTATATCCTGGGATGATTTAGTCACCTAAGAAAAAGTATTGTAAGAAGGGATATAAATAGAAAGCATACTTGGGCATAGCAGGTGCTGAGGGTGAAGTCTTTCATGTACTGTATCATTCAAAGGAGCATTGTAAACTGCATCTGAATCTCTGGCTTAGTCACAGGACCAAACTGGGCAAGAGAATACCCCTGCCTAACACCTGCAGAGTCACAATACATGAATGTTTACTGGGCATCACACTGAGCAGGTGGTTAAAAACCAACCTGAATGTCAGGAGATGGGCTGGGGTGGGAATAGATGGAGCTTCTAACATGGATAAGAACAGAGAACTGGTTTAGAAAATTTGTCCACTCTGAGAGCAAATCCTAGGCCTAGAGGGACATCTTCCCAATAAAGAATTGGCAAACAAAATTAAGAAAATAAGTGAAGCCTATGAAAAGACAACAACATAAGGTAAACTGAATGGGGTCCTCAAGAGTAAAAAGAAAATTTAAAAATCTTACAAATATTTCAAAATTCGTGAAAGTAAAAAACATGATGTATTAGCTATTTACTGCTGTATTACAACATTATCACAAACTTAGTGCCTTAAACCAATACACATTTATTATCTCACAGATTCTGTGGGCCAGGAGTCCAGGCATGACTCAGGGGGGCCCTCTGCTTGGTGCCTTACAAGACAGCAATCAAGGTATCAGCCAGAGCTTCGCTCTCATCTGAGGTGTGACTGGCTAAGGATCCATTGTTAAGCTCACTCAAGCTGTTGGCAAGATTCATTTCCTTGTGGTTGTAGGACTGAGGGCTTCAACTTCTTGCTGTCTTTTGGCCAGTGGCCACTCAGCTTTTGGCTGTTACCTGCTGTTTCTCCCATGTCAGATTCTCCAACACGTATGCTGGCTTCCACAAGGAAGGGTGAGAGAGGCCCCAGCAAGATGGGAGCTACTATCTTATATAATATAATCACATAATCATGACTATGTGACCACATACATCCCTCACCTTTGCCATATTTTGTTGGTTAGAAGCAAATTACAGTTTCTGTCCTCATTCAAGGGAGGGATCACACAAAGGTGTGAACTTCAGGGAGTGGGAATATGGAGAACCACCTTAACAGTCTGTCTACTACAGTCTGCCCTCTGGTCCCCAATGAGTCCTGTCCTTGCCACCTGTGAAATAGATTCACTCTCTTCCAAAGACCCCAGAAATATCATCTCATTACGATGTCTACTCAGAATCCAGAATCTCATCATCTAAATCAGGTCTGGGTATGAATGAGACTCCTTGAGTATAGCTCCTCTTTTCTTTTTTTTGGCAGAGGAAGATTTGCTCCGAGCTAACATCTGTCACCAATCTTCCTCTATTTTGTATGTGGGTCACTGCCACAGCATGGATGCTGATGAGTGGTGTAGGTCCACACCCAGGAACCAAACCTGGGCTGCCAAAGCAGAGCATGCCGAACTTAACCACTAGGCCACCAAGCCAGCCCCAGCTCCTCTTGATCCATGGATCTGTAAAACTAAACAGACAAGTTATCTGTCCCCTATATTCTTGATATTTAGTGGTTTGACAGATATAGGATAGCAGCAATAGACATTTCTGTTTTATAGGGTGAAGTAGAAGATACGAAGAAGTCACTGCTCCATAGCAATTCTGAAATCTATCCAGGCAAATACTGAAAGTTTCTTGATTAAATTTCAAAGCCTGGGAATAATTCCTTTGTGGTTCTTGACTCCTTCCTCTGGGTTCTTGGTTCTGTCCTCTGAGTCATCCTTCCATTTCCATGAACAGGAGCATGGGTTTGCAGCTGAGTAGTTTTATAAGCCTAGTAGATTTCATGCCATAGAATTTGGTGTGCCCAAAAGTCTCCTTTCATTTTGTACTTCCTGTCTCCCTTGGCAGCTTTGTGGATGTGAGTGTCCATCTTGGAGAACCTGACATGATAGGAATTGTGAGTGGCAACTAGGAGCTGAGAGATACAGAATAAATAATATGGATTTTGTTCTAACCTCATGATGCTTACATTCTAATGTGAGAGTGGACAATTACAAGTAAATAAATAAATAGACAAAAAATTGCAGATTTTAAAAAGTGCCACGAGGGAAATAAATTGGATGTTGTAGTAGAAAATATTTGGGCATAGGAGAAGCTACAATCTACAGAGTGGTCAGGAAAGGCCTCTCTGAGAATGGCATTTATGATAAGGATAAGATAAAAGATCCATGTAAATAAGAGAAGAACATTTAAGGTACAGGTAATAGCAACTGCAAAGGCTGTTAGGCACACATCCCCTCCTTCATAAACTTTTTTCTAGGAGCAATTGTAAGGCCATATAACTGGAGCATGATATGATAGAAAGAGAGAGATTGACTTGAAATAAAGTTGAAAATGCAGACAGGAGTCAAATCCTACAAGGCACTCATAGACCATAAAATATAAAGGATATTATTATAAGTGCAAGGGGGAACTTTTGAAGGACTAAAGCATATCAACCTGCATGTAATCGAAATCCCAAAGAGAGAAAGGGGCAGAAAAAATATTTTAAGAAATAGTGACTGAAAACTTCCCAAATTCAATGCAAAACATTAAACTAAGCATTAAAAAACACAATGAACTCAAAGTAGGAGAAATGCAAAGAGATCCACTCCTAGATACTTCAGAGTCCAATTGTTAAAAGACAAAGACAAAGAGAAAATCATGAAGGAAGCAAGAGAAAAAAGACTCATCACATAGAATTGGCTAGAAAGTCTGCATCTAGAGTTAGTCTCTTCAATCAATAAAGGGAGTGACTAGAGGGTTAGTAGATTACACAACAAGCTGGGGCAGAGAACAGTGTAGCTGGATGGCCTAAGTTTCAAAGAAGAGATTTTATTCAGCCTTGTTTTTGTTTTAGTCTTTATTTCCAGTGGCAAGGGAGATGAATTGTTTGAAAGTAATGGCAAGAAGGGAGAGCCCACATCTTCTGGTATGTGGGATGTAAGAGAAAACAAAAAGTTTACTTCAGAGGACTCACGGAAGAATTTGACCTCAGGGAAGAGCCTGGTTTTAGTCAAGGCAACAAAGACATGAAAACATTCAGAGAAAATGTTGAATTTATAGAGGATATTGCAGCTGTCAGATTAAAATGATAAAAGAGATATTATATATGAAAGACAGAAAAGGGAGATCCTCTTTAAGACTTATAGATATTCTAGAAGAGACAGTAATGGAACAATAGAAGAAAAACAAACTGGTAAAATATAACAAATAAGAAAAACTCCCTTAGTTATACAAATATCTGAGTCTACAGAGTAAAAAGATTCCTGAGTTTGAGGTAAAATAATGGGCAGTGTTGGGATGGGAGAGATGGAGTTGGATTAAACACATAGATAAATTTTAGAACATTTTTTTAATTTAAAGGAAAAGAAATTTTCCAAGCTTTCAGATAGAAAAAGAAGTTTACAATGCAAGTTTTATGTAAACAAATTATAATTAATGTGGAAGGCAATAGAAAGATATTCTCATGTTCAAAGACTTAAAAATATATAGCTTTTCCTGAGAAGATTATTTGATTATTCATTGCAGTTGACCAGGAAATGAATCAAAACCAAGAACAGAAATGCCACAGTATAGTTGATATATGATAATAACTGTGTTTATAAGAAGCCTAGAGTTATTGAAAAACACATTGTAAAAACAATATTTTAAATAGAAAATTGGGGTTTAAGTTATCTTTCCGCAGAAATTTCACTAGAGTTTAGAGCCATTAGAGCTTATAACTGTGAAACCTAAACATTACTGAGGAGTTCCAGCAATTGATTACAATTAATCTTATTCAAGAACATTAGCCTTTTTTTCCCATCACCAAAAGCAGTAGCATAGCACAATGCCTTACACATATCCTTATCACCACTATCACCTATTGTTGTGATAAACTACACCATTAAAAATAAGTAGACGTATTGCAAAGCAAGAGTGGTTTGTTTTGCTTCCATTAGCACTTGGTGCTAGATCTCTGCTGGACTAGATTTATCACCAAAAGTGTTTTGTGAATCTAAAATATTATCCCCACTTAATATTACAAAGAAATACTCCATGTGGAAAAAAATTCTATGTAAAAGGAATGGAGGTAATCATGGAAATCAAATGAAACATTGAGTTAAGAATAAATAATGGTTTTATCTATGATGAATATGAATGATAATGACTATATTTCCTGAACATTTATTATGCACTGGACAGTGTTCTAGCACTGCTCTAGATTCTTTATACCTGTATCTTCTCATTTCATCCATATAACAACCCTATGAGGTCTATGTCTCCATTTTATAGATGTGGAAACTGATAAATTCACATTAGCAAGTAGTGGACACCAAACACAAACACAAGAAGTCTGATTCCAGAGACCACCTCCCCTAATCATCAGACATACTCTCTCTAAACGAAATTGGATATCTTGATAATTAGAAAAATATATAGGTTTAAACATACATCCAGTTAAGCTCAAATGCAACCTCAGACATAATTTAAAATAATACTCCTATTTTGTATATCATGCCAAAAGTGTAAAGCAAATAAATCGCTGTTTATGTAACAAAAGAAAATAAAGGAAACAATTAGTGCAAATGAGCTAAATTCCCCTATTAAAAGATAAAAAAATAATTCTGTTAAGAAATATTCTATTGTTTCTGCTCTAATCTCCCAACTCTGATCCACTTCTCTAATGGAACAGCAGCACCAAAAGATGGCCAGAGCTTGGATGTATGTGCTGGATCATAATCTCTGAGGCACAGGGCTTTGTTCCCTTCTGGACCAGATGAGAGCTGGAGAACCAATGGCAGGGATAAGGATTGGAGCCCTCTATATTTAAAAGAGATCCATGAAGCCCCAAGGGCGTGTTCCTAGAAAGACCTGCTAGATCTTCCACACCTCTGCTGAGCTCTCTATCCCTGTCCCTGAGACTGGGGGTTATAACTCTTGAGTAGTAGGAGTACTGGGGCAGAGAACTTTTCCTTAGGGATTCAGCTAAGGATTGCTGGTTTACTAGCAGGTACATCAACACTTCACTAGGTCACAGATGGTTGTGTCTTTCTCCACCTCTCTGTTTGACACTGTTTAATAGACTCCAATGTCTTGGTGTGAACCTCGAGATATATCAACCATGAGTAGATAAAGTTAAATAATGATACCTATAAGGAGATCTAAAACTCAAAAGAAGGGTTAGCAAGTAGCATACCTAGATTAGGAAGCTTCTAATGAAACAGAATTGCTGGATGAGACAGATGATAATAATAAAAATAATAATGACAATAACATGCACACTTAAGGAGATCCTACTACAGAATAAAATTCCTGATATTCATATTAAAAATTTCAATGAATGAACTAAAAAATGGGATGGTCACTGAGCAAATATTCATGAGATAGATCCAAGTAGCCAATCACATAAATAGTAAAATCTCCAAAAAGAATAAAAGGAACAGAAATGGAGAAGAAATAATAAAAGAAATAGTAGAGGAAAATTACTCTGATTTTGAGCTCTTTCATTCTGCACATCAATGACTTAATCAGGATATCATGATTAGATACTTATTTAATACTAAAGAGTGTTTTTGAATTTCAGGAATGGGAAGGTAACAATTAGTGAAATTGAAAAGTACAATATAATTTCTAAACTAATAATGGGAAAATAGAAATAAATATTTTTTAACAACTAGGAAATAAGAAGAAAAAGAGAAAAATCTAAGTAAGAGAAGAACTAAAAGTAATATGGTGGAAATAAACCAAATATCTCAGTGGTCTGAATTACCCTATTGAAAGACAGATATAGCCCAAATATAATGAATAAAAGCTAACCTGATGTTGTTTAAGAGAAAAATTTTAAATCTAGATGATGTAGAAGAACTGAAAAGTATTAATATAAGTGAAGCAATAATGTGCAAATGCAAGCAAAAAAGAAAGCGGGTCTGGCTGCTGGTTCCTTTAATATCCAGTGCTTACAGAGGGCGAAGATACACATGAGTAATGATGAAAGGCAAAACTTATGAAGAAAATTTGCCAGAAATAAATCCAAAGCATAAAATTATTAGAAATTCAAGGAGAATGAATTTAAAAATTCATTCTTGTGAGATTTTAAAATATAGCTCTTTCAGACATGGACAGATCTAGCAGATGATATATAATATGGTGAGCAAAACTGTGTATGTGTATCCTAAAATTGGGAATAATTTTATTCGTCCTCAAAAATTTTTTTTAAATAGAGATTTTACAGGTCATATTCTCTGATCAAAATTACATGACATTAAATTAAAATTTAGAATTACCTTTTTTTGTTAGCTATTTCTTGGAGGCTAAGACACATGCTCCTGAATAAGATCTAAATCAAACTATAAGTCAGAACTAAAATTACAAACTAACTAAAAGCAATGAAAAGTGAAAATCCATAACAAAACCTAGGAGATAAAGCTAAAATTTATGCAGAAGAAAATGTATAGCATTAAATATCTTAGGAGAGTGTAGCAATAATGGTACTTAGTATTCTTTTTAAAGCATTAGAATAAGAGCAACACATAAAAAAGAAGAAAACAGCGGGAGGAACTTAGTAAATTTAAAGGTGAAATTAGTGAAAAATAAAACAAAAATATAGAAAGCACACAAAAAATCCTAAAGCAGCTTCTTTGAAAAAAATGAAAGAGATGAAGAGTGAAATGAAAATGGTAAAATCCTTAGTAGACCAATTAAGACAAAAAATACAATAATATAATTGAAATTGGATAAGAAAGGAAGCATAAACACAAATTAAATTATAGAAGAAGAATTTAAAGCAAGTTTTATGTTCAATTCTATGGCCACAAGTTTGTAAACCTTGTAGAGGAAATGGATGATTTAACAAACCATTAATTACCAAATCAAGCAAACCATTACCAATCTAGCAAGCCATTAATTACCAAAATCAAGCCATGGAGAAGTGGAAACACAAATGGATCAATTTCCTGGGAAGACACTTGAAATAAATTAATACGTTGTTATATTGGTATTAATCATTATAAGCTAACTACTACTAAAAGACAAACCCAGAAATCTCTGTGGGTTAGTAAATGGAAGTTTATTTCTCTTTTACTTCAAATCTGAACAGGTGATATTGACTCCTCCAAACAATATTTCAGGAACACATGCCCTTCTACCATGTAGAAGGACCTGCCACTCTGTAGAGCTTCTGTCACCCTCTGCTGACTGCACTTGGCAGAAAGGTAAGGGAAGAAAGAGAATGTGAAGGATCAGATAGGAGGTTTTGTTTGCAGTCAGTCTTAGGAGTGACTTACATAAATTCTGCCCACATTTCCTGGACCAGAATCTAGTCTGAGGCCATACTTAAGGGAGTAGGCAAAGGAGGGAATAAAATTATCTGTGTGCCAGGGAGAGAAGGAAAGAGGCCATAGTGGATAATTAGCAAGTCTTTGCTACAACATTCTAATATCCTAATAAGGAAAGTGACCGGTTTCACAACTCCTCATCATTAAAGAATTGATAATCCCCATGGTGTGTTGGAGCTTCTTAGCACCAGTGGATGAGAGCTAATTGTATCTCTTCCCAGCTTGGAGTTTGCTGACATCACATTGGTAGGCATGACGGAAGTATTTACACCACAGAAACTGGCATTCACTACAAACTAAGGCAGCCCTCTCCACTGCCATCCCCAGAGCTGGTTGTTTGCAAACACCAACACACTACTGAATGATTCAGACTGTTAAAATTATTCCAAGCCATAGAAAAAGATGAAAGTACAATTCACTTTAGAAAGCCAGCAAAATTGACAATGATAGAATCCTTTTTTTTTTGAAAAAGTAACTATAGACCAACATCCCTAATTAATATAGATTCAAATCTAAATCAAAAATACTCTGAGGGGCCAGCCCTGTGGCATAGTGGTTAAGTTTGGTGCACTCTGGTTCGGTGGCCCAGGTTCACGGGTTCGGATCCCAGGTGCACTACTCGTTAGCCATGCTGTGACGGTGACCCACATACAAAGGAGAGGAAGATTGACACAGATGTTAGCTCAGAGAAAATCTTCCTCAACAACAACAACAACAAAAAATACCCTGAGATTATGTTCCTAAACAAGATCTGTCTACATTCCCTTCGTAGGGAAATGGAGGTCCAAATTCTCAGGCCAGGCTGCAGGACACAGCACAAAAGAGAAACCACAAACAGCATCTCAGGTGAGACAGTCTCGGGAAGTAAAACATCAGTTTCAAAGTATTCAAGCAGGTGGGCAAGAACCAAGTCTGCAGTGAAAATTTCAGACAAGACGGAGTAAGCAGGTTTGAGAGAGCAAAGGGAAGGTTTAGCCACTGAACTTCCCTGAGGCCTGGGACACAGAGAGAGGGAGGCTTTATCATGTGCCTGTGGCTTAACACTTCAGTGTTGAGGAGGTTGAGTCATCTCAGAGTTTCCTCAAGAGGCCCCTCCTACCAGTGAAGGGTTTCCTCTGGTTCACTTGGGAATGTCTTTAATAACTGTCAGGAGTTTCAAACAATAGGAGTTGAATCTCTGTGATGATTTCTCCAAACTTTTCCCTTCCTGCTAAGCTATTTGCAGGAGCTGACCATGGCATTACTGGGGTCCAATGACTCCTTGTGACATTCTATGGTTCTTTGTACCTCTCGGTAATTGCTGGAGCATGACAGGGAATGTAGGTTCGCACTGCACCAGAAATATAGTGGAATTTCAAATTTTCCAACTCTGTTAAGACTGTTCTTTATGTCCTTGGTGAAGAAATAGCATGGCAAAGAGAAATAGGATTTTGAAAAAGTGACAAGAATTATCATCATTTGCATTTGATATGACTGTATACTCTGAAATCCCAGGAATAGTAACTGAACAGATATTTACTAAAATGATAAAGTTTATATGACCAGATATAAAATCTAGGAGTAGGAGAATGAAGATTTTAAAAAACAAAAACAAGGAAGACAGAAGAGAAATGAACTGAGAAAAGAACCGAGACAGTGTCATCCCATGCAAGCCAAATTTTAGGAAGCTTTAAGTAGAAGTTATAAGCAATGTTAGAGCATGTAGAAAATCATAAGAACGCAAACTATTGGGGATGCCACCTATCTGGCCCCTGATCACCTAAAGTCACTGGATATGAAAGATCTGTCTTTTTAATCCTCTAAGACCTCAGGCCCTCACTCCATTGATGACTTAAATGTTGGATGATGGCAAACAGACGCACTCCTCTTCTAAAGTCAAGAACCAAATATTTTATTTTTGCAGAACATCACTGAAAAATTCTCTCGTATTGCAAGTCACATATGTCAATGGTGGATAAGACGTGTGCCAAAGTCTACAGACTTCTGGCGCTAAAGTACTGACTCTTTCAGCTGAGGAGAAATAATTTGACACCTCTGAAACAGCATATTTGACAACTGCATACTTGTTCTACAATCTAAGCCATTCAATTACATTTCAAAACATCTCAGTCAGTGATATCCACACTCTGTTTTCCACTCATTGCAACAGTTCTTTCTCCTCTCTGATATGGCCTTGCAGAAACACTCCGTGGTATCACTGTTAAGCTTTTCATTTCTTTTCCCACATTCACCTACACAGAAGAAATTATTCCCTTCAACTGCCTGTCCAAATTACTTGAGAATACTTTTAACAGCTCTCAAAATTGTGGAATAATGCATAATAACGTAGAATAATGTAGAATTTCTAACACAGTCACAAAACAGACCTGACAATCTGGAGGAGAAAAGCAATAGTAATTTGCCTAAGAGTTTTCTCCTGTAAATTTATGGAGGAAGAGCTTGCTAATTTGGGTTAAAAGAAATGCCTTTGATTTGAGAATCCCTTCAAACACTACTTTGGATATGAGGTTTTAGGGTGTTTGATCAAGGGGTTTTTTGGTACACGTATTCTCAACTACGTTATTTGAAGTTTCTCTTTCAAAGCAGACTTTCTGGAATGGTGAAATGTCAAATCAGTTTTGAACAACTCGTAAAATATAAGACAACACCATCTATCAAAATACCAATTTAGGATATCCTGAGTACTAATCCAATTGATTAAACAATGGTTACAATCACACACACAAAAAATACAACCTAGGCTATCCTTTTATTAGGTAACTCTCAGCTTTATATACAGTGAGTTAAAGTGATAGGTCTCCTTTGGAGGATCCACACTGAAAGATATATTAGTTATAAAATGAAGTGTTCCAACCATAGTCTGAAAGGATAGATATGGGGGAAAGTTCTATGTAGTAATGAGAAATCACTTCTCATAATATATTTTTTATTTAATTTTATTTTTGAGTATACACATGGCATGTTTAAATATATAAAACATGTACACAACTTAAAAGTCAAAACTTTATATTTAGAAAAAAGGTATATTCTTTTCCTATTCTTTCACTCTGTTTTTACCCTAAAGATAATAATTATTTTCTTTAATTTATGGTTTATCAGTCCTTTATTTCTTTTTTGTAAAAATAAGCATACAAGTATATGAATATATAACATATATATTTCCCTTTTTTTACACAAACTGTAGCATAGTGTATCTATTGTTTTTATTGCTGTTTTAATAAAAAGACAAATACTTTCCATGATCTTGGCAAACAAAACTCAATCTAAACCTTTATAAAAAGATTCAAAACCTATTTGAACTTTTTATTTGACATAAAGGTCTGGCTAGACCTTCATTTCTCCCCCACCCCCACCTCCTCTTTGTCCAGGCATGGGGTGGGATGGAGGGAGTTAAGCTCTTTAAATTGACCTCTTTTGGTAA
This sequence comes from Tapirus indicus, assembly GCA_031878705.1. Taxonomy (NCBI): domain Eukaryota; kingdom Metazoa; phylum Chordata; class Mammalia; order Perissodactyla; family Tapiridae; genus Tapirus; species Tapirus indicus. Next base: position 122,579,463 of record CM062918.1, on the reverse strand, counting down.
AGACCAGAGACCTTGATCAGATTTCTAATATATCCAAATTGTCCCACATGCCTAAGCCAGGTCTCAAAAGAGTTGAAGTTGAATTTTGCTCAGCATTTAAACTGAATCACCACCTGTTTTTAACCAAAGTTGTTTTTGTTTCAGTCAATTGCCCTTTAAGCTCTAAACTCTAAGGAGAGTTTGAATTTCAAAAGTAACAATTCCTCTGTTTGTAGTATGCAAGACTTCTGGTTCTCCTCTTCCAGTTTGGCTAGCCTTTCATTTCTCTCCTAGCCCTTCTGAAAAAAGAAGAAAACATATCTTAATTGTATAATGTAATCCCCATCTCCTGTCACTTGAAGTATATCATTGCCTAATGAACACCTACCCTTCCCACGTTTGTATTTACCTGCTTGTTTCATATTTTCTAACCAACCAAATGGATGAGGGCAATGGTCACTGTACATTCAAGCAGATGGGTATATCATCATATTCCGAAGGAATGCTTCCTCCTAAAAATGGAATTTTGCTGCTGCCTGTTCTTAAAATCCAAAGAAACTAAAAACATTTGGTTTCCAAATGTTCACTGATTCTCCATCTTTATTGAATTGGACTGTTCATTCAAGAAATGGGTATCAAACTCACCTATTTGTATGAAGCACATTAGAGTAACTTTCAGCCTGTATCAGCTTGTTTAGAGATTTGAAGGAGAAAAAAAGGATTCCACAAGTTTATTCAAACGTTTGTGGAAAATGTAAATTATTTGAGAATATTTATAGGGGAATGTGGTGCAATGAGAGGAACATTGAATTCGATTCAGGGGATGTCAACTCCAGTCTCCATTATCCCACCAATTAGCTGAGGAGCCAGAGACAATGCACTTAACTTCTAAGATCCTTAATTTTCTTATACATAAAATGGGAATAATACATTCTTTACAAGAGTATTTTGAGAATTAAATGAGATTATGCATATGAAAGTACTTTGTAACAGTGTATATGAACATGCTATATAAATGTAAGGGGTGAAATTGGATCAGGCATATGCCTACCTACTTTTCCCACCTCAGATCTCTAGAAAAAGCAAAGATATCTTTCAAAATGAATAAATCCACAACTGCTCTAGAAAATAAGAAAAGCATTCAATAATGGCCCAGAAATTTAAAGGAGCCTGCTGAAAAATGAAAAGCAGGCAGAATCAGATTAATTAAATAAGCCACACCCAACAGCTTAAATATATATTAAAAAAAAAAGAAAGGTAGAAACAGTTCCAGGAATTCTACGTATTTAGAGTTAAAGAATGTTAAAGAGCTGAAAGAGTCTCTATAGGAACCATTCAGGGTACCTAGGTAGACTTGTCCTCTCTCCTGGCTTGTGCCAAACAGTAGTCAGCAGAAATGTTTGTTTTCTGAATAGGACAGTGTGGGCACTTGGAGCTGAGAGACCACAGAGAGTTGGTCATATCCACATTGAATAAGGATCCCCCACTACAGAAGATGGACACTTTGGCCTGAAATGTCCAAAACATTCCTGGTATATTTATGCAAGAAATATCTTTCTCTTCCCCTACAATCACAGAAAGTAGGCTACACTAAACAGAAACAGCATTCTTTAGCAGGTAAACAAGGATAACAAGTACAAAGAAAAACACAAGGAAACAGGGCCAAAAAAGAGGCATAAAACTCAACCTTAAATGCACATGAAAATAATATGAAGAATTTTTTTTTAATTTTCATGCTCAGACTGTGCCACAAACCAATTAAACCAGAATATCGGGTGTAGTCCCAAAGCATCAGTATTTTTTAAAGCTTCTCAGTTGATTCCATTATGCAGCTAAGATTGAGTATCATCAGAATAACAAATACCATAGAAAATATAGTTAATCAATCCAATATAAGAAGATTCTAAAAAAAAAGAATAACAGTCCAGAATGGCATTATGAAGCATGAGGAGCTGTGTGGATCCTCTCCCCAGCAAAACAACCATAACTGGTGAAAATTACAAAAAAGTAGTGATTTAAAGTCTTTTAAAAATGTCCTAAGGGTATACAGCCAATGGAGAAATAGTTTTTCAGGAAGTTCCATTAACTCTTAGTAAGAACAAGGAGAGGGTATAGCATTTAAGCCACAACCTGCCCTCTCCCTCACTCTCAGCTCAGCACAACAGTAACTCTACTCCAGTTGGGTACAGTCAAGAACATGGAGCTCCCTCTCACTATAGTTCCCAGTCTAGAGCTATAGTTTCTCTCCAAGAGAAGCAGACTGCTAATATTCCTTATTACTCCTACCTCTGTGTGCAGAACCTCTGCATCAAGCAGGTGCAGCTGAAAGGTCTTGGGCTCTCTTCTTCCACCCAGATTCAATTTGTAGGGTGGAAGCTCTACCCCAGATGCAATACTGAACCCTAATCACCCTTGCCCTGGTTCACTGGTACAGCAGAGGTTGAATACTGGGAGAGGTGAGTCAAGACGTTCAAAAGTTATCACCTTATGTATCCCTCTGCTTATAAGGCAAGGGTGTCATTCTGAGAAAAATGGGCTACCTACCCATTTCTGTAGAGGGCTGTCCCTATCACCAGGTCTAGAGCAGTGGTGCAAAGTTTCTTCCCAGGGGAAGGAGACAGGTCATAAGAACAAAAGACTCTAGCTCTCCTTAAGGCGACTAATGTTACCTGGGACAGAGCATAGGGAAGTGGAAGTTAATGAGTGCTGTTGAAAAAAATGGAGATTTTGGTAGCAAGCAATTAAGAAGAGACTTACAGCTCCATGGTGTTCATAAGCAAAACAGTAGACAAGCTAGAAGTTTAATCAAGAAAATCAGGGGGAAAGGTAGCTAACAAGAGCCCTATTGTGGTAAGAACAAGCCTCAAAGACTACTCCTGCAAAGGGACCTGAATTTGGTTGGATCAGACTGAGGAACAATTTATGCCACAGGCTGTTGTCAAAAACAATAGAGCTATCACTTAGCAATTAGTGGAGGCTGAGAGCTGGGTATGGTGCCAACAGGGGCAGAACATCCAGAAACTTAACAGAAAGATCAAGGAAATATGCTAAAAGTGAAAACAACTCTCATCTCTTGGAGGAGAGGGGTCAGAGTGAATGTGCTCATGCCCAAAGCTCTGCCCTCTGAGGAGCTGCTGTACACTGCTGTGAAAATAGATCGCATTCAAATAGTCCAGACAGGTCACTAAACAAATAAACAAGCCAAGAAAACAACAAAAACAAGCCCAGGGAATAGTAAAGATTACAGAAATCAGCATCTAGAGTTCCTACAATATATTACCTAAAATGTCCAGTTTTTCCCAAAAAATGAGACATATACAGAAACAGGAAAGAGTGATTCATATACAGGAAAAAAAGCAGGCAAGAGAAACTGCTTTTGAGAGAGCCCAGACATCAGCCATAGCAGAAAAACACTTAAAAGTAGCTATTGTAAATATGTCTGAAGAACTAAAGGAAAACATTCTAAAAGAAGGTATGATGACAATGTCTCAATAAATAGAGAATGGCAATAAAGAGATAAAAATTATTTTTTAAAAAGAAACAAAGGGAAATTCTGCAGTGGAAAAGAATGAGAACTGAAATGAGAGATTCACTAGAAGGGCTCAACAGTAGATTTGAGCTGTTAGAACAAAGATCGGTGAACTGAAGATAGATTGATAGAGATTATGCAACCTGAAGAACAGAGAGAAAAAAAAGTGAAGAAACATGATAAGAATTTCAGAGAAACGTGGGACAATATTAAGCAGACCAACATATTTGTAATGGAAGTACCAGGAGAGGAGAAAGGAAAAAAGACAGAAAAACATTCCAACAAATAATGGCTGAAAGCTTTCCACATTTAATGAAAAACATTAATCTAAATGTCCTAGAAACTCAATGAACTCTAAGTGAGATCAATTCAAAGAGATCCACACCCAAATACTTGATGGCCAAAATGCTGAAAGACAAAAACAAAACAAAACAAATCTTGAAAGCAGCAAGAGAAAAATGACACAGCACATACAAAGGAACCCCAATAGGATTTATAGTTAACTTCTCCTCGGGAGCAATGGAAACCAGAAGGCAGTGGGATGACATATTCAAAATGCTGAAAGAAAACTCTAAGAATCTGATATCCAGCAAAACTATCTTTCAAAACTGAAGGTGAAACATAGACACTCCCAGATAAAGAAAAATTGAGATAATTGGTTACCGGCACCTGACTTAGAAGAAATCCTAAAGGAAGTTCTTTAGACTGAAAGCACATGACATCAGACTAATTTCAATCCACATGAAGAAATAAAGCACACTGGTAAATGTAATTATGTAGGAAACTATAAGACATGGTAAAGTTGCATATTTCTTCTTTCTTCTCTTGCTAATTTAAAAAGCAGTTGTATAAAACAATATGTATATAAATGAATTTTTGGAACTAAAACATATAGAATAGTAATATATTTGACAATAATAGCACAGAAATAGTGGTTGAGAGCAAAGCTTATTAGAGGAAGGCAATGACACCAGTTGGAAACATGAATTCACAGGAGCAACTGAAGGGAACAGGAAATAAGTAATAAAGTTAATATAACAAAATATAAATATACACTTACACTCCTTTCTTCTCTCAGCTTCTTTAAAAGACATAAAATAACATAGAGTAATAATTACAATAATGTGGTGCTGGGTTTATAGCATATATAAATGAAATTAGTTTAACACTAATTGTACAAAAATGGGAAAATAATAGAATTAAATAGCAGTAACATTTGTATAGCTCATTGGAATTAAGTTAGTATAAATTAAGAAGATTGTGAGAAGTGAAAATTAGTATAAGCCCTTGAACAACCACTAAGAAAATAACTCAACAGATGTAGTGGAAAATCAATAAAAGAATTAAAATATCACCCTAGAAATTTTCACTTAATGCAAAAGAAAGCAGTAAAAGAGTGACAGAGGAACAAAACATACATGAGACATATGGAAAATAAAATGCAAACTAGCAGACATAAAGCAACCATGTCAATATTAACATTAAGTGTAAATGAATTAAGCAATCTAATCAAAAGCCAGAGTTTGTCAGACTGGATTAAAAAAAAAAAACAAGTCCCAACTATAAACTGTCTAAATGAGAATAATTTAAATTCAAAGATAGAAATAGGTTGAAAATTAAAGGATAAAAAAGATATTCCATCTAAAAAGCAACAATAAGAGAGCTATAGTGACTACACTAATATCAGACAAGATATACTTTAAGACAAAAATTGTTACTAGACATAAAGACTTTTTATAATAATAAAATGGTCAATCCATCAGAAAGTTATAAAAATTATAAACATATACGCACCAAGAAACAGAGCCCCAAAATACATGAAGCAAAAACTGACAGAATTGAAGAGAGAAATAGGCAATTCAACAATAATAGCTGAAGACTTCAATACTTTGCTTTCAATAATAGATAGAACAACTAGGCAGAAGACCAACAATGATATAGAAGACTTGAGCAACACTATAAACAAACTATAGCTGACAGATACCCATACCTACTCCACCCAACACCACAGAATAATTGTGGTGAGAGTTGCATGAGTCTGTGAACACACTAAAAAGCATTGAAATGCACACTTTACATAGTTAATTCTATGGTATTTGAATTCTATATCAATAAAGACATTTGAAAAATTTTTAAAGAATAATATATTCAGAAGGATAAGAGAAGATCTCACATTTATGATAAAATAATAACAGATTATAAAAGGAACCAATTAGAGACCTCAGAAATGACAAGGGTGATTATAAAAAAATTTTCCAAAGATTGACTAAGTATCAGAATGAATACAGTTAAAGAGAAAGTATAGAGTTGAAAGATGAAGCCGAGTAATTCTCTGAGAATGTAAGGCAGAAGGACAACAAAGAATATGTGGATGAGGACTCAGGAGACATAGAGGATGATCCAGCATTTCTCATAGCCACCTAATAGTAGTCTCTGAAGAAGAGCACAGAAAAAATTGAGGCAAAAATAAAATCAAAGAGACAATAGGAGCCGCCCCGGTGGCGTAATGATAAAGATCACATGCTCCACTTTGGTGGCCCAGGGTTTGCAGGTTCAGATCCAAGGAGTGGACCAATGCACCACTCATCAAACCATGCTGTGGCAGGCATCCCACATATAAAGTGGAGGAAGATGGGCACAGATCTTAGCTCAGGGCTAATCTTCCTCACCAAAAAAAGAGAAACAATAGAAAAACTTCCCAGAACTTAAGAAAGCCCAAATCTTCAGATCAAAAGAGCCCACTGAGTGTTGAACAGGATGAATTAACCAATATCTACATCTTCAGTTACTGAGGATGCAAAGTGAATTCTGAAGGTCTTGAAAAATAAAATTTATGTCATCTACCATGATTGAAAACTCAGATTGACAACCAGACTTTTCATTAGCAGCACTGAATGTAAAAGACCACAGAGCAATAACTTCATAGTTCGAAGGAAATGTGATTTTGGATGTATAGTATTAGACCCACTCTATATGCTCAGAATTTTATCGTCTACCTTCCAAAAAAGAATTATGGAACAAAAGGTGAATCCAACAGTAAATCTAGTTTTAAAAGCAAGAAATTCAGTAAATCTTTTTTTTCCAGATATAAAACACTTATTATTAATTCTTTATCTGAGGCCAATTCTCAACACCAAAATTTGACAAGGGGATTGCAAGAAAGGAAAAAATACTAGCTAATCTCATTCATAAACATATATGCAAAAGTTCCAAACAAAATATTAGCAAACTGAATCCAGCAATATATATAAAGAATAAAACATTATTTTCTGTTTTTGTTTTATTATGGTAAAATATAGGTAACATAAAACTTACCATCTTATCTTTTTTTTCAGCTGAGGAAGATTTGCCCTGAGCTAACATCTGTGCCACTCTTCCTCTATTTTGTATGTGGGTTGCCACCACAGCATGGCTGATGAGTGGTGTAGGTCCATGCCTGGGATCTAAACCCACAAACCCAGGCCACCGGAGTGGAGTGCGCTGAACTTAACCCCTACACCACAGGGACAGCCCCTATCTTAACTATTTTTATGTGTACAGTTCAATGGTATAAAGCACGTTGGTATTGTTCTGCCACAATCCCCACCATCCATCTCCAGAACTCTTCTCATTTTGCAAAAATGAAGCTGTCCCCTTTAAAGAATAATTGCACATGACCCCTCCCTCCAAACCCTGGCCACCACTATTCTACTTTCTTTCTTCCTCTCTCTCTCTTTTTTAAATCTCCCTCTTCCCCCATGCCCTAGCCTCTCGTAGTCACTATGCTAGACTCCGTTACTATGAGTTCTGGTTTTTTTTTTTAATATTCCACATATAATTGAAATCTTACAATATTTGTCTTTCTGTGTCTGGCTTATTTCACTTAGCATGATGTCCTCCAAGTTCATCCATGTTGTCACAAATGGCAGGATTTCCTCCTTTTTTAAAGCTGAATAATATTCCATTGTGTGTGTGTGTGTGTGTGTGTGTGTGTATCACATTTTCTTTACCCATTCATCTTTTAGTAAATCTTATCAAATCTAAATAATTGATGATGCATAAATAAAAATAAAAAATAGCATTTGATTTGAAAATTATAAGTGATTTCAACATGAGAGTTCTCAGGATGAGTAAAAGCACAATACATAATATTTTTGTTTTATATGTGGAAGAATATAGATATGGGTTAAATCAAGATATAATAGAGAAATGTAACTGTGTCACTGGAAGCTTTCTAATTCTTCAAGTATCCCATTCTCAGTCCCTAAACTAGAAATTTTATTCTCTCAGAGAAGTTCTAAGAAATTGTTCTAGAAATGTTCTAGGAAGTTCCAGAAAATGTTCTGTTATTCAACCCCACCTTGACTTCTCCTCCTCACAGAACTGTGTATCACACTGTATCATCCATTAGGGACTATAAGCTCAGAGTCTAGGACCCATGAATATGTTGGAATTGGAAAAAGAAGTATTTTCTCCAAAAAAGAAAACTGAAAATTTGAAATTTTAATAAATGTGTAATCATATTCCTAACAACATACCATATATTAACTTTATTAATTGCTAAATATGGTATTAAAAAGATAATTACTTTTGGAAACAATTTATAGATTTTTTTTCATTTAATCAGAATATCTGACTCTGCATAAACATTTCCAAGACATCATAGCTGAGCATAAATTAAGATTTATTTAGAGCTAAATACTTTGAAAATCAAAATCACAGAAGTCTTTCAAAAATTCTAAAGGAATAAATATATAGGTAGTAATGTGAATATGTTTAAATCCATTTGATGTGACATATAGGGGACTCCTAAATAAAAGTTGCCATGCCAGCCCTGGTGGTCTAGTGGTTAAGATTTGGCACTTTCACTGCTGCGGTCCGGGTTCATTTCCCGGTCAGGGACCCACACCACCCATCTGTCAGTTGTCACACAGATCTCTGTGTTGCTGTGATGCTGAAAGCTATGCCACCAGCATTTCAAATATTAGCAGGGTACCCATGGTGGACAGATTTCAGCAGTCTTCCAGACTAAGACAGATTAGGAAGAAGGACCTGGCCACACACTTCCAAAAAACTGGCCATGAAAACCCTGTGGATAGCAGAGGATGGTGGAAAAAAACTGAGCAGAGCTCCTCTCTGCTGTCCACAGGGTCACTAGTAGTCAGAATCGACTGCTTGCTAGGGCCTACAAAGGTCTTAAAACAGCCCCAGAAATGATTTATCTGATTCATGAGGCTGGGGGTGGTCACTGCTGTTTGTTTGTGGCTGTCTCTTGCTCTCTTGCACCCTCTCTTCTCTCGTAACTCTCTCCTCTCTCTTTGAGTTTGGCCTGAAGGAAGTTGCCCATGATTTCTCTGCTTCCTGCTGCCATGAGGCTAGCACACTGGGGCAAGCCTCTCACTCCCTGCTCCTCTTCTTACAGGTGGGTATATATTCCATTGTGGGCAAAGGAATAGGCAGCTTTCTGTCAGACTCAGACTCAGCTCCTTCTCTAATCTAGTTTTACCAGCATTGAGATAAATACTTTGTCTATTTCTCAATACGTCCAAAATCCAAAGAGGAAAAGGGATAAAGGATTCAGCTCCCTCAGTATCGTCAATAAATATTTTTATTAAGTGCTGAATATATTGATAAAATAATAGGAATGTGAGATATCATTTCCAAACCATTAGAAGAAACAACATATGGAACAAAGGAAAATTAAATGTTCCAACAAAAGATTGGAAAAAAACAAAATAAGAAAGCATAAAAAACAGGAGACATAAAACAAAATGTCAGGAAAAAGGCCCAACAGGTCATTAATTACAATACGTGCAATTAAGTTAAACTATGTTTATATATATGTCAGATTAAATGAATGCAAAGAGTATTATTAGATCTACAATGACAAGTTAACTGTATTTCAGTAAGAGAAGAATTTATACTTGAAATCACGTGAAAGAAGGCAAACAAATTCAACTAAATCATTTTATTCACTGTCTTCAATACAATTGCACACAGGAAATTCAAAAAGGACCAAGCAACAAATATCTGCAGTGAAAACTTATGAAAAAAGCATTGTGTACTAGAGTTTTCTTTGGGGAAGATAGCAATTGTATTGCATTTAAAGAAGTCTGGCAAGAAAAAGAAAACCTTAAAACTAGTGAATTTTTAACTGTAGTTCCCCTAATCTCCTCACACCTGTGTTGGTAAATATGAACCAGGAAATAAACCTGGGCTAGCATGGGCTTCCAATTCAAAAGAATGGTGGTTACAAGTAACTGTCCTCAGAACTTAACACCAAATTCTCTAATGAGCAAAGGACCTGATATGAGGTTAGGTTGGTATAATCTAGCATCAGTCCTTTGCCCTTATGAAGCAAATGCAGGGCATAGTGGAAATCACATGGATTTCAGAAACATCCTGGGATGGCATTCTGGTTCTACCACTTCCAATATGTGACCTTGGGTAAATTACTTAGCTTTTCTGAGCTTTAGTTTCTTCACTTGTAGATGGGGTTAGTAACCACTTACCTAGTAGGTTTTTGTGAGAATTAGATGAGGTAATGTATGTGAGCAAGTAAGACAGTACTTGACTCAGAATGAGTATGCAGCAAACGGTACTGCATTCATTTGCTAGGGCTGCTGTAACAAGTGCCACAAACTGGGAGGCTTAAACAACAGAAATTTATTGTCTCACAGCTCTGGAGGCAAGAAGTCCAACATCAAGGTGCTGGCAGAATTGGTTCCTTCTGAGGGCTGTGAATAAGAATGTTCCATGCCTCTCTCCTTGGCTTGCAGATGGCCATTTTCTTTCCTTCTTCACACTGTCTTCCCTCTGTGCATATTTCTGTGTCCAAATTTCTCCTTTTTATAAGGATACCAGCCATACTGGATTAGGGCCTACCCTAATAACTTTAACTTAATTACCTCTGTAAAGATCCTTTCTCCAAATAAGGTCATACTCTGAGGTACTTGGGCTTAAGACTTCAGTGTATGAGTTTTGAAAGGACACAATTCAACTCATAACAGGTACCTTTCATTATTACTCTCTCTAAATGTTCCCATGAAGTGGAGGAAATCATTGTTTTAAGTCAGGTCAAAATACACCAATGTGGTATGAGAAAAGAATATGGAGAGCTGAGACTTCTGCATATGAAGAGCAAGTTCCTCCCCTAACTCTTTCACCATCTCCCATCTGTCCACAAAACACTCTGCTTGGGACACCACAAAACCAAGGAAGGCCACTGTAGATGAGAGTCCTGCCCAGTGTAGAACTAAGGGCACTTCTCTTGAGTCATCTTGGTAAAGCCTGGCCCTAATTCTATTTGTATATGGCTCAACCTCAAACACCAGCTATAGATGAGTGCTTTAATTTAGGCTGGTGAGTGGCATTTGTGGTCATCCTCCCCTTGAGAAACTTGAAACTGCAGTTTCTGGCAAACGGACAGCTGTGAGTGAGTCTTTACTTAAAAGTTTTCCTTAGCAAGAGTGAATGAGTCCTTTCATAGGAGAAAGTTCATTTAAAAAATCTAGGCAATGTTAATATATGAAGAAAACTAAAGATATATGTTGTATCTTTTGTTGAGGAATGTTTCTCTATTGTGGCAACCTCTTAGCCACAAAATCATAGAGACTTAAAATGTTTTTCTTTGGACGAAGTACCCATCCACTGTGAGAAGAAAATGGCAAACCCTAGTGCTATTGATGATAACTCTCTCCTTCTCTATAAATGAGCTGAGAAATCCGGGGCTAAAACTGCAAATTCGTGCAATGAATTCAGACAGACTTAAATTTCAGATCTGCCCTGGTGGCCAGCATATGAGCTGTCTGTATTCAGGGTGAAGCCTTTTTTCCCTTCTTTTTTTTGGCAAGAATACTGACTGTTGGATTATTTGCTCGCATATTTTCAATACCTGAACTAGCTTATATAGAATATCTTGAAACGGATATGCATTTATCTTCAAAGAATGAAGTACTCACTTGCCAGGATAAAAGAGTAGAGGAGAGCTTAGTTCTCAACCCCTCCCGGTTGTTAGTAAAGATTATGAAGATTTTCTTTATCTTGTTTTCACTTCATTGGTAGAATAAGGAAACGTATGGAGACTTCTCCCAAAATGCGACCTCCTAATATGAGCGTTCCTAGAGTCTGGCTTTCTGCACAGACACCAAACTACAAAATCAATTTCCCAGTCAGTGTACCTCTTACATTTTATACAGATGTAAGGAGAGAACAACTGCAAAGAACACAGACTTTGGAGTCACATAGGCTCGGGTCTGAAGCTAGCACCACAATTTATCAGCTGCACCCCTGGGCAAATTGCTTAACCTGTCTGAGCCTGTTTCCTCATTTCTAAAATGGTGTTTGGAGGAATAGAAACAACTACAAATCCCCAAGAGCAAATTCTGCAAGTGAAAAAGAACAGAAAAGACTTCCTAAGGAGAGGCAGCTCCAGAGTAGGTAAGTTGAGCACTCTGCTGCTCAGAGCGAAATTTTGTGCAGAAGCCAAATGGATGAGCCTTGGAGCAAGAGAGAAAGAAACGACCATGTCCTGGAGAGCGTGGCAGGCCCACTCCCATAATGGATCCCATTTGATTCTTACCTTAACCCGAGGACAGGATATCACCATCCCCATTGCACAGAGGCTAAGTGAAGTTAAGTAAATTACCCAAAGCCACAGAACTTATAAGATGTAGAGCCAGGAATTAAAATTGTGTCCATCTGACTCCAGAACCTGTGGGTGTCTTTAACACCAAACTGTATTAAATAATAATATCAATAATCATCATGACAATCTTGTTCCTGCAGAGTCCAAAGGGAAGCTGGACCTCTCTCCCTAGATCCATCTTCCTTAGCTCAGACTCTGTCCCTCTCTCTAGCGTCTGCCCTGCTGCGTGTTGTTGCTGCCCGTTGCCAGATGCTCCTAATGCTTGCTTCTCCATCTTCCCAGCTTGACCCTTGTTCTCCCCAAACTCCTGCCCAGAGTTTTGAGTCTCTATTTTGCCTTCACAATCCTGTCATTCCTGTTTGGACTCTCATGTTGCCAACCAAGTCCTGATTCTGACAAGTTATCCTTGGAAAAGTAGGAGAAGGAAGAAAAGATTTTGATCCAGAGAAAGGATTCTTCATCCTGCTCTCTACATCCTCCTTGAGACCTCAGTTCTTCAGGAGACCTTATGTGAGCACCCAGGCCAGGTTAGGGACCTCCTTAAAAGTTCCCCAAATCCTCTTGCCATCCCTTTCATAGCCCTTAGCAAACTCTGTTGGATCCCATTAGTTAATGTGCCTGTCTCCCCCACCAGAGTATGACTTCTTGAGGGAAAGTATACATCTTACTCATCATCAGTTCCCCAGCACTTTATATGGCACTGCACACATAGTAAGTACTCAGTCAATACTTGGTGAATAAAAGAGTAGATATCGCACAGAGTTATTGAATGAACCAGTGGATAGTTATACAATTAAGTTTGAGAAACATTATAATTATACATTATGACTTGTTTCCACAGATCCTTGATGTGGTAACTAGTGAAGTTATTTTAAAATGGCTTTTGGTGATTATGTTTTAAATAGTTGAAAGATAATAATCTAAATGTAAAGAGTATTTTGGGAATGGCAACACTTAAGAAGTTAGAAAGCTGAGTTCAAATTTTTCATCCAAAATTTATAATATTCTGGCATTTTTGCCATGAAGCAAACAAAAGTCTGGTTTGATTATGATAGCGTCTTTAATTTGAAGAAATGTCCAATTTGTTGTCATCTTATTTCCTTTCCTTTTTCTATTATCTTAAAGCTTTTTATCACTGCCTGACTTAGATATTCTCCAAGTAATAGATGCAACATTATCTAAAGTTTATTCAAACTTATCTGAACTTTTTGGGGCTAGAAATTAGGTGGGAACTGTTTTCTTCATGAGATTTCTAGTGCTTTTTGGCTTTGAAAGGCTGGAAATGCAACAAGAATAGCTTTTCTTGCGGTATTTTGGTTTCTACTCCCAACCAAAATCAGGAAGTGCAGAGATGCACAAAAATTAAAATAAAGGGGAAAAAGTTAACTCAAGTTTTTGAATCTCAAACAAGATTCAGGTTCAATTTCAGTTTAAGGCAAAGATCTTGTTTTATCCAAACCACTTGGCTCTTTCATTGAAATAACTGGTAGGCTCACATATGGTATTCTTTTCTAATGTAAGGATAAAGGGAATGCTGGTTTGTAGAATCATTATGTCAATAGAATGTTCTATGGTATTATCATTGTGATGATAGTGTTCCACAGGACAGTGACTGCAGTGAAAGTAGAGAGCTTTACAAGTGCAACTTTTACTTCTCAGAGCTCGTCTTTTTTAATATATATATTTAATGGAATATGACTCTAATAAGATGAGCTTTGTCCCACCTAAGTTTGCCACTTCTTTCTTTGGAAACATCAAGATAAAAGAAAGGTTACTCTGTTACAACTCCTATTTAGAACCAAAAGTTGGCTTCTGCATTGATCTGATTGGTTAGTGAGTCAATCAGGAAGACTGAGAATTCTTGCTTAGACAGTTAAGGGAGGGTGCACAAGAGTTAAAAAGCAACTGATCAAACCATTAGGATAGTGAATGTTCAATTCCTTGAAACTGTGTTTTAGGTTTTGAGACTCTAAAATTTCAGAGAGTACCAAATTCTATCCAAATTCAGCCAAGAACAGTAGGGATTTATGAATGGTAGAAAAACCAAGTTTGTTATAAATTATGAGTGGATAAAAACAAGATTCAAACACTCAGGGATAATTAGTATCCTGAGAAGAGTCTGCAGGTTAAATTTATTAGCTGTTCTATTACTGGAGAACAACTTGACTACAGGAACCTATTTGCCTGATAAGTGCCAAAGGAAATAAGTGGAGCTATTTTTCTCTTAGACTGTGTCTACATGAAGAAGTTGGCCAAGAAACTAACCAAGTCAGTCAATTTACTTAAGAAACGTCCATCAAACCAGTTAGTTGGCACTGAAATGCTCACTTTTCAGCTAGTCGCACTGGTGTCACTTAGACACTGCCACAATCAAATGTCTACACAAAATGAATTTCAATAAGAAACAAACGACTGGAAATTTGAATCTTACTTGAGTTTTAATAACCCTGCAAAAAAGATACTAGTAAGAATGACTGCCTCAGTTATCCAACAAACATTCATAACTTCTCAGTACAAATGCCTATCAAGCTTATTTTGGTTTTATATTTCTGATATTTTGACATTGGTCATAGTCCCTAAACATTTAAGTGACAGATATTTAAGGTATGTTTGGCATTAATAGCTTATCTTTTATGGCTTTGAATAAGGGATCTCTATATATGTTATTTTGTGCAACATGCTAATAACTATTCGAAATATTATGTTTTTCAAACCAAGATACAAAGATGTTTGATTGGATAGATATAGAGTTTGCTTTGTCAAATATCACCAACATTTTCAGGGTACGTGCAGGTAAACTATTTAGTGATGTTTTGAGAAATTTCTTATAATTTAACATCCTGAGAATATTTCAACAATCCTTGAAGTCCTATGAAAATATAAGGTGGATTTTTAGCATCTATCTTTTCTTATTTGAATATATTATAATAATATACCAAATCAAGATTGAGAAAACCCCACAGTGGCGCCAGATTGAAAAATAAAAAGTGGTATAATTTTCTAGGGGAAAAATGTTGGTATTGGTAAACAGGAGTAATCAGTCAGTTGTCCCTAGTTATCCCACAAAGATAAAGGCCTATAGTTTGTGATGGGGTTGTCTCAGAAATATATGT
This sequence comes from Tapirus indicus, assembly GCA_031878705.1. Classification (NCBI taxonomy): domain Eukaryota; kingdom Metazoa; phylum Chordata; class Mammalia; order Perissodactyla; family Tapiridae; genus Tapirus; species Tapirus indicus. Next base: position 122,564,216 of record CM062918.1, on the reverse strand, counting down.
CTCAGATCTAATGCAGAGGGAGTACCAGGAAAGCAGAAGAAATTCCCAAGGACGACTGAGCAGTGGACAAGTTGGGTGCATACTCTCCATTTCTTGATGATCCCAGGTCCATTCTATGAAGCTATGCCTTGGGATTCACTTTAAACTTCTCTGACTCTGTGTGGAAATGGAAAGTAGACCTTTTGTAGAACTGTCTGAAGTGCCAGGTTAAGAAGATGCCAGACTTTTCAAGGAAAGTGGATTTCCCTTGTGTGTTCTGGCTTACAAAATCTGTCTCTTTCATTTTAGGAATAAAATTGTCGCACCTTCTAAATAGCAGAATAAGCCAAACTCAACAATCGAAGTCTTGTTTTTCTGTGAATGATCTTGACCAGTCCCTTGAGAAAGGGAGTTGGGTGGGGAATATAAATGTATAAAGAAGGAGCAAAAAAAATTGGCTCGTATTCTTGCATTAAGCATTTCGTCTTTCCACTGTCTGCCTCTATTGTAAAAAAAAAAAAAAAAAATCTGATTCATGGTACAAAGCACTGGTTGGAGCAACAGAATCTTAGATGTCTCTTTGTTCAGAAAGGAGAACTGATAAGCAATGACCAAGGGAATTTTCCCACCCATGTGTATCTCAAAATTAATCAGAGACAACCCCTTAGAGGTGAAGAACATTTGAGTCTCCTAGACAATCAATTTCTTTGGGAGACCTAGAAACAAATTTGCCTAGTTATATGGATGACTTTGTGATACTGATTTCTTTCTACTTAGAATAAGCCAAATCTAAAGTCCCTATCCACAAAAATCATCAACAAAGTATCAACTTCTGATGCTTCACATTGTAGCTACCCTATGTCATCTTATATATAGACTTATATATATATATATAAGTCATTATATATGACTTATATATATATATACTTATCATACTTATATATATATGTCATTCATATATATAGACTCATATTTTTTACATGTTTTTATTATCGGAATTGGTCCATAGTAGTCTCTAAATATTTACCTGCCTTTACCAGGAAGATGGCCAAATGCAAGAAGTTAATAAACGCAGAAATCTGAGAATTATATAAAACCAAATAAATCATTGCAACTTGAAATAGTCTTTCAGTATTTAATGTATCTTCTGCCATGTGAAATCAATATGTCTTAATTCTTGAAACAGTGGAATGGAAAGAATCACATGATGACTTTTTGTTGTTGATGATGTTAATAGCTCTGTCCCACTGCCCCACAGCTATTCAGTGGTATTAGAAGAGCACAGAGAAGGAAATATTTTCTCAGAGGACTGTGTTGAAAGATTGTAATGGAGTTTAATATAGTTTTGGAAGCTCGGTTGCACTTATTTTGTCTGGTGTGTGTATGTGCCTAAGATCAGCTTACTGAGAAAGAAAAAAAAATACACTGCTCTTTTCATTGCTGAGACAAAGAATGAATTACAGCTAAAACATGAGGTGGGGATGAGGGGAGGGAGTGAGTGCAATTGGTGGAGTCAGGAGAGATAACTTAAGACATTCAAAGATAAAATGGTTGATTTGCAGAGGCAGCCCTTCTCTCCTTTGGGAAGAATCATTTCCAGAGAGTTCAGTCAATCCAGATCCCACTGATGACTCCTCCCCTGAGGGCCCATGCATCTTGTACAGGCCTCTCTTTCAAAACTTATCACACTATACACCTAGATTGGGCTGTCTATCTGATCATCACAACTCCGAGCATCTCGAAAACCTCATCAACTAAATATTTGTGTTCACCTTGCTGTTTTTTCACTGTGCATAAATCCATTAAACCAAGAAACATTTCTTAAGATAGTTATGATGTTTTTAAGGTAATGTGGCTTTAAGTTAAAGTATAGCTCAACAGAGCTACTTCTCAAATGGCAAGTTCCTTGAAGACAAAGACTGTGTCATGTATTTCTCTTTGATTGACCAGTGTCTGTCTCTACAGAATACATACTGAAAACATTCGGTGAGTAGAACTCAATGCCATTTTAATATTTAACTGTTGTAAAATAGCTGTTCTCAAAGTGTAGTCTGGGTCTTTGGGGGTCCCAAGAACCTTTTAAGGATCTACAAGGTTAATAACTATTTTCATGGTAATACTAAAGCATGACTTGCCTCTTCATTGGATTGACACTTGCACTAATGTTGCAAAGGTGATGATGGATAAAACTGCTTATGCTCCAGCACAAATTAAGTCAATGACACCAAACTGTACTAGTAGTTGTATTGACCACCGTCACACATTTGCCAAAAAAAGTCAGTTACGCTTAAGAATGTCATTGGAGGGCTGACCTGGTGGCGCAGAGGTTTAGTTCGTGCTTTGGCAGCCCGGGATTCACAGGTTTGAATCCCGGGCACCGGCAATACACTGCTTGTCAGCCAGGCTGTGGCGGCGTCCATATAGAGGAAGATGGGCACGGAACATGCAAAAAGAGGAGGATTGGCAACGATGTTAGCTCAGAACTGGTCTTCCTCAGCAAAAAGAGAAGGACTGGCAACAGATGTTAGCTCAGGGCTTCCTCACACACAAAAAAAAGAATGTCATTTGTGAAGCAGTAAGTATTTTAAATTTTATTAAATCTCAACTCTTTAGACTTTGTGATATTTGATGAAATGGGAAATATTCATGAAGGCATGTCTGCTGCATTTTGAAGTAGGAAAGTTGTCTCAAAGAAAAACTCTTCTGTAATCTGGGTTTTTTTTGTATTATAAACTGAATCAGTAGCTCTTTTTCATGGAACACCATTTTTACCTGAAAGACCAACTTACAGGCAAACCACGATTATTCAGACGTGGGCATTTGGTTGACAATCTCTCAAAAATGAAAAACAAGAGAGCCTATCACAACAAGGAAAACAACAGATAGTCTTGCTGCCAATGAATTTTTTTCCACCACTGGTAGCTAAACAGCTTCCCTATACTTAAAGACTTTTCTGATGAAATAGGTGAGGTTATTAACAAATGTGATTTTTTTTACATTACATAATAAAATATGTCAATATGTGGAAGATCTGCATAACTCAATAAACCAGTCTTTTTAAAATGATCAATAAGTGATGATACAAAGTCATGAATGTGTAAAAACATAGAAGATTGACCAACTGATTTTACTATAATAGAGTATGAAAAGTTCATTGATATGGTTACAGATTTTACATAGCACTAACTTTTAAGAACCTATCACTTGTTGAGTTTTGGTTTAGGTATCCATAATCATCTGAAAACCTTATAAAAGACTTTTCATTTTTCTAACTTCGTATAATTCAACCAAAGAATGCATCACAACAGATTGAATGCAGAAGCAAACCCAGCTGTCTTTTATTGAACCAAAAATTAAACAGATTTGCCATACTGTAAAACAATGCCAATCTTCTAATGGGTTTTGTTTAAAAAAAAATATTTTCATTAAAAACATGTCATTTATACTAACAAATAATGGGCTCCTTATTATTAAATGAAAGACTAAATAAATATTGTAAGCTTTCTTAGTTTTGGCTTTCAGTATGTTAAATATTGATATAACCCACATAAAACAAAAGCACTATGGTGTTGTCACTAATTGTTAAGAATATAAAAGGGTCCCCAAACCAAAAAGTTTGAGAAATGCTGCTGGAGAAAAATGAGGGGACAGTTTTGATCTCTAAGGGAACCAGCAAATTGAGAATTATTTGCCTATAACTTACTGGTCAAAAATAATAAACACCTTGCAAAGTTGAAAAATTATAACAAGAATGTAATTACAGAGCCTGCCTGGTGGTATAGTGGTTAAGTTCACGCACTCCTCTTCGGTGGCCCAGGTTCGCAGGTTCAGATCCTGGGCACAGACTGACACACTGCTTGTCAAGCCATGCTGTGGTGGCATCCCATATAAAGTAGAGGAAGATGGGCATGGATGTTAGCCTAGGGCCAATCTTCTTTAGCAAAAAGGAGGATTGGCAACAGATGTTAGCTCAGGGCTGGTCTTCCTCACAAAAAAAGGAAAAAAAAATAGAATGTAATTACAACATGTCAAATTAGCACATAATTTTGAACGTGAGATCTTATAATAAATGTTTTAAAACATCTAGTACACATGATACAAGAAACCTATCTTCTTAAAACAAAGTAATGAGGTATTCCATAAAGTTCAAGAATCCCTCCTTAATTCTTTACTGTCACAAAATGGGTTTAGAGATTATTTTCCTTCTTTTTATCATTTCACAAATTTTGCAAATAAGCTTTTAGCTTTCAATCCTCATTTACAAATTAGAAAGGCTTAAGCTGTTGACTTTCAGAATGCCAGTTTCTCTACTATAAATACTGGTATTTCTTTGGACTTTCTCATTTCTACCCTTCTTTTGTTTATTTCAAAATTATTTATTGAGCATCTAGTCTCAATTGAGCAACAGGCAAAAAGTTAGTAAAGGCGGAAACCACAGGATTGCAAGAAATGCATAAAAGTTAGCAAAGAATACACACTAAGGTGAATAAGAGATTGTCTTTACACTTGAAAATTTGGGTGGGGCAGAATTTGAATATAAATTCATTCTACTATTGTATTCAAGTTTTCCAAAATGATCGCCTCACACTTGAAAATTTCAATATGAAATGATGGGAAGCCTCAGAGGGAGTGAATTCATCAAAAAACACAAGGTTCCATGTCATTGACAGGCTGTCACAACTCCCTTCCCCTGCACGTATACTTGGTCACCTCTACTGGTTCCTAACCACGTAGGAGGTAGTGAAGTGTCTACTATGGGTGTGAAGAGTAAAATTATGGATCCTATTTTTATACCTCAAATTTGTACTTATTTTAAATCAATATGTAGTTTTAGTGATTTTAGTTAAGCAACTCACAGACTTAGTTGTTGGTAATACTCACACATACCCGAGTAAAGCTGCCTGAGGGCCACAATGTTGCAAAAGTCATAGCTTACTTCAGTCATACTCTGTTTCATAGGCACCAGTAGCAAATACTGTTGGAAAGCATTTTCGGAGACCCCAGACTCTACTAAGAACTCCAAGTCTAATTAGCAAGCAAGCCGGAAGATCTAGAAATATTTATAGCTATTCTCTTATGACATCATAATTTCCAGCTAACTGTGGAATAATTATACAGGGCCTTCTGTTTTTCTACCTGGAAAATGAATGTGCTAACTACTGTCTATATTGGTGAGCAGTGGGGTGTGTGTGGAGTGGAGAAGTATTTCTTTAGCATTTCTGCTCTTCTTTTTTTGTTCAAAAGACAAATCATGGTCAAGGAGTCATCTTTCTCTACTACAGCAGGATCCTGTGCATAATCTATATGAGGCTCTTTCCCCATTTTCTACTCTTCCCTGAGTGTTCAATCCCATCAAGCCCGCAAGGAAGCTTTCTGCCTAGCTTCAGCACCCCTGTCTGCTACTATTACCACCAGGGAATGTTATTAGTTACCATAACCCAGAAGTAGCAGTTGTATCCCAGAGCACACAGGGAAGGGCAAGAGTCTACCAGCTATGAGTACAGTCCACTAAGACTCCCAGCAGTCACCCATAATATGAGTCAATCACCAGTAGATGGTGAGAAGTCAATAGGGTTCTTCTTGGATTCTAGGCTGAAGTAATATTGCCAGTATCTTATAGTTCCTCTCTGAAGATGGCTTGGTTAACAGCATTTTAGGAATAGTAAATTGAAGTGGAAATGGAAGCTTGGTTCTGCCATTGGACACAGGTAAGACATTCTACTTCTTCAGGGAACATGGCATAGAGGTGGAAGAGGCTTAAGATTGGGATTTAGACAGAGACGGGGTCAAATCCTAGCTGCATGAGCTTGGGAAATACATTTACCTTCTCTGCGTTTCAATGTTCTCATCTGTAAAATGGAATTAATATATCTACTTCAGAGAGGTGCTGTGAGGATTAAATGAGAGAACGGGTAGGAATCCCTTTTGATAAGATTAGTTCTTTTCCCTTTCTTTTCAGGTATTAGTTCTCTGCCAGCTCTGTCAAAATGTTCCACAAGTGCATTGTATTACCTGACATCTCCTTTCTGCCACACTTGACAGATTGCCCTGGAATCCCCCAAAATTTGATAATGATTTAAATATTTCATGCCACAGGTGTTTCTGTATTTTTAATATAAGGAATCATCCCACTCCAATTTAATTCAACAAATAGTTATTGAAGACCTACCAGGTATGAGGTACAGAGCTTGAGCTCAATGAGAAAAACACAGTGCTCGCTCTTTAGAAACATACAAGAGGAGGTTGATGGTCAGATGGACACAAACCACAGTAATATGTGACGGGACAAGGAAGTGCCTCAAGAGATGCACACATGGTATTAGAGGAGTTCACGGCAAAGCAGATGCCCTAAAGGGTATCTTCATGGAGCTCTTCAACCACGAGCGCCTCTGAAGAGTTTCTGTCTGCTGTGAACACACGTGTAGAGTGAAGATTCTTGGTGACTTCATAAAACACTTCATTCAAAGTGGGGCTCTGCAGTCGGTAAATGTGGTAGAATCCCCCCAGCAAATGTGTGGCAAGCCTGTGTTAATACACATTAACACAACGCTATAGACCTTTATCCTTTCCTGGAGTCAAAATACTTTGTCTTCCATTGAATTTAGAAAAAAAGATTGGTAAATCTATATTGCTCCATAAACAGTGCAGCGCAAAATCTGTTGCAATTCTGTGCAATTTTCTGTAATCATGTATACTTAAGTGAAATTTACATTATCGTTATGAGCTCCACCATGGAAATGATTCTTTTAGCCTACAGCTATTGGAACCACCCTGGTGCCAGGACCAAGTTGTCAGCACCAGGGGAAGCAATTTCATCGGGTTTCTTTTTACACGGACACACGGCTCCTATTAGCGCTTATGCCTCCTGTTTTGTTTTTTTTTCCCCGATTCATGCAGTTTGCCTCTTTGGGTGGAAAGGAAAACAGTTTCAAGAATGAAAAGTTTCAGCTTGTAGCTAAAAATATCCCGTCATCAGCAGGGGAGGCAGTTCCTCAGCCACTTGCAACAAATATGACCTCTTTGCCAGGCTTGGTCTACAGCAGGAGGTGTCTACTCACGAGCTCCTTTTACATGGGCTCAAAAATAAACAGCCGGTTCCTCTGGCTGGCCTCCCTCCTTGAATGGAGGCAGGGAACATTCTGTACAAGGAAATCATCAAGCTAGGGGCCAAGCCTAACCAAGTCAATTGAAGCCTCTGATGTATGTTAGACTTTAATTAATTTTAATTACAGGTGCCCAAGGGGACCAATTTAGTATCTTTCAACGCTGAGGACTCAGCACATTGAGGCTATTCATATTACAAAGGTGAGGCAGTGCATCGTGATATTTTCTAAAAAATTAAATCAAAGATTTTTTCACATATGCCTCTATCTTGAATATACATCTCTCCCAAGGTCACAGGAGTATATTACCATACATTAGAAGGCACCAAGTAAGCAAAACTTGGAAAATGAATGCCAAGTCTAGGAAAAGTCATACTTAAAATTCCCTCCTATCTTTAAGGCTGATGGTGAAACTTACACGGCTGAACTTGCACGCTGAAAAATTGAAACCACATGGTGTTCTTATCCCAGGTACCATTAGTGTATGAGAAGGAAACATGCCAAATTTGCTTTTACAAATAGAAAAATTGAGGCAAAGCACCATAAGGAACTGATAGAAAAGTTAGAATTATGACCAGGGATCTCGCTTCTTAATCTCTTCAAGCTAGGGGCTTAACCAGCTTCCCAGAGTAGAGGTATAGAGTGAACAAAATTTCAAGACATGTATTCAGATGTGCAAAACTTTATTTTTTTATGAAGTGATATGATATCTTCTTTGAGCCCCCATTGTGCCTGGTGTTAGAAATGTAATCTTGATCAATTCCAGGAAAATCCAGGAATGTAAGATTTAGCATTGGTAAATTCAAAATCTCCCCTATGACTCCTCCCCAAGATGGCACCCAAGTTCCACGGGGTATTCCCGGTTGTGTTGATGGAGTTCAAGTGGAGCAAGGAGAGGCATCCATCATCTGCTGATATGAGCATTACTGAATCTAGTTCCTTACTATTGCTCTTCCTCCATTTTTGCATCCACTGAGGTGTCTGAATTCCCATCTGTTGAGGGTATTCCCTTATCCTGACCATGAGATCTTCCAGGTCTTCTTCCAATTCTAAGTATCACATCTGACCATTTACCATGGTAACATATTTGGCTATACCACATCTTTGAGGAAGTCTCAGGGACTCTGAGAGTGTGCCTAAGGTGTACCTCTCTTAGACACACCATGCAGCTGTTTCACTTCTCTCTCATGCCACGATGGAGCAGGGAACTTGGGAGCTTGCCCATCATTTACCCCTGGAGTTTACTTTGGGAAGAGGGGAGGGCACAGCAGGATGAAAGTCTGGCTCAGAGATCTGCATAAGGAGCTTATTATCTTTCTTCCTGTCCATTTCTTCTTCCCATGACCAAAACTTAAGGATCTTGATCTAATCTGAGGAATTGGGAAAAGAGACAAGGAGAACTAGTTCTGCTCAAACATATTCTCAGATATTTTAGTTAATACTTCATCACATTGCCCTGCCACAATAAAATATGTTTAAGGTAATTAAATAAAAACTAAATACTATTCTCCCTTTCCTCAAAGAACTAATGTCATAAAACTCTACGGAAAAGTAAGGAGACAAGATAAGAACACTGGATTGGAAATGGTGAATTTAAGAATTTAGGGACTATTATTTTTATTTGAAAGACGTCCTCTATACTTTCCAATTTTTTTCTTTTCTTTCTTTTATTTTCTTCTTTCCTTCCTCCTTTCTTTTCTTTTTTTAAACAAATTGTATTACAGTTGGGCATTATGTTGGTACAGTGACTAGTCTAGATGACTAGTCTCTGTGACTAGTCTAGCCCCAATCTCACAACTCATCACTTATCTGAACTTTCTCATGTCCCCTCTCTCCCCTCTATTCTGGTTATTTCCTCATTTGCATTTCCCATATCTCATTTTCCCTTTGTCTATCCCAATACTTCACAATCTTTCCCCTTCATAAAAGATGATGATATTTATTTGGATGATAAATCCAAATACTGGATGAATGAATGATTTCTGGTCCTCGTTGGGCACCCTGAGGGTGAGGGGACTGATATCCTGAACATACCTCTAATCCTTTTGTGTCATCTCTGAACCTCAGAAAACAAATTAAGAGTATCTGTCAAATCCTCACTACCCACTAAAATCTTGTTCCTCACACATGTCATCCATGAAGCACTTATCCACTATTCTAGCCTGTTATGATCTCTTAAGAAGCAATTCAAGTGTCCTTTGCACCATCTCATTTAACCCTTTGTCTTATATCTCCTTATACTATTATCTCTTTGTTTCAAGTGTGTTAATGTTCTTCTTAGCCATATTTTAAGATACTTGAGGAGAAAGGTCATGTTTTCTAGAACTAGGACCACTTCCAAAGCACTCTAATTCAGGCTATAAACATTGTAAGTGCTCAAAAATTATGAAGGAAAATAATAATGCACAATGAAAATAACATGGGCAGAGTGATATAGATCAGAATTCAAACCCCTCTTCCATCATTTATTGATTGGATAAATTTAAGAAAGTCAAATTGTGAATGTTGTGAGAGTCAAATAAGATGATAGCATCTAGTAAGCCTTCAAAAGTGATCAATTGAATGAATGGATAAAGAGATTTCTGTAATAGGATGTAAAAGCTGACAAAGAATGTGTCAGATGAGAAAGGAGGGAGGAATATAAAAGAGATGGAGGAAGCAGAATCTGCAGAGGCCACAGGCAAGTGAGAACAGAGCATATTGTGAAAATGGCAGGTGGTTCAGTATAACTTGAAGTTAGAGTACAAAAGTGACAAAGGGGAATTCCAGTTGTGACCATGATGGACTAACAGAACCAGATTTATCCTTCTGCCTGAAAAAAAAACTAAGTTAAATATATGAAACAATATTTTGAAAACATTGTCTGGATATGAGGTAGTGAAGGACAATGATCCCTAAGAAACGGGAAACACATAAAATGAATACTATTTTTGCCCAGGCTTAGTGCCTTTAGTGAATTTATATGCCTCAGAGCAGGGAAAGAGAACACTGGCAGAGTCCAGCACACTCCCTGAGTTGAGGACACAGAGCTGAGAGTCGGAGGAAACCAAGATGGCTAGAGTTAGTAGGAGGCTAGAGTTAGCAGGACAGAGTACTGGAGAGGGAAGTGTGGCATTGAGCAAGAATTAGAAAGACTTGCAGAGGGTCCTGCTTGTGTATCCAGCAGAGTTTACTGGTCACTACATTCATGTAAGAAAATAATTCAAAGCCAGGGAACAAATCACCCAAAAAGGATTCAAGGGAATAGTATCTGGCACTCACTTAGGCCCAGGAAGATTGTTTGTTCCCACCAGCCAGATTGATGAATCTCTTAATTTATAGGGCCTTAGTTAGAGTGCTCAGAAGCGTCTTGCCTCAGGAGTGGCGAAAGATTTGGCATAGACTAAGCAGCACTCTGGTCCCACCTAACAAATCTTAAAAGCAAAACTCAAAAGGATCAAATGGTTTCCAAGTAACATAACTGCATCCCAGAACAAAGCTCAAGAACAAAGGTAAAATTCAACATGTCTGGCACCCAATCAAAAATTATTCCCATGCAGAATAATTCTAAATAATTTATATAGATACTCCATCCTCAAGGAGGGGGAGCACAGCTCTCCATTACTTAAACATGGGCTGTGCATAGTGACTTCCTGCTAAAGAGCACATTATGGAAAGGGGGGAGATAACTTTACAGTGGAGAAATTTGACCAACACTACCTCAGCCAAGTGATCAAGGTTAACATCGACAGTGCTAAGTCGAGTTGATAATATATACCCTTGATAGGATGTGATGAGAATGCCAGTTTTCCTCTCAATAAGACATAACCCCAGTCTAATTATGAGAAAAAACATCAGACAAATCTCAAGTGAAGGACATTCTACAAAATTCCAGACCAATACTCCTCAAAACTGTAAAGATCTTTAAAAATAGAGAAAGTCTGAGAAATTGTCACAGCCAAGATGAGCCTAAGAACACGTGACATAATATGATGTCCTGGGTGGGATCCTGGGACAGAAAAAGACATTGGGTAAGAAGTAAGGAAGTATGAATAAACTATGGATTTAGTTAATAATAATGTACCAATATTGGTTCATTAATTATCACAAATGTACCACACTCATGTAAGAAGTTAATAGAAGGGCAAATTTGTTATGGGGTATATGGGAACTATCTTTGCAATTTTTCTGTAAATCTATAACTGTCCTAAAATGGAAAGTTTATTTAAAATAAAATGCAATTTAAAAAAGATTACGAGGCATCTTAAAAAATATATATATGTAATTGAAGTCCCCATAGAAGGGGAGCAGAAAAAAATATCTGAAAAAAATAATGGTTGAAAAACTTCTAAATCTGATGGAAACTGTAATCACGTAGATCCAAGAAGCTCAACAAATACCAAGCACAAGAAACATAAAGAAAAATTCACCAAGGCACATTGTGATTAAATTGTTGAAAATCAATGATAAAGAGAAAAATCCTAAAAACAGCTGGAGAGAAAAGATACATTGTGTAGTAAAAAGCAAAGATGAGGATGACAGAAGATTTCTCATCAGAAACAATGTAAGCAAGAAGATGGTGAGCAACATCTTTAAAATACTGACAGAAAAAAAAACAAATATAAACACCTATCAACCTAGAATTCTATACTCAGTGAAAATCTTTCAGAAATAAAAACACAGCACTTTTTTAGATAACAAAAGCTGAGAGAATTTATTACAAGGAAACCTGTGCTGTAAGAGATGTTAAAAGAAATTCTTCAGGCAAAAGGAATATGATACCAGACTTGGACCTATACAAAGATATGAAGATTCCCGAATATGGATAAAATAAATGTAAATATTTTAAACATATTTTTCTTACTTTTAGTCATTCTAATGGATAATTAACTAACAGTGGTATTGATGAAAAGGTAGATACTTAGGTCATTGAAACAGAAGAGACTCCAGACAAATCATCTACAAGCTGAAGGCTCAGGCTAGCCAGAAGCATGGTTCAGTCTGAGTCTGAAAGCCCAAGAACAAAAGGGTGGATAGTTTCAGTTGAGGGCAGGAGAAGACTGATGTCCCAGCTCAACCAGTTAGGCAGAGAGAAAGAATTCCACGTTCCTTGCCTTTTTGTTTATTCAGGCCCTCAAAGGATTGGGTGATGCCCATCCACCCTGGGGAGGGCATGATCCACACTGGGTAGGGCACCATCCACACTGAGAAGATCAATCTGCTCTACTCAGTCCACCAATTCAAATGCTAATCTCTTCCAGAAACAGCCTCACAGATACATCCAGAAATAATGTTTAATGAGCTACCTGGATATCTCTTGGTCTAGTCAAGTTGACACATAAAATTAAACATCACAGCAATCTTTTCAGCAAACGGCGCTGACCAACTGAATGTCCATATGCAAAAAATGCATCTCAATCTAAAACACATATGTTATAGAAAAATTAAATTGAAATGGATTATAGACCTAAATGTAAAACTATAGTATTTCTGGAGAAAACATAGGAGAATATCTTTGCATCCTTTGGTTAGGCAAAGAGTTCTTAAATGCAACACCAAAAACATGATTTTTAAGAGAAAAAAATGATTAATTGAATATCATCGAAATTAAGAATTATTGCTCTTTGAAAGACATTGTCAAGAGATTGAAAAGATGAGCCACAGAACAGAAGAAAATGTGTGCAAAATACATATCTGATAAAGGATTTGTATTTAGAATATATAAAGATCTTTCAAAATCCACAAAAGAAAATGAACAGTCCAATAAAAATATGGGCAAAAAATTTGAACAGACACTTTACCAAAAAAAATATAAGATGGTGAAACTCACATGAGAAGATATACAATATCAGTAGTCATTAAGGAAATGCAAATTAAAACCATGAGATATCACTACTCACCTATCACAATGGCTAAAAGAAAAAAGAGAAACTGATAATACCAAATGTTGGTGAGGAGATAGAGTGACTGAAATTCTTAGACATTGCCAGTGAGAATGCAAAATGGTAGACTCATTTTGGGAAAGAGATTGGAAACTTCCTATAAAAGTAAAATATACTTACCATAAAACCCAGGAACCCCACTCCTAGGTACTTACCCAAATAAAATGAAAACTTAAGTCTATAAAACTATCTGTATATAAATACTTATAGTAGCTTTAGTTGTAATAAGTCCAAACTGGACACAACCCTAATGTTTCTCAACCCTAACGTGAATAAACTGTGGCATAGTCATACCATAGAATACCACTTAGCAATTAAAAGGAATGAACTACCAACATACATAAATGTTGATGAATCCCCAAAGCATTACGCTAAGTAAAGAAGCCAAACACAAAAGGGTACAGAGCCTGTGATTCCACTTATATGACATTATGGAAAAGGCAAAACCTAAGGGACAGAAATCAGATTGATGCTGCCAAGGACTGGGGGTAGAAGAAGAGATTTATTACAAAAAGACATGGGGAAATTTGGGGGAGGTGGGGTGATGGAGCTGTTCTATATCTTGATTGTGGTGGTTACATGACTGTGTTTGTCAAAACTCTCAGAACAGTACACTAAAAAATGATAATTTTACTGTCTATAGAAAAAAATAGTAGCAATGTATTATGAGTCTGTAACATACGTTAAAGTAAAAAATGTGACAACTCTAGCACAAAAGACAGGAATGGGGAACTGGAAACACACTGTTATAAGGTTCTTACACTACATATGAAGCAGTATAATATTTGAATTTGGTTTTTATAGATATCTATTTTAAACCTTTGGCAATTCCTAAAAAAATTTTTTGAAGATATATGAATAAGTCTAGTACAAAGACAAATGAAATAATATAAAACAATCAACTAATCCAAGAGCAGGAAGAAAAATTAGAGCAAAGAGCAGATGAAACTAATAGAAAACAATAAGCAAGGTAGGGGATTTAAATCCAACTAGATCAATAAATGCACTAAATGTAAATAATCTGAACACACCATTTAAAAAAAAATCAATATCCTTTTAAGTCATATGGCCAGTTATAGGGCTTGTAGATTCAGACTAAGTTATTAAAGTAGCACTGCTTTTTAAAAAGCAGGGCTTTGTCAGGAGAGAATTAAACAGAAAAGGAGAATTTTGAAGTAAGCCTTTATAGAAGATTCTGCTTTTAAATAAGCCTAATCAGGTGAAACACTTGTGAAGGCAGAACCCTGGAGGAAGCAGCCCCTTGTCAATCAATGTTTTGCTCTTTCACAAGAGTTCCATTGTGGTTTCTCCAGATTGGTTTGGGAATGGCAGACAGTGGACAGAGGACCAATGATCAAATACCAAACAGTTCCTCTATCCATCTCAGCTCAACCATTGGCTGACCTTTTAATTTTGGTACTTCACTCAGCTTTATTTTACTTACATTTTTGAAATAGGTAAAATAGTATTTAACCCTTATCTTACTCACTGAGAAGGAATAAGGAGAAAGAACACAGGCTCCCTAAAAAGTGAACTCCAAGGTTCAGGAAAATTTAATTACAATTACTTTTCAAAACCAATGAATTTTCACCTGCTTTTTCTCATTTTTTATGCAGAGTGTTAATATTAAATTATATCCTTTACTACCTATTTTCTTTTTCAAACTAGTTTTGCTAGAAAATTGTGAGCTTGAAAACTATAACATTAAGTTTGACCTTGGCAAATTCTGTGAATGAAGAGCAGGCCCACTGTTGTGTATCACTACATTTTGTAAAGAAACTGGTCATCAGGTAAGAAAAACAAATAAGAGGGATCCATACTGGAAAGGAAGAAGTAAAACTGTCACTATTTGCAGATGACATGATTTTACATATAGAAAACCCTAAAGAATCCACCAAAAAACTGTTAGAAATGATAAATGAATACAGTAAAGTTGCCAGATACAAAATCAACATACAAAAATCAGTTGTGTTTCTCTACACCAGCAACGAAGTAGCAGAAAGAGAAATTAAGAATACAATCCCATTGACAATTGCAACAAAAATCATAAAATATCTAGGAA
Source organism: Tapirus indicus (assembly GCA_031878705.1). NCBI lineage: Eukaryota > Metazoa > Chordata > Mammalia > Perissodactyla > Tapiridae > Tapirus > Tapirus indicus. The sequence goes on along the minus strand of CM062918.1, from coordinate 122,549,151 downwards.
TAAATTTAACCAAAGAGGAGAAAGACCTGTACACTGAAAAGTATAAAACATTGTTAAAAAAATGGAAGATGACACAAAGAAATGAAAAGATATGCTGTGCTCTTGGATTGGAAGAATTAACATAGTTAAAGTGTCCATACTTCCTAAAGCAGTCTACAGACTCAATGCAATCCCTATCAAAGTTTTCCAACAATATTCTTCACAGAAATAGAACAAAGAATCCTAAAATTTATATAGCCAAAGGAATCCTGAGAAAAAAGAATAAAGCTGGAGACATCACGCTTCCTCATTTCAAAATATACTACAAAGCTGTAAAAACCAAAACAGCATGGTAGTGGCACAAAAACAGACAAACAGATCAATGGAACAGAATTGAGAGTACAGAAATAAAACCACACATCTATGGCCAGCTAATTTTTGACAAGGGAGCCAAGAACATACAATCGAGAAAGGAAAGTCTCTTCAAGAAATGGTATTGGGAAAACTGGACAGCCACATGCAACAGAATGAAAGTAGACCATTATCTTACACCATACACAAAAATTAACTCAAAATGGATTAAAGACTTGAATGTAAGACCTGAAACCATGAAACTTCTAGAACAAAACATAGGCAGTATCCTCTTTGACACTGGTCTTCGCAGCATCTTTTCGAATACCGTGTCTCACAAGGCAAGGGAAACAAAAGAAAAAAATGAACAAATGAGACTACATCAAACTAAAATGCTTCTGCACAACAAAGGAAACCATCAACAAAACAAAAAGTCAACCTAGCAATTGGGAGAAGATATTTGCAAACCATATATCTGAAAAGGGGTTAATATCCAAAATATATAACAAACTCATACATCTCAACAACAAAGAAACAAACAACCCAATTAAAAACTGGGAAAAGATCTGAACAGACATTTTTCCCAAGAAGATATACAGATGGCCAACAGGCACATGAAAAGATGTTCAACATCACTAATTATTAGGGAAATGCAAATCAAAACTATAATGAGATTTCATCTTACACCTATCAGAATGGCTGTAATTAACAGGACAGGAAATAACAAGTGTTGGAGAGAATGTGGAGAAAAAGAAACTGTCATACACTGCTGGTCGAAATGTAAACTGGTGCAGCCACTATGGAAAATAGTATGGAGATTCCTCAAAAAATTGAGTAGAACTACCATAAGATCCAGCTATTCCACTGCGGGGTATTTATCCAAAGAACATGAAAATGTGAATGTGTAAAGATATATGCACCCCTATGTTCATTGCAGCCTTATTCACAATAGTCAAGACTTGGAAATAACCTAAGTGCCCATCAAGGGATGAGTGGATAAAGAAGATGTGGTATATATACACAATGGAATACCACTCAGCTATAAAAAAAGATGAAATCTTGCCATTTGTGACAACATGGATGACCTTGAAGGTATTATACTAAGTGAAATAAGTCAGATGGAGAAAGTCAAATACTGTATGATCTCATTTGTAAGTAAAAGATAAAAGCAACAATGTCAAACTCATAGATACAGAGATGAGATTGGTGGTTGCCAGAGGGAAAGGGGGGAGGGAGGAGGGCAAAAGGAGTGACGGGGCACATGTGTGTGGTGATGGATGGTAATTAGTCTTTGGGTGGCAACCATGATGTAGCCTACACAGAAACTGAAATATAGTGAAGTACACCTAAAATATATATAATATTATAAACCAATGTTACCTCATAAAAGAAAGAAAGACAGAAAGAAGACAAAGTTTTGGAAGAGTCATAATGATATTCACCTTTATAATCCACTGTATGGTTTCCTTCGGGAATGATGGTCTTATTAAATTAATAAATAAATTAGTTCCCATAAAAAAATGAACTTGCTTCAAAAGAAATTTTTTAAATGACTGTAATACAGTACCTCTTGAGTGAGAGAAACATTGATAATTTATCTTCATTTCTGTGAACTCTCTAATTATCCTTTCTTGTCTAGTATCAGGAGTGAGTACACAGCATCAAAAGACATATGGCAGACACTACTGATTTCTACTCAACAGTCATTTCTTTCTTGCTTGCTAACAGGACCCTTGATTTTGTTTAGGGACAACAATGTGCACAATCCTAGTCAATGGATCATGCTTGTTTTAGGCATCATTTGTTAGAAGGAAAGTTGCTGTTAGTAGAGAGTTGGGAGATAATTCCTAGTTATACAGGACTATCCTGCCCATGACAAGAATGTTGGCATCCCTTGCCATGGCATGCTGAAGGCCAGTGGGGTCCCCTGGTCATTGGGATCATCAAAAAATGTTCTCCACAGAAATTACAACAGATACCACAGAAATACAAAGGATTATAAGAGAATACTATGAAAAACTATATGCCAACAAATTGGACTTCTAGAAGAAGTGGGTAAATTCTTAGACTCATACAACTTCCCAAAACTGAATTAAGAAGAAATAGAAAATCTGAATAGACCAATCACAAGTAAAGAGGTTGAAACAGTTATCAAAAACCTCCCCCAAAATAAAAGTCCAGGACCAGATGGCTTCTCTGGAGAATTTTACCAAACATTCAAAGAGAATTTGATACCTATCCTTCTCAAGCTTTTCCAAAAAAATATAAGAGGACAGAACACTTCCTAACATATTCTATGCGGTCAGCATCACCCTGATACAAAAGCCAGACAAGGACAATACAAAGAAGGAAAACTGGAGGCCAATATCACTGATGAACATAGATGCAAAAATCCTCAACAAAATATTGGCAAACCAAATAAAGCAATATGTTAAAAAGATCATACACCATGACCAAGTGGGATTTATACCAGGGACACAGGGATGGTTCAACATCCACAAGTCAATCAACGTGATACACCACATTAATAAAAAGACGAATAAAAACCACGTGATCACCTCAGTCAATGCAGAGAAGGCATTTGACAAGATCCAACATCCATTTATGACAAAAACTCTCAACAAAATGGGTATAGAAGGAAAGTACCTCAACATAATAAAGGCCATATATGACAAACCCACAGCCAACATTGTACTCAATGGGGAAAAACTGAAAGCCATTCCTCTGAGAACAGGAACAAGACAAGGGTGCCCACTCTCACCACTCTTATTCAACATAGTACTGGAGGTTTTGGCCAGAACAATTAGGCAAGAAAAAGGAATAAAAGGAATCCAAATAGGCAATGAAGAAGTGAAACTCTCCCTATTTGCAGATGACATGATTTTATATATAGAAAACTCTAAAAAATCCATTGGAAAACAATTAGAAATAATCAACAACTACAACAAAGTTGCAGGGTACAAAATCAACTGGCAAAAATCAGTTGCATTTCTATATGCTAACAACGAACTAACAGAAAGAGAACTCAAAAAGACAATCCCATTTACAATTGAAACAAAGAGAATAAAATATCTAGGAATAAATTTAACCAAGGAGGCAAAAGATCTATACAATGAAAACTATAAGACATTATTGAAAGAAATCAATGATGACATAAAGAAATGGGAAAATATCCTATGCACATGAATTGGAAGAATAAACATAGTTAAAATGTCCATACTACCTAAAGCAATCTACAGATTCAATGCAATCCCAATCAGAATCCCAATGACATTCTTCACAGAAATAGAACAAAGAATACTAAAATTCATATGTGGCAACAAAAGACCCCGAATAGCTAAAGCAATCCTGAGAAAAAAGAACAAAGCTGGAGGCATCACAATCCCTGACTTCAAAATATACTTCAAGGCTATAGTAATCAAAACAGCATGATACTGGTGCAAAAACAGACACACAGATCAATGGAACAGAATTGAAAGCCCAGAAATAAAACCCAACATCTATGGACAGCTAATCTTCAATGAAGGAGCTAAGAACATACAATGGAGAAAGGAAAGTCTCATCAATAAATGGTGCTGGGACAACTGGACGGCCACATGCAAAAGAATGAAAGTAGACCATCTTCTTTTGCCATACAAAATTAACTCAAAATGGATCAAAGACCTGCAAGTGAGACCTGAAACTATAAAACACTTGGAAGAAAATATAGGCAGTACCCTATTTGACATCAGTCATAAAGGGATGTTTTTAACTTCCATGTCTACTCAGACAAGGGAAACAAAAGAAAAAATAAACAAGTGGGACTTCATCAGACTACAGAGCTTCTACAAGGCAAATGAAACCAGGATCAAAATGAATAGACAACCCACCAGCTGGGAAAAAATATTTGCAAATCATATACCCGACAAGGGGTTAATCTCCATAATATATGAAGAACTCACACAACTGAACAAACAACCCAATCAAAAAATGGGCTGATATGAACAGATAATTTTCTAAGGAAGATAAACAGATGGCCAATAGGCACATGAAAAGATGTTCAACATCACTAATCATCAGGGAAATGCAAATCAAAACTACACTAAGCTATCACCTTACACCCGTTAGATTAGCTATAATCACCAAGACAAAAAACAACAAATGTTGGAGAGGTTGTGGAGAAATGGGAACACTTATTCACTGATGGTGGGAATACAAACTGGTGCAGCCTCTGTGGAAAACAGTATGAAGATTCCTTAAAACATTAAAAATAGAAATACCTTATGACCCAGCTATTACACTACTGGGTATCTACCCAATGAGCCTGAAATCAACAGTCTGTAGAGGCTTATGCACCCCTATGTTCATTGCAGCATTATTCACTATAGCTAAGAAGTGGAAGCAACCCAAGTGTCCCTAGACTGATGACTGGATAAAGAAGATGTGGTATATATATACAATGGACTACTACTCAGCCATAAAAAAAGACAAAATTATCCCACTTGCCACAACATGGATGCACCTGAAGGGTATTATGTTAAGCAAAATAAGCCAGAGAGAGAAGGACAAACACCACATGACTTCACTCATATGTGGAATATAAACCAACACACAGACAGAGAGAACGGTTTGGCGTTTACCAGGGGCAAGGGGGTTGGGGGGTGGGCACAAGGGATGCATTTATATAGTGACTGATAAACAATAATGTACAAGTAAAATTTCACAATGTTATAAACTATTAAGGCATCAATTAAAAAAAATGTTCTCTACGGATTGGTGGTTGCCAGAGGGGAAGGAGTTGGGGGGAGGTTAAAGGGGCACATGTGTATGGTGATAGATAAAATCTAGTCAATTGGTGGTGAACATGATGCAGTCTATACAGAAACTGAAATATAATAAAGTACCCCTGAAATGTACACAATGCTATACTCCCATACGACCTCAAATAAATAATTTAAAATAATGTTCTCCATCATTTCCGAATGCTGTCCTAAATAGTACTATTCTCTGTTGAGAAACCGTTGTTCAAGCTCTATCAGTCTGTTCAGGCTGCTGTAGCAAAATACTACAGACTGGGAGGTTTAAACAACAGAAATTTATTTTTTCATAGGTCTCAAGCCTAGAAGTCCAAGATCAAAGTGTCGGCAGGTTTGGTTTCTTCCGTGGTCTCTCTCCTTGTCTTGCAGATGGCCACCTTCTCGCTGTGTCCTCACATGATCTTTCCTCTGGGCATGCCCCTGCTGTCTCTCTGTGTGTCCAAATTTCCTCTTCTTATTAGTACACCAATGAGATTGTATTAAGGCCTGTCCTAATCGCCTCATTTTAACTTAATTACTTCTTCAAAGACCCTATCTCCAAATACAGTCACATTCTGAGGTAGTGGGGGTTACAGCTTCAATATATGAATTTGGGGAGACACAATTCAGCCCCTAACCCAAGCCAAACATTAAAATCCTGCTTCCCTTTGTTAGATACTAGACTTTCCAACCTCCTTTGAATCTAAGGAGGGTCATATAACCTGGGTCTGCCCAATGAGGGGTCAGAGGAAGTCTGCTTGGTGTAGGGGAGCTTATGGGAAAACTTTTGCTTTTCTTGATAAAAGGAACATACACAGCCATTGTTGCTCCTGGCTCCTCCTTTCAACTTTGAACACAGATATGATGTCTGTGACCACGAGAAAAAGATCAGAGAATGGCAGAGTTATGGCAGAGAATGGCAGTTATCCTAGAGCTCTGACATTGACAATGAAATAATCTACCTCTGGATGTCTTGTCATATGAAAAAAAAAATCGTTTAAAACTCCTGTCATGTTTCCCATCAGTTGCTGCTGGAAGCACTTTTAACAGATGTAATATGGAAATATCTGAGAATTTCAGGATGGTCTTCTACTCGTAACACTAGTATTTTCCATAGCAGTGGTTAATGGTTCTCAACTGGGGACAATTTTGTCCTCTGGGGGACATTTGGTAACGTCTGGACATTTCTGATTGTCACAAATGTGGGGCAGGGAAAGAGAGAAGGATATTAGCATCTAGTGGGTAGAGGCCAGGAATGTTGCTAAATATTGAGGTTGAAAAGCCCTGCTCTAAGTTATGAAATCTACAGGCACAGAGTTGTTCATATTATTTCCTTACTATCCTTTTAATGTCTATCCTTCCTAGGGTCTTTCATTCTTGATGTTTGTAACTTGTGACTTCTCTCTCTCTCTCTTTTTTTTTTTTTTTTTGTTGTTGTTGTTATTCAGTCTGGCTACAGGCTCATTAATTTTATTTAATTTTTTCAAATAACCACCTATTGGTTCCATTGACTTTATCGTTTTTTCTGTTTTCAATTTTATTGATTTCTTCTCTTATCTTTATTATTTCATCCCTTATGTTGATTTTGAGTTTTTGCTCTTCTTTATCTAGCTCCATAAGGTGTGGACTGAGACCATTGATTTGAGAACTTTCTTCTTTTTTAACATAAGCCTTTAATGTATATATTTCCCTCTAAGCACTGTATTAGCTGCATCCTATAAAATTTGATTGAGGATTTTCCATATATCTTCCTATTATTGATTTATACTTTACTTTCATTGAGTGTGTATGATTTCAAATATCTTAAATTTATTAAGATTTGTTTTATGGTTTAAAATATGGTCCACGTGTATTTGTAAACAATGTTTTTTTCTGCAGCTTTTGTATTGAGTGTTGTTTGATATTGAAGTCTTCTATAACGTTATGATTTTCTGGCTGCTTGTTCTATTAAAATACCCAACTATCATTGTGGATTTGTCTATTTCTCCTTTGAGTTCTATCATTTTGCTTCATGTATTTTTAACTTATTAGTGGCATATACACTTTAAGACTTGTAGCTGTTTATAATAATTCTATCCCTTTATCACTGTGAAATATTCCTGTTCATCTCTGATAATACTCCTGAAATCTACTTTGCATTCATTAATATAAACATTCAAGCTCTTTTTGGATTAGTTTTTGCATGAGCTATTTTTTCTTTTCCTTGATGTTTAATCTATCTGTGTCTTTCTATTTAAAGTATGTTTCTTAAAGACAGCACATAGTTAGACCTTTCTTTTTTATCCACTCTGAGAATCTCTGCTTTTAATTGGAGTGTTTAAACCATTTATATTTTATCTAATTATTAACAATGTTGGGTTTAAATCCCTAGTCTAGCTATTTGTTTTCTCTTTGTCTCATCTGCTTTTTGTTTCCTTTTATCTAATTTATTGCTTTCTTTTGATTTTAATCGAGTTTTTAAAGGATTTTACATTGTCTTCTCTTTTGGTTTATTAGCTATATCTTTTTATTTGTTTGGTTGGTTTTGATGGTTGCAGTCACATTGAAAATATGCATCTTTAACTTATCAGAGTCTAATTTTAAATAATATTACATCCCTTCACACAAAGTATAAGAATCTTACAATACTATACCTTCATTTCCTCCTCCTGGCCTTTGAACAATTGACATCATATCTTTTACTTCTACATATGCTATTAATTCCACAATACATTGTTATTGGGTTTGCTTTAAACACTCAAATTTTCTTCCAAAGAAATTAAAAATGAGAAAGATACTTTCTGTTTACTCATATATTTACCATTTCTGGCACTATTCATTCTGATGCTTAGATCCAAGTGTCTATGTAATATCGTTTTACTTCATAAAGAACTTCTTTTTAAATTCCTCATAGCAATGAATTCTTCCAACACTTATTTGTTGAAAGTTGCATTTGGGTCTTTTTCTTTTAATTAAACTTCTTTTTGAGATATTTGTAGACTGATATGCAGTTGTAAGAAATAGAGATATCCCACGTGCCCTTCACCTAGTCTTCTTCAAAGGTAACATTTTGTATAATTATAGTACAATATTGCAACTGGAAAACTGACATTAATACAATCCACCAATTTGACCAGTTTTACATGCACAGATTTGTGTGTGCTTGTATATTTGGTTCAATACAATTGTATCACATGTGTAGATGCATGTAACCACCACCATAGTCAAGACTTAAGACAGTTCTATCACAATGATCCCTCTGTACCCTATTATAGTCATACTGACCTCCCTCTCCCCACCCCAGCCCTAATCCCTGGCAACCACTAATCTGTTCTCTGTCTCCATACTTTTGTCAAAAAATTGTCCATATAAATGGAATTATAAAGCATACAACCTTTTGAGATTGGCTTTTTTTTTTCCATCAGCGTAGTCCCTGGAGATCCATCCAAGTAGTTTCATGTATCAATAATTTGTTCCTTTTCATTGCTGAGTAATATCCAATGGTATGGATGTAGCATGGTTTAACCATGCACTCTTTGGAGGACATTTTGATTGTTTCCAGTTTCTAGCTATTAAAAATAAAGCTGCTATGGGCCCAGCCCAGTGGCATAGTAGTTAAGTTCAAGCACTCCACATTGGTGGCCCAGAGTTCGCAGGTTCAGATCCTGGGCACAGACCTACATACAGCTCATCAAGTCATGCTGTGGTGGAATCCCATATACAAAATAGAGGAAGATGGGCACAGATATTAGCTCAGGGCTAATATTTCTTGGCAAAGAAGAGGAAAGACTGGCAATGGATGTTAGCTCAGGGCCGATCTTCCTTACCAAAAAAAAAAAATTTAACAAAATAAATAAAGCTGCTATGGACACTCATGTACACATTGATGTGTGAACATAAATTCTCAATTCTCTGAGATAAATGCCCAGAAGTGCGATTACTGAATGATATGATGAGTGCATGTTTAGTTTAAAAAAAAAAAACTACCAAATTTTCCAGGTGTCTGTATCATTTTATATAGCTACCAGCAATATATGAGTAATCCAGTTTCTCCACACCCTCGTTGGCATTTGGTGTTATCAGTATATATATTTATTTTTTAATTTTAGCCATTCTGATAGGTATGAGTGATATTTCATTGTGGATTTAGTTTGCATTTTTCCAGTGGCTGATGATGTTGAACATCTTTTTGTGTGCTCATTTACCATCTGCGTATCTTCTTCAATGAAATATGTTTTCACATCTTTTGCCCATTTTCTAATTGGATTTTTTTTTTACTGTTGAGTTTTGAAAGTTCTTTATATACAATAGATACAAGTCCTTCATCAGTTATGTGGTCTGAAAATATTTTCTCTCAGTTTGTAGCTGTCTTTTCTTCCTCTTAAGAAGGTCTTTCACAGAACAGAAGTTTTTAATTTGATAAGATCAAGTTTATCAAGTTTTCCTTTTATGAATCATACCTTTGATATCTAGTCTAAGAACTCGTTACCTGGCCCTAAGTCATCTGGATCTGTTTTCACATATTCCAGCTCTCTTCTCATCATGGTCATATTTTTCTCTACCTTCGTGAACATATGGGGCATATTTATAATGTTTAAATGTTCTTGTCTACTGATTCTATCATATACATATCATTTCTGAGCCTGTTTCTTTTTTCTTTTTTTTTTTTCAGTTTTAAGGTGAGTTTATTTTTGCATCCTTTAACTGGTAAATTCCTAGCTGACATCTCCTCCTCCCCAGTGAACCCCACCCACTCAGGAGGCTCCCTCCTTTCCTTGCAGCTGACCCCATTCCTCAGTCGCTGTTTTAAAATCTGCCACCTGGCGCTGTCACCGCAGGTGGGAACATGGCTTCCAGAGGCCCTCAGGACAAGCTGGAGGCCTCTGGGTATTTGTGTCCTTTTGCATTTGGGGGCACCTGCTCTGTCCCCCTAACACAGCACGTCTCATGGTGGCTCCAATGTAAGGAATGTTGAGAGAGTTACAGGTCCAAGCGACAAGGAAGACCAAGTTGTTTCCTCCTCTCCTCTCCCCCCAGACGTAGGCAAAGCCACCTTGATGGAGAGGAAGTGCGACCACCACAAGGACAGAGCAGGGTTTCTATTGATTGGTTTTTCTCTTGTTCTTGGTCATATTTTATTTCTTGTCATGCTTGGTAATGTTTGATATATGCCAGACATGATATTTACATTGTTGGTTGCTGGATATTCTTTTAGATCTTTGAATAATGTTATATTGGTTTTTTTTTTCCTGACATGAAATAAAGTTTTTGGTATTAATTAGACCCTGTCCAGTTTGCTTTGTTATAAGCTTTTTGTTAGAATTGGTCCAAATCAGGCTTTAGTCTAGGAATCATTTTTCTCCACAGGCAGTATCTTTCTGAGAATTCTACCTGATGTTCCATATATTTTGAGGTCTTTCCACTCTGGCTGGTAAGAACAAACTATTTCCAGCCCCATAGGAGCTTTGGAAATTGTTCTGCCTACTTTATTCTGGTGATACTTTTCCTGGCATCAGGCACTTTCCTTTCATGCAAGTTAAGATTAGCACTCAGCAAAAGACTAGAGAAGTTCCACCAGCACATATCAGGAGCTCTCTTTCTCTCGGTGTGCAGCTCCCTCCTCTCCAGTAAGAGTACCCCACAGATTTTAGCTGCCTTGGTCTTCACAGGTTCATTATGTGTCTCCTCAGTTGAACATGATCAGCAGGCTCTGTTTGGCTTCCCCATCAGTGATGGTTAATTTTAGATATCAACATGGAGAGTGTTTTGGGATGAGATTAACATTTAAATTGGTGGACTCTAGTATAGTAGATTGCCCTCCATAACGTGGAGGACCTTATCCAATCAGTTGAATGCTTGAATGGAAGAAAAAAGACTGGCCTCCCCAAGGAAGAGGGAATTCTCCAGTGGACTGCATTCAGACTTCATCTGCACCATCATCTCTCCTGGATGGCCAGCCCCTGCCAGCCTTTGTGCTGGAACTGGAACATCAGCTCTCCTTGTCTCCACCTGCCAACCCACACTGCAGATTTTGGACTTTACCAGCCTCCTATAATTGCATGAACCAATTCCTTACAAGAAATTTCTTTTTATATATGTACACATTTTATTGGTTCTGTTTCTCTGGGAAACCCTTACTAATACACCATCTCTACCCTGCAGCCTGTAAGCTGGTGCAATGGTAGGGCTCACAATTTTTGTTTCCCTTTTCTTAGGGACCACAGTTGCGAGTTGTTCAATGTCTGAAAACCCTTCTTTCATATACAGTTATGTGCTGCATAATGACATTTCAGTCACTGGCAGAGCACATACAGGATGGTGGTCCTATAAGATTAGTACCACATAGCCTAGATATGTAATAGGCTATACCATCTAGGTTTGTGTAAGTACACTCTATGGTGTTCACACAATGACAAAATCATCTAACAACGCATTCCTCAGAACATGTCCCAGTTGTTGAGCAACACATGATTGTGTATTGACCAGTTTTCTACTTTGTTAAGGTAGATCAAGTTAATTCAGTCCCTATTACTTTACCTTGACTAGAAGTGGCAGTCCTTCCTGGGTTTTTTTAAACCCCAACCATCACTCATAGAATCTCAGGATGATCCTAGTTGGAGCTTGAGAAATTAATCCAACCTGTATATCACAAATGAGAAAAACTGAAGCCCATTCATTCTTTTTTAAGTCAATTTAAGGACTTGACGTGCATATTATGTACTGGAAATTAATAGAGTGGTCTCTCCAGTGAGGCACCTGAGGGAAGCTAGCTTATCGACAGACAATTCTGATATGTCATTGATAGATCTGGAGAAGGTACAGATCCATGGATTCTTCTCTGCCAATTTTTGGGATCTAAGAGGTCAGTAAAAAACATCTTTTACCTTCTCGAGTTCAGACAAAATTAAGAGACAGAAGCAGGAACGAGAGATTGAAATAACCGCTTTTTAATCACAAGAACTCATGAGAGAACGAGCACCAGCTTTAGGCCTAATGGCCTGTGACACTTCATCCCTGAATATGCAGACTAATCCACCTGTCATATGTAGTACAGGGCACCAGCAGACCTCCACATCCAGGAGCAGGACCTGCTCCACTAACCGAGCTCATTTTGAAAAAAAAACAGACTCAAAGACACCCTCTCAGCAGGCAACAAGATCCCCAACCAAATACAGAAGAGACTGAACCATGCACTTCAAATTTCTTCTCTCCAACTCAGAAAATCTAGGGAAAGGTGAGTGAGGAGGCAGAGAGAGGTCAAGAGAGTGACTCAAGTGGAGGTTTCTTCTACAGAGAACTGTGAGCAGTAGGAGATAGTGTTCTATACAACACCAATCATTTTACTGACAAGTCCCTTCTCCTGTTGTCTTATGCATATTTATTGGAGGTCTCTCAAACTCCAAACCTCTTGCCAATGCCTTTTAATCCCCATGATTCCACTATTGTCCTATTACTCACATATGGGAGACAATATGCAGGAATGAAACAGCATCCTTGAATAACTAGTTAAGAAAAATTGAAGAAAAGCAAAGAATATGATCATCTTAATATAGAAAATGTGACCTTTTTCTTTAACTAATACTTTCTCAAAGTACCAGGCACGTATTAAGTGCTTAATAAATGTCTGTTTGATAAATGTTGAAGTAATTAGCATAAGTTCATAGGACAACAATTTAAAACTAGTTAGACTGATGCCAAAAATGGCCCCCCCAAAAAGCAAAATAATTCAAACAATAAGCATTCAAAAATATTGATTTATATTGTAGGGTCAAGACTAGATGGAGAGCATAGATTCTAGACTCCAGGTTTGAATTCTGGCTCTTATTGGACAAGTTGTTATAACCTCTCTGAGCCCAAGTCCTCTCATCTCTAAATTAGAAACAACATTATCTACTTCAAAGTAGTTCTGTGAAGGTAAATGAGATCATCCACTGAAAGTGCTTAACCCACATTGCCTAACGTATAATTGCTCAATAAACATTAGCTAATAGTAATAAAACAGTGGTATTAATCAACTGAGCAAGACAACAGAGATCTCTTGATTTCTGATCAACAGGATAGAATAATTGCCTCCATCACAGTTGGTTGAGAGAATCAAATAAAATGCTCATGAAAGAGCTATATGGATACAAGATATCTGCATTAGATCATATTTCTTCAGGGTCCCACTGCTCTTCATTGACTGATGACCCTAATAAAGATGGAGAAAGTTAGGGATATTTGGGCTGAGATAAGTGGCTTTTCTGAGCCCATCTGCAAAGCTGCTGACAGTCTTTTTATCGGGAGGGTTGTGCCTCTTAACCAAGCTGTCATCATTTCTCTTCTCAAACTGGATGTGGGTGGGGGGAGCCCAACTGAGAGGCAGCCTCTCTGGATGGTCTATTTGCTACTGCTCAGGCTGATGCTGCTGCCATTTCTCAAGTAGTCATCTCATCAGCTTTCTTATGGCCTTGACCTCTCTTGCATTCATTGACCTCTCTTGCATTCATTGACCTCTCTTGCAGATCACACAGTTAGTAAACTATATTAGCTCCAAATACTGACAGTCAAATGATTTTGAGGGCAGAAAACCAATTTACAAATCACAACTCCCCTGATTAAGCGTATATATAAAGAGCAAAGCATTTACTTTATTATAGGTGTGTGAAAGGAAAGAGAGCATTATTTCAGTACAGTGAATTGCTTGATAAAATTTACACTCTTAAAACAACTCTGTGACCTAATATAACTTAGAAGACATTGAAAATTGCAACATGCTCTAATGATTAGCCCTTTGAGGATAATTCCTCTCAACGTGGATCATCCCAATCTGAACTCCTTTTTTTACTTAAAATTAACCCGTCTCTGCTTATGGTGACTATCCTACCCACAACTATACCATGTCCTGAGTTCTAAATAGTAGAACAAAGCAGAAGGTAAGATGCATAATAGAGGTTTTGGATACAGTAGATATTCATCAGTTGCATGTGGCTTAAAGTGTCTGCCTTAATCCAGGCTTTCCTGTCTGCCAGTTTTTAAAGCCCACATCATATTAGCTTAAGAGAAAAATATGCATAGATTAAGGTGGCCATGGGTTCCAATTTGTCTGGGACTAAGGGGTTTCCCAGGATGCAGGACTTTTTGTGCTAAAACTGGGACAGTTCCAGGAAAATTGAGATGGTTGACCACTCTAGCATGGGTGTGGCTAGGGTGGGATATATTGAAAAGATACTTAAGTGTCTATGGAATTCAAAGGCAGGAAACACAGACTGGCTCCTTAAGAATCTAGAATAAGAAACTGGATGTCCATCAGGGGTCACACAGTTATTCTTTCTTTCTCTACTTTGTTTGTATATTCTAGTTCTCTCTGAATGTATGTTGTATTTTCCCTCTCCCTCTCCTTCTCCAACTCTATCGCTATGTATCTACAGATTAACTTACCCTTTTCCCCTTAGTAAAAAGGTACAAGGATGTAACAGTGGCATTTAGGGGTCTATAGCCTTATAACACATAATTTTCAACAATCTCAAGCAAAAATATGTTTTAATGCCTTTCTGGAAATGTTGTTTAATCCAAAGACTAGAATCCTAAAAATGCTCATATTATCTCAAAATTCATAGGTCACAACCTGAAATTGTTCCTCAATTATCATATTGTTTATTGATCATATTGTTTAAGGAAAGGCTACAGAATATTATGGCAGTAACTTTCTCCTGCTCAGCGAATTTTTAAGTATCCTTAAATGGAAATACTTGTGTCTTCTCAGAGCATTTTCTAATCTTTTATTACAGTTCTCTTGAATATTTAAGCAGTAGACTCAACTCGGCCTAGAATAATTATTTGATTCATTGAAGCATTTATCTCAGAAACATTGGCCTCAAATCTCTAAACCTGTGGTTATTTTAACAACAAATGTTTCAAGAATTTGTTTGCATATCTAAAATTCTCACTATGAAAAGAATTCTCTAAATGTCTAGTTGAGTTTAATTAAAACATAGTGTATTCAGTGCTCAGTTAACAAATCACCCTCAAAACTGCAAACAAACCAACCAATATATTAGCTAATTGTGTGCTAGCTACTGCTCCAAGGCAAGTAAGTAATTCATATTTCAATTTTCTATAAGGAGCTATTAATAGAACCATAAAAATACATTTTAAAAATTGTTATATTTGTGCATGGCCCTCTGCTATTATTTTTACAAAATAGATAACCTCAAACCAATGAGATCTAAGTGGATTTTACTCACTGGTTGGATGAATTTGTTGAGTTTTCCCTAAAAGTTTAATGGCACCTAAATATGGTGACTTTATCCTAAAGAATCTGAAATGTTTTATTACCTATGACATTTTTATTAATCCTTATTTTTCTTATGATAGCCCCTTCACTGATCTGAGTATAGATCCCTTTTTCATTGATTATATCTTAAATTTTCTTAGAAATTTCTTGTTGTAGTTTTAACTCTGGTTACATATATATATTATTATAGCACTATCTTCCAAATATAATGCTTATTTTTGTAAAACGTTCCATTTTTATTACATTATTACCTATACGTTGTTTAAAAAGTCAAATAGGTCTCTATGTCTTATGAAAACCAACAGAGAGTAGTCCCCTGTCCCTCCCCTCATCATCTCCAAAAACAACTTCAACTCTTTCAGGTGATTCCTTGCATTTATATGCTTGTCTATATAATATGATAATACTAGTCTTTCTTGATTTTTTAAAAGAAATTTCAGTTTTTCTTGTTATACTTTGAATTCCTGTTACGGAATATAAGGATTTAGAAGTCTTAAATCTTGCTTTCTACTTTATTCTCCGTGTAAATATCCTCCTCCCTCCCATCCACTCAATGTAGTTATGATTTATGGTTAAATCAATGTGTCAGATAGTTTTACGAGGATTCTTTAAATATTATTCAAAGATGAGCCATGTGAAATGGTATGATTATGTTTGTTTCTTGTATAAACATTTCTTCCCCTGGAGTTAATAGTTGCTTAGGATTACTTTTATTTGCGTTTTTAACCTCTTCTACCTACCTACGTTGGTTTGCTCTGTTGACTTGGTGACTATGGGAATTGTTTCCCAGAATTCAGTTTTCTGTATGGTTCCAGGTTGGAGTTGGCCAAAAAAGGAACTTGTGCAAGATCTTGAAGGTGGAGCTGAGACATTGAGCCTGAGTTTTCACAAGTCCTTTTATGGACAGAACGGTGACAGACAAATGCATGGTGCCCAGCAGGTGCAGATTGGGCTTGCTCTCCTCTGCCCCCTCTCCAGTTCTTCTAGTCTGCTAGCTCCACTGACCGATAGTGCTTCAGGTCCACCATCAAATGCAGTATCTACACAGAAGTAAGAGCATCCCATAGACCTCTCCATGAGCTCTCCACTCGGGGACTCATTTCAGTGGCTGGATGTATTTGGCTTCTCAGCTTTTCCTACAAGCCCCAAATTATCCACCTGTATCAGGGCTTCAGGAGGGATAGTGAGTGGTTTAATTCTCTAATTCTCCTATTGGCCCTTCCAGACTTCACATTCCCAGCTTCTCCCACATTGTGTATGATTTAATTCTAATTATTATCCCTAAACAACTCTTCATAGGGATTGTGTTTCTCTGTCTGAACCCTAACCGAAACTCTATCACTAATATTTCCCCAAACTCTTGAAAGAATTGTAAATCTCCTTTCAAAATAATCATATGCATCAGATAATTTATTTCGGCTTCTTATTTTTTTCCTTAGAGAGTCCCTCTTGAATCCCGCTGTCCTGATACTAGATGGGCGGGCTGCTCAGAAGGTCTGATGTACTTATGTTGCCTGGGATTACCCTTCCCCAAGTATGATGGGAACTCTCTTCACATCTCACCAAGAGTGACGTTTTGTGTTCTCCAGACTCCGTATATTTCTCTCTCTTAATTTAAACCCTTATTTTAGTAAGCAATACCAAAATGCAGTACTCTCCTGAGAAAGGTGCTTGGGGATAAAAATATTCTTACATCTATATCAAGTCTCCATTTTTTAAATCAGACTTCATATTTTTCATCTCCTTGCCTTTTGTTCTATTTTCTATTAAATCTACTCAAATTTATCTTCCAAATTTTTTTTTTTTTTTTTACTTTTCTGCTCTTAATTTCCAAGAGTTCTTGTTCCCTAGAATTTTGTCTTGTATGGTGCCCTGCTACTATTTTTTGGATGTAATAACTACTTTTCGCACTGTGAGGAAATTAAATTTTAAAAACTATTCTGCTTCATGACCTGTGCCCTTTCTTCTGTTAGTTTCTTTCTGTTTCTGTTGTGCTGGAGTGGGGTACCAAGGTTTGAGTGGATGCTCTGGGCCTATGGACAGGGCATGTCTATAGGCAGAGTTCCCTCTATGCTGACTGGGAAGGGGTAGCATTTTGTGGGTTTGGTTTTGTTTGTTTTGTTTTGCTTTATTTTTATTTATTTATTTTTGGTGAGGAAGACCAGCCCTGAGCTAACATCTGTTGCTAATCCTCCTCTTTTTGCTGAGGAAGACTGGCCCTGGGCTAACATCCGTGCCCATCTTCCTCTACTTTATATGGGACGCCACCACAGCATGGCTGACAAGCAGTGCGTCAGCAGGCGCCGGGGATCCGAACCTGCCAACCCCGGGCTGCCAAGCGCGAACTAAACCGCTGCGCCACCTGGCCGGCCCCTGTTTTGCTTTATTTTTAGAGGCTCATATATAGATTTGAGAAATCGGATTTATACACTGAATGACTTCACTTATTTAAGGGAATATTTATTCATTTCCTTATTGATGGTGAATCTGAAAAATGGCCTTTGGTGGTTATATGGAATATATCCTTTCATATAGCCTCTAAATGGCCTTCGAACACTCCATATACTAGTCAGTATAAAAGCCATATTTCATTTGTACATCCTACTCAAGATAAAAGAGATAATTTGACATGTTGTTGGGGAGAAATTAATTGGAATATAAGCAACATAGAAAATAAAAATATATGGAATGGAAAAGATGGGAATGAAAATGCTGAACTTTGAAAACACAAACAAAATAGTTTTTTAAAGCCAAAAATAGTGTCTGTCCTCTCATTTACTAATATCATTAAAATTGTTATGTCAAAATAGCCTCAGGATTCATCTTTCTGAAAACTGGGCTATTTTGTAAACAGAATGTGTGTTCTGACCTAGGAGTTAGTCATGACAGGATTTCTTTGCATATTTAATTCTTATTTTGAACATTCTTTCTAACTCTTCATATTTGGTTGGAATTCAAGTACTGTAAATTTCCTGTAAGACAAAAAGTTCATGAAATACAGTGTTTGTAGAAAACTCCAAAAAAATATATCCTTTTGTGGATTTAGTTTAAAATCAGGGAGGAGTGGTAATACATAATTAATAATAATTTCATTTCTTTTAAAAAGTACTCTTTATTACCACTGCTTGAATATATTTACATATAATATTTTATATTTTCCAAATATTTTAGACAATCCTTATTAATTTTTTAATTTAGTAAATAGTTAGCAAACACTATGTGCCAGACAAAGTCCTAGGCAGAGGGGTTACAAAATGAGTAAAATACAATCCTCTCCTTGCCCTCAAGGTGCCTACGACTTGATAAAAGAGACATACAAGCTTACAGTCTTCACAGTTTGCTACACTACAGGGTGATACATGCTGAAATATAGACTGAGTAAGGGTGCTCAGAACACCTGAGTGGGGAAACAGCAAGTCTTGGTGGAGAGGGTCAAAAAGGCTGGTCAGAGAAATTGAAATGGAAAGGAAGCAAAAACATATAAAGGGTTACAGGAGGGGGATTAGGAAAGCTGTCTTAGGTGGAGGAAACAGCCTGGGCAAGCCCCAATGTTGACAGGGAGCGCAAAATGTTTGGGAACCTGAAGTGGTACCTAGTAAAATGTTGAAGGTGAGTGTAAACGTGTGGCTTTAAAGATAAACTAAAGACTTAACATGAAGCCTCTCACGTGCTAGGTGAAGGATCAGGGGCTTTCAACCGAGGAACAACTTGATCAGATTTGGGTTTTAGAAAGATTGTTCTGCTTGAAGAGAAATTTGGAGGCAGGATTGAAGGTGAATCAGACCAGAGGCGAGAAGAACAGTGAGATGTTGACTGCAAAAATCTGGGCGAAAAAAGATGATGACCTGAGTTAATTTACTACCAGTAGGGATGGAGACAAGTGGCCTGATTCAGAGATAGTAAGAAAGGAGATGACCAGAACTTGGTGATTGATTTGCTGTAGGGAGTGGATCATTCAGAGAAATCAAGGTTGACAAGAAAGCTTCTGGCTTTAGCATCTGGGAAGATGGGGTGGAAGAAATAATGAGCTCAACTTGGACACCTAAGGGAAATCCAAGTATAAGTGTCCAGTCAGCATTGGGTCACGCAGGTCTAGAGATCCGAGAGTGATCTGTACTGGAGAAATCATTTGGGATGCTTTGGTAATCACATAGTAATTAAAGGTGCAGGAATGCATAGTGTCACTCATGGAGAGCAAGTAGAGGGAGAAGAAAAGAGAACAATTCTGAAGTAGACTGGTGTTATATCTGTGACAAAAGTCATTTCATGGGAGAGAACACTGTTAGAGAGAAACCTTGGCCTAAGATGATTAAGCAAATTATCCTGTTCAGAATTGATATATCCTGCATGTGTGGCCCATTGATTCAGTCACAGAAAGGGCTGACTTTCAAAATTACAAGTCAACAAGATTGAGAGAGTCTTCTCCAGGCAGATTCAGAATAAAAGCCTCTCAACATATGTGAGAAAAAGTTTAAAAACAGCTTTGTCACAAGCATGGAGTAGCATTACTTGATGGAGAGATAAGGAAAATATTTCAAATTCAAAGGATCATTTATTCATCAGGTGCCAAGTGAACAACCATGTTGTATATAAAGATTGAGAACACAGTGATAGGATCAGTTTTGAGGGATAAGACAATGTGCTGTATGTTGGACAAAATGTATTTGAGACATTTGTCCTTCATTCAAATGGTGATTCCAGCAGGAAATTGGAAATCTGAGTTGGATCACTGTAGAGAGATCAGTGTTGGAGACGTAGTTTGGGAAGCTATCAGCGCTAAAAGTGGTAGTAAAAAACTTGGAAAAAGATGAACTTACCATAGAAACTGAACAGAAAGACATTGTCTAGTCCACATCACTCAGTAGGAAAGATGTTTTTAGTCCCTTTTAAAAATTGAGTCAAAAGCCAGGCCTGATGGCCTAGTGGTTAAAGTTTAACATGCTCCACTTCGGCAGCCCGGGTTCACTTCCCTGGTGTGGAACCAAACCACTCACCTGTCAGTAGCCATGCTGCGGCAGTGGCTCACATAGAAGAACTAGAAGGACTCACAGCTAAAATATACAACTATGTACTGGGGTTTGGGGGAGGAAAAAAAAGAGGAAGATTCGCAACAGATATTAGCTCAGGGCGAATCTTTCCCAGCAAAAAAGAAAAAAATTGAGTCAAGACAAGGAAAAGGTAAGTAGCTGGCTCCATAAATAATAAACGCTGAAAAAGGAGCCTGAACTCTGGTTCTTGCCTACAAATTTTGCTATTTCCAACAACAATAATAAAAACAATAATAATTTTTACAAATATAGTTTGGTAGCCTATAGGCCATGTGAGTAACTAAAATTCAGAAGCAACTCTAATAGAAATACTAAATTGGGCAGTCAGTATTTAAATGATCACTAAGACTTTCACTCAATTGTTATTTTTTAAAATCATACCACAAAAAAAAAAACCCAGCAATTTTTAGAAACCTTTAGGCAGAATCACTTATTGAATTCACTTCACTAATAAGAAAAATGTTTTTTTGGAAAGAAAAAGCTCAGAGCCACACAAGTAGATGCTCATTATCAAGAGAGCGATCTCAAAATCATGTCTTTCATTATGAAGAGAGAGGTTCCATCAAGACAAACATTTCAGAAATCCAGCCAGCGGCATTTCAGCATTTTTATTTATTTTTTTTTACCAGTTGAAATTTTATTGTAAGAAACAAGACAGTTCTATTCAATTCAATGTCATGAAATGTTCCAGTATTTAAATTTAAAATAAAACTGAGAGATTAAAAAGTAAGAAAGGAAGAGCCAAAATATTCACTATTTGGAGACAATATAAATAAAACAGGTAGAAAATCCGCTGTTATATTAGCTGTTAAAATTCTTATTGGTTATTGCTAATACATGAGAAGACGATTTATTTTTGTAAATGAATCTTGGTTCCAATTACCTTATTAAACTCTTTTACTAGTTTTAATTGTTTTTTAGTTGATTCTCTCGGACTTTCTAGCAGGTGGGGGAGGAAATTTTATGAGTTCATCAAAAAGGTTTACTTACCTCCTGGGCTCACGTGCGGGCACTTTTCCTGCCTCTCTTCCAGCAATGTGGGGCAAATGACGGAGTTCTAAATGCGAACAATAGTTATGCACACCACTTTCAAGTCTGGCCATAAAAATCTTCCAAATTATATTTTCTAATCTTTCTGTTCTACGTGCCTACCAGATGACAAGACACAGAGCAACCTGGGAATCTCACTGGTGATGGCAGAGCTTCTGTCAATCTAGGTTCCCATAATGACTGAGGGACGCAGAACACCAATCAATTTGTTCCACGTTGTACTAGGATGTAAGTAAGATGTGGGGATTGTTTATTGCAGCAGCTAGCATAATTTACCTTGACCATTACAAAAATTAACACAAAATTTAGAAGATATTTATTGAAGAGATAAAATTTAAAATTTACTGAAAGAGCTATACCCTGATATAGATGTAATAAATCTATATTTTAAAGAATATAAAATCAATAAATTAATTTATAAATCCATGCAATCTCAATCAAAATTCTAAAATAATATATTATGGAAATTTTAACATTAAATTAGAAGTTTATACAAAAGAATAAAATAACTAAGATTAATTCTGAAAAGACTAAGAAGGGGAAACATTTACCCTCCCAGATAGAAAAATATAGTTAAATCTACACAAATGTATACAGGGCTATGATTTTGCAGGATTATTCAGTGGAATAAAATAGAAAGCAGGGTAAAGATTCATGTATATATGAAAGTTTAATTTATGATAAAAGTAGCATTTGAAGTCAGAATGGACTATTCAATAAATGATATTGAGGCAAAAGGCTAATTATTTTAATAAACAAATGAGATTAATTCACCTCATAGCATTAAAAACAATTACTTGAATTAAAAGTCAAAATGAAAAACAAAGCTACACAAATAGAATAAGGAAATACAATAGAATATGCTTATGGCCTCAGGGTAGATAAGTCCTGCTTAACAAGTTATAAAAGTTAAAAGACATACATAATGTCCAGATTGTTTAAAGGCAAATTAAATCAAGGCAATTCAATAAAAAATAAGAAGCAAAAGATGTAAATTGGGAACTTCATAGATGAAATTAAAATGTTAAATAAGCAAAAAGATGCTCAATCTCACATATAATCAGGAACATACAAATTCAAGCAATAAAGCAGAACGTTTTACCCATGAAATTAGCTAATTTTAACAAGTTTGAGAATATCAGATGTTGACAAGAATTTGTATCAAATGTTGGCAAGAAAGTGAATTTCTTTCTAGAGAAATTCTAGAATTCTATTCTATTCTACCCGAGAAATAGAATTACAAAGTTTGTCTAGGTATTGCTAGGTATTGCTAGACATTATGGGTGAGAGAGTAAATTGATATACGTACTCAGGAAGAGAATTTAACAATTCAGTGATATCTGTTAAAACTCAAGATGGGCATGCCCTGTGATTTAGAAATTGTATTTGTTTGTTTCTATGCTGGATAAAAACTCTCAATGTGACCTAAGGAGGTCTGTACAAAGATGTTCATTTCAGCATTGTTTATATAGTGAAAAATGAAAACAACCTAAGTGTCCATCTTATGGGAGTAATTAAATGAACTTTGGTCTGTTGCTCTGCATTGGTTATAAAAAATGCCATAGGCCTAAATATATTAACATGGATATAAGCCTAAGATACATTATCAAAAGGTAGAAGGTAGAAGTGAGGTGGAAGCCACACTTCTGCTCCTTCTGCCTGCAAACACCATGATGAAAATATTTGCATTTTCTGCCCAGTGCCTGGTTGCCAGTATTCATGCATACTGAGATGGAAGTCATAGGGCATCTGATTCGCTGGTATGGATCATGGTTGCAGCAGTGAAGTCCTGAAGCAACAGTTGTGGCAGAAGATTTGTTTCCCAAACAATTAACCATGGTGGAGGCAACAGCCCCCATGGCAGGTCAACAGAGCCAAGTTCTTCCGGGAATCCTTCAAAGAAGCCCAACATAAAGACTATTTTTCTAGATCATTCAATTATTTTGGAACCACCTAATTTCCGATATTATATCCTTTTTTTCTTCTTCTTAAATTAGCTAGAGAGACTTCTGTTATCTGCAACTGAATTTTGACAGATACAGTATTTGGTACCACAGAAGTTGGCTGTGGGCAACAGATTTTCAAGGCTGAGAATCTGAGATTGTTTATATCTCACCTGTTGGTTTTGAGCAGTGACAATCTGGGTAGCATTAAAGCTTAGGATCCTGATAACCTAAGGAAACTTAAATTATTACCTATGTTTACCTGGAATAAAATACTGATTGAAGGTATGGTGTTGGCAGATCAAGTGGTGACTGCCTTTAAATGGTACATATGGCTCGTGGAACACAAGGACTGTGGGACTGGGTGGTCACTTCCAAAAACCCCAGTGAACATTTTTTTTTTTTAAATTACTGAGTTGAGGTTGTTAAATTCTTAGTCCCAAGAATGACCACAGAATTAGGAAGTTTATATGACTGTCCTGACAAATCCACCTCTAATGGCCACAGTGCTGATGTAGTCAAAAATTAGAGGCAAAGACAAACTTTCAAATACCTCGATTACAATGAAGTTTTAATCAATCGATTATTTGAAGGTTGTGAAAGTTAGGACATTGACTGGGAAAAAGTGAAACCCCAAGAAATAGAATTACAAAATTTTGTCTGATATGGAAGACAGAGAATATCTCCAATCCCTGGATCCCACTGAGCCTTTCTAGATCTGTCTAATGAAACAGGTCTTTCCCAGCTGGAAGACACAGACTGATCTCACTGAACATAGTTGCTTGCGAGGGGATGCCACTTCTCCTAGAGCCACATTGCTCCACCTATCATAGCCTCCACACCTCAACTAAGAGTCAGACCTCAGCATTCCTCAGAGGACCAATTGGAAAGTCAAACTTGGGAGGGAAGTCTCAGTCCCTAAGGGAATTGTAAGGATTTACTCATTTATATCAGGAGAAAAACTGGAGAATATGTGCAGAAGTAAATTCTAAGGATTTTAGAACAGCGGTGGAAAAATACAATTTTGCTTCAACTGGATGTATCAACATGGACACGTGAGAGATTCTCAATTCAGAGTGCTAACTCAAGAGGCTGGCAGCATCTCTGTACAGACGATTAATCAAAACCTGGCCTCAAAGGGCAAATATGTGCTTTACATATGGTAACTCACTTATTCTTCCCAATGACCCTATAAGGTAATTACCAATATCATCCTGTGGAATAGAGGGGTTAAATAATTTAAGCAGCCAGCAACCAGCAGAGATAGGACTTAACCATTATCCAGAGAAAACACACCAATTCTACCGAGGGTTTCTTCCCCACTTTTTACCCACATATACCATTCTACAGAAATTGTCTAGGAAGACACATATTATAAACATTAGTAAAAGGAAATAATGCCTTTTCACCTTCTTTCCAAGGAAAGTCACTTAAATGAAAGTAAACAAACAACAAAAATGGGAAAGCATCAGAATGGGAGCAAAAAATCATAAAAGGGGAACAAATATGAAGAAAAGGAGCCAAAATCATAGGAAGGTATAGATAAGATAATAAAGGTAAAGCAGATGAATAAATAACATTCTTTGATGCACTTTCCTTCAAAATAATGATGTGACTGTATGAATTAAAAGCTCAGTCACCAGGCAGAAAAATAATGGTAAGATGCCCCCACCTTTTCCTTTTGAAAGTAAATCTGGGTTCCCTGCCTGTTAGAATCATAAAATCACAAACTATTAGAGTGAAAAATGCCTTCAGAGGTTGTCTAATCCCAACCCCTCCTTTGCTTTGATGGTTTATATCCCAAAGTATTATTATGTAGGAGCTCTCAACTCGTTTTTGCTGAACTGCTTTCATGTGCCCTCAAATAATGTGTGGGTGGTTCAGGGAATTCTCAGAGATTGCAAGCAAATCAGTGCCATGTATTCCTAGTCATTGTGTAAGGGCCGAAATAATTGATGATATTTTTCAGATTAGGAATCTTGATGAGATCAATGTCATAATTTTAAGATGAAGAGATTACCCTGTTCCAATGTTGGAGGAAAACAGTAGCCTAGAAATTATCTTCTTAGGTAATGTGGACAATGGTATAAAATGTTTTAAAAAAATAGGCATTTCATGGTTATGAAAATGTTTGAACTGTACACATTTGGGGATCAGAGAAAGAAAGCAGCACTCCTTTTGGCCAAGGAGCAAATTGTTTAAATGTCCCCTAATTTAGTCATATTGGTTTATGGTGGATCTTCATCAAAACAGATTCCAGTAATTTTGACATGTTTATGTCTGGTAATGGACTATTAACTGGGAAGATGTCACTTTTTTCTTAAGACTGCTCAGTTTGTTTACATACCCAGCTGGCACTTAGCATTGCCTTACCACTCTCATCTTTCACTTTCCAGATCTTCTCTCATTTCCCAGTAGTTTACGGTCTAATTAATTATAACTAACAGATTGCCTGGAAACTGTTTAGTGAAAATGTGATTATATGGTGTCATAGCAATATTCTCTAAAATTGACAAAAATATCCTATTCAGGTGATGAAATCCTACATTTATATATAAAGGCCTGATTGCCATAAAACCATAATTAATGTAAATCATTAAATTGGACTCAGTCTTTCTTGTAAAGATGTTAATCAGTAGTCAAAATGACTAAATAAGAGTTTTGACCTGGATTGCAGAATAGTAAGGAAAATAGGTGGTTGCAATGGGTGATGTATATTTCTGACCTATGCGTCCTTTTCTAAAAATATAGATGAAATGCATTTACAAAAATGTTTAAGAGAAAATAGATTTCAAAAATCATGAGATACTATGAAAAAAACTTGTGTCAAAATTTAGATGAAAAGAATAGTTTTCCAAAACTGACTCAAGTAGTAAGATAAATAAATCCAGTTAACCAAAAAACCGTTAAAGAAATTAAAAATCACCTTACCCCAAAGTAACCAGATGCAAGTAACTTCAGAGATGGCTTTGACCAAACTTTCAAGAAATGGGTAATATCATTCATAAATTTGTTTCAAAAAATAGAAATCATATCATAATTCATATGATAAATTATCATATTATATCATAATTTTGTTTCAAAAAATGAAACTTTGGAAAAGCCATTAATTTATTTTATAAAATTAAAGTAAATTTGATGCCAAAGCCAGACAAGTACAGTCCAAGAAAAGGAAGTATATTCAATTCATTTACGAACATAGATGCAAAGATACTAAAGAAAAAAACTGATTTCAACAGTGCCTAAAAAAATACATTAACCAAGTAGAGTTTATCCCAGGGATTCTTAGATAATTCAACATCAGGAAGTCTAATATTATTATTCAATATATTAGCAGAATGCAAGAGACAAGATATATGATCTCTCAACATATGCATTCATCAATAGATAGAGGGAAATATTCAGTGAGGTAAACATTCATAATAAAAACATTTTGCACAGTAAACATAGAATGGAACTTTCTTCAGCTTCCTTCTTCCTTCATTTAAAGTGATGAAACTTTAGAATTATTCACTATATCAGAAACAAGAATGCCTGCTCTCATGACTTCTCTTCAACATTACACTATTTCTAAAAATACATAATAATTTGAAAGGAAAAGACAAAATTATTCTTCTTTGCTGATGATATCTACATAGAAAATCCAACAGAATGTCCATAAAAAAGTATTAAACTTTGTATGAGAACTTAGCATAGTTTCTGGAAATTATCAACATATAAAAATAATAATAGAAAATGGGGTAGGAAAAAATCACATTTGTATAAGGAACAAAGATACACTATTCCTAGGAATAAATCTAATAAAAATATGCAAAACATCTGAAGAAAAGTTTAAATAAAATTATCTAAGAACATCAACCCAAATAAATGGAGATCTATGCTATGGTCCTATATGATAAAATTTAAGGATATCAATTCTCTTCCAAATTAATCTATAAAATCAGTGTGATTCCAATAAATTCTGATTGTTTTGTGTAAAACCTGACAAGATGATCCAAGAATTCATATGGAAAACATAAACAAGAATAGCTAAAAACAGATTTTTAAGAAAAAAGATGAAAAGAATTGTTCTACCAGATATAAAAACTCTCATAAATACCTAGTAATTAAGACAGTGGATAAAGGGCAGAAGGCTAGACAACAGGCCAGCACAACAGAATATGGAGTCCCAAATAGACTTGTGCATAAATGAAAACTCAATTTTGACAGAGATGCAGTCATTATAGGTGGAAAAAAACAGATTATTCAAACATTTTAAAAGTGGTTGACCTTGTAGAAAAAACTTAGATAACTCACACCATATGCCAAAATAAATTCTAGGCAGATTTTAGATTATATTAAAGGCAAAACTAGAAAAAATATAGCCAAATATCCATATGACTGAGGGTTAAGGATGAATTTCCAAAATGAGATACAGAAAGCACAAACCATGAAGGAAAATTTAAATAAATGACTAGATTAAAACTTAAAACTATTTTTCAATAAAAGGCATCATAATAAAAGTAAAAATGAATCACATGTTAGAAAAAGCTATTTTATAGCACATATATGTGTTAAAGGAAAATTACTCAATATAAAACAAAACAAGGCCTTCTAAAGTATTATTTATTTTTTTAAAAAAGACAAACCACCCAATAAAGAATGAGCGAAGGATATGTATAAGCAGTTTATAGAAGAGAGAATCCAAATAACCAATAAACCTCTACATGAAACTGGCAAGCTAACTTGTTGCATTGCAAATAGAACAAAATCTCAGACCTTTCACAGTCCTTGACACCATCTCAGTAGCTAATAAAACAAGCATACAAAAAAAAAATCAGTAAGAATATAAAAGATTTGAAGAAAACAATTAACCAACTTGACTTAATAACAGATATAGAACAATACATTCAACAACCGAAGAAATAAATATGAAAAATAGGCATTATTTTAAAGTTTACTCTGGGCTATAAAGCAAGTCTTAACAAATTTCAAAGCACTGAAATCATAAAGTGTATATCCTCTGACCAAAGTGGAATTAAATTATGGAGTAGAATTAAAGATAACTAGAGAAATCTCCAAATGTTTGGAAATTAGGCAACATGCTTCTAAATAACCCACAGGTTTAAGAAGAAATCACAAGACAAATTAGAAAATACAGAGAACTGAATATTAGTAAAAACACAACGTGTCAAAAAGTCTGGGAGGCAGCAAAAACAATGTTTAGAGCATTATATATTGCTTTATATGCAAATATTAGAAAAGAAGAAAGATGTAAAATCAATGATTTATACTTCTAACTCAAGAATCTGGAAAAGGGGAAGCAAATTAAAGAAAGTAGAAGGATAGAAGTAATAAATACAAGTGGTGAAATCAATAAAATAGAAAAATCAACAAAGCTTTGGCTTAGGTTCTTTGAACACATTAATAACACTGATTAACACTTAGCAAGAGAGAGAGAACACAGATGACTAATATGGGGAATGAAAATGGGACATCCCTATAGATCCCATACACATCAAAAGGATAATATGAGGATTTTATAAACAACTTTATCTCAGTAAACTTGACAACTTAAATACTGTGCACAAATTCTTGAAAAACACAGTTCCCCAAAAAATGACCCAGAAGAAATGGAACATATGTACGTCTTATATCTATTAAATAAATTAAATACATTATAAAAAAAATCTTCTCATAAAAACTCCAGGAGTAGATGATTTCACTGATAACTTCTTCCTACTAGTTAAAGAAGAAATAATTCCAATCTTACATAAATTCTTCCAAAGAATGGAAAATTAGGCAGCTTACCAACTCTCACCTCACCTTATGAGCCAGCAAAACTCTGATACCAAAACCCAAAAAGGACTTACAAGAAAGGAAAATATGGGCCAATATTTCTTATGAACACAGATATGAATACCTTAAATAAAACTTTATCTAACAGAATCGAGTTTTATATAAAAAGGATAATACATAAGACTAAGTGAGGTTGATTTGAAAATCAACCCATGTAGGTCACCTAGTAAGTGAACAAGGGAGATAAACCATGTGATTACTTCAATAAACACAGAAAACATATTGACAAAATTCAACATACATTTATTATTTAAAAGAAAAGTGCTCAACATACTAGAAATAGCCGGGAATTTCCTTAATCTGATAAAGAGTATATACAAAAGAAAATCTTAATGGCCAACATAACATGGTAAAATATTGACCATCCCTCCCCCACCCAAGAATAGCAGGAAAACAGGATGTCCATAATCACCAGTTCCATTCAAAACTGAAGGTCCTCACTAGTTCAATAAAGCAATAAAAAATATTTTTAAGAACAAAAAGATTGAAAAATAACTAGTAAGACTGTTATTATTCACAGATGATATAATTGTATATATGGAAAGTTCAAAATGATTTACAAACAATTAGAAATAATAAGTGAATTTAGGATGGTTGATGGATACAAGGTCAAGATACCCTGTTTTGTGTTTACTCCAGAGAGGTAGGAGGTGACTCCTCCCAGTTAGTAGGTAGGATATTGAGGCTGACGACATTCCAGATACCTAGAGAATTGGAAAGAAAGTTTATTATTCACACAAGGGACTCCTAGGGAGAGCAGGGTGGGCACAAACAGGTCCAGGCAGGCTGGAGGGAAGCAGAGAGATCAGGTTGGGCCTTTTATAGTGGCAAGGGGGTGGGACCGGGGGCAAGTTACCAGGCTGGGGATTTGCCAGCTTTGAATTTCTTACAGGTGCCAAAGGAGGGGGTAGGGGCTGTCTTGGGCTTTCTTATCAGTTCCGCCCACAAATAGAGCAGAAGAGAAAGAGGGAGGTGGGGCTTATAAGAAGTCAGAAGCCAAACATCAAACATGGAGTCAGACTCTGTTATGTAATCCAAATCGATGTTTTTCTGCATACCAGTTTAAAAAAAGACTTTGAAAATGAAATTTAAAAGAAATGCTATTTATAAGAGCATCAAAATTCATCACTTAGAGGTAAATCTAACAAAAAAAATGGAAAGATCTTTATACTATGAAAACTACTAAACATTGCTGAAGAAAATTAAAGAACTTAATAAATAGAGGAATATGCTATGTTAATGGGCTGAAAGATTCAATGCTTTTAAGATGCAGATGCTCCCCAAATTGACTTATAGATTTAATGCAATCCCAATAAAAATCCCAGCAGGCCTTCTGTGGACGTTGACAAAACTGCTGCCGAGTATGCAGTCTGAGCCAGAGGACTGAGCTGGGTGGTCATAGTGGCAGGTATTACTAAACTGAACTTGCCCGATGAATTTATCCTGTGATGGGAAAAAGAGTTTCCAGAAAGAACCACTACTGTTGTTTGTAGATCAGGGCACACTTTCTTTTATAGTCACTGCAGAAAATGCTTGTGCCCATGTTTGCCTCTTGATTCTTTTTTCTTCTTCCATGGTGACCAATCTCCCATCTGATTGATATATTGATCCCTTTATGCTATGCCCTGTACACTCAGGGTGCAAATAAGGTCATATTGAATTTCAACTAATAGTTCAATCTCCTTCACCATCCCCAATCTTATTAGCAGGAAAAGAATCTCTCCTTCAAGATTTTTCCTTTTCCCATCCATTCCCAAATTATCTAAGAACTTTGGGGCCCGCTTTATGCAAATAATTCTGCTTCTGAAAACAATGCCAGGCATGGAGAGAACTAGAGGTCACCACTGCTGTTGCTTCTGGCTGTCATGTGGTGCCCTAGTCTGCAGTCAGTATGCCAATTATTGTTGAGGTGCCATGGGAAGGTTCCCACGCAGTCTGCAGAAGAGCCCATGAAGGATGCAGTCTATTTAAATTCATAATCCAGTGCTCAACTAGTATTTCCCAAGCACAGTCTCTGTGCAGGACAATTCATTTGGAGAATCTTCCAGTCTCAGACATATATTGTACTAAAATCAGTCCCTCTGTCAAATCTTTGTACTGTGGTGTGAGCCTGAGTTACCCACCTACACAAATACCTACCTAACCCCCACTATTGACACACCACTATGCTCCTTCACCGCCTCCTTCCATTTCCTTGAACAAAAACAATGTTTTAAAGTGCTATTCAGAGTGTGGTCCAGGAACCACAGCCTCAGTCAGTTTCACCTGGGAGCTTGTAGGAAATGCAAGTTCTCACGCCCGACTGCTGA
Source organism: Tapirus indicus (assembly GCA_031878705.1). Lineage (NCBI taxonomy): Eukaryota > Metazoa > Chordata > Mammalia > Perissodactyla > Tapiridae > Tapirus > Tapirus indicus. The sequence goes on along the minus strand of CM062918.1, from coordinate 122,517,603 downwards.
CCTGAATGAGAAACTCAAGGATAGAATCTAGGAATCTGTGCTTAACAGGCTTTCCAGATGATTCTTATGCACAATAAAGTTTGACTAGCACTGTTTTAAGGTGTTTTGATATCTCTGCCTTTAAATGGGAACAGATATGTTAGTATTTTCAAACAGGTTACATATCTCACTTGGCTGAGGAGCCATCCTAGTTCCTGAAGTGCCTATTTCCACTTTGTATAAGTCCTTAATTATGCTTAGAAGTTGGAGGATTTGCAAAGTGTAGTCATTTTCTCAAAGAAAATCCTACTCTTTGACAAACACGTACACACATGGAAATCTAAGGGAATGTGCAAGAGAAAAATTTGCTTTTCTCTTGAGTCACCTATCCGTCTAAACTGAGTCATTTGGGTCTGAACGATGGAAGCCACTGGTCTTGAGTGGACTGCCATCTTCTGCTCTCTGCGGCAATCCTCAGTCTTTTTTTTAATTTTTTTATCCTCACTCCTGCCATATCCTGCCTCCTCATTGCCATCACATGTACATTCAAAACAATAAATATTTTGTGTAACACAATCTGGCCCCAAGGAACTCAGGAGCACTTGATAAATCATAAAGTTGGCATTTGTAATTCTCTCCATATTCTGCTCTGGGCTCTTAGAACATAGCATTTTGGACAGCAATATGCATTTTAAAAGAATTAGGGGAGGGGTATAAACACAGATATAAAGACGCTCAGTCTTTGAGCGTATAATATAAACAGACCATCTGAAAAACTGCAGGCTGTTGGGGGTACTGAGGAGTGGGTGTGAGAAGAAGGGCACCAACAGCCCCGTTAGTCTTAACTGTAAAGGCTAATAGAAGGGATGTTCTTGCAACCATCTTGGAAAAAATCGTCTTCTCCACACATTGCGAAGCCCCAAATTTCTTGAACAATGCATCTCTCCTCCCCCCCTTTTTTTTCCTATTGCAATTTAGTACATGGAAAAGTCCCAAAATCCATGCACAAAAAGTGTCACTCTGCATCCACAGGAAGTTAAAAACTGACTACATTTTCTCACTTATGTTACAACAACGCTTTAGTTTAAAAAACTAGAGGAAATATTTCAAGGACTTAAAGGTTTGCCAAAATTTCCTCATTTATCTACTAATCCCAGGTGTAGAAGCCATATAAGTAGCCTCTGCATTTCAGGCGTGTCCTTCAGTCAAGCCCCCACATCCCCACCTCCACCCCTCCATCTTCCTCTGCTCTCCACCAGAAAGCTGTTTGGCAAATTACAAAGAATAATGTGGTCTTTTCTGACAGTTTGGCTTGGGAGCCCCAAATGTAAACTCACATCACTGCTACCAATGAATGATTTTATTCATTTTAAGGTACTTATTTTCTTTTATTCAAATACACTTTTTAAGACATGCAATACACCAAGAGGAAGCGGAATAGGTTTATTTCAGAAGGGAGACTTACATGACGAGCTCTACATTAAAAATATTAAAAATTACTCTGCCTAAAACTCCCATTTAAAACTATGTTCGTTTTTTGCATATTCGACTCCTAAAACATCAAGGTGTATGTGGGTGTGGGTATGTTTATGGTTGTGTGGGCCTGGTTTGTTTAGGGAGAGGTTCCACTTCACCATTGCCACCCACTTTGTCTCAAAACCAAAGGTATTCTGAGGTGCCCCTGGGTTACCTGGAAGTGAATTCACCATACTTCAGTACCAGCACGTCTCTCTTCAAAATGTGGCTCGGGAGTCACTAAAAGAAACCACACAGTGTAAGACTAAACATTCTTGAGTAAGCCTCAGTTATGGCAAGTTCAACAGCCTGGTCGTTGAGAGCAGTTACCGAAATTTTCCAAATAAATAAAGCAAACAAGTTACTTCAGGAAGAAGTTCACATCTATATGATTTATAATACTGGGAGTTGGCCCATTGAGGCAGGAGGAGCCCAGTGAACCACCAGTAAACCAGCGGCCACCCAGGCACTCAGTGCAGCCTCCAAGGTTTTCGTTTATGTTCAATCACCTACTGAATCCTCACTAGGAGTTGCTCTGTTTGGGGAGGTGATGGCATCTTACAACATCCTGCAAGACTTACTGGCTTGAACTTTATCATTCAGCCTCTATATGGGTTAATATTAACAGGAAAAAAAATAGGGATCCTATTTAGAGGCCCCTGGCAGCAAGCGAATAGAGAAAAAAAAATACTCCTCCAAAATCAATGTTTGCTTTGCTGAGGGCCTCCTTAGGTGTACATTGGAAACAATTCTGTCTGTCTCCCACAGTTAAGTCACCCTGCAGCCTCATATGCCAGCCAGGAGTACTTAGCAGTCCAGAATCAACAGGTTGCTGCTGTTGAGCAGTACCAGAACACAGGGGCAAAAAAGAATGGAAAATGTTATATGTGACAAAGCGGCCTTGATGGATGATGATGATAAAAGAGGAGAAGCACCTTGGAGAGTCCTGCCTCTCTTGATCCCCATCCACTAACCTCAAACAGGGCACCATCTCCAAGGATCATTCTAGCCATTAGATTGAAAACTACTGTTCTGTAGCTGGTCTCTGTGTGTCACTCTCTGGCACTTCCAAATTAACAGACACACGCATACAAACACACACACTACACATTATATATATTATGTTGGAGGATATTATGCTTTGATGGAGATATTAAAATGTACTTAACATTCTTGCAATCACATCCATATATCTCTCTGTCTTGATATATGGTATACATGTACGAAATTAGACAAGAAAGCACATAAAGGGCATAAATTATATTTGATTAAATTACCCCATATATGTTCTTAGGTAGAAGGCCTAAACCCATACAAGTGGACTGGGAATGAATTAATAATACCATTTAATTGTTCAACCTCAGTATCTTATTCAGATTATGAAGTATCTATTAAATTAAATATTAAAATAATTTATATATGTATCCCCAAACAGTGAACCATGTTAATCTAATGCCATGATATAACTTTTTAATCAGCAAATTACAACAGCAATTTTTCTTGTTGTTGACATTAGATCAATAACACGACACATAGTTTCTAAGCTCCCAGGCAAAGATGGTCTGTTATTTGTCCACCATTATATAATTAATACATTGAGGTAGATATTACAAAAATTATATATAACCAAACAATAAGATAGAGAACTAGAGGCACAAGTATAGACAATGATTAGTAGAAGAAATATTTATAAACATTTTAAATAACAGTCCAAATATGCATCTCAGTAAAACATTCTTTGAGCATGTCAGATACATGTGTATATCTTTGAGAATGTCAGATATATACATAAACATATTTGTATGCACATAAGACATTGGTTATGTGTCATTTTGTTAATGATACCACAGTTACACAATATTCAACAGGCGAGGAGAAAAAACACAGGCTATAAATATGGGAGAAATCATTTTTTAAACAAGACAGAATTAATGATCATGAAGAAAGAACTAAGAACAAACAATAAAACTGGGAAATGGAAACCATTCATGAGAAGGAAACCTAAGTATCAAGAAGATTTTAGAGACATTAAATATTCTTCAATGGTGTAATATACAGGACACAAGAAAAACTTGTTGAAATTAGAATAAGAATGTGGAAAAATTAAAACAAAACATGTGTCTTCATAAGGGTAAAAATAATGAGAAAATATTTACAGATAAAAAGACAGAAAAGCAAAAATTGTGGCAATGGCAGGATATTTCATAAATTTAATGAACCAGATGGAGAAGAATATGGAAAATGGAAAGGCCTAAACTGAGAGACAGGGAAATTCTTAGGACTCTGACACAGCAAGATTGGAGTGTTTTGTTTTCTTTTACAACTATATTTACAACTTAAAAAAAGTTTAATAAAATGCTGAACTAGGGAACTCCAAAGGATAGAAGGGTGGAAAATAGCTTTGCAAAGGTAAGATTAAGATAATTAGAAGTTTAAATACAAAATCCTCAACAAGAATTACCACAGCAGTGCACACTCTGTACCTCTTAGACAAAGTTATCACAACTGAAGCAAGTATTTGCGCAGCTAGCTGATAATAGGAAGATTTCCTTAGATAATGTGAACCAGAGCCCCCAGATGGTCCCAGATAGACAAGTAGCATGAGCAAGACATAAACCTCTGTTCATCTAAGCCCTCAAGATTTGGGGAGTGTTTGTAACCGCAGCAGAACCTGGCCTATCCTCACTGACACCACAAGGGTGAAGAATAAATCTCCTTCCTATTAAGTATTCTCACTGTGATTATTATATAGCCAAGATCAATGTTAATCACGTATATATAATATAGCCACAGTTTCTGAATGCTGTTCATTGTGCAAAGTGAACAATAGGTTCCACTTCCTCGGAGATTATAGTGTTTTGAAGAGGTAATTGGGGAAATTACCACCATGCGGGTCCCACTGATTGTGGGCCTCATGTTAAAACTTAGACTCTGCAGTTGTAAAGAAAGGCAGGGGTGAAGGTCACATAACAAGGGAAATGAGAGTAGTCTGAATATACTTCAAGTCAGTGTGTGCATGATGGGAAGCTTCTATAGAGAAGGGCTCAGAACAAAAAGAATAAGCAAGAGGGTACAGTAGGAAAGGTGAAGATGAAGTCAGATCATAATTGTCTAATATAGAGCCTATTTTCATTCTGTCTGGAATCTGGAAGACACCTCCCTCATGAGTTTGCCTACTATTTTCTGGAAGGCCTAGGTCTCCAATTCCAGCATCCAACCCACAGACATTGGTGATAAGTTGTGGTGGGAGAGGATCAGAGAGATAACCAAGGATGAGCCTGGGAAAGAGTGTCTCCAAGAGATTCCAAAAGAAGCAGCAAAAGCATTTTTTTTTTTTAACCAAAAGTAAAGAAGCTCAGCAAGTGGTCAAAGATGACATTCCTGGTTTCTTATTTAATAGGTGAATGAAATAGCTCTGGAGGCCCCTCAAATCTTTTGTGGTTAGTTTTGATTGGAAAGTTCAAATGGAATATTTGCTGTTTATTTCCTACTCATTTCCACAAGTAATTTAAGTGCATAGGAAAATGATACCTACCAAACTACACTGGTACTCAAGTTGGTGAAGAGGGACTTTTATGTGTTCCTTCTATATGCCTCAGTATTATTTGAAATCCGTACAAAGGTCATATACTCATGTATTACTTTGGAATTTAAATGTTTAAGGACTTAAAACGGCTATGAAACAGACTATGCTCCCTGTATTTGGTTCTCTTACCCCTGCTCACTTTAGAAAACAAGATAATACATGTAATTGAACTTGCTGGTGTAGTGGACAATTCAGAACTGAAATGGATAGTAAGAGGAAAATGCAGCCAAGTAACTCATCACAAGCAAGAAACCTATAAATATAAGACAGATTACACTTGGGTTCACCCAGACACTCAGGTGAAGAGCTCTTGTTTCGAACCATTTCTGACCACACATCAGTCTTATTAGTTACAAGTGTACAAAAGCAGAGAGTGGACAGATCTGGGTGTGAATCCCGCTTCACTACATTCTAGCCATGAATCTTGGGTGAGTAGTTTGACCATTCTGAATATGTTTCTTTCATAAAATAGAGATATTAATATATATCTTGTGGGACTGTTGTGAGGAATAAAAGTGCTGAGAAATACAAAACAGAGAGAAGATAATCAGTAAATGATAGCAATCCCTGTCAAGAGCCTCTTTGAAAAAAAGGACATAGATAAAAAATTGAGAGAATATAACAAAGCATATGACTGTAAAACCCTATATTCAACATCTACCTAGATCATCTAAAAATGCAATGGACAGTTTGAAGCAAGGAATAAATTTTGTGGCAAAAGAAAAAAAGAAAATTGAATTATCTAATGCAAAAAAAGCGGCTAATCAAGAACCCCAATCACTCTCAAAATATATAAATGGTGTGGAAAGAGGGATGAAAAGCCATTCTCGTAATCCATATGAAGAAATAAGCTTAGGAAGAAGAAATGAGTCTCTGAGCATGAGAAGCTCTGAGTCTTATAAATGAGTGATGTCATGAAATCTTCCTCTAGGAATCTTTGAAATTAACAGCGCTAGTCTTGATGGTGTGGATTTTGCAGAGCTCTGTACTAAATACCCCAAGTCCCAAGATAGTAATGCAGTTGAATAAGGGTGACCTTGAATAACTTTGGGAGGAAGTGAAAAAAGAAACACAAGGAATTTAGATCAGGAGACCATGTAAGGCATTCAAGTAGAATGAAAGATGTCACAAAAGACCAGAGGGACAATGGAAATGATTCAGACAAACATCTCCATATATCAAATTCATCTGGACATGTTGGTGCTCATAAAGGTATATTGGTAAGTAGAGGCTGGGGTGGAGAGAGCTTTGAAACTGGGTTTAAGGCACAGAGCATGGGGCAGTGACCCCCTTTGCGGTGTTCCCAGCAAGATGACCAATTCTCAAAGAGTAGTGAATGTTGAGGTCACTGGCCAGCTGAAATTCCACCTTGAAAGAATCTGTGTTATCTCCCCCCCACCCCCACAAGATAGAAAATTACATTTTCTTCCTTTTAGTTGTTTTTAATTGACCTCCATTAGTGCACTTTAGAGAGCAGAGGGATGTCAGGGTCATAACTCAACTTGAGAACCGTGTGAAGCAAGGTGAAAGTTTTCTCAACACTGGAAAATCTAAGAATTTGTCTCAAACACAGGACTTAGAGTGCCCGACTCTATGAAGAAATTGATGTTTTTACCTAAAATAACTGTTCAAACTGTACATTTGCTACGTTTTATAAACATCAGAGGGCACCACTGACACCCAAGTGAAAAATCCCCACCTTGGCCAAAATGGTTTCACGTAAAAACAACTTACCTACCAAGTAAAACTTTCAGCACTCCCTGTGCCCAGGGGAATTTGGGGAGGGAGAGCTTGCGCCTACTCTGCAAAGAAGCAAAGATTTTAACCCCAAATGGGAAAGATGCTTTTGGGTTGAAAGGCTGCTGGCTTTCGCATCTCTCTTTTTCTCCTGGGAGCCCAGTGGGTACCTCCTGAATGCACCCTTAGAGCAGCCCCACACCGTGATTTGTCTGCTGTCCACCTTTTAACTCACTCTGTATAAACATTTCCCTCTCCGCCCGCAGACAGTGGCCCACCTCCGCCTGCCTCCCTGCTTGCTGGCCTCCCCTCCCCAGGTTTCAGCTGGAGGAGCGCCTTGCAAACAACTCCCGCTTTGGGGCTCAGTGTTCTTCAAGCCTGCCAGTTCTTTCAGGAGGTCGTTTACACTCTTGGCTCTTACTTCAATGAGCTACTCTGGAGCAGCCAGTGAAAAGTGTTTTGCTCCTGAAAAATATTGGAGTGCCTTGTTGCAAACGGTGGGTGACTCCATGGCCCCCTATCATTAAAGATAACAGCCAACTCTACAGAACTGTGGCTACTTAGGGGGGGTGATTGTATTCATCTAAAGTGTGATATGACAATTTCAGCTCCCAGATTATGTCATGTAAACAATTTGTCATTTTTCTCCTGATTCATCAAACTTTTTTTGGCCCTGCCTACCTGGTCACTCTCTTGTTGGTGAATTGCTATGGTGCATAACTCTTAATGGGCAAAAAAAAAAAAAAGCACAAAGCTGACATTTACTCATTACATCCACATAGAGTGTAAGAAGAAAAACATCCCCCTCCACACACCCTGTAGAAAAGACATAAATTTTGACAGGAAAAATATTGCCAGAGGAGCTCCATGTATTTCTTTACTCAGTTGTAATGGCAATATTATCAAATTAGTTTGTGTTGCCTCCAACTTAATATTTTCATTTGGTTCTTTTTCCTCTTAAGTGTACTATAAAAAGATGATTAATCAAAAAAAAGGGTTACCTTTGATTAAGGAAGTTAATTATGAGTGGCTGACTTGATGTAGGTAGGAGGTTTCACTCAGCCATTTTATTTTCTTCTCCATGGGAGAGCTAGAAAAACGGGCCTTAGGAAATACTACAAAGAAGGAATCACTGCAGTAATAAAAACCTTTAAAGAAAACTTCAACTTCCACTGCCATCATCAATAAGCAATGCCAAAAATGTTTCTTTGTCTACATTTCATTGCACATTTAATGGGCCTCCAAGTGCTATACAAACATTAAATATGCTTCCAAAATCCCATGATGGATTATATAAGTAATCACCATAATGTTATACCCATTTCATGAAGGGGAAGCTGAGTCAAACCTGAATTGCAAGAAAGGAAATTGTTTTCATTATTGTTGAGTTTACTCCCGGAGTCCCGTTCAAAAGTATTTTAAAAGAGGCAGTAGTTGAGAGCACGTGCTTTGCAGCCAAAATGCCTAGGTTAGATCCCTGGTTCTGCCTTCTGCTAGCTGAGTGAACATGGGAAAGTATTTAACCCCTTTATGCCTCAGTTTTCTCATCTGTAAAATGGGGATAATAATGGAACCCTCTGTCGAGAGTTTGTTTTGAAGATTCAGTCAAATTGTGAAAATTGCTTAGATCAACGCCTGACTTACATGGTAAGTGCCGTAAAAGTGGCAGCTATTATTAATATTACTATTATTATTATAGAGACATCATAATGTATAAATACTAAATGGAAGAAGCAGTACTGAACAGAGAAAGCCTGCACGAGGTAGACATTTAGCCTCCTCAGCTCCTGTGCATTTCTGTATCTGACTGGTATGTATCTGACTAAGCTTTCAAAGGGGCTTCCCTGGCCAAAGTGAAGAATGCACCCCAAATTGAAGTCATCTTTAATTTTATCATGGGACCCTCACCTCCTGGGCATCCTTTCTCTGGTGTGCTGGAGAAAAGCTTTGGTAATAACCACTCTCTACTCCCCGTAAAGAGAGAGTCTAGCTGTCTTTCTACAAGGCCAGTTTAGAGACCGTTTTTCCCAGTTAGAATATCTCTGACTCTCTGGCACAACCGGTCCCACTTTGGTCAGGACTGAGGAGAAAACCTAATGTTACAATTTGTTCATTGCCTTGTGAATCGAACCTAAAAACTGAAACACATTTCTGTTTCTAAGGTTTGGTCTTTGCTCCCAAGCCAGACCCTGTGCCCTTCACACTCAGTGGCCTCTCCTCATGGCCTGGCCACCGAGGGTGCAAATGAACTTGGCACACACGAAGTGGACACGTTTTCTCAGCAAAAGTTACCCCTACGTGTCCAGTCAGCTCCTCATGGGCCCCAGAAGTTCTCCATCTGGCTGCATTCTTTGAAACATGGTCTGAAAGTCAATGAAGCCGAATGTTCTCCTGAAGCAACCGTATTCGTTTGCACACGTGGGCATGGTGCTTTAAGGTCATTTCCACATTTGCTACCCTGTAATGATGGAGAGGTGACAATCTCTTTAGCCTCGCTTCTCTTGTTTGTCAAACGGCCTGACAAAAGACATCCACTTCAGTGGTTGAGAGGATTAAAGAAGATATAGCATCTTTTATACTTAGGACAAAATTTTTAAATGCTTAGTAAATGCCTAATAAATGTTAGCTATCGTGGGCATGTGATGTAGTTTGTTTGTTTGCTTTCTTTTCTTTCTTTTTTTTTAGTGAGTGTATATTTTGCATTCTCAAGTCAGATTACATGGTTAGTAAGGGCAGGACTTGTATCCTCTAGCTTCTTGTTTTCAATCAAAGTAGTTTACACTGTGCTCTTGTGATGAAATAACGTCATTTTATTATGCCTCTCTGCCTAAGAACATGTAGTTTTCTCTAGCAGGAAAGAACTTCCTTAGATTTCTTTGTCCGTAAGCTCTGCTCATTCTTCCACTCAACTGTCACCTTCTAAAGGGTCACTCTGGTGTCCTTTCTTTAGGTTCTCTTAGTGCAGTTATTCTTATTGTAGCTCTTGCGACAAGGTATGAATGGTCAAGTTCTGTGGGTGTTTTCGTATATAAAAAAGAATTCTTTTACCTTTCTTGAATTTCTTTGCTACGTTAGAATGATGGAATACAAATATTTCCCCTACCTCCTGAAAGGATTTGAAAAATAAGCCCTCCCTGCACTTGAGTAAGGGGAAGCAGGTTTTCAGTTGCTCAAGTTTTGGCTCAGGATTTAAGGGATCTTCAAAACCATTTATGAAAGATCCAAAAGATAATGGAAGGTTCACAGTGAGGAAACAGGGCAGCAGGTAGGCAGAGAATTTTCCCCAAATACCAGAGGAAAGGGAAAGAACTGAGGGGACAACCAGAGAATTCCTTGAATCCCCGGAGGTTGCTCAAGAAGGAAGAGCGTTGCTGTTCAGAAGAAAGGCCTTTCTGAAGGACCACTGTGGGAGGCATTCTTGGAGGACCCAGGAGCCCACAGCACCCTGAGTCATGGCCTGCTCACCTCCCAGCTGTGACTGGAGGGAGGACGTGCCCCGCCCCAGGCTCCATCCACACTCCAGTGAGCCTGCTCTGGCAGGACGAGAAGGACCTGCTCCACTTCTCCTCTTCTTGCCAGGTCGGCAGGAGTGACTGCCAGACATGCCTCCAAAGTCCACTCCGACCTCATCTGATGATGCCACCCTTGTACCTCTTCCCCGCCCACACCATAGTCCCACAAGCCCAAGAAGCTCACACACCTGGAGGGGAGAACAACCCAAGAGGCGGTGAGAGCTTCACACTTAGGAAGGCAGCTGAGCCGAATGAGCTCAAGACCCATGAGTAGAGACAGTGCTACTGACACTTCTGCCACGTCACTATAATAATTGGCTGGCTGTTCTCTGCTCCCTCACCCACTGACCTGTAGGCATGTAACAGTGGGGTGAGGCATGGGCAAGGAGATAGTCGCCCCACCGCCACCCCTCATTCGCGTCTGTGCATTCCCAGTTCTAGGACATTTCCTGGCCCATAGTACAGTATTTTAGTTATGCCATTTTGCTCTTGGGGAATAGAATCACTAACTCAAATAAAATGTGGGAAGTTATTAAGTTTTAGGTGAGGCAATAAGAGAAAAAGAAACCCCATGAAATTCCAAGCACAGCAACCACATATAGATTCGATATTACCATCCAGTCTATGGATTGATTAAGACCTGATTCAGGTGCTGAATCCTGGGACCAACAGCCATTATTAGTGGGCAGCGGCATGTGGGCACAACATGGCTTTACCTGAACTTGCCTTTGAAAGCTGGAACAAACCCCCAAATCTTTCTTATTCAAAGTCTTTCACCCTTCTGGCGTGACACTCTACATTTCCATTTCCTTTCCGAAGTATAGGGTCTGCTCTTCACAAAGGAGTTCGTGAAACATTCTTTTGAAACTCAGACTGATCAGCTTAGGTTTAATAGTTCCAACTATGTTCCCAGATTCTCTTGAATGACTCATCATTCACATAGAGACCAGAGGTTTTCCAGAATCATGTCATTAGAGTTTAAAATAGCAAATGCCTCTAGCATACAGCACAAAATAGCAGATATATTGACACCTAGAGAAAAAATGTATCACTACTTTAGAGTCTATGGGTGTTTCACTTTTATGTAACTTTTATCTATATTACTTTCACTTTCTGTTGTAAAATAATTATTACTACACCCAAGGAAACAGTCTTGCAAGTGATAAGGGTCTAAGTTGACTCTGGCTGATTTGAGTAGGAAAAGGATTTATTGATAGAGTATTGGATAGTTCACAGAATTACCTGGAAGATTGGGAAACAAGCTGCAGAAAATGGCCAAGAAAAAAGAACCATGTTGAAAATTACAATACAGAATCTGTCCAATGGGGACGTAGCACCGAACCCCAGATACCACAGCTTACACTACTGGTACTGTTGACATCAGATACTGGTCACTAGAAAGAAGAAAAGCAGTTCCTGATCTCCAGGAACTGATCTGACATTCACAGCTAAGACACATTGTTCTCTTGTTGACATAATCTCATGGAACATCCATCTCAGCCAAGGTCCCTTTGCAACACAAAATACCAAACACCTCCCCTTTTGCTAAATGAGTACCTGCTACTTCCTTACGAATTACAGCTTTATCCTTGCTCTAGTCTGACCTCCCTATAGATAAGATTTATTGAGATACTCATAGGATTGCCCCTGTGTTCTGACAGCATTCTATCTAGAATTAACCCTCCCTTCCTTGATCTTCCCTAAAATCATCCAACCATAGCCCAAATCCTATAATAGGTCCTTTCTAAGACCTTCTCACTGAGACACACCACAGTTCTCTATGATTTGCATACTCCCTCCCGGCAATGAGTAATAAACTCAACTTGTTCAACCACAGATGTGGTCCTTGATGTCACTGACTAAAGGGCATTGACAGTTGTCATAGCTGGCTCCCTGCCATCACTGCCCTTGAAGTTTGCTGCCATCCTACAACTGTCTCCAGAGAGAATCTCCCATCCCCACTTCTGTGTGTCATTAGTTCTAGGTTCAAAACCCCAGGTAAGCACATCTGATGATCTGATACCCATAGGAGTGGGAAACACGAGAAACTTTTTATTTATTTGCATCCCATCAAGACTCATAGAGAGAGGAATTTCCCAAACTTGGCAAGGAAGTTCAGAAGGAAGGGGGAGGGAAGCAGGAGAGATGGAAGAAAGGAGAAAAGGAAAGAAGAAGGAAGGAAGGGAGAGAGGGAGGGAGGGAGGGAGGAGAAGAAAAGAAAGCCTGGGTATGTTATTGTTAAAATGGCTCCTACACAAAGTGATGTGAGCTAAAGAAAGGGGAAGGGATTGCATTATACTCCCAAAATAATGACCATGGAAATATATCCCTCCCTCCAGCCTCCAGATACTTGGCAGTACAGGCAGGAAATCAGGATGGAGCAGTAGCTATGCTGTCATATGTTCCCAAGTGACAAACTAGCTGTCTTTTGGCTTCCTTTCTGTGTCAGTTAGGATTATGTTTGACTGCACAGATCAGGAAAACCCAAATAACAGTGGTCTAAGCCAGATAAAAGCTTCTCTCCCATTTAGTGGCAGTTTCACTAGTGCCCGACTCCTTAGTGCTTGCAGCTCCATCATCCTTAGCACAGCTAAGGCCCAGGAGCACATCTCTTCCTGGTCCTCACCGTCGAACGTTTACATCCATATTTCAGAGAGCAGGAAAAAGGAGATGACCAAGAAGTTCTCATGCACCCCTCTCCTTTCAAGAAGGCTTCCTGGAAGCCCCACACAGCACGACCTTATACATCTTATTGGTCAGAAGTGAGTCACAGGCCCACACTTAACTGAATGGAGGAGGGGGATGGCGGGAAATCTAGATTTTCAGCTGGACAAAATATCAAAAGGAATGGCAGAATGGATGTTTGAGTAGCACCTAGCAGTCCCAGCCACAACTCACTTTAAATTTTTCAGTGCACCTTAATGAGCAAACACATGTGAATTAAAGTTTAACAAGTTTAAATCCCCTTCAGAAACATGTACAAGTTGTCTCAGCCAGCTCCCTAGAATGGTTAATTCACCAATACCAGATTCACCAACCAGCTATAAGCTGGTTCTTTAAGCCTACTGAAAGCCTTTTTCTTCTTTTTCTAGGTCCTGTTTTCCCAGAATTGGAGGAGGTGACAGTGTTAAGGCTGACTCCTCGCAACCCGATCGAGAAGGATGAAAAAGAATTTGTTTTAAAATAGAAGATGAAAGCTGAATTAACAAATATGAAACATGTTTATTTCATTTCATTCTCTGCCAGAGTGTACATTTGCTGTGGTCTAGATAAACGGTTCTCAAATTGTGATCTCAGGACCATTGGTGGTCCCACATGTCCTAGGTGGTCCTGTAGGCCAATTACAAATACGTTCTAAAAATCAGTCTAAACGTGTGTTTTAAATTTATTTTAATTTACTTGTTGAGTTTAAATCAAAATGCAAGAATCAATATTTTTAAATTGTAACCTCAGCAATGATTATTAATTTGAGAAAAGATTTCTCAAGATTTGTGTGTGTGTGTGTGGTGGTCGGGTAGGTGGTCCAGTGGGCCTTTGCCCAATCTTCATGTTTTATAATTTGAAAAAATTGAAACTATAATCTATCCTCTTCAGCAGAGCATGATCCATGAGGCTATAAGACTAAAATCATCAGTCACAGAAGACTCAACAGTAAGTTTTATGTCAAAATTTGGGGCAAGATACAAGAACCAATATCGAGTCTATGGGATGGGTTTTCTACAGGAATGGACCCACAATAGCCCATCTTGTATTGTGATTTGGAGCCACTTTATAATGATATAAAGAAACCAACAAAGATCACCTTAAAATGTAACCAAGGTTCAGGGAGGTAAATTGAAGCTTGAAAATGGTGATATTACTACCAAACTGGAGAGTAAAAACACATTGATGAAGTTAAAAAGAAAAAGCATTTAAGAGTAAGAAAATTCTAGGTATATATAGTTTTTTCCAGAGAAAAGGGTGCCCTGAATGAGTCACACTGTTGCTCATGTTGGATTGGTTTGTCTATCTATTAGTGAGCTTTTGTTTAATGGCATTATGTCTTATATTACCCAACTTTATTCTAATTTTCTAATTTTAATTTCATTTCACAAGTGGATAACAATCCCTGATTGCAATGTGTGTATTCATGTAAGCTTGGCACTTGAGCCTTAAAATTGGCTACTTTTAATTCATTCGTTTGTTCATCCATTGTGATTTACTGAGCACCTACTTTGTGCTAGATACTGTGTTAGGTACAGACTGAAGATTCAATAGTGGTCTTGTGAAGGAAAAATTTCCATGGATCAAATTTACAAAACATGAATAAATAAAAATGTTTCTGAACCCTGGATGACCAACTTAGGTAGTGTCATTCTGTAAAGCCCTTCTTGAAACAGCTTTCCTGGACTTACTGTTTGCCTTAGACTGGGTTCCCTTAAAAACAGAACCTAAACCAAAGACTTGTGATCAGGTACTACATTTGGGATGTGATTATAGAAAGTAGCAATAAAAAACAGGATAAAGTAGGGCAGGAAAGGAGAAAAAGTCAATAGGAGGATGGATTATTGAGTTGGCAATCAGTGTGGGAAAATGGAGCTCAATTCTGTGGAATTCTCTTAAGAAGCTTGATGAAATACATATCTAGATGACTTACCCAGGGGGCAAAATTGGAAAGCTTTTATCCATCAGTTCACATCCCACTTTGGTTAAGGATAGCTCCATGGGCATTAACTTCCCTGAATTTCTGGAGTCTGCATGTGCAAGTGCCAAGCCTGGGTCCATGAATATCCCATGCCGCAACATCAGAGAAGCCCCAGGACAGGAAGTAGGAAGTATACAGCAAGGATCCAGTACAAAGTGCTCTCAAGTTATACCTCGTGAAGTGTTGAAGCCTACACACAACTGGTTGCTACAACAACGGCTGATTGCGGTAAGAAATGACACCAAGAGAATTTGAGAAAGTACACAGAAGTAGCCTATAAGTTATTCTGTGACAATGATGGTGATCAGTAATATCATCATCATCATCTTGTTCTCTATAACCAGAACATCTTCACCATCGCCAGCTACCACTTCCACCACCACCACCATCTCCACCATCTCCCTCACCACCACCTCCGCTACCATCCCCTGTGAATACCACAGCCAGTGCCTTTCCCTCCACCAGCTGTACTGCCACTACTACTGTCAGACCACACTGCCACCTTATCCATCACCACCATTGTAAGTCACACAGTCACTGAGAGTGTCTCAAAACTCTATTATTCTGAATGCTACCTCTGAGTATTTATACTTCTTAATAAACAGAATCTTCAATCCTTGAAAAAAAATTCTTGTGGTAGTTTAAATGAGGATAGATTTGTTCGGGTCCTAAGTAACTGGCAAGTATTAAACAGGCTTTTAAGTTTTGCTGCAGAATAACTTGGAACTGAAAAAAAAAAAAAAAACAGCTTCGAACTCTTTGTAGATTTTATATCTGCCCCAAAAGATACTAAAGAAATAATCAGAGGTTTAGACAAATTTTTGTACAAGAATGTTAATTGCAGCATTATGTAAAATGGTGAAAATAAGAAATAATCTGTCCAACAGCTGGTGAATGGTATAGTAAATTATGGTGCATATTTGCAAGAAAAAAATAATGATATGGGACAATGTTCATGGTATATTATCAATGAAAAGAGTGGGACATAAGAAGGGCTAGTTATCCACCCAATACCTGTTCTCCCATTCTCCCTTTTTTCTTATCAACAAAACCTCAACTTTATCGGGAGTGGCAATGTGCCCAACTAAAAGATAACATTTGCTATCATCCCGTGATGCGAGGATGATGATCCAAAGCCTGGAGATAAAGCATCCATCTTGCAACAGTGAGGATAAACACCATATATTGTGGGTAGATAAGCAGCCCTAGACTGCCTATATTCAGACTTTTTGTGTTATGTATGAAAAGCAAAAACCTCTTTTCATTAATCTACTATAGTTGGTTTTCTGCTATATGAACCAAATGCAATATTAAGTAATACCCACATGTTCTGCAACTTTAAAAAGAAATAGCTTTATCGAGATGATTTGCATATCATAGAATTCACTAATTTTAAGTGTACAATTCACTGGCTGTTAGTATAGTTACAGAGTCTGCAACTTTTTTTATTTTATATTTTTCACTTAACTTAGCTCGTATGTCATTTTATAGATAGTACATATAGATCTGATGTATTCTTGTTAATTAACTGCACAGCGTTTGTGACAGTCATTAGTGTTATATACTGATTATTTCAGTTCAACACCAGGACACAGTTCCTGTGCCCCATGAAGTTAGGTGTAGCCATGTAATGAAATGGAATGTAACCATAAGTGACACACATTTCTTCTAAGTAGAAGCTTTAAAGATCCAGTGTCTGCAGTTCAGCACTATCTATCTTGCCCCCTGTCATAGTGACTGGCAATGTTCTAGACACTGGCAGCTAAATCAGTCTGTGTCACAGAGTGTGGATGACACAGAGCACAGGACAAATATATACCACGAGTGAAAAATAAATCTTTGCTTATTTAACCTACTGAGAATTTGAGATTGTTTTCTCGTAGCTGCATAACACAGCCCATCCTGCCTGATACGGTATTACATACTAAGACTATACCATCATTTGTTCAAACATTCCCATGTTGAGTGCCATTTTGTTTATCTTGAAGTTTTTGATATTATAAACAATACTGAAATGAACATCCTTGTACATTTATCTTTATGCGTATTTGAATTGTTTTAGGATAGATAGTCTTAGAAGTAGAACTGCAGAATCAAGGGATATGCACATTTTATATTCTAATAGATATTTCCAAATTGCTTCCAAAAAAAGATTTTGAATATTCTCTCTCACAAGCAGAGAGTGCCTGTATCCTAACCATAGCACCAATAATAGATAGTGTTATTATTTTCACTTTTGCTAATCTGATAGGAAAAATATTTTATTGTGCTTTATTTAAACTTCTCTGGTAGCAAACTAAGGCATTTATTTTCATAAGTTTTTTGGCTGTTTGAATGTATTCTTTGTGAATTACTTGTTTTACTGTGAAGTGCTTACTCTGACTTTACCTTTTCCTCTTGAATTGTTTATCTTTTCTTCTTGATTTGTAGGAGCTCTTAATACAGTCTGAATATTAACCTTAATATTATGTGATACAGATATTTGCTCCAACTCAGTCTTGCATTTTTATGTCTAAGTACAAGACTCTAAAAATATTTTGGAATTAAGTCTATAATTTTATAGCTTCTGGGTTTTGTGTTTGGGAGGAAAGCCTTTCCCTCATATGATTTTAAAAATTCTCTTCCATTTCCTTTTAATACTTCTATAATCTCATTTTTTTACATTTCACACTTGTAATCCATCTGGATTTTTTGAAATGAATGATGTCAGCTAGATAAAGCATCTTAATATGGTACTTTCCAAATAGACTACCAGTTTTTCCCATAGCATTATTTCTCCTACTGATTTAAAATGCCACCTTTGTCATAATCAAAATTAATATGTATAAGAAGATTAATTCCTAAACCTTGTCCTTTTCAATGATCAATTTCCCTATTCCTACAACGGCACCCTCTATTTTAATTAAGCAAGAGCCCCATAATTGTTCTACTTTAAAATCTTTTCTATTAACTATTCTTTCAAATATTCTCTTTCAGATAAATTTGAGAAACAACTTGCCAAGTTCCATAAAATATCCCATTAGAATTTTGAGATTATGTACAATTTATAGATTACCTTGGAGTAATGTGACTTTTTACAATATTTGCATCCAAGAACACAGCACGTCCCTCCATTTATCTAAGTCTTCTTTTATGTCCTTGGTAAAGATTTATAGTTTCTTTCATATAGGTCTTGTACATTTCTTGCTCAGTCTTTCAATGGATTATTTTTGACATCTGATTTCCCCAGGTTACAAGACAGAAATGAAGTCATTAGACTGAGGCAATTGCTTCAGTTCAAACACTTTGGTTTCACCCTGATATTTAATATTTAGAAAACGTCTACTTATTTCTTTCTCTCTACTCAAGTAAAACATTATCTTTCAGTTGTGACAATTTAGAACAACTCATTGCATTTGACCTGCACATTTCCTTTCATCTGATTCATATTTATGTTCTGCTGCACGAATGATGACAGGTAGTTGATCCCAATTGGCTCAATTCTCATCAGCCAAGTGGTTCCTGCATTCTTATGCTGTTTTAAATAATGGCTCCCTCTGAGTATGTTAGTTATTAAATCATAGTGAAATTCTTCTTGCACAACATGATGTTACATTTATATTGAACCCTTGAGGGCAACAATGTAGTACATATTGCACACATGGGCCCGCAGGCACAATTTAGGGCCTAGTCATGTATAGGAAATGGAAGGCTAGACTCCTCTTAGAAGAAGAGACATTGGCTTATTTTGTTAAGATCCAACAGGAGAATTAGTAATGGTGAAACAGCCTTTACTGGAGCTCATTCTCATTCATCATCGTGGTACTTTAACCACTAGGCTTTCACAGAAAACAGAAATGCTAAAACTTGCTTGCACATCTGTATATTCTAGAACCAGATACTCTTGATATATATTGTACTTTACTGCAGTAGGGAGCATTTAGAAATAAAAATATAAACTAATAGATGAGGTACAAGTACTCAGTTTGCCTTAAATCTAACGATACAGAACAATAGCTTTTATAGTTAGAATCTGTTCTACCTCCCAAACCAGTGGCTACCATCTGAAAAGAACTTAGTCCTTTAGATTTCCTCTAAGCCACATCTTCAGCTCCAGGCTGAACTTCCCTGTCCATACCTATGTGAGCCACTAACAGGATCACCTAGATTATGTGCTTAGAACCCTGTGACTTGTCCCTCTCTCCTTAGGAACCATAGCATGGAGAGAAATCCACTAGTCAGCACTCACCTTGGATCGCTTCATAGAAAACCTCACCTTTGCTGCACCCAGCCCTGCTTACTGTCATCTTTCATACCTGCTAGCCTTCTAACTGCCTGCCATTTGCCTCTATATTTATGATCTCTCTTTCCCAAGTATGTGTGTGTGTATATATATGTATATGTATGTATATTTTTTAAACTCATTAAATTCAACCCTGCCCCACATACCCCATGTTCCTTCTTGGAGTCTTTTTAGTGACCTCACAGTCCTGTGCGTACATTCAAAAAAGCATATCTCTCCCGGCTCACTATAAAATTGATACCTCCGAATCTCTTATTTTATTCAATATGCATAAGATTTGACTGGGGGGAAGGGAGTGCTGTATTCCTTCCAGCACACAGAGGATTGGGGAGGCTCTTCCTGACTGGAACATACAGATATTTCATGTTCAAGTTTCTCTGTGGAAAAATTATTTTATAATGTATAGAACCCCATAGGGCACTGTTTGATCTAAGGCACATATGCAGCATTTTTAGTGAAGTCAGTGGAAATCTACACGGGTCCCCTGATGGAAGGAATTAAATTCAGATAGTGTGAGATAATTTCCCCAGATGCCATATATTTCCTAAGTAAAACTGAAAATCGTAAAATAAGAAGATTAGCAAAAGGGAACAATACTTGCATTATCTGATATCCTTCACTAGGAGCCCTTCAAGGATCAGCAACAGGCTTTGTTGTCGGTAGAAGCTTGGACAAAAAGGAGGACAGTTAGAGCATTTTGGAATTACTTAGCGGTTGTTTTATTGAAGTGTTTCCTATCTCTAAGAACTCAGACTACCAGCCTGTTGGTTTTCTTTATTTCAAATACTGCAGAATACTTCATGGAACAAAGCAGGAAAATCACCAACAAGAAACAACCATCCTGGGATGGATTTCCAGAATTTACCCCCAGTCTAATGTCACCACCACCCCAATGAGAAGTGCATTGTTTTGTTCGAGTCAGGCAACTGACACGTGAGTGGGCTCCCAGGCCTGGAGTGTAGGATCCAACTTATGGGGTAGCGTGAGGGAGAGGAACCACAGTCTGTGCCTACTCCCTTAAGCTTCCCACAGGAATGTGAAGCTGACCAACGATTTCCCCAGGGCTGGGCATGTACATGACTGTGCTTCCTTAATCTGCCTCTCCTCTTCCCCAAACCTTCTGACCGCCTGGCCCTGAGGAGTTGTCTGTGTGATCAACTCAACAACTCAAATGTGTGGAAGGGTTCCTTCCTGACAGACCCTTTCTGCTGCACCCCCCTGAAGTTTAATCTCAGGTGAAGGTTGGCGGGGACACCGTTTTCAGTTTGATTTTTTAAGGCTGTGGGGTGAAGCAGTCTGAAGAGACAGCATATCAACATCAACATGAGCTCCCAGTCCTCACCTTATCTAAACTAAATGGGAGAAGGGCTGGATCGCAGCTTCTAGATAAAAATGCAGCTATTTTAAAGTTATGTCCTATATGAAGGGGTTATTGTTGGAAATAGCCGAGTACAACTGCGATTTTATTGTATAAATACATAATAATGTTATTACATAAATTTAAGTAAGCATTGCCTTTAGGAAGAGGTCCAAACTCATTAGCTATGCCATAAAAAGGCCCCGCCTGCTTTTCCAGCTCAAACCTGGTTTCTCTGGCCCCTCCCACACTGCCTTTCAGCCAAACTAAACCACTGGCAGTTGGCCAGTATTGTAGCTTCCACTGCTCCTTTTCCCTCTAATGCCTGTCCCAAAGCCCACCCCACCTCCCTCCCCACCCAGGTAGTTCTTATTCTACTGTGAAGGTAAGAATTTCAGTGTTACAAACCCTTCCATTCTAGAATGTCCTCCTTGAGCTCCCAAAACTTGAAGGGAGGTTCACCATCTGTATCAACTCCAAGCCAAGCACTTGCTACTTTGTAATTTTCTGTTAACTTGCCTGCCTCTCCCACTAATCTGAAACCTCCTTGAGGACAGGAACTGGGTCTCTGCCATCACAGTCTCCCTCCCACTCTGCACAATATCCAGCAACAGTGGGGAGCACTTATTATGTTTTAAACAAAGAATCCCTCCCTCTTCCCCTCAGAGCATTCATGAAAATTACATCATTAGGCAAAATTTTCTACATCTACAAAATTCTACATCTTCATCATCTACAAAATTTTCTCAGTATAATATATCTTCCCACTTAAAGTATGTTGTGACTGGCTGGTGTCTGTGAGTCACCATGTTTAAACCAAGACTTGGATTGGAAGCAACAGGGTTGAGGAGAAGGTCAGATTAAAACAACAAAAAAAAAAGCAAAACAAAAGGCTCTCAACTGTGGTTTCATTGTCTGCTCAATGGAAATGCTATATATTATAATGTTTCTTTTCCTCACAGAGTCATGGTGAGGTTAAATGAGATAACCCACATTAAGCTGTCTAGTAGAACACCTGGTACAAAGTAAACAATAAATGTTAGTTTAAGGAATGATAGTATATGAGTCTCAGAGGTCATTTAACACAGCCTCCTCCAGCCCAGCGCAGGAAGGGCCTTGGCTGAGGGTTGGGCACCCAGCCTCTGTCAGATCACCCAGTGGGCTCAAGGCAGCCCATTCTGTGTGTGGAGAGTTCTTGAAAGAAAATTCTTCCCCCAGCTGAGGTGAAATCTGCCTCCTGCACACCTGGGTCCTACTATTCTCTATGTGGAAAAGTCAGATTCATTTTCTTTTTATTTTCATTGATTTTATCTGCATATATATGTATATATTTACAAACAAATACATTCCCTTTCTTAAACACTTAAAACATTGCAGTTCAATCACTTTTCCCCACATTCTTTTTATCGCCAGAGCCCACTTCCTTTGTACACGTCAACTTTCCAAAGCTGTACCTCTGTTTCTCTCCCCTTTCCCGCTCCCTCTGTTCCAACTCTTCTTGTACTTAGGCTAAATCCCCATTTCCTTCCTCACATTATAAGGTTTCTGTTATGAAATTCTCCACCATCCTAGTGGCCTCCCCCTGACCATATCCAAATCCGAATCATCAATGTCAGCCTTTTGCAATGTGTTATCATTTCTTAGGGGTTGTGGTAAAGTGCCTGCCCCCACCGAAACTGGAAAAGGGAAAAATAA
This sequence comes from Tapirus indicus, assembly GCA_031878705.1. NCBI lineage: Eukaryota > Metazoa > Chordata > Mammalia > Perissodactyla > Tapiridae > Tapirus > Tapirus indicus. The sequence goes on along the minus strand of CM062918.1, from coordinate 122,495,256 downwards.
AATTACCCTTTAATATAATCTGGCAATATTAATCAAAATCTAAAATGCATAAGTCCTTTGTTCCAGCAATTTTACTTACATAGGTACACTAAATATATACCTGTACATGTATACATATTAAATATATACATGATTCATACACATATACACAGATGTTCACTTTTGTTTGCTAAGTACTTATTCTAGTGTGTATCCAAATGTTAAAATAATATACATCTGACACAAATAGTGAAGTTGATATGGCTGAGTTTATCTGGAAAGATGGCCAAGAGATATTATTAAAGGGAAGAAAGCATTTTGCAGAAAAATATTTTCAGACTACTCCCATCTATGTTAAATTTTTAAGGTAGACAGAAAAATATTTACTTGTATTTGAATGGAAAATATCTAGAAGACTACACAGAAACAGCTGAGTTGTTATATTTGGGAAGAAAGAATGAGGTATGGCAAAAGAGGGAAAGAGATGAACTTTTCCTTTTTATTTAATACCTTTTTGTAGTGTTTGAACTTTTTTTTTTTGCCATGAGGAGGTATTACTTTTATAGTTTAAATGTATTGAACTAAAAAATTTTTTTCTTACTATTAAAGTGTAAAAATCAACACGTAAGAGATTTCAGCAAAACAATGCATATTCCTTAATGTGCATATAATCCTATTAAACAGATTAACATTTCTAAAGGACTATTTGTCATTCAGAAAAGGGAGGAGAAAAGTCAGCCAAAGAAGCTCAAGAAAAAAGTATCAAAGAGAAAAATGACTTCAGTGAAGATCCAAGGATAGTCAAAAGGAAATGAAGCCTACCCAGTGGACTTCAAATATCTCCACCCCATTGGCAAGGACATCCCCAGAGTGATAATGTAGTTGGTGCCACGGCTCATAGATTTCAAGTATTTGGGTCCATTAGCAAGACCTTTTCGAGTATGAGGTAACTGCATTAGACTATTTTTGGCTGATACCACAAAATTCAATGATTATGGAGCTACAATAACCAAGAATGGAGGGTAAAAGTTAAGAAGTGAAGTAAATATGTTCACCCTGGAGTGGGATGAGTGGAGAATTGAAAGATGAAGCATCCAGAATGGTGGCTGAGTTGTCATATTCCCTCTTATTTTGAATTAGCATTAGTTTCATCTTTCCAGCTACAGTGCTTGCTTCTTAAAAGAAGAAAGAAGTTACATGTCTTGAGTGTCTGCTGATAACAAAATACACAACTCCTACATAATCCTTACATTGAAGACATCCCAGCTGTAAAGTTCCAGAGGTACTTCCTATCACGGTCTGTGAAGGGTCTGATGTTTTACTCTATTGGCAAGCTAACAAATTCGCTTGTTATTGTTTCATGGATGCCAGCAAGAAACTCATGGGTCAGAGACAAAGGACTTTATTATTTAAGCAGCACAAGCTTCATATTGGTTTGCATTGATTCCCTATGTCCCCAAGTCCTATGTGTGACACAAGTGAGATCAGATGGATTTCTGCAAATGTATTTGGTTGAGTTATAGGAGAGAAAGAATGAGCTTGAGGTATTTACCACTTTTATAGGGTGTGGTAAGTAAGCCTGCTCTTTGCCTGAGGAGAGATGTTCTCTCATGCCTCAAGGTTACCACTGCAGATACAACTACAACATATAGACAACTGTGAAATGGCCCAAATCTACAGAGTGGCCAGAGCCTCTTATATCCAGAGCCTTGCATATCTCAGCATATCCAATGAGACTGTGCAGGCGCAATCAAGACCCGCAGAGGATTGCCTCTCCCAACACTTTCTGGTTGGAGAGAGGGTAGGGGATGAAGGGACAGCCTATAATTCTCTATTTGTAACTCAATATTATAAAGAGAGGTTTATTTAATTTAAACAAAAGAAACCTACCACCAGAAAATACTAGAGTTACTATTAACATATTATGATGATGTTCCAACCACGCTTCAAGTCTCTGAAGTATTTCCTATAGTATCTCCCATAGAGGTAACATTCCAGGTACTCAGACACAAGGAAAGGAAGTAGGGAGAAAGAGAAGGCTCATGCTGGACTCAGGCCATAGGACCTGTCCTTAGTCCTGGTCCCTGAACTCAACGATCCCCTGAGATGGGAACCTCTGTTGCTTTTCTGTCAGTGAATCCCTTCTGTGTTTTCTCCTCCCTGGTGCCCTTTCTTTAGGGCCTATGTTCTCTTGGAGCAGTTCCAGTCCTCCCTTAGAACAGCTAATACATATAAGGGTAGATCTTTATCTTTCTATCCACTTTGCTCCCATTGAAACTTATCCTGGACATGTTTCTAGTGTAGTATCTCCTACACTAATTTTTTTATTAATACATGATTCTCAAATATGGTCTACATCCCCCAGAATCATGACAGTCCTCCCAACATGCTGAAAAGTAAAACCATTTTTCTATTTAATTGTATAGACTTTATTTTTTCCAATGACTTAGGACTGTTATTAATAATAATAATAACCACAATCATAGCTAACACTTATATGATGCCTACTCTGCACCAGGCACTTTTCCATAACCTTTAATCCTCCCAGCAGGCAAATGATATAGGTATTATTAACATCCCCATTTTACAGATGAATAAAGTGAAACACTAGGAGGTGAAATAACTCATAAGGGACAGAGTCAGGATTCAAACTCCGGTAGTTGGGCTCAAGGGTCTGTAATCTTAATCATCAAGCAAAATTAAGCAAAATTTTCATCATCATTATCCCGTCTCTAATTCCTTGTTATCACCACTTACTTTTTTTTCTTTTACTGAACAGTGATGTTACATAATAGGATTGATGAACATTTTCCCTTTTCCATGTAAGTCAGTTGAAAACACTTTTTAAAACCACGACACTAGGTGATGAGATGTTTGTAAGCAGGGCATATGTCTTAAATCTCTACCTCTCAGTGCCTGGGAGGGTTCCTGGCTCATAATAGAAGTTCACAGAAGGAAGAGGAAAATGGGAAAGAAAAGGATGGGAGAGGAGAGGAGGGGATGAGAAGGGTGGTGGTATGGGATAAAGAAAGAAAGAAAATGTGAGAGGAGGGGGAAATCCCAATAATCACCGTACTACAGACAAATATTTGTTGGTTGATCCTGTATCAGTGACAAAATGACCAGGTAGGCGATCTCTGCTCAAGAAAAGGAAGTACTTGGTGCTTAGATGCTATTTCACCACGGGCCCAGGGCCTTTCATTGCATTTGGATGTCTCTCTCAAACTACCTTTTTCATTGTCTTTTAGCTTTTTTCTCTCCCAATACACATAGATGAAAGGAATAGAAGAGAAGGCGAGAAGATGTCATCCTGCAAGCTTCCAGTACCTTGGAGTCAGAATAGTTTGAACAAGTCAGAAATAACTGAATATTACACAGCAAAACTAGCAATTGAGCCTTTCCTAGGGCTGTGCTTTATCCAATATAGCCCAAGTTTTATTACACAAAATGGGAGAGTAAACCAATCTCTTTCTAGATACACATTTTAAAAAGCAAACAAATCACCGCTGCCTTAAAAAAAAAAAACAATGCCAGCAAGCTAGCATTCATGAACAGCCCTACAATAACAAACCAGTGTGGGCAAATTAAAAAAAAAAAAAATTTGCAAGGAAACTAATTCATTCCCAGAGTTTCCAAGGGCTTGGTATAAAAAACAGTGACTACATGTTTGTTAAAACAAGAAAAAATTGCCTGACAGTGTTTATAACTATTTTCAAAAGGAAGTTGCATGGCCTAATGAACTGCATCTTGGATTGAGAGGCAGGAATTTCAAATTCTTCTCTCTCTCAAACACTGTCTGGCTGCGTGGCCTTGGGTAAATTACTGACCCTCTCTGTGTTACCTCATTTTTTTAAAATGGGGATTATACTGACTGACTGCACAGAAGAGGTATTGTGTTCCTCAACACATTAGTGGCGAGGATGAATTGTTCAAAGTTGAACAAAGAAGCGCTATGTCTAACCTGAAACACACATTTTCAGTAGTTGGAAACAGTTCCCTCATTAGGTAAATAAGGCAGTTTGACTAGTTGATTTTTGAACTAAGTCCCTACTTTAAAAATTCAATTACTCTAAAAGCAGAATTTGTAAAACAATCCCAGAAAATTCATGATTTCCTTTTGATATTGAAACTGTCTACCCTTTTGCATAGTTTCCAAATGAGGATCACCTAGTTTTTCAAATTATGTTTTCATGAAACAGAATGAGAAACAGAGAAATTACTTCAGCATCTGTGTCCTCGTCTACTCTTAGCAAACCTTATTAACCTTTGGAATTCTGACTCTGATTTATTAAAGACTCACAGTAAGTATTCAAATATGACCGAACATAAGAAATCTTTCATGATACCCCATGGAAGCCCAGCTAGGATAAGCCCACAGTGTTTAGTTCATACTTTCTGATATTATCTGCTTAGACGTCTGTTGCCCCTTTAGATTAGAGAATGATCCAGGGTGGAGATTCTGCCTTACTCATCTTTGCACACACAACACCTAGCATAGTGCTTGGCTCTTAAGTAAATATCTGTTGAGCAAAACTGAAATTGGAGCAGTTAAGTTGGTTTCTTCAGGAGAATTGGATTAGAAATAAATTTCTTGAACTGACAGTTTTCTGACTAACAGAACCAAGAATCACAGAGAACAGTTTCAGAAGCTTCTTTTATCAAATTGCTGGATAAGGGAATGTAATGCAGTGTGGCTAATTTAATAAATTCAACAAACTTCAATGACTTTCCACTACGCACAGATTGTCTAAACTTAGCATGACATATGGGTCCAGATAGCTCTATCACCACCCTTTTCAGATAAAAAAATTCTCTCCATCTTCGCCTCAACAATGGCAACTCTGCTCAATGCACACTTCCTTCTGGCCACACTAAACTCTTTGCTAATTTGCAAACACATCAGGCCTTTGTATATCCTACCAACTTTCATAAGGATTTTCAAAGGGAAATGCTTTTATATGGGCTAGTCCTTGAAACTATAATATTTTCTCCCTTTTCTCCCCGTATGAACTCTTACCTGTCTTTAAGACTGTCCTCTGTGAAGTTTTACCAAAACTATCCCACCCTACTTCTTTAGGTATATACCTCTACAATAACACATATTTTTATCATTTGTTTATATAACTCATCGAAGGCATACACTGGGTCTTATTCTTCTTTATGATCCCAATACTAGCATGATGCATGACTTTTATTACATGGTCAATACACTTTTGTACAATGAATTAATGTTTGTGGGTCCAATTTTTCAAATTAATGTTCTCTCCCCAACCACCATTTTCTGAAATCCGTAGGCACTTGGGCTTTGGAGGTTAATGATTCAGTATATTGTGGTGGGAAGAAGGGCCCATGTCAGCTTGGAGGGCCATGAGGATTGCTGTTAGAGAAACCACCTCACTGAGCCAATTGTAGTGACATGGGAAGCAAATGAGTGTTGCACCGCAAATAGCCATCAGGACATCAGAGACTAGGATTTCGAGGATAAGGGGGTTAGTCATACAGGCTTGTGTGACAGCAAAAATGGACGTATGACAAAACTCCTTTATAAAATTGAGTGAGTTTATATCACTGGTTTTTTTTATAGCAAGTGACCTTTCTCCAAAATGAGATTGTGAATTATAGGGATTAGTGTTTCCATGAGGAAATTCTTTCCCAGAACTTCTTAAGACATTTATATGTTTTTCCAAGTCCCAATCCTCAGCAAAATCAGTTGAGAAATTGAGAAAATGCAGAAAAGTGTCCTATTTCTACTGTGAGAATTAAAGTAACATGGAGATGTTACTTGTTTGAAGGAATCCACAATGTCAAGTGAAATACAAGAATAAAAAGGGCTGTCTCATGGAGTAGAAGATTAAGGTTGGCATTTCTAGGAACCAGAACAAGAGTGTGTAAGAGGGAGGGAAGTCAGCTTGGGGCTGAAAGAAATTCTTTTGTAATTAAAAAGTGTGCTGTCACTGGAGTTGGAGACACCCTGCTTAGTGATGTGATGGTAGGCTGTGCTCCAACACCTTAGCAGTTACCCTGAAGGTCCCTGATAATGAGGCTACTTAATTATGAATATATCCTATCTTAGGGTGTTAGGTTTCATGGGAAAAAAAAAGGGACTAGGACACAAAATTGCCAAAGAGAATAATGAGTTCAAGATTCAGGCCTTTGGGGGAGAAAACTCTTGCCCTTTTCTATCCCATAGTAATTTTAGCAAAGAGAAGTTATAAATGGCTGCAAGATAACTTTACTGAAAAAGAGCAACCTGCTTTGTATCAATACAGCACTTTTCCTACAGCTGTGGTTTCCCACCATTCTACAGCTCATCTGTGCTTCTTTGGTCCCTCTGCTTGTGATGACGTTAACTCATCAGTCAATGGTTTTCAAGCGCTTAGTGTTACTTATTTCTTGTGGACTTGTGCTGTAACAAGCACTGCTTTTATGCAGATGAATTCAGCTGAGCTTTAGTATCTTATTTAGTAATAGCTTACATTCATCAAACACTTACTATGTGCCAGACACTGGGTTTAATGCTTTACACGTGCTATCTTATTTAACATTTACAACAATTCTATGAGATACAAACTGTTTAAAGATAAACTAAGGCATATTAAAAATTGTAAGAGCTTATTTGAGCAAAAATGGATTCAAAACAGGCAACACCCAACCGGAAGTGGTCAGAAGCGCTCCACCCACAGGAGCTAGGAGCAAGGCTTATAGAGAAGACATGGAAACAAAGCAACGAACTTATTCGATTGGCTATAGCTTAAGCACTTGCCTTATTTGGGAAAGCCAACTTGGCTATTTGTGACTGGCTGTCCCTTAGATTTTGATTTCTTAACCTCGAGGCATTACAGGCTAAGGTTTGGGTTTGTTTAAGTAGGCTACCGAGGCATTAGAACCACTTCAATGACCACCTTGTTTAACTAATTTAACAATTCTCACAATTATGTCCATTTTGCAGGTAACTACACTGAGGCCCAAGGTCACACAGCTAGAGCCATAATTCAAATCCAGGTTTATCTGATATCACAATAGTCTCTTGTCTTCCACACTGTATCGCTTCTGGTCATCCCTGCTCTTTGTTGGTGATCTTGTCTCTCTGCAGTAAAATCAGACATATCTTATGTGATGCTGTTGAAAACGTTTGAGAAGCCAGATGCAAAAACATCTATGTCAGGTTCAATTCTCATGTACACCAGAGAGTCATGCCAATAAATCCACCTTGAAAATTCCTCTAATTCTCTTATCTGCTTCAAAATGATAGACCGAAGCTGTTAAGAGATAGAACTGAGCTTAGAGATCATCCGGTCTGGCCCTTCTCAAATTTTAGCTGCATCGGAATCACCTTGAGGGCTTGTTCAAACAAGATTGATGGGCCCCAGTTCCAGAGTTTCTGATTCAGTAGCTCTGGGGTGGGGCCCTAAAATGTGCATGTCTATCAAGCTCCAGATGATGCTGCTGATCTGGGGACCACATTTTGAGGACCAATGATCTAACCCCACCTCGCTTAATTATCAGGTGAGGAAACTAAAGCCTGGCAAGCTGAAGGGGCTCATCCAAGGACACTTGATGACTAAGAAGCAGAGGCAGAATAGAATCTAGATTATTTCCTTCTCATTAGGTGGCCTCTAAAAATAACTGACAATAAAAATACCATTGCCTGGAGGAAGTAAGCTCATATACTGCCAGTGGAAGTATAAACTGACACAAGGCCTATTGAAAGTGACTAGACATATATATTAGGTACTTTTACATGTTCACACCATTTGACCTCATCATTCCAGTTTTAGCAGAATAGCCTTAGAAATAACCAGAGATGGGTAAATATTTTTGCACAACGAAATAAAATTGTTTTTTCGGGAGGGTGAGAAGAATTGGCACTAAGATTCTCCCCTTCAGAGGCTCCCAATAATAAACAGACTGTCTATGATTGCGACAGTAGGTGTCACCACTCTCCTGCCTCTGTCTACGCTTACTTTAGTCGGGCCAAGTGCTATCTACCCCTTTACGCTATCACTATTGTGCTGAGTGTTCAAGCAACTCTCTCTCTTCCAGGGGCCCGCAAATGAGCTTGGCTACTGGACAAGAAGGACAAGAAGAAGAACAAATACTGGCAATGGAGCGTGCATTTCAGCGTCCTGTCTTGTTCTCATAGACTGTGGTCCCTGCCTCTCATCCTTTTCATCAGCATTTTTTAATCTGGGTATCTTTTAATCTCCTCTCTAGAGATTGAAAACAAACAAAACACCTTGTTCTGCAAATATCACTCTAATTGTCTTACATTTAGATTAGTGTCTATTGAAATTATTAAAACAGTATTTGCAGCCTTTGTTTTGTGTGTCGCAAGTGGGTGGCTCTAAGTCTAGTTTAGGATGGTGGATGGGAGATTTCAGGGAAGGTAGTTTGGAAGGGGAGATAGAGGGAAGTGATGGGCCTTGGGGTACAATGAAGAAATATGCTGAGCACAGAAAGGGGGGAAGCATTCTAATGAATACTTCAAAATAAATTATACTGTCAAACAAGTAATGTATATACATGTTCAAGAGTTTAAACAGTATTAATGAGTCATATTGAAGGACACAATTTCTCACAACCTCTCTCCCCACATCTTTCTCCAGGCGTGAGTGTTCAACCTCTTCAGTCTCTACAGCTTGTCACCTCCAGGGCTGGAGTTAGGTTTTGTGGAGCCTGAAAGGTATTCACTCTGTGGGACTCTTTTAAGGAAAATAATTCATCTGACAGTGTGCATACATTTCCAGGCCTTCGAAGGGGCCTGGATTTGTAAGGAGCCCTGAAGCTTAAATGTCATTAGTTTTATACTTAATGGCTTTTTGGCAATCTCTATAATTCCAGATAACCTCAACCCACTTTGAAATGTGCAGACTTAGCTCACCCAAGATAATCTCTACCCCCCTTTTCCTCTATGTCTACTGATATTTGCTAGTTATACTTTTAGTTCTTTGGGGATCTTTTTATCCTTAGGTAATATACTGAAGCCTCGATTTCTACTTCTTCAAAATAGTTACATATAAAATTGGAAAAGGAATGTTCCTATTCTTCTCTCTCTCTTACCTCTCTGTCCCACCTCTGCTATCTCTGAATTTCTGTCAACCATGCTAATACTCTAAAAATATCAAACTTGACAAAATATACATTTTGCTCAGTATCTATAATTAAGTCTTCTGTGCTGTTAATGAAATGATCTTAAAGCATAAGCAGCGTTGATGACATTATGATCACATGAGTAGGAACGACTGCAGAAATACATAGCATAATTGAAACTTAGAGGAGGAAATGTGATCCTATCACACAAAGCCTGGGCTTTTAAAGCAAACTATCTCAAAAATTAAATTCAAATAAATTATCTTTCATTGCATTCCATTACTTGCTCAAAATTTTGCCATTTTTAGTTTGCTTTATATTTATATAATAACTTTCTTGTATGGATTTTTTTCTTAGTGTTTCTAAATAGCTTGCTTCTTCTTTTTTTTTTTACGGTTCTCAGGATAATAAGATGTTTCTAATGATCACTAAGCATTCCCAGCTTTTTCAACATGCTGCCTGTAACACTAAATTCACTTTCTTCTTGAAGACATTTTGCCTAGAACCCTCTGGCTTCCTATTCAAATTTTGAATGATTGCTTTTCAGGCCTGCTGCATAATAATCATTCTAAGAATTCTTTTCATAATATTTCCCTGTTAGAGAAACTGGGTCTTGACATTCATGCTTTCCTCTTTCTTGGATCCCTTTTAGGTTTTGCAAGAGTACATCCTCAAGGAACCTTTTATAGAAAGGAGGGAGGAATATTTTCTCAGGCCTTACATGTCTAAATATGTCATTGCTTTGTCTTCAGATTTGATTGATGATTTAACTGAGTATAGAATCTAAGTTCAACATCATTTTCTCTGAGAAATTTGAAGGCGTTGTATCACTCGTTTTAGCATCCAGCATTTCTGAAAAAAATTCTGATGCAGATCAGATTCTTATTCCTTTCCATACTGCCTGTTTTATTTTTTCTCCACTCTGTAGATTCTCTTAGGAACTTCTTTTTATCACTGGTGTTTAAAGACTTCAGGAGTCTATGCACAAATATGGGTATTTTTTTTCTTTCATTTGAGTTTGATATTCTATGCTACCTTCTAATAAAAAAATTAATGTCTTTCTCCATCTCAGGAGAATTTCCTTCAAAAATTAAAAAAATTATTTCCTCCCTTCTATTTTCTGTTCTTTGATTCTGGAATTTCTCTTAGATGTTTAATCTCCTGAATTAATCTTCAATGTCTCTGAATGTTTATATTCCACTTTCTTCTCTTGTCTTTTTGCTCTGAATTTTGGATGATTTCCATGAGTTTCTTTCCAGCCTTTTATTGAAAACTTTGGCCTTTATAGTTTTAAATTCAAATAAATCATTCTTGTCCTTGGATTTCATAAATTTCTCAATTTATTATAAACTTCTCTTCAGTTTTCTGAATTATCTCTGTTTTCTTCAAGGTTAATTGGCGTGTGTGCTTCTTCTCAGTCCTTCTCTGTGTGCTCTTGGTTGCCCGCCCGTGTTTGGAATAAAGGAATTCAATTGATTGATATTAGTAGCTTGTGCAGATTTCCTCTGCTGAGGCAGTCTATCTTTTGTACAGACTCCCTACTAAGTGGAAGACTGCTTCTGAGCTGTGTGCACTGGTCAGGGTCAGTCTCCTGTCACCAGGGGGGAGCTGGTAGAGTGGCCATCATCGGCCAAAATGAGGAAAGATTTGCTCTGGAACACTGCATGTACACTCACACCCTAAGCCTGCTCATTTCTAGGCAGCTCGTTTAACTTCTTCAGAGCATTTCTTGGCCTGTGGATAACTGCCACTGTCGGTTGCTCTGTACATGCAGAGGTCGGGGAAGAGGATGGAGGATGAGTAGACAGGTGGATCAGGTGTCCCATAGCAGACCTGCAATTAACACCCGGATGTATGCCCCACTTTATTTTTACTCTCTAATACCAAGCTTAGAATTTATTTGGGGTTCAACTAGGGTAGTGGGTTTCATCTCCACTCATTTCCTCCTCTCTGTTCTGGCTAAGTTTTCCCCACAATCCACCAGCTTTCTGTATTCCAGAAATTCATCGTGTCCTGTCTGCTAATGATTCTTATCCATTCCCTCCCAAATTGTTATGGATTTGCTTTATTTTCTTTTTCTTTAGTGTCATTTTGTTTTATATTGTACTTTTTAAGTGTCATTTCAATGAGATTTAGAGAAATCATGCCTTCAAAGGCCCATTTTGTCTGCTAAAGCTTTAACCTTAAAAAACAGAACTTTCCTCTGACTGGATTTAGGTCTATGTGTACATACACACACACTGCACACATATAAAAGAATGAAATAAAATGAGTCTATGAGGTAGGAGGAATGGGAAAATCAGTAGTTGCTCAATAAATACTTGGCTGATTGATCCAAATGTCTTGTCTAATAGAATACAATCGTTTTGTAATATTATATGAAAAGAGCAATGTGGAAAGTTGTTACACTCTTGGACACTAATCACCTAAGGCCTTTGCTGAAAACTCTGGGTGGTACTTTTTCTTAAATAGAGCTGATTAATGATTTCAAAGGCAGCAGAATATTCCAGTTGATGAGTTAGAACACAGCAATGTGTTCCTGATATTTAAAATGAAACAGTTATAACTACTTTCTCAGTTTTACCTATACACATGGTCATAAAAGATTTTTCAAGGTTTATTGCAAATATACCTTGTAAGTGAAGTTACATAAAGCAATAAAACGTAGTAGTCCTTGCTTTACTAGGCCACACTGGACTTTACAAAACCCTCTTTCTCTTATACAGCAGCCATTAAGCGGGGAGCCATAACTCTGTGTAATGTAATTAAATGGTAAAGGATTTTTAACATTTTTTACAGGCTTATGAAATACTATTCCCCTAGATCTTTGACATCTGAAGGTAGCAGCACGTCGGTAACTTACAATACTGAAGATTCTTTTAATTAAGCATGTGGCTTTGAATGGAGAAAAACAAGAAAAATTTTAATGGAGTATCTACCCTCTCATTTGTCCATTATCAAATGCTTTCACCTCCTTCCACGCTCCCTTTCTCCATCTGCTCTGTTGTTTTCCCAAATGTTGGTTTATTTTTGTTATCAAAAACATAAAAGAAATAGTAAGACTGTTACTGTGTTACTACCAGCCCTGGTGGTCTAGTGGTTAAAGATTTGGCGCTCTCACTGCCACATCCAGGGTTCGTCTCTGGTCAGGGAACCACACCACCCATCTGTCGGTTGTCACACTGTGGTGGCTGCATGTTGCTGTGATGCTGAAAGCTATGCCACTGGCATTTCAAATACTAGCAGGGTCATCCATGGTGGACAGGTTTCAGCGGAGCTTCCAGACTAAGACAGACTAGGAAGAAGGACCTGGCCACCCACTTCCGAAAAAAATCGGCCATGAAAACCCTATGAATAGCAGCACAGCATTGTCTGATACAGCGCCAGAAGGTAAGAAGATGGTGCAAAAAGACCAGGCAGGGTTCCGCTCTGCTGTACACATGATTGCTGGGAGCTGTAATTGACTCATGGCACTAACAACAAAAACTACGTTATTATTTTTCATGATTAATATTTATTTCTGCGTGCTACTTTTTGGCCTGGGCTAGGGAGCAGTTCACATTTTCTCACTATGTGTATCTGTGTAGGGTGAAGGCACCACCTCTTTCTTGCTGGGCCTGCTGATGACCAGGTTACCTGGTAAAACCAGACTGTGGAGCCAGATATTTCCACTTCGTGGATTGGAAGAGGACACATTCAGCCTTACATTTAAGCTGTATTCTACAATCTATATTTCACTAGAGAATTCCATGTTGGGGATTATGTAGTGCTAACCTGGATTAACAAAATTAGTATTTGTTTAATTGATAATGGATAAATGAGGGGGCAGGTACTCCATTAAGAATATAATTATACAAAGAACTATATGCTAATTAAAGTTAAATAGAAAGCAGTAGGACAAGGACTGAGGTGAAAGGGATTTGTTTTTCTTGAAGAGGTTACAGATGTCTTCTCAGTGAGTTGTATTTTGATTTGGCCCTTGAGGGATGATGCAACAAGAGCCAGACCAGGCATTGTAGGCAGAGGGAACAGTGAGTGCAAAGTCATGGAGATATGAAAGAGCAGGGCCAATTCAGAAAATGGCACAAAACTCCACATGACTAGAGAGAAGGACATGAGGAGAAGAGTGACAGGAAAGAGACGGGAGAAATGAGGAAGGTGGACTGGAGTCAGATGCTGACCATCTTTGCACTCTATGCATGCTGGACATTTCCTGTAAGTGTGGCTGGTGACTACCTAGCACATAGGCTCACCTCCTCTACCTCATCCCTGGCAACGTGGAATTGGTCATCCTACTCTTGCCCACTGAGCCTAGGCAAGGCCTTAGAAATCTTTTCAACATGACCCTCCCAGGGAATGGCTTTCAATTAAAGAGAGTTGGCACTTGTATTTGTCGTCTTTGACATTAACAATGGGGAGCCTCTAACATAACTGATCCATACGTTAGAAAAACAGCTTTGGTGAAGGAATGGACAAAAAGATGGAGCAGGAAGAGATTGGAGACCAAAGATGATAAAGGTTTGCAGTCAGATAGGGTAACTGATATAGAGTGGAAGCAACAAATTGGAGAACAAATTTAGCAGGTGGGCTCAATCCAGATTTGGCAACTAAGAGGAGGAGGAGAGAAAAAGGTGGAACCCAAGCGAAAATTCAAGGATAGCTCTAGGCTTGGACAACATCTCTATGACTTAGACAACAGGGTGGGTGGATGGTGCCTGGTTCTACATCCCCCCAGCCCACCTGTGATTTCGGCTGCGTCTGTAAACAGCTCTTGTGCATACGGTCAGCATCCTACTTCAAGTACCTGCTAAGTGCCTCTGCTTTTCTGCCTCATGGCTTTGGAAACTCCTAGCACAGAAATAGCCCAGAAATGTGGGAGAATTTATGACCTCGGCGTGAGAGGTAACATCAACCAAGAAGGAATGTGAGTTGGTGGATAAATGTCCCAGACTCCTGTCCTTTGGAGGGACAAATCTGAGGCACATTCTGTGTGCTTCCTAGGGTCCCCATGGGAGTGAACCTCGGCTGCCTGTGGTAGTAATCAGATCAATAGCACACCCTTCACTGGTCTCGCCTCTTTTCCTGGTTTTTCTCCATTCTGCACTCCTACTTCTGGGATGACCCTTCAAATAAGCCCCTTGCACCCAAGTCCTTGTTTCATGCTGTGCTTCTGGGTCATCCAAATAAAGAATGTGGATGAAAATGCTTTTATTTGAAAGGGATGGGGACTTCAGGAGAAGGCTGGGACTTGTGAAGAGGAAAATAAAGCAGTTAGTTTGGGAAATGTTAAATGTGAAGTTCTTGTGGTGATTCCAAGCATTAAGGCACAGAGAATGGCATGTCGCCAGCTCTCAGTAATTATGTGATAAACAGATAGTAGTTAAAGTCTGAGAGTAGATGAGCTCTTATGTCAAAAGCTAATTCATCCTGAAAAGAGACCAAAGGCATAGACTAATGCTCCCAGAGAGGTTTATGGAGCCTGATTCTCTGTTTGCTCTTTGCACACTAATTGGCAAATTTATAGGGTTGGCAAGATGGCAAGTTTATGGATAAAGAGAAATTATATTTTGCTAGTAAATGTCATCTGTGTTGTATTTGAGTTGCTTTTTTTTTCTTTGAAGAAAGTTAAGCTTAAGAAGAAAAGTTTAAAATTACAGGAAATAATTTGCAGATTGATGGCATTTGTGGAGACTTTTGAAAGACCAAGAGAGTGGAGGTAGGACCTGCTGCCCCTCTTCCCATTCAATGGCTGTCATTGGCTCATTGAGGAGAATAGTTTCAGTATTTTGCTGAGCTGATGTGAGGTGCAGCTTATGAGTAAGCACCTTTGTTTACAAGGCTGTGCTGTAAACTACATTAGCCACTAGCCACATGTGGCTATTGAGGACTTGAAATGTGGCTAGTGCACAGAGAAATGTTTTATTTTATTTTAATTAATGTTAACAAAAGAAGCTGAAGTCATGTAAAATACTTTTCCATGAAACACAACTTTGTTTTGGGAGGATTATAATTCACTTTGTTGAAAATTCATTATCTGAATGGCTACTTCTAAGGCTTAGTAAAAAATAAAAGAATGTAAAATGTCTCATTAATAATTTTAATAGCTTTATTGGGGTATAATTGATATATTTATACCTGCATATTTTTAATGTATATAATTTGATGAGTTTGGACATAGGCACACAAACCATCACCACAATCGGAGGTATCCATCACCTCCAAAAAGTTCCTTGTATGCCCCCTTTTTTGTGTAGTAAGAACACTTAACATTAGATCCACCCTCTTAACAAATTTTTAAGTGCACAATGCAGTATTATTGACTATAGGCCCTATGCTGTACAGCAGATCTCTAGAACTAACTCATCTGGCTAATTTTTTTTTTCTTTTTTTGCTGAAGGAGATTCACCCTGAGCTAACATCTGTGCCAATCTTCCTCTATTTTGTATGTGGGTTGCTGCCAGAGTATGGCTGCCAACGCGTGATGTAGGTCCGCACCCAGGAACCTAACCCAGGTCATGAAGCAGAGCACACCAAACTTAACCACTAGGCAATGGGGCTGACCCTCATCTGGCTAATTTTTATGTAGTATTTTGCCGTGAGAATGTTCTGTATATGTTGGATTAAATAAAATTATATTATTTAAAATAACTTCACGTTATTTTTTTAAATGTAGCTATTGGAAAATATAATTATATATGTGCCTAACACTATATTTCTATTGACAATGCTGGTATCAAGTGTCCTAAAGCATAAGCCATAAGATCTCAGTTAACGGAGGCCTCTTCTGGGCGTGAGGATTATGAGTGGGTCTCCCCCTCAGCAGCCTCTCCTTGGCCTTATGCTTCTCATGTACCTATTACTGCTGACATCCCTTAACACTTTGGGGACTGAGAACAAATGCACAAGTCCCATAACAAAGGAAAAGTTTTCTAGGCTTTAGTTTAGTTTTGTTTTGAATTTTGACCCAGACTTTGGCTCTTTCACATATTTGTCAGTTTGTTTGTTTTATTAAGGCTTTGTCTGCTGGATTTTCTTTCAAAATGGCAAGAAGAGGGTGAGGGTGGGACCTGAGAAGGAAACAAAACAAAACAAAACCCCTTGGCCTCACTGAGAACTGAGTGAGGGTGTGGCTGGAACCGAACTGGCACCTACTCCTGGAGCCCGGAGACCAGGGATCAGGTGGAGGACAGCCTGGGGTGGAGGCCTAGATAATCGGTGAGGGGAGAGTGCTAAGCCAGAGGAGCAATGTTCTCGAGTCGGGGTCCAAGAGAGAAGATGAGGCCAAAAGCAGCTGGTGCCAGAAAATCACAATAGAAGCAAGGGCAAATCGAATGGTGAAAGTCTCATAAATGAGCTGCTAGAGAAAACACAAGGATGAGGGGCAAGCCAGATGGAGGGTGGGGAGGACGGTGGCAGGGGTGTAGTCAGAGGTGTCATCCCACTGTCCACATCATTCTTGCCGGATGAGATGGCTTCACTGCACAGCCCTTGTCTGGGACACTCCAGCTGCCCAGCTGCTGACAAATGTGTTTACTTCCCCGGCCCTAGTACTTAAAGCAAAATCTATCGGGCTCTCTTCACACTGATTGGTATTGTTGAGTGTTTTTGGCTCCTCTACATATATCACACAAAAGGCTAACTTATTTGTTTGTTTCTCTGCCCTACTAGGCTGGAACCAACTCACTCCTCTCTCTGTTGCCAGTGTCCAGCGCAGTTAGAAGCTATAAACAAGCAGTAGGTGTGGTGGGCAGTGGACGTGGCATTGAATTAGGAAACAACATTACTCAAGGATTCGTAAATCCCAGTAATTTTTTAAAAAGTTCCCCAAAATTCCTTTTGCAATGACATGCAGATATTTAAATATTCATATGCATACATGTATTGAAAACCAATATGTGAAATAACGCCCCCATTTTGGTGTCGGTCTAGGCGAGGGGACACCACTTTTGGGATGGGTTGGAGAAGCTGTTTTCAAGAGCTGTTCTTTGCAGCTGGATGGTTCACTAATTCGATGGAGCTAAAAGTCTCCCAAAGAAGTGAATTGTCCTCACGGAAATGGCTGAGAGAAACACACCAAGTTTCTTGGCATGATGCGGCAAGGCAGGCTGCAATAGATTAGCTCTGCCCTTAACAACAAGTTTTACTGGGCCGATGAGAGATGTTATGGAAACGTATCAAGGGAAAGAGGACTCCAGCTTCAGCTGGCCAGCAGACCATTGGGTAATCACTGCAATGAAAATACTGAACCAGCACCAAGACTCACAAAGCAGCTTATTATAAGGATTTAATATACAGTATTATGGAGAATCTGGACAGCTCTTGTAATGGGATACGGAGTCTTGCTCTTCTCAGTCCCTGGTTCAAATTTGGATTAAGTCCATTTCAACTAGAATTAGTTGCCATTTGAGACAAGTTGGAGGCCTTGGCAAAACAAGTTGGTCATCTCATCCCAGCTACCAGGAGAGCTGATCTCACACTCGGCTACCTCCCAAAAGTCAAAAATCCTAACGGGTGCACATCATTGTGCTACAGGTTTCCTTTCACAGCAGAGACAGGAGTCCCACCAACATTATTTTAAAGATACTCCAATCACAAGCTTTAGTTTTGTGACCAGAAGGGCCCTCATTCGGTCATTCAGTCCTGGAGATTCAGGATTGCAAAGATTAAAAAAAGAACTCTTCTAAGGCAAGTTTAATTCTTCAGTCAGACTTCTCTTAAGAAAGCAACATGGCGGTTTGATAACTGTAAGCCACCGTAGATATCAGGAGGCTATTTCTCGGGGGCCAAGTCTGCCCTGTGTTCCAGTCCCATTGAGGATTCCAGGGAAGGCGTCTTCCAGGACCACATGCATTCGTGAATGCCCACTTTCTCTGCAACCTGCTCTACCCTTGCTTGTCCATCTCTAACCTATCAAATGGCTGAGTTTGTGCAACAACAAGAATAAATTTGTCAGCAAAGCCTTTCTATCTGTCTTCATCTATGAAGAAGGTAGTTGTCTGCCAGCTGCACCCTGCATTGCTACATCCTTGTTTCACAGGTTAGGAAATAAGATTATCAAAAAAGTGCCTGTGTGCATCATGGTGCCAAAGGATGCTGAACTCCTGGAGGGCTTCTGAACACTGAGGCCCTCTGAACATCATTGTCAAGTCCACAGTCCAGTAGCTGCTCCTGTCATTGATTCAGACTCTTTCCTCCACTGCCTCAGGCAGAAGAATGAAGTTGCAGGTAGAGCTGGAGAAAAGGCTGATGTTCCTAAAACTTGCAGGCTTCCTCTGCCCACCCTTCTGGGTTTCCCTCATTCAGTGCCACCGTTTGGCATCTTGAGACTCTTTCTTGCGGCTCTAGCTCCATAGCATATCTTTTATGCACTGATTACAAAAGTCCTCTCTGAGTGCCATGTTCCAGTAAACCAAAATCTAGATTGATACATGCTTTCAGGAGTGTGCAGCCTGAAAATTACACAGAGGTGGGCAGTCACACCGGCTATACCCCTTCAAGTGTCTGGGTTTCTCTACAATCTGTCATCTACTCAAATTAGAGTCATTAAAACAGGAAAAGAGAAGATTTGAAAGCGCCTCTACTCTACCTAAACAAGTAACCATTTAGCGGCAGAGCCACAAAAATTGTCAGTTGAGGGACACCATCAAAGGCATTCTTAAACGTGGGAGAGGAGGGACAGAACAGTTCTCTGTCTGGCCCTTGATCTTGAGATCTTGTTCATTTTTCTTCACAAACCAACCAGAAATGAAATTCGTAGATAAAACAACCGATCATTCTTCATGAATCCAAAAAGTCAACACACTGTCCTAACATAAAGGAGTAATAAAAAGAAAGGAATTTACATTTTAAAATACATTTAAATGTGCCTATATGTTCCATCTTCATGACTGAATCAGCTCTCAGTGTAACCTGAGAGAGTTGTGTTTTATTGGCAGCATTGCCACCAGTGGCATGCTCTTATGAAACCATAGACAGTGCTCATAACTCTGAAAGAAACAAAATGCAGTCTTCCACATTAGCTGCATTCCTTGAACATTCAGTACATGTTCAAGCTGTACAAAGGATACTTTGTGTAGATCTGTAAAACAGAGTTTTAGAGTCTACTATTGGCTACTTACAGTTTTTTCACCTTTGTGAATGTCCAGCAAGGACTCAAGGGTCACGAAGGATGCGGGGCAATTCCGTGTATCGCGGGGACTGGGCAGTGCAGTACAGGACATCCAGTGACCTTGCTCCTGATACCTGAAGGTCAACAGCTTCCCTCCAGCATTGCAACAACCCAAAACATCCCCAGCACTTTCCAGACTACCCTCGCCAAGAACCACTGAGCTAGAATGTCAATCTGGGGATTTGGTTCCTGGTGAAGCTCTGTGGTGCATTCCTCATAATTTACTGTAGATACTTGTTCAATGTCTGTCACAACCACCATATTATAAGCTTGGAGAGAGCCAGGGCTATGCCTGTCTTGATTATGACTGCATCACCTGACATGGATGAGACAATAAATATTTGTTGAATGAATCAATGAGGAGGTGAATGAACAGATGAGTACCCTACAGTCATCTGACCTGCATTAGTTTATAAGCACAGGCTAAGTCTATGTTGCAATGCTTAAAGAAACTTGCCTTTAAAGATTTTACTTTAGGATTAGTGTCTACTTACACTAGGTTTAGATGTGCAAGCCCCATGGCATTTCACGATCATAAGAACACTCCTAGCTCCATATCTTAAGTGTCGGGGTGATTTCTTGGGTCAGAATAAGGAAGCTTTGTCCCAGAGAGCCAATATTTAGAGGAAGCAAAGGATGGCCTCAGAGGTCTAAAATCTTTGTCTTTTTCTGCCTGTTCCTTTTCTTTGTGGCTGCATTTAGTGCTCTCTGCCGGGAGTCCTGCAGTGGCTGGTCACATCTTGGGGAAGATCTCATGTCATGTGTCACATTTGGATCCCAGCTTTGTTGGACGAGGAGTCAGGAAGTCTGGCTTTTCATCCCAGTTTTCTCATTAACTAGCTGTGTGACCTTAGGAAAGTTACTTCACTTCTCTAAGTCTCTGTTTCCTTGTTTATAAAATGAAAGGATGGGACTAAAAGTTTCTGACTGTTCTTTCCAGCTCTAATATTTAACATTTCAGTGATATTTCATAACTGGGAATAAACAGGGACAGGTAGGTAGGCTCGAAGTTGTGAAAAAGCTAGAACAGTTTAAAAAAAGAAGGCAATGGTTGGAAACTGAGCTTTGCCTAGTTAAGTGACAGAATATCCTTGGAACGTCACAGACGAAAAAGAAGGAAAATAAGTCTGTTTAGATTGTACGGTTTCTGTAAAGTGAACCTAACTAATTTCACTCTCTGTTGCAAAAAGTTTTATATTTCCTTTTACATTAGCTGGCAGGTCTGGGGCATGACATATTTTTATTTTCCTTTACTTTCAGTGCTCAACGTAGGTCCTAAAACTGCAAAATAGGCACCACATTATGATGGTGGCCGCTACCTATCAGAAATGAGAATCCAAATATCTCAATGTTCATCCCTGCAAATAATTCTCTCCCTTACAGAATCCTTGAAACTCTGAGCTTCAAGTTAAAGATCAGTTCCTCTAAACTCTACCTTATTTAGGCCTAAGCACACGCGAGATTAATACTGAGATTTTAAAGAGCTGTAATTTGGGGGTTCTAAGATCATCTTATGGTTAGCCTATGAAATCAGGGAATTGCTTTTTCTGGAGAGAAAGGAATTGACATGCATTCATGTGGCTACAGGATCTTATTTTAACAGTAGTCAGCCTCCCGCCAGTGTTGCCTTTAGAAGGGTTTTATCACCTGCATTGAGGTGCGGTGCCAGGTGGTGAACACGTGTCATTCTGTCCAGCTGTACTGGGGGACAGAAGCATCTCAATGGCCCCCTTTGGCACCAGGTGGGCCCACTCCTCAAAGCATCTCCAGGTATCTGTTGATCAGCTTTCCTCCCAGGTCCTCAGGAATATGGGGTCTGCATGAGAACTGTGCGTCCGTGGCAGGGAGGAAAGTCTAGCATACATTAACAAGCTTTACCACACAACGTGCAGCCAGACTTCTTGTACTGAAGAGATAAAGGAAGGACAGAAAGTGTTGCAATTTTTCAGCTTTCTGTACCCACCTGCCATAGGATCCTGAGGTGAGCAAATGGCAGAGAATTCCATATGGAAACTTTATCATTCTTCAGTGACTTGAAATTGGGCATGAGAGGGAGAGATACAATAGCATTGTGTGTGTGTGTGTGTGTGTGTGTGTGTGTGTATTGGCAGGGCCCAGGCTTTTGGACGGCACCACTCACCCCAAACTCCAAGAGCATGATGCCAAACTGCGAGTACTTTAATACGGAGCAACATAGGATGCGATTTAAAAGCCCCAGGCTAGATTCTTCTTCACCTTTAATGCAGAGCTCACATTCCACTGATTGTCAGAGACTTGGGTTACTTCCACTCTAGGTTATAAGTGGTTAGAGGAGAAGGACATGGCGGGAATCATATGGAATGTGCATCAAATAGGCCTTTCCTGCAAGTCCTCAAAAAAATGGAATGAACTGACGGCTAAGACCCCTGCAGGGCTAAAGCAACAGCCTTGTCTCTCCCCATTAAAGTCTTTAAAAGCTTAACATAGTTTTCACTTTCAACATTAATTCAAATCTAAAAGTCTCTTCCCTTCCCCCTCCTTGAATTGGCTGCTCCAGGAGCTTCTTCCCTGCTATTATTAGTGGATAATTGCTTAACATTTTCTAGAGGTAATTAACCTTGCCTTTGAAATGAAAGAAATCCCTAAATTGAGCAATCTGATGAAAGCCATTCTTTCATGTAATTTAGTTTCATTAGCCAATACCAGCCATTAAGTACATCAATTTCTAGCTCAAAGGCAGTGCTGAAGAATAAGCAGTGGCAATATTTTAAAGAAAAAAACTCAAGGTCTTAACACTGTCAATCTCAATATCTTCAGAACAGGGTTCCCCAAGGGGCAGTCTGATTGCAAGAGGCCAGTGGTTCTGTTCGAGCTCCACAGAGTGACCTTGACAGAGGGCATCTGTGTGGAGGAGTCCGTGTCAAGCTGACAGCAAGCTTGCATGTCTACCTGAAGCCTCTGGAAATTCACCAAGGACTTACAATTCTGTGTTAAAAATTAATTTCTCTTAACATTTTGAGAAAAACAAATCTGTCATATTACAAAGAGCTCTGACATTCTACACACAGCTTGTCAATCCCCGCCACATTTGTATGCCCGTTTTGTAATTAACTAGGAGGGCCTCTCCTTTAAGACCATACGTTTTGGGGTTGTGAGATCCCACACACAACAGGTTCCTTCCCCTGCCTCCACTTAAGGCTGTGCCCAACTGATTTCAGACTGACAGATATCAGAATTTTCCTTTTGCTAAGAGAAAGATTTCCAAGATGGAGACTAAACATCCCTTGGTATCTCGTTCCAAAGGTTGGGAAAGTTCTGTGCCAGCAAACCACTTTGTGGTTGCATTAGACACTCTCTGTCGTCCTGCGGTTAGCTGGAAGTCCGTTTACCGCAGGCCTTTTATCACCCAGCGGCTGCATTTAGCTTTCTGGGTGACCCTGGCCCACACCCCAAACCAGAGGAAGGTCCTGAGGGGCTTTTTAAGGACCATCCAGAAACCCTCAGAGATGCAGGAGTCCATGCCAGATCTACAGAAACACAGAAGATTAAAAAAAAAAAAAAAAAAAAAAGGCATGATGATCACTTTGGCGCCCTCTAGGGGCAATTTGTTGCCATCTTGTTGATTGTGAAATAGTACATTTGGGGAATCTCATGTCAGTATGGAGACAAGCATCTTGTTAGCGATTTCCTCATATGGCTTACCAGTACACTTTTCTACATTCTTTTTGTTGATTATTTTACATGACCACAGGATCCCTTTTCTCATGGAAACTTCATCATAAAATCCTGTACCGAGGAAAAAAAAACCAACAACAACAAAATTAAAGCCAGAGATTTTGATTTTGTCTATCCGTTCTGTTTATTTTGATGCAAGCAATGAAGGCAGCTATTCAGGCATCATTTTTAAATGTTTCCCATTCACAGACATGTGATTCAAGTTGGTTTTATTCCCCTTTAACAGATGAGGGAAGTCAGATATGATGCATCATATTTAAGAGGACGGTGTTGAGAGTCTGTCTGGCTAAAATTCCCAGCACCGCTACTTACTATCTTTGGGTAAGTTACTTAACCTTTCTGTGCCTCAGTTTCCTCAAGTATATAATGGGTCAAAAAAGCATCTTCCTCATAAGACTGCTATGAGGATGAACTGAAATAATGCCCACGAAGCAAGTCATCATCTTTCACATGTATCCAGTGTTTCTAGGCGCTTAAGGCAGGAGAGTGAGGAAGACTCAGGAATCACATAACAAAAACCCACCTCCTGGGTTGGTGAAAGCATTAAATTAGTTCATGAAGGCAAAACACTAGAATAACGCTCAGCACCTAGGAAACACTAGAAATTGTTTGCTCTTGTTGTTTTCTTTGTTATTAGCTCCATTTTATAGCCGGGCAAACTAAAGCATACAGAGGTTAAGTACCTTGCTCAGGAAACAGACAATCGGTAAGCAGTGGAGTCAGGAATCCATCTGACTATGTGGCCCACGTTCTTTACCAGTATGCTCTCTCTGTGTATAGGAACTGTTACTGTCAGTATTATTTTGACAGAAGAGATAAGTTTCAAGCAGGCTTGCTGTCACCTTACCAAAAAGAAGTTTCTAATTCATCAACCTGTAAAGTGCCCATGCTGTAGCATGAGCTGACTTACACTAAGACGCTAAAAATTGAACCATCCGTTATCTAGTCTTCCGGTGGCAGGGGGCAGAAATCCTCAACTCGTTTTATAGTAAGAGTCTATTTTCCTCTTGCTAAAATCTTTGAGTTGTCCTGGGAAAGAGGAGACAGTTTATAAGGAATTTAAAGAGACAATCTCCAGAGGAGAGGAGAAAGTGTTCTGAGGGAGTCTTCCTGCCGAGGTGAACTGAATCTAATGCCCTGGTACCCTCCGACCTTTCTCTAGAAAAGGCTCCAGGCCACTCCACTTTCTGACTGATAGATCCGGAATGTCTAGCACAGAGTATGTTTCCTGCTCATCTGAAAAGTGTCCTCAGAATTTTTATAATTTCTATTGAACTTGGATAAGGACATTTGTTAGGGTGTTCCTGATGTGGTGATAGTCAATGTGCTCCCTGACGTATGGTTTTCTTCAGCTATCTTTGTTAGCCTGTTACCGGCTCTGCTATCTAAGCTCCTAAACCTCAGTCTTCTCAAGGCAAGGATTTCCCATTGATCTTAGCTTCCAAAACCAGACTTCCAGTGGGGCAAAGAAGCACTTATCACCAGGCCATTACCGTTGGCGAAAAGTCTCCTGCTCTTCTGCTTCCTGCCGACAACTGCTGAGGCAATGGAAACTCAAGTCCTGAGGTCATCTTATTTTCTCTGAGGGCAGAGCTAAAAGGAGATAGTTTGTTGTTTTAGGGAAGACGCTCACTCCTTAGACATTTTCTAGCTATTGTACAGGAAAAAAAACTGTATTGGAAAACACTATGTTTCTCTGATGTTGAGGTGTAAAAAGAACATGTATTTAAGAGGTGTTCTTGAGATGTATGCCTACCTTTGAGTTCAATCTGGCCATGAGACCTCCTAGGAAATTTTCCTGTCCCGTATTTAGGCAAGGTAATAAAATACTTCGCTGTTGGTTTCTTCTTTTATTCACAGGCTATATTAAAAGGAGAGCGAGCGGCCCATTGGTACTGAAGTAAAATCACCTGAAAAAAAAATTCTCCTTGGAAGGGCTGTCTAGGTAAGAGGAAGACGTTCTCAGGTTGAATATTAGTCTTGAAGACTTCCCACTGTCTGAAAGTCATCACTGGTAGATAATCAGTGTTAATAGTAGAAGCAATGAGACAACAATGGTAATGCCACTTATGCTGGCATTTATACTGGTCTTTACTGTGAAAGTTCAAGTGCTGTATGTCAGGACTTAGGTCGTCTCTCAGGTGTATTATTATTCCCATTAATGGAAGGAAGAACTGAATTTGCAAATGTATCTGTCTCACTAAAGGGCCCAGAATAAGTCACTCAGTGGAAACAGAAGAAAACTCAAAGTTCTCTCAGTATTCAGTACTGTACCTTTTAATATATGCCATAATTCCAAGGATGGGGTTGATAAATACGGCAAGGATGCATGAATTAGTATATTAGCGATACACTAATATTGGAGCGGGGATGTATGATATTAGTATATTCGCTCATTCATTCCGTATTCAGTGAGTCTTCATTACATGGAGGTATTGCTCTGGGCAGTGGGGAGTAAAGTCCCTAATCTCATAGAGTTTACATTCTGGTGGGGAGAGACAGAAAATAAATCAAAATAAGATATCAAGTGGAGGGGCTGGCCCGGTGGCATAGCAGTTAAGTTCCCACTCCACTTCAGCTGCCCAGGGTTCGCAGGTTCGGATGCTGGGCACAGACACACACACTGCTTATCAAGCCATGCTGTGGTGGCATCCCACATAAAGTAGAGGAAGATGGGCATGGATGTTAGCCCAGGGCCAGTCTTCCTCAGAAAAAAGAGGAGGATTGGCAACGGATGTTAGCTCACGGCTAGTCTTCCTCACACCCCCCAAAAAGATTTGAAGTGCAGATAAATGCTGTGGGAAAAATAAAGCAAAGGAAGGGGGCTAGGGAAGGCTGAGCTTGAACACAGGGTGTTATTTTCCATAGCATGGTCAAAGAAAGCCTCCACAAGAATGGTGCATTTGAGCAGGTATCAGAAGGAAGCTAGGGTTCAGTGAGAATTGTTAAATTTTCAAAATTTATAGAAACGTTATAATTTTCAAAAAGTCAAAAAATGAGTCTCATATAAATAGAAACTGAACATATGTCAAAGATTTATTCTACTCAGTAATTAATAGCAGAATCGATAAGATGTTAAGACTATTTCAAAGGGCATTTAAGGATCTAGTATTTATAGGAAATTTAATAATGGAGTGTCCAACTAAGAAAGAATGCTAGAATAGAGACAAAACTGGTTGATGTCCTACAGGGCAATAAACTATATTCTTGGAGGTTATGTTTTCTAATGGACAAAAATTGTTTGGATCTCTCCTGGAAAAAAAAATCTATAAATTTAGTAACTTCACTAAATCTGGGACTTTTAATCAATAGTAGACAGTGAGTCAAATAGAGTAGATTCCTTGCATGAGTCTATTAAACAGCGTACCCATAGAACATTGAAAAGACATACTGCTCACCTTTTCCTTTATTTTCAAGTTTTGCTTTTTCTTTCTTTCTTTTTTTCAACAGAGTCATGCAGATAGCTGGAAGAACAATATTCCAGGCAGAGAGAATATGAGTGAGTCAGTCCATTTCCCTCCACCGGAGGAGGAGCCAAGCGCCGCCCTCCCCATACAAACTCACAAATTCACCTGGACCTTATTACGAAGTTTGGTGCAAGTACATAGCTGGGGGTAATCTGGAGAAGCTAGAAGATTTATATTGTACAGAGAATGGGAATTGAAGTTGGGAGTTGAGAGTGGGGGAGAGTTTAAGAAGATAATAGAGAGTGGTGAATATGAAAAGAGGTGAAGATAGAGGAGAATGTTTGTACAATGTTTTGCTACTTTTCTATGGCATGAATATGTACTTCCCCTACCCCAGCCCCATCTTTGACTGTTTCCTGAGAGACTGAATAAAGATATGAATTCGTTTCAGTTACTTTTTGGTTGCTTGTTGGACTGTGTTCTATATGAGTTGGGATCATGATGCTTCAGGGCCTCATGTCTGCCTAACACAAGAAAATCCGGTGCATTAGGGTATTGCAGCATGGAAACACTCTCACTGGAAGCTGAGGCGGAAAGGAAATGGGAACATTTCACAAGTCTGGAGCGTTACAGGAGTGTCCCGCTTCAGGGAAAAGTGCATCGCCCCTCCTCCCACTGATTAGAACTGGGGCTCCCTTTGCTCCCTCCACCATCCCTTCACCCACCCTCTAGCATCCACCCTAGTTGAGGTTGTCAAAGCCTTACTCGTGAGGCTGCCTGCACAAAGCCTGCACTTCAGTCCCCATCTCCCTTCTTTCTTTGCTTGCTCCAGGCTGAGAATTAACCTCTGTCTTCCAAAAAACTTCCTCTTCCCACTCTTCAAGTTCCATAAAAATTCCCATGCACGCCCTCATGATATCTACCACCTAGGGAATCAAGTATCTCCAAACTTTCAACTCGGCCGACTAGGTAATGAGACCAGAACTCACAGAGGTCCTTCAGGAAAAGGAACAGGTATGGGTGTAGGGAGAAATTTTTCAGTGCAGTTTATAGTCCCTCTAGGATATCCAAATAGCTGTTCAGTAAGCAATTTCTCTTTTCTCCCATCACACCCTTTTACTGAGGAATGAAGTTAAGACAGAACAGTCTGGGCTTCAGACACCAGACAAGAATCTGACGGAAGAGGAAGACAACAGTATCAATGGACACTCTTTCCCCCAGCCAAGAAGGATAATATGTGGAGGAGGTGAGGCAGTTGGGGGAGAAAAGAGAGTTTGTGACCCCAAATTCTTTGCTTTAAGAAAGAGGCTCTTGCTTCCAAATGTTTTCTTCATACTGCCTGAAACCAGAGATTCATTTGGGTTAATATTCAAATATCCCAAATGATTAAGGAGAGACACCATCATTCTTTCATCCCTTCCTACAAATTGATTTAATAAACACTTGTTTACTTCCTGTTTTATCAAGGTTTTTGAGAGGGTGGGACCAGAACCACACTTTTGGGATGATTGATTATAGGAACAATTGCAGGCGGTTGGGGTGAACAGTAAATGAAGAGGAAAGGTTGCTGACCACTTTTGTTCTGGTCTCAATGCAGTCATGATGCCAAAGGAATGCCAGGCCGGTGGTGTGGACCTTGCCCCTGAGCCCTGTCCTCAGGCATTACCCCCAGTGTTTCCAAAGTTCCAGGCTCAAGGTTCTTTTATCTAGAGTCCCTGGCTATCAACTCCAAATAAGTCCTAGATGTTGGTAAAAGCCAAATAAATGCCCATGTACATCCTCCTATTTATCCTGGGGGATGTCTTCAAATTTCATCCACTCTGTTTAAGCATTCTGTTCTCTCTCTCATCTTCAAGGTCAAGAATTTGCTTCCTGATTGCTGAGAAAGGCCAGATTTCTCCTAGAAGGAAATATCTTTGTTGGAGAAGTCTGTGTTGGATTATTCTGTCTGTTAGCAACAGAACCAGAAGATAATGAGGACTATTTGACAGAGACTAGCATTGACAAATGCTACACATTTTTGAACTCATTTCAAAGGACAAACTCCTATTTCATTTCATTTTGTAAGGCTCTGAATAACTTATAGACAATTTAATTGCCTGTATTTGGGGTAGAGAATTCCTAAAATGCTGAGTATAATATTTGGATTTAAAGAAAAAGACACCATAATAGAGGCCATTGTTCAAGTAAGTAGAGACAGGTTCGTGTATTTCAAACCTTGGATAAAATATAAAGAAGATCATTGAGCTCTAATTTGAAAGAATTCCACTGAAAGACTCAGAAAACAATCCACTGTGAGAATATGAGACAGAATTATAATATTTACTGGACAGTTGTTTGCTAAGAAGCATTTATTTTATATCACTTCTTAACAAGACCCAACTGTCAAACTGTTTAAATTCCATTGGAAAAATTTGGATTATCACAAAAGTGTTTACTCTTCTATCCTTCCATATATATTGGATTACTCATGGAAGACAATGGAAAGAATCTGAGAAATGCTGGTTTTAGCAGTGGCTCAGACTGCATTTCAGAAATATTATAGACTATGTAAACAAATGCAACATTTAGACGTGTATTAACATACCTGCAATACTACTGGTGCAATGTAAGGCATAAAGAAATGGAAAATTCCACCTCTATCAGTAGAGACTATCCTTTGGAAGATGATAGTACACATTAAACATTCTTCCCATATAATGACCATGCTTGCATAGGAAAAAAAGAATCATCTTTATTTTGTTTTGCTAAATACTATTAACTCCAAGCGGCTATGACTCAGAACCCATGCAACAATATATGCCCTTTTAAAGTCATTCTGGAACTACAGAATTATCACCTATGAAGATATTGTAGTCATCCAGATCCTAGGTCTTTCACTGAATGTACTGTCATTAAGAGTGTGTTTAGAACAAAGCTGAACTTTTTCTTGGTATTAAAATCACTTTTGATTATTCATTCTAATACCGAATGGGCATTTCCACCTTTTTGCCTGTAATGTCTGAGTTCCGGGGACATAGGTAGCTTATAATGATGCAGTTCCTAGCCGCATGAGGATCACCTGGAGGGTTTGTAATAACAGATTGCTGGGCCCCGCCCCCAAGGGTTCTGATTCAGTACAACTGGGGTGGGGCAGAGACTGCGTTCCTACCAAGTTCTGTGTGATCCTGATGCTGCTTTCCTGGGGACCACACTTTGAGAACCACTGCAATAAAGGAATGGGAGTGGGCAGGGGGTGCTAAAAGGCAATTTTTGGAAAAAAATATTTACATGTGGGGCAGGCCAGTCTTGTGCAAAATGATAAGAAGTCTAAGTTTTCCCCAAAGGCTCGGCCTCTCCGTGACCTCACACCTCCACACACAGCCCTCTGCCTCCTGTTTTCCCATTCTCTCTTTCCTGCCTCCAGTTCTCGAAAGTGCCCACAGCTCTTGCTTTCTTAACTTACCCCCAAAAGTAAATTAATCAGAGCAGTTATTCCTCTCAGGGACCTTTGCATTGTAACATGGGTCAAGACTTTATACCCAATGAATGAAATTCAAACAATGAAAAGGCATGAATTTTAAATGGGAAAAACTTTTGTTGCATTTCCGCTCTATCACCTATGTTACACCGGAGTAATCTAGACATTGAATCTCTTCATGTTGCTGTCTTGCTCAATTCTTCAAAGACTGTCCTTCTCCTACAGACAAATTTTAAATGCTTAGCAAGACTTCCGGGCCTTTCCATATATGCCGCTTTCCTACCTGTGCAGCCTCATCAGCCACCTCTCCCTCCTCCCACTTTAAATACGACAATACTGACCTATTTCAGATCCTCTGAAAATGTCCTATTCTCAGGATCAGCTACATAATTTTTGGGACCCAGTGAAATATGCAAATGCAGGGCCCTTTGATCAAAATATATTAAAGAATTTCAAGACAGCAACAGCAGAGACGTCATTCAAGTACAGGAGCTTCTAAGCATGGACCCTTTGTGACTACAGGTCACACACCCATGAAGTGATCCTGACCATTTAGACAATGACGCCAAAGTCCCTTGGCACTTGTCTTGGGGTATCACAAAGAAACCAGTCAAAATTTTTCATTTCCCTTTGCTCTGAATTACTAACTTTAGACATGTTGAACTTCAAATGCATGAAAGCACCTAAGTTTCACCATGCATTTGTTCATTTTCCAGGAAAATTGTTGCATAGCCAGAGAGAGCGACACAGTACCTTGACCCTGGCACCACCTATTCTCCTGACACCACTTTCACAGTCTCTTCCTCTATGGTACCTCCACAAGTTACTCTTCCCCCCTCCTGAAATGCTGTTCACCTGTTTCTCATCTGATAAACTCCCACTCAACCATCTGCTCAGCCCAGGCTCCTCCTCTGCTGTGAGGCCTTTCCTGACACCCCAGGACACACCTAGGCACATGGTACACTTACACTTTAGTGGTTAGTTTACTAAGTTTTAGTCTCATTTCCATGAACATCTTATTCACTAGACTCCAAGCTATTCCATGGCATCAATAGTGCCGCCTTCTTTTTATCTGCAGAATCTGGAATGCCTGACCTGAAGGGGGGACTCAAAAATGCTTGTTAAATAAAAGGATGGGTCATGCATTCTATCATTTTTTACTAATTCAAAAACAATTTCTTGGTAGAAAAAGCATTTCTAAAGCCAAGAGATAGCTTAAATGTGATTCAGTCTTCTGGAATTACTAGGTGAGGTTGTCCACTTACTTCTAGTTCCCACAAAGAGAGGACACTCAGGGGCAGGAACTGAACTCCTTGGTCTCTCAAACCTAATCTAAGTGATGTGACCCCTAGAGAAATGTTCAGTCCTGCTCAGTGGAGGAATCTAAGACATGGTAGAGTTTGGGAGAATCGTCATGAATGCCTTTCCTAGACTAGGTTCATATGGGAACTTTTATCCTTAGTTCAACTATCAGAAACTGTTTGAGGTCTACAGTCAATTTTCCAGGGCTGATGATCTAGTCTATGGTTGATTTAGAGCCTTTGCCTCTGCTCCTTCTTCATGACTTCTGACTCTTCTCACTGTTGCTCCACCATGGGTGGGTGGGGAAATACCTTACGAGCTGAAATTCAAACCAATAAAGTCTGCTTTTTGTAAATTTATGGTTTATCTATGAATTTAACATACCCAGGCTATCTTCATCCCTGGCTGACACATAAAATTTGAGCATTGGCAGGATATCATATTTACTTAGGTATTTTTCTCCAACTTTTGTATACTATTCTGGGCACATTTTGAGAGAAAATCCAGGAAGCTTTCTTTTTTTTTTTTTAGTATAATCTTTTTAGTTGTTTTTTAGCAATTGGTATGTACCTTGTCCTTGCAAACAGTCTGGGATTGAAGCAGCATCTGGTTGATTTTTTCTGGCCAGGCTGTGGAGAGAGGAGAGCTAGTCGTTCCTAGCTCTGGACTTTCTCGCTAGATTTCTGCTTCTCAGTCTTTCTCTCTTTACCTTTGCTTCCCTCTGTCTTGAAGCTGGTGGGCTTTCACCCCTTCAAGGTGTGTCCAGCCCTGTGGACATCACTAATGAGCTGGGACAAATGGTGGCTAGGTCCAGACGTAAAACTCAAAAGGCAAGAAAATTCTCAACAAGTTAGATCCATCTTCAGACAGGTGCATTTGCCCACCTGCTCTGAAAGCAAACCCTGGGCTGCCTATACCAAGCCATTAGTTGTGGAGTAGCGGGGAGCACATGAAAAATTCTGGATTGAACCAGAAACTTGTCTCAATAGCAAGGAACTTTATCGATCTCTTGGATGTTAATGGTTCAGTTTTACTGTTAACCTGTTTGGGTGGATTTCTTATTCGTCCTTTCACTCTGAGCTTTTATCAACTGTGCACTCCCAAATCTGAGCCCTGTTTGCTTGGATATTTAATTCATTTAGGAGCCTACGAGTTGCTTTTCTAGACTTAGAATCTGGACTCTCAGGATTAGGAGGGAGTTCGACAGGTTATGTAGTCTGTCCCTGTCTCACACCTGAATCTGCTCTACCACTGCCATGCCTGGGGTGTGTGTTATCTTTGCCTGAACACTACCAGGGATGGGAAATTAACTGCTGCCCGAGGTCACCCACTGAATCCTTGAGCAGCTCTATTAGAAATATCTTCTTTTCATAAACCAGATGTCAGCTAAAGTCAACTTGCCCTTTCAGATTTAAATGAAATTGTTTTGAATTCTCATGCCTTGTGAGGTAAGCCATTTAGCAACTGTTTCAATCTCTCTGCTAATCTTTGACACATGGACAGGAGGTTGTTTATAACTGTCCTCTGGCTAAGGCCTAATCATTCCATTTATGGACCCTATCTTTTTTATGCCCGCTCTCCCTTCTGTTGTCGACTGTTCCTCCACACTAAGCTGTCCTCCTCTTTCTGCTGGGACATTCCACTTGAGCCTCAGTCACAAGGCTGTGTAAGTACTACGTGCAACGTACTGTTCCAGGAGAATTGGGACAAGTGCTGGAGTTTATTGTGCAGCAACCAAACAACTTATGATTAAATATTAGACATTCCTATTCTTCAAAACTTCTCAGCCGCCTCATCACCAGGAACCTCGCCCCCTGGCCCCTTTTCTCCGTACCTTCCGTCTCCCACCATGGTGCTCGACCCCGTCTCTTCTTTTGACTCCTTCCCTCTTCTGTCTAGTTTCTTGCTTATATCCCAAATTCCATTAACTTCTTCTGTAGAGAAATTTGATTTTGCCTTTGTCTTCTTCTAGACCTTGACTTTGGGACCTCATGTCTCACACCCATGGTAGTTTGTCAATGTTTTTTCCCTGGAGATAGCCCACTCCCTAAAAGTCTTGTGCCAGATGTTACCCTATCCCCATGTGGTTCCATAAAGTCCGTGTCCATAAAGTCCAACTCCCTGTTCTTCTATCCAGTTCTTTACAACCTGCCCTCTCTTGGCTGGCCTCTTGCTCTGGAGTCATTGCTGTGGACAGAGAGAACACAGGCTCTGGAATTAGACCAGAGTTTGCATCCCAGATCTACTACTCATCAATTGTGTTACATCCATTGGGCTACCTTTTCGAGCCCATGTTCCTCAGCTCTGAAATGGTGATAATTAAACCATCTAAAGGATTTGTGTGAGAATTTGATTAGATAATACACGGTGTCTGGCACATAGTGGACACTCAACAACTTTTATTTCCTTTAGTTAAAATAAAATAAAATGGAGACCAGGCTTGAAAATCTATGAAGCAGATAAAACCATTTAAGCCACGTAAGCAAAATTAAATCTAGCTTATTTTATGGACATAATTGCAACTTAGGTTATTTCTTGTAAATGCCTCTGATAATTATCAAAGAAACTTGTCATCTTCCTTAAATGGTATAAGATAATCACTTTTAACCAATCCCCTGCTGTCTGGAAACCCCCACTGTAATAACTAATGATTGTAAAGATTAAACGACTTCCTCATTCTCACTTTATAAGCCGTCCTGTAACGTCATGCCTCTGAGCGTCATACCAGTTTTGGGTTGGAAGTATTCCTGTTCACGAACAGTTTGTTTCTCACTTAATAAAATATTCATATCAAGTAAAGCTCTCTAAACTTTCTTTTAACACTTTCCTTCTCCCCCAGCCTCAAACTTTGGCACTGGTGTGGATGAACCTTCCCAGCCTGGTGGGATCCCTGTTTGTTTTGTCCTCTGACTCCTACCTACTTGATGTCTTGGATCTCCTGGGCATTTATTCTGGTCCCTGCTTTCATCTCCAGCTCTGGTTTTCATTACTCAGCCACTCCCACTCGAGGCTCCAGATGTCTGAAACTACCTAGTGTTCCCCAAACTTGCGCTTCCTCATCTCTGGAGTTTTGCAATGCCCTTCTCTGCCTTTTTGCATGGGCAGCTTCTAGTCAGGTCTCACTTAAACACCACCCTCTCTTCCAGAAAGCCACCCCCGATTCTCCCATGACCAAGTTTGATGTCACCACTAGTTGTTCCTCTAGCACCTGTGATTAACCCCATGACCCCCAGCACACTCTTGAAATCACCTATTACTTGACTGCCCCAAAGACTGCAAGCTTGCTGAGGCAGAGGTAGACCCATCAGAGTTTTATCCATAGGCCATGGCCTGCGGCAACGCTTTCAGAGTGTTTGTAGTTGAATAACTGCATCCTGCCTTGCTTCCGTGCTATGTGACAGCTCACAGTCCTGACAGGACAGACAATAAGCATTACATTTTTGTCACTTAAAAACCATCTTCCTTCCCTCTTGCCATCATCTCCTCCCAATCACATATACATTACCTTGAGAATGTATTTCTCTGAACAATAAAGAATTGTGGAAAAAAGAGAAAATGTGAGATCTATGTTTCACTTAACTTTGACAAAAGAAGTTGTAAAAAATGGGTGAAACCTCTAGCATTCAGTAAATGCAGATAAAGAATAATAAACTGCAAAAAAATCTGGTGAATGAGAACCCAGAAGTTCTAGTTAAATGGCATCTGACTATAGATAACTGTGGAAACAGGGGGAAATATTTAAAGAAACTTACAACAGAAAAGATAAAGGTAAGTATGCCAATTACTGAACACAGTGGCAATGAAGAGGGGCTTTTACACTCACACAGACAACATAATACCTTGTCTTTGTTGTACTCTGTGGTTAAGAAGTGCTTGCATATGCAGAGAAAGAAATTTCTTTTTCTGTCTCTCCCTTTGTTTGCCCATATGATCCTAACTTGGAAATAGCTTCAGAGATGACAGATATTAAGTTATGGCTCACAGATATAACTGAGCTGTCCTGTCTGAATAGTTCTTAGACCAAGACCAGAAATTTCCAAATGGCATTAGAAGTGCTGAGATCACCATGGAGATGCAGGAGAGCTTGTCAGAGATGACTGAAGGAAATGCTGGCTGTCATATCTCCTTTTTGGCATCCCATAAGTAGCCCCTCAGTACCCCTGAAAAGAAAATAAGTCAGAGATGCCAATGATAGCTCTCACAACCCAAATCTCACTAATACGATATTTAAAATTTTTAAATGAACAAGTAAAATATCTTGGTACGTATTCTCTGTTTTGATGCTAAACAACTTTGTTTTAAATACATGAAATTCCAAACAGAAGCCCTTAAATGTAGAATGCTAGTAAGGAAATTGGTACTAAGTGAAGAAGATCATTTTTATGATTTATTGACCTACCATATAGGTTGTGTGAATCTCAAAACTAACTCAGCCTCTGATGTGGTTGGAGTCCCAGGATGGAGGTTAACAGAGAAGGCACCCTGCCCACTCAGTCGGACAGATGTTCCAGAATGCACACTTTCATCAGACTTGGGCATTCCTTTGGTATAGAGAAAGAGCTGTACGATTTCACTGGCGTTTCCATATCAGAGAAGAATTCTAGGAGAAAGCATCATATTCAAGCTGCTTGAAGGGGCTGTTCTATAAGCAGTTTTAAGCAAGTTATTTGTCTCTTTGAGGCCCAGATGCTCATTTGCACAAAGGGTATAAAAATGAATACCAGTATTAGTTAGAAAAGAGTTCTGGCTATTGTAACAAAAGTAAAATAATTGTCACTTAAAGGAGGCAGGGAGTTTATTTCTCTCTCATGATACAGTCTGAACATAACTGAGCTAAAAGGGCAGATACACAGTTTTGGGACCAGGCTCCTCTGATCCTGTTTTGCATCTTCAACACTCAGCTTTCATCTCAGGACTAAACTGTCTGTTCCCAATTCTTGCCTTCACATCCACATTCCAGCCAGCGGGAAAGAAGCAGGAGGAGGGGAGGGAATAATCCTTCCCTTTTTAAGGGCATGAACCACAAGTTGTTTGCAACTCTTCTGTTCACATCCACTAGCTAGCACGTAGTCATGTGGCCACGTCAATCTATAAGACAAGCTAAAAGATGGAGTTTTTCGTCAGGATGCCATGTGCCCCACTAGAATTCAGGACGTGTCTTGCAACAAACAAAGGGAGAATACACACTCAAGGACAGCTACCAATTATCCTTAGGGTTCCTTGAGATCTTCTGCCAAAATAATATAGGTGGAATATTTGACATAAACTCAACGTTTAATTGGTAGCACATAATATATTTTTTTGTAGTAAGCAGAAGTTTAAATCAATTTGATTTCCTTCTTGATGAAGAAACAAAAGAAAAGGTATGTGTACCTCCATGCAGAGACTCAAAATGGGGTCAGATTAAGCATGACCGAGGTTTGGAGATAAGGTGACTCCCACTGCATTGCCCCCCTGGCCCTGCTTGGTTTTAGGTAGTGAAGGCTTCCTCAGCGGGCCCAGCCTTGTCCAGTTCCTCAACCAATCCTGATCCGGTTACCACTCAAGGACAGTCTTACAGCTCTATGTTCAGAATCCGAGGGATCTTGGATGAGTTCAAATTTCAGCCCCCCTTTAATGCCCACTTCATTTCTTCAGTTTATGCATCTGAGTTCCTGCTGCCCTTCTTCCTCTTCTCCACTTGTCCAAACATACCTCCTGATCACGCCTACTCAAAACACAACACAGGGAATGTTACCACAACTCTTGCGTATGCTGCTATGCTGTTATCATTACCTTTGATGCAGGGATCTTTTTTTCTCTGAGTTCCAAGAAAAGAAAAGAAAGGGAAGAGATAATTGCAAACCGAGAGTGTAAGAAACTATGCCAGAGATAGATGTATTCAGATGGAAACCAAGATAGCAAGAACACACACATGGCAGTGGTGCTCTGGTGTCATGAGAGGTCACGTGGCAATGCTCCATAAACTCCAGATCACAACATAGGAAAACAAATGACAAGTCCCACTATCTTGGGGGGAAGGATTGAGGGCAATGGGAAGGGTGGGGAGTGTGATTCATGCTCAGCGTGATACATGCTCAGTTCTCGCATTCAGCAGGACATCCAGGAAGTTATGTACCGACAAAGCTGAGTGAAAAATTGCTTGACCATCTGGCAAAGTTACTTGTAGCAAGATATTTCACTCACATCTGGGAAAATTTCTAATTAATCTGTGGAGGGGTCCCCCTGTAGGTGTGTAAAGGAGCAACATTCTTCAATAGGTGTCTTGGGCTTTCTCTATCAAAAATGCAATCATCAGACCAGTTAGAACAAGACTCAATATGGGAAGAAATCTCACACGAACTCTGACTAATAGATGAAACAAGAATATGACTAACGCAGTGTAAGAGCTTCAAGGGATCTTAGTGGCCACCCAAACACAATATTTTATAGTTGACAAAGCTGTGGATCTGCTATGGTCAGATGGTGGCAGAGCCAGAACTAAAACCTAAGTATTGGAGGCTCCTAGGCAGTGAGCCTGTCAGGTACTTTCTGACATCAGATGAATCTATTATTCTGAAAAGAAAATAATTCTTGCGGGAAATCATTACTGTGTTCTTAAAATCGTTTTTATCAAAAACGATAAGACCTGAGGTGCAGAAACAAATTCTAAGTATATACATAATGTCATCTAACTGTTGTAAAGTGACCACATTCCTGAGGAGTTTGCAGAGTGACAAATGACTTCAAACAAATATTTGGTTCTGGCTGCACATTTTCTAAGTGGCTTTAGAGGAAATGCTGATTCAAGAATGTGGAAGAACCTGGTGACCTAAATCAGCCGGGAATGAGGAAAATCCTATGTTAAATGACTGGAACAGAGAACAAGGTAAATGTCTATGAAACAGCCCTTCCTACCTGAGTGAAACAATATGGACCTTCTAGACCCAGGAGACGCTTCCTTTAAGTGAAGAGCTGCTCCATTTGACTCCGGACACACTGGCAGGGATCTGTGTGCATGAGCGAGGGTGGGAGAGCAGCAGTCAGACCTTCTAGATCAGCAATTAGAGCAGCAGGAGCTGGCAGGTGGGTGGGGGCTCTGGAGGGAGTGGGTTGAGGTGGAAAGTGCATTGCACAAGGATTCAGAGCCCTGGTTCCAGTCCTCGTTCTGTCACTAGTTGTCCTAGTTGTGCCACCTCGGGCAAGTTACTTCTCTCTGGATGGGCTTCCCTTTCCTCCTTCGTAAAAGGAGAGGATTACACTACATGTTTTCCAGCTCTAAAATTCTGTTTTCCAAGGATCACTACTCAAATGCCTACAGCAATGGTTCCCAACCCAAGGCAATTTGGCCCCCCAGGGGACATTTGGCAATGTCACAAATGGTTGTCACACAGAGGTGAAGGTGCTACGCTACTGGCCTCTGATGGGTAGAGGACAGGGAGGCTACGAAATATCCTAAAATACACAGGACAGCCCCCCACAACAAAGAATTATCCAGCCGCAAATGTCAATAGTGCTAGGGTTGAAAAACACTAAGTGAATGGACAATATAATGATGACCTCACTTCAGCAATTATTGTCATGTTGTCAGATCTTCTGGATTTTTAAGAGAATCTGAACATTTTGATTTTTATATAAAATATCCCAAATTTAAAATATAGCAACAAGTCAATTTTTTTTAACAAAACACTCAGGCGGCCAAATAAAACAGGGCTTCAGGACAAATCCTCTCATCAGGCTGTCAAACTGTGAAATCTTATTTAGCCACATACTGTCCATGTAATTAGTATAGTTTAGCCAAAAGTGTGGGCTCTTTCATCTGTATCTGGTTATCTGAGCCAGAGCTAAGCAGGTCAAGGTTAATCCATGTGTGTGCTCACACACATGTGTGATAAAAACACTAAAGAAGGTGTCCAGATGGTTACCGCTTACCATTGGTGTCACCGTGGGGCAGAAGTAAGGAAAGGCTCTGAATAACAGGGTCTCTATCTTTGAGGCGGGTATCAATATCCTTACTATATACTTCTCCAAATTGTCACAGAATAATATTGTCTTGGAGCTGGAAGGAAGTTTAGAAATCACAATTATACCCAGAGATGTGATATGACTTTGCCCGTGAACTCACAGTTGGTCAATGGGGAGACTGGAGTTTACAAGCCAAGTGTCTTGACTCCCTGTCCCAAGTTCTCTGAGGGAAGACAGTAAGGAAGGTGGTGTGGGGGAGAGTGCCAGATGTGTCTCCCTGACACACACACTTCCAGATGTGGGCCATCAGTGCTTGGTCTTCCAGATGTGCCTGAGCAGCTCCAGATGTTATCCAAGGATTAAATGAGAGGGGATGTGAAATCGCTCTAGAGCCTGTGAATTGCTACCCTGTCTCCCAAATGTCACGTTGGTATTGGTATTAATTTGTCTCCAATATACGACCCAGGGAGCTCTCTGGCCAATGGCAATGCAAGTGCGTGCTATTGGTCACAAGGAGACCTGAGCCAGAGCGTGTGACTGGCTCAGTCTGGCCACTTTACCACACCTAGAAAAGCTGTGCAGAAGCAGATCAGTACCATCGGTGTGGCTCCTGAGAGGAACAGTGTTATTACAACGCCATCAGGACAGGAAGTGCAGTGAAGCTGCCATTATTTTATCAATGCGAGTGAATGGTATCAGAAGATAAATCTCCAAGGTTAACCATGGTCCATAGACATCAGAAACTCTGCCTGCACCACGTCTTCTCTAAGCACCTCCTATGCTTTCCTGCCTGAGACTTTGTTCCCTTACCGCCTCCCGCTGGGGTCTTGTCCCATCCCCTCTGCTTACCTAAGGGTCTGGTTTCTCTCGACAGAACATCAGGGCTCCTTTGAGACTTTGCCCTGACTCAGAGTGTGCCTTTCTGTTACGCAGCTGGCTTTCCTGTGTTATTCCCCCCACCAGCATCTGCTCCGATGCAGGCCAAGCCAACTGCTATGGGCTTTCAGTTCTCAGAGTCAGTACCATATTTACTTAGCATGCTCATTGTGGTTACATGGGAGGGGCCAGGGGTTTTGCATCAACATTCAGAGTTTTTTTCTTTTTCTTTAAACGTCATGCTTATTTAATGCTAAAATGTCTCCTAAGTCCATTGTGAACATTGCTACCAGTTGTGCTGTCTGTGCAACGGCTGAGACAGAACACGCTGATGTTGCATCTGCTGCCATGTACTCGGCTGCTCTGGCAGGTTTTACATTTGTTTTGTGAGGAAGACCAGCCCTGAGCTAACATCCCTTGCTAATCCTCCTCTTTTTTGCTGAGGAAGATGCCCTGGGCTAACATCCGTGCCCATCTTCCTCTACTTTATATGGGACGCCGCCACGGCGTGGCTGACGAGCAGTGCGTCGGCAGGTGCCCGGGATCCGAACCCACGAACCCTGGGCTGCCAAGCGCAAACTAAACTGCTGCGCCACCGGGCCAGCCCCCAGGTTTTACATTTTTTAGTGTAATGGTAGAGTTTTCAGTTACTTACAGGATGTAATTATAAATATGTATTTGCCTTAGAATCAGCTTGATATGCTTACTTTCCCAGCAATAGAACACTGCGCTTTTTGGAATGTGTATACCACCCTTTCCTTAAAGTCCAGCTGAAGACTTACCTCCCTATTAGGCTTTCCAGCCAATACCTTTCTCCTCTAATTTCCCCTAGTTCTTATGTCTGCACCCTTCACTGGGGCCTGTACACTCTCCCTTATTGTTTCTTATCCCTTTATGTGTGATTACAAGCTCCTTGAATGAGAAAGATTCAACCACTGTTTGTTCTACCTAACATAAATTATTAACCTTGCACAACAATCAATACTTCTTGTATTGTTTTTATCCTCATGGTGTAGCCTGGTGTCCTATATTTACTAGATTCCTAACAAGACTTCACAGTTGTTGGAGACTATGAGAGTCAGTGGCCTAATAAATAGTATCTTGCTTCCCTCTAAGAGTGATGAACATTTTGAAAAACAAGGGACAGGAGTATCAGAAATAAAGTCCGAGTTACTAAAGGTTAAGGTGGAAGACACAGCTCTGGGTGAGAGGCAGCTGAGCGTCCTGGTCTCAGATGAGTGGGGTAGTGCTGGACTGGGCAGGCCTCCCAGTGGAGAGAAGTCTGCCCCCAGGAGAAGCGGGGACTGAGTTCTCAGAGAGACAGCTCACTCTCAAAGGGAAGAGAGACAGAGTTCTTTATCTTGATTATATTTATCTCAAATTTACCAATCTGAAAAACAGTTTAGCCGCCTTGAGGCAGAGTGAGTAAAGGGCAGAGAGAAACTACGAGTTGGCCTTGTAAGTTCCCCCCACATGGAAGGCTACGCAAGAAGTGGGGGACAATTACTCCCCCTTAACAATTATTTTTAAATGATGGTAACATACAAGTTATTTTTTCAAATATTTTTATCAAATTTTGAACACACCTCCTCCAAATTTTGTCCAAATTCCAACACAGTCTTCGATATCAGAAGGTGATATCAACCTATCCCTCTTAAAATAGTGAAAGCAAAGACTGATTTTATAACATCAGAAAATGATCATTTTACTAAGGATTAATACACTAACACTTCTTAATTTATTAACTGGACTAAATTGTTTCTTCAGTGGCTGTATGGGTGTGACCAACCCACAATGCGTCCACCTTGCCAGAGACTGGGAGGGCGTGACAGAGGAATGAGTCAGAACTGAAGCCTGTCCATCCCACAGAGACTGGTAAGAAGGGCGACATCTGTCTTAGAGCTTAATTAGACCAGTTCAGGGGATAAATTCAAAGCTGTGACCAGAAGTTTTTGAGGCTAAGGGAACAGCATGGCCAGGTCTATGGCTTAGGACTTTCTTATTCCTTTTTTTTTTTTTAAAGACTTTATCTTTTTTTTTTTAAGTAGTTTTAGGTGCACAGCAAAATTGAGATGGAGACACAGAGATTTCCCATATACTCCTGCCCCCACACATGCATAGCCTCCCCCATTATCAACATCCCCACCAGAGTGGTACATTTGTTACAATCGATGAACCTATATTAATGTGTCATAATCACCCAAAGTCCACAGTTTACACTAGGGGTCACTCTTTGTGTTATACATGCCATCGATTTGGACAAATGCATAATGACATGTATCCATCATTATAATATTATACAGAATGTTTTCCCTACCCTAAAAATCCTCTATGCTCAGCCTATTCATCCCTTTTCCTTCCCTCCCCTGGCAACCATTTATCTTTTTACTCCA
This sequence comes from Tapirus indicus, assembly GCA_031878705.1. Classification (NCBI taxonomy): domain Eukaryota; kingdom Metazoa; phylum Chordata; class Mammalia; order Perissodactyla; family Tapiridae; genus Tapirus; species Tapirus indicus. The sequence goes on along the minus strand of CM062918.1, from coordinate 122,452,923 downwards.
TAGTCTCCATAGTTTTGCCTTTTCCAGAATGTCACATAGTTGGAATCATACAGTATGTAGAATGGCTTCCTTCACCAACTTATATGCATTGACGTTTTCTTCATGTCTTTTCATAGTTTGATAGCTCATTTCTTTTTTTTTTTTTTCTTTTGCAGGGAAGGATTCGCCCTGAGCTAACATCTGTTGCCAATCTTCATCTTTTTTTTTCTCCCCAAAGCCCCCCGCTGCATGGTTGTATATCCTAGTTGTAAGTCCTTCTAGTTGTTCTATGTGAGCTGCTGCCACAGCATGGCTACTGACAGACAGGTGGCATGGTTTCATGACCGGGAAGTGAATCCAGGCCACTGAAGAGGTGAGAGCACTGAACTTTGACCACTAGACCATCAGGGCTGGCCCTGATAGCTCATTTCCTTTTTGCACTGAATAATATTCCATTGTCCGGATGAACCACTATTTATTTATCCATTCACCTACTGAAGGACATCTTGGCTGCTTCCAAGTTTTGGCAACTATAATTAAAGTTGCTATAAACATGTGCCTGCAAGTTTTTGTGTGGACAGGATTTTCAACTCCTTTGGGTAAATATCAAGGAGCATAATTGCTGGACATACAGTAAGGGTATGTTTAGTTTTATAAGAAACCATCAAATTGTCTTCCAAAGTGGCTGTACCATTTTGCATTCTTACCAGCAATGAACGAGAGTTCCTGTTGCTTCAAATCCTCACCAGCATTTTGTGCTGTCAGTGTTTCAGATTTTGGCCATTCTAATAGGTGTAGTGGTATCTCATTGTTGTTTTAATATGCATTTCTCTGATGACATATGATGTGGAGCATCTTTTCTTATGCTTATTTGCCATCTGTGCACCTTCTTTGGTGAGGTATCTGTTAAGGTCTTTGGACCATTTTTTAATCGAGTTGTTTTCTTATTGTTGAGTTTTAAGTGTTCTTTGTATATTTTGGATATCAGTCCTTTATCTTTTGCAATTTTTCCCTCTCAATCTGTGACTTGTCTTACCATTTTCTAGACATTGTCTTTCTCAGATCAGAAGTTTTCAATTTTAATGAAGTCTAGCTTATCTATTCTTTCTTTCATGGATTGTGCCTGAGATGTTGTATCCAAAAAGTCATCACCATACCCAAGGTCATCTAGGTTTTCTCTTATATTATCTTCTAGGATTTTTGTAGCTGGGCATTTTACCTTCAGGTCTATGATCCATTTTTGGTTAACTTTTGTGAAGGAGGGAAGGTCTGTGTCCATTTGTCGAAAAGACTATCTTTTCTCGATTGTATTACCTTTGCTCCTTTGTCAAAGATCAGTTGACTGTATTTATGAAGGTCTATTTCTGGACTCTCTATTCTGTTCCATTGATCTGTCTATTCTTTTATCAATACCACACTGTCTTGATTACCGTAGCTTTATAGTAAGTCTCGAAGTCTCGTAGCATCAGTCCTCCAACTTTGTTCTTCTCTCTCAACATTGTGTTGGCTATTCAGGGTTTGTTGTCTTTCCATATAATCTTCAGAATCAGATTGTCAATATCCAAAAAATAACTTGCTGAAATTTTTATTGAAATTGTGTTGAATCTACAAATCAAGTTGGGAAGAACTGATATCTTGACAATATTGAGTGTTCCTATCCATGAACATGGAATATATTTCCCTTTGTATAATTGTTCTTTGATATCTTTCATCATAGTATTGTAGCTTTCCTCATGTAGATCTTTTGCATATTTTGTCAGATTTACACTAAGTATTTCATTTTTTGAGGTGCTAATGTAAATTGTACTGTGATTTTAATTTCAAATTCCACCTGTTTGTTGCTGCTACATAGGAAAGGAATTGACTTTGTATATTAACTTTGTATCCTGCAACCTTGTTGTAATTGCTTACTAGTTCCAGAAAACTTTTTTGTTGATGTTTCAGATTTTCTACATAGATGATTGTGCCATTTGCAAAGACAGTTTTATGTCTCCCTTCCCAATCTGCATACCTTTTATTTCCTTTCCTTGTCTTATTGCATTAGCAAGGATATCTTGTACGATGTTGAAAAAGGAGTGGTTAACAGGCAACATCCTTGCCTTCTACCTGATCTTAGTCAAAAAGATTTGAGTTTCTCACCATTAAGTGTAATGAAGCTCTAAGTTTTTTGTAGTCTTCTTCATCAAGAACTTCATGAAGAAGTTATACTCTACTTCTAGTTTGCTGAGAGTTTTTATTATGAATAGTATTGGATTTTGTCAAATGCTTTTTCTGCATCTATTGCTATGATCAATGTTGATAGTATCAATAACCCACTGCATTGGTTGAATGTTGAGCCAGCATCATATACCTGGGATAAATTCCACTTGGTTGTGGTGTGTAATTATTTTTTATGCACTGTTGGATTTCATTTGGTAATATTTTGTTGAGGATTTTGCATCTATGTTCATGATAGATATTGGTTTGTAGTTTTCTTGTAATGTCTTTGTCTGCTTTTGGTATTAGGGTCATGCTGACATCATAGAATGAGTTAGGAAGTATTCCCTCTGATTCTATCCTCTGAAAGAGATTGCAGAGAATTGGTATAATTTCTTCCTTAAATGTTTGGTAGAATTCACCAGTGAACCCACTGGGTCTGATGTTTTCTGTTTTGGAAGGTTATTAATTATTGATTCAATTTCTTTGATACAGGTCTATTCAGATTGTCTATTTCTTCTTTGGGAGTTTTGGCAACTTGTGTCTTTCAAGGAGTTAGTCTATTTCATCTAGGTTATCAAATTTGTGGACACAGAGTTGTTCAGAGTAGTCCTTTTTTATCCTTTTACGTTCCATAGGATCTGTAGTGTTGTCCGCTCTTTCATTTCTGATACTAGCAATTTGTGTCCTCTCTTTTTCTTAGTTAGCCTGACTAGAGGCTTATTGATTTTACTGATTTTTTTCAAAGAACCATCTTTTGATTTAATTGATATTCTCTATTGATTTCCTGTTTCAATTTCATTGATTTCTGCTCTAATTCTTATTTCTTTTCTTCTGCTTTTTTTTTTTTTTTTGGATTTAATTTACTCTTCTTTTTTTGGTTTTCTAAGGTGCAATTTAGATTATTGATTTTTAATCTTTCTTCTTTTCTAATATATACATTAATGCTATAAATTTTCCTCTAACCATAGCTTTCACTGCACCACACAAATTTTGATAAGTTGTGTTTACTTTCTTATTCTTAGTAGTCCCAAGAATAAGCTCAGAATTTGGAAAATGTGATGCTGGGTAGATGGGTCCTGGGGTGATAACCCCTGTGGATAATGAATGAAATTTCCCAAAAAGTAGGTGTTGATTTCAAAGGGTGGAGAAACAAAGAAGGGTATTATATCTTTGAGAGAAAAGGAAAACTGGACACAAGAAACAAGGTTAGGAACTGGGGTGGCTATAGTATACTGCCTGTAAAGACTTTTGAAATTTTTTTTTTTACTACGGAAATATTAAGTATCCACTTAATGGGGTCAAATTTTTCCCCACAATATATACAATTCTCTTTTTTTCCCCTCTAGTGCTTAAGAAGAGCCAGCTGCATGTCTATAACTTTGTGAGTTGGTAGTAAAGACAGAAATGACACAAAAATTAAAAACAGAACTATCATATGATAATCCAGAAACCCCACTTCTGGGTATTTATCCAAAAGAATTGGAATCAGAATTTCAAAGAGACACTTGCACTCCCATGTTCATTACAGCATTATTCACAATAGCCAAGATATGGAAACAACCTAAATGTCCATTGATGGATGAATGGATAAAGAAAATGCTGTATTTATATACAATAGAATATTATTCAGCTTTAAAAAAGAAGGAAATTCTGCCATTTGCAACAACATGAATAGAACTGGAAGACATTATGCTAAGTGAAATAAACCAAACACAGAAAGACAAATACTATATGATCTTACTTATAGGTGAATTCTAAAATAGTCAAACTCATAGAGCAGAGGGTATAATGGTGATGGCCAGGGTCTAGGGTCATGGGGATATGGGAAGGTGATAGTCAAAGGGTACAAACTTTCAGTTATGTGTGATAAATAAGTTCTAGAGATCTACTATACAGCATAGTGCCTATAGCTAACAATACTGTATTGTATACTTAAAATTTTCTAAAAGGATAGAGCTTATGTTAATTGTTCTTACTATAAAATAATAATATTATTATTAATAATATTTATATTAATTATATTTTAATTGTATTAATAATATTTATATTAATTATATTTTAATTGTATTAATAATATTTATATTAATTATATTTTATTTGTATTAATAATAATATATTATTATTATTTTTATAAAGGGAGTGGGAGAAAACTTTGGGAGGTGATGGATATGTTATGGCCTTGATAATGGTGATGGTTTCATGGGTATATACTTATCCCCAAACTCATCAAGTTGTATCTATTAAATAGATACAGCTTTTTACATGTCAATCATACCTCAATCAAGTGTTTTTTTTTAAAAAAAAAGACAAAATGACAGAACTATCTATAGAAGTGAGGCCCATCCCATGTTCAACCACTACCCTTTTGACCATTTCTTGTTCTGTGGAGTTCGTTGAAGAGGTGGCAGTGACACACCAAGGAGGAGAGGGGAAAACTATATATTTCAGGAGAGTAGTAATTGGCAATGATTCAGAAACAAATATAAACTTAAATCATCTCTTTTTTCCCCCAAATATACCATAGGGAGGTGACTCAATGGGGAGAAAAACCTGACCCTTGGGTTATTTATGGAAAAGGCACAGCTGCCTTAATAATATAATTAATTTCCTTTGCACATTATAGAAGAAGCCATTCCATTACATCTGTGTATTTTTTTTTATAAACAAATATAGATACTAACCATTAGCCAGGTAAGGGATGCTCAGTGATTCTTTAATCGCAGCATATTGAAGGCCTGCTTCCTTTTCCCAATTTCTGTTGCTATGAATAATTTAGAGTTGTGCAACATGCAGATGACACATGGAAATCAGAATTATGACTTTTATGTGGACCATGTTGTGTTTTGTCTGTAAATTGCCTCCAAATGGCTTGGAAAAGAATATTGCTTTATATTGCTTTCAACCAAGAAGGGCTACCTGAAAGCATTTACATCTACTATTCTGTAGAGCCTATTTCTGTGCTCCTCCATCATGCCATTCAGATGGACTATATCAGTTAGTGTTTCTTAAGGAAAAATTCCACTGGGGTACAGGAGAGTTTAGAACTCTTGTGATCAAAAGGTAGAAGAAGAAAATACAAAAGCCAACTGTTTGGGAGAAATCTGGAGCATCCTAAAAATCACTGTAATTAAAACACAGCAGTGTTTATTCTGAAGGAAGAAAAATGGTAAGAAAGGCTCAGAAATACTAATGTGGTTACCCAAGGCCCTGCCACATTAACTCAAATTGCCTCGGACAGATACGATATCCTCAGATGGACTGAAAACTAGCTGGCAGGCTTAAAACAAAAGAAAATGCAATATAATTAGGTGGAAAAAGCAGTGGGTTTGGAGTCACTGGACTATGGTTAGTTCTGCCATTGACTAACAGATTGACCTTTGGCGATTCACGGAACGTCTCTGTGACTCAAATTTTGAAACTGCAAAACAGGATACTACCACTTAACCTTGGGCTAAAAGAATGTGTGTAAAGGTTATTTTCTGTTTTCAAATGCTGCTCTCCACACCCCTCTACTTGCCTGTTTCTTTTCTCTCTACCCAGTGATAGACAACCTCCTGCCTAACTTCTTCGCCATCCCTCTGCTTGTCAATTTTATATTGAAATTCTTCCTTAGCATAAGCCTCATAATTTACAAATTTTGGGTTTTTTAATATTTCCTAAAGCTAGCATTCAAAGTCATACTTATAAATTAATCCATCATTATATTTATGTTCAGTGTTTCTTCAAATGACACAGGAAAAAGTATTCATCTCCTTACCCCTCTGCTATTTGGTTACCACTGCATCTTCTTGGCTCCTATTAGCTAAACTTAATTCCCCGTTCAGATTCTTGATATTGGTGAAATGGCCAAACACAAAGGGGCTCATGGAGCTATTCCTTTGTTAAAGTCAGAGTCACCTCTGTAACGGTTTAGAGATATTCTCTCAATTGCTCAGGAATAATGACTGTAATTATGTTTCAACAGCAGTTCTCAAACTTTACTGTGTAGTAGTGTCATCTGGAAAATAAGTTAAAAGTGAAAACTTCTGAAGCCTTCTTCAGAAGATTCTGATTCAGAAAGTTTAGGTAGGGGACCAAGGATCTGCATTTTTAACAAGTACCCCAAGTGATTCTGATGCAGGTGACTCACAAACTACCCCTCCAGAAATGCTGTTAGAGATTATTTAGGCAATTCCAAGAGTAATGTGGAGTTTTGAGTCCTTGTGATTTAAAAAGGAATATTTTATAAAGAAGAATATTAGCAAAAGGATTTTTTCTATTAAAAAAATGTGATGACATATGTCATCAAAGCACAGACTTGAGTTTTGATGGTAGTTTGTTCGCTTGATGCCTGTGTGTCTTAAGAGAAGTTAGTCTTACCTAATATGTAACATTAACAACACCATTAGCCACCTAAGGGAGGTTTACTAGAAGGACAAAATAAAGTCATGCACTGCATAACGTTTCAGTCAATGACAGACCACATATACGACAGTACCATACAGCCTAGGTGTGTAGTAGGCTACATCATCTAAGTTTATATAAGTACACTCTATGATGTTTACACAATGACAAAGTCGCCTAAAGACGCATTTCTCAGAATGTATCCTCTTCGTTAAGTGAGGCATGACTGTACGTGTTAAGAAAAAAACTTAGTGATGAAAAGTAGGATAGAAACATTAATAATAATCTCTTTAGTATTGATAATTTCAAAAACTAGATTATTGAACTAAATGAGGAAAAGCTGAACCCAGATTTTCCATAAATCAGTGTTTTCATCCACGTGAAGTATGAAGGGTGTGTTTGTCAGCACCCAGTGACATACCTGGCAGGTATGTCATAGAGGCAGGCTAAGGTGCAACGTTGGAACAGCATCTATGTTTGAATAGCAGTTATCAGGCAATAACAATAATTCAATAAAATCTGCATTTGAGCACAAAGAACTAAGTGTAAATACAACATAATAGAAAATTTTTTTTCCTCATTGCACTAATTCATTTCAGACAACCCTGACCCATTCTGCAAAAACAACCCAACAGAAAATTATCAGTTACAGACTGGCTGGAAATGAATTATGTGATTTTCCTATTATTTGGAAGCCATTTTTTATTCTGGGCAAGATGGTCTCAGGTAGACTACAACTACATTGATTACAAATTTATTCTGTCTAGATTTTGGAATTTAGTGAAAGTCCACCTGAAGAATGTAGTGCCTTGTATCTTTTTCTCTCCCCCCTACCCCTTCAAATATATATATACATACACATATATTTATAAAACCTATACAGATTGAAGGATAACAATGTATAACATACACACACAACATTTGTGTATATGGGTGCAATTTTCAGATCAAGAAATTTTTTGGTAAGAGAAAAAGTTTTCAGTAAAATTTTCCAACACTGAATGGCTCAACATAATCTTGGGAAGTACTGTTATAGCAATCCGAAGGCAAAGGGTTGGATCCTCATCATCCTTGTATCCCAGGTATCTTGTGCGGTGCCTACAAACATTAGACACTGAACAAATATTCATTGTTGAAGTTGACGTGATCTTCTTTGGAATAAGAAGATGTAGGCAGGTCTCAGTGAGATTCTCAAGGAAGTGATTGTGTAAACAGGCCAGATTTGCTTCTGAGTTTTATCTTTGTCTAGTTGTATTAAGATAGATCAGATTACGTTGCAATAATAGAAAACTCCCAGATCTCAGACTTAACAAACAAAAAAAGGTTTATTTCTCATTCAATTAAAACCATTTGTGAATATAGGAGATCCTCTGAGTCCTTCATGTGGCAACTCAGTGATGTAGGCCTTTTGGATCTGTGTCTCCACAATCTCAACACAAGGCCTCTTTGACTATGACCCAGCTGGGGAAGAGAACTTTGGGCTGTTGGGTCTGGCAGCAGTAATTAAACATTTTGACTTGGTCCTGATACACATCACTTCTGCTCAGAGCCCATTAGTACTAGTGGCGCTGCTCCACCTAACTGCCATGGGTTAGGGAAATATAATCCATCCTACGTCCCAGAAACGGAGAACTGGATAGAGTAAGACCAGAGGTCTCCACCACACAGTTTAAATGGTTTCCAAGGAAATATATAAGAGAGCAATAAGCTTCTTTTAAGAGGAGGAAATCATAAAAAAATAATAAATTGATGAAGAAACTACTTACTCATAAATAAAATGAACAGATCTTAGATGCTGATTATGAAGAAATTCTCAGTTTGGATACATTTTTAATCTAACTAAAGTTAACTTTAAAATCAATGTGAATTTATTTTAAAACAAGTTTAAATGCCATGTATCTAATATTCTTAAGCAATCTATCTTTTGTCAATTTATAGCTGAATAAACAATTCTAAATTACAGAAACTGTGATGATAGAAGGCCCAATGGGAAGCTGATTAAAATGTATTGTTCTGAGGCAAATCTTCATTCTGTCACGAATATTTACCCATTGGGACTTTGATTAAAGCAACTTTTCCTTCCTTTGACCATAGGTATTTTTTTTCTTAGAGAATTCTTAGAAAAATATTATAATTATAATTTAAATTCACACTAGGCCAAAGCTTGAAGTATTGTGCCAGTGTACTTTCGGGTCATCCCAAAATCTCTATAAAAGGGTTGCCAGAATTGAGTTGATTCTCTGAGTTCTTTTGAATAACTTTTTTCTGGGACTTTTTCAACATTGGATCCCAGATGGATTAAAATTTGACCAATCTCAAACTTGACACATAAAGCTGACACAAAGAATTTAGTACTAAATTGTTAACATAATTTATGATATTTAGTTTCCTCTTCAGTCACAGAGGTGTGATTAAACTTACTGGTCCAGTCATTGGAGTTGGCTGGAAATCCTTGAACAAGAGGAAAAAAATTGTATGAATTGATGAAAAATGGAAGCCAAGCTTAATTTTAACCTTTGTATGAAAGAGTCTTTAATCACATAATTAATCTTCTTGTTTGGATGTCATTTAGGACAGTTTGAAATACCATCTGCTATGGGAGAGCTCAAATGCAGTACTTTCTGGATGTGCTGGACTAGGTAAAGTCTGAATTCCCCTCCAGACCTAGGATTTGATGTGTAGACAGAGCGTGCAATTTTGCAATCTGCCGAGCCAGGAGAGGATTTAATATTACATTTAGAACTGTACTCAAATTGTCAGAAAATGTTCAATAAAATAACATTGCAAATCATACTCTGTTAAACCAGCTGGCAAAGGTAGCATGACAAAATTGAAAAATAAAGCATATGGAACGTAGGGTTATTTACATGTTTTCAGGGCTTACACCCTAGGTGGCTCGCTATTTACAAGACAGCAGTTTCCACCCTTCCCCTCTGCTTTAGGTTTGATACAGGGCCAAGTCCTCCATCTGACTTCATATGACTGTGGTCTAGTTCAGATTAGTATTTGTCACCACTCTTCATAGCAGACAGGAATGCAGCCGACTGGTGGGGGGGGGGTGCGAGGGGAGGAGCGGGGAGAGGAGGAGGAGGAGGCCGTGGCCAAGATTCAGGGACTAAGTCTGTTGAAGTAAACACACCTGAGACAATCAGAACAGTGGAACCTGGAGGGGCTGCATGGCAGTCAGATGCTCACAGTTAAATTTTAGCTAACAGTTGAAAGAAAGAGCATTCTAGAATTCTCAAAATATTTGCTGCCACCAGAAAAAAAAAAATCATTCAGTAAGGCACTATTATGCACCCTCTCTGAAGATGTTTGACAGAATTCTAAGCTTCTTACTTAGAAACTAATGGGACATCTGGCTGAAAGATGAGAGATCACAAATGCTTTTCAAATAAATTAAGACATGGCTTAATGGAAGAGAAAAACTATCAATCAAAACAAATGAATCAATATAACAAAAGTATTTTTAAAAGCTAAAAAATAACATTCTATCAATACTATAAATAAGGATAAGGAAAAATTTAAAAGTAAAGATGATGTAAACAGCATTATTTTTTCTTTATGAATACAGAACATAAACTCTTAACTATGGGCCAGGCATTACTGAATGGCTTTACATGTATTGACCTTCTAAGAGCCTTATGAAGCGACTTCTATTGTCTTTCTAAAACTGAGGAAACTGAGGCACAGGGGAGGTTAAATATTCAGCTGGTAAATGTTAGACATGAACTTGAACCGAAACAGCCTGGCTCCATCCTGCATAAACGGTGATAAATTACGAAAGGGAAGAACACAAATCTACTCCGAGTCAAGTTTTGCAATGGGAATAATACTCTATCATGTATTTCCAAATTACTCAACATTTGATGTAATTTCTGATTTTAATATCACTGGTGGGCTGTATCAATTTCAATTAATAGGTAAAATGTGAGGAAAGGAGCTAGTGGTTCTTGGCTCTGTGTTGTACTCTATGACTAAGATTTAGAACAGCATGAAATTACTTTATTCAGCCATTTCTATTTTCTTCTCCGAAAATGTGAGGTTATAATGCTCATCACACCATCAAGTTATTGATTTGGACTGATGATTTCCCTTAAGAATTGATTAGAGCTTGGGAGAAGTTTAGTTTCCTGGAAAAATCTTTATTGTTACATTATATTAGCTAATATTGTAGTAGTTGATTTCCTGACTTTATATTCCAGCCAGGCCTTCTTGTCATTTAGCTAATGTCACTCTAGGTTAAATCACAGTATTAAGTAGTATTGATTTGCTTGAGTTATGAAATATAAATCTTTTCCCACCAGGTAAACAATAGCAATTAAACGGAATCTGGCTTAGAAGGGAAGTGATTTTCCCACAACTTTGCCCCATCAGCATAAGCCCTGACACTCCAATAAGCCATGGGCTTAGTGCAGGCTTCGATGATGCACCACTCAGCATAATCTGGTTGCCAAGAGGCTGTGTCTGGAGCTTGTACTGAGAAAGATCACTAGCATCCTTTGATATACACGACAAAAGTGAATCCAAGAATGCATGGCTAGATTAAATAAAATAGGTGAAAATAGCCGGCAAAAGGAAACATCTCCCCTTTTAAAAAGCAAGGGCTTTGGCATCAGGAAGACCTGGGTTGAACCCAATTTCATACCGTATGAGCAGTGATCATGGGTGAGTTACAGGAACCTCTCTAAGCCGACGTTTCCTCTTCTTTACAAGAATTGTTAAAAGCATTAACTAGTTGTAATATGTGTAGCACAATGCATGACACGTAATAGGAGCACAATACATTTTTTTCTTTTTTTCATGAAAAGCTACTTCTCAACAAATTAAATTACTGGGGAAGAGGTATGAATAAAATATGTTTGAAGACATAACTTATTAGACATTTTTCATTAATCAAAAATCCATTTTGGAAGTCTGAATCCTTATTATTCAGTTTCTGAATAATAAATAATTTGGATTATTATGAATATATTGAATAACAATGCTATTCAATTTCTGCTTAATTTTTAAAATTAAAGTCATATTGATTCTCCAGGTTACTCTCAAAAGCAAACCAAGACTGAATCCACAGTATTTCCTCAAATGTAGGATATGAGTTTCCGATTTTTAGGATAATTTGGGCCAAAGATCAGAGAAATTCCTTCTCCTTGAAGGCACTAAACTAGAAATGTGCTTAGCTTCAAGAGTCATACATTAGACAGAAGGGGTTTCCAATAAGGTTTTTACTCATGATAAAATTTAAGAATGTATCAAAAGCACTGGCCCCTCAGGCTTCTGCTTAAAGCATTTCTTTAAAGCATTTCACATGCATTTGTACTCGTGATGTGCCTACTCCCCCCACCAATCTTAACAAGAGTGGAAGGAAACAAATTTGACTGTGTCAAAGATCAGGAGAAATAACCTGGTCACTGCTTCTTCCCTGGCAAGGGAATTTCTAGTTTCACACTCTCCAATATGGTACCTACCAGTCATATGTAGCTATATAAAATTAAAATTAATTAAAATTAAACAAAATTAAAAATTTAGTTTTCTCAGTCACACCAGCCACATTTCAAGAGTTCGATAGGCATTGATAGCTCGTGGCTATATTAGACAATGCATATACAGAAAGTTTCCATCATCTCTGAAAGTTCTATAGGGAAGCATTGCTAAATGATTGACAGTAAAGCTACACAATTATAGTTTTTCTTTCTCATTGAGCATATGTATTAAGATACAGGCTTCTTATTTTCTCTTATTCTTTAAGAGAAAGAAGTATGCAAAAAAAATAGCACAAAATGTAAGACTGAAGACCATCTCATGCCTTTAGTCTCACTCCTTGTTTTGATTTACTTAAATTATTCCATGGGAATGGAATTGCTCCAACCCTTCGGTCCCATGTTCTACTACCGAGCTTATCAAATTCATCTGTTATAGAGGAAAGAAGGATGGCCACCTGACCGTGATCTCAGCTTGTTGAAACAGTATTGCCCAAAGGTTATCTGATACATTCTACTTCTCAAGTATTTATATTAGTCAACCTAAGACATAATAATTAGAATAGCTATTTAAAACTGGACAGGCTGGAACTGTTATCTAAGCCAGGTAGTTCTAGGCAACGAGATGGCCCTTTTCTTTTCTACTGCTCCTGTTTGGAATCTCTTGGATTTTGTATTTCCTCTCCCTCACAACCCAACCCCCATCTTATTTATGCTTCCTGCTTTGTAATTTGTTAGTGATCACCATAATGGCAGGATTGGTGGTGCCACATGGCAAGGAGAAGAAAGAGAGAATAAACTTTACATGAGGGTTGTGAAGCCCGTCTTTCCTCCCTAGAAGGTTAATGAAGGCTGAGAAACTGTTGGTCCATTGCGCCCCAAGCCAGGGCTATTCCTTCATCACCCTGTACTCAGGTCCTATTTAACTCTACACTCTAACTCAGTCAGCAAATGCCCAGAATAGCCTGAAGCTGCATATTCTTTTGTAGCATACACAATTCTGTATGCAAAGACTCACAAGTAGTTCAAGAGCTGGGGGAAAATAAGGGGGTTACTTTTTTACTTCCACTTTTCCCACCATCACAAATAAAATCCCTAACCAACCTTGAAAGGATTATCTAAGAGACTGTGGACATTTATAATGTTGAATTCTGTTCCACAGTAAGTCTTCAAGGAGAGACACTGGTTTGAAAAGTAAGTAGTCATGCATCGCTTAACGAAGGGGATACGTTCTGAGAAATGTGCCATTAGGCGATTTTGTCGTTGTGCAAACATCACAGAGTGTACTTACATGAACGTACATGGTACAGCCTCCTACACACCTAGGCTATATGGTACTAATCTTATGGGACCACTGTCATATATGCAGTCCATCGTTGACCGAAATGTCGTTATGCAGCACCTGACTGTAATAGTAGAGAGAAGCAGGCAGGTAAGACTTTAAGCCAAATAGAAGAAAAGTGGGTGAAAAAGGAACCAGCTGGCTCCCAAAAGGTTATATACATACCACTGGAGATGTGCAGGTCTCTCAGCCATTCATTTACCAACTTTCTCCTTTTCTTCAACCCATTCATACTTTTACCACCTGCAGGTGATCCTGTTAGTATCCCTGCCCCAATGACAGAAACCTCTGCTGATGACTTGCATCTCTTCCTACTACATTATACATGTTCCTACCACCCAAAGTGAAATTATGAATGCATTTCCTATAGAGACATTAGTTTGCTCAATAAATTTAGGTCTTAGGAGATCATGAGGTGTAATGTGGAGAACTGATTATTTGGGAGCAAGAATGGAAGCTAGGGCTCACTTGAGAGACTATTTCAAAAGTCTAGGCAAGAGATGATAAAGGCTTTAGTTAGGGAGGTAGTAGCGAGAATGAATGGAAAAAAGTAGATGGACTCAGGATAAATCTTGGAGTAAAGTGGACAGGACTGATCTGAGGTAGGGAGTGAGGAAGAAAAAGAAAAGAGAAATGGTGAGGGATGATACTAACATTCATTGAGATGGGAAATATTAGAAAAGACCTCTGGTGGCAGAGGTGGGGTGGCAATGAAGAGCACTGTTGTTGATACGTTAAGTACCACAACTGAGTGGAAATATTAAGAATGAACCTGAATATAGGACTCTGGACTCAAGAAAAGAGAACTGGGCTGGACATACGAATTTGGTGGTCTTTATGGAGAGTATATAAAGTGATGGAATCAGATGAGATCATATAGGAAGAGAGAATTTAAAATGAGGGCACTAACCCTATTACATTTAAGGTTAAGATCTATATAACGCTGCATTATAAGTTATATAGAACTTTTAGGCTTCCCAGGTAGACTACTTAACACATATAATAGAGAATATGCATCTCAAATTCTAAGGAATAAACACATTTCTGAACACAAGAATTCATGTGGGGAACTGCCAGCATGAAAAAGGGTTTATATTAGTTAGAATCACTGTGACACTTTGAAAGAATTTCATTCATATGAAAGTGAAGATATCTTACTCTTCAATAAGTGTAGCTAGTTATTTATCTGGATTTCTTGGTACAGACCAGAGTTTTCTAAAAAATCTGATTTGATATTTCTAGCTAGTTTACCTCATTTTATATAACTGCTACCAACTTGCCAGTTTTGATTTGAGACAAAGTCTTTTTCCTGCTTTATGATGAAAAAAAGGAAATTGTAAGAAAAATAAAATGTTGCCTATGTTGAGCTATCTAAAAGGCCTTGAATACAAAAACATATTGGTTTGCCTGTAAAATTACAACATAAAATGGATTTTAAAGAATTGCTTACTAAGACAATAACTAAAATTTTACTAATTGAATCAGTGTAAAATTTTTATGATTTAAACTACATTTTTGGCAGTTATGAAAACCACACAAAAAGAAAGATAAAAAATTATGACAGGAAAATGTTTCATAAAAGGTAGTGCTTTCCATGGTGTCCAGCAGTTACTAATATTTTCAGAAAAAAATACCTACACAAAGAACAAAAACTCAAAATTCATTACACGTATACCTTGCCACAAAGAATTTTCTATAATCTGCTTCAGTATCTGAGCTGTGTTGGTCAGTGATCTGTACATTCTGTGGCTTCAGTTTTTTTCTTTTTAAATCGGCTCTCAGACTTCTGAGAACTGCATGTTTGCCAGGACTGAGTCAAGTTTTCCTACCTTTTAAATGAATTTGTTTCTTGATTTCTGTGTATTTCTCAAAAATGCAAGATCAGTTTGTGCCACAGTTGGGAGTCAGAGGTGGTTGAAAAAGACTACCAGATATTCTCTGGCATCTGTGATCACCAGGACTCGCACACCACATTGCTCTGGGCATTCCCCGATCCGACCAACTCCCAACACCTCTCCTCTCCTCACCCACAACTTCTGCTGGTCCCTCTGAATTTCCTACCCTTGATCACAAAACACTATGCATACAATCTCTTCTCCAAACTGTCTCCCTCCCTCCTTGTTGCAACTGAAACTTTATGGACCAGGACCAGTGTGTCTAATACCTACCCTACAGCCCACTCAGTGGGAGGCTGTTTCTTACACTTATGCCCAGGCTCCTCTTGGCACCATAAGAAATTATTTCACATATAATTTTCCATATGTTCTTCCCTACTGACACTCTTAGAGTGTCTTCTAAATTTGGGTAGCACATTTCTATCAATATAGTAGCATTCTAGTAGTTATGATTTAGTGATTTAACCATTCTAGCATAATTCGGAAATGGAGAATTCATTTTAGAATGTTCATAAGTTTTGTTGATTCATAGAAGGCTGGCTATTATTTTATAAGAGTTCTTTAACATTCCTATAGGACCTCATTTAGAAACACAGCAATTTTAGCTAATCCTTTAAATTAGTAATCAGAATCGATTAGCTCGGGAATAGTTGATTTATATTACAAGAGCAGTGATTGATTCAATTATTTATGAACTCATAGTTATATACTAAGTCCACACCACAGGCAAGGCACTATGAAATGCCATAAGGATATAATAAACAAAACAGATGTGGGCTCTTCCTTCAGGAGGGGATAGATATAAACAGATAAGAACACAAATTATTAATTATAGTTGACATTTAACACAAAATATTATTTAATTCCATAAGTGCTCCATAGGAAAAGTCCAGTATGTAACACCCAAGGTTGGGGGAGGTGGAATTTAAAGGGGATCAACTTGTTAGGAATGGATGCTTCTGGAAAAAAGAAAACAGAAAACTAGATGAGAGCAAAGAAAATTTTACCAGCTCTTTTCCTTCTATTTATGTATACCAATGATCGATGCCCAAGTAGTCCCTGCATTATGGCAGACTGGGTGTATGAAAATGTGTTTATTTTTCAATTAAATAAAGGGAATAGTTTTAGTTTAGCCGAGCTTAAAAAAAAAATGCTGGCAGCCACAGCTGTGAGTTCTCATACATAGCTTCTGCCCACGTACTACGATGCTGGTGGTGATGCCTACAAGCAAGTGGCCAGTGGATTCGGAACACGTTGGCTTTCTTCTTATTAGTGGAGCCTTGGGAGACACACTAGAGTTGTTTATCGGTAGGTCAACAGAAGACTAGGGGCTAAGGGCTTTGATCCAACTCTCCTTTTTCTCTTGGAGTTTTAAAAATGTTTTCCAGGCTTTTACATATGGATTTTTTCTCTTAATTCAGGGTTTATTATGCAAAGACTATCTTTTTAATTCAGTGAATGATTCTTCTGTTTTTATTGTTCTTTAAAGCACAGATAGCATTTCCTGATTCCATTCAGTTTAACCGTCAGATAAATAAAAATTATAATTATAGATATCTGCCAGCACAGAATGACACCAATCATAGGGGCATTGTTCTGGTTTTGATTTCAAAGCAATCACTGAGCAAGGCTCCTTTGAATTGGAACATGAATCAGCATTTAGCAAAGCTGAGTTTAAACCTCTACTCCAGACTCTGAGTGACAGAGAACTTCTAAATAGGGCACTGTTTGTTCATAGTTTTAGGTATCTGTGATTTACTTGGCTTTGGCGGACAATAGGGGCTTTGGTTCAGTTATATTTTTAACATTTCTTAAAATAAATCAGAGTGTTCCCATTTTGGATGTGGAATACTATGGTGGAGGAAATGAAGAACTTACAAGTGCTGAGTATCCAGGGATTATGTGCTGGGCTCTGTGCTGGATTGCTTTGGTTAATATTTTTTTGGTTGCATGTAATAGCAACTGGCTCTGGCTAGCTCAAGGGAAAAAAGTAAGTGGTGCTGGCATATTGGAAGAATATTTGGGTATCTCATAGAATCCAAGACTCAGGAAACGCAGGGATCAGGCAGACCTCAGAAGCAAGAGTTCATGTCTATCTCCCTAGCATAAAGCAGCAAGTGTCTCACCATATGACTCTTCATAGAAGGCGGAGGAAGGGTCAGCTCTTTACCTGTGGATCAGTCAACCAAGGTCAGAGGGGCAGAATAATATTGTTTAGCCAGTTGTTTGTGGGCAACTACACCTGTATTTTGTGGGCAGTTCCCAGGGAAAGAGGAATTTTTGTGAACTGGTGGCCACACCAGCCAAGTCTACTATACAGGGCTACTAATTTAATTTTCACAAGAAGCCTATAAAAACCACGATTTGCACCTCACAAATGAGAAACCTGAGACTCAGACTGGTTAGGCAACTTGTCCAACGCTCCACAATTAGAATGTGGCAGAGCTTGAATTCCAACTAGGTTTATAAGGGGGGACTAGTCTCCTTCTTAAAAGACTAAAATAGTGTGATAAGACTACATGGGATAGAAACTTTTAGATATTTTCTCATGGAGAGAATATTCGGTACCTCCTGGGTACTACAAAGTGCAAGACTGTGTGTTGAAAGCTCTGGGGTTGAACTGCAACTCCACCTTCTCATAATGGGCAAATAAATACCTAATTCTCTCCACTAATAAATGTGGACATATCATCTCCTTCACAAGGTTATTGTAATTTCACAGGGTTATTGAGACAACATGTGAAAATACTTGGCACAAAGCAGATATTCCTTTTAGGGGGGAAAGAACTTTTGTATTAATGAACCCTCCAGCATGCTACTAAAAATGGAGTCACAGTTTGATAGTGGCTTTATCATTCAAAAGATCTAACTACTTTCTTACTTTCAGCCTTTCAAAATGGTGTCTTATTCACCTAAACATAAAGGTAGGAAATGCTACATAAAAAGAGTTAAGGAAATCATACATGGCAAAGAAAATTTTAGATACAAAACATTTGACTACTTCTCTTTGAGACTGGGCTCACATTTCAGGAAAAAACTCTTACCTTTGGTCATAGCACAATACTCGACCGTCTAATTCTCTTAGTGAATACTACCTGAGATGGTCTTTGTCCTTTTGACAACCAGAGCAGAACCAGAATACAGTTCTTAATATGGAAATCTGTAACTTGAACATCATTGAAACAGATTATTAGCTAATTCAATTGGGAAGGATTAACATATTCAAATAATCAATTGTACACCCAGATGCCTATTCTCAGTCATCTTTAAGATAGCTCTGTGGGAAAAAAGCACCATAGCAATCCAAGAGTTTATTATTGTGCATGGTGGATGTTCTACAAATACTCAGACTGGTCAGTATCAATTTGTTTCAAATACTTCAGATAACAATCAGTCTATGTCAGTAGTAAAGTTGGAACCCCAAATGGAAGAAGAAAAAAATCATTCTGTGGTGGTAGTAGGGAAAAGATGTAGAATACTATATTTTCTTGACATTTCCAGTATCTCTGGATCTTAGTTCAGTGACCTTCTATGCTTCATTTTCATCTAAATTATATCCGAGTAATTTGTAAAGTATCCTATTATTGTAAATTTGATGACAAAGAGTCAAGTGATTTTAAATATGACCACAACATTGTGTTATTGGCTTGTTCCTGAATTAAAAGCCATCCTCCCCTTTCTACTATGCTGCATTTCAAGTCAGTGGTCTGCTTGCTTTAATTTCTTATTTAAATCTGCAAGAGAAAACTAAGTGGTTATTAACATTTAAAGATTCTTGGTAAATATTACTTTAAAATTTAGGGGGCAGTATATATTAAAAAACATCATCATCCATGGATATAGAAGTTTAAGTAAGAAAAAATTTTTAAAAAGAATTAATTTAAAAAAGATTAAAAAAAGAAAAATAATAACCAAGTAAGTTTTTGGAGCTCTTTTTTATTACACTGAGAGATTTCAGAAAAGTACAAGGCCCATGAAAGTAGAAGCATTTCAGAAAACAAGACAAAATGTTTGCATACATTTTAATGACACCATTTTAGTTTGACATTAAAGAAATCTCATGATTTCACACTGAAGCTCACTGCTCATGAATTAAGTACATTCTCAAGTACTGGGAAAGGATTTCATCTCTCTTATATCTGAACCTGAATTCCTATAAATGGCTAAGTTATATTTTCTTTCTAGCGATCAAGTCCATGGTGATTGAGAAGAAAAATGACTTTATTGATTCATAGTGAGTTTGAAGAACAGAAACAGAAAATAAGCTTCTATCACACATATACCCCTTCAAGTGGTACATCAGATCAAAGCTGAGTTAATATAATAATCTTTAGTGTTTTTAATTGTTGCCAATGAAAATACATAGATCCCACTACAGAAAAGAGGTTTGGTAATATCAGAATGATTCTTTATCACATTAGTGTTTTAAATCCAAGTTACACAGATAAATAGGTGATGTTGAAATCCATGCTGTTACTGTTCTCAAAATCAAATAAATGTATTATTATGTTCTAGAATCTTATCAAGAGTCATTGTGAAGCGATAAGTAAAGATAATTACTACATTTGCCAAATACAGTATAACAGGCCACCAGAGGCTATAAACTTTATTTAGTTAACTTTTGGTAATGTGGCAATTTTCAATGGCTTTTGGTTCACATCATACTTTCTGTTGTTGCTACTACTAATAGTAAAATAATAGTAAATGTAAAGGAAAAAACAAAAGAAAATAAATTACATCTCTTGATAGTTCTTCTAAATATTGTTTTGGTTTATCCTTGAAGTAGAAATCAATTCTCCAGGGTTTGGAAAGAAAACAAAAGCATCTTTATAATTCACAGCATGTATTTTAGAGGTCTAATGATTTATCCATTGCCAGGGTGGGTTCACTTGTCATGTTCTCTTTATTCAATGTCAACTGGTTCCGTAGCTATTAAAGCACTTAACTGTTTCTGAGCACAGGAGAGGAACAGTTCCAAACTGGACAGGCTTCTCTGGCGGATGACTTGATCAAGCTGTTGATTTTTGTTTAAAGAGAGAAAGAGAAAGAAATACAACTTAGTGGAGGGATAAAGAAAATCATGCCACTAAAGCCCACTAGAGAAACCTTTTCAGATGATGAATTTAGAAAATCAAATAGTGCTTTAAACTCAGAGACAATCTAGTCACTATTTCTGGCCTATTATCTAAGACGAGATGATAATCATTACAATTTTATAATTGGTTCTGGTATTCAGTTATTGGAGAAATACCATAAATTTGATCAGAGTCATTTTAGAACATATAAAATAGTATAAAAATGCCAGTGCTTAATGAATATATAGACCAAACACCTACAAAGATCATATAAATATAACAGATGCAGAAAAACAAAAGAAATACACTGTACAGAAACACAGCCTTATTATATCATGCATAGGGTTTAGTAGGACAAAGGATAAGTGAGGAGATAATTTCCTGAAATTAGAGAAAGTTCTTGGGAAAGGTGTACTTTAAGAAATATTTGATATTGTTGAAACTTATTTGACTTGGTCTTCTTGCTGAGTCAGGGATATTTTATTAGGATTGTTTTAATGTATCAACAATAATCTGGTAAACAAAACAAGAAGTTTAGTAATAAAAGTCATATAATTAAGAACTTTCTGGAGGTAAGGATTATTGAATACATCAAGAAAAGTTTCTAACTCTTTTGCCCTGAAAAAATTTGCCCATGGTGTAAAAATAACAAATGACAACACATTTCCTACAGGTTATAGAACAATGGAGGGAGGAACTCAAAAGAAAGTCAAATAAATTCCATTTCACAATATATACATGTCATATTTATGTAAAAGTTGATATATTCTTCTCACAAGCTCCCCCAACATAAAAGGAAAAAAAAAAAAGACAAATGAGAACAAGAATTCTCTATTAAATTACACTTCCATAATCTACTGATACTCAAAATGACCAAAAACCTGGAAGATTAAAATTCTGAGGTATCCTAAGAATTAATCAAAAAAGAATGCATTATATTTAGCAAAATGCTCATGTAAAAAGATTGAACTCCCTTTAATGCTAATAATTTGGGATTTTAATATACGCAAAGAAATAGGATCTGCTAATCCTTTCTCTTTATCTTTTTTTTTCTTTCTCTCTCAGATGATACCCTTAGTTGAAAATACACCCTCTGCTTACAAGTCTCAATAAACAAGACAGCTCATTACAATGTAAACCCCAGGTAAGTAGAGATCTCGTCTGTCTTGCTGACTATTGTACCCCAGCATCTAGAAGAGGGTCTGGCACATGTTAGACACTTGATAAATATTCGCTGAGATTGAATGAATCAATAAATACTTAACCTTAACAGGGCAAGGCAATCTCCTAGGAAATGATAGGTGCACTTTTAATTGTAAAAGTAAAAACATGCTTAAGCTAATCTGAAAGACATGTAGGAGATTAAAGTGGAATTTTTAAGTTTCATTTTAATATATGCAAAACATTGAAATCTAAATATTTGCAGTTTTAAAAATTATTTTATACTTGGTTCAAATTCAAATAGTACAGAAGAGTGTACCAAGACCCAGTTCCAGTCCATTCCCAGTGGTTTCTGTCTACTTTTGGATGCTTTCAAGTATTTAAAGATAAGTTTTTAAAAAATATTTGGTCCAGATCTTACAATTGTTAACTATAGGAGAGTTCACACAATCACTTTGTCCTCCTGCCATTACTGGAACTTTTTAAGAAAAGTTCCTATCTCGTTTTTAAGAAATTGCTTGACTGTATTCCATGATTTATTTATATTTAGCCAGTCTCCCACTGACGGATATGTCAGTTTATTCCAATATTGTCTTGTTATTTTTGAAGCACCAGGGAAATTTACAATCTGAGTGTACTCCCTTCAGAAGATGTTCAAGGGTTTCTCTTGGACAGATTCTAATACGTGGAATTTCTACGTTATAAGATTTGCATATTTTAAATTGTGACAGATATTATCACATTTCTTTCCAGAGTGAGAGTACCAATTTATCAGTCCCATCTGCAGTGTATGAGAGGACCAATTTCCCGTTTTCTTCTTTCAAATGGTCGCATAGTTTGCTGTTGTATATTTCTAATTTAACAAATATAATGGATATTTTATTATTTATTTAAAAATTATTCTATTGATAGACATTTGGACTGTTCCTCATCTTTTACTATTATAATCAGTGCTGTACTGAGCATCCTTCAACACAGGCCTCTCTATACCAGTGCTAGTATATCTTGTAGAAATCGCTTGAGCCAAAGAACCCGTCATCTGCAACGTTACTTCTACCATAAATCAAGTTTCCATCTACGCATGAATCTGTCTTTAAGCTCCCTGTTATATTCCCATAGACAATTCACCCATCCCTACACAAATATAATTTAACTACAATTTTATACTAAATCTTAATATATCACATTATTACCAACCAGACCATCAAGTATTTCAGAAGAATACTATTAGTGAACACTAGTAATAAAACTGAATGTAAAAAGGAAGTCATCAGACTACAGATAGTCTGACACCTTTTTTTTTCATAAAGCACAAAAACCAAGCAAAATTCAGAAGTATATTATTTTGAGTTACATCAATAGGCAATAAAACATTTCTTTTTAAGGCAGGGAAATTATGCAGTCGGACCTGAGGATAGTTGTATTCAGAGGGCAGAGTCAGGCAGGATGAGATTCATTTTGGAGGTGGCTTCATGGGTGCTTGTTCTACTATTATGCTTCATAACTTACATACATATATCATATGTGTTAGCTTTAATAATTCAAAGTCTTTTAGAAACCTCCTAGAATAATCAGGAGTTCTATTAAAAACAAATTTGACTTAATATCTTAGAATTTATGGATGTTGGAAAGGAGAAACTTTTCTCCTTTTGAGGGCATACAGCACAAACTCATAATGTGTAACGTAACTAGCACTCAACGAGTAACTGTTCTCAGTAACAATAATCATCTGGATTTATGCATTCAGCATGGATATTCTATAATTTTTTAAAAAGCAAGGATATGTATAAGGACAAAAAGGGTTGACAGATTTTTACTTAAACATACTAAGCACTTCTCTTGCTTGTGTTCGAAGTCACCCTGAAATTAGCGACTATATGATGATGGACATACTGGTTTGGGGTTTAGGCAGCTGCAAGCCTCACTTCACATCTTTCACCATGCCTCCTCAGAACTGTCTGGAGGCAAGAATCCATTAAATAAACAGGAGCTCAACACTTTAAGGAGCAATAAGGTGACACTGATACTCTGTGAGGAGGAAGATAAATTGAGCCATCACAGAGTGGAGCTTCCAGTCTGGTGGGTCCTTCCTGGGCATGGCGCGTAAGATCACGTCTGGGAGGGAGAACATCTGAGACCTTTCTTTCATAAAGATGGTGAATTCCTCTCTCCAAAACAAGTACATCAAACTGATGTTCTTGGCGAAATCCTCAATTTCAACAGTTTCTGTTTTATTAGGCATAACCTTATTATCCTTTATTGAGGCAAGAAGAATTTTGGCAAAAAATTCAACTCTTTTTTTTTCCCCTTGAAGAGTGGGGTTTAGTTCTGTATTTGTGGCTTTCATTTCAAAGTGAATCAAAGATTTGTATTCTGTGACTTCACGCTGATAATATTACGTCCAGAGTAGTTGTGGCAAACATTTTTGGATATGGGATTTACAATCTCTTCACAATAATGTAGCTCTAACTGCTTTGTTTTCTCTTCCATTTTCTGTTGCTTCAGCTGCTAATCAGCTCTTTCAGATACCTGTAAAAACCCTGGAAATTCTGAGGTCTATGAAATAGATAACTGGGCTTTATAAATTTTCCCCCCCTCTTTGTCATGTCTTCAGTTTGCTGGCATACTGCTAAAAAACCATTTAGCAGCATACTACTTGCTAAAAGTTAATATTAATAAGCTTAGGGGGAGAAAAAAAAGAACACATGACTTCCCAATAATTCCTTGTATTAGATTTATATTTCCATTAGTATTTCATGCCACAGCAAAAGAAAAACAAACCTCTAGACCTTAGATTTTATTTCCTAGTCACCAAAACACAACATGATGGATGGTGAACTTATACTGGTCTAAAGAGCAAAATTCAATTACAAACAAATATAGCTTATTTTAATAGGACTGTTAAGAACACTGCTTACATCCCAGAAAATCTGATACATTGTTTTTGAATATATAAACATATTATATACGTATTTTATATTCATATATAAAACACATTTAGTACTAATTGTGATTTCCAAGTCTTTTGGGCTTTTGCCAGCAAGATATACCATGAGATGTGAAAATATTAGGTTTACCTTTATCAATGTTACTTTTCCAACCTATCCTCCTGCATATTTTAAACTTATGCATAAAAAGTAATTTAATTTTTCAAAAATGCTAGAATGGGTATCTGGTAAATCCACTGATGGAAAGTGACTCATAAACACGTTATCAGTTTAGTAATAATACGTTTTATGGATTCAGTTTTCACTCACTAACAAGCTCTTTCATGGGCACTGAAGAAAGGTTAAGTATGATGACCTGAAACTGGAATTACTCAGGCAGATTTTCCAGTTAAAATCATCATATTATTGGGTAAGAAGAATTGTTTACCTTCTGATGAGAAATGAATAATTCTTCAGTCTCTTACTTATTACAGTGCTGTCCTTTTAACATTGTTGTTTGGATATGAATGCTTCTCTTTTTCTGACTTTATTATATACTCCCCCCTGACTCACACATAGCCTCAAGATGTTGTTTCTTACATGTTTGAGATTGAGCCAATCAATCAATCAATTAGTCAATCAGTTGATCAATAAAAAAATCAAGACTGCCCACTATTTGTACATTATTGCTCTAAGGCTGGGGAAAAAAAAGGATACAATAATGTCTTTGCCCTTGAGAGGTTTATAACCTTTTTGGAGAGACATACATGCAGTAATTAAAAAACAGTTAGGTACCAACATGTAGTCAAGACTAAGTCCAATGGAAGATCAGAGAGGGGGAGAGATCATGGTGGGAGAGTGTAGCAGAGAAAACTTCACAGAAGTGGGACTTGAAAAGGCTCTTAAAGTAGCAAGAGCATTTCCTTAGACAAAAAAGAGTAAGATGTGGAAGAAATTCTAGGAAAGCAGATTAGCAGAAACAAAGACAGACTTTTTGGAGGCATTGAAGAAGGAGGCTTGAATCTAGTGGAGAAAGTCTGCTTAGCAGTATTTACACATTCTTTCATTCACCCATTTATTCAGTATTAATTTAGCACCTACTTTGTGCCAGGCACTGTTTTAGGCACTAGAAATATAGTGGTGAATAAGATAATTCTCTGCTCTTCTATAATTTATATTTTAGTTTGAAGAGACAAATTAATACTCTTCAGATGGAGATCAGTACTATAAAAATAACAAACGAGGGGAAAGTATTAAACAGAGACGGAAGGAGATCTTTTGGTAGCATGATTAGAGAAGACCACTTGGAGGAGGGGGTAATTATAAGAGACTTAAAAGAAGTGAGAGAGGAAAGGAACCATGCAAAAACATCAAGAAAGAAAATGTCAAGGCAGATGAAACTGCAAGAGAAAAGTCCAAAATGTGGGTTCAGACTTGGTTTGATCGAGGACTGGCAATAAATACATTAAGACTAGAGCAAAATGAGCAAGGGGGAGATTGGTAGGGGAGAGGATCAGAGATGTAGAGAGGGGCCAGAGCAGGTAGGGCACTACAGGTCATGGGAGACATTGGAGAGTTCTAAGCAAGACTGGGACCATACTCTATGTTGAAAAATATTACATTTGTTACTAGGGACACCAGATTGTAGGAGGCAAGAATGGAAGAAGAAAACCCAGTTAGGAGACTTGGTCTGGGAAAGATATAAAGATAACCAGACTGCTGGCAGTGGAGGCTTAACAGCAGGTCAGGTTTGGAATATATTTTGAGATAGGACCAACTTGAGTTGCTGATGGATTAGAATTGTAAATGAAAGA
Organism: Tapirus indicus; assembly: GCA_031878705.1. NCBI lineage: Eukaryota > Metazoa > Chordata > Mammalia > Perissodactyla > Tapiridae > Tapirus > Tapirus indicus. The sequence continues at coordinate 122,426,668 of CM062918.1, read as the reverse complement.
AAAAGAAATAAAAGGTGATTCTTAGAATGATGGTGCTTACTGAGATATGACGGATTAGACCTGGAGTGAGTTGGCCAGAGGAAAACTAGTTTTGTTTTGGACATGTGTAGTTTGTCTAATCCCAGTAGATATGTCAGAGATATTGGATATGAGTCTGCAATTCAGGGGAGAGATCGAGGCTAAATATACAAATTGGGAAATCATCTGCATATAGGAAGCATGTAAAGCATAGCTGAGATTACCTAGGGAATGAATGTAGATAACAGAGAAAAGGTCAGCAGACTAAGTTCTGGGTGCTCTAACACATGATCTGGCAAAGGAGCAGTGGGACATGAGGTTTGACAGATAATTATTGTCATGGGTTGAATTGTATCCCTCAAAAAGACAGGTTCAGGTACTAACCCCTGTACCTGTGAATGTGACCTTATTTGGAAATAGGGTCTTTACAGATATAATTAAGATGGAAGTTAAGATGAGGTCATAAGGATTAGGGTGGCCTTTAAATGCAGTCACTGGCATCCTCATAAAGAGACACAGAAACACAGACACAGGGAGCAGAGACTGGAGTGGCGTGGCTGTGAAGAACTGCCGGCAATCCCAGAAGCTAGGAGAGAGGCATGGAACAGACTGGGCCCTAGAGACATCAGCGACTGCATGGCCCTGCCAACACCTTGATTTTGGACTTCCAGCCTCTAGAACACTGAGAGAATAAATTTCTGATGTTTAAAGCCATCCAGTTTGTGGTACTTTGTTAGAGCAACCCTGGGAAACTACTAACAATGATTTTTCCAGATTGTTGAGGCCCTTATATACCAGAGCAGTGTTTCCCACAATGAACAAAACACCATTTCTATGTAGCACATGTTCTGTTTAAAATAAACAAATAACAGGCTTTTTAGTCAAGTAAGTTTGGGAAATGCAGGATTAAGAAGATTTCTTTTCTATAGAACTTAGAGCTTTTGTGCTAATAAGCATCGTGAACTGCCAAAATGGCTATAGTATAGGTAATGTTTCTCAAACTTTTTAAACCTTGGAACCGTGTGTGTGTGTGTGTGTATAAAGCATACAAATTTATTTCTCTTGAGAACTCCTCTAGACTCAAAACAAATTGCAAAATATAGGGAGAAGACTACACTGATTCAGTTTCCTCTTAATAATAAGTAACCACGGAATTTTAATGTTGGAGAATTTGAGACTGCTTAGCCTAACATCCACATTTTATAGTTGTGGAAAACTGATGCTCTGAGTGGTTGAGACCAATTTCACAAACCTAATATGTCCTCCTACACTTAAAGAAATACACACTTCTTTAAAAGTATTTAAATGAATCAACCTGAGTTTATCTTTGGTTATGAAACCCTACTATGTATCAATAGATTCTATGGCTTAACTAAGTTTTTGACAATGGGCAAATAAGATTCACCCTTAGAGAACCAGTACCATGACCAGAAAGGTGCTGAAAACTAATCTGGGTGAGATGATATGACTACCCTTACTCTTGATGTAGACATGAAGGAAGTGGACTATGGATCAATATTAAAACTTAATGTGCAAACATAATTGTAATGGCCTGCTTCATTTAATGAAATCATCACAATAAAGGGCTAATAGAAGATCAAGTTATTCTTGAGTAGTGAATATTTTATTGTGACATTTAAACATTTTTGCCCTAAATACCACCATCATTACTTTTCTCCTGTGTCCTCAAATTCTGCTTCTCATCATTTCAGCCTAAGAAAATTTAGACTTATCTGTAACATTACTGGCTGCATTAATGGAGGTTCTACAGTATCTGTTTTATTACTGGTACACTAACCATAAAGAGTTTCTCTTTTAAAATGTCTTTACATTTTCAGATAAGTAAATTTGATTGGAAGAGGGATATATTGTATATAAAGCTGAAGTTTAGACATGAAATCCCCTCTCTGGGAATATAAATCATGATGAAAGAGACTTTGAACCAACTTCAGGATAATAGTGTTACATAAAATATATGTTTAGAATGACTCGAACTCTAAAATTTAGATTCAGTATAGTCAGGGCAGTGGTTTGAACTAAGGCAGTGCCAATTGCCTCAACCTTGAACTTCAGAAAATGCAGGCATAACCTCTTTACCAGAACATTCACAGGCCATCATTCATGTCCCATGAAAACTTTCAATCCAGAGTTCACATCTCCTTTTTTCTTTGAGAATACTTTTCAACTTTAAAGTATATTTCATGTCTATATAACTATTTATGCAGTTAAAAATGTCAATATATAAAGAAGTTGTGTAACTTTCTAGCATGCACAAGATGAATTGCAGATGCTCTTTTAGAGTAAACAAAAAACGGGTATAAAGAGTCTTAAACTCTCTTAGCCACAACTAAAGAACTACTTTTTTTGCTTTGTTTTGTTTTAAGATGTCTTAGGGTAAGTAAATTTTCTGTTTTTTGAATCATCTAAAGTAAGTTCTACATATTTGGGCAGTTCTACCTTTTTATCCCAAACGACCATAGAATCCACTGGGAAATGGAAATGCTCATTTTTGCTCTTCACTAAATCATCTGGGCAAAATAAATGAATATGTATTCCAGACTTAATGTGCAGACACACCACCTTAGAATATAGTCTTATTTGATCTTACAAGTTAAGCAACAGCATTTGGCTTGAAAAGGATGCACTGTAGTAGTAAGTGAAGATTTTACTTTTACTTGCCTGAAAACAGGCACTAGACTTTCTAGTATAAGCTTCCATACGTGAAGTTTAATGAATTCGAAAAGAAAAGAATTCTGGTAACAACTGCTTTACTCCTAATTCAGACAATTTCCAAAGAAAATCTAAAAATTTCCAAAACAACTTAAAAAAAGAAAGCTATAGATTTAGTGGAATTTTAGGAAAAAAGTATAGGTAGATGAAACTATTTCTGTTGCACAGAAATCCTGTCTTAGGGCTCTGATCTGTAAGGTTATATTTTGCTATTAATAAGTTTCATATTCTACTTTCTAGAGTTCAATGGCAAACAAAGAATTTATCTAAATACAAGAGTGATTGATTCTGGCAAGGCAGACTAACTGATTTTAATATGACATTCCACATCAAGTTTTCAATACAATTCGTTACATGATTCCAAACCATCAAGAACCCTTTTCCAGATTATTTTTTTAAGATCTTGTTTAGTGCAAATATTGCAATCTGTGGGATGACCTTTTGTAAATTAAATAAACATAAAGGTCCCAAACAAATATTGTTAAGTAACAAATTGTTCAAGTAACAAACACAAACTCTTGTTGTACTTTTATCAATTCAACTTTTAAAGGTTCTAGCAATTCTTTTGTGTCAATCTAAGGAACAATATTGCCAATTACTATCTATCTCCCCTGCCCTTCAGTAATTTAAATTTCATCTTATTTTGAAGTAGAAAAAAGAATTACATGACCTCTTGGGTTTTTGTCTTCCCATGCTATCTTAAAATTCTCAAATGATTGATATATTTTGCCTTTTATGTTTCAATCTACAAAAACAGGCAAGGGACTGTCCACCAGGCTTATTCTTGAGCTCTCTGCACACAAATGTTGAAATTGATTTAGAGTGGATGATGAATAACCCTGTAATGCTGGATTAAGTCTGATCTTCTCTTGTTGTGAGAACAGTGTTACTAATTCTTGATTGGTAGCACTTGCTACCTGCCATGCACAGGTGAACTTCTTTATGTGTTGCATTAGTTACCTATTACTGTATAACAAATCACCTCAAACCTAGTGGTGTAAAACAAGAAACAATGAATGTTATCTCATAGTTTCTGTGGGTCACGAAACTGGGTGCTGCTTAACTGAGTCCCTCTGGCTCATGGTCTCTACTGAGGGGTTGCAATCAAGTTGTTGGCTAGGCCGTAGTCAAGTCAGAGTTCAACTGGGAGCTTAGTGGCTGTTGATGGGCTTCAAAACATCCACCTCCAACAGAGCTCATGTGAGTCTCTCCACAAGGCTGCCTAGTAATATGGCAGCTGACTTCTCCCAGAGCAAGCAATCTAAGAGAGAATATGAGAGATCAAGAGCACACTGAGAGAGCACCAAAGTCAGAAACCACAATCTTTTTATAACCCAATTTCACTCAGTCCAGCCCAGGCTCAAGGGGAGGAGATTACATAAACGCAGGGCATCATTGGGAAACATCTACTACGCATTATCTCATTTTTATTCTCTTGAATAAAACTCTCTTTCATAACTCTGTGAATGAGGCCACTGAGGCTCAGACACGTTATCACTTGCCCGAGTGGCAGGGCCAGGATTCAAATCCAGGTGTGTATGACACCAAAACTATTCTCTAAACCACAATACTATATTGCCTTCTCGGATAAGAACGTCAGTTATGACTGGGGGCCTTGGCACAATATCTGTTTTGTTATAAATATGTAGGGGTTTCTTACATTGCATATACTAGCAAAAACCTGTAAAGATGCCAAAAGCCCGCTAGATACAGTCATCAAAACATGTGATTTTCTTCTCTTCCTAAACAGCAGGTTCAGGAAGATTTCTGTTATATTAACATACAAATAGTTCCCTGAAAATGCAACAGAAACATTTAAAGAAAAACTGACACATTAAATACATCATATAAGAAATCACTGCCTTAAAGAATCTGTAAACCCTAGTGGCTGTGTATAAAAACAACAGACTCCTTCCTTCTAGGTCCATAATGAAGGAAAGCGGAAACATTTATAAAAGCAATGTATGGTATGGATCTCGCCTTGTGGTGCCTTTGAGGCTTAGATAATCTTTGCTTGCTTACCTTCACATTTCCACTACTGACAGAACTAGCTAAGTGCACAATGTATGATCTGCTCCACAGCTGTGACGCACACCTGATTCCCATCAGGAAATCCTCAGTATCCAAAATTGAACCAACGGAACAAAGCATCATTTAATCAAATGGAAGTTAGTGTGAATTGACTTTTTTCTGTCATTTTAAATAAATAGGGCTGCTCTTCCTCGTATTTCAGGATTTTATGGTGTGTACTTGATCACTGAAGATTTTGAAAAACACAATACCATCTGTCTGGCACATTTTAAAACAGATTTATCCTACTGAGGGAATCAAGTGGGAAAACACCCTGCCAGTCCTCTTAAAAGCTCTTGCTGCCTCCCAGCTGGACAGAGGAACGTAAGAAAATCCTAACCTTCCTCCTTCTTGTAAACAAGTAAAGGAGGTTTGCTTTCAATTAAGAAAGCTAAACTTGGATATTATTGCCTAAAAATGGTAATAGCACCTGCTCAAATAGAAGATGCTGAAAATTAATTAACACTAAACACCTACCAAACAGAAGACATGAAAAGTTAAGAATTATGGCAGAGCCTGTGAGTTCTCTCTCCAACATCCATTTTTCTTTTCTTCCTTACCAATAAAATTCCAGTTTAGTTCTAGGAACAATGTGAATATCCTCAAGCCATCATTTCCAAGACTCTCTTCCAGCTGGGGGAAGCTAAAGAGACATGAGTGGAAGTTATTGGGTAGGATTGCCAAGAGAGCTCCTTAAAAGTAGGACAGACACCTGTCCCAAATTCTTTTCCCTTTTCGATTCTTGCATTTTTCCTTTCTCCCCCATCACAGATCTGTTTACTGGAGCTCCAGCTGCCATTCTGTAGCCTTAATGATGTAAGCCACTGCTAAAGATAGAAAATGTACCAAGACAGAAGGATTTTGAATCCTTTATGACTTTGTTAAGCTTCCGTACTAGCTCTCAACTGCTTACCTCTGGACTTGCTTACGCTGTTGTTATTTCTCATTTCTGTTACAAGGAGGCAAATATAAATCTCAGTGATAAAGGTACCAACTTTACACTGTGCATGTCCACTACTGCATCAGAAACAAAATTTGCTTTTTAGAGTATAAAGCTCAAGAACTTGAGGATAAGCTCAAAACGTTAAGTGAATGAGACAAATTTCCAGCAAGTTGGGAATTTTAATTTGGGGCTGAGAAATAACTAATGGAATACATTTTTCCTGTAATAGCTTAAGAGTATATGATAGAGTAAAAGAGTAAAAATAAAAATAAAATAATCATAATGAACAGGTTATGCCAATCACCTGAACATATATGTATGCAAACTGCATTGGCAAGTGCCTCTTTTTGTTTTCCTTTTCTATGCTACATAGAGTATTTGCATTCACTAACTAAAAGAGTGAAAAAGAAAAAAAAACTCTAAAAATGTTAAAAAAGCATAGAATGAGATGGATTTAAAACTATAGGAATGAAATTTTGCCTCACTAAACAAGTTAACTTATGATGTCTGGAAAGAAATACAAAGTTCTTAAATCAATTTAAAATTGTGAATATTATGGATAAAATATGATAGTAGTTTTGTTGCCAGGAAACTCCAAGCTGATTCTGCAGATTAACTTTGATAAGCAGACAGGACCTTACGGCATGTATATATTTATACTGAATCTCCATCAGTCTCACACTCATTATCTGATGCTTATTTTCCATTCACCATGATTTTTAACATTACATATATTTTAAATTGCCACAAATCACTTCTGGAACAAAGAGTTATTTAAACTAATACATACTTTAAGACAGAGTGGGTAGAATCAAAGACTTTCTGATCTAAATCATACAGTTAGGAAAACTCATCTCAACAATAAAACAATAGCATTAATAGCTAACATTGAAAGTGAACTTTCTATACGCCAGGAAATGTAAGCACTTTACATGTGCTATCATTTAATTTTCATAATAATCTGATGTGAAGTAGGCGCTATTTTTAGCTCCATTTTACAGATGAACAAAATATGGCCCAGAAAGGTTAGAGTATTTGCCTAAATTTACACATCTAATAAATAGCAGAGCTCGGTTTTAATCCAGGAAATCTGACTCAAAAACCCACACCCTAATCATATACCATGTACTTCTCTCACTAAGATAAAAGGCTTTTCCATAAAATGGGACAATCCAGTAATGTTAAACAAACGAAAGCAAGAAAAAGGCCAACAATCTTTCTCTCCCCTTTTGTTTTAAATCTGCGGGAATATGCAAAGCAGAATTGGTGGCATTTTGGGTAGAAATCTCATAAATTGATGGTCCAGGGACACTTGTAAGGCTGGTATACACGTTATTATATAACTTCTGTTTCTATTTTAGTCATTTGCTTTTTTTGTCAACTAACATTGATCTACTGTATTTGCTTTTTATGCATCCAAAACAAGCAAATGGTTATACACTAGAATTCCTACATCTCAATTGACAAAAGTTCTCATTTCTCATCTATAAATACAGGTGAGAAAGGTTCAGAAGAAAATCTGGCAAAGTTACTTAAAATGTTTTATGTGCCCAAGCATCATGGGAATAAGAAATAAGATTAATCAGTGGGAGGATAATTTTCTTTACAAAAAGTTATCCACCAGTGCACAATGCAATTGAGATGCCCCTGAAATACCATATAAAGTAGCAACACAGTCCCAAGACATCTGCTCTTTCCCTGCTGCACAGTGTGCTATCTGACGACCCAATTAGTCAAGGCAATGCAGCCAATGCATTAAAACTCTTTTTTCTTGTGTTTTAATGTGAACAAATGCAGTTAAAGTATTGAAACTTTTTCTTCTGGTGTTTTAATGTAAACAAATGACATTACACAAGGGAATGGAAGGATCTAGTAATCTAAATGGTGTGTGGTAAATCAAATGCAAACTATTATCAAATAGAAATTCCAGGGGGTATGACATATCCAAATGACTTGCCACCTCATTTACTATACAGGTATCACTATGCTTGGATGAAAAATAAAGATAGTTTTGCTGATGGATATTCAGATTTGTTTAAAAAAAGACACTATGGAGTTTAAAACCTTCAGGAATACCAAGATAATGACGCCAAATATAACTGTATATGTTAAAAACCTGTTAAATATAAGTATGCCAAACTAAAAATCTAATCATCTTCTCTGAATACTTGGAGGTACTACCTAATTTTCTATGAAAATCCAGCAGTCAAAAGCTACACAGATTCAGAGGATAGAAGCAGAGACAATACTTCCTAACTCATTCTATGAGGCCAGCATTACCCTACTATCAAAACCAGATAAAGACGTTACAAGAAAAGAGAGCTACAGACCGTTATCTCTCATGATCATGGATGCAAAAATCTCTAACAAAATATTAGCAAACTGAATCCAAAAAAATATAAAAAGAATTATACACAATGACAAAGTGGGATTTATCCCAGGTATACAAGGCTGGTTCAACATTAAAAAATCAATTAATATAAACATCACATCTACCAGCTAAAAAAGAAAAATCACATGATCATATAAATAGACGTAGAAGAATTATCTGACAAAAATCTAACATCCACACATGATGAAAACTCTCAGCAAAGTAGGAATAGAGGAGAACTTTCTCAACTGGATAAAGACTATCTAAAAAAACCTAGAGCTAACATCATACTTAAGGTGACAAACTCAAAGCCTTCCCACTACAATCAGGTACAAGGCAAGAATGTTCCCTTTCAACCATTCCTTTTCAACATCATACTAGAAGTCCTTGCTGGTGCAATAAGACAACAAAAGAAAATAAAAGGTATAGAGAATGGGAAGGAAAAAATAAAACTGTCCTTGTTTTATGATAAAGATGACATGATCGACTGCACAGAAAATCTGAAAAAATTGATTAAAAATTCCTGGAACTAATTAATAAGCAATTATTGCAACATTGCAGCATATAAAGTTAATATACAAAAGTCAATTTCTTTCCTATATACAAACAATGAACAAGTGGAATTTGAAATTAAAAACACAAAATGAAATACTTAGATATAAATCTAATGAATATGTATAAGATCTATATGAGAAAAACTAAAAACTGCTGATGAACAAAATCAAAGAACTAAATAGACTGATACTGCATGTTCATGATTAGGAAGACTCAATACTGTCAAGATGAGATTTCTTCCCAACTTAATCTACAGATCCAATGCAATCCCAATCAAAATCCCAGCAAGTTATTTTGTGGATATCAACAGACTGATTCTAAAGTTTATATGGAGAGTCAATTACTCAAAATAGCCAACTCAATATTGAAAGAGAACAAAGTTGGAGGATTGACACTACCAGACTTCAAGACTGACTCCAAAGCTACAGTAATCAAGACAGTGCAGTATTGGTGAAAGAATAGACAAATAGATCAATGGAACAGAATACAGAGTCCAGAAATAGAACCCCATAAATATAATTGACTGATCTTTGACAAAGGAGCAAAGACAATATAATTGAGAAAAGATAGTCTTTTCAATGAATGGTGCTGGAACAACTGGATATCCACAGGAAAAAAAAAATGAATCTTGACACAGACCTTACCCCTTTCACAAAAATTAACTCAAAATGGATCATAGACCTAAAGGTATAATACAAAACTATGAAACTCCTAGAAGACAACACAGGAGAAAATCTAGATGACCTTGAGTATGGTGCTGCTTTTTAGATACAATACCAAAGACACAATCCATGAAAGAAATAATTGATAAGCTGCAATTCATTAAAATTAAAAATTTCTACCCTGTAACAGGCAATATCAAAAGAATGAGAAGATAAGCCACAGACTGGGAGAAAATATTTGCAAAAGATACATCTGATAAAAGACCATAATCCAAAATATACAAAGAATTCTTAAAACTCAGCAATAAGAAAACAACCCAATTAAAAAAAGGGCCAAAGACCTTAACACAAATCTCACTAAAGAAAATATACAGATGGCAAATATGCATATGAAAAGATGCTCCATATCATATGTGATGCTCCATATCACACACCAGAGAAATGCATATTAAAACAACGAGATATCACTAGACACCTATTAGAATGGCCAAAATCTGGAACACTGACAACATCAAATGCTGGTGAGGATGTGGAGCAACCGGAACTCTCACTCATTGCTGGCAGGAATGTAAAATGGTATGGCGACTTTGGAGGACAATTTGGTGGTTTCTTAGAAAACTAAACATACTCTTAATATACATTTCAAGAATCTTGCTCCTTGGTATTTATCCAAAGAAGTTGAAAACTTATGTCCACACAAAACCCTGCAAATGGGTGTTTATAGTAGCTTTATTCATAATTGCCAAAACTTGGAACCACCCAAGATGTGTTTTGGTAGGTGAATGGATAAATAAACGGTGGTACATCCAGACAATGGAATATTACTCAGTGCAAAAAGGAAAAGAGCTTTTAAACTATGAAAAGATATGGAGGAAACTTAAATGCATATTAGTAAGTGAAAGAAGCCAATCTGCAGAGGCTACATACTGTACGACTGCAACTATGTGACATTCTGGAAAAGGCATGGAGACAGGAAAAAGATCAGAGGTTGACAGGGGTGGGGTGAAAGGAGATCAACAGGCAGAGCACAGAGGATATTTAGGGCAGTGAAAATATTCTGTGTGATGTTATAATGATGAATACATGTCATTATACATTTGCCCAAACCCATAGAACGTACAACACAAAGAGTGAACCCTAATGTAAACTGTGGACTTTGAGTGATTATGATGTGTCAATGTACGTTCATCAATGTAACAAATGTACCACTCTGGTGGGGATGTTGACAATGGATGTGTGGGGGCAGGAAGTATGTGGAAAATCTCTGCATCTTCCTCTCAATTTACGTTTAGTAAAACTACTCTAAAAAAATCGTCCCCCCTTTTCTTAAAGCAATATGGAGGTCTTATTTTATAGCTTTTCATATCTTCAAATGAAACACTGAAGTATATTTTAAAATTTATGGTAAGTATATATAGAAATGCAAACGTAACCAAAAAAAGTAGGCTTTTTGGTGACAGGAGAGCTATACATAAAAATGAATTAAGTGTCCAGGCTTGAGTGAGTTGTTAGCTGAGAGAGAAACTGGGGAAAGGTAGGAATAATGTTTCAGGAGGAAGACAACCACACTAATGAAGATCTCAGAGATCTCTACAGAAGTAGACACTGTTCTCAAATTGGTTTAATTCAGTGGTCTCCAAATATTTTGGTCCTGTATGCCCCCTTACACATTTTTAAGTCGACATCTAAAACTTTTTATCATAAGTTACATAATTATAAAGGATGGAATTTCCAGGGAATTATACTTGTTGACATCATAAATAGAATAATTACTTACTCTTTTAGAGGTATCCTATATATACCCCACTATCAATCATTTCAAAAAATACATAAACATACTCCACTTTAAAATCTGGAAATTTTACACTGTTCCTTCTCTTCCCTTAAACTTCTTTATTCATCCACTATTCCCTCCCACTTTTATCCTAGTAATATATTTTATGCTTAAAGCTCATACTGATCACTATCTTACTTCTCTGAAATGTAGACATTTAAAAATTAAGAACAATTGCTCTGATCGTAAATCTACCATTCCCTTCTAGAGATTAAATTATAATTTTTCTCCCTTCAATGTGAGATCATCAGATATTACATTAAGAACTGCTCAATTATAAGTCCACATTTTACTAGACACGTCGGCAGCATGTGATAGAGATAATCACACCTCCATCTAAATCACTTTTTTCACTTTGCTTTTGGCAAAGTATTTGACTTCACCTCCTAACAGTCTTCTCTTTGCTCACTTTGCTCCAGCCAGCCTGTTCCTTGCCCATTCTCAAATATAACCAAGCTCTCTTCTACATCAGCCCTTTGCACTTGGTGTTCCTTCTTTCTGGAATATCCCTCTGGATAGCTGCATGACTTGATCACTCTCTACATTCAAGTCTTTTCTTAAATGTCTTAAATGCCAACTCAGTTCATCACTGAGGCCTGCTTTCACTCACGTTATCTAAAATAGCAAGCACCCCTGCTCTTCATCTGCATCACTAACTTGTCACTCTGATCCTTCCTCATGACGTTTATCATCCCCAAATATCATACATTTGGTTACTGTCAGTCCCATGCCTCATTAAAATGTAAGCTCCCTAAGAAAACCCCTGGGAAACAGAGATTCTCATGTATTTACTTCTGTATCTTCAAGGTCCAGGGCAGTACCTGGCACATAATAGGAGTTGACTAAATGTTTGCTGAATTTATTGAGTAAAGAACAAAAGGAGAGGGATAATTACTAAATTTATTTTAGTAATTGTACTTTATAAAAAATACTGAATAAATTTTCAAAATTTTCAAGACAAATGGTATTTTTGCCTTCAAAGAATACATACAAAGGATTGAAAATGATTAAAAGAAACTGCAAATTATTTTATAAAGTACTCAGTACACTAGTGATGGTATTCTTTAAATTTACACATCACCTATTAATAAAACACAGTATCACATGAAATAGAGGTTTGTATCACTAAATAATGAAATAATGGATAGCAGATTGCCTTTACTTTTATGGTACATAGATACAATCAAGATGAATAGGGGATTAAGAATTAGTAACAGTAATTTATAAAATTATTGGAAAATTATGTACTTCTTGAAATTTATAATAAAAGAAAATGAAAAATCTGTGAAATTTTTATCACTGAAAATTGTTATTGAAAATCATTCATGTTCTGAGTGACGTCAGCATCATGGAGGAGTGAGATTCCCTCTTTGAATCTCTGCCCCCTAAGACACAACGAAAACATCATTTGCATACCAACAGAGGGCAATCAAACAATACAAAGGACTTCTAAGAAACGCTTGCTGCGCCATACATTGGACGGTGGAGGCACGGGAAGCCCCAAAGGACAGGAGGAGAGGTAAGGAGTTTTACTCCCCCTACCCAATAGATCGGCAAAGACAGCATGGCTCGCAGACAGAGCGGGGACGTGTGGCCCTCTGTGGGGAAAACTATCACCCTCTAGGTGCTCTCACAGACTGTCGAGAGATCCCCACTGGGAAGCAACGACAGACTGTTTCGGGGGTGTGGCAAACGCCCTAAGAGAGCCAGAAAGGAAACCCCCAGGTGGAGCAGGAGAAAGAGAGAACCCCTCCCCCCACATGCCCTGCACTTCAGCACAATCCCTCCAGGGACTGCAGCAGGCTCAGAGCACACCGCTTGTGATCTCTATCCAGTGGCAGCAGGTGGAAACTGCAGGACCAACTTCAAGATGAAAGGAAAAGGTAAAGCTGTGGGATCTATGCAACGGTATATTATGTCTACAGATTAAAAGGAAAATGACAAACACCCAGAAACCAACCCTGAAGGCACAGAAATCTATAACCTGAACGACAGAGAATTCAAAATAGCTATCATAAACGAACTCAACGAAATACAAGAGAACACACAGAAACAGATCAATGAATTCAGGGATTTCTTCACAAAAGAGATTGAAACCATAAAGAAAAACCAATTGGAATTATTGGAGATGAAAAACAAAATGGATGAGATAATGGAAAAAATGGAGTCTTTAAAGAGCAAAACTGACAATATGGAGGAACAAATTAGCACTATTGAGGATAGCCACGCAGGAACGCTCCAGATAGAGGAGGAGAGAGAGCTAAGACTAAAAAGAAATGAAGAAATTCTGCAAGAAATATCAGAGTCAACGAGGAAAAGTAACATAGGATAATAGGTATTCCAGAAGGAAAAGAAAGAGAAAAAGGAGCAGAGAGTTTGTTCAAAGAAATAATAGCTGAGAACTTCCCAAACCTAGGGAATGAGATGGAAATAACAGTGAATGAAATCAACAGATCACCTAAATATATAAACAGGAATAAACAATCATCACACCACATAATAGCTAAGTTGACAAGACTCAGTGATAAGGAAACAATATTAAGGGCAGCTAAACAAAAAAACAAAATAACATACAAAGGAAACCCCATCAGGCTCTCAGCTGATTTCTCGACAGAAACTCTACAGGCTAGGAGAGACTGGAATGATATATTCAAAATCATGAAAGACAAAAACCTTCAGCCAAGAATACTTTATCCAGCAAAAATATCCTTCAAATATGAAGGAGAAATAATAACTCTCCCTGATAAACAAAAGCTAAGAGAGTTCATCACCACAAGACCCCCACTACAAGAAATGCTCAAGAAGGCCCTTAGGCCTGAAAAAAAAAAAAACAAAAGAGAAAGGGGATACAAAGGTTTCAGCAAGGAGAAAAGCAAGGAGACTAAACCAGAACAAACTACAGTTGGATAACATCAAAAATTAATTCAAGCTCATCACTGTAAACACACACTCACCACACAAGATGGAATAAGTAGTGACAACAACAAATAAGGAGGAGAAGAGGAAAGGGATTGAATCAACTCAGCCGAAGGAAACAGGAGGCATCTGAAAATGTACTATCTTATCCAGGAAATCTTTTATATAAACCTCACGGTAACCACTAAACAAATAACCAGAAGAGAACCACACATGACAAACAAAGAGAAAACTAAGAAAATCATCATGCAGAAATACCAAACTGAATTTGCAGTCCGAAACACAGGCGACAAGAAAGGAAGGAAATGCAAAAGAACCAGAAAATGAACAAAATAGCAACATTAAACCCTCATATATCAATAATCACTCTAAATGTAAATGGATTGAATTCTCCAATCAAAAGACACACAGTGGCGGGATGGATTAAAAACCAAGATCCAACAAGTTGCTGCCTCCAGGAAACACATCTCAGCTCTAAAGACAAACGCAGACTCAGAATAAAAGGATGGAAAACGATACTCCAAGCTAATGGCAAACAAAAGAAAGCAGGAGTTGCCATACTTATATCAGACAAAGTAGACTTCAAGATGAAAATCATTCATGTTCTAAATTTTATTAGATCTATTTAATGCAGTGAGTGCTCCAGTCCAATTTCTTTACAGCATTGCTAATTTTGTGGTTCTGAAACTAGAAGAATTAGTTAATGACATGTTAAAATCTCTCTGAAAAGACAGCATTCTGGATTGCTCCATCAGTCTAGATAACATTCCAAGTCCTAAAACAGCCTGGAAATTCAAGGAGTGCTTAACTGGACCTAAAGGAGACTCTTTTCAGTGGTTTGTGGATGCAGAAGCTCTGCTTGCTTATTAGGCAGTTTTTAATAACCAGTCCTCTGGTCACTCTTTGTACATTTCAAAGAAAATATTAGCTACATATGCCTTTTTAAAATTACTATTTGAATCCAAGCCACACCATGAAGATATAAAATTATCTCTCAAAAAGAATTTTACCCTTGTCTGTAGATACTTCCTCATCCATCTTTTGAGTGGAGGAGAAGTGGACCTGTACCACTTACTATGGCTGCAAAACGAATTATCCCAAAACTCAGTGGCGTAAAACAACCATTTATTATGCTCATGAATTCTGTAGGTTAGGAATTTGAATATGGCACGGCTGTGACAGCTTGTCTTTGCTCCATGTTTGGGACCTCAGTTGTAAGACTTGAAGGCTAGTAGCTAGAATCACCTGAGGGCTTATTCACTCTTACATCTGGTGGTTGATGCTGGCTGAAGGCTGGAAGCCTCAGTTCCTCTGTATGTGGGGGTTGCCATGTGGTACCCCCATCTAGGCTGGTTTGAATTTCATCACAGCATGGTGCCTAAATTCCACAAGTGAGTTTCAAGGGAGAAAGAGATAGGTGGAAGCCGTATTGCCTTTTAGGATCTAGCATCAAAGTCATGCAGTACTGGCCAGCCCCCGTGGCCAAGTGGTTAAGTTTGGTGCGCTCCGCTTTGGTGGCCCGGGTTCAGTTCCCAGACGCAGGCCTACACCATTCGTCTGCCAGTGGCCATGCTGTGGTGGTGGCTCACATAGAAAAGAAAAAAGAGGAAGACTGGCAACAGATGTTAGCTCAGGGCAAGTCTTCCTCAGCAAAAAAAAAGTCATGCAGTATCATTCCATCACATTCTATTTGTTGAGGCAGTCACAAAAGTTCAGCCCCAGATTCCAGGGGAGAGAAAACAGACTCTGCTTACTGATGGGGAGTGGGAAGAGAATGTTGGACTGAGAACACTACTGTGGCCATTTTTGGAAAATACTGCCACAAGTCCTAATTAGATACTATTTCTTAGCATTCTCGATTTCTTGAGGGTGTTAATACTATCCCAGTTCAAATGACTGTTGGAGTAAGTCAATATTCACCTAATTACAAGAGGTAATATGGGTCTCTGAATTGTAGTCAGAAGAATAACTTCAATCTTTATGGCACTCAAAATGTAGGAAAAAGCTAGGTTGAGAAATATTATATATGGAAGATTAAGCAAATAATGATGGAGATGACATATTTGAGAGATAAATTATTTTCCATATTAGTCTTGTTTTCAACAAACCACTTGTAATTGGACTTGGTTTTCTTCTTAAATAGGTAGAACTTCCTTAAAAATACTTCACATCACGTCTCCTTGAAAAATAAGCCCTTGCCTACACATACATTTCTGTCTCCAATGTCTCAGAGTGCCTTCCTCAGCAAGTAGAAAACAAAGAGAGAACCAGGTGCATGCACTCATCTTACCCTATTGACTTTACATAAATCCCATTCTTAATCCTGTGGGTTTATATTGCTCTGTGAGTTAAGCATATGAAAATGCTCCTAGAGCCTCAATGTAAATTTTTCTCTAATCCTATTAAAGCCACAAAACAGACCCAGACGAATGAGTAGGAAACTGAGCTAACGAACTCTGCCTGCCCCTGCTACGACTGTCAGTCTTGGCATTGACTTCATTGGTCAGCATTTCCCTCTAAGCATGGCATGGCTCAACTGAGACACCAAAACACCAGCCTACTCCTGTCTAGTACACTCAAGTCAAACCTGGATGCTGTTCTAGCCAAAGCTTTGGAGAGGATTCTGAATCTACTTTTAAAATGTAAAGAAAAAGGGTTAAATTATGGACATACAAAAAATAGACACAAAACCAACACAGTCTATTTAAATTGGTTTTCTCTTTTTAAAGCTAAGACATAATCAATATGTCATATATTTAAACAAGGGAATATAAAGCAGGAAGCAAAATCTCTCCCATCTACCTCCTAGAGAAGACAATCAATCATCTTTGTCTTTTGCTTATTTAAATATATTTTGAAATACAACATACAAAGAGAGATACATAGCAAAATATACTTAAACAGGATGATATGATTCAGGAGGTTTTGCAACTACCTCAACAAATGTGGATAAATGTCATTCTTTTTAATGGATACACAGTATTCCACTGTAACGTAATTCATTCAATCAGTTCCCTATTGATGGACATTTAAGTTGTTTCTAATTTTGAAAATATCAAAAAATAAAACTCTGTTGTGTAAATATGTGCCATGAGATATTGAAAAAAACACAACTTCAATTTGAAAAGGATTTACTGTTAAACTTTCTTTAGTAGCTTAAAGGGCAGTTGAAAGGGAAGAGAATGTTGTTTAAAGACGTACACATAGAAGATGATACTCTACTTCACAAAACAGAAAAGTCAGTCAGTTAAAATTTGTTGGTAGTAACATTTAGGGCCTGGACTTTTGTTAATAAGGCCCTTGAGAAAATATAAACATTCCCCCTGAATTCAAATCTCAAGCCTGCCCACCACATTCTTGTTTTCAGCCTGAGCTTCTGGCACTTCAGCCTGCAATTGAGGCCTTGCATCAGATGCCAAACTAAACATTTGGGAACAAGAATTGTAATGACCTCTTTTTTTTGTTTGTTTGTTTGTTTTAAGTATTTAAAAACACATAACATGAAGTAAAACAAAGAAAAATTAGGATGGGGAAATAATCTAAGAACTAAGAAACTTGATATCTTTCAAAGCATTTTCTTGGATACTCATACATTATTCAGAGTCTATAAGTAATTGTCAAAGTAGATTAGCATGGCCTTTGGAGCAGAGAAGAAGGAAAAGGAAAGGAAATTTTCCTTTGTGAAAATTCGTTGAGTGGTATTTTAGAGTTTCTGTTAAATTAAAATAAAAAGGTTTTATAAAAGAAAGCAGCTGAGCAGATACAGCCTCATATACTATAGTTAATTTCTCTTGACATTTAAAAGATACTAATGGGTTCTTATTGATAATCAGCACAACCAAATCAAAAAAAGAATGTTTCTACACTGATGAAACAACAGCTAGTTTTGTATTATTGTGAATCACTCTGTTATGTATCTTCTAAATACAAATGTTTTCTTAATACTTAATTGAGTGATGCAATCAGGGGTTAATTTATGTTTTTCTTACTTTCATATATATCAGTGTAATTAGTACTGTGTGAAAGAATATATGCAATTTCCTCTAAATAATGACCGTAAGACTTATTACGCACTTATAACGTGCCATGTGTCAGGCATTGAGCTAACTGGTTTACATGCCCACCACTGTTTAATTTTTAAAGAACCAGTATCTTTCCTGCTGAGAAACACAATTCTAAGGTGGCACATATGAATACTCAATAACACTAGCTCTTATTTGCACAGAATTTTCCTTCCTTTACAGTTTGCATGTTCATTCACTTATTCAAACATAGCTGAGGATCTATGGTATGGCAGGCATGGTTCTGAACAATGTTGCAATCTTAAGAATCCTGTCCTATTTCTCCAACACATCCTCTGATTAGAGGACTGATTAATCAGCTCCTCTGTAAATGAGATTTATTTCCCAACCAACCACCATTCTGTGGTACCTATTCTCTTCAGTATCATCCAATTTGGCATTTACTGATTCACCAATCACTCCTCGTTTTAGCAACCAAACCAATTAATTCATATACTCTGTGATAATGGGGGTCATGCCTTATATACGAGGAGTTGGCAAACTTTTCTGTAGAGGGCCAGAATATTTTAGGCTTTTCGAGCTATATGGTCTCTGTCACAATTACTCAGCTCTGCTCTTGCAGCATGCAAGCAGCCACAGATAACATGTAAACAAATGGATGTAGCTGTGTTTCAATAAAACTTTATTATAAAACAACGTGCAGCAAGCTGGATTTGGCCCATTATTCATGTTTAGCCAACCCTTGCTCTATCCCACAATACCTTTTATAGTGCTAGACAGATAGCTGGCCTAGTAAATACATCTTGCTTGACAGAGTCAATGGCACGGAAAAAGCAAATGCAGGAAATGGGGAGGGGAGCGGCATTAATTCTGAGTTCTCTAAGAGAACATATCCATATCCCCTCTGCTTCTATCTGGAATGCACCTCTTCCTCTCTTAAATCAGATTCTAGAGCTACAGAAAATATTCTTTCTACTGATTTGAGTTTTCCCATATTAGGAAAAGGAAAAAAAATCTGACAAGAAATTCAAATTGATGGGGGAGCATAAACTTGGTGCTCAGTGTGGTATCTTTTCTCTTGCAAGTAGAAAACAGACATTTGTAAATAAGGTATGGAAATTTACTGGAAAAAGAGCCCATCTGTAAAAGAATATATCATAGAAACCCAAATATGGGTGGTCCAACCAGGCAAAAGTGGTTGGCAGTGTGATTTAAAAAATAAGATTAACACAAGATGTTAAGTACTGAAATCCATCCAGTCACAAACACGTGTGTTTTTAATGACATTCAGAGCCATGTCCATAAAATGAAAGAACAGAGGTTAATTTATTTCATTGAAAACATTATGAAAAATCCCAGAGTACCCTAGAACTAAGAACTTTTTATTATTTTCTCACGGCTGAAAATCACATTCACCTGCCGGTGATGAGTAACGCTTACAGTTATGATGGAGACAGAAGCCTGACAGCAGCATAACATGACAGCAAGGGACCACATCAACATATTTTTTTCCAACATAAAATTGACATATGAGATGCAGACACAGTGTAGGGGGTCCTCATAAAACAAAGTTAACAAAATAAGTACAGCTTTTTCTCAGACTCTACCGAATAGAACAAGTATTTCAGTAAGAGGGATCACTCCAAGCTCAGTCCTAACTGTGACCTCTATTCTCATTTTTTTCAGCAAATATTTATTGAATGCCTACAAATATATCAGGCACTGGTATATGGATTGGAACATATGGCTTTTTTTTTCTTTTAAAGCATGTCATTGGGGAAACAGATAATAATCATTTAAAACAGTAAATAAAATAATTCCAGTTACTGATAAGTGCTAGGAAAAAAAAAAAAAGCACTGGTGGTAGAGCATGGCGGTGGGAGGGAGGAAAGCATAGAGTGATTTTAGCTAAGAAGGCTAGGGATAGCCTTTCTGAAGAGGTAACATTTGGGAAACCTTTGGAAGATTTCAAGTATGGTAATGTGATTGATGAGATATATGCTTTGAGGAGATAGATCACTGGCTGCTGTATGGAACATGTACTACAATCCGGGCAAGGAGGCACAAGAATAGAAGCAAGTAGTTCTGGTAAAGATGATGGTGGCTTGGTCTTATAGTAGCAGACATATTCAGGAGATATTCTGAAGGCATATCTGACCTGCTGAAAGATGATGTTGGCTTGGGCTAGAGGATGCAATGGAGAGATGGTGATAAGTTGATGAATTCATTATTATTCTGGAGGATATCTGTCAGTCTTATTGGAAGACTATGTGAGTTGTGGAAAGAGGATGACTTCTAGGATTTTGGTTTGAGTGACTGGTGCCATTTACTGAGATAAGAAAGACTTCTGAAGGAGAAAATCTGGCAGGGCATGGGTGGTGGAAATCAAGTAATCTGCTTTAAACATATTAAATCTTTCTCCCCAACCCTTGTCCTCAGGTAGGCATCACAAGAGAGGAAGTCTGGGTATTGTATTCCTCTGGGGAAAAATAATTCTCTCATATTTCTTTATATTATCCAAAAGATTAAGCACATAACAGAGGTTCAATAAATACATGATAAATTAATTTATGAAACAAGTCATTATCCAACTATTTTTCAAAGTCTAATTATGTGGAAATAATTAGCAAGTTGGATAAGGAGCATGAAAGGCTTTCAGGGAAACCATTTCTTACCTAAAAACTAGCTTCTCCATCCCTTCCAATTTCAAGATTCAACCCTTGGTAGCTATAGTCCCTTCTACACTGGTACCCTTCCCCTGCTGGTATAACCATCCTCTCAAGAGAGAAGAGTACAAGAATGAGTGTTGATGCATTGCTAGAGCTTGCAAAACTATTAGCAGTCCAAAAATGGGAGAAGAGTTCTTGGATCAAGACTCATAGATTTTACAACTAAGTGAAAATAATACTCCTTCACCAAACATCTTGGACTAGAAGTAGCCTTGAAACATGAGACTACTATATTAATGCCTACTTAGAAGAAACAGAAATTCTGTAACTTGGTGCTTCAGAGTCTGCCTTTTCCCCCCCTCCTTGTTCCCATAATTATCAGGCTTGAAAAGCAATCCAAATATTTTCATTTGGATAGTACCTAGCTAGCTATCACACATATCTTTTTATATAGCCTGTAACTAACTCTTTAAATATCATGTATGTTTAGTTACCCAATGATTATCTATAAAGACTACTTAATAAAACAAAATTATTAAAAAAACCCACTTTAAATCACTCACGTCATTAGAACTAGCTCTATTATTAAAGTGTGATGTATATTACACTTGTATCTAGAGACTAGCATTCCCTTGTTGCTTGAAGACAATAAATAGCCTTCTGCTGTGCAAGATGACACATGCACCTCCACTACCCCCAACCCCACCCCGCCATTAAGATTTATACCTACATATTCCAGACCTGGCCCCCAGACCAATGCCATGGATCAAATCCAGCCTGGGAAGTGCTTTGTCTGCTAAGGGAAGAAAAGGACTATAAGAACTCAAAGAACTGTAGGACCTAGCCAACATGTACCAGCAGGAGACTGTATGAGACAGTGCTGGATCAAGAGGAGACAGAATATATTTGGATAATAGAGAGTTTACTGAGAGTGCTAGATCAAGAGGAGACAGAATATAAATTTGGGTAATGGAGAGTTTATTGATATGAGAGCATTCTATCATAGGATTTAATCCCCTAGCAAGACTACATCAGATGATGCTAAGAAACTGCTGTGATGGCTCTTGGAAGCATACAGAAAACAATGGTACACATAATGTGAAGTAGAAATGTCATAACTGCCATGGCAGACAGAAATCCTATCACAGACTACACGACCCTGAAGCTGCTGGCCTAAGAGAGTGATAGAATGGTCTACTGAAGGCACAGCTGAGACTCCACCTTGGAGATGATATCCTGTAATTCATTCTCTAGGACACAGAATATACCCTAAATCAATAACCATTATAATGAGGTGTTTTCCCAAGAAGTAAAATTCATAGGTCCAGGAATCAAGAGGCAGCAGTAAGAGTGGCCCTACTTATCATCACTCTTAATAACTGACTTGGAGAATTTGTGCTTCCCACTCCTGCAAACTCTAGGTTTTAGAGGTCCTGATTCCCGGAATGGTGATAGTCCACCAAAGACACAGTATAAGTCCCATTAAACTTTAAGCCATTACTGCCACTTGGTCACTTGAGGCTCCACATGCCAAGAACTGCAGGCAAGGAAAGAAGGTAGGGGCAACTGATCCTGATCCATAAGAGGAGATGGGACTGTTACACAATGGGGTACGGTAAAACTATGTTTGATATCCAGATGATCCAGTAGGAACTCTCTTGCCTAATTTTGACTGTAAATAGACAGGTCTAGCAGCCATGGCCTGAAAAACACATGGCAACAGAGTCTTAGAGGTCTTATGGATTTAGGTCAGACTTATCTCATCAGGTAAGTCCTTAGAATACCAGAGTTCAGCCAAGAGTAAGAGGAATCTAGAAAAAGGAGTAGAGGAGAAACATAAGGATCAGTTGTGGCCTTGAGACCAGATAAAGCAGTAGAAGTTATAGTTCATCCCACCAATTTTCCTTTTTTAAGTTTCCCCACAAAGGAAGACCAGAACACCAAACAGAATCCAGGAGGAACTGGTACAAGAACTTACTATATAAAGGAAGTGGATTTGAGTAGTGCAAGGGATGGACTGTAGTTCACCACCCAGAGCCTACCTTCAGGACTAACATACTAATCCCCCTACTTGCTGGGAGTGTTGGTGGCTGGGGCTCAGCTGAGTCCCTCTCCAGGAACTGCTCCCTTGGCCAAGGTCATGCCCTCTCCCTGAGAGCCTCCCATATTCAATGATTGGTCATGGCAGGAGTATAAATGCCCAGACCCCTTGCCTCAAGGTGATTCAACTTTGAAGGGTCATCCCAGCTCCAGGGCTCTATGGGATTAGCAGAAGCCCTGGTGCAACCGTACTGCAACTCTTCCCTTTGCCCAATCCTACTTCTTTATCCCCCATAGATGTTGATCTTAAGGGCATTCCCTAATAAATTTCCCACACACAAATTTCAATTTCAGAGTCTCTTTTTCGGGGAGAATCTGACTTAAGACAAACTGGTAAGGCTGTACTAGTATCGGCTGATTATTAGATCTGGATATGGCATAAAGATGTTAATAAAATCCTAGAGCTGCAAGAGACAAAGAAGAACATCCTGTTCAGTGGTGAGTGCTTTTTCCCCCCCAAAAGATGAATTCAGAAAAGTTGTGGGAGGGTAGGAAGACAACTGAAAAACATTCAAAATAGTTTTTGAGTCCCTTGGAAAAATATCTGTATATCTATTTTAGTGAATAGAAGAATGCCATTGAGAAAATTGGTAGTGCTTCTGGGGTCAGTCATTCTGGTTGTACAACTAGGGGGTGGCTGCTACTGGCCTCCACTGGGTAGAGGCCAGGGATGCTGCTAAATATCCCACAATGACTGTTTAGCCCCCACAACAGAGAATTATCTGGCCCAAAATGTCATTAGTGCCAATATTGAGAAAACCTGGTTTAGAGGTCACCAAGTATATTATGCTCATCATCTCATTTCATTCCTGGGATTATGGGAATTATTAGTTATCTCTCATTACAGATGGGGAAATTGAGCTCAGCAAAGAAAACTGACTTGCCAAGGTTAAAAAGAAAGCTACCAGTAAAACTGGGTCTAGTAGTTCATTCAATTATATGAAATTTTTTTCTGGTCCAGATGGCCATCACTATCTAACTGGAGAACACTGGAAACTTTTTACCCACATTAATACCTTCCCTGCAAACCAAGATGCTGCAAGCCTATTTATAAAGCTTGATCTGCAGGCTTAAGACTGTCATTCACTGATAAATTCAAATCCTTCATTATATATTAAGAAACTAAACCCTAAATTTGCATCAGAAGAAAAAAATCATTTGCAAATTTATGCATTCTGCATTTATGTAACATTTATTTCCAACGCTTGATTCTAATAAAGAACTTCTGCATTGTATAGGACTACTGGCGGGTTTAATATATTCATACATAGCACTTTTAAAAAGTCTTTTTTGTCTTTTACCCCTGAGAGATAGGTTCAGGAAATACCGTCACAAATGATAATACAGAGATCTGTCAAGAGGGAGCTTGGGGTCTAGATGTTAGGAGTGTTCTCTCTGGAGTCCCAATTCTGCCATTTTCTAGCGGTGTGACCTTGGACAAGTTACTCACCCTTTCTCAGGGCTTAAGTTTTCTTACCTATAAAATAGTAACTGACTATGAGGCCTGTTTATAAGGATTAACCACAATAATGCACATGAAACACAATGACCGATAAACCATACACATTGAATAAATGGTAGCTGTATTGAATAGTCATTGTTTTTTGGTTTCCAGCATCTATTTCTCCTTCTTAATGGCAACTTGAATTCCATTTGAGGAATTAATTCTTCCGCACTGGATATATAGTCATGAGCCACATAATGTTTTGGTCAATGATGGACTGCATATGTGACAGTGGTCTCATATGATTAGCACTATATAGACTAGGTGTGTAGTAGGCTATACCATCTAGGTTTGTGTAACTATTACAATATGTTTGCACAATGACGAAATCACATAATGACGCATTTCTCAGAATGTATCCCTGTTGTTAAGGGACACATGACTGTAGTCTGGTAGGAGTCTTGCCCTCTCCTAGCCAAAGGGCAAGCATGTAACTCAAACCAATCCAATCAGATGCTCTCTCCCGGGAATTTACACATTGAGCGGAGAAACAAAGACACAGAAAATGGTTAGTTTTGTCCACTCTTAGTAATGGTACCCTGACCAGTTTATTTTTCATTGTGACACCATTTTTAATGTTGCTGCCTCTGAATTTCCAAAGATGACTTGCTTCTTTTGCCCATTTCCAAGTCTGCTGGATAGCCTCCCAACAATTCTGCAAGCGTCTGATATCCTTTCAACAAAATCCCTTTTCCTAAAGTTAGCCTGATCCAGTTCTATTGCTTGTAACCAAAAAAGTCTACAGATATGTAGTAGCTATATCTCACATCAGCATAAGTTATTTAATCTAATTAATATTTAATTAAAGTAAGTGCAAATAAGACTTAGTGACTTCTGTCTGCTTTCAGAAATGTGTTTAATCATCGATTTGCCTTTTGGTTTTAGCCCTAACACATATCCACGCACAGTGAAATCTACATAGGAATTGAAGACTGTTTACCTAAAAGAAAATTTTCCTGTGAAGCAAAGGTGCTGTTTAAGCAGTCATCTCTGTTTGCTCTCTGTTGGAGCACTTCTTGGTAGGACTTCAAGAAATACAAGGCAAATAAAAAGAAACTGAATGTCTGATTGATGTCTGATTGCCTGTGTCCACAATTCTATAGGCTCACCTGAGATCCTAAATAGGAATCTTTTCAGATACAGAGGCTTTCATTATTTTTGGCTTTCCTTCTGTGTCTTGGATGTGGTTGCTCTTTGGGTATAGCTATGGGTCAGGCTCTGTGTGGTGAATCTGAATCTGCAATTACTGGCATCAGGGGCGGAGGAGAGGAGTGTAGCAGTAGTGTAACTGCATGTTTCTTAAACAAGGAAAGAAATGAATAATCACTTTGGTTTTTGCTTTACAGATGCTTTGATCCACTTTATTTTTCACTGAGGGAAGACAGAATGGCAATTCTCTGAGTTACTTTAGCATTTATATCCCAGAATAACTCTTTCAAGGCCACGGAATATTATGCCACTGTCAGCTGGGTTGCAATATGAAGAAGTTAGTAAAATAGCATTTTGGTTCAGAGTAGAAATATACGTTCTTTCCCATCACTTGGTATACAAAATTCAGTGTTCCACATCCCAGATTAGATGATTCCAAAGGCAAACAGTAACAATCCTTTGAGCAGGAAAATTTGGAAAAACCAAATACATACTTAAGAAGGTCAAAGACTTCCTGGTTCTTGCTGAATAATTTTATGCTAAACACCAGATATTTGCTAAAAATTAAGGAGAAAAGAAGTCCTCGGCAGATACCACAATGGGTAACAGTTCTTATTTTCAGGATTACCGGAGCAGCTTTACCAGTTACAATGTGTATAGTTTAGGTTGTTCTAAAGCACCATTACCCATCTGTCACTTTGTAGCAGGTTTCTAAAACTGAAATGGCAACTCCAAAAGAATCTCTACAGGTTAATTTATAGCTACAGAGAAGCTATTCTTCTGCTAAACTTCACTTAAGTCAGTTACCTGCCAGACAGGGCATTTTTTCCTTGATCTCTATCTATATGATGAGGGAAATATATGCATAAGAATCTTTTAAGTGACATAAGCATTTCCATGCATACAGTTTAATAATTGGTTCGGGAACTTTCCTTAAAAAAAATCCTTATAGAAGGCATGAGAATATTTAGTGATTATATAATTTATCACTTTTCCTAGGAAATATTTTATCCCCTGGTGGTAAGGAAGCGATCGATTCAGGGTGGTCTTTTGATTATCTTTCTTCTTGGTTGTACGTCCTCTTTTCTCAATCCACTAGCTAGCAATTCTACATTTTGTGAGAAGTATAAGGACCCTGGTTGCATGGGATTTTATCACATATGGATTATGCTGTACTGAACACATAACAGAACTTATCAATCAAAGATCTTCTGAGTTCCTAAAGTAACATTTTCAGCATCATATCTTATGGTAATAACCTTATTCATAATAAAAATTCAAGTCATCAATTATTTCAGTAGATACTTTTAAACCATAATTTAATTTTGCAATTTATAGCCTACTTCAAAACATAGAATGAGATTTGGAACACACTGATATCAAGCATGAAGGCGGAGTAAATGCTCTCCAGTGTGCAGCTGCACCCACTCATTCTCTCACTCCCCAGGGGAACAGAAGGAGGAGGTATCTCAGTGATGCCCTCTATTCCCCACACGAAACTCTACTAGCTCTTTCTCACCACAGACAAGCTGAATGCTAACTACTTTTATTAAACTACAGGATTTTAAGCTTTTCTCCTTTTATAAAATTGTCATCTTTTAGTTCAATCAAACACAGTTAAGCTAACACACTCACTGCCTTATATATTTTATTACTTTTGAGAATTTTCTTTTTCCTTAGTTTACATCAGATATTACTGTACTGTAGCTCAGAAAACCATTACATGATATCACATTTCAAAAATATGATTCTGTTGAATGCTGGGTGTCAATCCTTTATACAGACTGGCCCTCCATCACAATTCTGCTAACAAAGTACATCCAGATCAGGTGACTAATTCTTGTCTGAATATAGCATTTCTGTCGTGTAAGCTCATTGAAAAGACAGGCAAAATTACTTTTGGTAATGGCTTAGGTAAAGCCATAAGGTAATGGCTTATCCTTGATGACAGCTTACGGTTTTTAAATAATGGAGGAAGCCTGAAGAAGTCTACAATTGACTGATGGACTACTGAATACTTTTAAATGTACGGACTTACTGAATTCTGCCTTCATGTAAGAAAAACGGACAGACGAAGGTCATGTTCTTTCAGATAATTCATAGATGATAACAAAGAAAATAATTAAAAATACTTCCCTAAAATAATTAAAGACAATTTATATATTTAAAAGTAGTAGAGTCAATATAAACTTCACTATAGGGGCCTTAGTCTCTACAGTGTACTCAGACAAGTAACATCCATTTCTGATTCTGAATTGTGTGCTCATACTGTTGATGTCACTTGTGACTTAATGCTTTGTTTCTTCCTTCACTTTTTATTTATTCAAATCCCAACCATTCTCATCAGTCAGAAGTGTATTCAGCTGTGTATAACAGAAATCTGACAAACAATGGTTCAAACAAGGATTTATTATTTAATGCACTATGGCCCTAGGGGTCAGCAGTCCAGAGCTGGTAAGCAGTCCAGGAACTAGACTATTTTCCTACATGGGTATCTTTAGCATATTTTTTCCCTTTCATCCTAAGATGGCTGTTGCAGCTTCAGGCATCAGTCTGTGTTCCAGATAGGAAAGAAGAGGAAGGACAGGCAAAACACACTTGCCAAAGGAGTCTGTCCCTTTTTACCAGAAAAACGACAGCTTTCTTAGACGCCTCACTCAATAGAGTGAGGCACCTCTGTGCCTAGAACTAGGTTACATCAGTACAGTGTAGAGACTAAGGCCCCGAGAGTAAAGAAATTACTTTCTTGATATTCCTTTCTAACAATGATCAGAGTAATGATAGGTTGAGTCATGTATTACGATTATGTGCTGCCTTATATAATCACTAATTTTTAAACATATACTTAGACTCATCACCCCATAAGTCCTTGAAAATGAGGGTCTAATTTTATATTACTTCTGTATCTTATAAATAGGATATTTACTCATCAATTTCATCTTAATCCTATTTTGTAGAAAGGTAAATAGCAGCCTATCACTGTTGCTTTAAAAGTTATTTCATTCTTGACTACTCCCTAAGCAATCTAACTATACTCTGAGTTGCTGTAAGTCTTACTGGCTCTTTACTATATTCCCTAAGTTTACAGATTTCCTATCAACATTATAACAATAAAACAAAACAAATGAAATGAACACTATTCTGTATTATATCAGAGGTCTTACGAATTAGGTATATTTTAAAATAACCTTAAATCTAGTATTGAAATAACCGTGGTGCAAATCAATTATGACAACTATTCTGCATCTCTTCCCATCTTGATTTTCCCTCTCAAACATGTTTTCCAATTAGGAGAAATGGGAGAACAGATTGAATAGTTATAGAGGCTTCAAAAAGACAGTGAAACTTTCCCAACAAATGTATGAAAGTGCTCCCTTCACTACACTGTCTCTTTTAAAAAAATCTTTACAAGTGTCTTTCTTGGACATAAGTGTGAAGAAAACCATTGGTCTAAAATAGAAACTCTGTACCCCATAGAAATACTTGTTTATTAATTTATAAATACATATTGTATTTTTCTACTAATATGCTATGTATATTATGAAATATGTACTTTTTAAAAAGAGAGACTAATGCAATTGAATAATGTTTCATTATATTTGAAAATCTTGGTTTAGTACTTTGTGATACAGCAGTTTGGCTCTAGATATAGTTTATTTTAACACCTGGTTTTAACGGCTGTCATAGCTGAAAAACACACCTCAAAACGATATATAGGTCAAATCTGAATCAGTGTATAGTTAACTGCACTTATTAAATCATGATTCTCATTTTTCAATTTCACCCACAGATTTAGTAAAATTTTGAAAACACTGAACTGAGTATTACATGACACTAAAGACCTGAAAAAGTTGTAGTACTTTACTGTTATGTCTGGTGTTTTCAGGAAGTGAGAGAGGAAACAGGAGACCGGATCATGTAGGGCCCTGTAGTCTACTACAATGACTCTGGCTTTTACTCTGAGATGGAGCCATTTCAAGGTTTTATGCAGAGAAGTGACATAATCTGATTTAAGTTTCAAAAAATGACTTTGCCTACTGCGGTACGAATAGACTTTGGAGTGCAAGAGTAGAAGTAAAGATACCAGTTAGGAGGCTGTTGCAGAAGTCCAGGCAAAAGATGACAGTGGCTTGGACAGTGGTGACAGCAATTGAGGTGGTCTGGAATCTGGATATATTTTAAAGATAGATTTTCCTATGTATCGGATATAGAGAAAGAGAAGTAATTCTTCAAGTTTTTGCTTAGACATCATAATGTTGGGAAGGGTTCTCTGATCTATTAGGACTTCATTAAGTCTCCACTGCATGTGCTTCTTTCTACAGCACCCTGTCCCTCTTCTCTCACAGCACTAACAAATGTGTGGCAATTTCCATTTTTTCCCATATCTTTATTAGACTATAAGCCTTGGAAGTGTAGGGATCATGTCTATCTTGTTTATAGTATATACTTAGTATACAAATATTCAATAAACATTTGTTAATGAAAGAATTATACAGAACTCAATACTCTGTTGGCAATAAAAATATTGGAAAAAATTTTCTTGGTATAGGATTCTACAAAACCTTGCTTCTTATTTTTCAACAGTGCTATATCACCAATTCTATAAAATGGTTCGTAATCACTTATATTTTATTATGAACCACTGTAATAATGGTATATTCTTCAGCAAATAGTGGTAGCTCTTGAATGACTAGATCAAGGGCATCTAATATTTGTCATAGCCTAAGGCATGAAAAAGTTTTAAGAATCTAAAGTATATACGAGAATTGCTATGACTGGTTTCATTTGAAATGTGAGATTGGTCAGACCATACGCAATCGGACAATGATAGGTTGAGTGTAAAAATAAAACAACTAGAGCTTCAGAGAAGGGGGTTGGGAACATTCCTGTGCTAACTGTTGATAATGCAGTTCAAATCTCTATGAAACAGATCTATTCTGACAATCTTTTGTTAAGTTTTTGCTTGGTTTTATACAGTATATACATACTCTGAGACAAAGTTCTTCAAACAGAGCTTTAAAAGCCCAAAGTAAATGAGGAGCACGGTTTTTCATGACTCAAAACTAAGTAATGGTATCTATCAATTAATTTAGCTCTTCATCATAAGCTTTGTGCTTGCTGTGTATGTGCCTAACAAATATGGACATTAAAACTTATCATTAAAACTATTTTTGGTAGAAATCTTGAAGCAAAGAAGATAATGTATCTAAAATGAGCAGAATCCTCATGAGACATTGGGTGTCATATATTCCAGGTAAAAATCCCTTTGCATTATCTTTAATGCTGTATCTGTTTAGGAGGAAATTAAAAGTATACTTACCCAATGGTGTCTATCTCTTAAGAAGCTTCCTAAGGTAGTTTTATCTTGGTGAGTTCACTGCATTCAAGGATTGGTTTTCAGCTGTCCGGGTACAGACCCCGGATTTGCCAAAATACTAAGCATAGATCTTTCTCTCAAGAGAGGACTTAGAGTAACTCAAGTTCAAAAGACTGACTATAAAAACGTCGCTAAATTGTAAACAAATTACAATCAGAAGGTTGCCTAATGAGCATGGGATCTGAGCAAATAGAATTCGATTACATAAACATTTGATGGCCTGCCTTCATTCACGAAACAAAATTTTATTGAACATCTGCTATGTGCCAGGCTTACTCTAGATACTGAGAATACAGTGGAGAACAAAATAGACAAGGTCCGTTCTCTCTCAGAGCTTATATTTTAGTGGGGAGATAGACAATTAACACGGATTTTTGTCTGTTTTATTTACTAATGTATCCCTAGTGCTTAGAATACTGCCTGGCACATATTAAGTATCCGATATTTGTTGATTGAATGAATAATGTAATATAAACTATTAACATAGTTTCAGATAATGATACGTGCTAAGAAGAAAACATGTAGTGATATGATCAAGTAAGGTTAATAGGAGGGAGGGGAGCTGACCGGTATTGGCTGGTGTGGTAGATAAAATCACTGTTTGGCAAAAATATACATCCACTCTTTCTCTTCACCTCCATGGGAGGAATAGATTTTTCCACCCCACTGATGTTGAATTTGACTGTGCAATATGCTTGGCCTCATGGTGGGTGGAATGGACCTCTCTGGCTTTTGACCTTGGGCTTGGCCATATGACTTACTTTGGCCAACAAGCTATTAGAGATATGATACAATCAGAAACTTGTAGTGTTTACATGTTTGGGCTTTCCCTCTTGCGCTCCTGCCATTGACATGAGAAGAACACGCCTTGGATAGCCCATTATAGATTCCTTCCAAGTTTTGGAAACTCTGTTCAAGTGGCTTAATTTCTTTCACTAGATTCAAGGACTTTGATTCTTGAGTGTCTATGCTACTTTCACTAAACTCTTGACAACTGATGTGGGAGTCTTAAACATAAAAGAAATATGAGTGAACAAGTTGCATTTTGGTGGGAGAGGTGAAAGGAAGGGATTTCTTACCAACTATGAAAGTACACAATAAAAAAAGGTAGATGTAAAACTTTTTTTAACAGCATTTTTTAGTAATTTAACCACTAAAATCAACTAAGAGCAGAAGGAGAGTATGTTTGCTTAGTCCAGTGGCTAAGCTCCACCCCAGACAAGATATTTTCATTTTCAACACATGATACATAAGAAAAGGAAAATGTGAACCACAGGAATGGAATAAATATTGAGGACAAAAGCAAAGTGTTGAATATATTATAGTCACACTAAATCTCAAATGAATGAGTACTCTATAAAGGAAAAACTAAGCAACAAAGTTACTTTACATG
This sequence comes from Tapirus indicus, assembly GCA_031878705.1. Classification (NCBI taxonomy): domain Eukaryota; kingdom Metazoa; phylum Chordata; class Mammalia; order Perissodactyla; family Tapiridae; genus Tapirus; species Tapirus indicus. The sequence goes on along the minus strand of CM062918.1, from coordinate 122,394,355 downwards.
CCAAATGTCCCCACAGATGAATAAAAAGCAAACATTAAAATTCTTGTAAAATGGCAAAGAAACTATGATTAATACGTTCCTGGTACAAGGTAATAATCACAATATACATGCAAAAAATAAAAAAATATGAAAAACCATGCTGACAAGAATAGTGGGATTATTTAATGAATCAATAGTAATATACACTGAATGTTGGATACAGGATTTATCCTAAAATATTGTACTTCAAATCAAATGTTCAGAAAGTCATTTACATTGGAAAACATCATCTGGAAAATACAAATATAGATTGGAAGGATCTAACTTTGAAACTTACTATATAATAATGTTCTGACTGGCAGCCAGGTTTTAAGCAGCCATAATATTCTGTAACAACCCAGAATCTCAAAGAAAGATAGACATGAAAAGCACCAGTGAAAACAGACACAACAAAACCTATATATTTATTACATAATTAAGGACTGAAGCCTGTCCTTTTTCAGGCTCAGAATATATGTGACTTAATTTGATAAACTGTACTTTGTTGTCTAGTTTCCAACTGTTTTCTTCAGTTTTACACTTATAATCAGAGTTGAAAAAACAGTAGAAGCCATGGATAGCAGGTTTGATAGCAAGAAATGGACAGGAGGGTAGAAGAAACAGACTCACTGATAGGAGTGTGAAGTAAATACAGAGAACAAAGATCGTGCAAAGGACACAAGAGACAAGCAAAATTTAATCCAGGTGAATTCAGTAGAGAGAAAATTTAACCAAGCTCTTTTTACTTTAGTAACTTCTGTTGCCATCATTTGAAAACAAGTGGTATATCCAACATATGTAAGATGTCCCTGTATTACCAGGGAGAAAACGGTTGGTTAACTCAAGGATAAGTTTAATCACTAAAACTTAAAAACTTAGAAAAAAATCTATTTATACATTCTAAAATTATCTATTTTTAACATAAGTAGATGGAAACAAAACCTTATCTATCCAAAATATTGCATATCCTCTGAACAGTGTCACATAATTTAGGCATAACTGTAGAGACCTCAGATTATTTGAAAAAGAATGAAATTGTGGTGGCCAAGTGGCAAACTTTTTACAAGATGTCACATGAATCTGGTGATTGCTAAAGCCCTGTTTTAGTAAGAATGAAACCCACCTAGTTTGACTTCAAAGGATTAATTTTAGAATTAGCCAAGAGACTAAAAAGCTGGAAAAATATTTCTACAGTAACCACAGCAACATGGAAAAAAATCACAAAGTATGTAGTGGCCCTTTGTAATGTTCTCTGATTTTTGATACTCTTCCTATGTTTGATGACTTTCTAGCCATATGAGGTATGACTCCCCTAGGTAAAACAGAGAAAACTTAGTTATCTAGCCTGCTCTACTCCAAGGCTCCAGTAATCAGTCAATTGTGAAAGACTTTGAATCAGAAGTGACCACTTAGAGGAAGGAGGCTCTGTACAGCATTTGTTTTGCTCACAAGGATGAGAAGCATTCCACTGCTGGGCATCGCAAAGGTTGAATTAAGAAATGGGTTCTCATAGTGCTTGATAGGAATGTTGCAACGAAGGCGGATTTATCTTTAAGCAAGTATTGTGGTGTAGTTTTTGGTATTGTTTCTGGTAGCTTAAGCTTGACTCTCATTTTCTAGGTCTCAACAGTTTGGTCAACTACTCAATTTCCTTTTAATAAACTTCCCTGCTGCTTAACTAGCCAGAGGTAGCTGCTTAAGAGAAGAACCTTGGTTGATACCAGATGGCTACTAAAAGTGATTGAAGGCAATATAACCTCAAGGAAATCAGGAAGATCTATGATTAGTTATCTGGCTTTGTAAGGGCTGATGGCTCGAAAAATCTCTCTGGTTTTCTTTAAAAAATTTAAAATCTGGCAGCCTATAGTTTGCAGTAGCAAAGTAACAAATTATTAACTACAGTCACTTGAAATGAAGTCACCAATGAAGGCAAGACTTTGGGAGACCCAGTGGCTAGTAACATGGAACAACAATATGAAGAGTATGAAGAATTGAAAGACAAAATTAATTGCTTCTAATGCCACAGCACAGCTTTAAAAAAGCAGTAAACCATTTTATCTTAGGGTTACATAAATTATTTGGCTCTGAACCACAATATGTTTCACAAATATATTACTGTCTCACCATTACACAGGACAACTACATTGATGACATATATCTCCAGGAACTGGAAAGCAGGAAGTAATAAGTACTCAAGATTCTTTCTAAAGAACAGGTATGTAAAACATATCTATGAGTCCAATATCTATGAGTCCAACATGAGTTTAGTAGGTGGGAGACACATCACATGAAAATATAAGAGCTACACCTCAGTGAAGTTTCTGAGGGTCCAGTGATCTTGAGCATATCAGGATGGCCTCTACAAAGCTAAAGATAACTTCCTGCACCTGTCTCTCCTGCCACTAATGAGGAGGCACAGTACTGGCTGGGTCTCATGAAGGTGATGTATATATCACTTTGGGAATCCTGCTTTGACCTATTTATGAAGTGATCTGAAAGCCTCTAGTTGTGAGCGGATCCCAGAGGAAAGAGGAGACTTCCTAGTTAGTCCCGGCTACAGCAATGTCTACCTGGCCTTAAGGACCAACAGATTCAATGGGTGTTAGAACTGTCAATAGTTCATCAGGATGCTATATGGAGCCTGTGGCAAGCTCTGATAGAGGAATCCCAGCAGAGATCTCCAAGGTTTTGGAACAAAGTTGTCAGGCAGGAAATTCTTGTCCCTTTGAAAAGTAGCATTTAGCTTACTTCTAAGCGTTATTAGAGTCTGTATATTTGACTGTGAAATAAATATAACCTGATCTGCCCAAAATGAACTTGGTTTAGCTGATTCACCAAACCATTAAATCAGGCATGCTCAGTAGCAAGCCATATTAAGTGACTGTGACACATGTGGGATGAGACTTGAAAAAGTTCTGACAGCAGAAGTTGCATGATCAGATCACTCATAGTCTCAGCAATACTTGCCTTGTGGTTGGATGCCACAAGACACCTCAGGCCATTCCCTTTGTGAGCACATCTTGTTTTCATAAGGGAAAGCTGAAGTATCTAGTTATTATTTTAGTCAATGTTATTGTTATAATGTTTAAGTATGGAAGAAGGGAGTATTTTGAAGGTTAGGTTTAAGTAATGGCAAAGGGTGTATATTGATGATGAGTAGCCAGGTAACGTATGGTGGTGTATGTTTGTCACATTTTCTTGTTTTGGCACTTTTTGAAAACCTTTAACATATCAGGGGATAGTCTATGCTTATAAATTCTGTCACTGCAAGGTAGAATGCACAGAGTGTTTTCTTAGCTTCTTCTGCACCCAGTATACAGGCATAGGACCAAAGTTCTACCACTCAGGTTTACCCCATGAGACTCAATATATTAAGCAATTTGAAGAGTCAAACTCCACATGGGACCTTGTTTGCTGGTGAGGGTGACAGCAGAAACTTTGTCTTTTGGGAACAGCAGAGGTGTGAGATGGAGTTAGTGAGACACAAGTGGTATAAGTGGGGAAGTGGAAGCAACTACAGTTTTCTTTAGTGCTTGGTGGGGAAGCAGCAGCAATGGAATTTCCTCATTAGCCTAGTTCTAGGTCATGGTTTTGGGCTTTGCTTCTGGAAGCTGAGCTTCAAAGCCTGTTTCTCCCATCCATAGAACCTCTTAATAAATAAACTCTTTTTCTATTTAACCAATCAGTCAACTTCTGTTGCTTAAAATCAGGAATTCAATCTGAATTTAAAAAATACATAGTTTCCAAATAGACAAACAACATGTCAAATATTTATAGAGTCTTAGCATCAGCCTAATTTCAAATTCTCTGATAAACAGATGCAATGATAAAAATTAGTTCTTAGGGGGTAAACAGATGTGACTGTTGGAGCTTTACGTATAAAACTGAGGATTATGGACTCTCATGCATGGGATCTCAACTGAACCAATCAGTGATGAGGGGAATTAATAAGAAATTAGTAGGAAAAAAAATATAGGATAGGGGCAAGCCCAGTGGTGTAGCGGTTAATTTTGTGCGCTCTGCTTTGGCGGCCCGGGGTTCGCGGGTTCGGATCCCGGCAGTGGACAGGCGCACCACTTGTCAAGCCATGCTGTGGCGGCGTCCCATATAAAGTAGAGGAAGCTGGGCACGGATGTTAGCCCAGGGCCAGTCTTCCTCAGCAAAAAAAGAGGAGGATTGGCAACGGACACTAGCTCAGAGCTAGTCTTCCTCAGGAAAAAAAAAAAAATAGGATAATAAATATCTTTAAAAAGAGAAAGAATAAGAAGAGATGTACATTGGTATATCAATCCCAGAGAAGGGAAAGAAGTGCTAGTAAAACTACTGTCTTGATTATCCATTTAGCACTCCTTCTTTAAAAAAATAACAAAATGGTCTGACAGTTTAGTCAAAGACTAAGTCAGGTATATGATTCACCCATAATCTAATGGATTTCATTCAAAAATAATGTGATGATGATAAACGATATATCTTTTTCCTCTCTATCATAGACTAGAGTTCACACATATTAAATAATTGGCCTCCCTTTAAAGAGTGAGCACAAATCTTCCAGAGCAAGACAGGAGCACAGAGAGGTCATGTCAGTGCATATGAATCAGCACCGAACAGAATGTCAAGGACGTTTTCTCTGTTTTCATATGAGAAGAAAAATACCGCATCTCTTAGAAAATGATTTTTTCATGCTGTTTCCAAGGCACTATTAGTTACAAACCAAATTGTTATTTTTGCTATTTTTTTCAAAGGAAAGAATTGATGGCTGAGGAGATACATATGATGGAAAACAACTATACAATAAATCAAATAGATTAAATTTAAAAACTACCGAGTGTCTTTTAGTAATAATACCATCTCATTTCTACTGAAAGTTAGAGATTTTGATAGTGGAAACAAATAAGAAAATAGTCATTTCAGGAGTTTCATTTGAAAAGCAGCACATGAAAAATAACTCGTCTGTTAAATATTTATATATTTGAAAAATAAATCAAAGAATCAGTAGCAACACATATTCATAAATATTCAGGATAGTTTAAAAGGATGTTAACCTATTATGGAGTAAGCCTATGATCCTATAGTCCAATTGTTTCAGGTACACAAGAGAAAGTTGCTATATTTCTAAATGTTTTACAAGAGATTCTTGTAGATGCAAAGAAATTCTTGTAGTGCAAAGACTGAACTATTATGTTCAATCATTGTATCTTTCGTATACATGACAATAATTTCTTCTCTCTACCTAGCAAGATAGAATTAAGAATTGAGAGCCATTAAAGAGAAGTATCAGATTGGAGTACATACTAGGGTGACACTTCTTAGCTGCACACTAAAATAGGATAAAATTAAGTTTAAAAAAATATATTCTCCAAGCCAATATAGCTTCCAAATTTAATAAAATGAGTGGTTTTCAAACAGAATATGTTGGGATCATGACTCAATCTTCTTAATTTGCTACATAAAAACTTGTTTGTGGGGCCAGCTCGGTGGCATAGTGATTAAATTTGCGTGCTCTGCTTCGGCGGCCCGGGGTTCGCAGGTTCAGATCCCGGGCGTGAATTGACGCATCGCTTGTCAAGCCATGCTGTGGCAGGCGTCCCACATATAAAGTAGAGGAAGATGAACACGGATGTTAGCCCAGGGCCAATCTTCCTCACCCAAGAAACAAACAAAACTTGTTTGTAATAATGACTTACGTTATTTGAATATATTTTAAAGGACTGAAATGACTCTGACATGTTAGTTTTCTAATTTCTAGAGGAAGCATAATTTTAAGGGAGTTCTATATGTCAGTAGAAATGTGCATTAATTCCAAGAATATACCCAAGAGGACTTTTTTTTTTTGGTGAGTAAGATTGGCCCTGAGCTAACATCTGTGCCAATCCTTCTCTATTTTACATTTGGGATGCTGCCACAGCATGGCTTGATGAGCAGTGTGTAAGTTCGCACCTGGGATCCAAACCTGCAAACCCCAGGCCGCTGAAGCAGAGCATGAGAACTCTACCACTACACTACCGGGCTGGCCCCGATGAGGACTTTTATGAAAACTAAAGAGAATAGGCTAACAGTTTCAGTTTTAAACACTGCTGTTAAGAGCTTGGATTGAGCAAAAGGTACAGATAATACTACCTAGAATAACAGAGCTACACTAGGCTTAAAAAAACAACAAAACTATTGTTCATTTATCACTGCTACCATGGAAGCTTGTGGTGATTTTAACTTCACAGCCCGATTTATGGTGTGCATTTTATAGAAACCTTATTTTAAGACTTTTTTTACCACCATCTAATATGGTCATGACAATTAGGAAACACCAGGCCTAATTTTTATGTAAATCAAAACTTTTAAACCCTGCAGGAATGAAATAATATTTAAAGTATCTAAACCAATAGTCTTTGCTGACACTCAAAAGTTCACAGTAGGCGAAAAATCTATCTAAAAATTATAAATTGTATGTTATACATAATTTAAAGCACTTTCCCAAGTGAGGTGTATATGTGTGCGTGCTATCCACGCCTTTCTACTTTTCTTCCTAATTTATGTGACTGCAGCTAATTTATCTAGATGGAGCCTGTAAAAGTAGAAAGGTATATTAAAAGCCTGTTAGTGGAGAAACTTATAATCCTAAAATACTATGTGAAAAATAATGTGTAAAGTAAATTATACAACCCGACTTAAAGAGTTACTGAGGAATCTTCCTTTATGGTTGGCAGTCAGACAGAACTAAGTTAAAATCTTGACTCTCTTTTACTGATCCTGGGCAGTTATCTAATACCGCTAACTCTCGATTTTTCTTGTCTGTAAAGTGCAGATATTATTTTAGGATAGTCTTGAGTATTAAGTGAAATTGTATAAAGTAGCCACCATATTATCTTGGACACATCTGGCACTCAATAAATGGTGGTTGTTTTGAATTTTTTTCTGATACAGAACATTTCACTTAAACAACTTAGATTCCACTTAAGTTGAACATTTCTAGGTATTCCTTTAGTGTTAAGGTCATATTAAGAAAATGTTTTCTGGGTTTCTATATTGCTGAATTTCCACCGCAACTTTTTCTTTAGTTGAACAAGCTCAGATCTTTCACACTCTTCTCCTAGGTTATATACTCAATAGTTCACTCTGAAAACTCTGATTTCCATGAAAATATCAACATCTATTCCTAAATATGGAACTCAAAGGTGAGCACAGTTCCATTGTTAAAGCACCATAAAAGAAGAAGATAGTGTAACATATGGGCTCCTGTTTTTGTGACCAGTCCTTTTCTGTATCATTGAGTATCTCATGCCCTTCTTGCTCCTTAGCTGTTGGTATTAGGATTGTACCTCTTCACTGGTTCTAACTATTGTGGGCTTTGATAACCATCTTCAGATATTGGCTTCATCCTAGATAGTACAAAGAAACTGCTAGCATACATGAAATTGACAAGGCCAGTTGGTGTGATAATAGGAAAGAATACAGGATCAAAAATAGGAAAACTCAAGCCTCAACTATGCTATTTATTAGATGTAACCTTGGAAAAGGCAATATTTCTATCATCTTTGATTTTCTGGTTTGTAAAATCAGAATAATCATCATGTAGGTGATTGTAACAATCAGGTAGTATATGTAAAAATCTTTATTAATTTTAGTTGCTAAACAAATATAATTATTATTATGGATCCTAGAGTAAGCTCTCTTTCTTGGTTATCTCATTTATCCTTGTATCCTGAGCACAGTTCTTATGTGCACATGCATAAATTATTTTAATTTTAAGTTGGAATCTATGTTGTATTCCCTGAAACAGAAAAAATGGGATTTAATCCAAGCATTAAGCCATGTCTACAATATCTTCTCAATTACTCCCCTGTTGAAATGGAAATAATAGATTTGTCTCACCAAAGTCCATGATTGTTCACATGCCAGTAAGTTCTTTCAAGATTATTCTTATGCAAGTGAGTCCAGCAAAATAAGAAAGAGGATCAAGAAGATTGTTAAAATATAAAGTGGAGGAAAGCAATAAATTTGATTTTAAAGTATATTGTATGAAATAAGCTTTCAAAGAAGAGTGTAAGATAGAAAAATAGTTAATTTTTTAGATCATACCTATATAAACTTTATAAAAACTATAAAAACTACAAAACCTTTTAAAACCTATTCACCTCATTGGTTTCACTAACCATCCCCCCAACCCTGCATCGAATTTTCTATTCTTTAAATTTAGAGAGGAGCATAAATTTATGACCTAGTGAAACATCATTTGGCAAAATGATTTGTATTGGCTATTTCTAAATCCAAATATATTTCCATTAATTTGCTATTGTGCCACTTGAAATGGGTGAAATTTTACAAATTTGGAAGGTAACTTTTTGATGGTTTGAATTAAAATACAGGTTGTGTGGCGTAGGTTAAATTCCCTTTAGCATCAAAAAATGAGGTATAACTGAAAGCACAGATAACAACTGAATGTGAGGGTGTATTATTCATTTTGACATACCTTTGTCAGATAAGAGCATTTTCTAATATGAGACTCAAATCAAAAGTTACAAGGGCAGATGCTGCATTGCTACTGAGGTGCTTCTTGCACAGGCAACTATATACTAGCCCGCCCCAGGATGAGTAGGAGCAAGGCCAATTAATTAGGATGACAATGGGACAGGAGGCTGGGGAATGCCAGAAAAGTGCCATTTCTCTACCCTAATGTATAAATAATGTATAAAATAACTACTATTGATGCAAATGATTTATAACAAGAATTAACAACCCCTGGAGAGATTCATCAGTTGTTAAGGAAAACGCTACTTGGAGTCTTAATAGATTTTAGAGACATTAGAGATCAACTAGTCCAACTTCCATATTATTAAGAGGAGAAAAGTAAGGTACCATAAGATATTAATAACTTGTCTTGAAATCATGTTTAATTCAAGTAATTGTAGAACTGATCAGAAACTAAAAAGAGTTCATGTTGGCCAAATATTGTCTTTTAATAAATAGTTTAAGATGCAAACACTCAAGAGTATTACAGTAAAACTGGATTAAAGGAGTCTTTTTATAATTAAGACATTCTGACAATGCCTTGACCACAAAAACTTTGAAGTAAAGATAATTGCTCCTTATTCCTCTCTAAAGATCTAAATTAAAAGGATCCTCTAAAGTGAAGATTATTTTCCTGGAGGTGATTTAGAAAACACAGGCCATAATTCTGGTTCTTAAGGGGAAAAAAAAATAATCTTTTATTACATTTGGATGAGATTTTATTTTTTAGGAATCACTGCTTGGCTGTGAGTAGTTGTTGCTTGCTGAATGTTATTCACACTTCCTCCCTCATAGCAAGCTCATGTGTAACAGTCTTAACTTGTGGGATGGGTTGGAACACTTCATCCTAATCCAAGGGCCATAGGTCATTATAAACCACAAATTCTTCCTCCCTAGGGAAGTGTCAAGGGATGTGGTCTTTCCCATTTCATTTTTCTACAATCTCCTTTGGTCTAAAATAAAGTTTATGGCACTTGTGACCAGATCTAAAATGTTATAATACCTTATCTGACAATTAATATCAAGAGAGAAATTTTTTCCAGAATAGCACCTAAGGAATTTCCATTGTTTAGTTACAATGAGACATACTGAAAGAATAAATATTTTAAAGGGCTGACAGGAAGAAATTTTCCCCACAAGATGATTTTGATGGCCTAGAACAGGGGTTGAAAAACTTCCTTCTGTAAAGGGTCAGATGGTGAATACTTTACATTATACGGGACTGATGGTCCCTCTCAACTACTCAGCTCTGCTGTTACAGCATGAAACCAGCCAAAGAACAACACATAAATGAATGGATGTGGCTGTGTGTTGCAACAAAACTTCATGTACAAAAACAGGAAGCAAGCCCGATTTGACCCAGGGGCTGTAGTTTGCAACCCTTTATCTAGAATTTATAATGATTCAAGAGAGTTTAAAACCAAAATTTAAATTTTAATGAAATATAGTATGGCCTTCCAATGCAAATCAGTACACTTGCAGGTACCTAGCTGATTCTTAGATAAATTAAATATGTTTTTTATTCTTTCAGGTTTTCCTGTTTACCTTTTCTTCTCTATTGTACAAATTATAGTGGAGATTTCTAAATTCATTTAAAAATTAAACAATTTCTATCAACTAATATGGAAAATTTATGAGAGCTAAGGCTGCAAAACATTAGCTTTTTAATTCCATACTAAATCTGTGAATTGAATACAATAATTTTTTTCTGGACTTAACAAGATAGATTTTACAGAGGAGGATTTTAAAAAAACTATCATTTAGAATACTTAAAAGAAAGCATTTTTTTATCACTGAAACAGATCCATCATTAATTTGAATTATTTTTCTGGTTGATCATTTAAAAAGCTCTCCTTGTTTGGATATTTTGATTAAATACTAATTTTCAGTTATTATTATGACTCAGACTAACAGTATAAGTACTATGCATCCAACTTAGTAAATAATTTAGGATGCAGTTTCAGTGTAAATTATAATTCACTTAATTAGTACATGTATAGGAAACCCCTTTGTTCTGTCTAAGATGTTTAGACCAGATGAATAGGGAGTATTTATAAGTTTGGTGATATCTCTAATGATTTGATACAAAAAACTCCCTAGTAAACACCATTTAGAAGTAAAACATTTTCTCAGTATAATTCTAATTTTAATTCTAGTATAATCCTAATTCTAATTCTGAGTAGGACTGCAATACTCAAAATGATTAGATAATAGATTAAAAACTCGTTGATTGCAGATACACAGAAAAGCAATGTTATCCACTATGGTGATTTGTGATTCCACTGCATTTTATATTATAGCATAAGTTGTAAATTATTTGAAAAGTTAAGCATTTGAATTTTTCATTCTATGTTTCTCTATCTTTTAAAAGTAAAATACTGAAGCAAAAGACACAGGAAAAAGTTTTCATTTCAGTCTTTCAGTGAATTTGTTAAGGGTAAGATGATGTCAAGGAAAGATGGTTTAGGACAAAAGACATATAAAGACAGGAACTAACACAACATTAGACTTCTCCCTTCAAAGATTTTTGAAAACTTCAATAGGGGAAGATTACTTCACAGACTGGAATGTAAGGCCAGTTGGAACCAAGGTCTATAGGGCTTTTGAGGTGTCTAATGTTGAAAATCTCAAGTTGACTCTCTAGTTAAAAAAAGCTGGAGAGGAGAAAGGAAAATTTTTGTTCTGGAAAAGTGTTCTCTGATGCAAATAGAAATTCATCTTACAAAGGAAGAGGTAGAGATGAGTTGCCCTAATTTAGTCTTTTGGAAAGAGACAAGAAGATTGTGAATCTGCTAAAAAACTTTTGTTTCTTCTAAATATTATTTTACAAGCTTTGAGATGTCTTATTTTTGTGTGAAAATTTTCCAAGCCCAGAGATATTCATAAAAATTAACTTGAAACACTGAAATCCATTTTTGGAAAGAAGCACATACAGAATCTTAATTTTTAAAAAGTTATATAAAAAAGAGGTCTAGTAATTAGTTGGTGCTTTCATTTCAGATATTTTATTCACTTTCCTTTTTTATGGCTTTTCCGTTTGGATAGATGGAAACATACAAATATTAAAAGTATTCCACAATATGTGTTATTAAAAAAACCTCCCAAATCCCAAAGTGGAAGTAAGAAACTTCGTATTAGTACACTGACTAAGTCAGTTTTAATCTTCTGTGAATCTAGCAACAAGAGTGGAATAAACTTTTAGAATCACACGGTAAACTTTAGAGGAAACAGAACGCCAAACATTAATCTGAAAAACACATTTTTAATTAGTTAAAAATAATGCTACCAGGAATTTCTGGGTTTTTTTAAAATAATGTAGTGAAAATGATAATAATCATAGCACATATTTATTGGGTCCTTACTCTAGTCGTCCTATTTAATTACAGGTACTAACTCATAACAATTCTGTAAGGTAGGCATTAAATTCATTCTCCTTGACATATAAAGGAATAAGCATAGAGAAGTGAAACTAAGTGAAACAAATAGAATCTAATATTGTCATTATTTTGTTGTTATTTAATGAATACTTCTACCTGTGAAAACTGGTTTATCTAATACAAATGAGTACTAATCCTTTAATATAATTCGCAAGAACACACAGATTAAATGGCAGAGTTCATTGTCAGTTCTCTTAATTTACCTCTAACAGAGACCAGATAACTCCTGTAAAGGCATTTCTTGCTCTCATTTTAAACATTTCTATGGCAGCCATAGAAATGTTTGGCAGCCATGACTCCTTTGATAGGAAAATTATATGAGTTTTAAATTCTTTTAAGAAAAATTTTCCATTTTGACCAAAGAAACATTAATCTAAAGAAATCTTATGAATGGGTTGCTTTGTTATATAATTTCTTGTCGAGATTTAGAGCTCAAATAAGGATTGGTCATATGTTATCAAGAAAATGATAAAAAAGGATACATTCACAAGACATCTTGAATTTACTTCAAGTCTATGTTCTTTCACTATTGCAATTCCTGTATGTATGTGGAAAGTATCTATAATTTCTTTGCTGCATGACGACTTTCGATTCAGATTACTTAAAATAAACTCTTTGGTGATACATATGGAAATAGGAGTTTTCTGAGAATATCTCACTTCCTAAAAAGTCAATTCACTATTTTTGGCTCAGAATCTTCTCTTCAGAAGGTTAGGCACCCATCAGGAATCTGGGTGAACTGCTTTTAAAAACACCTTGAGATAACATGCACAAAGATTTAATCCCCCACAAAGTGCTTCTGTGAATGGCTAAATTATCTGGAAAGCCTACCTAACAATTTTTCACTCTGCTGACAAACTCTCCTTTGTTTAAACCTAATGCTAGCTATTGAGGGATGAGAATTTTCTTTGAATCCTACCAAATTTGACTTCAAATTAAGAGTGTGGGACTCAAGTGGTGTCAGGAGCTTTACTACACTTCTAGTCTTCTACGTAATTGCCAACTGAAGGATCATCTTATATTTTCTATTTATTTGACATTTTGACCACCAATTAATTGAGTTTAGATATTATGTGTCAAATTTCCTCATATACACTGTTTTATTTATATTTTTATTGTTATATTATACAACACACATGATGTTACATAATATGTTTATATTATATATTTATACCTAATATTATGTATTATATAATCCTTAAATATATTACTCATATAATAGATAACATGTTATAATAAACATATAAATAAAACATTGTATGAGAAAATTTATTATATAGTTTGTAATATAATATGTTTATTACAGAGATTACATTAAACTTTTCACCTTAAATGTTTCCCATCTTGGATATTATTTAAGAAGACTAAAGATTTGTTGAAAAGACTACAAATTAAGTTTGACCCGTTATTTTTGGCCACTGCTCAGACTCACACATTAATAAAACCACATCATACTGAAATGACATTTATTTTGTAAAGCTTCAATATGCCCTCTGAATTCTGACAAGCATATTCTGAATTATGTGTTTGAAATGGAACTATGGTAGAAGAGCCTTAATTTGCTAATTGTAATGAGGTCTATAAGAACCACAGTGGTGTTAACACAGTCAGAAGGCCTAGAAAGTGCATGCAAATTTCAACAAATAGTACAAGAAATTAACAAACTTATGGCAAAAAACCCAAAAACATAGACCTATCTACTTTTTTTCATAAGTGTAACGTTAAAGTGGAAATGCTGTAGGTTGTTTCTAGGAGTCTAGCAAGAAATTATTCAGTGTTGCTTTTTTGTTGACAGATGGGATTTATGTTTATAGACATAACTATTAGAATATATTATTAACCAGAAAAATAATCTTAGATGAAGATTCCTAAAGTAGATGACAAAGGAGACTTTAAATATTTTTCAACTTCATGTTATTGTATGGAAGCCAATGCTTCAGTTTGTGGAAGCACAGATTAGAACCCTTCAGGAGATACTTACCCTTTTCTGTTCTTTTACATACTCGATCAATTCATCTCTTGTTCTTTTCACTGCCTCTTCCACAGCCTTTTCACTTCGCTTCTGCTCTTCTATTATTGCTGCCTTAATAGTTTCCTGTTTGTGGGAGGGAGGAAAAAGAGTCAGGGAGGTATGCACTATGACATATTTGTGTCCCTTTTATAGAAACTAAAAATCCTCTTCAATGGGTTGAGCTCATTCTGTTCAAAGTTTATCTTTAAACAGGAATAAGAACTTACAAAATCTTTTAGGATCTGTTACAGATTCCACAGAATTCACTTTTCTAAACTGAGTGAGAGGGAAAAGAAGTGGAATAAGCCATTTACTGCAGGGAGCGCCTGACAGACTCCAATGGCTTACTTACCAAACTCTCACTTGATGTTTACATGATTGATTGCCTTCCTGTACTTTGCACTATCCACATAAGACTTCCAACTTGTGTTTATTCTTCCAAGAACACCCTAATGCTCTAGCTGTTTTATTCACGTTTAATTTTCCCATCATACAATAATCAAGTGTGGTCTGGGTGGTAAGATTTACAGCTAGTTTGGTCTTCCTGCCAGGTTAAGATGTTGAGAGCTGGACATCATGAAAGAGGTAAAAATTCCACCCTGTGTGCTAATATTTGAAATAAGAAATCTAGGGAGAAAAGTAGTACTCCTCATCTTACTGAAATAGTAATAGGTACCTAAGAGATTTCAGAATTTCAGATAAGGAGAAAGAAGACTAAAGTTCTGAAAAAGCAATGTATGCCTCTCAAAAATTAGGAATATTTTCTGCCAGAATAGTGTTTCATAGATTGGATGAATGCCACAAAACAAACTTCTTTAACTTCCATTTATCTATTTAAGTACCATCCCTTTTTTAGGACAGGCAATCAATTAGAAAATGTCTTAAAATTTCTCAAGAGTATTTTCTTCGTTTTGTTATTCTTTTTTTTTGTGAGGAAGACCAGCCCTGAGCTAACATCTGCTGCCAATCCTCCTCTTTTTGCTGAGGAAGACTGGCCCTGGGCTAACATCCATGCCCATCTTCCTCTACTTTATATGGGACGCCGCCACAGCATGACTGACAAGCAGTGCATCGGCAGGCGCCCGGGATCCGAACCGGTGAACCCAGGGCTGCCAAGTGCAAACTAAACTGCTGCGCCACTGGGCTGGCCCCTCCCTTTGTTATTCTTAAGGACTCTTCACTTTGTAGTTGACATATGTTTTTGTTTAGTTTTTCCCAACTGATTTTTAGATAGATATATATAACCAAGAAAATATGAAATAATATTAAGAACATATTTACTGTAGAAAATTTGAAAATACAGAAAAACAAAACAATACACACACACACACACACACTTGGGTATAAAGAGGATGGGGCTCAAACTGTACATACTATTTTCTAATTCTGGCATTTTTCACTTAAAATATATTTTGAATATTTTTAAGCCATTATATATTCTTTTATAATATGATTTATATTCCATTATGGGGATGTATAATAATTTATTTTACCAATCCTAATTCATGAGTATTTTTGTTATTTTTAATAAAATAAAGCAATAAATATATCCAAATAGGCAACTCTGAAGGAGTATTTTCCAGAATATTTTAGTAATGGCTACACTATTGGAACATGGTATATTCTTAAGGCATGGTTTCTCAACCTTGGCACTATTGACAATTCTTTGCTAGGGGTCGGGGGGTGTCCTGTGATAAGCAGCATACTAGGCATCTACTCACTAGATTGCCTCCAGTTGAGAACTGCTCTAAGATAAACAGTTTAGGGGAAAAACATCCATTTGCACATATATTAGTTTGTTAAAATATATCAGTTACATTTTTATCATATCTTAAATATTTATTTAAAATATATGCAAGAAATAATAACCAAGTGATTATATAACTAGTTTTTAAATGTGGAAGAAAGAGTTCTATATACTAATTTTTATAAAAATGAACGACTGGAATCAGTTTCTATACTGTTAGAATTAAATAGGTCATGATCAATGTCATTTAGGACTAACGCCTATGTGACATTTTGTACAAGATTTTTAAATTCCTCCTTATTGCTTTAAAGTATAGTTATACTTTAGTATCCATTAAATCTGCAATACATTTCAGTAATCACAGGATCATGAACTAATAAGTGCTCTGTGGTTTTTTTTGTTTTTCAGTGCAATTTAGTTAAGGATTGTAAACACAGTTAAATTATTTACAGAACAAATCTCAGCAATCAACTCAATTTTGGTCTGTGGGCTGTAAACCATAGCATCAAAAATCTCCTGGGGCAACTGTGTGCTTTACTTATTTTTTGTATGCATATTATTTAATTATGTATTATTTTAAAAGTTGCACATGGCTGTGAAAATGCACCTTAGAAAATGAGTGTTTGAATCATAAGTCAAGTCAAGCTGCTTTATATACTTCCTGTGCATCGACAGTTAAAAAAGAAGTAAGACTTCCATTGTTACACAAATTTATGAGTTCAGAGTACAGTTCCATCAGTGCTTTTCAGACACTGATGCAAGTGCAAATGAAATTTCCTTATTTCAAAATCCATTTACTGTACAACTGAGAACCTTCTTCTAACCTTCAATTGGAAGTAATTAATCTGCACTATAATGACATACTAAATGGAAAAGATTAATAGAAGAAACTAATTCTATAAATGCTTCACAAGTAATGAATATGCTCAATTAAAATCATATGCTCACTGACTGATATCAATATTTGGCAGTATCTATCCACGTGAAAGCCATTTCTGAAGATGAAATATGTAGAAAATCATTAAATATCAGCATTAATAAATGAGTATTTACAACCATTTTTGATGATGGGGATACCTTTGAACCAAAATTAAGCAAAATCTTATCCTTCCCAAAGAGAATTCTATTCTTCTCACTAGTGGATCTATGTTATGAAAAATTATTCTTATTACTATATTTTGAATTTCATCAATAAAAAATTTGTGAAGATTTGTTTTTCTCTTGTTATGTAAACACCTACATAATATTCTCAGTTGAGCCTCTTGGCCCATAAAGCCTAAAATATTTACTATCTGGCCTTTTACAGAAAAAGCTTGCCAATTCCTGATTTAGGTCTGATTCTGCAAGTTGGCCATCTGGGCTGGGCTCAGCTGGACAGTTCTTTTGGCCCTGGCTGGGCTCTCCCATGTTATTTGCAATCAACTGCTGGGGGTGAAGTGGCTGCTACTACTAGAATGGGCTCAGAAAGGATGGCTTGTTTCTCCTTCCTCTGGTCTCCCATTCTCCCGCAGACAGCTCACGACTTTTCACATAGCAGCTGGCAAAAGAAAGAGTGAAAGCAGTAAGGTCTCTTAAGACACAGGCTCAGAAATGATACACTCTTACTGCAGCCACGTTATATTGACCTGAGCAAATATGTATTATAAACTGATTTTCAAATTCTTATCTAATTGTCTAAATACCTTCTCAATATGTTCAGAGATAGCCAGCCCTGGTGGCCTAGTGGTTAAGATTCGGTACTCTCACCAGGTTCTTTTCCCCGTGAGGGATCTATACCTTCGGTCTGCTGGTTGTCATACTGTAGTGGCTGCATGTTGCTGTGATGCTGAAAGCTATGTCACTGATATTTCAAATACCAGCAGGGTCACCCATGGTGGACAGGTTTTAGCGGAGCTTCCAGACTAAGACTAGGGAGGACCTGGCCACCCACGTCCAAAAACATTGGCCATGAAAACCCTATGAATAGCAGCAGAGCATTGTCTGATACAGCGCCAGAAGGTGATGGGATGGGGCAAAAAGACCAGGCAGGGTTCTGCTCTGCTGTGCACGGGGTCGCTAGGAGTTGGAACCGACTTGACGGCACTAATAACAACTGTTCAAAGATATCCGGCATTCTATTATGTTTATCTTTTTGGAGACATTATCTCCTGGACATATCTCCAAACTGGATTGGTTGCTCTCTAGGTCTGTTACGTAGCTGTATATTCTGGTATCTCCCTTGGGCATATTTTTCGACATTCATTACATTTCTCTTGAATTGTATCTCCAGCTTTCTAAATACCATTGGATTCTTCTTTGGTTTACTCCTTTGTTTTGTTTTGAGGTAAAACTGGTATATACTATTATATAAGTCTCAAGAGTACATTATAATTCAACATCTGTATCCACTACAGATTATCACCAACAAAAGTTATCACCGACAAAAGTCTAGTTACCATCCAACACCATATAATTAACCCCCTTCACCCATTTTGCTCACCCCTCAACCCCTTTCCCTCTGGTAACCATCAATCTAGTCTCCGTATTTATGAGTTTGTTTTTATTTTGTTTGTTCCTTTTGGTTTTTAGATTCCACATGAGTGAAATCAAACAGTATTTGTCTTTCTCTCTCTGATTTACTTCACTTAGCATAATACCATCAAGGTCCATCCATGTTGTTGCAAATGGCAAGATTTCATTCTTTTTTATGGCTGAGTAGTATTCCATTGTGTGTGTCTGTGTGTGTGTGTGTGTGTGTGTGTGTACACCACACCTTCTTTATCCACTCATCCATCCAGGGACAATTAGGTTGTTCCCATATCTAAGCTATTGTAAATAATGCTGCAATGAACATGGGGGTGTAGGCATCTCTTTGTACTCCTTTGTTTTGATAGAGAACATCCTTCAGGAGATTCCTGAGAAAAGGCACATGGGAAGTAAAAGTTTTGCTATCTCCTTTGTTTGAAAAATGTCTTTATTCTTCCTTCATAATTTATAGTTTGGCTAAGTGTGGATGTCTAGCTTGGAAATTTCTGCAGTTTTAAAGATTGTTGAGAAGTCTGATTACATTCTCATTCCTCATCATTTGCATAAACTCTTCCCTCTATGAGAACTTTTATGCATTTTCTTTATCCCTGTTTCTCAAATATTTCATAATAAACTTAGTAATAGGCCTATCTGGAAACTCATGTCTTAACAATCCAGAAACTCATGTCCTTCAATTCTGGGAGATTTGCTTTAATAATAATAATTATAAATATTTTATTTGCTATATTCTATTTTCTGTTTTTTATTTCTCAAAATCCTATGATTCAGCTAATGAACCTTCTAAAACGATTGCCTAATATTCTGGTCTTTTCATTTCTATTTCCCATTTCTTTTCTTTTCTCTAGAAAACTTCTACAATTTCATCTTCTGACTCCTGTTTTTATTTTTTTTTTAACTTTCTACTATACCTTAAATTTTTAACCTTTTATTTGACTTGAAAAATAGCATTCTCTGTTTCATACAAGCAAAATCTTCTTACCTCTGAGGAAATTAATGATAGTTTTTTTAACTTTTCATATCTCCAGAGAATCTCTGTTTTACTCTCTGCTTTTCATAAGTTATCTGTTCATACTTGACTTATTTGCTCATGTTTAAAGAGTAGAGCACTAAAATGCTGAGTAACATTTCTGTGCTTGCAGTTGTGGTTTATGGACTGTGATCTTAATAGCAGAGTAATCTGGCTGGGTTGTTTCCTTGTGGCAATTTCTGATACCAATATATTTAGGTCTTTTATCTTGGGCTGTCTAGATTCCTCAGAAAAGAGTGTTCCAATTTCCTGTCTGGTTGTCAGCATTTTGAGAGCTGGCATGGGAAAGATGGCTAAGGTTTTCAATAAGCAGCATAAAACTTTACACCTTGCTCTCCTCCCAACCGCATTTTATTATAGCACCTATACCTTCTACTAGGTTTGGTAATCCCTGGTCCGGAGACCCTGGGTTTTACTTTTTTTCTAGAGAACTAAGCCTAGTTTTCTGCCAGGATTGGAAACAATGAGTGGAAATCTAACTACTTATTAAACAGACTTTCAAACTTTCCTTCTATTTGAAGCTTCATCTTTATTCCCACTTTCAGAGGTATTTGGTGCCACCAACTAGTAAGACTTTTGGAGTTTCTACAACATACATTAGTCTTCTCAGTTGCCTCCATTTTGAGCTTAGGGGTCCGTTTCAGTAGAGTTTTATTTCAGTAGGATTTCAGAAGGGAGTAGACAAAAATGAGTATTCAGGGCTGGCTCAGTGATGTAGTGGTTAAGTTCGCACGCTCCACTTCGGTGGGTTCTGATCCCGGGTGCAGACCTACACACCACTTATCAAGCCATGCTGTGGCGGTGTCCCATATACAAAATAGAGGAAGAGTGGCACAGATGTTAGCTCAGGGACAATCCTCCTCAAGCAAAAAGAGGAGGAAGATTGGCAACAGATATTAGCTCAGGAACAATCTTCCTCACCAAAAAACAAAAGAGTATTCTATCTGTTCTTTTAAACTACATATGTGTTAGAAAAAAACATATTAAACTTTTTATTCTGAAATAATTTTAGATTTACAGAAAACTTGAGAAGATAATATGAGTTCTCATATACCTTTAATCCAGCTTCTCCTAATATTAATATCTTACATAATTATGGTACATTTATCAAGCTAAGAAATTAACATCATATAATAACATTAAATAGATTACAGATTTTATTTGTATTTCACCAGGTTTTCCACTAATATCTTTTTCTGTTCCAGGATTAATCCAGGGTAAAACATTGCATTAAGACATCATATCTCATTAGTCTCCTCTAATCTGTGAGAGTTTTTAAATCTTTCCTTACTATAAGATTAACACTTTTGAAGAGTACTTTTCAGGTGTTTAGAAGAAATTTGGATTTGTCTCGTTTTCTCATGATTAGACTGGGGTTATGGATTTTGGGGAAGAATACCATAGAGATGAAACATGCTTCTCATTATATTGGGGGTATGTGGCATTAAACGTAATTTATCACTGGCAATGTTAACCTTGATCATTTGGTTAAAGTGGTATCTGCCATGTTTCTCTAGTGTAAAGTTAATATTTTTTCTCTTTCTATAATCTGTTCATTAAAAACAAACAACGAATTCCAGCCAACACTCAAGGGGAGATGAATTAAGTTCCACCTACTAGAGAGAGGAATATCTACATTATTTTTAAGAGATATATGAATTTACATTTTTTAAAATTGTTTTTGAGAGGAAGATCAGCACTGAGCTAACATCTGTCGCCAATCCTCCTCTTTTTGCTGAGGAAGATTGGCCCTGAGCTAACATCCATAGCCATCTTCCTCTACTTTATATGTGGAATGCCTGCCACAGCATGGCTTGATGAGCAGTGCATAGGTCCACGCCCAGGATCCAAACCTGCAAACCCGGGGCTGCTAAAGTGGAGAGTGCAAATTTAACCACAATGCCACTGGGCTGGCCCCAAGAGATATATGAATATTTTTAAACTATAGATAAAGTTTCTTCTATAGCTATGGAAATATTCAGCATTTCTACTTCTTCTTGCATCAGTTCTGTGATTTATATTTTTCTTGGTAATTTTTCACTTCATCTAAGCTTTACAATTGATTGGTATTAAGTTATTTATATTGATGTATCCTCTTTAAAATTTGGATGGCATCTGCATTAGGGAACTTTATTCATTCCTCTGATAATGTTTATTAATAACATCCCTCTTCATCAATCTTGTCAAAGATTTGTGAATTTATGTCTTTTAAAAAATGACGGTACAGTATTTTGAAATTTTCCAATCTATGTCATGAATTTCTGTCATAACCTTTATTATTTCTTTCTTTCTATTTTATTTGGATTATTCTGTCTTTTCTAACTTCCTTAATAAACTGGAAGTGTTGGCCCATTATTTTCCAGTCTTTTTCATTTTCTAATATAAGTATTTAAGACTATAATTTTCCTCTGAAGTACCACTTTAGATGCTTGTCACAATTTTTTAAAGTAAATAACTATTTTAATAATGACTGCATTATTTTTTCTTTGTCCTTAGCTTTTTTAAAAAAATATATATATACATAGTGAAATGCACAAACCTTAAGCATATGACTCAGTGGATTTTTACATACATATACACCTATTTACCCACCACCCAGATCAAGAAAAATAAGATTTACATGCTGCAGAAAGTTCTCTCATGCTTCTCCCCATCACAGGTAAACAGCACTTTAGTTTCTATCTTCATAGATTATTTTTGTCTGTTCTTAAAGGTCATAAAATTGAATCATACACTATTTATACTTTTGTGGCTGGCTTTTGTTCAACATAATATTTTTGATATTCATCCATATTGTAGAGTTCATCATTAGTTTGTCCTTTTTATTTTGGTATAGTGCTCCATTGTATGAACATACCACAATTTATCCATCCATTCTACTACTTATGGATATTTGGAATGTTTCCATTTGGGACTATTATAAATAAAGCACTTTTTTTTTCATTCCATTACACATCTTTTAGTGGACATAAGTACTAATTTCTGTTGAGTGTATACATAATTGTGGATATGGTGAGTATCAGAATATATATGCGTTAAGCTAATTACTAGACACTGCCGCACGCTTTTAGAAAGTGGGTAGACAAATTTATTCTTCCACCAAGAATGTATGAAAGGTTCAGTTGTTCCACATCATCACTGTCAACACTTAGTATAGTCAGTCCCTTTAATCATACTCACACATGGGGCAAGGGTATACTGGTATCTTACTGTGGTTTTAATTCACATTTCCTGGGAGAATAATGATATTGAGCACCTTTTCACATACTTACTGGCCATTTTTACATGTTCTTTTGTATAGTGCCCTTATTCCTAGATTTTGGCCTTTATCTAAAAAATTAAGGCCTTTTGGGGATCTCAAATGAAAGCCCTTGATTTACCAAAGCCCTTCTACCTTGACAGAACTTAACCTCCAACCTTTACTTTCCCAAAGTGTCTGGTCAGTTCCTTAGCCTCCCAGATGTCCTTTTGTTGTTAGATTTTAAGAGGCTTCCCTCTACACATGCAATTTAGGATTTGGCCAATGATGGGGGGGCGGGGGGGAGGATCTGAACACTGACTTTGGTTGTTCTGAAAAATCTGCCCTTTGGCAAGCCTGAACTCTGCCTTCTGCCTCATCAACTCTATAAGACTATCGCTTTTATAGTTATTTCTTAGTAAAAGGGTTAGTCCCATACAAGCTATGTTGTGGCAGCTAGAATAAGAAAGCCTACTCATTAAATTTTAAATTCCAATATTATCTATCTCATTTCTAGAAATTATCTTTTGTTCTTTTTTTGTGTGTGTGAGAAAGACCAGCCCTGAGCTAACATCTGCTGCCAATCCTCCTCTCTTTTGCTGAGGAAGACTGGCCCTGGGCTAACATCCGTGCCCATCTTCCTCCACTTTATATGGGACGCCGCCACAGCATGGCCAACAAGCAGTGAGTCAGCACGTGCGTGGGATCTGAACCCACGAACCCCAGGCCGCCAAAGCGGGAACTAAACCGCTGTGCCACAGGGCTGGCTCCTCTTTCGTTCTTTTAAAAATTTATCTGGTTGTTTTTCTCAAAGTCTCTCGTCTTCTTCCTTTCTCACACAAGAGATTTACATATTAAGGATTTTTTCCCTTTAAATCAGTTCTATAAAATATTATTTAATCTTTAAATTCTACAGAATCCGATACATTTGTCCATTTTCTCATTCAACGTATTTTTTTTCTCCTCTCGCATGATACTTTATTGCAGATAGGAATAATGATATCATTGCACAAAGGATTCCGTAAAAATTTGTAGTAGTGTGGTAAAACAAATAATACTGAAACTTGTGAAACACAGATATTAATATATCTGTAGAATATAATGGTTCTCAACCACACCTGGATTAGATAAATGTATAAAATACAAAGCTGATAAAATAGAGGGAAATCAAAAATACTTAAATATCCTGCTTCCCATAAATATGACATGAATAGAATGATGATTTGTTATTTGAAAGTAAAGTTGTTAGCAATAAATGATATAACCCAAGGAATTATGAAGCACTTAAACCTTGCCACGGTGGTAAAATATATTTCTTTTGTTTATTCACTGCTATTCAGAACAGGATTACACTAAAAATGGTAATGTTTTTGTTGTTTGCCCTAAATAGAGGATTACTAAATTATACTTATAGGAATAAAATTTTATCAGTCACTAAAATTTCAAGCCTCATAGACGTGTTTGATTTCATATCCTATTTCCAGTCATCAGATTCAGTCTTCTTTCCTATAAAATATGTCTTTTCTTTGCCATTTTAACTGCCATCACTTGAGCTAAGCTGCCCTCTTTTTGCATGTCAAGTATTCCAGCAAATTCTAGAGAGTATTCTTAACCTCAGACTCTCCTCTGCTTCAATGCATCGCATTGAAGTCTGCCAAGTTAATCTTCCATTAAGTGTAGTTAGCCTTTGTCACTCTTGCACCAATGAAGTCTTGAGTGGCATTCTATTTCTGATAATATACAATGTGAACTCAACTATTTAACATCAAGGTTCTCATCAGCTGCTCAAGTATATCAATTCCATCTTTGTTTTATACTACTTTCCCAAGAAACATTTTCAATTTCTATCAAACTGGCATCTACCTTCCAATATGCTTATTCTCTTCTTTGTGTTTTCAAATGACTCAAGCAGATGTGCTTTGTCATCTCTCATTTTGCCTCACATTAGAGCAATTTATGGATTTGACATATACCCTAGTTTAGGATCCTTGAAGACAATGACAAAGTCTCATTCACGTTTGTAACCTCTGTAGAAACCACTATTTTGTCACGCAAATAATTCAGTATTCAACTTGCAGTTCCCTGGGCATGTCAGGCTCTCTCAGCTTGGAATGATTTCCCCTTATCCTTCTCCTCTGATAACCAAACCTACTCCTCCTTCTGCACAATTCACTTTAAGCATCATCTTCTCTAGGGAGCCTTCCCTAAGACGCTCCAGATCTTCCATGTCTCCTCTTAGTGTGGGTGGATCTACTACTTCTTGTATATGCTCAAAGAGCACCCTATATTTTCTCTCACAAAGCACTCCATAACTCAGAATTGTAATAAGTGCTTTACTTGTCTATCTTACCAATCTGAGATCCCTTTGAAATCAGGGATTATATTTATTACAGTTCATATTCTTCATGACTAGAACTCTAAGATAGTATCTGGTACAGAGTGTAGATGCATAATTCATCTTCAATGAATGAGTGAATTCATTTCCCCAATTCAAAGAAAACATACGTAAGGATAGGGACTATATCTTACATTTCTTGTGCCCCCCAGAGCACCTGATACGTTGGGTATACACTAAGTTAAAGCTTCCCAAACTTCAGTTCATGGCTTCCTTGTTGCCTCAGGAAGTTTTTTCACGGTGCCCCCTAGGCCAAAAGAAATTCCTAATTGCTCCATTTATTAATTAGTTGGGTCAGAACTTAGCAGCCACTTGAAAAGATAATACACAAAAATTGAAAGAAAAATACTTACATTTCATCCTTAACCACAGCTACTTCTTCATGAGAATTTTCTACACACTAGGCACTGCACAACCTTCCTAAGTCTTGGTGTGGGGGATCAGAATTGGCCATCCCAAAACGTGTCTCTTTGGATTGATTATTTTTAAGAACAAAACACTCTAAAAGAAACTTTGACTTCCCCCCACAACTACCTACAAGAATTTAAAATAGAAAGGCCTGTTCCAAGAGGGAGCTAATAACATAAGATAACTGTAATGTAATGTAAAATGTGTCTCTCAGGTCACACTGTCCGTAGTTGGCCTATTTACATTTCCATCTCCATGTAAACTGCCTTCCTCCCCCTTGAAGTTCCAAATCACTACCCCCATCATCCTCCTTTGTCCTTAGCTGAAGATGATATTTAAGGTGGAAGCTGGGCCATTTTGGTGAGTTGCTCAGTTTTCCTGAGTTTCTCCCATGTATATATGTTATAAAGCTTTGTTTGATTTTTCTCCTGTTATTCTGTCTCATGTCAATTTAATTCATAGCCCAGCCAGAATGGGTAAAGGAGTTGTCTTCCTCCCCTACATTGGCATAAGATCGAACAATAACACTCTCATTTCCTGTTCCACATTGATATTTGAGTGGTACTTGCTTTTATCACAGCAATCCTCAAACCAAACTTCACAAAGATATGATATAACAGAAAAGAATGTAAGACAAATTAGTATTGACAAGTCAGTAGTTTACCCGGTTTCCAAGAGATCTTAAGTATGTCTGTGTTGCCCTCTAATATTTAAAAATATCCTGCAGCAACCTTATGAGTTCATTACAAAGATACTTAAGATCTCTTATGTATCCAGGGCACCTGGATGCAGTTTGGAAAGTACAGCCTTAGGTAATCACAGTAACCATTCATTCACTCACTGTTTATTATGCATGGCACCATGCTGGGTGTTGAAACTACAAAAGAAATTAAGATGGTGGTAATGATAACAATAGTAATAATAATAGTATCAACAGCAGCAGTGGCCATCTCAGCAACAACACCACATACTATGTGCCAGGCACTATGCTAAGTAAGTTAAATGAATTTATGCTGGGTATAAACTCCTTAAGGTGGGTACAATGAAAGATCCTGTGACCTAACAGAGATCTGTGTGAAAGACACAGCAGAGTTAAGCAAAATATAATACTAAAAGTATTAAAATAAAAACAAAAGCAACGATTATTTGGCGTTTAAGGTTAAGAAAATGGTTATGCGCATTTTCATTTAATCCTCAGACCATTTTGAAAGGCAGGTATACCCTGAGGTTTAAAGTAGTCAAGCTGCTTAACTAATGTTATATGTTTAAAAAGTGGCAAAATATTTTAAATGGATTTTAAAGTAATTATTTCTGAAAGAGAATTTTCAATAATTATAAGAATGGTAGATCTTTGGAATGTTAGTAACTGAGTATAAATCTGTGGAGTCAGAAATTGCCATGTACGTAAGATGACACAGGAATAGAAATAGAGCAAATAGAATAGATCCTTAGAGCAACAAATTAGAGCAGAAATTATATTCTCAATACATACATTCTTCAATGTCCCACCCAATCCATTTTTCACAATTCTGGATAAAAATGGTACATTTTTTGCTAGAAAACTTGTGATTTGATAGTTTCATATTGTACTGAGCTAAAATTTTTCACCTACTTCTTCTAATCTGTCCCTCTTCAGCTACATAGAAAAAAAAAATCATTTTCTGGCAGCCTTCAAACACGTGAAGAATGTTGCCATATCTTTATTTTTCTCTTCTCTGAGCTAAATACTCCAATTCCTTCAATAGTATGTGACAAGGTTTCCTCCTTTGACATTGGCTTGACAATACCACCTAATACTTGCATGATATTTTATAGTCTCTAAAAGCTGTTTCACAAATCTATCTCAGTTTTCCTTCTTTTTTTTTTTAACATGTTTTCAAGGGCCTCACAACAACTCCATTGGTCGGTTGGTCGGTCTATCTATCATTTATTTATTTACTTATTTATTCCTCTCCAAAGCCCCAAAACGTGGTTGTATATCCTAGTTGTAAGTCCCTCTAGTTTTTCTATGTGAGCTGCTGCCATAGCATGGCAACTGACAGATGGGTGGTGTGCTTCTGTGACTGGGAAACAAATCTGGGCCGCTGAAGCGGTGAGAACACCGACCTTTAACCACTAGGCCTTCAGGGCTGGCTCTAAAGCAGGTATTATTAATCCCACTTTACAGATCTGGAAACGGAGCCTCACACATTTTTAAAACTTGGTCAAGGTTACATGAGTCACAAGCTAGGACTCCAATCTAACCCTACTTACTTCTTAGCACATT
The DNA here is from genome assembly GCA_031878705.1 of Tapirus indicus. Lineage (NCBI taxonomy): Eukaryota > Metazoa > Chordata > Mammalia > Perissodactyla > Tapiridae > Tapirus > Tapirus indicus. The sequence goes on along the minus strand of CM062918.1, from coordinate 122,366,780 downwards.
TATTTGGCTATCAGTTAAAATTCTTTTGATCACAGGTAACAGAAAATTCAGCAGAAACTGAATTAAAAAAAAAAAAAAAGAATTTACAGCCTCACATAAGAGAACATAAAAGAACTAAAAGTAGGCTTCACTTAGTGTCCAGGATGCAAATTTCTCCGTCTCCATTTCTTAGCTCTGCCTTTGGTGTTGGCTCCATTTTCACACAAACTCTACACATACGGCCCCAAGATGGTTACTAACAGTTCCAAGGATTTTCTCATTTTCTTCCTGTGAATGAGAGTGTTTATACACCTGAGGATCCAAGTCCCGAAATGGAGTCTTATAGGCTTGACTCAGAATATGTGTGAATTCTTGGAACCTGCTAACACGGGGATGGCATATAATTATCAGCCTAAGTAAATAAGGGCTTATACCTAAATTAGAAAGTAGGTTAAATCTCACCTAAACCACATGGCTAAGAAATGAAAAGTATCACTTTGGGAAGAGAGGAAGAGATGCTGACGAGGCACCAATAAATTTCCAAGATAGTCCCACTGGCAATGTCTCTCTTAAAACACAGTATATGGAACTGAATGTGATGCTTCCATCTGACCAGTGAAAGAGAGTGTACTACTTTAGTGTGACCTAAAAATTCTACTTGGATTCATGCAGCCACTCATCACCTTAGAGCAAATCTATGCCAGTTGTTCAAAGTTAACACTTTTCTGAAGCTGAAAATAATTATCCTCATTTCTCCGAGATTGTAATATTAAGAATTGTTTCAGTTTGGTACCCACCAACCTGATGAAGACTTTTTTAAAGAGATCATAACATCCAAAGTACTATTTTGGGAACCCTACTTTTGGTAAAATGTTACACTAAAAAGCAACCAAAACTCTAAAATAGCCAAATCTTGTGTCGGGGATCAAGTCCTTTTTAAAGACTGATATGTCTCCTTAAAACACCACTGGTCCTGCAGCATCTTATAATCTATTGTGGTTTGTTCAAGACTCAGCTCCTACTTTCAAGGTGCTAATAATCTAGTGCAGAAGATATAGACACATCCTTTTAATATAATATGGTTGGGCAGTGGTATAGTTATATACTAAGTACCAAAGAAGAAAAAAAGAACACTTGATTTAATCTGAGAAGTGAAAAAAGTTTTCTTGATTAACAAAAGCTAAATTACTAAATAAGAGTCAGTTTTTTGCAAGTTAGGAAAGCAATGGCATCCTAGGCTGAAGGCACAGTATGACTAAAGGCCCAATACCATAAGATAGCATGGCATGTGGGTATGTGTACCAGCACTTTGGCATTGAAAGCATGAAATGAGAAGCAAAGTGGCAAAAGATGAGCTGGAGAGGTAGGGACTAGATCACTGAAAGATTTATAGTTCATGCTAAGTATATTGAATATTATCCTATAGGCCATGGGGAGGCATTGAAGAACTTAAAGTGGGAGAATGACATTCATTTTTTATTTCACATTGAAAGAGGACAAAACTGGAAACAAGTCAATGTAGGAGGTCAAGCTAAGCAATAAGAATTCTAATTAAGACAATGATAGCAGGTAGGAAGGAAATGTCTATGTTTAAGGATTATTTAACAAGTAACAGGTAGGAAGGAAATGTATATGTTTAAGGATCATTTAACAAGTAAAATAGGAAAGTTTTAATGATTAAAAAGGTATGAAAATGGGGATGAGAGAGGGAGAGTCTAGGAGAAATTTCAGTTCTCTAAACTGGGTAATTGGTAGATGTTTATCTCATTGAATGAAACAGAAAATATAACAGGAGGGAAAGGTCTTGAGAGATAAGAAGGTAAGTTGACATACTATTTGTTCACTTGTCCCTAGATACAATACTTTTGACAATTACAAATGTAATTAAGATTTCACCTGTAATTAACTAGTTTACTATCAAAATTTTGTAAGTAAAAATTTTAAAACAAACTAATGAATCAAAACTAAGTCAATACGGAAAAATTATTTTGGTTTTGTGAAATTATTTGGCCTGCCAAGCAAAATTAGAAATGCTATTTCCTTTTTTAAAAGAAGTGTCAGGTGGTAACGCTAAATTTCTGAAAGAAAATTTAACCACTGATTGTAATGTCTGTGGCTTTTGGGGAAAACATAACCCAAAATTACAGTGGCTGTGGTTATAAACTATTATGAAGAGCTTCCAACGTCAGACGCAGTTTAAGTGTCTGTATGCACGGGAGTCCTTTACAGGACTTTGCTAGAACAGCAAAATTAATGACTCTCTCCTTTTTGTCCACTTTGGTGTCAATAACAAACATACTTTCCTTCCTTTAACAAAAATTTTCAAAACATAGAATTAATTTAACATGAAAATCAAAAAGGTCAGAGTCATAAACTTTCTTCTGAATATCTCAGAAAAAAAAATGTACAAATTGATAATCAACGCTATGATTGAGTCTAATTTATTACCAAGACCAAATAAGGTCATCTCTCAAATCAGTTTGGAGAAATATGTGCCACAATTCTGAGGTATTGTGTTTTCTGTCAGAGTTTAACATCTACCTCCTCAGTTAATGTCAGTATTAACATAGAGAAAATCTAGAGGTAAATTATAAAGAAGAAGCTTTTTTTTTCCCCATACATTTCTCAGGAGTAATTTTAGTTGCTTAAGTTGACACTGAACTGTTTTTTGCTTTGCCACACTCTATCCTTTCCTCATTTCTAGTGTGACTTAGTGGCCAAAGATGCTAACTGCTGTAATTACAAGTTTTATTTTCAGAATTCTTTTAATTAAAGAAATATTTGAGTGCTGTGAAGTGACCTAAATCTTAGAATTAAAAAATAGCTTCCAGGCTTTTATAAAATCAGTCCCTTCGGTCAGCACTCAAGGAGTCCGCAGTTCTTCAGGAACAGACAGTAGCTCTTCAGGCTCTATGGATGCCACTAGCTGCCACAGAACTACAGGACAGCATGAGTGCTGGCCTCTGAAACTAGCAAGGAGCTGGGCTGAAGGCAGCAGAAGCTGCTGCTCATAGTTGACCCTGAGCTTTCTAGAAAATGTAGATGAAGCTCTGGCCACTCAATCCTGGGTAACAGTGTGATACAGACAGCACCAATAACTTTAACATCTTCACAGATTCATCTGAAATACAACAATCATTAAGTGTGAGACTATTTCCACTACTACACAGTTAATCTGAAGTGGTCATATTTTTTCCTAGCTAGAAGTTGGCCACATTCCAAAAAAGAATGTCATGTAGAGTCCTGTCCAGAAAATTTTTCTTTTATATGTATTTGGCTTTAAACAACATCTAGATGCTTATTAATCTCAAATTTTGATCTCTAGCCCTGACAACTCACCTGAACTCCAGGACCACATTTCCAACTGCCTACTCCACATTTCCTCCAGGATTATGAACAGGCACCTCAAATTCAATACGCACAGACTGGATTTTTTATCCCCACGGAACTCAACCCTTCCTTACCACAGTAAATGAAGTCACCATCTGAAATCACCATCTATTCAGTAATTTATTGTGGAATCATTTTTTTAAATCAGCTTTATTAAAATATTATTTACATACAATAAAATTCACCAATATGAAATATGTAATTTGATACGTTTTGTCAAATGTAATCACACCACAATTATGATGAAAACATTTCCATCACCTTCAAAAAACCACCCACTCTCATCCCTGGCAACAACTGATTTCTTTCCTCTCAAGTTAGTTTTGCCTTCTCTAGAATTTCACATAAATAGAATCACGTAGCATGCAAATATTTTGAGTCTGGCTTCTTTCCTAATTTCCTTATCTAAACAAGTCCCCTACCACCCACTCTCAGTCAAACACATAACGCTGATCTTTTTTCTTCTCAGCCCATATCACTATATGGAATTACCTTACTGTAGGTCTTTTTCATGTGAATACAGGCTCCCTGAGTGCCTAGGGACCTTGTCTATCTTGTTCGACACCACATGCCCAGAACTTTCAACAGTGCCAACATATGGTAAATGCTCAATAAATACTACTGAATGAATAAAGAAATGAAAGTAACTCCTTCAAGTTTTCCCTACTGAAATTATCTATACATTAAATGATCAATAAGATGAATTTGTACTTTATCCTAAGAATGAGAATATTGGGAGGGAGAACAGTGTAGTGGCGAGCTGCAAGGCCTCTGGAGAAAGGCTGCCTGATTTTGAATATAGCCTGTTGCCTCTTCTAAGGAGTTATTATGGCCTTGAGCAAGTTACATAATTTTCCTAAGATTTAATTTCCGCATCTGTAAAAATGGGGATAATAATAGTTTCTGCCTCATAAGGTGGTTGTGAGGATTAAATGAGATCAAACATGTAAAACAGTTAGAAAAGTGCCTGGTACTTAAAACTGAATTAATGATAGCCAATATTGTTATAATTATTGCCATCTCTACCATCACCACTATGTTCTGCAGCCAAAGCTAAAGAAAAAATTGCATAAAAATTGCTTTTTAGCTAACAGCCTAAAATATTTGTTTAGAATAAAGTCAAGTAAATGAAACTTGAACATGAAGAACTATTATTGTTTTCCTTACTGTTACAAGAAATGATAACATTCTGTCATCTTTTGTAATGTCTAATATTCTAAGTATTTTCCTAACAGTAGTAGTAAGGACATTAATTATAAATCTGAAACTCACAGTTAAAATCCTCAAGGGTGTGACCAAATTGTAGAGGCAGGATTTCAGATTTCTATCACTAGTAGCCCAGGGGTAAAGTCTATTTATAAATTATATTTCTGGTCCTGCAATTTACGTAATTTAGGGTAATTAATTAACTTCATGAGATTTTTTACAAACCAATCTGTAAGATTTCATTGCTTTTTCCAATTTGCTTTTCTAGGGAATTAATGTGATTAATTAATGAAGTGATGTCTATAAATTCATTTGAGAATTTTAGATAAATACAATTAAGTCTTAGAAAGTCATCTTCCTGAAAGTGTTCTCTTCAAGTATATTTATTGCATGTTGTTTCCTAAATGCCATTTTTCTTGCAGCTGGGATTTTACACCTAGCATAATCTTTATTTTTCTGAATTATTTTAATCACAGAGATTATTAATTTGCTTTTGCCTTGGGAATTTAGAAAAATATTAAAATATGATCACTGCTTGTAGGCATATTGCTTTCTAAATTACTCAAATTATTTCTTTCTTGTTCCTTACAATTTATCTAACCCATAGAATAAATAATAAAAGAAAAAGTAATAATGTTATATCATTTGTTTCATTATATACCATGGAAATTGGGCTGTCTGAGAGAGTCATATGTAGTTTTCAGCAAAAAGGAAAGAACAATAATAAACACATGGACAGAAACAGATGAGAGGTATCAAAAACTTACAATGATACTAACATGAATCATACTGCATGTGGTGATATCTTATGTCCCAGATATTGGTTGAGCAAAATTTTATATGCTGATGGGAAGTTCACCAGTGGTCTTCTATTTATTATGAGAAAGGCAAGGCAGTATTGATTACAATCTAAATTCTATTCTATTCTATTTTATAGTATAATCCACTTTATTTCAAACCACTTATTTTGAAATATAGTGAAAACCAGTGTTACTCAAACTGGAGTTCAGACTACTGAGAGTTTGAAACATTCTCTCAAGATAATCCATGATTCTTTTCCATTTGTGCTTGGTGATTCCCTAAAACGCCAGTATTAAAATGTTAATGCAGTGTTTCCTAAACTTCAGAGTTGATGTGAATTTTCTCCTCTCAAAGGTGTCCCTCTACAAAAAAAATCATACGTTGACCAAGTCTAAGAATATACAAACTGTGGTTTATTCTGTAATAAGCATACTCTTTTATGATAATTAACCTACCTATGTAACTCCTCATCTACCTACTTATTTAGCTATTATAATATTAAACTTTTTTGATAACCATATGGAGATTATATCAGGTAGAAACATAACACTAAGATTGAGGCTCGTTTTTTCCATGTGTGAAGAAAAAGAAATTAGCGGTTTCTTAAAGATGAGAGATTCATAAAATTTTGTGCTACAGGATCTTTTTTTTCCTTGGAATACTATTAGCAAAAGCCTTCAGTCAAGGAATGAAATAAGACAAGCTTGACTAAACTTTACACACTGATATGCCCAGATGCCTTGACCATACACATTTCAGGCATTTTAGTCAGAGGTAGACCGCTGAGGTATATGTCGGGGAGGAGAAGGGTAGCAGACTTTACTACTGGTGAAAGATTCCAGGTCTAGTGGGCAGGACATTTTGGCTACCTTACAATGGCAAATCTGAGTAGACTAAGGTAAGGCTTTATCATCCTAAAAAAATTTGGTATGTGAAAGGCATGCCAAGTTCCAGCCCTCATGGATGCAAAGGTGAGAACAAAACCTAAAAACAGGATAGGTATTAGAAAGGGTTTTAAAGACCAGGGCCACATATAGCAATCTCATTTAGACATGCTCAAGTAAGTCCTTAACTTAGAACTGCCTCTTCAAAATTGAAGCCCAAACCATATGCATGTTCCACCAAGAAACATTACCATTAAAATGTAAAACTTACAAATAATTCAAAACACTGTATTTTACACTTCATTTTGTTTTTTTTTCCTCCTTTGTGTTATAATAAATATGGGATTCCAAATTCTGCTTTATGATATGATAAAGATGGGACACCTAGTACTGGTGTACTGTGTAATTAACACCAAGACTCTTGCTTTAGGAAACTGAAGAAGCTGATCCAAATAAGAGAAAATAAACAACATTTTAAAAGCCTCAAAGATAATATTAGACACTAAAAGCTAGTGGTTCATGATCTGAGAGAAGATGTAAGCCCAGTCACTCAAACCTAATTTGTCTTGAGGGAATTTACCTATTCTGAGACTAAGTAGTAGAACTGAACAAAATGACTTATTTAAAAAAAAAAAAAAGTAAAAATTCCAGAAAACTAAAAAATAGAAGAGCTAAAATTAAGAATGCAATGAATTTTTTTTTCCTGAGGAAGATTAACCCTGAGCTAACATGTGTTGCCAGTCTTCCTCTTTTTACTCGAGGAGGATTCTCCCTGAGCTAACAGCTGTGCCAATCTTCCTCCATTTTGAATGTGGGTCACCACCACAGCATGGCAACTGACAGATGAGTGGTGTAGGTCCACGCCCAGGAGCCGAACCCAGGCCACCGAAGTGGAGCACACTGAACTTAACCACTAGGCCCCAGGGCCAGCCCCCCAGTGAATGGATTTTAAAAGCAAATTAGAGTGAGAATGAATGTTTTAGAAGATAAAGTAGAAGCAATTATCTATAAGCAGAACAGAGAGAAAAATGGATGGAAAATAAAGAAGTGATACTGAGAGACAAAGAATACAGTGAAAATGTACTACATACACAAAATATAAAGGATATATACATTTATAGTACATTTTCACTGTAATGTTTCTAAGATAGTTTCTAAGATAGTTTTCAACTAGGACAGGGGTCAGCAAACTATGGTCTGAAGGTCTGTTTCTATAAATAAAATTTATTGGAATACAGCCACATCCATTCAGTACATATTGTCTACGGCTGCTTTCACACTACTACGGTGGAGCTGAACAGCTGTGACAGAGCCCACGTGGCCCGTAAGCTAAAATATTTACTACTATCTAAGCCTTCATAGGAAATGTTTGCTGGTCCCTGCATTAGCAAAACGATACTGAAGGAAATTCTGAAGGATGTTCCTCAAGTGGAGGCAAAGTGATCCCAGAAAGAAGATTAGAAATGTGGTTTAAAAAAATGAGCATTTTATGATTTATAATAAATATAAATAATACATTGTATAATTAGTGTAAGGTTTAAAAATGTAGAATTAAAATTCATAACAATAGCATAAAATGATGGAAGAAAGTAAACTGAGTTGAAGAATTATGAGATCTTTATATTATCTGGAAGGAGGATAAAAATATCGATTAATATTCCTTTGATAGGTGGAAGATACATCCTGCAATTTCTAGAGCAATCACCAAAATAACAGAAACATATAACTTCTAAGCTACCAGACAGAAAAATATGCTGTCACAAGTGGTATTTTCTAAAATTTCCTGTTTTGTCTGATGAAGGTATATAAAAATACAAGTAATTTTTATATATTAATTGTTTATCAAGGAACCTTGCTAAATAAATACTCTCATTAAATTTATTTTCTGAAAATTCTTTTAGATTTTCTACATACACAAAATATAAAGGTCTTTGCACACAACAGTTTATTATATAAACTTTACTGACCACCTAGATAACATCTGTCTCAAAACAGGAAATTCTGACATACTCTACCGGAAAGAAATAATCTTTTGGATAGCCTAACCTTATATCCTCTTGAGCTTTACGGGATGTGTAACAGTCCCGTGGTGAAGTAATATACCTAATTCATCATTGTCAAACTGGTGAGGCTTCCTACATAAGAACTTCAGCTCATACAAAATTTCAAAATAGATATTCAACGGGAAGTATACTATTGTTTCATATTATTAATACAGGTATATGTCCTATAAAAAGTGAGAGATACTGAGCACAACTTACCCACCTCCTTTCAAAAAAAAGTTCACCTGCTTACCTACCAAAAATGAGTATGTTCAGGTAAAACAATTCTACAAAACAGTAAAAGTGAAGTTTCATGAAATAGTATTAACAACTGAACACTGAAGGCATTGAAACAATACTACTGTTCTTATGTCCATAATAGCTTCTTTCCTGACTGGTTTTAGATATATATATACTTCTTACATTCCAAGATAACTGATCGAGTACCTGCTGAGGAGTTTTTTTATTTTTCACTACTTCCTAAGTCCTTGCCAAAGTTTGGTAAGAATATCTATTGTGATAGTGAGTACTAAAGGAACAACCATATTCCACATGTTGAGGATTTCCTTGTTGTGAACTCTGTATTACAGAAGACACACAGGAAAACTACCCCATGAAGGCCCCTACATGATACCTGATGATCTCACAAAGAGACTATGGTACTGTCAATGACTAAATTAACATTTGATTGATCAGGTGTTCACTAATCTAGAGCTAACTGTATGATACTTTGGCTCCTGATATTTAAGGACAATGATTGGTTTTCTGGAACACATTCTATGAGTTAGGTATTAGGCTAGGGCCTCCTAAGAGCATAAATATTTTTGAGACACTTGGGAAGCTCTCAGTTCAGTGGGACAGTCAGTCAGACAAGTGAATCTTTGAATCAGACACATGCTGTGAGAGAAGTATAAACTAGGAGATGGGAGGTTAAGGACTTTTCCTTCTAACAAAATGATGATTACTCCATGACTTCAGGTAACAGTAGGAAGAGAAGTAAGTGTAGACTTATGTATCCACAATCTTTTTTTTTTTTTTGTGAGGAAGACCAGCCCTGAGCTAACATCCGTTGCTAATCCTCCTCTTTTTGCTGAGGAAGACTGGCCCTGGGCTAACATCGTGCCCATCGTCCTCTACTTTATATGGGACACTGCCGCAGCATGGCTGACAGGCAGTGCGTCCGCGAGCACCCGGGATCCGAACCCGTGAACCCCGGGCTGCCAAGCGCGAACTAAACCGCTGCGCCACTGGGCGGCCCCTGTATCCACAATCTTGCTTTTACAGCAAAGAAGGTGCACTTTTAAAAAGTAATAGAACAGTCCTTCAAAAACTTGTAATGCTAGTTTCTGAAGAGAATATATATACATAATATATGAGGGCTTATAAATGTTGAGAAATGATCTCCTTTAGTTCTTTGAACATATAATAGCAGATTAAATGATTTGTCTATTAAGTCCAACATCAACATAGTTTCTGTTGACTGCTTTGTTTTTCCTGTGTATGAGCCATACCCTCCTGTTTCTTTATGTATCTCATAATTTTATTCCTGTTCATAAAAATGGACATTAAAATAATTTAATATAGGAACTCTAGAAATCAGATCTCCTTCATCTTCCAAGGGTAACTGTTGCTGGTGATTGTTTGTTTAGGAACTTTTTTAGATTAATTCTGCAAAGTCTGTCTTCCTTGTCATGTGTAGTCACTGAAGTCTCTGCTGGGTTATCTCAGTAGTCAGCTAATGATTAGACAGTGATTGCCTTAAACACCTTGAACCAATAAGTGTTCCATCATTTGCCAAGGGCCTCTGTGTGTTGGGGCACACCTTCAACACTGATAGTTTATAAAACTACCTTAGCCTTCACTTTCTGCTTGCAAATACTCAAAGTCAGCCAGAGGTGAAACATTAGGGCTTTCTCAGGTCTTTCCTGGAAATGTGTACAACCTTGTGCAAGTGTGTGAACTTAAAGAAATCCAGGAATATTTTCAAAAGTCAGAGCTTTTCAAAGCCACCTATAACAATCATATTTCCCTTTTAAGCTTTTTGGCCAGCCCCTTATTTGCCCCAACTGGTATTTCTGTCCCAGGCAGCTGAAAGGTTAAACAATTGCCACTTATTGTTTCTAACAAACATCTTGGGGATAGGGCTTTTGCATTGAGGAAGCTCTGAGCCAGGTCAAATATCAACAAGCTCTGTAAATGGGGACTTTCCAGGAAGCTGCCAGATAGGCCAAACAGTAACAATTCTCTGAAGACAGGGTTTTTGTGGAGTTTCAAATTTGGTCTGCCCTCCAGTGGATTGTACATTGCTGGTTTTCACAGCTTCCATGGTTGTGAGAACACTACTTTTTTTTTTGATGAGAAAGACTGGCCCTGAACTAACATTCACTGTCAATCTTCCTCTTTTTGCTTGAGGAAGATTGTCCCTGAGCTAATAGCTGTGCCAATTTTCCTCTATTTTGTATGTGGGATGTCGCCACAGCATAGTTTGGTGTGTAGGTCCATGCCCAGGATCTGAACCTGTGAACCCTGGGCTGCTGAAACAGAGCACGCAAACTTAACTGCTACGCCACCAAGCTGGCCCTGTGAGGCCGCTAGTGTTTTTGGGGTTGGTTTGTTTGTTTTGCTTTTTTCACCCCAAAGCCCCAGTAGATAGTTGCATGTCATAGCTGTGCATCCTTCTAGTTGCTCTATGTGGGATGCCGCCTCAGGATGGCTTGATGAGCGGTGAGTACCCTGAGCCACTGAAGCAGAGCATCCCACTGGGCCAGCCTCGAGGCCACTAGTTTTTAAAGCTACCCTGGAGCTGGGGAGAAGGGGATGAGAATAAGGCAAGTTAGAACTCTACAAAGCTTGCCGTTCTTACTGACATTTAACTATTTTTCTTGAATAAATACTCCTTGGGTTGTTGAAGCCTTTGGTTAACATCCAGAGTTCTGAAAAAGTTGATTTTGACAATTTTTGCGAGTGTTCTCATTGCTTTTATGAAGAAGCTAATTTGCAGAGGTCTTTAGTCTGCTATTCCAGAGGTGCTTAGACTCTCCCTTTCAAAGAACATAAGTATTTGCACAATTTCTTTTTAGTACATTAAATTTACAGATTTAAATATTTAAGCTAGGGCCAGCCCGGTGGCGCAGCGGTTTAGTCTGCGCTTGGCAGCCCAGGGTTCGCCGGTTCGGATCCTGGGAGCCCGCCGATGCACTGCTTGTCAGCCCTGCCGTGGCGGAGTCCCATATAAAGTAGAGGAAGATGGGCACGGATGTTAGCCAGGGCCAGTCTTCCTCAGCAAAAAGAGGAAGATTAGCAATGGATGTTAGCTCAGGGCTGGTCTTCCTCAAAGAAAAATAAATAAATAAATATTTAAGCTATCTGAAATCTATTTTAGTATACACAGTCCAGAAAGAAAAGGGCAACCAGTTGCAATTATTTCTAACCTTTTCGAGGTTAATTAGTAAGATACTTATGAGAATCTAAAAAAAGCTATAGACCATCTCTGCAGAAAAATCTGCACATATACACAGTTTTGCATAATTTCAGCAAATTCAAAGACTGGGCCCCCTTCCATGCAACCCAGATTAAAAACCCTGATTTGCTAAGGTAACTTATCCTATCTAATTTGTAACATCATCTTTACAGATTTGTAAATTACAGAAAAATTTGTGTCTTTTCTGTATTCTACCCTATTCCATTGATGTATTTGTCTATATCCATAACAGCACCATATAGTTTTAATTACACCAAGTATCTTTCTGCCTCAGAGCCTTTGCACTTCCTATTCCCTCTGCCTGAAATACTCATCCCCCAGCTATTTACAAGGTAAACTCCTCACTTCAATGCAGGCCTCAGCTCAAATGCTGGCTCCTTAGAGAATCCTTATCTGACCACCCTATTTATATATTGGTTCCTTCACTCTCTAGCCCCCTACACAGCTTCATTTTTCTTCATGACACAGATCACTACTTCACATTATATTATACTTTATTTAATAGTTTCCTGTCAGTCTTCTTCAGAAGAAGGCAGGAAATTTTTCCTTTTTTTTTTTTTTTTTTACTACTGCATTCCCAGAAATGAGTACAGTCCCTGGAACACAGCAGGCAATTAATTATTCCAATTATTAATGTGAAACACCAAAGAGTAAGTTTGACCATGGCAATTTGTTTGCTTATCCTGCTGGCTTAAACAAACAAAAGATATATGAGCTTCATATGTCTCCCAAGAAAAGTAATTCTTCAGTTTTCTAGAGAAGGACTATGAAGCTTTAACAGGCTGATGGAATAACAGTTGTTTACAACCACGTGAAAATCAAAGCCGCTGTTTAAGGAAGATTTTGAATACATTTCATACTACCACCACACATTTGAAAACCTGAGTTACCCAGAAACACTGTTCTCTCTGCTATATATGGTCTCTGTTCAACTCTGATAGCCACAAGGTAGTTAACACATACACACACACTCTCTCTCTCTCATGTGTGCCCAAAATATGCAACCATTTGGAAGAAAATACACATAATGCATTTATTCATGACATGCTTGGATTATCTTCACAGTACTCTGAAACTATGGAGAACAAATTTTAAAGTTTTTCATATACTGTAGTGTTTCCTTGAGACAAGAATGCTCCTGACAAATCAGCAGATAACTTGTGCTCTTTAAGATATATACCTCTCTGAGCAATAAGTATGTGCTGATTTATTCATGCCCTCTTGCCCAATTTCATGGTGACTAATAGTCCACAACTATGTGAGGTTAGAGGAGTGGTGTGTGGTCACAAAAAGTTTTAAGTAAACTCTCCCAAATCAGAATTTAACCAATGACCTTGACCTTACTGGCATGGAATTCTCACCAACTGAACTGATGGACAATTAAACATCTTATATCCAATAGGTGCTCAATATGTATTTTTTGATAGTAACAATAGATTACAGAAAGAATAAAAAAGTAATCATTACTCTAATAGAAAAAATCAAGGAAAAAAAAAGATAAGATCTGTTAAGACACTATTGTTATCTCATAATGCTACCTACAGATCTATTTAATTTTTATAATAAATGGGTAACTGAGTTTTTGAGAACAAACTTAAGTGACATCTTTAAAAAAATGTATAACATTTATCCTAGATACTGGAAGCATTGAGTTTTTTAGGGCTTCATTAAGATTAGTTAATGAGTATAACAAAATCTTCTAGGTTGCTTGTTTCAAAGGTTAGTAGTTTTAGCTACATTTATTATGCATGGTTGAATAAACAATGGTAGTATATGTAACACTTTGATCATGTAAAAGAAAGACTTCTATGAACATTATTTTTTGCTTTTTATACTTATTTAAGGGAAGATTTATTCAGGTATCTCATTGTCTATACAAAGAAAAGACTAAATACAAGTAAAATAGAACCATGCAAATTCAATTATGGAAAATGAAACTAATGTAGTTTTTAATTGTTCAGATAAGTAATCAAAAGTTATTTTGTACATAGGCTACATTTGTTGATATAATATCTTTTATGAAACCATAGGGATTATTTTGTGAGGTTCTATTAATTATTACTACTAACTATAAATATATAAATGAGATATAACTAAGTGAATCAAACTGTTTTCTACACAAATATATTATTTTTTATTGTGTGTTTGTGAAAAAGAAGAAATATATTAAACAGGAAGCTTAATGTAGTTGCTATGAGTAAACAAATTTGGATTCTGACTTTTTTGAAAATAGAGTAAAAAGCTAAAATTATGTTACTGAGTTTTCAAGATCAGAAAGTGAAAGCATATTGACATATTAAAAATTATTTGCTTAAAATATTAACATCAAAGGCAAAATAATTAAATACTGATATGTCCACTAAAGTGATTTTAAGTAAGATAAAATAATAGCAAGAATATTTCATTTTGAGAAAAATACGAAAATATTTACAAAGAGTTAATTTTACTAACCTGACTTATTTTTCTTTGTTCTTGTACAGCTTTTTGAATTGCCTGAGATACTTTTTCTTGATCTTTTGCATGCTCAGTCTTCCATAACTCCCTTTCTTCAGCATGGGCTTTTTCCAAAATTTTTTTTTCTTCTTCTATAGCTTTTAAAATTGCATCCTTCATTGCTTCTTTCTCAAGCTTCAAATGAAATAATGACCAAAACAAAAATATTTTAAAGAGTGACTGCACAATAATTCCTTGCATAAGACAGATTTGGGTTAACCTAAAAGATACAAAACTTTGATTCTATAGTGTTTAGTTCTGCCATTGCTGTTTTTAATGCATATTTAGTAACTGCTATAAAATAAAACCAATCATTTGTTTTTGTACAAATATTCCTTTGTATTTCCATGGCATTTCTAAACTTCAAAGAAACCTAGTCTCTTAAAGAAGCAGTTTTCAAACTACTTGGTCTGAGGATCTCTTTACACTCTTAAAAATTGAGGACCTCAAAGAGCTTTTGTTTATGCTGGTTATACGCATTAAGATTTACCATATTAGAAATTCAAACCAAGACAAAATAAAAATATTTATTTATTAACTTATTTAAAATGAATAACATTAGGGGCCGGCCTGGTGGTGCAGCGGTTTAAGTTAGCACGCTCTGCTTCTAGCAGCCCAGGGTTCACAGGTTCAGTTCCTGGGCACAGACCAAAGCACCTCTTGTCAAGCAATGCTGTGGTGGCGTCCCACATAAAGTAGAGGAAGATGGGCACGGATGTTAGCCCAGGGCCAATCTTCCTCAGCATAAAGAGGAGGATTGGCAATGGATGTTAGCTCAGGGCTAACCTTCCTCACACACAAAAAAAGAAATTAATAACATTAACTGCATTGTATATTAATGAATAATGTATTTTAGGAAAAACAGCTATCTTTTCCAAAATTAAAAAGTGAGAAGAATGGCACTATTACATGTTCATAAACCTCTTTAATATGTGACTTAGAAGACAGCTAGGTTCTTGTATCTGCCTTCTGGATTAAATCTATAATGATATATTTTTTGGTTGAAGTATATAAAGAAAACTCAGTCTCATACAGACATGCAGATGAAAAGGGAAGAGTATTCAGTAGCCAGTTTAGATCACTGTAGATAGTCTTGATAATTCCACACCAAAACTTAACAAGGGGTAGTTCTTAAAGGTTAATTGCAATAGAGAAAATCATATATCAATGAAATTATTGTACTGTCACATTGCAACCTTTTCTTGCACTTTGAATGAGTCTTTTACCTATGCATGATTTCTAAAAAATGTTTTATTTGGAAAATATTGATTCAATGAGTTATGCATCTCCTTCAGATGTTGACATATTTCATTACATCATAACCAAAAAAGGTCACATTTGTTAATATCACCATGAATCTCATCAGAAAGTCTTTAAATATTAGAAAGCGGATACAAATTTCCTAAAATTCTTATGTTTGCTTTAAAGTCCAAGTTTTATCACTGGCAAAAAAAAACTGTCAGTTTTTTTGAATGTTGAGCTCACTCCATTTATTTTGGAGAAAATGTCTGCCAAATACTGAAGTCTGTATAACGCCAGTTATTCAGTAAGACAGTGTTTGATGAAAATTGCCTACTTCATTGCAACTCAAACAACTGTACAAGAATTTTCCTCAAGAAAATCATCATACTATGGTATGCAGTGAAGTCCATGGACTTCCCACCCCTTATCCTCATGGGTACCACTTTTCTCTTGCTTCCAGTTAACAGGCCAATTTGACAAAAGTTATTGAAGGTGACAATCACCATTTTCTGAACTCCTGTTTTACTCCACAATTCTTCTCTGAAACTACTCCTACTATGCTCACCAGTGTCCTCCATGTTGTTAAATCCAAATGATATTTTTTGGTTTTGGTTTTTGTTTTTTTTTTTTTGGTGAGGAAGACCAGCCCTGAGCTAACATCTGTTGCTAATCCTCCTCTTTTTGCTGAGGAAGACTGGCCCTGGGCTAACATCGTGCCTATCTTCCTCTACTTTATATGGGACGCCGCCACGGCATGGCTGACAGGCAGTGCGTCCGCGGGCGCCCGGGATCCGAACCCGCGAACCCCGGGCTGCCAAGCGCGGACGAAACCGCTGCGCCACCGAGCCGGCCCCTGGTTTTTGTTTTAATCCTTACTTTTCTTGAGCTCAAACTGACATTCGACATAGTTGATTACTTCTGTTTTATTGAAGCCCCCTCTTTTCTTGGTTTGCATACCACCATGCTGCTTTCATTTCTCCTACTTCTCTGGCTGACTCTTTTCAGTTCTTTGTAACTTCCTCCTTTCTCTAAAATTTTGTTTTTCTTTCAGGGATCAGACCCTGTACCCTGTAAAGTGTTACTCTACACTCTCCTGTGCAGTGATTATACACAACAATAATTTCCATGGCTACCATTACCATCTAACTGCTGAAAAAGAAACAAACCATATTAGTATCATCAGGTCATTCCCTTCTCCAGAGCTGTAAATGTCAGGTAGATTTAGTTGCCTACTTGACTTTGTCATCTGGATATATCACAGGCACCTCAACCTCTATGACAAAGAAATAGTACTACTTTCCATGTTGTTGTTGAATCAACACTCTGGTTGTTTACAACTTGGCCTCCTTCTATATCATCCACACCAAACATATATGTTGATTCCATCTCCTAACTATTTCTAGAATTTATCTCTTTCCTTTCCAAGCTACTACTGCTACTCTATTTCTGACACTCACTATCTTTTACCCTGACTTCTGATGTACTCTATTAATTCTTTCCCTGCCTCTAGCCTTTGCTGCCTCTAATTTCCCTCACATTAATGTCAATTATCATTATATCACACCTATATTCAAAATTTTCAATATGTCTGTCTTTTCCCATGGAATAAAATTCAACTCATAATTCAGAATACTAGCTATCCCTTAAGGCTCATTTCAAAAGTAATTTATTGTTAAAAACTCCTATGACGTGGAAATACTATCTATATACTCATAATAATTTAATGCATTCCTCCTTGCTTTCTTGGTATATAAGTAACAGTTTTCTTACATGATTGTAAATTCTTTAAGAAAAAGACAAAATCATAGTCATCCTTGAACTTCCACCCCTGACAAGGTGATTTGCATATATGAAAATTTCAATATTTGTTTACTAAATTTGGATCCAAATCTCAAAAGTTAGTGCTATATATATATATATATATACTTGTTGGAATATGTATATTTAATATCTGTGAATATACTAATTAGATGAGCTTTTCAAAGTTGGCTTTAAAAATCACACATCTTGATAAATATATATGTAAATTTATATATATAATATATAAACATATATACACAAACATGTAACACAAATGTACATACACACACACATTACTTGTGATGATACCTATCAAATACCAAATGGTTATTAGTGTCCCAACATACATAATCTTTTTAACAAGTAATTAAAAATCTAAATGTAAAGCATTCAATGTCATCCTAATCTTTCGTAATGTGAATTTAACAATAATATGAATAGTAGTATCCTAAGTTTAAGGGGAAAAATAATGAAGAAAAAATTTTTTTATTTTTCTGTAACGAAATAGTATACAAAAAGTAGACTGACTATATCACTAATAAACTCAGTTTTTTAATTCCACTTACTTACAAAGAAACCCACTATTACAGATGGAAATACCTTTGCAGCAGATACTAATGCTTCTTTATTTCTTTGCCTTTCTTCCTCCAAACATTTTTCCAATATTTCCTGTAAATGATAAGACAGTTGGATAGACACTAATTGTATTATTTGAGGTAACAGAACACATTCTTTCCACACTCTGAGTAAACTTAAAGTATTACCTTCTGTTCTTGAGATTGCTGAATCAAAGCTTCTTTTATTTTTTCTTTCAACAGTTCCTTCTCCGTATCTAGCATGTCAAGGAGCCGCTGATGCTACAAGGAAAGATAATTGGATTATGATTATGGCTCTGAGACTAATGATCTATCAACAAGGAAAACAGCTGGTAGAATTCATTTGCCAGAAGTACTGAAGTAATTACTAGAGTATACAATGGGAAGTTTGCTGAAATGAAGGTTATAGGGTCAAATAAACACTGAATTCACCTTTCTCCAATCAGCCAAGATACATTTTTTTTTTAGCCCCCATATTCAACAAAGTACATGACATGAAATCTAACTTAAGAACAACTATTCCAAATTGGAAAGTGAATCAAAAAATAATAAAATGTCCTTTCCCAAAATTAAATTTGGAAAAATTACTAACTAAAATTTATTAGCTTGCAGCAAAAGAATCAATCAGATAACTGATGTTTGCTTGATGAAGCACTATCATAACAGATTGTGTTTCTAGTAAAGCACTGTTAAAGACACTGAAAGATTTATTACTGTTCTCACCTCAAGATTTTACCACAGATTCAAAAAATGAATCTACGAAAACATTCAAAGGACTATTATGTGATAGCTAATTAAAAGTATACAGAGTTCATGTATTTACTTTTATTCCAATGTACTAGTAAAAAAGCACACAGAACCATCAATCAGTTATCATGGACTAGGCACTTGGAGTTTCAATGGAGTTTTCTAAGGAAATCAGACTTTTGTAAACTCAATATCTTCAAGAGAGATGAGCCAAATATTTGTTCTGAAACAGTGCTCTTAGGGAGAAACAAAACCAAAAAGAAAATACATATTCCTACTAACACAAAATTGTCTCATTCAGTTACTAAAGGTAAACAAGATATTTTCTCAGATTTAGAATGCCATTTATATAGAAGTCTCCTTTAAATATGAATTTATTTGGATACCCAATATTTTAAAACAGATCTATGCCTTTAAAAGTTGTTCCAACTTAAAACGTTTTTAGGGAGGCAGTCTACACTGAAAGTAAGTGACCAAACAGTCATGTCTAGTTAAGATAATCTATTAATCCTGTTTTTAAGGACAATGTTACTTATTATCTTTATTTTTCAAGAATATAAGAAAAATCACAAGAAAGATGTGTTTTTTCATTAAAAACAAATCCAAAATGTGATAAAAATCATGACATGATTATGAGAAATTATTGGTACCATGTGAATTTGTGAAAAGCAGACTTACCATATGATATGCAATAATAACTGATATTTTAATTTTGTATTCTATGTAAGTCTAGATGCACACAGACTCTCATAGTACCAGAAAAAATACCTAATCCTATTTAAAATACACACATGAGAAAAATGTCAAAATATTATACCAGACAAATAATGAGACTTAAAAATGATAAATAAAATTCTCATATGAGACCAAAAATATTCAATTTAGGCTTTGGGTTGGGGGTAAACACAACAAAAATAGAACAAATAAAAATTACTGGAACTAAACTACAGAAAAAACTTTTCAGAGTCATTAATAATTTCGAAAATGATTTCTTCTTAAAAAGAACTGTTATGTTAATAAGTCACACTAATGGAAATCATTAAGTAAGTAATTATACGTGGACCAAGTTTCTCCAGTAGTCCAAGACTAGTCAAAGAGGATACGTTAGCCAAATGACAATGCAATGTTTAGAAAAGTCATTTCTGAATGTCACTCCTTAATTCTGACAGCACATTATAATAGAAGCGATTTTTGAGCTTGCTTGTGAAAGAATAAACTTGAAATTACCATTTGAAAGAAGCATCCTACATAAAATATACTGTAAGTAAAATCATTGATCTTACTACATAATAATAGCTAACCTTTTTTGAGCACTTTTAAGGTTTCAGGCACTGTTAAAAGTGCTTTACATGCAGTTGTACCACATTAAACCTTCAGAACAAGCCGCTAAGTCAGGCACTATTCCTCCTCATGTTCGGATCAGTGATCTGGAGACAGAGAGGCTAAGCAACTTCCCAGGTCTCTAATAAATCACTTCTGCAATACCCATGTCTGTATACGCATTACCAGCAGTAGTAATCACCTAGTAAAATCAGCCCTAGTACTACCTAGTTGTTACCTAGTAACTAAAAGCTACTTAATACAAGTTGGATGTCGGGTAAGGCCTCGCTTTCATTTGACTTTAAAAGAACTTTACTAATCTATGCTTCTGATTTTGTTCTTTTCAGAACTATATTAAAACAAGATAACTTCCTGAACAAATATCAATTGATACTAGGAGAGATGATTCAGAAAGATACTGAATGACATGGGAAAAGTTTAGGTCTTAAAATTAAACATAGTTAATTTGTAAAGTGAATAATCCACAAGTGGCTAATCAATAACCATATAAAGTTCAGTAGAATATATAGTTTTTGTAAAATTCACATATGTTGATTGTGAAAAATGTGGAGAAGAGTGAAAATCACCCAGAGTTCTACTACCCAAAGAAAATCACTGGTAGCATTTAGGTAAACATCCTTCTGCAGAGTTCTCTGTGTATGTAAATATATAAATATATGTAAACATTTTATATAATAAATTTATAAATACTCTTCTGCAATCTTTTTGAACTCAACAACAGTAGTGAGTTATTTCTATATAAATATAACTATGCTATTATTTTATTAATTATACCTTTTACCATTGTCCTATTTACATACATTTATGTTGTTTACAATATTTCGCTTTTAAAAATCTTGATTTTTGAGCATGTATCTTTGTGAACCTATACAATTATAGCCTTGGGAAAAATTCCTAGGAGTGGTATTAGCAAGGCTGATGATTGAGCATGTTTTATATTTTGATGCATATCCTCAAACTACTCCAGAAAGAAAATACCAAATTACACCTTTACTAACAATAGTAGGACAAAGGACAAGGGAGACTCTCCTTGAGAACAGAATCATGGACTGGAGGAGCAACTAACCAAGGAAACTGTCCCACTGTCAGAATAGGGAGACCAGCAGTATTTGGTATCTGCTATGGACCAATCACTGCTGTTTATTTCATCATTCTCCTCATTTGAAAATAGGAATTTTTCTGGCAGTTATTCTGTTCCTTCTCTTCTTTTTGAGTGTATTGATTACAGTTTTGGGGGAACAAGGCTCCTCCTACTTCAACATTATCTCTGTTTCTTCAAAGTTCCTTTTGATTTGTTTGAGTCAGTAATTTTCTCATTTAAGATGTTCCTCCAATGTTTGGTAATCTTTTTCTGTCCATTCATATTAAAATCTCAAATACAAAAATACTGGTGGAAATTCTGTGTCTATGGTAAGTGCAAAAAGCTGGCTTTTTCATGGTTGTGGTGGGGATTCCCAAATGTCAGGTCTATAAGCATTTTTTCTTGAGCTGCTCTTTTTCGCCTATAACAAATATTTCCCAATCTCCTAACTGGTGCTAAGTCAAACATCCAGCATTCTAGAAGTGATATGGGTTAAGGGGAGGGGATGGAGTGCTCATTGTTAAGTAATGGACTTTGGTTTAAACTCCTAGTTTATAGTCCCTTGTCTTATTCCTGCTCTTTATGAGGTCAGAGACCATCTGGTTTGATTACTCTTTGTTCTGCTAGGGTGTACAATAATAAGTCCCCAAATTAAGAATAATGTGCAAGGAGACTTTCAACCATTCCTCCTATTTTCAAAGCTGCATAGCACCTCGTGCCTCTGTTTCCTGAGACTTTCTAGGGTTTTGCAGGACAAATCAGCTTGCTTCATGGGTTTCACCGCAGCGGGCTAAGACTACAACTTTCCAGCCTCAGTTAAGTCAATTGATATTTGCCTATCTGTTATCTCCTCTAGTTTATCATTTTTACTTTTTTGTTTGTTTTGGTCCCTTTTAGTGTCACTTTAGCGACTTTGGGGGGAGAGAGATACCGAGAGGTAGAGGAGATGAGTATGTTTAATTCACCACATTTATCTAGATTTAGAATCACTTTTTAAAAGATTTTAATTATATCCCTCATTTTTTGACTGAACATTATGTGCCAGGCACCATGTTAGGAACTTCACAAATATTATTGGTAATCCTCACAACAATCTAGAAATGTGTTATTACTTACATTTGACAAATTTTAAAACTGAGTCTCGGAGAGGTTATGTAAATTGCCTATGTTCACAGGACTAAGAAATGGTTAAACTGAGACTGGCACCCAGTAAGGGCTGAATACAAAATCCATGGACTTTACACTAGATTCTCTAGAATAACATACAACTAAGGACTCTCTCTGCTCCATCTCTATGGACTGCATCTTTGACTTTTTGGGTTTTAGTCATGCATTCATACTATTTACCTGTCCTTATAATTTATAAGAATAACTTGCAGAATTATAGTTATGTTATGGCTGTGGTGTGTCTCTCCCTCCCAGTCCCACATTTGGCCCCTTAAGGGAAGGTAATAGAGATGGCAAGGCCACAAAAACTAGAATGGAAGGGGAAAATACCCATCTTTGACAAATAAACTTTTTTTTTCTAAGCAGGACTATAAGATATTTAGGTAGCTGAGTCTCTCCCATTGGAATGCCAAGAAATATACAGAGTGAGCCATAAAATTTATTTGGCAATGAATGCCTCTATCCACTAACATGTTTTATTTTTCTCAAAGATATACTTTCAGGGAAAGAGACTTTTCTGAAAGAATAGACTACTATGTACTACTATGTAAGCCACAATTATAAGAATTGTGTTATATACTTCTGTAAGATGAAAAAAAAGGCATTCTTCAGTTCAGTTTACATTTTGGGGGCACCTCCCTGGAAAGCACCATATTCTGTTAGAATTAACATGGGCATTGGAACCATACAGATTTGGGGTAAAAGTAGTTCTTCACTTGTTAAAGGTAAAACAAACTATTCTAAATCTCTGGTATTTTTTCTTTTATTGTGTATGTAAGGCTAATAATGCCAACCTTACAGTGTTGTTATGAGAATTAAGTGAAGTAATGTAGGTAATATATCTAGGACTCAAAATGTTAACTAGACTTCCTGTCAGACAGTTGATAAAATTATGATAATGAAGTTAAGCTCACTTATGAAAAGGAATTTTTTTTTTGCATACTAAGGAAAATATTAGTTGCCAATTAAAGTGCTCAGAAGGAACATCCACACACTCTTTCAATAATAATTTTGAAACTATCTCGCACTAAAATATAAAGTGTTAACTATTATAATCCATATCAATTTTATTTTCGTGGCTATTAATAAGGAGTGGTCCTTGTAATCAGGGCTTTATTCCTGTCACAGAGCACCTAAACCCAGGGAAACGAAGATCCAACAGTAAGAGCAGTAGTTCCAGACATTCTGTTTTGAAACTTTTCAAATTCTTATCTTATTTCAATATAAATTAAGACTGCAATGTAGTTTTGTCCTCAGCACGCCTGCTGTCTTTACTATTTCTACACCTGAGAGACAATAAGCCCTCACTGTATGATCTGACCTGTGACCACTGCAAGTCTTAATTGGGACTCGGCATAATGGTTAATAGCACCGACTATGGACCCAAGGGCACATGCATTCAAATACTAGCTCTCCTTGTTATTTCTGCTCTAGTCATGTGGTCTTCGACAATTTTTTAAACCCGAGATTCAGTACCATCATCTGAAAAACGGGAATTAGCATCCATTTCATAGTGTTCTGATGATTAAGTTATCAAATACATGAAAAGTTTTTGATACAGCATCACACGTACAGCAAATGTTAAATAATTTTTAGGTATTAGAGAGAATTATTCACTAAAATGAACCTCTATAGATATGATTTGAACAATAGCCTATGGATGTTCGTTTTCTACTGGTCCTGTCTTTCTTAAAATTGTTTAAATTATAAATCTTCACAGTAGAAATTCAACTGTATATTCTAATATCTTATTTTTATATTAAACTGTCCTAAATTAAAGTTTACCCACATATATTAATTTGTAAATTATTACACATAATTTATCTATAAATTTATAAATTCATTAATGCATTTTTTTTCAATCATACATATAAGAAAGAAATATTTGCTTGGTGCCTGCCAACACCAGACACTGCACTAGTTTCTAGGGATGCTGCTCTCAGGGATATTAATGCCTAATAGACAATCATGAAACATAAATACATTTCCTTACATTTGACTTGTAGAACTATTTTATAAAACAAATAAACTTTCTTCAACAAATACATTAACAACTAATTTTTCCCCTCAGCGTAAATTAACTTTTTAAGTAGAAAGTACCAAAAATGAAAAGTTGTAATAAAAAAATATAACTATAAGTGCTTTTAGAGGTACAGATGGCAATAAAATACAAGGTACCTAAAATAATTAAGACCTCAAGAATCAAAACACAATTTTCTTTCCTTTCATTTACGAATATTAGCTTTTTATGAATAAAATATGTCTACAGTGAGAAACAGATACAGTTAATACATATAAAGACCTTAGGACAGTGCCTGTTATATAGTAAGAACTTAAACTGTTAGATGCTATTATTACACTACTACAACTACTACTCCTACTTCTTTTATTATTGTGGTAAAACATACATATATATAACATAAAAATTTCCATTTTAACCATTTTTTAAGTGGACAGTGGCATTAATTATATTCACAATGTTGTGGAACTATCACCACTATTTCTTAAGTGTATTGGTTTTGAGGTTTGTTCACTGTCTGAGATTCTGCCAGAAGTAGAGATGCCTTTCTGCTCTGGGCCAGAGGTTATTTCGGTTATTTAATCACAATAAGCTAGAAATTATAATGTCAAGAGAAAGCTTGGCCAAAAAGGTTTCAGCCTCCCTTTATTCTATCTAAAATAAAGTATGAAGCATACTTGGAGATTGCCTGTATTACTGCTGCCTTCTCTTTCAATATAGAATGGTCAATACTTTCTTTTGCACCTTACTAGTTGACCATTCCAAAATGGAGATGTTCTGAACACCTTTTGCTACATAACTCAGAGCTGAAATTGAACCAAGGGTAACATCCAATCATAAGACTCTTTTTTTTTTGGTGAGGAAGACCAGCCCTGAGCTAACATCCGTCGCCAATCCTCCTCCGTCTTGCTGAGGAAGACTGGCCCTGGGCTAACATCTGTGCCCGTCTTCCTCTATTTTATATGGGGTGCCGCCACGGCATGGCTGACAGGCAGTGCATTGGTGGGCACCCGGGATCCAAACCTGCAAACCCCGGGCTGCTAAGCGGGGACTAAACTGCTGTGCCACCGGGCAGCCCCAAGACTCTTTTTTCAAATATTTATAATTTCTAAACAAAGAGGGGCTTTCAACAGAACTTGCAAGACATAGCCTTACAGCATTTTAAAAGGCATTATGAAAATTAATTGAAATCTATACCAGTAAATCTCATCCAAGAACAGTGAAGAATTTATTACATTTTGCTTATCTAAAATATTCTACTGATTGCTTCTTTAACTTGTATTGAAATTTTAGCAAATTTTTTAGGAAATTGAAGAAATACATGCAAACTACAGAGTTCCATTAATCTTACAGAGTAGATGCTTAAGGCAAGGATGTCAAAAACAGTCCTTTGAAATTTAATTTCACCTAAAACAAAAGGCTTTCAGAAATAAGTTATGCTTTTCCCTTCCTTTGGAAGAAATTCTTCCAAGTGAAAAATGTTTGATGCAGACCCAAATATAAGTACAGAGGTTCTGTGGTTTTTACTTGATTCCTGTAAAAAAAAGAAAAGAAATATAAAACAATCTCTTCTTTCCTGGAATGTTAGTCACAAGAGATACTGTAAAGAGATTTAATCACACTGGATAGTTTTTGTATATTATATTTAAGACTAAGCAATCATGGAAACTCATGTTCACGTATATAGTTATTCATTTATCACAGATCAACAAACTTCACATTATTTTATATGTATGTGGTGTGTGTGTGTGTGTGTGTGTGTGTGTGTGTGTGCAGTATATATTCTGGTATGGCAAACTCAACAAATATCTTCTTTCGCCTTCTATAAAGTGCAAACATTGAACAAGATCAAATGATCTGGTAGGGTAGTCTTAAAACACATGCTCATATAAGCCTCCATTTAACATGACTTGAAAGACACTAAATAAATTTAATAAATGTCTTAAGATAGACTGAGTCACAGACATTTCACCCATTCATGGGCCAACGTATTAAATACTGTTTAGAAAGAAAACCTAAAAAAGATAAACTATGGGATTAAATCTCCTTAAACCAGTTACCACAAGCCCAATAATATCAATAAACTTCTTGAAGTGAATAAAACTATAATATAAGCTATACTACATTTATTTTACCCAAATGGACGTATTACTAATAGGCATGAAAAATGTAACCTAATAAGTTATTCCCCTAATTAAATAGGCCTTTGACTTATGGTACTGATATAAAGGAACGAAGCAAAACTTGGGAGATACGTCCCATAAAAAAAGGCAGGAATAGTTTATATTTCCATAATGAGGTTTTTATATTTGGATAGTGTACATTTTATTAAATGCCAAAGATACATCACAATCCTGAATTTAAGCAGAAGAGTATTTCTGCTTCAACCATTTTCAAGTGAAATAACTTGAACAATGCATCTAAATTCTATTATTCCTTCCATTTGCCTTAGCACAATATAGTAAACTTATTTCAACATAATAGTAGCTTTCAAATGGGCATTTGAAATAAACGACCTATGGATACAAGATAATCCCCTTAGAAAGAAAGGAAAAAAAGAAACAGATTTATGCACATTTTCCAAAAAGTGTAACATAATTGGTGTAGTACTTTTCAGGAAACAACGTGATGCTATGCTTAAATGTCATTAAGTTTCATCTGTGCTTCCTACTCCTAAGAATTTATCATCAGAAAATACTATGTACTTGGCTCTCAGTTCGTCGTGCTTGTTCATTTTATAACCTCTATTTTCATACTTTGCATAGTAATATTCCTAAACCAGTTAGAATCAGACTTTTTTTTTCTAATAAGATGACAAAGGAATATTATAGTTTATTGCAGGATGAGGATCTGCCAGACAAGAAATCAGTTTCAGGAGCACAGTTCTTACTGCTTGTATTGTGTTTTTTGTGTTGGAAATTCAGTTTTGTTCACAAATATACATATATAAAGAGAGAGACAGAAAGTGTCCATATTTTATTTATATATATGAATTAAATAATGAAAAAAGGAAAAAGGAAAGTGTTGATACAAGTGATAGGAACATAGTTTTAATAAAATGAATGCAATTATGATAAAATGGAAATCATTAAACTTGTTGAAAGGAATTGTCAGCCTTAATTGGATACTCACTGAACTAAGGACAGACTATATAAGGTCTATAGTATGGAAATACTATAACTGAAGGATCTGGCAATAAAGGTAAGGTATAATTACTGAAGTCATGATTTTTAACTATCTAGGAAATGAAAACTCTTTTTCTATGTAAGTTTATGAATTGGTATTAGCATATTTTCAAAAAAGCATCAAGTACGAAAAGTAGGGAACTACCTATAATGCAAAAAAGAATAAAAACAATATGCATGAAGATGTATACAGAAACATTCCTTATAAAAGTGCAAAAACCAAAACATTTGAAATGTCCAACAAGAGGAACAAATATTGAACAAATACATGAACAAATATTGAAAGAAATCACAAGAAAAAGAACACTAATTGGGGAACTGGTAGATGGAGTATTATTCTTTTAAATTTAATATCATTTTAATAAACATTCAAAAGATGAAGTATAGAACAACTCCTAAAAATGGCAGTAAGAGTGTCAGGATTAATCTACAGGGGAAACAAAAGGTGAATAGGACTATGATTTTGCTTAAAATGCCTGATAGCAACTGAATAATCAAACATACTTTCTGTCTACATTTTAGAAAAACAATTTAAAACCTGTTAAAATGAAGAATGTTCCACAAGCAATTTACTCTTTTTTGTTAAATTTTACAAGATACAAGGAAACACAAGAATAGGGGAAAGCCTGGATTATGTATAATTTCCTGGGTAAAGATATAAATGTTATTCCTCAAATCTCCCCTCATTGGCATACAGTATAAAATCAGCTGTTTGGAACTCAAGACCTCTGATAATCTAACTCTAACATACCCTTTTTTAATCTAATTTATCTCCAAAGTCATTTCAACATAATGACCAACTTATTTTCTTCTATATTTATTTACTAGACCACCATTTTGATATTTCTCTAGACATTTAATAGATACTCTCTGTCAAAAGGGTTTCATGGGTCAAAGGTTGATTGAAAGATGTGTATTTTTAGTATAGAACCTTTAATAAGCTGATGAGCATTTTAGACCACTAGACAGGAATAGAGTATATATTACTTACTAAAAGTGCTTCATTATCAGGTTTTTCTATAGAACATCTTAGATTCCTACTCTGAGATGTGTAGTTTGAGAAGTGGTGGTTTAAACTGTTATTGTCTTGCTTGGCTGTTTATTCATTAAGTGATTTTAGCTATTTTAAAATAATTATGAACGTAATATAAGCTCATTAAACATTTATATAATGTTTACATTCACATAAAACAAAAGGGAATAAATAAAAAGTGGAAGGTTGGTGTCAGGATGGCAGCATAGGTGGACTCTGAATTCATGTCCTCCCACAGACACAACAAATTTATAGCTACTCTTGGAACAATTACCCCTGAGAGAGACTAAAAACTGGATAAAAAGAACCCCCAGAACAAGGGACAGTCCTGTGTGAGGTGGAGGAGGCAAAAATTCCTTTCCGGAGAGAAAAAAAGCCACCTTCGCAAGCTACAGTGCTTCACAGCTGCCAAGGAGAAATCCAAAGGTATGCAGCCTTCCCTGGAGAAGCAGGGGACCTGATCAGGGGAATGTTACCCATATAAGCATCTTTGGTCCCAGCACAATCGAGACGAGGTCATAATATCTAGCTTTGCTGGTTACTAACAACAATGGGGAATATGACCAGAAAAGCTACTGAACATAAGGGGAAAAAAAGCTGGCTCTTAAAGGGCCCACACACAAATTCACCCATTTCAGAAAGCAACCTAAAATCACCAGAAAGGCACAGAGTCCTTTGGTAAAAAGAGACACACCTGATAAGCTCTGGGTGCATCTCAGTGAGAGATGAGACCTCTCCAAGGACTGAGACATTGGTGCCACCCATTATTGTGACTTGGTGCAGGTGTGCTGACACAGATGCTTGCAGACGCCACTGGAGTTCCTTCCGTGGCCTGCTAACCCAGGGTGTGCCCCACCCACTAGAGCACTGATTCAATCCAGCTCAGCCAGGGCAGGCAGTCTGCTCTAGGGACTGGCCCCATCCAACAGCAAGCCCTCAGGCAACTGGTGGGCCTGCATAGTCTGGGTGCCTGGATTCTCTGCAACTGGGCAAGTGGGTCCACCTCTGCAGGGCAGGGCGTGTGTGAGGAGCAGATGGAGACTGTGGTACCTCTGCAGTGGGGCAACTGGGTCTGGTTCAGGTGGTCAGGGCACACGTGTGGGGCAAGACAGTGTTAATGGGGCATGTGGCCCCATTGTTAGTTGCAGAAGACTTGTGCTTCTTGAGCCTAACAACCAGCCACGCTGGAGGCCGACTCAGATAACAGAAAAACCGCAACAGGACACTGTTGGGCCTCATAAGGCATCTCTTACATAAGGCCACCTCTCCAAGATCAGGAGACATGGCTGACCTACCTAATATATAGATATAAGCACAGAGAAAGAGGCAAAATGAGGAGGCAAAGGAATATGTTCCAAGTAAAGGGAAAGGACAAAACACCAGAAAAAGGACTAAATGAAACAGAAATGAGCAATCTACCCAAATAAGAGTTCAAACAAAATGTCATAAATATGCTCACTGATCTTGGGAGAAGAATGGATGAACTCAGTGAGAACATCAACAAAGAACTGGAAAACACAAAAAGAACCAAACAGAAATGAACAATACAATACTGGAAATGAAATATTCACTAGAGGGACTCAAAACCAGAGTAGATGACACAGAAGAATGGATCAGCAAGCTGGACAAAAGACTAGAGAAAATCACCAAAGCTGAACAGCTAAAAGAAAAAAGAGTTAAAAAGAGTGAGAACAGTCTAAGGGACCTCTGGGACAACATCAAGCAAACTACCAACCATGTCATAGGCATTGCAGAAGGAGAAGAGAGAGACAAAGGAGCAGAGAACCTATTTGAAGAAATAATAGCTGAAAACTTTCCTAAACTTAAGGAAAGAAAAAGACACCCAGGTACAGGAAACACAGAGAACACCAAAAGAGATAGACCCAAACAAGCCCACACCAAGACACATCATACTTAAACGTCCAGAATTAAAGATAAAGAGAGAATCCTAAAAGCTGTAAGAGAAAGGCAAAAAGTTCCATAGAAAGGAAACACCATAAGACTATCAGCTGACTTCTCAGGAGAAACCTTACAGGCTAGAGGAGAGGGGCACAATATGTTCAAAGCGCTAAAAGGAAAAAACCTACAGCCAAGAATACTCTACCTGGCAAGGTTATTATTCAGAATGGAAGGAGAGATAAAGAATTTCCCATTCAAGCAAAAATTAAAGGAGTTTATCACAAAGAAACAAGTCCTAAAAGAAATGCTAAAGGGACTTACTGAAGGGGGAAAGAGAAGAGCACAAATAGTAAAACATTACCTGTTTCCATGATAAGATGGTAATGGATACAGACGCAAAAAAGAAGTTAGATATGATATCAAAAACATAAAATGTGGAAAGAGGGGAGTAAAAGCCTAGAGTTTTTAGAAAGAGGTCAAACTAAAGAGACCATCAAATTAATAAAGATTGTTATATACGTAGGTTATTACATATGAACCTCATGGTAATCACAAATCAGAAACCTATAATAAATATACAAATAGCTAAGAGAAAGGAAGCCAAATATAATACTAAAGAAAGCTGTCAAAGCACAAGGCAAAAGAGCAAGAGAAGAAGAAAGGAATAGAGAAGAACTACTAAAACACCCAGGAAAAAGTAACAAAATGGGAATACATACTTATCAATAGTTACTTTAAATGTCAATGGACTAAATGCTCCAATCAAAAGGCACAGGGTGGCTGACTGGATTAAAAAACAAGACCCATATTTATGCTGCATACAACAGACACACTTCAGACCCAAAGACACTCACAAACTGAAAGTGAAGAGATGGAAAAAGATACTCCATGCAAATGGCAATGAAAAGACAGCTGGGGCAGCAATACTCATATCAGACAAAATAGTCTTTAAAACAAGAACTGTAACAAGAGACAAAGAAAGGCACTACATATGATCAAGAGAACAATCCAACAAGAGGATATAACACTTGTAAATATCTATGCACCCAACATAGGATCACCTAAATACATAAAGCAATTATTAACAGACATAAAAGGAGAAATAGTAACACAAAAATACTAGGAGACTTTAACACTCCACTTACACCAATGGAAAGATCATCGAAACAGAAGATCAATAAGAAAACAGTGGTCTTAAACAACACACTAGACCAGATGGAGCTAGTAGATATATTCAGAACACTCCATTCAAAAACCAAAGATTACACATTCCTTTCAAATGCACATGGAAAATTCTCCAGGATTGATCACATATTAGGCCACAAAACAAGTCTCCATTAATTTAAGAAGGTTGAAATCACACCAAGCATGTTTTCTAACCACAATGGTATGAAACTAGAAATCAGTTATAGGAAGAAAATCAGAAAAGCCACAAATATGTGGAGATTAAACAAAATGCTGCTGAACAATGACTGGGTAAATGGAGAAATCAAAAAATAGCTGGAGACAAATGAAAATGAAAATATGACATGCCATAATTTATGGGATATATGAAAAGAGGTTCTAAGAGGGAAGTTTACAGCAATACAGTCCTACCTCAACAAACAAGAAAAATCTCAAATAAACAATCTAACAGTGCACCTAAAGGAACTGGAAAAAGGAGAAGAAACAAAGTCCAAAATCAGTCAAAGGAGGGAAATAATGAAACTCAGAGCAGAAATAAATGAAATAGAGACTAAAAAAAAAAAACAATAGAAAAAAAAATAAATGAAAACAAGGGCTGGTTCTTTGAAAATATAAAAAAAATTGACAAACCTTTAGCTAGACTCACCAAGAAAAAAAGAGAGAAGGCTCAAATAAAATCAAAAATGAAAGAGGAGCAATTACAAGGGAAACCTCAGAAATACAAAAGATTATAAGAGAATACTACAAAAAGCTATATGCCAACAAATTGGATAATCTAGAAGACATGGATAAAGTCCTAGAATCATACAACCTTTCAAAACTGAATCAAGGAGAAATAGACAATCTGAATAGACCAATCATCAGTAAGGACATCAAAACAGTAATCAAAAACCTCCCCAAAAGATAAAAGTCCAGGACCAGATGGCTTTCCTGGTGAAATTTACCAAACATTAAAAGAAGACTTAATACCTACCGTTCTCAAACTCTTCCAAAAAATTGAAGAGGAGGGGAAGCTCCCTAATTCATTCTACAAAGTCAACATTACCCTGATACCAAAACCGGACAAGAAAACAAAAAAAGAAAATTACAGGCCAATATCACTGATGAACATCGATGCAAAAATCCTCAACAAAATACTAGCAAATCGAACACAACAATACATTAAAAAGATCATACACCATGATCAAGTGGGATTCATTCCGGGGATGCAGGGGTAGTTCAATATCTGCAAATCAATCAACGTGATACACCATATTAACAAAATGAAAAATAAAATTCACATGATCATCTCAATAGATGCAGAGAAAGCATTTGACAAGATACAACATCCATTTATGATAAAAACTCTGAATAAAATGGATATAGAAGGAATGTATCTCGACATAATAAAGGCAATATATGACAAACTCACAGCTAATATCAGCCTCAATGGTGAAAAACTGAAAGCTATCCCTCTAAGAACAGGAACCAGACAAGGATGCCCACTTTCACCACTCCTATTTAACACAGTAGTGGAAATCCTGGCCAGAGCAATCAGGAAAGAAAAATAAATAAAAGGGATCCAAATTGGAAAGGAAGATATAAAACTGTCACTATTTGCAGATGACATGATTTTATATATAGAAAACCCTAAAGAATCCACCAAAAAACTTTTAGAAATAATAAATGAATATGGTAAAGCGGCAGGATATCAAATCAACACACAAAAATCAGTTCCATTTCTATACACTAACAACAAAGTAGCAGAAAGAAATATTAAGAATACAATCCCATTTACAGCTGCAACAAAAAGAATAAAATACCTAGGAATAAAGTTAACCAAAGAGGTGAAAGATCTGAACACTGAACACTAAAAATCATTATTGAAAGAAACTGAAGAAAACACAAAGAAATGGAAAGATATTCCATGATTTTGGATTGGAAGAATTAACATAGTTAAAATGCACATGCATCCTAAAACTATCTATAGATTCAGTGCAATCTCTATCAAAGTCCCAACAACATTTTTCACAGAAATAGAACAAAGAATCCTAAAATTTATACAGAACAACAAAAGATCCCGAATAGCCAAAGGAATCCTGAGAAAGAAGAACAAAGGTGGAGATATCACACGCCCTGATTGCAAAATATACTACAAAGCTATAGTAACCAAAACAGAATGGTTGGTACTGGCACAAAAACAGAAACAGAGATCAATGCAACAGAATCGAGAGCCCAGAAATAATCCCACACATCTATGGACAGCTAATTTTTGACAAGGGAGCCAAGAAAATGTAATGGAGAAAGGAAAGTCTCTTCAATAAATGGTATTGGGAAAACTGGATAGCCACATGCAAAAGAATGAAAGTAGATCATTATCTTACACCATACACAATAATTAACTCAAAATGCATTAAAGACTTGAATGTTAGACCTGAAACCATGAAACTTCTAGAAGAAAACATACACAGTACGCTCTTTGACATCAGTCTTAGCAACATATTTTCAAGTACCATGTCTGACTAGGCAAGGGAAACAATGGAAAAAATAAATGAATGGGACTACATCAAACTAAAAAGCTTCTGCACAGCAAAGGAAACCATCAACAAAACGAAAAGACAACCTAACAATTGGGAGAAGAAATTTGCAAAACATACAGCTGATAAGGGGTTAAGGTCCAAAATACATAAAGAACTCATACACCTCAACAACAAAAAAGCTAACAACCCAATTAAAAAATGGGCAAAAGATCTGAACAGACATTTCTCCAAAGATACACAGATGGGCAACAGGCAAATGAAAAGATATGCAACATATTAACAATCAGGGAAATGCAAATCAAAACTACAATGAGATATCACCTCACGCCTGTCAGAATGGCTATAATTAGCAAGACAAGAAACAAGAAGTGCTGGAGAGGATGTGGAGAGAAATGAACTCTCATACACTGCTGGTCAGAGTGCAAACTGGTGCAGCCACTATGGAAAATAGTATGGAGATTCCTCAAAAAACTAAGAATAGAAATACCATATGATCCAGCTATTCCACTACTGGGTATTTATCCAAAGAACATGAAAACAAATGTGTGTGAAGACACATGTACCCCTATGTTCACTGTAGCATTGTTCACAATAGCCAAGACTTGGAAGCAAAGTAAGTGCCCATCAAGGGATGAAGGGATAAAGAAGATGTGGTATATATACACAACGGAATACTACTGAGCCATAAGAAACAATGAAATCCAGCCATACAACATGGATAGACCTTGAGGGTACTATGCTAATCGAAATAAGTCAGAGAGAGAAAGCCAAATACTGTATGATCTCACTCATAAGTAGAAAATAAAAATAAATAAAGAATCACATAGAGAAAGAGATTGGTTTGGTGGTTATCACAGGGGAAGGGGTAGGGAAGAGGGCAAAAGGGATGATCAGACACATGTGTATGGTGATGGAGATTGTAATTAGTCTTTGGGTGGTGAACAAGATGTAATCTATAGAGAAATAGAAATATAATGATGTACTCCTGAAATTTATATGATGTTATAAACCAATGTTACTGCAATAAAAAAAGAAAAAAAAATGGTTCAGGAAAAAAATGTATATATGAAAGACAAAGTAAATGTGGCAAAACGTTAACAACTGATGAATCCAGGTGAAAGGTGTAGGTATAGTCATTGAACTATTATTGCACTTTTCTGTAGAACTGAAATTTTTCAAATAAAAAATTGGAATAAAAATAAATAAAAAGTGAATTTTATACTTTTCTGGTTACATGACATAAATATATCATGAAAAACCCAGTACAAAAATGTTAGATGGAGAATACAAAACATCCCTTGAAATACTGCTGAGCTGGCAAAAAAATTAAGTATCCCCAAATGATAAAAAGCATAAACCCATAGAGGTAAGCAAGCTTTGAATCCACTGACTGTTCTTAGGAGATCTGAAGAGTGCCAAAATATTGGAATTTTGGTTAATGGACCATGCTTGTAAATAGAAATCAAAACCTAGGGAATGAAAACTGGGAAGTTACTTAGGAGAATCTTGCCTAAACCTACAATGCCTGAAGGCTAACACCCTAAGTGGGTGAACTAGAAAAACACCTACCCAGGAAAGAGAATGTGAAAGGCTTCTGTTTTGGGTTGGTGTGTAGCGGGGTTCCCTGACAATTCATAATGACATGCTACCTCCTTTCCAGGTTTGGGGCCAAAATTACCATAAACCATGTTTCTCAAAAATCCCAAACTAAAACTTTTGCCTTTGAAGGACTGTCAAAAAAAAAAAACAATTCCATTGACGAACAGACCTTAAACCCAAGCATCAAAGAATTATCACAATTAAAATTCCAGTGAAGACAATCTCACAAACGTAAAACACAAAATATCTGAGGAAACAAGCTACCATGAATGTGAGAAAGCAAGCGCGCAGCATCAGATCTTAAAAAAAGAACAGAAACTAGAATGATTAGATACAGAGTATTTGGAAAAACTATATTTGTCATATTTTTTCAAGTGTCAAAAGTATCAGTAAGAGATTACAGACTATAAACATGAGCCTGTATACTTGGAAAAAAATCAAACAGAATATGGAAATAAAATATACACTAATTGAAAATTGAAGCTCAATGTTTGGCTTAAACTTCAGTTTAGGCAGAATAGAAAAGTATGAACAGGGGCCAGCCCAGTCGTGCAGCAGTTTAGTTCACGCTTTGGCAGCCCAGGGTTCGCAGGTTCGGATCCTAGGCGCCCGCCGACGCACTGCTTGTCAGCCATGATGTGGAGGCGTCCCATATAAAGTAGAGGAAGATGGGCATGGATGTTAGCCCAGGGCCAGTCTTCCTCAGCAAAAAGAGGAGGATTAGCGATGGATGTTAGCTCAGGCCTGGTCTTCCTCACAACAACAACAACAACAACAAAAAGTATGAACAGGAAGACAGACCTGAGGAGATTATACAAAATACAGAATACAAAGGATTTTAAAAAATGTGCTAGAGACGTAAAGACACTGAAGACAGATCAAGAAGTTTTCACATATTAGAGTTCTGGAGGAAAATAACAGGGAGGATGAAGTAGAGGGAAATTTCCATATACTCAGATTTAAAATCCAATACATAACTAAAGAATTAAAAAAAAAATTCACACCAAATAACATTATGGCGAAATAGCAGAACTCAAAGCAAAAAGAAATTATGTATCAACAGCCACAGATAAAAGATTGATCACCTATAAAAATGGTAATTAGTACTAACCCAAAATTACATATGTAGTAAAACTACTTTGTAAGAATGAGGAAGAAAAATTTATTATGATAAAACAAAAATTAAGACAGTTTACCAACTACACACCTCACCAAAGGATTATTCAGTGCTATCCAATAGATGGAGAAAAAGTGTTTGATAAAATTGAACATCCTTTCATGATAAAAACTCTCAACAATTTGGCTACAGAAAGAACATATGTCAACAAAATAAAGGCCATAATGACAAGCCCACAGCTACCATCATACCCAATGGTGAAAGGCTGAAAGCTTTTCCTCTAAGATAAGGAACAAGACAAGGGTGCCCTTTTCACCACTTCTATTCACAACTTCTATTCAACATAGTACTGGAAGTCCTAGCCAGAGCAGTTAGGCAAGAAAAAGAAATAAAAGTCATCCAAATCAAAAAGGAAGAAGAAAAATTATCACTATTTGCAGATGATATGAACTTACATATAGAAAATCCTAAAGACTCCATGAAAAAACTGTTAGAACTAATAAATGAATTCAGTAAACTTGCAGAACCCAAAACAAACATACAAAAATCAGTTGTACTTCTAGACACTAAGAAGGACCTATCTGAAAGAGAAATAAAGAAACCAATCCAATTACAATACCATCAATAACAATAAAATATTTAGGGATAAATTTAAACAAGGAGATGAAAGATCTGTACACTGAAAATTATAAGACGATGAAAGAAATTGAAAGGGACACAAATAAATAGATATCCCATATTCGTGGACTGGAAGAATTAATATTGTTAAAATGTCCATTCTATCCAAAGCCATCAACAGATTCAATGCAATCCCTATCAAAATTCCATGGCATTTTTCATGAAATAGAGAAAATAATCCTAAAATTCGCATGGAACACAAAAGACCCTGAATAGCCAAAACAATACTGAGAACAAAGAATAAAACTAAAAGCATCACACTTTCTGATTTCAAACTATATTACAAAGCTATAGTAATCAAAACAGTATGCAACTGGCATAAATACAGGCACACAGTCCAGTGGAACAGAATCAAGAGCCCAAAAATAAACCCACGCATACATGATCAAGTAATATTTGACAAGGGACCTAAGAACACTCAATAGGGAAAAGATAGTCTCTTCAATAAATGGTGTTGGGAAAACTGGATATTCAGATACAAAAGAATGAAATTGGACCCTTATCTTACACCATACACAAAAATTAAGTTTTTAAATGTAATATCTGAAATCTTAAAACTTCTAGAAGAAAACATAAGGAAAAGCTCCTTGACATTACTCTTAACAATGATTTGTCTGATATGACACCAACAGCAAAATGACAAAAGCAAAAATAAGTAAGTGAGACTACATCAAACTAAAAGTACAGCAAAAGACATGATCAAAAAAAAAATGAAAAGGAAACCTACAGAATGGAAGAAAATATTTGTAAACAATATATCTGATAAAGGGTTAATATCCA
The DNA here is from genome assembly GCA_031878705.1 of Tapirus indicus. Taxonomy (NCBI): domain Eukaryota; kingdom Metazoa; phylum Chordata; class Mammalia; order Perissodactyla; family Tapiridae; genus Tapirus; species Tapirus indicus. The sequence goes on along the minus strand of CM062918.1, from coordinate 122,328,515 downwards.
AAATATATAAAAAAACTCACACAACTCAGTAGCAATAATATATCAATAGAAATTTCCAAAACTGGAAAGCAAACAGAAAAAAGGCTAAAAAAAAGAAGAGAATTATCTAAGAATTGTGCGACTACTACAAATGGTATAATATACATGTAATGGAACACCAGAGGAAGAAAGTGAGAAACAGAAGAAACATTTGAAGTGATAATGACTGAGAATTCCCCCAAATTAATGTCAGACACCAAACCACAAATCCAGGAAGATTCAAACAACAAGGAGGATAAATGCCAAAAAAAAAGTGATGCCCAGGCACATCATATTCAAACTGCTGAAAATCAAAGATAAAGAAAAATTCATGAAAGAAGCCAGAGGAAAAAAACACCTTACCTACAGAGGAGGAAGAACAAGAATTATATACAACTTCTCCTCAGAAATCATGTAAGTAAGAAGAGAGTGAAGTGAAATATTTAAAGTGATGAGAGAAAAAAACCACAAACCTAGAATTCTGTGTCCTGTGAAATTATCCCTCAAAAGTGAGGGAAAAATACAGACTCATTCAAACAAATGAAAATTGTGGTTATTTGTTGCTAGTAGACATAACTTGCAAGAAACATAAAAAAAAAAAAATTCTTCAGAGAAAAGAAAAATGATACAGGTCAGAAACTCAGCTCTACATAAAAGAAGAACATTAGAAAAGAAATAAGTAAAGTAAAACAAACCTGTTATTTTTCTTATTCTTAATTGATCTAACAGATAACAGTTTGTTCAACCCAATAATAGCAACAATGTATTTGATTATGTATGCTTTTATCTATATATATAGTCTCTATGTATTCATACATATACACACATGTATATGCATTCTCATATATGAATGAAATGAATGACAGTAATGATACACGGGACAGCAAGGGGAGAAGAATTAGAAATATTTTATTATAAGGTACTTGTACTGCATGTGAAGCAGTATAGTGTTATTTAAAAGTAAATATGGATTAGTTGTAAATGGTATTACACAGGGAAGTGCAACCAATAAAATTAGTTAAAAGAAGTATAATTGATATGTGAAGAAAGGGGAGAATAAACACAGATATAAAATGCTCAAAAAGCAGGAAAATGAGGAAGACAAAAATAGGAACCAAAAACAAGGGCAACAAACAGAAAATAGTAGCAAAAATGGTAGATATGACTCTAACTATATCAATAATCAACTTAAATGTCAATGGTTGAAATACACTAATTAAAAGACAGATACTGACAGAGTGGATCAGAACAAGAGACACAATATATGCTGTCTTAAAGAAACCCACTCGAAAAAACAAGACACAAGTAGATTAAAAGAATGGAGAAAAATTTACCATGCTAACATTAACCATATTAACTTCAGACAGAGTAAGATTTTTTTAAAATTCAGAAATCAATAGAGAAAATAAACAAAAAGCTAGCTCTTTGAAAAGATCTATATAATAGATAAGCATCTAGCCAGCTTAACTAAGAGAAGAGAGAGGACACAATTTACTAATATCAGAAATGAAAAAGGGAACATCAATACAGATCCCACGAACATTAAAAGAATAATAAAGGAATACTATGAACAACTCTACACTCACAAATTTGATAACCTAGATGAAATGGACCAAATCCTTGAAAGACACATCTGTCAAAACTTAAACAAGAAAAAATAGATAATCTGAATAGTCCTATATCAATTAAAGAAATTGAATCAATAATTAATAACCTTCCAAAATAGAAAGCAGCAAGCCCTGATTGGTTCAATAATGAATTCTACCAAACACTTAAGGAAGAAATTTTACCAATTATCTACAATCTCTTTCAGAAGACAGAAGCAAGAATACTTGCTTCTCTGTGATCTCTTTTCTCTCTGATCTCTTCCAGAAGCTAGAAGCAAGAAGAGAGAGAACACTTCCTAACTTGTTCTATGAAGCTAGCATTACTCTAATACCAAAATCAGACAAAGGCATTAAAAGAAAACTATGAACTAATATCTATCACCAACATTAGATGCAGAGATCCTCAACAAAATATTGCCAAATTGAAGCCAAAAATGTACGAAACAAATTAGATATCATGACCAAGTGGGATTTTCTCAGGTATGTAAAGCTGGTTCAACATTCAAAAATCAATGTAATCCATCACATCAACAGATTCAAGAAAGAAAAAAATTACATGATCATATCAATAGATGCAGAAAAACCACTTGACAAAATTCAATACCCATTCCTGATAAAAACTCTCTGCAACTAGGAATAGAGAGGAAATTGCTCAATTTGATAAAGAACACCTACAAAAACCCTACAGCTAACATCATCCTCAATAGTGAAAAACTTGAAGTTTTCTGGCTAAGATCAAGAATAAGGCAAGTATGTTGCCTCTCACCACTGCTTTTCAACATCATACTGGCAGTCTTAGCTAATGCAATAGGATAAAAAAAGGAAATAAAAGTTATACAGATCGGAAGAAAAATTAAGCTGTCTTTGTTTGCAGATGACATGATTATGTACAAAATCCAAAAGAATCTATAAAAAAATTCCTGAACTAATATGCAAATACAACAAGGTTGCAAGATACAAGGTTAATATAAAAAGTCAATCTCTTTCCTATATAGCAGCAATAAACAAGTGGAATTTGAAATTAAAATCACAATACAATTTACATTGGCACTCCAAAAAAATGAAATACTTAGGTATAAATCTAAAAAAAATTTACAAGATCTATATGAGGAAAACTACAAAACTGATGAAAGATATCAAAGGGCAATTAAATAAATGGAAATATATTCCATGTTCGTGGATAGGAAGATTCAATATGGTAAAGATGTCAGTTCTTCCCAGCTTGATCTATAGATTCAACACAATCTCAATCAAAATCCCAGCAAGGTATTTTGTGGATGTTGACAAACTGATTCTAAAGATTATATGGAAAGTCAAAAAACCTAGAATAGCGAAGACAATACTGAAAGAGAAGAACAAGGTTGGAGGACTGACATTATTTGACTTCAAGACTTATTATAAAGCTACAGTAATCAAGCCAGTGCGGTACTGGAAAAAAAAAAAAAAACAGACAAACAGATTCATGGAATAGAAAAGAGAGTCCAGAAATAAACCCCTGTAAGTGGAGTCTACTGATTTTTGACAAAGGAACAAAGGCAATACAATGGAATAAAGATAGTCTTTTCAACAAATGGTGCTAGAAAAACTGGACATCCATGTGTAAAAATATGAATCTAGATACAGACTTTATCTATGCCACAAAAATTAACTCAAAATGGATCACAGACCTAAATAGAAAATGCAGAATTTATAAAACTCCTAGAAAATGACATAGGAGACACCTAGATGATCGTGGGTATGATGATGACTTTTGAATACCATACCACAGGCACAATCCATGAAAGAAAAAATGGATAAGTTGCATTTCATTAAAATTGAAAATTTCTGCTCTGAGAAAGACAATGTCTAGAAAATGATAAGACAAGCAACAGATTGGGAGAAAATATTTGCAAAAGACATATCTGATAAAAAACTGTTAATCACATATACAACGAACTCTTAAAACCAAAAATAAGAAAATGAGCAAGGTGATTGAAAAGAGGATACACAGATGGTAAATAAGCATATGAAAAGACATTCAACACAGTATGTCGCTAGGGAATTACAAATTAAAACAAGAAGACACCACTATACGCCTAATAAAATGGTTAAAATCCAAAACACCGACAACACCAAATGCTGACGAGGATGTGTAGCAACAGAACTCTCATTTATTGCTGGTGGAAATGCCAAATGGTATAGGCACTTGGGAAGACAGTTTAGCAGTTTTTTATGAAACTAAATATACTCTTATCATTCGATCCAGCAATCTTACTCCTTGGTGTTTACTCAAATGAGTTAAAAACTTATGTCTACCCAAAAACCTGCACACAAATATCTATAGAACCTATAGTCATAATTGCCAAAACTGGGAAACAAACAAGATGTCCTTCGGTAGGTGAATGTATAAATAAACTGTGGCACATTCAGACAATACGGTATTATTCAATGCTAAAAGGAAATGCGTTATCCAACCGTGAAAAGACACAGAGGAAATGTAAATGAATATAAGTGAAAGAAGGCAATCTGAAAAGGCTATATGCTGTATCATTCCAACTATATGACATTCTGGAAAAGGCAACTATGAAGACAGGAAAAAGATTAGTGGTTGCTAGGGGCTAGGGTGGAAGGAGGGATGAACAGGTGGAGCACAAAGGATTTTTAGGGCAGTGAAACTATTCTGAATAGTAATACGATGGTGAATACATGACATTATGTATCTGTCTAAATTCATAGAATATACACCACCAAGAAAGAATCCTAATGTAAATTACAGACTTGTGATGATAATGATGTGTCAATATAGGTACCACTGTGGTGTGGGATGTTGGTGGGCGGGGAGGTTGTGTATATATGGGGATACACCCCATATATCCCAGAGGGTATATGGCAACGCTCTGTACTTTCTGCTCAATTTTGCTGTTTCTAAAACTGCTCTAAAAAATAAAGTCTATTTAAGAAAAAAAAGATCATCAGGCAAAATTAACAATAAAAATCTAGCTATATGCTGCTTATAAGAGATATATCTAAATCCAGAAAGACTGATAATTAATAAATGGTAAAGAGCTTTAGGCAAATTCTAACCAAGATAAAACTTAGTCATATTCCTATCAACAACAGACTTTAGGCAGAAGGCATTCTTAGACTAAAAACACCACTGCAAAATGACACCAGAAAAACAGAACAAACAAATTTGTATGCACATAACATAGTCTCATAATATATAAAGCAAACATTGACAAAACTACCAAGAAAAACTGACAGTCCCATTATTATAGTAGGGGATTTTAATATATTTCTTTCAACAATCAACAGATCAAGGAGTGGAAAATCAGTATGGTAACATAAAATTTGAACATAACTCTCAGGCTTGAATAACGGACATATGTGTAACACCATACCAATAGTAGAGAATATATATTCTTTTCAAGCATACATAGAACATTTATGAAAATTTGCCAAATAGTGGGTCACTACTACATTCCAAAGATTCAGTGTCATATAAATATTATTCTCTGAACACAATGTAATAACTAGGAATAAATAATAAAGAGAGATTGAAAAATGTCATACCTGGACTTTTTAAAAATTCTAAATACAATTTTATACTGAATTCGACACATTTATCTGTTGTAGTTAACGATAGGGCTGAGCAATTACAGGACACCCCTGGCATGGGCAGAGCATTTCTCTTTCACAGGGAAACAAGAGGGGCATAAAATAAATTTTTACTGCAACACATAAGTATCTACTTTATATAGACAAATTCACTGATGGAGTATCCATCCTGTGATGGAGTTCATTATCCTTTCAAGAGTGAACTCTAATAAAATTTAACAGAATCTGTATACAACTTCTTAGGTTTCTTTCTAATACACACACAATTTCTTCATAGCAAATTTAGTGGAATGCCTACTTTTGGCTAATAATGTTTTATGTAAATAAATATAATGCTACAAATCAGATTCCCATTCCAGACTATCAGCTTCTTTAGGGCAGTAAATATATCTGCTTTTGCAAATTATACAACAATGTACTGAGAATGACTGACAAAACAGAATGAATCCTACCTGTTTAGAGTACTACTTTCATTAAATGTGTTGTGTGTATGTCAAAACACGCATTTTAACTGTTTCCTCCCATTGTTCTCTTTCAACCTTCTCCCCCTTTTAAACCCATCAGTTTGTTCTTTTGTCATGCCTTGGTCTTTATAAAAATCACAAAACAAAGCTGTGTATTTAATATAATTTTTTTTCTTGAGGTAACATTGGTTTATAACACTATACAAATTTCAGATGTCGATCATTATATTTTTATTTCTGTGTAGACTACATCATGTTCACCACTCAAAGACTAATTACCATCCATCACCATACACATGTGCCCTGTCACCCCTTTTGCCCTCCTCCCTTCCCTCCCCTCTGGTAACCACCAATCTAATCTCTGTATCTATGTGTCTGTTGTTGTTGTTTTTCTCTTCTACTTATGACTGAGATCAAATACTATTTGACTTTCTCGTCTGGCTAGCATAATACCCTCAAGGTCCATCCATGTTGCAAATGGCAAGATTTCACCTTTTTTTTTTTTTTTTGGTGAGGAAGACCAGCCCTGAGCTAACATCTGTTGCTAATCCTCCTCTTTTTGCTGAGGAAGACTGGCCCTGGGCTAACATCGTGCCTATCTTCCTCTACTTTATATGGGACGCCGCCACGGCATGGCTGACAGGCAGTGCGTCCGCGGGCGCCCGGGATCCGAACCCGCGAACCCCGGGCTGCCAAGCGCGGACGAAACCGCTGCGCCACCGAGCCAGCCCCAAGATTTCACCTTTTTTAATAGCTGAGTAGTATTCCATTGTGTATATATACCACATCTTCCTTACCCATTAATCCCTTGATAGGCACTTAAGATTACTTCCAAGTCTTGGCTATCATGAATAATGCTGCAATGAACATAGGGGAACATGTATCTTTACACATTCATGTTTTCATGGTTTTTGGATAAATACCCAGCAGTGGAATAGCTGGATCATATGGTAGTTCTATTCATAATTTTTTGAGGACTCTCCATAATGTTTTCCATAGTGGCTACACCAGTTTACATTCCTACTAGCAGTGTATGGCAGTTCCTTTTTCTCCACAACCTCACCAACATGTTATTTCTCGTCTTGTTAATTATAGCCATTCTGACAGGCATGAGGTGATAGCTCATTGTAGTTTTGATTTGCATTTCCTTAATAATTAGTAGTGTTGAACATCTTTTCATGGGTCTTTTGGCCATCTGTCTTTCTTTGGAAAAATGACTGTTCAGATCTTTTGCCCATGTTTTAATTGGGTTGTTTGTTTCTTTGTTGTTGAGATATATGAGTTCATTATATATTTTGGCTATTAACCCCTTATCAGATATATGGTTTTCAAATATCTTCTCCCAATTATTAGGTTGATGTTTTGTTGATGGTTTCCTTTGCTCTGCAGCTTTTTAGTTTGATGCAGTCCCATTTGTTTATTTTTTCTTTTGTTTCCCTTGCATGGTGAGACATAGTACTCAAAAAGATGCTGCTGAGACTGATGTCAAAGACCACACTGCCTATGTTTTCTTCTAGAAGTGCCATGGTTTCAGGTCTTACATTCAAGTCTTAATCCATTTTGAGTTAATTTTTGTGTATAGTGTTAGATAATGGTCTACTTTTATTCTTTTGCATGTGGTTGTCCAGTTTTCCCAACACTATTTATTGACGAGACTTTCCTTTCTCCATTGTATGTTCTTGCCTCCCTCCCTTGTCGATATAATGATTTTTAATCTCCTCATTTCCCCTTACTATCGGAAATAGTTATTGTAATTTAAGATTAAAAATCATACACGTCTGTAAATTATTAAACCACTAATTTCTATAATAGTCTTTCCTAAATTAACTTATTAAGACATTCATCTAAATAACCCAAATTTGGAAAGCTAGAAAAAAAAAATCCCTGGTAAAATACACCATACAAGATAAAACTATTCAATATCAGAAAAGTAAAGCCAAAAAAATTTCCACTCAAAAGTTCTACTTGATATCTCTTAAAAATACAGGTACAGATTGACTACAAAGGGGTATGAGGGAAATTTTGGGGTGATGGAAATGCTTTTTTAACCTTGATTTAGGTGGTAATTGTAAAACTTTCTAACTCTGTAAAAATTCAAAGAATGGTACACCTAAAATAGCTGGATTTTACTGTATGCAAATTATACTTCAATAAACTTAAAGAAAAAAATACACATATACTTTAAGTAAATTAATTTTGAAATTATACTATTTTTGTCTACTTGTAGCACCCTTACTTTCTCTTCTGGTCAAAAGCCAATCTTTCTAGTCCCATTAAAGTGTTACCTCTTTTGAAATTTTACAAAATTCAGAAGAACCATCTACTCTCTTATCTATAATCCAAGAGTATTCTGTTTCTATCATTAGTGTATTGCTTATTATTAGTGTATTGTTTATTATATTGTAGCATAATTCATTTTATCTGTTTCCCACAATAAAGCTATTAGTTTCTTCAAGGCAGAGAATGTCCTTTATTTTTAAAAAACCTTTCTAGTACAGTGCCTAGTACATTGAAAGCTCTCAATTTAAGTTTATGATACCATTATAGATACTAGCGTTCAAGAGAAGTTCTACTAGTTATTAAAATGACTGCCTAAAGATAACTTAGAGAAAAAAGAGTATTGAATTAATATCTGACTCTGATAACAACAAGCAACTGTCTTTTTCTGAACCATGATGAAAGAAAAAAAAGTAGTGGTCACCTAAAAATTGTACACAAATATTATTGGGAAAGTAATTAAATAACTCTCCTAAGTGCAACCTGACCAATGCTTTAACAAGGTTACAGTTTGAACCACACCAATCATCTGGTTTGCAAGATTTCCTGCTGGACATCAACACCAACCACTCGTTAGACCCAAAACCACCTTGGGAAATAGCTGTGGCTAAGATTTACACAGACCAGTAATGGACTAAATTACCGGTTCAGCTGAAAAACAGGTCAGAAGCATATATAACATGACAGAAATTGGAAAGTCAATAAAAAGAATTATATATCAGACTCTAGCCCCACTCCTCAAAATTTAGCTGAGAATTTTAAGACTCCAAAGTTGTTGGAAGACTTAAGAAAGGTCCGGCAATTTTCTCACACAAACCTTTCAATTATCATGAAATGCAGATTTGGTGAATAACATCTTGGGAAAGATTATCACATTTTTAATATCTTTTAGATGGGAAATAAAGTAATCACATCAAACATGTTTGACTTATTTTCTTAAAATCTATGTAGAAAATAAAAAGACAATCCCTCTTTCTCCTCCATGTGCAATAAAAACATATTTCCTAGATGAGAAATGGAATTTCTTCAAGCAGAACATTTTATTTTATATAGTCACAGAAAATACATATTTTAACATACAACACATTCCATTCTTTCCTCCCAAAATAAACTATATATCTATGAAGTATATGAGGGCACACAACCAACATTGTGAATGATCATGAATGAGCACATCATGTAATGAAAAATACAGTATCACATACTAGCATCAATAAAAGAATGGAGTGTTCAGGAGGGTTCAGCCCTGACCTTGATCAGTTTATAGCAGGAACCAATAAATTTCAAATTCTGTCCAGCAGAGTACTAGACATCCTCCATCCCCACTTCAAGTAGAATCACTATACCTTTACTGGTCTTATTGTAAGAAAAGTCTTCAATAAAAGCTCTTAATCTAAGAAAAGTTTTTATAGCTAAAACAAATTTGCTAAAGTAGATAATGAAAACGTATATTCACAATTCTGGTTTAAGTTTTGACATGTAAAGAGCTTGGAAGTCATCACTCCTATTCTTAAAACAAGAAAAATGCTGAACCAACTAAAGATCAATTATGTGCCTTAGATCCATCAGAGAACTATCATGGGGCAAAGTGCCACCCTAAAATCTACAGAGACAAGCAAATTCACTGAGTCACAGCCAAGATCTTCTTACTTAGAGCAGAAACTGCTGGAGCCATAAACTGGTGGAACACTTAAATGGTAAATCTGAAGAACTGCTGGAGGCTGAGTGAGGATGAGTATGAGAGTGAGAACTCTTAGGGGCTGATGTCTTACAGGGTTCCCACACTTTTAAGGGTTTTCCCCCAAGAAATCCATCAGGATGCCAGTGTGAAGAGCCAAGAAATTTCCTCTCATGGCTCTGGCAAGGGGAGTAGAAAAAGTAATCATTGTGAAGTATGCCCAGAACATTCTCTGTAACAAAGGCCTATTCTTTAGGTGAAAGACTATCAAAACCTTACAAAACCTTCCACCTAGGGGAAAGGCATTATCAAGATTCCAAACCCGGGGCCGGCCCGGTGGCGCAGCGGTTTAGTCCGCGCTTGGCAGCCCGGGGTTCGCCGGTTCGGATCCTGGGCGCCCGCCGACGCACTGCCTGTCAGCCATGCCGTGGCGGCGTCCCATATAAAGTAGAGGAAGATGGGCACGGATGTTAGCCCAGGGCCAGTCTTCCTCAGCAAAAAGGGGAAGATTGGCGATGGATGTTAGCTCAGGGCTGGTCTTCCCCACAAAAAAAAAAAAAAAAAAAGATTCCAAACCCCTCTAGTCTTCTTGTCTCACATAAAGGAGAGAGGAAAAGTCAACAAACACTTGTGAAGGTTGCAGAGCCACTAAAAGACTGAGATTTAATCATAAGATTACAGAATACCCCTTCCCTCTCCAACACCTTATCACCAAACCAACAGGGCTCTAGTATATTAACAGTGGGTAACAGCTGAAAGAGCTGTAAGATGCAGACTCTATCTAAGGAGGAGTTCTTAGGGAAGCCAAGGACAAGACAGGAGACAAAAACAAGGACCCTTAAGAAATCTGAACCATCTGGCAACTTACAGCAACAGAAAACATTAAACATAGCTACTCATTCCTAGCCAAATTAACAAAACCTCCGACTAAAAGTCTATTTACCTGAATTCCTATTACATGACACAACATGTTCATCTTTTAATAAAGAATTATAAGGCAAGCTAAAAGGCTAAAAAGTCTGAAGGAACAAAGAAAGCATCAGAACCAGTTTCAGAGATGATGACGATTTTGGAATGATCAGACTAGAAATTTAAAATAAAAATGATTAATATGTTGAGGAATCTAATGGAAAAAGAAGATAACATGCAAGAACAGGTAGATAATGTGCAGATGGGAACTGTAAGAAAGAATCAAAAGGAAATGCTAGAAATCAAAACTGAAGGAAGAATGCTTTTGATGGGTTCATCAGTAGACTCAACCTAACCAAGGAAAGAATCACGAGCATGAAGATAGGCCCATAAAAACGCCTAGACTGGAGTGCAAAGAGGAAACAAAAAGGAAAATAAAACAAAAACACAGACCAGAACAGCTAAGAACTGTGAGACAATTTTAAAACACATAATATATGTGCAACTGAAATAACAATAGGGGAAGAAAGACAGAATGAAGAAGAATATTTGGAGTAATAATGGTCAATTTTCTAAAATTAATGACAAAAACCAAACCACAGATCCAGGAAGAACAGAGCACACCAAGAAAGATAAATACCAAAAAATCTACACTTACACATATCATCATCAAATGGCAGAAAAACAAAGAAAAAGAGGAAATCTTGAAAGGAGCCAGAGGAAAAAAACCACTTTAAGAGAAAAAAGATAAGAATCACCGTCGACTTCTCTTCAGAAACCATGCAAGCTAAAAAAGAGTGGAGTGAAATATTTAAAGTATTAAGAGAAAAAAACCATCAAGAAGAAAGAGCAGAGATTTACCATACCACATATTAAGAAACACCACATTGCAATAAAACTTAGTAATAAAAATACTATTATATTTGTGCAAGGATAAACAGATGGATTAATGCATCAGAATAGAAAGCTCAGAGACAGAATCATGTATATATGGGAACTTAATATATGATTTAAAAGCACCACAAAACAATGTGTGAAGGGGACATCATTTATTAGTTCAGTGGTTCTCAAACTTCTGCATGTATCAGAATCACCTGGAGGATTTGTTAAAAAAGATTGATGGACCCAAGAGCAGAGTTTCTGATTCAGTAGTCAGGCGTAGTGCTAGAGGACTTGCATTTCTAACAAGCTCCCAAGTGATGCTGATATTGAAGCAGCTGGTCCAAGAACTATTCTTTAAGAACCATGGCCTTTGTGTTGTCAGGAGCTCCAGCTGAGCTGGAGAGAGGGAGTCTCAGTTGTAGGGGTTGCTGATTAAGCAAGAATGAGCCAAAATGAAAGTAAGAGAAAAGGCTTCAGTCACTTACTATGATAGTATAAGCAAATGGCTAAAACCAGACTAAGTGCTGACTCCTCCTTCCATTTTCCCCCACAGAACTGTGCACAAGGTTAAGGTCATGTGAATTAGCACAGACATGGGAGTCATCTCTCTGCTGCAGGAGCCCTTTTTGTGGACCCTGGGGTAGGAGAAGAGAAAGGCAGGGAGGACGAGCCCTGAAAAAGTATTGAATACTGAGTCAGAGGGAGAAGTGTCTTTTAAGGTTTCCCATTCCTCCTCCCAATAAGGAAGCCTCAGCACAAGCAGCTCTGCCCAAGGCCTCAGATAAAGAGACTTACCAATGAAGGTGCTTGAGCTAGGAATGCAAATATGTGAAGAGCATGGTCACCCAGGGGGGCCTGAGTACTTGAATGCCACTCCCTTCAAAGACTACAATGCATTGGCTGTGCACCAAGTCCAGTGTGAGGAAAGTAGTTTTCCCTGTAAGGCCTGCCAGGTAAAGCCTTTGTAATTGCCTATGGTCAAGCTTGAAAAAGCACTCATAGGTTTTTAACCAGGAGGCGGACTCCTCAAGTTTTTGATACTAGGAAAAGAGGCTCACTTTAGGGAGGAAAATGAAAACGGATTTTGGATTTTATCTAACATCATATACAAAGTTAGCCTCTATAGGGATAAAATACCAAAATGTGAAAGGTAAAATTATAGATTGTAGAAAAAAATGTACAGTTAAGCCTTTGCCTGTAAGGACAGTAAAGGAATTCTTAAAGGAATTTAGAAACAGAAACCACAAGGCAAAAATTGAGGAATTGGATTAATCAAAATCAGGGATTTTTTTAGCAATGGACACTAAGGAAAAAGTTAGTATTGCACTTACAGATGAAAGAAATTTGTTTTATCTAAAATGCTTTAGGGATTAATATTTCCATTTACAAAAAACCCCTGCAAATTGACAAGAAAAACAGATTAACCTCAACTGAAAAAAAGGCTAATGAATAGACAATTTATTGAAAAGGTAATCCCCAAAGTTAGCAAACTCATGATAAGAAATGCAAGTTAAGAATGAAGCATCATTTATTAGAGTAAAAGTTAGAAGCTGGACAATGTCAAAACTTTGGGGGAAAATGGAGATGCAGGAATCTGTGCACTGCTGGTAGGACTGTTGCCTGTCACCGCCATTCTAGAAAACAAACTCAGTACTTAAACATACACACAACCTATCACACAGCAATTACACTCTTGGATGGAGATAATGATAGACAGTTGATAGAGAGACGGATAGACAGACATGTTTTTTTTCTCACACTGAACCAAGAGGCCACATACAAGTTTTTGGGTTGGTGAAGAGTTAGGAGACAACCTAGATGTCCATTATGGGAGACTGAATAGAAAAAAAACATGGTGAATTTATACCATGGATTCTGCCATTTAGAGAAATGAAGAAGATTTTCACATAGTAACGGGTGTTAAAACATAGGATTTATACGTACACATAGCAACAATTTTGGATTTTAAAGGCATAATGTTTAGTGGATCTTAAGAAGCATAATCCTTAGTGGAAAAAGGAAACAAAATGAGTTCTATATATAATACCATTTTTGTAAAATAAAAATGCATGCACAAAAAATAACACAGATTGCAAGAACACATTCAAATAATGACACATATTAAACACTTTAAAATGGCTCATCCAATGAGAGGGAAGACATTAGGAGCACGGAATATGGATAAAAATTTCATATATATACACATACATACACTTACACACACACACACACACACAGACACACGCAGAAGAAAGGGCCTTGTAAGACCAAATAGGATAATATGCCATGAATTGGGAAGTATGATTAACTCCTTCATCTGAGGTTAAAAAAGAAAAAGATTACAATTATACTGATAAATTGAGAAACAATATTACTGACAATTAGCCTAAGAGGGAGAACTGTGAATGGAAATAAATAACACATTTTGCAAAATACACTTAAGTTACAAAACAAATATTATGCCAGACCTAGCCATAATGTGCATAACAGACTAAGTTCAAATCTTTTAATGATACTTCAATCAGACCCATACATTCTAAAATAAGACCACAGAAAAACTAACCCAACAGTAACTCTGGACAGACTCTTGTTTTCTAAAGATCACAGATTGTTTCAGCAACTTTATTTTCTTAATAAATTCTGACAAATCTCTGTAAGACTATTCTATGATTAATTATAGTCCCCCAAATCCTATAATTATTCTTCCCTACTCCCGCTTTTAGAGAGATTTATAGTTCCCTTAGTATGTATTATCCCTTGCTGCAGCAAGCTTATGAACTAAACTTTGTTGGACTACAGGTGAGTTCCCGGCAGCCTTTGACTCATGGGCTTTAATAATACAGCACAGTGGGGTAAAGAGAGGCAGCTGCTTTGGAATAGTTGGAGGCTGCTGGCACTCTAGAGCCTTCTATTTACTCCAGGTCCTCCTACTCTGAGGAGAGCTGACAGGATTACTATTCTGGGAACAACTACAAACTGTTCATGTACTCTGTTTGAGGTAGTCTAATCTATTTGTTTCATTCCAAAAATATCTACAGTGAAATACAAATATTAAATGAGTTAATACAGTAAAATGCTTAGAGCATGTACACGGTATATAACGCAATTGCACATGCTTTTTTGGACATGCTACTTGTGGTAAGTCTGTTAACTTTATAATCTGAACTTCAATACTCACTTCACCTACCTATTTATTTCCTCTTTCACTGCCACTCACACGATCAAAGTATTATAGGCTTTACAATGGTTATGACACAACACGGATAGATGGAGAACTCATAAGTATCTATATAAATTTTTTTGAGATACCTAATGGATCACCACTTCTTAAAAGACACTTTGAAAGTAGTTCAAATGATGAGATTTTTAAATGCAGAATATTATTTTAGAGCTTGAATCAGATAATCTTTGGGGCCATTGAAACAATGCCCTGTTTTGAGAGCCCAGGTGATAAAACTGTTTCATCTAACATCAAAGTTCTGATTCATGAGCTTTAATCATAAGGTACCAAAACTAATGAATAGCTTCCAATCTGAACTACTAAATTCCTCATTTGATAGAGAATGCATTGAGTATAAAGATCTTTCTCATGCTTCCAGTTTTCATCAAAATTGTTATCATTTAAAAGAGAATGTACATTACTTTAAACATCTCTGAGCAAAGAAAAGAAATTTAGTGCTAGAAACTAGTTTTCAAGATAACTTTTCTATAATAAAGTTATTTTACTATCATTTCTGCTATCTACTTTCAATGTTTTATCTTCTAAAAGCTAATTAAAAGTATTTCACATGAAAGTGTTTCTACACAAAGCATTAACTTTATCCAGAGTGGTATTTTTGGTGTGTGTGTGAGGAAGACCAGCCCTGAGCTAACATCTGTTGCCAATCCTCCTCTTTTTTCTGAGGAAGATTGGTCCTGGGCTAACATCCATGCCCATCTTCCTCTACTTTATATGTGGGACGCCTGCCACAGCATGGCTTGATAAGCAGTGCATAGGTCCACGCCCGGGATCAGAACCTGCAAACCCCAGGCAGCTGAAGTGGAGCTTGCTAACTTAACCACTACGCCACCTGGCCGGCCCCCAGAGTGGATATTTTAAAGAAAATATTAATCTTTCTAAAGGAAAATATCCAACATACTGGTTTACAGAAATAAAATCTTGTTTTAACAAAAAAAAGTTGTCACTGTAAAGACAGAAATAATTTTTAAAAATGGCCATTAAGCATTAAACAGCCAACCACTACATAAAATATTCACTTATCATTTCCTTAAGTTTAATAAAAGGTGTTTATGTATCTAGACAAATGAAGACATTCTAAGTCAACAACAGTAACGTCAACTATAGTCACGCCCATGTCTATGTGGATTCCCATTCAGCAAATGCACAGTGAATGCAAAATTAAATTCAATTTCTAGAATCACAAAATCATGGGATCAGAAATAAGCTTAAAGGATGCTTAACCTGACCGTTTATCCAATGCTTGAAACCCCTACACAAATTATCCATTAAATGATTGTCCATGTTATGATAAACTTACTCCAGAGAAATCTGCTATCTCAACGCGACACTACTCATTCACTACTCCTTTATATTAAGTTGAACCATACAAAATAGCCATTTTTATAGGCAAAAATGGTCTAATATAGCTGACTTCATATTAGTGAAATACAATTAGGTGAACCCTAATACAAATTTGTATTTTCATGTTGAGTTAAAATGTTTCCCTCTAGATTCAACACATTGACCCTAGGTCTATAATGATCCAAAATAAATCTGTTCTTTTATCCATCTAACAATCTTCCAAGAGGCAACTTATTTCAAGTACCTCAATGGTTCTTCATACTATATGTGTTCATGTCCCTTCAACTATGCATCCACTGTCCTTCAACTATGTTCCAATTTGAATATAATCTTTTTAAAGTATGACACCCAGTACTAAAAGGAATTATGTGCTATAAGTTCAAATTAGAGTGAGACTCCCCTCTTTCCATTCTTTTAGAAAGTGAATTTCAATTACATCAGACTAAAATTACATTGGTTTTTAAAACCTACTGTTAAATAAAACCCCTAAATGTTAGATACACGTTGTATAGCTGAATTTGACTACTAAACCTCTACTAATGCTGAAGTCTAAGTATAAAGTACTAATATTTATCACTCTTGAATTTCAGTTTTGATATAGCACCACTACTCCAGCCTTTAAAAATATTTTAAATACAACTTCATGTCATATACAAATGTGAAAATATGCTTCCAATATTTTCATTCAAATCACTGACAACAATATTGAGCAGAATAAGGATGAAGATAACACCCTGGGGCATTCCACTATAGACCTTTCCTTTAAGTGGACAGCATCCATATATTTATATATTTGGTATGGTCATTGAATCAATTATTTATCTAATGCCCCTGCTCTCATATATTTCATACTTTTGTTCACAATGACTTTGTGAGAAACTTAATTTATTAAAGTTTAGATAACTTGTCCTGCCCCATTTTCCTGACTAACTAGCCTAGCAAATCTGTCCCCCAAAAGGATAAGTTTAGCCTGACAATATTTTCTTAGCAAATCAATCTTGGTTCCAGAAGTTCCCATTCTTCTTTAACAACCCATCCTGAAATCATCCAAAAACTATCATTATAATCACCAGTTTGTGAAATATTCTTTTTGAAATTTAAGAGTAGTTTTTTCCATTTGCAGTCAAGGGTACTTAGCTTATTCTTTCAAAATGCTTCAAAAGATCACAGGCAATGGTGCACTGTTTTCATTTGCAAATTCCTTGATCACAATTTACCTAGACAGGCAATTATGTACTTATTATCAGCAGGCTGGTGCACAATTGCAATCTCTTCACTACTCTACGACTTCTGTCCTCCTTTAACAATGTCCTTTGTCAAAAAGAGTGATCTTTGTACTGAGGGAGATTAGTGAAGGAAAAAACCCAACAACACAGGAATTACAGAAGAAAAAAATTAAACAGGAGTTAAGAAGTTCTAATTTCTCCTTACCATCATTATAAACTTTCCCCTAAGCAATGAGCAGAACTACTCTTTTCATGGCTTTCTTCTTAATGTGAACATTACTTATTTTAAATGAGGATGATTATTTGTCTATTCTCTCAAAGAATACATTCAGGAGAAACAGAAAGTAAGCTTCCTATTTTCTGTGTAGTAATTTCAATTTAAAATTTCACTTCTTTATTCACTCTCATAAATTTATTATATGTGGAGAATAAAGAAAAGTGAAGTATGTGGTAAGAGAGAAAAACAATTTTATGGCTAGCCACAAACTGCCAACATATCACTATATACATTTGGGACAATAATTAGCAGGTAATAAAATGTGTTTTTCCTGGCAGATAAATAGTCTCAAGGCAGACTTTTTCTGCCTCTTTTATGAGAATGAGACTCAAGTGATCCTGATGGGATGCTAAGAACGGGTTAGAATAACAACACCTTAACTCTTATAAAAGTAATAAAATTAGTGTTGCTATTGTTTTATAACCATTATATATGAAATTAAGTAAAAAGAACTAGTAATATCTGTTATTAATTAATTCTCATAAAATTTGGATTTTGATACCTACCCTTTTACCTATTACCCATATAAATATCAGTATGAAAAAATAATTACCAAAAAAGCGATGAATTAATATAACTGAATGCATTCTGTTTGAACTTATGAGAAAACTAAACTTCGATTATTTTGATGTAATTATAGTACTTTTGGATATACACAGTAAAGATGACAACCAGAATTCCTCAAGATCTACTTAAATCAATCCATCAATCAATCATATGATTTACAGTAAGCATTTGGCATATCCTAAAGTGACAGGAGTGATAAGAGTGATAGATGCAAATACAGGCTTCCTACACTTTCAGGGACTATATAAATAGCTAAACAAAACCCCAATAGACAAGTAGCACAGAGCATGTATAGAAAAGTAAGACAAAGCACTTAAGCATCCTTAAAAAGTCATGGCAATCTCAAAGATAAGTAAATAAACACAAACTTACAAACTGCATTAGTCAGGACTCCCTACAGAAACAGTACCAATAGGATACATGGAGGGAGGGAAGAAGAGAGATCGAGATTTACTTATTTTAAGGAACTGGCTCATGCTATTATAGGGTGTAGCAAGTATGAAATCCTTAGGGCAGGCAGGCAGGCTGGAAACTCAGGCAGGATTTCTATGTTACAGTATTAAGGAAGAATTTCTTCTTTTTTGGGAAACTGTAGTATTTGCTCATAAGGCCTTCAACTGATTGGTTGAGGCCTACCCACATTATGGAGGGTAATTTTTTTTTTTTACTTACTAAATTATCAGTTTATTATAAAAGGATGTAAGTCAGGAACAGCCAGATGGAAGAAATGTATAGGACAAGGTATGGGAAAGGGTGCGGAGCTTCCACACCCTCTCCTTGCGAGCCCCCCTCCCCGAATCTCCACGTGTTCACCAACCCAGAAGCTCTGAGGGTAATCTCTTTTACTTAAAGTCAACTTATTATAAATGTTAGTTAAATCTACAAAATACCTTCACAATAACATCTAGACTAGTGTTTGACCAAAGAATTGAGCACCACAGCCTAGCTAAGCTGAGATATAAAATTAACCATCACACAAACCTAACAGGTTTTACTTATCAAAGTAAATTTTAAAATTTGTTGGTAAAAGCTCACTGGATGAGCACCTTCTTATATTGCTTGTTATTTATAAATTGGTACACATAGACTTTTTCAACATATATTAAGAGGGCTTAAAATGTTGGTAATAATATTAATAGTAATAATAATAAAGGTTCTTGCCATATAAATGATTTCACATCTAGACACTTACGGAAAAAATATTAAAAAAGGAAGACAATATATAGGCAAAATTACTTATTGCAGCATGCCTTATACTAGAAAAAAATTGGAAATAATCTAAGCTTCCTACAATTGGAAGCCACCAGCACAAAGTTGTTTAAGAACTAAAAACATATTTGTGCATTTAAAATTGTTTTACTGAGTGACTCTAAGATGACAGGCATTGAGGGAATAAAGAATATTTAATGAAAATATCATTGCCCCTCAGTGAGTTTTCAGGGTACTGAGAAAAACTTAAAAACACACCTTTAATAATGATAACTGAAAATAGGAAGAGGTAATCTATAACACAATATGGGAAAAGGAACAAATTGGTGGGAAATAGAATAAGGTATACACAGTGCTTAAGTGGTGGGATTATGGCTTTTTGCCGCCTTCTTCCTTAACCTTTCATTCTCCAAGGAAAAGACAAACTCTGAAGGCAACAAACTGGAAGCTCCATGAGGGAAAGGACGTGTCCTGTCTGCTGTCATACCTCCAGCACTCAGCAGAGTATATGATACACACAGATGTCAAATCAATATTTACCTAATGATTTAACCTTTAAAACAGGAAAAATAAAGCAAAAACATTTTAAACAAAAGAACTATCTATATTTTTAGTTTCATCGTTTCTATTTCATTTTCATTTAGAGCTATTTGGGTGTCAAAGACCCGGCTGATAACAGTGCTAAAACATATCCATTTGATCTAAACCTATCTAGAATAGCTTCAAGTTAAATGTCAAGTTCTATTCACACACAAAAAAAATCATAGAAATATTTCATCTAGAACAAAATAGTGAACCTATCAAATTTTCTACATATTTTCTAGATAACACAATTTATAAGAAGAGGGTACAGGCAATTTTAAGCAGAATTAAAAATATAGATGCTAATCTAACGGAGTAAAATAGCTTTATTACTTAAAATAAGGCAAAATATACACTGTAATCACCTGCCCAATTAATTTGACTTACTGCAATTTCTTTCAAGAACTTCATAAAACTCTGCACTTTGGTAGCTTATTTTACCAGAGCGGGGGAAAAAGCACTATTTATAAGTAAAATTATGTTGCACAAGGTAATATTTCTTGGAATTCAACCTATAAGATCTGTTTGGTGAAGACAGTGAAATGCAATAAAAGGTGTGACAAATATTCAGAGTATTTGTTTTTGACATAAGGAATATGACCCATGTGAGTTTCACAAGGCTTAATTCGAAAGTAAAAATAACAATGGCAGGATTTTAGGCAGTTACAAACTAAACCTGTAATTTAGCTGGATGGCAAAGCTGAAGTAGAGATGCCAAAAAGTGCGATAAGCAGCATCATTATTTTGTTTTTAAGTGCATGCAGTGCAATGAATACAACATAATATAATAACAGGAATGCAACATTTGAAATCACAGATACCAGCTCTTCTACTTGCTAGCTGCGTGATCTTGGGCAAGACATGTAACCTTAGCTGTAGTTTTGTCATCAGTAACATGGGTGAAATAAAGCTTATCTCAGGAGATTATTTTAGGGATAAAGTGACCTAGCTGTAAAGCAATTGATACAATAGTTTATAAGGAGCACTTAAAAAAAAACAAACTTGCTCAAGAATTATTGCTTTTTATATATTTATCTTACAATGAGAAACTATAGCCTCATTCAATTCATACTCTATATTTCTGACTTCAACTTATTTAGACTTCATATCATTTAATTTTTATAAATGTTCTTTAGGCATCTGACAAAGAGACTTCATTATCATGTATTCTATTTTGTAAATTATTATATTCAAATACTCTATACCTTGACTTCAGAAATTTTAAAATTATATTCAGTAGAACACTAGTGTTCCATGGATATAAACACTGTTCCAAAAAGTGAGACTGTGAATTATGCTGGGGAAATGATGAAGTTTCTTTACAATAGAACTATAAGCCTATACTATGTAAATGTGACCACTGAACTTCTTTTCTCCCTCTTTCTTCAGGATCCCTACTAATAGTGAATCATAAAATTACTTTTTGCTTTTCCCAGCATCATCTGTCATAGACACATTGGTATGTTTATCTCCAATTGAGTTTTTATTAAATTCTCCTTGTATTTCTGACATTTTTTGCTTTAAGTTTTGAAGTTAGATCTGGAATCAAATCCAAATTTTGCTACCTATTAGATGTGTGATATTAGTCAAGTTACTAAATCTTACTGACTCACTGATTATCACTGCTACAATCTCAGTGTTTTTATAAAGAAATAACTAAAACAGCACATGGAAGGGACGTACTGCAGTACTTGACACATAGTAAATGTTGAACTGTTGTGATTATTAAGTAAATAATTCCCGGTTGTTATCTCTCCATTACTGTTTGACTTATACCAATAAAAATGGACTTATAGAATGTCTTTTAACACATTTTATTGAAATTCTACTTTGACAAATGTAGATACTTTGTTGATACTGCTACTTCGGCTTACTTTTTATTGGAATTGGAATACAAAGCAGTTTTCATTTGTTCATATTTAGCCCATGTCATTTTGTTTTCTGAATCTCTTGTAAGTAGTAAATAATTGTACTTTGCATTTAAATCCAATCTGATTTGAAACTCACAAAATGTAAGGAAAATAAGACCATTTATATCTACTGTCACAATAATTTTACTCATTGGCTGCACTGATGCTATTTCTTCACAGACCCAACAGAATAATGTGAGATTAGATGGCCCTCTAAAGATTCCTGTAGCATCCTGTGCTTACCCAATCTTTCCAATTTCCCTTATTTATTGTAATTGTCTGGTACTAGTTTGGCTTTCCACACTGGGCTATAAGCTTTTGGGGACATAGACTTTTTGTTATTATATCTCCAGGACCCACTTTAAGGCTTGGTGTAAAACATGCAAAAGTGTTTGTTATTCTTGAAGAATATGTGACAAACGAGTGAAAAGTCAATAAATGAATGGACAAATAAAATAATGTATATTAAGCATTTTGACAAACACCTAGAAGATGATTAGTTCTCATTAAATGTTATAATTAATGACTTTATTTTTATAGTTATCTGTTGGACTTTGATTTGTCTTTATCTTCTGCACTTATTTTGATGGTAGATGTTCTACTTTAAATTCTTTAATAGCCATATTAAAGCTTTCAACAAACATTCAGAATGTCATATTTATTAAATTTGGCTGTGTATAATAACAGCCAAAACTTTTCATTTTATTTTATGGAAGAAAATTTTAGCCAGTTTTGGTCCCGTCTTTTACTCTATTTTTCCAGATTTCAATATTTTACTCTGATTTTGAAAAAAATCACACTTTAAAAACTTCTTTTTCAACCTATTTTATAATATTAATCTACCATTAACACAATAATAATTTCAATAGCTAATTTTCAGCTTTCTCTAAGGGACAGACACTAAAGGTGATGATATCCCTATTAAGAAACAGTAATTTGAGTAGATGTTATCTTAAGAGATGAGGAAATTGACGCAAAGGTCAATAGCTAGTAAGTTGCAGAACTTGAATTCTACCTTACTCTGGGCTTGGGACAACTACATTATACAACTACATAACAATCTATCTTAGAGAAAATAATTAAGAGAGCATTTTGTCTAAGTTAATTGATAAATGTTTTATTGCATGTATGTATTATCTTTATCTAGCTTTTATCTAGCTTGTCTCGCCTAACAACTCATCAATCTCACTCCTACAATCCAAAAAAAAAGAAAATTTATGTTTATTCCAAAACTTGCACATGCATGTTTTATAGCTGCTTCATTCATAATCACCAAGAACTGAAAATAACCCAAATTTCCTTCAACCAGTGAATAGATAAAAATATTGCAGCACATCCATACAATGGAGTACTACTTAGCAATAGAAGGAACAAACTAATGGTAAATGTACAATAGAGAGCATCTGAAGTGTATTATACTAAGTGAAAGACATCAGACTCAAAAGGAAAGATACTATTTGACTCCATTTATATGATATAGAAAAGGCAAAACTATAAAGGCACAAAACAGATCAGTAGTTGCCACGTATCAGGGATGAAAAATAATACTGGTTACAAACAGCACAAAGAAATATTTTGGGATGATGGAATTCTTGTATATTTTGATTGTGACAGTATTTACATGACTGTGTTTATCAAAACTCATAGGACTGCACTTTCAAAAGGATGAATGTTAGTGTATGCAAATTATAGTTTTTTTTAAATGAAAAATAAAGGAAAAAAAAGCCAATAACAGCCTTTGAATGTAAAGAACTCTGTGAAAGCAAATATCCTAAGTTCAAGGCCCAATATCCAGAAGCTGATATAGGTTCCTACTGTCATTATTCAAGGGACTGATCATTACAGACAGAATAAATGTTAATGAATATGGGAAAAGAAGTAGAGAGGCTCAAGGGATATAGACACAAGCACAGAACAAGATGAGACAGAGGCCACCAAAGCAACATAACTAAATTCAAAGATCAAGACCAACAGAAGGAGGCCATTTCACATGTCTATAATCACTCATATACCTAATACCACATATACAATACATAAATATATAATTATTAATATAGATTGGTGTGTCTGAATACTGACGAGTACTAAGACCTCTCTTGACCGAACTTCAGCCAGGCTCCTCTAAGCCCTCTTCTCTAAGAGGCCTCAACATCAGCCCCCATCCTTGCCATACCTGCATAGCCCAGTATTAGCAAGAAATCCTGCTAAATCGGTTTAGAGAGAATCCCCCCAACCCTAGATATCTAATCAAATTCCTCATTCCTTACCCTTGATATCAGATCACTCTCCATATCTAATCAAATCCTCTTTCCCCATCCTTGATATCTAAACACCTTGGCCAGCCCCAGCAAGAATTCTGTTATATCAGTTTAGTAAGACATCTCCCTACCCTTGATGTCTCATAGTAATTTTCCATCCACCAATCCCCCCAACTTGAGTCTCTGGCTACAAATCCACACTGTTACTGTATTTGGAGCTGAGCCTGATCTCTCTCCCCTGTTGCAATAGTTTTGACATCTATCACAAGTGCCTTGAACAAAGTCTCACATACCCCGTTTTAACAAGTGTCAGAATAATTTTTTCCCTAACAGTATACACACACACACACACACACACACACACACACACACACACACACACACAGCTTTATATCTTGATTACACACAAGAAGCTTTTGGATAGGAAAGAATTGGTAAAAGAAAAATGTAGTTCCCAAAATAGCTCCTACCTATACATACCAAGCTAGTGCAGCAACAATAATAATACAGATGGGGCATAACCCCTTCCCGTCAGAAACAACGCTGGAAAGACAGAAAGCTAATCAGAAGTTTATTAGATTAAAGACTAGTATCCTTTTCTCCTGTCTGAGATTTTGTGGAGCCCCAAGTAGGAGCTGGATGGGGAATGCTGTCTAGGTGCTAACTCCTAATCCAGATACAAGGTCTAAGGGCCATTCCTCCTTCATGATAAACTATCTCACAAATGAGTTTCCAAGAAAAAAGAAAAAAATCATTCATTACTATTGAATATTCAGAAAGTATCCTGACAATTACATTCAAATGGCTTTTGTAGTGAATATCAGGAATAAAAATAGATTTATTTTGTAAAATATGCTGAAACTTTTCAGAAAGTAATTTCAACCCTGTTTTTTCCACTTTACTCTTGGTTTTTTAAAATCATATCTCTCATACTGATCATAACCACTATATATTAACACAGACCTTAGTAAGAACTTTTTCAGGTAGAGAGACAAACTTCAATTCAAAATAATTTTTTTCTGTACTGAAAATAAACTTAAATATACATACAGCTTTCTTAATGCAATATATTCATTTTTAAAAGGTTATATGCAAATCACAATACTACACATAAAATCACATTTCACATATTTTACATTATGATCTCCTGGATATATTGTCATTAACAATAAAATTTGCTTTAAAATACTCATTTTAAAATGCACTTTACAAACAAATAATTAACACTTTAAGCTGATTCCTGAACTGGATGTCAAGAGATGACCCTTAAAGGAAATTGGGAAAAAAATGATCAAAGTAGGTGAACTTTTTTTTTTTTTGAGGAAGACTGGCCCTGCACTAACATCTGTTGCCAATCTTCCACTTTTTCTTTTTTCTCCCCAAAGCCCCAGTACATAGTTGTGTATCACAGTTGTAGAGCTGTAGCTCTTCTATGTGGGACGCCTGGCACAGCATGGCTTGATGAGTGGTGAGTAGGTCGGTGCCCAGGATCCAACCTGCGAACCCTGGGCAGCGGAAGTGGAATGGGCGAACTTAATTGCTACGCCACTGGGCAGGCCCCAAAGTAGGTGAAACTTTAAAAGTAGACTATAAAAAAATAATTTGAGTATCTCAGCCCATAATATTACCAAAATGCTAGCTAATTATACTTGAAACCCTTGGGTTATCTCCAATTAATTGTTTTCCATACTCCCTGGCCAGTAAGAAAAATGACCTTACCCCCTCCACCAAAAAGGTTTGATTTTCAGTTTTAAACAAGGGGAAATGGTTTTCTCATTATTGCTAAGGGATTCACACATAGAATATCTCACTAGTGTGCGATTCAACAATATGCCACTTGCTTTATTTCTACTTTCTTGCCCTTAGTTCTTTTCTTCACTTACTTTTCTCTACATTTAAGGTGCCAAGACCACAATATTTTTCTGCTCTGCCCAAGCAAAATGAGAGTGGGTGTCTTGTAACAATCTATCATTACCAATTTTCATCTAAATAAATGCAGGGAATATTTTTAAAATTCCCCATGATGTAGGGATGTAATACACTGATACTCAAATGAAAAGCCAAGTGTGATCAAATACCTGTGCCATACAGAAAAGAATGATGTGATATGCAGGAGACTGGGCATAAACCACCTACTCTTTAATCTTAGTTAAGCCCAGATATAATTTTCTTTCATTTTAAAAGTATTCCAGTTCAAAATAAATTTTAAAAATTAAACCAATTCTTTAAATATTGGGGTACTTTTTTCTTTTGAATTATGTTTTTGGATACTTTCATACATTGATATTACCCACTTTTAAACTAAAATGAACTCTTACCTTCCACCTTGCCCTACACACAGACAAAACAAGGACTTTTTACTTGCTTGGGATCCAAATCGTCTGACTTCTTACCTATGTTTATTCATTATGATAATATTTCTCAACTTTTTAAACTTAGCAACAGGTTTCTAGATGTTTCTGTGATGAAGTTTGAGTTCTAAAAAAAATATTTGATTAACAGTATAAAAGTTTTTGAAAGATAATGAAAACAAATGAGTTCTGATGTATTGAGGTAATGCTAGCAGCTATCAACAAATAATTCCAAAAATTTCAGTGACTTATGCTTTCTTCTTCATGCAAATGTTTCTGAATGACAGATTCCCTCCAAGTGGTAATTCACAGATCCAATCTCCTCACACCTGTGGTTATGCCATTGACAAAGATTTAATGTTTTCTCTCACAGGCAAAAGAGAAAAGAGATGGCAGACAGAGCCCATCTACTTCTTAACCATCTTGGCCAGAAAGTGACACACATTATTTTCACTCACCAGTCTTTGGTGAAAACTAAGCTAATCGAACTTTGTTTACTGTCCCGGAAAATCATAATATAAATTAAATTGTTGAATTTGAAAGAGATTATTTTATATCAATTGTTTCATTTGACAAGTATTTCATGAGAAGATATACAGAAAAACAGGCTTTTATGAACTGCACAACCCCATAAATGCAAGAAAGGAAGCAGCAGCCAGCCAGTGACAACCCTCTACTAAGTAAGAGGAAGAACAAATTTTGGTAGGTAGTTAGCTACCACTGCTATGCCTGCACAGGATGTATAAAAAATTAATTCAAAAATAAATTATAAGCTCCTCAGAGTAAAATTATAGAACATCAAGGATAAGGAGAAACTATTAAAAATAACCAAAAGAAAAAAAAGATAGATTATCTACAAAATATCAATCATTGAACTAACATTAGATATCTCAAGAGCAACAAGAGATTTAAAGACAATGGAATAATATCTTCAGGGAAAACAAACACTGCAGATTTTACACAGCATTGAAATATCATTTACAAATTATACTGTAACAAAAAATTTTCAGAAAAAACAAATATTAAAGTTTATACTTTATAATTAATAAAGACTATAATATAGGAAGTAAATTGAACATATTAGGAAAGAAAGAAGACAAGAAGTAAAAGAGAAGGAAAAAATTTGTAAATACTACAATAAGAAATGTAAATAACAACAAAAACATTTTGGGTAACTTAAGAATGAACTAGAACTAAATACTAAACAATTATGGGTACATGGAGGCAAGAGTAAAAACTTGGTAAAGTCTGTAAAACGTTGGTCCTTTAGGGAAGGAAGAGGACGGGGAATATGACACATACGTTGAGACTTAGCTTTATTTATAACTCCCACCCCCCCACACATAAATTTAAAAGAACTGAAGCAAATACATCATAATGAAACTGACAGGGTTCAGAACACACAACCCTAAAATATGGCACCTTGATATACTGATTATTTTAAGCTGAAGGAATTTGAGAAATGGCAGGTGCAGGAAGGACTCTCTGACCTCCTCCTTCTCCCCTGAAGCAGGCTGTAAGACCCTCTTGTCAGAAGTAACTCCCCCCCCCCCCATACTTGGAGCTTATATCCAAGAAGAAAGGAGCTTCCTTATCTCTGAAGACAAAGGGATGCCAAAAGGAGTCCAAATGATCAGGTCTTGCTAAGTTTCCCCCAGTTTACTACCCTTACCTTATAACCTTTTGCCCTATCACCTTTTCCCATGACTTTGCACTCTTTGTCAAACCTAGTATAAAAACACTCGGATTTAACTGTTTCTTTGGGTCTTTATTTCCTTATTAAGGCTCCCGTGTCATGTAAAATTATATTAAATAAATTGGCATGGTTTTCTCTTGTTAATCTGTCTTTTGTCAGTCCAATTTACAGGGCCCCAGCCAGAGACCCTAGGAGGGTAGCAGGAAAAACAATTTTTTCTTCCTTAGAAAACCATTTATTAAATCTTGATACTTCTCTATTATATTAATTTTGTGTTTGCTCTAATAACAGAAAATTACAATTAAAATAACTGGTATAGGAGCTTCAAAATCAGTGGAGAAGGAATTCTACAAATTTTATAGGAAAATTCTATGTTTTTGAAAAAATAACACTGCCAAATACTAACAGAAATTATAACTAGATTAAAAATCTAAATATTCTTTCAAAAGGGAAATCTTAAAAAACACATAACCGATGAGTGAACTATTTCTTGGATTTAAGGAGAATGGACATCCTTTCCATAAAATTAATCACAAAGGAACTAATCAAGAGATTTTTCCAAATAACTATAGCTACTAGTTATTGAATATTACTATATACTAGGCACTGTGCTTCATTTAATCCTTACATAGCACCTATGAAGTACTACAATTAACTTTAATTTAGAGACTTTTAAAAAGAGGCACAAAGAAATTAAATAGTTGCCCCAATCCAAACTCCTAAAAGAATCATTTGAGGTGGCTTCCTAGTTCACAAAGATATGAAAAATTGACATTTCCTTTCCTCCAACTTATCCTTTTAACTGATTTAAGGCTAAAAACACCAAAATAAAGTAGAGGTAATGGGATTCTTTCTTCTAAACTTATGAAACTTGAAGGGTGACAAACGAAGAATGAGAGATGCTGAGATGAGCAATATAAAGGCAATACTAAAGCAGTGTTTCTCAAAGTTCTCTCATGAGTATCACCTGATTTGCATATTAAAAATACATATACTTGGGCACCAACTAAATCATTAAGAATAAAAATTAATAGAGGAGAAGTCTGTTAATGTGAATAGTTAACAAATATCTCCAGTACTCTTATTATCAAGAATCTGAAAATAGAAATGTTTGGAAAACATTGCCTAATACCATGTTTCCTAATACTGTGGAAACAAAATACTTACCTAGATTCTTGTTAAAAATACAATGGATTTGGGCCAGCCCCATGGCATAGTGGTTAAGTTCCGTGCATTCCACTTAGGCAGCTCGGGTTCATGGTTCCTGGCCACAGCCCTAAACCATTTGTCGGCAGCCATGCTGTGGCGGTGACTCACACACAAAATAGAGGAAGACTGGCACAGATGTTAGCTCAAGGCGAATCTTCCTCAAGCAAAAGGAGGAAGATTGGCAACAGATGTTAGCTCAGCGTGAATCTTCCTCAGCAAAAAAATAAAAAATATATATAATGGATTGAAGCACATAAAAATGTTATTGTAAGCTAAAAACAGATAAATATTGCCAATTTCATACAGTTCAACCTCATATATTCCTTTGCCCCATTGGATCTACTGCATCAGGCTCTGCAGGAAAGGGAACATTATTAACAAGTGGTCCAAAGGATTTTCATAATAAAGCAAATTTGAGAAAAGTAATTGCCATAAAGAGGAAATTAAGAGATCAAGATCCTAAAGTTCTTCAAGTTACATTAGTTCTGTCCTTCTAAAGCAGAGAGGTTGGCAAACTATTGTCTTCAATTCAAATCTAACCTGTAGCCTGATTTTGTAAATAAACTTTTATTGAAATACATCAATGCTCACTCATTTACATATTGTTTACAGCTGCATTCTCACTACACCTGCAGAGTTAAATAGTTGCAATAGAGTGTCTAAAATACTTACTATCTATCCTTTTTGGAAAAATTTTGCCAACTTTCCCTTAAAGCAAACACACAAATAACACAACCAAGAGTTGTAGATGATAAACCAACAAAGGACATAAAGTGAAATTATTAACATAATCCAAAAGCAGGCAGAAAAAGGAAAAAAATCCAAACAACACATGGAACAGATAGAAAAAAATAGCAAGATGGTACAATTAAACCCCAAAATATCAACAACCATATTTAAATGTAAAAAGTTTTAAAAACAAAATTAAAAGGCAGTGATTATTGGATTAGATAAAAGAGTCAACTATAGATAAAAAGTCAACTATATGCTTCCTACAAGAAACTCATTTTAAACATAAAGACACAAACAGGTTAAAAGTAAAAGGATAGGGGAAAGTATATCATTCTAACAATAATCAAAAGAAAGGTGGAGAAACTATACTATTATCATACAAAGTAGATCTCATAGCAAACAATATTATCAGAGAAAGAGATGAGCATAAAGGGAGAATTATATGAAGAGGACATAATCCTAAATGTTTATGCACCAAACAGAAGTGTGTCAGAATTACTAGGGGAAAAAAAGTGCAAAGGAAACTAGTTAAATTAGATGTCTAAGTATAGTCAGATATTTCAACACCTGCCTCTCAATAACTGGCCGACAAGTAGAAAGAAGATCTGTAAAAATATAGAAGACTTGAACAAAACAACCAAAAAACTTGATCTCAATGACATTTATAAAAAACTCCACCAACAGAAGAATGCATATTCTTTTCAAGTAGACAAGAAACATTTACCAAGACAGATCAAATTCTGGGCCATAAAAGAAATCTCAATAAAGTATTTAAATCACACAAAGTATGTTCTCTATCCACACTAGAATGAGATTAGGAATCAATAAAAAAACAAAGGAAAAAACCACAATGGAACCAAAAGCTGCTTCTTAAAAGAGATAAAGAAATTAAAAATTCCAAACCAATTCATACAAACTCCCAATACGAGGAATGAGAGAAGGGACATCACTACAGATGTTACAGACACTAAAAGAATAAGAGAACATTATATTTTTCTAATAAATTTGACAACTTAGACGCAATGGGAAAGTTCCTTGAAAAACACAAATTACTAAAACTACTAAAGAAAAAACAGAAAATTAGTCATTAAAAACCTTTTCACAAAGAAAATTACAGACTCATATGACTTCTCCAGTGGATTCTACCAAACATTTAAGAAAGAAGTAATACTAATCCTATTAAAATCCCTTTAGAAAATAGAGGAGGAAGGAATACTTCCCAACTCATCTATGAGGCCAATACTACTCTGATACCCAAACCAGAAATAAATATCACAAGTGAAAAGAAAACTGTATACCTATATTCATCATGAATGTAGAAACAAAAATCATCAACAAAATTTTATGCCATTGAATCCAGCAATATATAAAAAGGATAATTTCTCATTAACAATAGGATTTAACCCATGAACATAAAGATGGTTTGCTATATAAAATAAAATATATAATATATTATTATATTAATATTAATAATATAAAAGAGAAGAAACACATCATGTCAATGGATGCAGAAAAGTAAATTGACAAAATCTAAACACTTACTCATGATTAAAACTCTCAGCAAAATAGTGATAGAGGATAACTTCCTTAACCTCATATATGGCATCTATGGAAAACCTATAAACATAACACAAGGGTGAAAGACTGAATGCTTTCTCCCTAATGCTGGGAATAACTCAAGATGCCAACTGTCACCACATCTATTAACTGTTATACTTGAGGTCCT
The DNA here is from genome assembly GCA_031878705.1 of Tapirus indicus. Taxonomy (NCBI): domain Eukaryota; kingdom Metazoa; phylum Chordata; class Mammalia; order Perissodactyla; family Tapiridae; genus Tapirus; species Tapirus indicus. The sequence continues at coordinate 122,296,758 of CM062918.1, read as the reverse complement.
AGCAGGTGAAATAGGGCAAAAAAAAGAAATGAAAGGCACAAAATCGCAAACGAAGCAGTAAAACTGAGTAATTCCCAGACGACAATATAAGGTACAAAGAAAATCCTACGAAAATGACAAAAAAGCTGCAGATTTAAAAGGTTAATTTACCAAGATCTCAGGATGAATATCAATATACAAAAATCAATTGCATTAATATACTAGAAAGGAAAATCTGAAAATATAATTTAAATTCCATTTACAATAGCATCCTAAAAATGAAATACCTACAAATAAATTTAACAAAGTATGCCTGAGACCTGTATATTGAAAATGATAAAACATTACTGAGAGAAATTAAATAGGACCTAATACATGGAGAAAAATACTATGTTCAAGGATATTGGAAGACTCGATATTGTTAAGACAGTGATTTTCTCTAAATTTATCTATACACTATGCAATTCCAGTCAAAATCACAGCAAGCTTCTTTATGGAAATTGAAAACCTGATTCTAAAATCTATAAGGAAATGCATATTACCTAGATTAGTCAAACAATTTTCAAGAAGAATAAAGTTGGAGTTCTTACACTACATAATTTTAAGACCTACTAGAAAGCTATACTAATCAAGAGAGTACAGTATTGCTGTACAGAGAGAAAACTAGATCAATGCAGTGGTCCTCATCCAGGGGTAATTTACTACCCCCATCCTCCCAGGGGGCATTTAGCAATATGTGGAGATATTTCTGATTATCACAACTAGGGGCATGCTACTGGCACCTAGTAGGTAGAAGTGAAGGAGGCTGCTAAATATACTACTACACACAGGACAGTCCCCTCAACAAAGAATTATTCAGCTCCAAATGTCATTAGTGCCAAGGTTGAAAAACACTAGCTCAACAGAACAAAATCTACACTCATATGGTCAAATGATTTTCTCCAGAGGTGTTAGTGTAATACAATGAAAGAAAGGATACTCTTTTTTATAAATGGTGCTGGAATAAATAGATATCCATATTGGGGGTCAGTGGGAGGGGGAAGAACTTTCACTATCTCCTCACATCATACCCCCAAACTAATTAAAAAATGGATCACAGATATAACCTAAGAAAATACATAAAATTTTAAAGAAATGCTTAAAGAAAATATAGGAAAATATCTTTGTGACGTACTGTTAGGCAAAGATTTCTTACATACAACATAAAAAGCATGATCCATAAAAGTAAAAAATAAATCTGAATTCATCAAAATTAAATTAAATTCATTTAATATACTATCAAGAAAGTGAAAAGGAAACCAGAAACTGTGAGAAAATGATTATAATGCATATATCTGGCAAAGAATTTGTATCTAGAATTTATGAAAACTTTTCACAACCAAAAAAATTTTACAACCGGAAACCTTTACAGACTCAACACATCCAAAACACAAAATTTTCAACCCTAACCAAGCTCTATGTCTTAAGTTTCCTATTTCAATGAATTGCCAAAACCAAAAATCTGGTTACCATCCACAAAAATATATTCATGTACATAAATACATATTTAAAAATATAAAATGTGTGTGTGTGAGTATACATCCTTTATCAATCAACATTTACTTCCTCTCTTGTATTCCTACAAATTCTCTGGTTTCTGTTCCCTTAATATCACTCAAAACCATCAAAAGCTCTCCTTAGTTTGGGCCACCATTATTCTCACTTGGATAACTACAATAGCTATTGAACTGATTTATGTGCTTCCAATACTCTCTCCCATCAATTCATTATTTTATACTGTAGCAAGAGTAATATTTCTAAAATGCAAATCTCAACAAATGTCACTTCTCTAGCTAATGTCTTTTAACAGAACCCAATTTCCTGTCAGAAAAATAACTGTTCATTTCCTCTGCCCATTTTTTGATTGGGTTGCTTGTTTTTTTGTTGATCCATTGTGTGAGTTCTTTATATATTATGGAGATTAACCCCTTGTTGGATTTATGATTTGCAAATATTTTCTCCCAGCTGGGGGGTGTCTTTTCATTTTGATCCTGGTTTCATTTGCCTTGTAGTAACTCTTTAATCTGATGAAGTCCCACTTGTTTATTTTTGCTTTTATTTCCCTTGTCTGAGTAGACATGGAACCTGAAAAGATCCTTTTATGACCGATGTCAAATAGTGTACTGCCTATATTTTCTTCCATGAGTTTCATAGTGTCAGGTCTCACTTTCAGGTCTTTGATCCATTTTGAGTTAATTTTTGTGTATGGTGATAGAAAATGGGCTACTTTCATTCTTTTGCATGTGGCTATCCAATTTTCCCAGCACCATTTAATGAAGAGACTTTCCTTTTTCCATTGTATGTACTTACCTCCCTTGTCAAAGATTAGTTGTCCGTAGGTGTGTAGTTTTATTTCTGGGTTTTCAAGTCTGTTCCATAGATCTGTGTGTCTATTTTTATACCACTACCAGGCTGTTTGGTTACTATAGCTTTGTAGTATATTTTGAAGTCAGGGATTGTGATGCCTCCAGCTTTGTTCTTTTTTTTCAAAATTGCTTTAGCTATTCGGGGACTTTTGTTACCCTATATAAATTTTAGTATTTGTTGTTCTACTTCCGTGAAGAGTGTCATTGGGATTCTGATTGGGATTGCGTTGAATCTGTAGATTGCTTTAGGGAGTATGGACATTTTACCTATGTTTATTCTTCCAATCCATGTGCATAGGATTTTTTTCCATTTCTTTTTGTCTTCACAGATTTCTTTCAATAGTGTCTTATAGTTTTCATCATATAGGTCTTTCACCTCCTTAGTTAATTTGTTCCCAGATATTTTTTGTTGTTGTTGTTGCGATTGTAAATGGGATTTTGAGCTCTCTTCCTGTTAGTTCATTCTTGGCATACAGAAATCCAACCGAGTTTTGTAAGTTGATTTTATACCCTGCAACTTTGCTGTAGTTGTTGATTATTTCTAGTAGTCTTCCAATGGATTTTGGGGGGTTTTCTATATATAAGATCATGTCATCCTCAAACAGTGAAAGTTTCAGTACTTCATTGTCTATTTGGAGTCCTTTTATTCCTTTTTCTTGCCTAATTGCTCTGGCAAAAACCTCCAGTACTATGTTGAATAAGAGCGGTGAGAATAAGAGCACCCTTATCTTGTTCTTGTTCTCAGAGGAATGGCTTTCAGCTTTCCCCCACTGAGTATGATGTTGGCTGTTAACTGGTCATATACTGCCTTTATTATGTTGAGGTACTTTCCTTCTATACCCATTTTGTTGAGAGTTTTGATCATAAATGGATGTTGGATCTTGCCAAATGCGTTCTCTGCATCAATTGAGATGATCATGTGGTTTTTATTCTTCATTTTGTTAATGTAGTGCATCACGTTGATTGATTTGTGGCTGTTGAACCATCCCTGTGTTCCAGGTATAAATCCCACTTGGTCATGGTATATGATATTTTTGATGTATTGGTGTATCTGGTTTGCCAATATTTTGTTGAGGATTTTTGCATCTATGATCATTAACGATATTGGCCTGTAGTTTTCCTTTCTTGTATTGTTCTTGTCTGGCTTTGGTATCACGGTGATGTTGGCCTCATAGAATGTGTTAGGAAGTGTTCCATCTTCCTCTATTTTTTGGAAAAGTTTGAGAAGGATAGGTATTAAGTCTTCTTTGAATGTTTGGTAAAATTCTCTGGAGAAGCCCTCTGGTCCTGAACTTTTATTTTAGGGGAGGTTGTTGATTGCTGTTCCAATCTCTTTACTGGTGATTGGTCTATTGAGGTTCTCTATTTCTTCTTGATTCAGTTTTGGTAGGTTGTATAAGTCTAGGAATTTATCCAATTCTTCTAGATTGTCCAATTTGTTGGCATACAGTTTTTCATAGTATTCTCTTATAATCCTTTGTACTTCTGTGGTAGCTGTTGAATCTCTCCTCTTTCATTTCTAATTTTATTTGAGTCTTCTCTCTTTTTTTCTTGGTGAGTCTACCTAAAGGTTTGTCAGCTTTGTTTATCTTCTCAAAGAACCAACTCTTTGTTTCATTGATCCTTTCTACTGCTTTTTTGGTTTCAATTCCATTTATTTCTACTCTAATTTTTATTACTTCCCTGCTTCTGCTGACTTTGGCCTTTGTTTTTCTAGGTCTTTTTTTTTCTTTTTCTAGGTCTGTTAGATGCTTATTTGGGATTTCTCTTGTTTGTTAAGGTGGGCCTGAATTGCTATGAGTTTCCCTCTCAGGACTGCTTTTGCTGCATCCCATGAGTTGGTATGGTATATTTTCATTTTTGTTTGTCTCCAGATATTTTTTTGATGTCTCCTTTAATCTCATCAATGATCCATTGGATGTTCAGTAGCTTGTTGTTTAGTCTCCACATCTTTGTCACTTTCCAAGTTTTTTCCTTGTCGTTGATTTCTAGTTTCATAGCCTTATTGTTGGAAAAGATGCTTGTTATGATTTCAATCTTCTTAAATTTATAGAGGCTTGCCTTGTTTCCCAACATATGGTGTGTCCTTGAGAGTGTTCCTTGTGCATTTGAGAAGAATGTGTAACGTGCTGTTTTGGGGTGGAGTGCTCTGTACACATCTATTAAGGTCATCTCATCTAGCTTTTTGTTTAAGTCCGCTATTTCCTTATTGACTTTTTATCTGGATGATCTATCCATTGATATGAGTGGGGTGTTGAGGTCCCCTACTATTATTGTGCTATTGTTAATATCTGCTTTTAAGTTTGTTAATAGTTGCTTTATGTAATTTGGTGCTCCTGTGTTGTGTACATACACATAAGTGGTATGTCTTCTTGGTGGAGTGCCCCTTTTTATGATTATATATTGCCCCTCTTTGTCTCTCATTACCCTTTTTAGATTGAAGTCTACTTTGTCTGATATAAGTATGGCCACACCTGCTTTTTTTCGTCTGTCACTAGCTTGGAGTATTGTCTTCCATCCTTTTACTCTGAGCCAGTGTTTGTATTTAGAGCTGAGATGTGATTCCTGGAGGCAGCATACTTTTGGATCTTATTTTTTAAATCCCACCACTCTGTGTCTTTTCATTGGAGAATTCAACCCATTTACATTTACAGTGATTATTGATATATGAGGGCTTAGTGTTGCTACTTTATCAATCATTTTCCAGATCTTTTGCATTTGCTTTGTTTTCTTGTCTTGTGTGATTTGGACTACCAATTCAGTTTGGTAGTTCTATAAGATGGTTTTCTTAGTTTTCTCTTTATTTTATCGTGTGTGTCTCTGCTCTGAATATTAGTTTAGTGGTTACTATGAGATGTGTATAAAAAAAATCTCATAGATGAGATAGTCCATTTTCTGGTGTCCTCTTATTTCCTTTGTCTAATTTAATTCCGTCCCTTTCCTCTTCCCTTTCTAAGTTTTTGTTGTGACAACTTATTCCATCTTGTGTTGTGATTTCGTGTTAATAGTGATGAGGTTATGTTTATTTTTGGTGTTTTCCTTCCCTTGGCCTTTGAGGTTATAATTAAGTGTTTGCTAACCTCTTCTGGTAGAGAGCTGCAATTTATCTGATTTTTGTCTACCTATTTTCTCCTGGCTCAAAGCTTTGTATGTCCTTTCTCTTTTTTTTCCAGGATGAGGGCCTTCTTGAGGATTTCTTGCAGTGGGGGTCTTGTGGCAGTGAACTACTTAACTTTGGTTTATCTGGTAGAGTTATTTCTCCAACATAACTGAAGGATATTTTCCCTGGATAGAGTATTATTGCCTGAAAATTTTTATCTTTCAGAATTTTGAATATATCATTCCACTCTCTCCTAGCCTGTAGAGTTCCTGATGAAAAATCTGCAGTGTGCTGACTGGATTTCTTTGTACGTTATCTGTTTTTCTCTTGCTTCCCTTAATATTTTTTCTTTCTCATTAACTTTTGCCAGCTTTATTACTATATAACTTGGGGATGGCCTTTTTTTGTTGATATATTCAGATCTATTGATTTCCTTCATATCTATTTCCAGTTCCTTCCCCAGGTTTGGGAAGTTCTCAGCTATTATTTCTTTGAATAAACTCTGCTCCTTTTTCCCTCTCTTTTCCCTCTGGGATACCTCTCATCCTTTAGTTGCATTTCTTAATTGAGTCAGATATTTCACCAAGAATTTCTTCATTCCTTTTTAGTCTTAGTTCTGTCTCCTCCTCCATCTGAAGCCTTTCTACATTCCTATCATCAATAATAGCAATTCTTTCCTCCATGTTGTCAGCTCCGTTCCTTAAAGATTCCAGATTTTCCTTTATCTCCTCCATTGTGTTTTTCATCTCCAACAATTCTGACTGGTTTTTCTTTATGGTTTCAATCTCCTTTGTGAAGAAGCTCCTAATTTCCTTGAATTGTCTAGCTGTATTTTATTGTAATTCGTTGAGGTTTTTAATGATAGCTATTTTGAATTCTCTGTCATTTAGGTAATAAATTTCTGTACCATCCAAGTTGATTTCTCGATGCTTGTCATTTTCCTTCTGGTCTGGAGATTTAATCTATTTTGCATTGTGCTTGAGAGTGTGTTTTTATTTTTCCTCAACATGAAGATGTCTGGTTGTAGATTCCAATTGCTTCCAATTGCTGCCACAAGGTGGGGGTCAATAACGGTGTGTTCTGAAACTGCTAAGATGTGCGGGCATTCTGGCAGCCCAGCATGGCTGGTCTGATGCGTGGCTGCGCTGGATCTCCTTGTGGGCAGAGCATCATGCACCCCTGCTGGGCTGGATCTCCTTGGGGATGGAGTTTTGTGCACTGCCACCGGACTGCAGCACTGCTGGGCTGGAGTGTTGCACACCAACTGCCAGGCTAAAACTCTGCGGGGGTGGAGCATCATGTGCTGGCTTCCAGGCTGGATCTCCGCAGGGTGAGTGTTGCACACTGGTTGCCGGGCTGGATCTCTGGAGGGACGGAGTGTTGCACACCAGCTGCTGGGCTGGGTCTCCTCTGGGATGGATTACTGCGCACCTCTGCTGGGCTGCAGCACCACTGGGCTTGATCGCTGAACTGGGGCGCTGAGCATGGCTGAGCCAAGGCGCTGAGCTCAGGGGCTGAGTGCAGCTGAGCTGGAACCCCGAGGGAGGAAGAGGGGCACTCACTTTCAGCTCCCTGGTCTCAGGGGCTTCTTATTCTTCCCTTGCTATCTGCTCTCATGGAGTGTTCGTTTGGTGAGGACATCCCCACAACTGTTCTGTTCCTTCTGTGTGGGGGTTCCCCACAGGCTGTATGGAAATTTGGAGAATGAAGGTTTTCCTGCAGAAGGCCACCCCTCCCCCTCCTCTCCAAGAGCTGCTCGGTCTCAGTCTCAGGGCTGCTGTCACTGGGGAAGGTGGGGAGCCTTCCTTACCCGCTTCTACTTCCCCTAGGGTTTCCAGCACCTCTGCCATCAGACGTAAGGCTGCATGGGTCTCCCAGATGTCCTATGTGTAGTTTGAAAGACCTCTGTTGATGTATGGATGACCTTTTTCTTGTATTTTAGTGGGGGAGAGTTTAGGGGAAAAGCTCACTCCACCACGATGCTAACGTCACTCCTAAAGAATTTTGAATACAGTATTCCATCTACCTCTCTCATGCTAAATTCTTAGTTCTGACCTCACTTAGATCCATGAAGCCTGAGAGAACTCATCATTAGTCCATTAAGTTTTCCCTCACCCAATATGAAGTAGTTACACAGTCCTTTAATGTACTCTCATATAACTATTCCTTCATAATCACGCTATTTTGTAATCATATCATCCATTTCCCCTTATTACTAGAAGGACTAGGTCTTGCTCACTATTATATCCATATGATCCAGTGAAGTGCCAGTCATTAAATTAAATTAAAAAGGCCCTCATTAAATAAGAAAGAGAGAGAGACAAAAGGTTGGTCTAGCATTCATATACTAGAAGTAGCCTCAAGGTAAATGTTTAAAAATTTAAAGGTTGACTTTTTTTATACCAAACACAAGACAAAATATGAACTACAAATAAGTAGACTTTCTTCTATAGACTGGAAATTAGAAAACGTGAGTCCTAGCCCTGGTTCTGAAAGTAGCCAGACAAACGATCTTTGCCAAGAATAACGAAGAAGATAATAATGCAGAAAATATCAACTAAACACTTAGAATAGCCTAAGTTCTATTCTAAGTACTATGCAAATCTGATGTCATATAATACTTATAACAATCCTGTGAGGTAAGAATTACTCGTTTATTCATTTTATAGATGAGAAAAATGAGGCACAGAGAGGTTAAGAGACATTTCATGGTAAGAGAGTTAAGTGACAAAGCCAGGGATCAATTCAGACAGTCTGACTCCAGAGCACATGTTTGTAACTACCTGGCATTAGTGTTAATTTCCTTTTCCCTTAAATTCTTAATTTGAAAATTAAAAAAAGAGAGAGAGAGACACACACACACACACAAAAGGTTGAACTAAATTATTCCTAAGGAACCATCTAGCTATTATTTTTGTTAAAATAAATTTACTTATTTCAAATTTCAAATGGCATTTCAAGAAACATAATTTGAAAAACAAGTGTGAGATCATTATTTTTACACCTACGTGATTTTACCTACTAATCATATCCCCTTTGAGTATCTGTTTTTTAAATAGCATTTCATCATACTGAATTGCTTATGATCCTCTAAGTGTCCTGTAGCAGTCCTGAGTGCTTTTCACCAAATACTGCCTATTGATGAACATGGAGCATCTTTCTATTTATTTAGGTTATTTTTAATTTCTTTCAGCAATGTTTTGCAGTTTTTCGCGTATAAGTCTTTCACCCCCTTGGTTACATTTATTCCTAGGTATTTTATTCTTTATGAACTACTGTAAATTGAATTGCTTTCTTAATTTCCTTTTTGACCATTCATTGAGTGAAATACAGGAACACAACTGATTTTTGTGTGTTAATCTTTTAACCCGCAACTTCACTGAATTCATTTATTAGTTCTGCTGTTGGCTATTTTTGACAAGGCATTACAAAAAAAAGACAAGTTCTACATTTTCATCACAAGAAAAAGACAATTCACAAGCATTGAATTATAGGTAATAGAAAAAGTTCAAAAATATGGAGACTTGAAGGGATAACCACCTTCCCAAGCTCAACTTACAAAAGAAACAATTAAGAAGTCCTTTGAGCAACAAAGACCAACTAAATTCAGCCTTGCAGTGAGTATTAAACCAAGAGTATGTTAGTCACACCCACTGTTCAAGATTCAGTTGATTAAAGTGCCTCAAAGCAAAAAGCCAATAGGCTGTGATCGTCCTGAATATACTTGCGTTTGGACCAAATGGTTTGGGGAAAAGAGACCACTGGGATTTCTTCAACCCAAGTTGGATAAATGAAGTTATCATTAATCAGAAAGAGAGACAGACAGGCAAGCATGAGGGTAGAAAGCATATAAACACATTATATCTAGGAAGGAGGTCTCTGAGATAACTGTGGGTTTGCCTTTGACAAATGCATCTGATTGTAATCAAACAGATAAAAAGCCAGAAGAACCACTACTGTGAACTGTGACTATCTGCTACCTAAAATGACCCATGGCTTCCGATTTTCTATAGACAGGAAGCAGGATGATAAATGGTATAATCTCAAATACTCACATTAGATATAGCCAACAAAGACATTGAAAAATTTAAAATCTACAAGATCATAAAGAATAATGGACTAGAGACCCTGTCCTTAAAGCCTAAAAAGAGAATCATGATAAATCAAAGAGCAATCCTACCCCCATGGCAGAGATTCTTATTTAATCTGTCCACTGAGATTTCAGAATTGCTGATACTAATGATAGCTGTGCACAATTGTTCATCTTTCCTACTGAGAGTGTTTACAGTAAATACCCTACCTTTATCTCACCACTGTATACTAGACATGTTCAGGGTAAACAACATGTATTTTAGTTTCTAGTTCTTCAGGTCAAAAGGGACTACACTCATCTGTATCTGATAATGTAGAGACCACAGCACATCATTGCCCATCTATCACCAAAAGATCCTAGACTTTTGAGTTTGAGGCCATAGCTAGATAAAACTTTCAGATTTTATCCCACGGGGACAGGATAAGCAAATTTGCCTGTGAGATGGAGACTGCAAATATTTGGTGACCAAAAGAGCAGACTGTGGCATATTATTGCTGTTTATCAAATATTTCCTGCTCTCTCTCTTCCAGGTTCATAGTAGAATCTTACTACCTGGGCCCCATTATGATTGGGTGGGGCATTGTGGATATAAATTGGGAGTGGAAGTGTCATTTCCAGTCCAGAATACTGAATTACTGGTAGGAAATCTGACTGGGCTTGTTTTCACTCTGCAGTGATAACAGGTAATGTTCTACACTATCAGGCTAGTTCCCAGGGTGAGGATAACATGAGAACGAGCCCCAGAACAATCCTCATTGCTTATGTAGCATAAATAAGATAGAAATCTTTGCAGTCTGAAGCCAGAGAGTTTAGGATCTAACCTGTCCTGTCCTGGCTAATACATGCTTTATGTGGTTTCATAGTTCTATGACCTTAATTCTTCTCTGTGATTTTTCTGTCCATTTACAACGTCATATACTTCATATCTCTGACAACCTGGTATTTCACCACCCAAAAGAGTATAACTGTTATATCAAATTGTTAAAATTCTCTGTGTGTTTCCTCTTCTAAGGTATTTATTAAATGACATTGAAAAATATTTAATCTACCCCCCTAATCTCAGGGATGGGGTGGCATATTTATAAATCTCCATTTAAATTCGACACTGAATTCTGTTTTCCTAATTCTTAGTATATTTTTTTCCCATGATATAAAATAGGCCCTTTAAATAAAGTTGATTTTATTTTCACCTACCAAGTTTTATGTTATTCAAAAATGTTGCTGGGAACTTCTTGCATATATTATTTATACTATGACAAATCCATAAATGCTCTTCAACTGATTGTTTAGTGTAAATCAGCTCATCATGTTTTTAACTCCTTCTAAGACATTAGATCAAAAAGGAAAAAATTCAATAGAAAAATTCAAATAGAAAACAATGCCTATATGCAATGAAAGGTAACTCAAACATAAATAAGAACTTAAAAAAATTCAAATATTAGTTATCAATCTTATACTGCTAAAAATCATTTCACATTCCATAATACATTTATAGTCATCTCTTTGCTTCTGTTATTTGATGAATAATATTATAACCCAGAAGTTAACATAAGAATTATCATTAACTTGGGAGAGAACCACATATTTCAGGCCTTGAGTCCTATTTTTAGTCTATCATTAAGTTCCCCAACTTTAACATTGAGTTTACATAAGCATATTTTTTTCTCCAAAACACACCAAGGAAAGTAAATGGCACGAAACTGAATAAACAGTTATAGAGCTCTCAGGGGAGGAGAGTCAGAGAAAAGTATAAATACATAATGGATGTGCAATTTTATTACCTGAGTATTTAACAACTCCTCACACTTGTGTGCTTGTTTCTCAATTGCAGAAATGTACTGTTTTTCAATAGCTTCTACTTGTTGCTTAACTGAAGACTGCAGTAGTGCCTAAAAACAAGCAAAAAAGTCATCTGGATTACAGACAAAACTTCAGAGTCTACTGTTGGCATGAGAATTTTTTTGACAGTTGTACATATCTAAAATATGATACTCTTCTGCATTATACAACACTCATTTGTGATTACTGAAGCACATTCATACATAACACTACTTTAAGCTCGGTTATCTTATTGCCAAAATGAGAGTTTTTTGGCTCAGGTGTTCCTTCCACACACCTTCTTCTTAAAAAAGGCCAAGTCATAGAAGATGATAAAGAGGGTGAGTAGTTCTGTTAAATATAAATTCAGTTTAGTGAAGACCACACAGGATGAGGAGCATATGAAAGATGCTGAAAAAAAAAAAAAAACCAGACATATTTCACTGGCTGACAAAACTCCACATCCTCTCGGCACACTGTAATATCCCATGGGCCAAGCATGATCTTCAAGACCACAAGTCAAGTAAAAGCAGATGGAAACTCTGAGCAATTTCAAACATAAAAGAACTACCCCCCCAGGAAGTTCACGCCCCTAATGTGAAAAGGTATAAGTCAAAGTGTGGAAGTCGGAATCTCTAGGCAGTATTCATAAAAAGTAATAAAACTTGGGAGACTGGACAAACTTAAGTGGGTAGTGTAAATGCTGGAACCTCAGTCAGTTAAATGTAAAGACATTAACACCATTCTAAAAGAAGCCAAATCAGAATTTGAAGATGTTCCACCCGCTCACTTTCTTATTGGAGATGCTTAGAATATTATCATCTTTTTTCCTTTCCTTTTTTTTAAAGCATTATATGTTATACTTAACATGTTGCCAATATTATCCTACATACTATTTATAAATCCTAAATCATTCTAAAATATGCACTCAACCATATACATAAGAACTCTTCAGCAAATATTCTATTTTTGAAGGTCTATCTGGATAATAAACTACTCATAATCAAAATAGTAAGTTGAAACAGACACATGTCTTATAGAAAACAGACCTTTGGCACATTCACCAAGAAAAGAAAAATAAGCCAAATCTCTTAAATAATCTCTGTTTTGAAAATAGATTTACTTGGTTGGAAAACAACGTGCATTAAGAACTTAAATAAATATGCATGTATTTTAAAAACTGAGACAAAAATATTTTTAAAACCTCTGGATGAATCTCAAATTTTCAAATAATTAACTTTCTTTTGCAAATGTTAGACTGTCTGATGATGCTACTACTCCTATAATTCAATAGTCGTCACTCTGAAGCTGCAGAATTCCTTGTAAATTAGTAAAGGAAAATAAAGCTCTGACTGAGGTTTAACCAAAATATAAAGAACTGCTTAAAATAACCACTTTAGGCCTTCATTTACACATTATATGTCCTCTAAAGATTCCATAATGACTAATTTATTTAAAGCACCAAAATTTAACCTCTTAAACCGTGACTAGACCATATAAAGCCGTAATTTACCTTTGGCAAAATAAAATATACTACTTGTTGGACTCCAGAAAATTTAAAGAACAGTATAGTTATAGACAATTCCCTTGGGTATATTCACAGCATCTTTTGTAGAGAGAAAAATGTCATTCTTTTTTGGGACTTGGGATAAGACAGAATTGTTTTGCTTAATGGAAAGAACTGTTTTCACTTCCCTATTTGCCATGGTTCCAAATAATCCCACAGTTTAAATACCCGATTATGATTTTTAGTAGATTACATCCTTTGGAGGCACAGGTAACATTAATGAAATAAAATGATATTTTCTCACCATAATTAAGAAACACAATTGAATCATATTTTTTTTATTCTAGTGATTGATTTGTACACCATGTACTCATTTTCCTCCAACTTTTAGGAGGCAAGTACTATAGGACAAAGAGTCAAGTAAGAGACAAAGCTGTAGAGGAAAGGTATGCAAACGTAGTCAGCCTTTCATACAGTTCAAACCTCTCATTGTAGCCCCATTCAGTTATTTAAATCCACCTATCCACAAAAGAGACATGAAGGTAGATACCGGGAACATAATAATTAAAAGGAAAAGAAAGTCTGTCCTTACTGAGTTCAGTCTACTGTTGAAATGTTCTCTAGATAATCATACACCACAGGTATATGCAAGGAGTGTATCTGAGAAAGAAAAGATGCCCAAAGTCTGCCTGTAAGGCTCAGGGCTAAACACAGGGAGCACTAAATATATAAGAATAGCTGGAGTTAAGAGTGGAGGCAAATAGTAAGGCAGGAAGGTAGAAAAGTAGTCAGGTGCCAGATATTAAAAAACCCTGTATGCCATGACAAAATTGTTTAAAAATTTAGCCTGTACTACTCAACAATGGGCCAGCCCTGGTGGTCTAGTGGTTAAAATTCAGTGCTCACATGGCCCCAGCCTGGGTTCGTTTCCCGGTCAAAGAACCACATCACCCATCTGTTGGTTGTCATACTGTGTTGCTGTGATGCTGAAAGCTCTGCCACCAGTATTTCAAATACCAGGAGGGTCACCCATGGACAGGTTTCAGCAGAGCTTCTTTCAGACTAGACAGACTAGGAAGAAGGACCTGGCCACCCACTTCCAAAAAATTGGTTATGAAATCCCTGTGAAAAGCACTGGAGCATTGTCTGATACAGCACCAGAAGGTGAGAGGATGGTGCAAAAAAACCAGGCAGGGTTCTGCTCTGCTGTACATAGGGTCGCTAGGAGTTGGAACTGACTCGACAGCACTAACAAACTCAACAATGGGATTATAAGCGCACAGTCCAAACAAAGGAGGTAATTTCCAAAAACTATCCTTACAACTAGAATATTAACCATTATGGACATACTGACAAATACACATTGGTACTAGCCACCTGCTTTTCTGGCTTGATCTATCATTATATAACTGGATATTTATTTTCCAATGTAATATACCATAATAATTGTCTTTAAATTTCTCATCTATTGTAAGTATAAAAATGAATATTAATCTTAACATTTCCTTGCAATTTTTTTTCTCTGTAATTGTCTCTACAGATACCAAAGACACACAGAAGCCTTCTTTTGGGCTTATACGATACTATGAAAAGATATATAAAAGAATTACTTTCTTTATAAGCTATTTTAAACTATTCTCAACACATATTAAAGCATTAAGACTCTCATGGTATGTAGAGGCAGAAAAAAAAGATGTATACAAACATTCTATAATGAATAAAATGCTATCAAAGGCAAGGAATGTTTTGTTAATTTTCAACATATTCAAGTTTTAGCCTCAGTTCTATCAGAGATTTTCTGTATCACCCCAGGGGATTTAACTCACTGAGCTTGAAGAAAACTATTGACCACACTTCTTTAAGAATCATTTTAAAGATGTGAACAAGACTATGGGTTCCTTTAGTACAGGAACTATATCTTACTCATCTTTATACATCACACACAGTTTCTTACAGAGTTCCTTGTACATACATAGTAGACACATGCAATAACTATTTGGTGAGAGATGATCCTTGCATTAAGATTAATATTTTTAAAAATCATAGTGTGAACAGCACCAATATTCCCTGGAAAGTTCACTCTGCTTCAAACTATAACTACCAAGTTCAGTTAGCAAATCTGTTGCTGAGTATATTTAATCCCTACCAGAGATCTCAATTTTTAAAGTTATTATTTTAGACTAGAAATGTCCATTCTTTCTACTCCACAGGATAAATTTTGAGTAAATAAAACAGTGTGTGTGAAGGACTACAAACTCCTCAGAAGAGAAAGTATATTATAAATTCTACAATTATTAAACTCACAGAAAACAAAGATATTAAGTCAAAAACCACCCCACCCCAACCAACACCCCTTAAGCAGTAGATACCTATTTTTAATGGAACTGAATATATGCTGGAATTTAAATGAGTAGAGAAGTACAGTCAAAGTGTACTACTGCAACCCAAACTATAGCCCATTGTCCCAACAAATCCACAGAGTTTTTCTTCTCCCTTGAAATAGTCCAGTTCTTACCGATCTGATTCTACCCTCATTAATTTAAATGATTTCTCCAGATTTGCAGAGCAGATGTGCCTGAAGAACCAGATGGTCTCCGAAACATTAATATCATGTTGGTATCTAGTAGTCAACCTTAAAAGAACACTTCACAGCTAATTTTAGGCAACAGTAATTATTTTAAAACTCATAAAACATTCATCAGTCCTCTAAGTCAAACTTTACAAATGAAAAGTATAAAGCTTGAGAAAAGTATAAAGAGAAAGGTATAAAGTATATGAGAAAAGTATAAAGGTATGGAGCAAGCCAGAGGCAAAAAGTATAATAGCCCCACTAAAATTTAAGCCCTAGGAGAATAGAAATCTTTGCTTAATCCACTGATGTATCCAATGTACCTACAACAGTACCTAACACAAGAAGACATTCAACAGGTATGTGTTGAATGAACCGAAGAAACGAATCACAATTTTGGCATGTCCAAGCCTGATTATTTGTATATTCATAGAGATACTATTAATACTTTGAAGTTAATTATATTCTTAGTTTAGCTTTTTGACTATAGTAGTACAGGCAAATTAATTATTGTAAAGGGTCATTTGAAATCAAGCACAATTTCATCTTTCTTGGAGAAGTATCGCAGTTTGCTTTTCAAAAATCTATTTCAGATCTTTCCCAATTTTTAACTAAAAATAAAATAAGCAAAACCAAAAGGCATCTGCAAAATGGGTAAGTTAAAACTCTGAAGGGATATTTTTACGTTTTTTCTGGTGTAAGTGCTCTTTTTCAGCATAATATTACTCTGAATTCAGCAAAGCTATTACACTGTTTAGCACGTCTAATAATATTCCCTCAAAATTTCAAACATACCACAAGCAAGTTTGATATTCAAAAGGAGAGCCTACTTAACTGAGATACATTTGAAAAAATGCTGAATGTCAGTCATTTTACTGAATCATTCATCCATCTTTTCCATGAGCTCTACATGTCTGTTTTACAGATAAAGAAACTGACACTGAAGTGAAGAAATGTGCCCCAAATCACATGAAAAGACTCAGTGGAACAAAGAACTGGATTCAGATCCACCCACATGGTTCCCTGTTTGTCTTAGCTGTTCTATCCCAGTAAAACAGATTTCTCTTCATGAACTAAGCACTTATTCTATTCTTATCAGCCACTTAATTATTTGTCCATTCTTCATTTATTAAACTAATATTTACTGAATGCATACTTTATTCCAGGTACTGTTCTAAGCACTGGGGATACAGAATGAACAAAGCAGACATGAGCCTGACTCTCCTGAGCTTACATTATTGACGAGGGGATGGGAAGGGTGAAGAGGACAAGGAAGCTTGGAAGGCACACTATAAAGAAGCCATTTCTGAAGGCTATGAAGAAAATAAAAAGGGATAAAAATAAAAATAATAATTGAGGAGAAAATTTTCAGAGATGATAGTCAAGAAAGAGTTCTCTGGAGAAGTGCAAACAGAGTTGAGGTATCACAAGTGAAAAAGACTCAGCCATATATAAAGTCTGTGGGAAGAAGACTTCCATCAAAGGAAAAAGCGCAAAGTCCTAGGGTGGGAACAAGGCTGATGAGTTGAAGAACTAGAAAAAACGCCAGTGTAGATCATATGATCCAAGGAATCCACCAGACACTGCAGCTACACCAGACTTCTTTTCATCCTTAAAAGGGTCAAACTTCTTGTGGAGCCCTATGGTTACCAGAGGGGAAGGGGAAGGGGGATGAAAGTAGTAAAAGGGCACATATGTACGGTGACGGATGGTAATTAGTCTTTCGGTGGTGAACGTGATGTAGTCTACACAGAAACTGAAATATAATGACACACACATGAAACTTATATAATGTTATAAACCAATGTTACCACAATTTTAAAAAGTGAATCAGAGATCAGAAAAGTAGAGGACCAGAATCATGTAGAACCATGGAAAGGCATTTTAATTCTATTCTAACTGCAATAAGAAACCCCTAAAGGCTTTAAACAAGAAAGTTTCTACAATCTGATATATTTTTAATACCTTCAAACAGTGTTGCAAAGTACCAAAAGCACTCAAATGCTATCAAAACTTTCTCCATCAATGGACAGCTTGTGAGAATAAAAATATGTAGGACCGGGGCCAGCCTAGTGGCGTAGTGGTTAAATTCGTGTGCTCTGCTTTGGTGGCCCAGGGTTTGCAAGTTGGATCCTGGGCACAGACCTATGCACCACTTATCAAGCCATGCTGTGGCAGGCGTCCCACATGTAAAGTAGAGGAAGATGGGCACAGATGCTAGCCCAGGGTCAATCTTCCTCAGCAAATAAAAGAGGATTGGCAAAAGATGTTAGCTCAGGGCTAATCTTCCTCACCAAAAAAAGAAGAAAAAAATATGTAGCACTTATTTTTGTGGGCTACACATATCCAAGTAAATTAAAAACTTATAATTAATGCTCCAGGCAAGAACATTTTTTTATTTAGTAGAATTAAGAGTAATGCAATTATTCTCTCTGGTAATGAAAGAGTTAATCCTAATAAGAGCTAGCTAAGTGTTTTTCATGTTCTCACATACAAGTGCCATAGATATACTACAAGTATATCTGGCAAGTAATACATACTTGAATGTCATCTGGACCCTTTGTCGATTAGCATGCAGTTCTTCAATACTTACATTCTCCATTTTATCACAAATAGACTGGCAACAAAGACTATGAAAATGAACACATAGTGTCCAAATGATGGCAGGTGACTAGCTAGGGCTCTGAATGCTGATATTGGTTACCAACTTGTCTTAATGTTGACTCTTGACTAACCAAAGATATCTTTTGCCAATTTTGGTGTCTAAAACATCAATCTACAGCTTTGTTGGTTTGTAGTTCTGGAGGACAAACTGATAGTTTGATATATCATATATTACACAAACATACAAACTGATATATCATACATATATATGTTATTTTTTTTTAAAAACCACTGATCAGTGAGTAATCCAATTAAGGTACAGATGTGGCTGTGTTAGAAGAGAAACATTAGGTTATCTCTGAAAACAATATTTAGACATTTAAAAAAATTTTGTTGGGATACAAAAAGAAACAATGTGATTTAAACCTATCAATGAGAGGTGATTTAAAAGTACAATGTAAAAAGGACTAGGGAGTATAATTTTCTAGAAGAAAGATTTTGATCTGGCTTTTGTTTACTCGAAGGCTTTCATTTACTCTTAAGGCTTTTGTTTACTCAAAATTGGCTCCAAATTCAAGTTTAGGTTCATGGTCTCCTGCTACCCAAACTGGCAGAACTTAAGCAACACTCAGACCCTGAAGTTCAACCCTTGGGGAGAATAAAGGTGCACATTTCTCAAGAGTAAACTCCAGATGTCTGAGGAGTGATAGATTTGGTCATATTTCTTTTTAGAAAGTAGGACAGAAGCTATTACCTAAAATTATGGAAAAAATGGATTAAAAAACAAAAGATTTCTCCCTTCCTTTTTCCTTAATTTAAAAAATGAGAAGTAATGAGACCATGAAATTACTACTTTTCAGAAGCAGCGAGGCTGCTGAAAATTTACCATTGCAGATCTCAAGCATTTGAAACTGCAGTGATCCTCAGGTTTTCCTTATGTATTTGAATTACAGTGCGATAGTATATACAATTCAAAAAGAAAAATGTTAAATTATGGGTGTAGGTCTAAACATGGCAATTCAATATAGTCTAGCCATGCTATAATGTGCTTTGGAGGCTGTGAAAGCCAAAGAAAATCTTCAGGACAGAGGAAATCATTCCTGTTGGCCTTGTTGTTAAGGGATTCTAGTAACATAAGAGTTGTTACCTCAAACACCACAAAAGTCTCCCAGTGAAAATTTCTTTTGTGCCATGGACAACACATTAAAATTAAGAAGTTTCTAAAATTAAGTTCAGCACATAGACTCTGCATGTCTGCCTTCCAGACACTTTAAACTTCTGAAAAGCTGCCATATGGATATGCCTCTCCCTCGGATGCCACAATATTCTTCCTTGTGACTTGGATAAGAGCTACAGTTTCAATTTAAAAAAAAAAAAAGGAAGGAAGGAAAAGAAACAAAGAATTCTGACTAAAAGAATCTCTTCAGAATCTTTCATAGGACTAAATGAAGCACCTGGTTATTAAAAACTAAAGACCTAAGTATCTCATTTTCTGAAATATTGAGATCATAGAAAGAAAGAAACCAATCTAGATGTCAGAAATATTTAGCTTAAATACACATGCATTAACGCTCCAAGGAGGCAGTATAATTTGTTGAAGACAGCCTTGCATCAAGCTTTGAGCGACCTGGCTTTTATTCAAAACTCCTCTTCTGCTTATGTGTGTTTGATCAAGGCATTGCGATTCCTTACCTAATAAACGGGGAGAATAATAGAGTTTCTTCTCTGCCAATGATGAAGGAATTCTGTGAAATTATGAATTAATTTAATTCTTTATATCAATGATATTTCAAAATATGATTGTTCTAACCATTTGCTGATTTTTGAGAACTAAATGCTTCACTTTTTCTTGATAAATGAAATTCATGCTACATGGATTCAAGTTAGAATCAACATTATTTTTTTAACTACTAGATTTAAGAACATTAAAGTGAAGAATTTTCCTCCAAATTAATTGAGATCCATTCATCAAACATATATCTCAAAGGTTAGAAGAGAACTTTTTTCACACTGAAAAGCCATCAACACTGACAGAAATGAGAGGTTTCATTTAAATCAATTTTATTAGAAGAAATATGACAAAGATTAAATTTTCCTTTATGTTTTCATTTTGATTATAAAGAGAATAACATTGTAAACTTAGATCACAATGTAAGATACTTCAACTGGGTTCTTTTCCAGTTAAGACTTAACAGTATATTACAGAAGTGATTATGTTAGGGGTAATACATAAAATATTTAAAATCCATTGGGTTGGGCACCAATCAGAAGTGCCATCCTGAGCACTAGACCAGGTGGCAGAGGACCCCTGCCGTGCCGAGCTCTAGCTTGATTGTGTGGGATCAGGGGGAAGCCCCATGGGAAGGGACAAAGTCATCCAAGTGGCTCAGAGAAATTTTTAATATACTAACTGGTATGGAAGAATTTCATTATTATAAGATGGCACAAAGTAGTGCTTGCTGGCTGAACACTAGCCCAGATTACGTTGTTAGAATGGATTAACTACCAAAAATTTTAATAGCTTACATGAATATCCTGCTAAAACATCAAAATAGGATAAACTTTGAACTTGGTGCTTTTGATTACATGGACTAAATCAGACTGTATATGCATTATTCCTCAAATGGTTCCTTTCTTACTGCTATAAAGCAATTTGACAATCAATTCACTGTAAATCAGAGACATGATAATTTTAAGTAAATTATCCCACCTCTGGAAAAGATAAAGCCTGAGGAATGGAAGGGGACTGATACCCAAACAGCAATGGGAGCAAAATTTAATTTTTACTATGCATATTTCAATATCTTTTGAATTTTGTATTGCATGCTTATATTACCTTTTCAAAAAATATTTTGAAAATAATAAGGCAAATCATTATATTCCCTAATAATTTATCCTTGGTCTAAAATCTGTATTCTATCAAGTATACCCAAAACTGATTAACTAGAACTTAAAGATAAAAATCAAAGGAGCCTTCTATTTTGATACTGTGTGGCACACTAATTAGAAATATGACAGACATCTTAAAATGCTATTTTCCCAAATGTCACTGGTTCTTACATCTCTGCATTCCTTCCTCAGAGTCTGAGTTTTATAGTTCAGAGAAAAGAATAAAGTTAGCCATTCCTCTCTTCTGTCCTTTCAAACAGGCAAGAAATTTAGGAACTTAAAGATAGTTTTTTGCATATATATCCTCATTTTGACTTAGAAAATTAAATGAGTATAATAATAACTTTCATCAGTTTATCTTTTCTGCCCCTAAGAACTATAGTATGCAGCCTTTCACTAACTAGAATATTGGTGGCCAATAAAAAATAAATCTGTAACACATACATCAATTATTCTTTTTTCTAAAACCTAATAACATCACACTTTTCAGGCACTATCAAAAACTGAAAATGCCTGAATCCAGATAGACCTTGCTGACAATTCAGTTCATTAGAATAATGAAAGATTAAAAACCACATAATTTGTATATTACATTGACTGGGAAGAGTTACAGAAATGATATTCTTTACAGATACTATTGTATAATCATTCTTCTAGCATTATTACTAGTGTAGAAACTTGTTGAATAAGCTTAGATAAAAGGAAGATTTGAAAAATCTTTCAACCTCATCAGAACAGGTCAAGCCTCATTCAGGTCAATACAGAGAGAAAAAATTATTATGGAGAGAAGATACTTATGATAGAGGAGCCTGAATTTTTACAATAATAAGCAGAAATCTGTAATCACTCACAGTATCTGGGTGGAATGGGACTGATATTGATAAAATGTTCAAGTCTGATCAACATTAGTCACAAATATTAACATGATGTGATATAAAAAGGAACTCATAACATTTAAAGTGCATTTTAGAAGGTAAGCCAAAATAACCACTGGGGGAAAGGCAGGGCTTAAGAACAACTAACTAAAGAAACCCTATTCATTTAAAATTTTTTTTTTTATCTTTGGAGGGATTTTTCAAGGTCTGCTCTGCAGCAGAAATCTAAAATTTATATTCTCAGTACAGAATGAAGTCTTTTCCTTCAGTCCTTTGACTATCAGGCTAATGATCCAGTCACAATATAAAGGCAAGCCTTAAATCTATATTAAAACAAGGTTTCTAACAAGCTTCCAGTGCCTTTTGGTTTTGGCCCAGCTAGAAAAACCACAAGAATAGCCTTGCATGCAAAATTCTGGCTTAGCCCAAGAAACTCAGAGGCACAGAAGAACTATTCTCAACTACCAAACCTTTCTCAGTCCTCTGCTGAGGTTAAGATTGGTGGGAGGGATAAGAATGGACAAGCCAAGTCGTTAGTTCCAAACCAATCACTAGTATCTAGCACGCTGTTAGGCCAAACTCTACTGGCAACTGCAAACATCTTTATTTGTCCAGGAAAAATCTGATCATACGATAAAAGCTGGAATTTATGAGAATCCTTGTTCAATCAAATAACTGAAACTATAAACTTATTCCATATCTTTGGGTTAACAAAATGGTGAAATTAAAAAAAAAAGATACACGACAGGTCTCATATATCTTAATTTTTACTTCTTCCCTCTTTGCACAAAAAGTTTAGCAATCTAATCAAGGGAAAAGCTCAAAAGAAGAGAAAACAAAGTTGTTTCCCCCTTGTTGGAGCAGAATTTTATACAATACAAGTAATTCTACACCCTGGGAAAAACTGGTCTCCTAAATGTAATATGTTCTCCCTTATAAAATAGTACAAAACAACTCAAGAGTTCAAATAAAATACTAGCAAGTGGATGTTTTTGAAAATGGGAATACAGCAGGCATGTGATACTCCAAGCTGGCATTTAACATATGGTACACTGCTAAAATTCAAAGCAATCTTACCAAAACGTATTGAAAGCATACTTAACCTTTACAGAAAATGCACAGAGGACCAACACTCTCAATGAAACCAAGGTTGGTTAACATGGGAAATGAATACATCAAGAATTTTAATCAAGATAATTTCAGAATAACTTAAGTTTATGTAGTAATTTTGCATCATTTTTCACTATGAGCAGCAGAAAATTCATGTGCCTAGTAAGTTAAAACTCTGGTGTATCCGATGCAGTACTCTGACACTTCAACATAACAAGAAGAGAAAAAATTATATCAGAAAATTCTCATCATAAAATGTTCTAAGACTTTAGAAGAGAATCTGCCCATTCTCTGCTTTCTCATTAAAATAGTCAAGTATTTATAAACACTATTTATGTGTCTAGCACCTATTGGCTTTTGGCATCTGGGATGTAATACACAGAATTAAATATCATCAATTCAGTCAAGCTTCAGAAACAAAGACTGTAAAAGAAAAATGGATGTGTGCGTCTATATGCCTAATTTAGTGGCGATATCTCGAGATGTGTAGATATCTATGAGGATGAGTTTTGTAAATGTACTCCATTTGGCAAAAGCATGCACACAATATACCACAATGAGAAAAGAAGGCTCTAGAGTTTGAGAAGAGGATCCACAAAACCCTTCTAGCTTCAAGATGACTGTGATGACCAGGAATCAATTTTCATATCATCAAAAAACTGATGCAGAAAATGTTTAGGTTAGGCACCCACAAGAAAGCCAAGAAACAAAATACACCTTAAATTATTATAGTTATAATTTATTTGGTGTTTGTATATAAATATCAAACCAAACTCCATTTTCGTTTTTGCATGTTTCAGGCTATTTTTCTAACTATCATTTTTGCTAATCTGTCTACTATGTCAAAATTCAATGTTTCAAGACTTAGCCTATATGCTATGATTTGAAAAATAACTAAATCCCTTAAGTTTAAACAACAGAGTATAATTTAATTTGAAACATAAACAAGTTGAGCCAGAACCAAGAAATTAACTTGTAAATGTAAGTTCAGGACGAAATGAAAAAATTTGTACAGAAGGGTTTCAACAGGGAAAGCTCTTTTTCTAACTGATCTATTTTAAAGCAAACACCAGGATTAAAGGGAAAAAAACGAAGGGGAGGAGTCTACTACCATTGTCTTGAAAAAGAAGATTCTGTATACAGCAGCAAAACAAAAATGTTAACCAAAAAATATGTCCATATCTTATTTGTGTGAAATTGGAATTTTTAAATGAACTGGGCTCAAAGTAAGATAAAACAAAAACAACATGTTGAACGTAATTTCTTGAGCACTTTCCACTCACTGTTACAGCATGTTAGCAAAAGTTCCAGCTTTGAACTTTAACACACTGAGTCAACTAGTACTTCCTTTGGAAAAGTCTTCCCAAAAGTTACTTAGGATAAAAAGAAAAGTCATTTTAAGAATGTGTCAGCATCTAAAATGGCCTTACCTCAAGTGCTTATATACAGTATATTAATTGTATAGATGTATACAGTGACACTTCTAAAAAGAAAAACAAGAAGCAAAAACACCTGTACAAAAGGTGGAGATAGTGGGATACTTTTTCCTTGAATGTCAGGCACCTTATTCTTCAAGTTATAGAATTCTGTCTATTTTAGCAATTTGCCTGTATTTTTTCCATGCATGACTTTCTTTGATAGTCCCTCTGCACTATTATACCAACTCTCCACTATAGAGAAATTTTTTCTTACTGTGATCACTTATCCCACATCAAGGAAAACAAGACATAAATTAAAATTTAAAAATCTTAATGTAGAATAAATTCTAGTTTCTTGGTTACAACTAAAACTTTTGCTTCTTTTTTTAGCTTTCAAAAACAGAGAGGAGTCCATCCCACAGTCATTTAGATTCTGTTAGAGTATCTCTCATCTTTTTTGTAGGGAAAAATTTCCCCATGATGTCAATGAGAAAAACACACACACACACACACACACACACACACACACGTGTATGCATGGACCCACATGCACACACACACACAACCTTGACAGGTTCAATATTAGATGATAAAAATGAAAAAATATGGCAACAGGCTGAAATAGAATATACTGACAGACAAATAAATATGGTAGGATAAGACAACGATTAACAATTCCCTTGGGGTAGAAGAACAACTTCTAGAATAAAGAAAATACAGATACCTAGATCCTACCTACATCAACTGATTTAGAATTTCCAGAGAAGAAACCTGTCTTGGCATATGCATTTTTAAAAAGCAATCCAAGTAATTTACTATGTACTGCAAAAGGTCAGAACCAAGGGGTTAAGATATCTTGATCAATGACAACTGCTGAGGGCATCTTAAACAAAAAAGCATCCCACTAAATCAACTACTCATTACCTCAAAAAAAAAACTAAGATACTCTACATCCTGGATAGTAATCTTTGATAGAGAAAACTACAGACATAAAGAACTGTGGAGTCACGGGGCCAGTCCGGTAGCCTAGTGGTTAAGTTCACATGCTCTGCTTTGACAGTTCAGGGTTCACAGGTTCGGACCCTGGGCACAGACCTATACACCGCTCATCAAGCCATGCTGTGGTGGCATCCCATATACAAAATAGAGGAAGATGGGCACAGATGTAAGCTCAGGGCTAATCTTTAGAAAAATGAGGAAGATTGGCAGCGGATGTTAGCTCAGGGCTGATTTTCCTCATAAAAACAAAACAAAACAAAAGAACTGTGAAGCCTGAGCCAGTGTATATACTGGAGCATAACAATTCCAAGACAAAAAACCAACTAAACAAGTAAAGGAAAATTCTTATGTTGCTTGTAAACATTCTTAGATGTGGCATACTCCTATGGAAAGCCTTCCAAGATCTACATTTACTTTACTGTTGTTAATTATCAGGATAAAAGATTTTAAAAATCATAACATGAAAGAAAGAAAACAAAAATAAGTAAACAATATGGGAAAAGTTGGCATATGTAGCACATTAGGTTAGTTTTAGCTTTGTTTTCTTCTGTACTTTAACAGAATTTCACATGTCCTTTTCATCAATCTGGAACAAGATATTTATTTTCTAAGTGAACAAAAAAATGCTGCTTTTTTTCACAGGAGCCCAGGAATATGAATGGCTGGGCCACCATCTCTTTCCCTTAAGTAGATATTTCTAAAAAGACAAATAAGAATCCACACTGTATTATTTTGAGAAGTAAACATTAATAATCAGCTGTAAAATAATGACAAGGCATTGAAATTGCTGTTAGAAAATCAATGTTAAGCATAGTAATGACAATTCTAATAGCTAATATTTATTAACAGCATTATTATTAACCATACAATATTCATTATCTCACTGGGTCCTCACCACACTCCTATGAATAGGTTCTATGGTTTATTCCCTCATTTACTTATGAGAAAACTAAAATTCATATATAAGAAACTGCCCAAGGTCACACTGTTAGTAAGTACCAGAGCTGGGGCTTTGATCCAGGTGTCTGACTTCAAAATAACCAATCAGCTCTACTAATAGAAGTACTTAGCAGTCTTAAGGTAGAAATTTTTGCAGAGATGTTACACTCCTTCGGAAATCCACAGAATAAAGATATAAAAATTATTGTATATCATTATAAATTAATATGTGAAGCCATGGTAATTTGCTGAAACAAAATCCCAAAATCTATTCTAAAATTCCTAAGAAGTACAATATCAGAATTTACTCATGCAAAAGAACAGTACTGCATTTTAGGAAAGCATTAGAAAAAGAAATCAGCAATGATCCAAGGGTGGAGGTACACTTATATGGCAAGATGATGTAAACAAATCTTGAACTCATCAATATAGTGAGAAGAAAGAGAACGTCATGACTCCTGGATATTCACGGATTCCAGGATAATCATTTTTTAAATGAAAAACATACATAATGGAGTAACCACTATTTTAATATGGATTAAAAGAAATAAGAGAAGAGGTAGGACCTCTGGAATGGTGATGTGAGAAGCTCAGAGAAATTTCTACCCCAGAGAAATATCTTTTAAGCAGAACAGATTAGCAAAAACAATCATTCAAAGTCTCTAGAGATTGATCAAAGGGCTTACAACAAATTGAGCAGCATTTATTCAACAAAACTTATTGGAACTTGGTAAGAACAGTGGGAGGCTGTGATACTCAATCTAGGTACTTCACCCACCCACCCACAGCTCAGCCTTGCAGAATAACTTTCTCAGTGGGCTCAGTACCCCACACTGAGTGACAGCTCCCATCTCCCCCAACCTATTAGTGTAAAAGACCATTGTTGGTGGTTTTGGCATCTGGTGAACATTAGAAGATCCTATTTTCCACAGCTCCATGCTGCAGAAGGCTTATCTCATGTGGATAGGGCCACTGATAAAAAAAATCTTCCCGTGTTCCAAAGCTCTGTACTGCAGGAGAGCTGCACAGTTGGGCTCAGAAGTCAAGTGCCAGTTCTGTTCCCATCTCTCCTGGATTCCTGAAGCAGAACTATTCCAGAGATATTAAACAGCTGTAAACAATGGATGATCCCATCCTTGTGAACTCTGTATTGTAGAAGATTTGTACTGAGCAATGCTGGCAGTCATGTGGCAGATTAGTACCTACCCTCCTTCCTCTCACACACAGCTGCATCTCCAAAAGGAAGATCTGAGTGAGGAAGCCAATGAGGAGTAAATTAATCCTTCTACTCTTCCAGTGCCTATGCACAGTGCAGAGGTTTTATGATCGGGAAGGGTTACAGCAAGCCTCAAAGACTGGCACAGAAACTGCCCCTGCCAAGAAAGATGACTACAATTTAAACAGAATATGGATCACTAGATATCCTAGGGCACTGTCAAAAACAACAGAGCAATCAGCTAGAAATTAATGGAAACTAATAGCTAGATATGATAAAGTATAGACAAGTCAGAATCACAAAAGGAAGATCATGGAAAGTGACAGTCAAAGAAAGCATGGCTTTAAATAGTTATTTTTGGTAGTCAGAAAGAGTATGTGCAGAGGCTGCACATTGGAGAGAAACAGACTACACTAAACGATCAACAAACAAAATAACAAGTCCCCTGAGGACTGGGGACACAGTATTGCTACATTACCTACAATGTCTAGTTTTCAACAAAAAATTATGAGACATGCAAAGAAGTAGAAAATTGTGTCCCACACACAGGGAAAACAAAAGTCAATGGAAACTGCCTTTGACAGGGCTCAGATAACAGACATAGCAGAAAAAGACTCCAAAGTACCAATGATAAAAATGTTGAAAGAACTAAAGAAAACCATACTTAAACAATTAAATGAAAGTATGATAATAACATCTCATAAATACACAATATCAGTAAAGAGATAGGAACTATACAAAAGAAACAAAGGGAAATTCTGGAGTGGAAAAGTAAAATAACAAAAATGAAAAATCCCATAGAGGTTCTAAACAGTGTATTTGAGATGGGAGAAGAAAGAATCAGCAAATTTGAAGAAATATCAAGGAAGACTGCAAAATCTGAAGAGCAGAGTTTAAATAATGAAAAAAAAATGAATAGAGTCTCAGAAAAATGTGATACACTGTAACACCAACACATACATAATGGAAGTAACACAAAGAAAGAAGAGAAAGAAAGGAAAAGAAAAAATATTTCAAGAAATAATGGCTGAAAACTTTGCCAAAGTGACGAAAAACAATCTACACATGTAAGAAGTTGAACGATTCCATTTAGAGCAAACTAAAAGACATACACACCCCAACATATCATAGTCAAAATGCTGGAAGCGAAAAATGAAGACAATTTTGAAAACAGTAGAAAAATGACATCACTTACAAGATAACCTCAAAAAGATTAACAGCTTACTTCTCATCAGAAACAATGAAAGACAGAAGGCAATGAGATGACATTTTCAAAGTGCTAAAATTGAACAACAGAAAAATCTTATCTACCAAAGTCTTATATCCAACAAAAGAAAAAAGAACTTTTAAAGATAAAAAACTATTCTTACAGAATGAAAACAAACTAAAGATACTTCTAGATAAATAAATTAACTATTAGCAGGAACAATTTATAATAAATACCAAATGAAGTTCTTCAGGCTAAAGCAAGTGAAATCAGAAAATAGTTTGATCTACATGAAGAAAAAAACACTAGTAAAATAATTATGTAGGTAACTTTAAAAGATGATATAATTGGATATTTCTTCTCCTTTCTTCTCTTAATTGATTTTAAAAGCAATTAAATTATGAAAATGTATATAATTATATTTGTACAAAAGACAAGGTTTAGATTCAAAGACACAAATGAGTTCAAAGTATAAGGATGGGAAAAGATATACCATGCAAAGAGAAACCATAAGAGAGCTGGGGTGGCTATACAATATCAGAAAAAAATAGACTTCAAAACAAAAAAATCTTACTTGAGATAAAAACAAACATGTTATAATACTAAGAGGGTCAATACATTAGGAAGATATAATGATTAACAACATATATGTACCTAACAAAATATCCCAAAAATACATGAAACAAAAACTGATAGAACAAATAATTCAACAATCATCCTGGATACCTCAATACTCCCACTTTCAATAAAGGATAGAAAAATTAGGCAGATTGTCAACAACACACAGAAGACTTAACACTATATACCAACTTCACCTATAAGCATCTATAGAACACTCCACCCCCATCAAAACAACCAAAAACAAGTTCTCTGACCACAGTGGAATTAGAAATTAACAACAGTCAGAAATTTGGGAAATTCACACACATAGAGAAATTAAACAACACACTTCTAAAGAACCAATTGGTCAAAGAAATTACAATGAATATTATAAAATACTTCTACATGCATGAAAATAAAGCTACAACATAACAAAACTTATGAGATGAAATAAACTAGGATTCAGAGGGAAATTTGTAAGTGTAAATGCCTATAGTAAAAAAGAAAAAAGATATCAAATCAATAACCTAATTATCCATCTTAACAAACTAGAAAAATAACCAACTAAGGACAAAGTAAGCAGAAGCCCAGGCAAAATAAAGGTTTGAGTGGAAATTAATGAATTAGAGAATAGTAAAACAAGAGCGAAAATAAACAAAACCAACAGTTAATTTTTTGAAAACACCCACAAAATGAACAAACCTTTAGAAAGATTGACCAATTAAAAAACAGAGGAGATTCAAATTATAAAATCAAGAATGAAAAGGAGACATCACTACTCACCTTACAGAAATAAAAAGGATTAAAAGGGAATACTATAGAGAACTGTATATAAAATAAGAAAATAGATCACTCAGATAGAAGAGACAAATTCCTAGGAAGATAAAATTACCAAACTCACTCAGGAAGAAAACAGAACATCTGAAAAGAGCAATAACAAAAGATTGAATTAATTTTTTAAAACTCCCACAAAGAAAAGTCCAGTACCACATGGTTTCATTGAATTTGTGAATTCTACAAAATTCTTAAAGAATTAATAAAAATCCTTCAAAACTCTCCCAAAAAAGAAAAGAGAAAGGAACACATCCTAACTCATTCTATGAGGTAAGTATTATACTGATAAAAAAGTCAGATAAAGACAGCAAAGAAAACTACAGACCTTTATGAAAACAGATGCAAAAATAATCAACAAATTATTAGCAAACTGATTCATGCAACACATAAAAAATGATTACACACCATGACCAAGTGAGATCATCCGAAGAATGCAAAATTGATTTAACACCCAAAAATCAAATGAAACACACCATATTTGTAAAGGAAAAAAAAAATCATCATTTCAACAGACACAGAAATAGCATTTGACTACAGCAAAATCCTGCAATCCCTCAGGACAAAAAAAAAAAAAAAAAAAAAATTCAACAAACTAGAAATAAAAGCAACTTCCTAAACTTAATAAAGGCCATCTATAAAAAACTCATTGATAACATCATACTTAATAGTTAATCACTGAATGTTATCCCCCTAAGATAAGGCAAATGACAAGGGTGTATGCTCTTGCAGGTCTAATTCAAATTTTACTGGAGGTCTAGCTAGGACAATTAGGTAAGAAAAATAAATAAAAGGCATCCAGATTGGAAAACAAGAAGTAAAATTATCTCTACTTGCAGATGGCATAATCTTGCATTCAGAAAATCCTAAGAAATCTTCTAAAAAACTGTTAGAACCAATGAACATGTATATAGGAACAATACACAAAAATCAATCCTATTATCATATGCTAGCAATGAGCAATCTGAACACGAAATTAAGAAAAACAATTCAATTTATGTTACCATCAAAAAGAATAAAATGCATAGTGAAAATTATAAAACATACTGAAAGAAATCAAAAAACATAAAAAACATTTCATGGTTATGGATCAGAAAACTTAATACTGTTAAATGACAATACTCCCTAAATTGATCAACATATTCAATGCAAATACAATCAAATTCCTACTTGCATTTTTAAAACAATTCACATGCTGATCCTAAAATTCATAAGAAAATGCAAATGATGAAAATAATTTTGAAAAAGAACAAAGTTGAACTACGCATACTTGCTGATGTCAAAAACTTACTATAAAGCTACAGTAATCAAAACTATGGTACTGGCATGAGGATAAACATACAGTTCAACAGAAAGAAACTGAGTCAAGAAATAAACCCTCACCTATATGGTTAACTGATTTTTTGACAAGGGTCCAAGCACAGTTCAATGAAGAAAAATCTTTTCAACAAATGATGCTAGGAACAACCGGATATGCACATTAAAAAAAAAAAAAAGTAAAGTTGCATCCCTTCCTCACACCATATACAATAATTAACTCAAAATGGATCAAAGACCTAAATGCCAGTTCAATCCACTAGGATGGCTAAATTTTTTTTTTAATAGAAAATAATAGGTGTTGGTGCAGATGGAGAGAAACTAAAACCCTCAATCACTGCTGGTTGGAATGTAAGATGGTGCAGCTAGAAACATTCTGGCAGTTCCTCAAAACATAAAATATAGGGTAACCATATGACCCAGTCATTTCAATCCCAGGAGAAATGAAAACATACATCCACATAGCATTATTCATAAAAGCAAAAAAGTGAAAACAATCTAAATGCCCATCAACTGATGAAAGGACAAATAAAATGTAGTATATCCATACAATGGAATATTATTTGACAATAAAAAAGAAATGAATTATCTAAGACATGCAACAACATGGATGAACTTTGAAAATACTACATTAAGTGAAAGATGCCAGTCACAAACGACCACAAATTGTATGATTCTATTTATATAAAATGTCCAGAAGATACTAATTTAAAGTGACAGAACGTAGATTAGCGGTTATCAAGGGCTGGGAGGCAGGACAGTGGGAGGGGAGTAAAGAGTGCCTACTAATAGGTATAAGGTTTCATGTAGAGGTGAGGAAAATGTTCTAAAATTAGATTGTGGTGATGGTTGTACAATTCTGTTAATATACTAAAAACTACTGAATTATAAACATTTTAAATAGGTGAATTTTACAGTATGTGAATTATACCTCAATAAAGCTGTTCAAAAATAAAGATTATAAAATACTGAAGTAAAATATCACTAACCTACTCTAAATCAAAATATATGATTAATAAACTTTCCTCTGTAATGATTATTATTGGATTACTACTACAGGTTCTTAGAAATCACAGAGACAAATGGAGATAAGTCTTCTCTATTACATTTTAAACTGATTACAATTTCTAAAATATATATGTACAAATGTAAATTAGCTCCAAATAGTTTTAATAGTTTTGAGTCCTGCAATCAAACTCTGTTTAATAAAGAAACCCCTAATCCTTTCTCATGGCATAGATTGTAGAAGAAGTAAATAAATTTGGAATACTCATAATAAAAAAATCACACCATTACCAGTGTTGGCATTTTATCAGTTCAGGTTAAGTGTAGAAATTTTACTTCTCTTTATGTCCTTTACTCTCCTTTGTTTACAATATAATTTTCCTTCACGTACATTGAGAACCACATCAATGTTAAAATTTTTGACTTAACAGTCAATTTAGGAAACTTAAAAAAAAAAATAAAGGCGATTGTATTTACCCATATTTTTGCTCTTCCCTTTGTTCTTTCCTAATGTTCCAAAATTCCTTTCTTTACCATTTCATTTTGTTTAGATATCTTCCTTAGCCATTCTTTTAGGGCAGGTTAGCTATGACAAATTTCCTTGGTTTTCTTTCATCTGAGAATATGCTGATTTCCTTCCTTCATTCTAGAAATATATTTTCACTGGAAATAGAAATCTGGGTTGACAGTTATTTTCTTTCAGCACTTGTTCCATTTCCTTCCAGCCTCCATGGTTTTGATGAAAAATCCAATGTCATTCTAATTGCTTTTCTCCTGTAGGTAAAACATCATCTTTCTCTGGCTGCTTTCAAGATTTTTTCTGTCTTTAGTTTTTAGAAGTTTGACTATGATATGTTTATTAGTCAGGGTTTCTAGAGAAATAGAACCAGTAGGATATATATATAGAGAGAGAGAGATGTATTTTAAGGAATTGGCTCACACAATTATGGAGGCTGGGAAACTCATTATCTGTAGGGTAGGCCAACAGACTGGAGACCCAAAGAAGAGCCAATGCTGTAGTTCAAGTCTAAAGGCTGTCTGCTTGCAGAATACCTTCTTGGTCAGGGGAGGTCTGTCTTTGTTCTATTAAGACCTTCTACTGATTAGATGAGGTCCACCTACATTATGGAGGGCAATCTACTTTACTCAAAGTCCACAGATTTAAACATCAATCTTATACAAACACACTCTCAGAAAAACATCCAGAATGATGTTTGACCAAATATCTGGGCACTGTGGCCCAGCCAAGTTGACACATAAAATTAAACATCATGATGGGTCTTAGAGTGGACCTTTATTTTTTGGTTTATCATGTTTAGAGTCTGCTCAGCTTCTTGAATATGCAGTTTTATTTCTTTTGCCAAATTTGGGAAATTTTCAGCCACTATACTTTGAATATTTTTTCAGCTCTACCCTCTTTCTCCTCTCTTTCTAGGACTCTGATGACATGAATTTCAGATCTTTTGCTACAATCTCACAGGTCCCTAAATCCCTGTTCATTTGTTTTCAGTCTATTTTCTCTCTATTGTTCAAAGTGGATGATTTCTATTGCTTTTTTTTCAATTTCACTGATTCTTTCCTCTGTTTCTCCATTATGCTATTGAGCCCATATACTGAGTTTTTTATTTAGATTATTGTATTTCTTAGTACTAAAATTTCCATTTGGTTCTTCTTTATATACTCTATTAACTTTGCTATGGCTTTGTTATTTCTTTGCTGAGATTTTCTTTTTTTTCTTTTGTTTCAAGCATATTCATAATTGCTTGTTAAGCATTTTTATGATGGATGCTTTAAAATCCTTGTCAGAGCATTCTAACATTGGCATTGGCTCAGTGCTGGCTTCTAATCATTTTCTTTCTTTACTCAAGATGAGATTTTCTTGATTCTTGGTATGGGTAGTGATTTTCAATTGAAATCTGGACATTTTAAATCTTGTTTAAGCAGACTTCCTCTGATATGACACTACTCCAGCAGGGAAAGGGAATGGCCAGGTACAGTAGAAGTTCAGGTTGCTGACTCATTCTCCACTGACACTCAGGGCAGGGGGAACAAAGATCTCCTCATTATTGCTGGACATGGTTGGGAGTTCAGCTTCCCACTAGGCCTTTACTGATATCACTCTGGCTGGGAGTAAGAATGCCACCTTATTGTTCCCCACATGGCCTCCACTGACGCTGCAGGGAGGTGACCTTATTACTACCGAGCAATAAGGAAAGTCCCGACTCTCTACTGAACATGCCTTGATGCTTTGCCAGCAGGCAAAGGGAAACGTGTCTCATCACCATCAGGGTGATGCAGAAGTCTAGGCTTCCCATACGGCCTTCCCTGACAGTCAGGGGAGAGAGGATTTACTGCTCAGTGGGACTACAAATCCTGATTCCCCAGTCAGCCTTGCCACCGCCCCAGTGGAGACGAGGAAGAGTACCTCATTATAGCCTGGTGAGGGTGGAATTCTAGGCTTCCTAACCAGTCTTTGTTGGCAGGGCCAACTTTGTTGGCCACAGTTTGTTCTATGGTGTTTGCTGGGAGTCGAATGGTTATTATCTAATTGTTCTGTCTTGCTAGGTGGAGGTTTTCCTGGTCTTTTGGGGAGAGAGAGCAAGCTTTTCTTGGGCTTTGTTGTCTGTGCCCATTTGGTATTTCTGGGTTGCTCACTTCTCCAGTAATAGTTTGGGGCAAATAAGGCAAAAAGAATAAGCAGAGAACTCAGCATCATGTAGTTACTTGGATCCCAAGGTCCTTGTTCAGTCTAACTTTCAACGTCTTATGTCTGTTTTATACAATATGTCCAGAGTTTCTTTAGCTGTACTTAGGAAGACTAGGGGGAAAAATGTCCACTTCATATTTCTGTAAGCAGAGGTTAATGCAAAAATAACGCATCTTCTTGCCCATTATTTTTTAGCTTTTTGTCATTTTTATTTTACTTTATTTGGTATTTTTCACTATCTTTTCTCATAAAATCTTTTTTCAAGCTCCTCAACAATGTCTCAATTCAACTTGGAGGGGAAAATAATGATTGATCACATCTAGTCCAGGATAACCAGAAGAATGTAAGATCCCTAGAAGCCAAGAATGGCGGTAGGAAGGTGGCAGATTTCTCTAGTCCAGCTGCATATTAAGTAAATAACCTGCACAGGTAGGAGAGGTAAAGGTGAAGCCCTGAACACCGAAGCATCAAGGAAAGCTATGGTTTTAGGTTCCTTACTTCCTGTATATGGTATGTCCACATGCACGGGTGTGTAGGTGTGGAATATATATTCCATTGGACCAAGGATTTGGCTATTTTGTTCAGTGCTGTGTCTATGACAGTCACTGGCACAAAGAAGGAAGTCAATAATAGTTCTTGAATTAAGGAATGAGTAAATGCAAAGAGAATGTTCACACAACTTCTGTTATCAATAGTAATTAGAAGTTGTATTTTGGTTTGAGTTACCTAATGATTAATGAATCATCTATCAACATGTTCATATACTTTAACAAAATAAAGCTTTAAAAGATATTAAGGAAAAGTAAGTTACTGTCTAAAAAAAGAGATAATAATAAATAATAAAATAATTACCACATGAACTTCTCATGCTTGAATTTAGAATGGAAAAACATTGTTTCTTTTCTTGTTCCCTAATGGGACACAAATTATCAACACTTACATTATAAAGACATCTAACCTACCAAAAAAACATTGCCTATATTTCCTATTTGAAATTTTTTTTTTCAAATTATTATGAAGTTGATTCTCAGTATTTTTTAGAACACCTTGGTTGTAACATTTTACATGATAATTAACATATCAGATGTTATTCTTCTTCAGAGTACTGTAATATCATTGTGTAAAATGTGAAGGTCATCAATAAATCAACATGGAAAGCTATATGACATGTATTTATACCAAAGTTCCCTGCTATAAAAGAATTTATATAGTTTGTATATTAACTGATTATAATAGGACAAATTAAATATAACTTCATAGGCTAACTGATTCAATTCCTAATCCTTTTAAAGCAAATCATAGTAACTAATGCCTGAAACTTTTAAATCTTCTCTTTCTAAATGAGTGTAAAATACTGATATGAGATAAAGAAGAGGCAAATTGAGTAGTTCTCAACCAAGTTTCTTCAAAATAAATTTGCAAAATACATTTGCAAAGTTTTCACATATGCTTTTAACCTCATTAGTTGCCAGTGTTGAAATACACGATAAACACGATAAACATGTTTTCTGCGAAGGAAATATGTGGCACTAAAACCTAAAAAGGATTTAAAATAGCAAATACTGAGCTGTTTAGAAAAATATAAGCACACACACAATGTAAATAACTTCAAAACATTTAATTTAGAATTCATAAATAAAAATAAGTAAAATATAAATTCATCCAAGAATATACCACTAAATATGCCTGGAGAATTACGTAAATTCCAGTATTTTAATTCTTCCCATTCTCAGCCTTAGGGGAAAAAAGAAGATAGCTCAAAACAGATCCTATACTTTTCCCCAACTTAATAACTGTAAAGCTGGTTCATATTAATAGAACTAAAAATTCACAACATTGTAAAAAGAGCCAGTAATCACAGCTGTAAAAGCCCAGGTATTTTTAAATGACTTTCTCAACAATGGCACCGGTTTCTATATTGGGTGTGGTCACAAAAATGACCTTTCATGTCTCGAAACCTATCTACCAGACTATTTTAATTTCTTGGGTTTTAAAAAAAAGAATGTTTTTCACTTAAAATTAATTCTGGATCTACTTCTTTTTCTACTTTTATCCAAATGACTTGTTACAGGAAGCTTTCTGACATTAAATTACTACCTTACTAACATGACTTTAACTTCTATCGAGTCTAGGGATGAAGTTTAATCAATAATAAAAATTTCTATATTCCACACGTAATAGTAGGATTGTTTTTAACATTTAGTGTAATAATGAACAATTGAAAAGAAACTAAATGCCTATCTATACACGTACAGTTACACCAAGTATGATACACACACACACACACACACACAGTGGAATACTACAGAACAGTGACAAAAATAGAATATGTTTATATATACTGACATGAAAATATCTCCAACTCATATTGAGTAAATACAGAAAGAAACAACAGATTGAGTAGAGTAACATTTTTTTGTAAAATCAAATCAAAATTATATAGCATAATATGAGCATATATACACACACATGTAAAACATGGAGAAAAACCTCTAGAAGGACACACAAACTGCCTACAGTGGTTAACTCTGAGAATTGTTTGAATCTGATTTCAACAAGAATGTATTCCTTTATTACTTGTGCGAAAACAATGATCTAACATGAAATTTAGGGGGGAAAAGATTTTGTCATTAAACTCTCAATTTGCTTTAGATGATTAAGCTCATGCAGGCACAGAATCAAAAGAATAATACTGTGTATATCACTGATATTGACATTTACCATAATTTCTGTTATTACTTAAATGTACCGAAATCTATTTAAGAAAAGAAAAAAGGGATAACAATATTTTTCAGATTTATATCACGCCTTTTTTTTTCTATAAGAGGTGAAACCACAGTAAGACAAAAAAAGCTAATCTAGCAATTAATTCTATAGTATTTTGTTTCTGAACTTCTTCAGCTGTGAATCCTGTATTCACAAAGCCATGGTACTTCTATAACTTCTCAAATGCAGAGCAACATCTAACATTACCTTTGTAATCTACCAAG
This sequence comes from Tapirus indicus, assembly GCA_031878705.1. Taxonomy (NCBI): domain Eukaryota; kingdom Metazoa; phylum Chordata; class Mammalia; order Perissodactyla; family Tapiridae; genus Tapirus; species Tapirus indicus. The sequence continues at coordinate 122,258,580 of CM062918.1, read as the reverse complement.
TATGCTTTCAGTGAACACTGATTGGTCAACTGAAAAAAATTCTATACCAGAATAAGACAATACTATATTTCTATAATTTGTGTATGTTTGCATAGGCTGTGTGTAAATTTTTTACTAAAGTTTGCCAAAGTTTAAAAGAATTAAAAAAACAAGACTCTCAAACCTCTACCTTATATTCATCCACAATAATGCTGAGGGCTTCATGACCAGCTTTCCTCATGTCTTCCAATTCTTGTTTATGTTTTTCCTGAAAGAAAAATGAAACTAAACTATGATTTGTTCTTTTGCTTACAAAATAATAAAACCATTGACTTTTGCATCCATGAATAATTGAGTGGTTTGTGGCGCACCAATGCTGCAGCTGAAAACAAAAAGAAAAGCTAACAGAGGGCTGTGGCAATGAGAAATTCAAGGGAAATAATAACTCAGAAAGGAACACCTCACTGAGACATGATATAATACAAGACAATGGTGTTATCCCTTGGGGCATTTGGCAATTCTGGACCTGGATCAAGAGACAAGAGGCTCTTCGTTACTTCAATAAGCCTGAGTCTCTCTACTTTTTTTTTTTTTATTACTTCTTCAGTAATACATACGTACCAATAGTTTACTACATAACAAAGTTTGAGAACCACTGGATTAAAGTAATCAATCCCCCTTCTACCTTCCTAGGAAAGGACAGGATGAATTCTCTTTGGGGAATGTTAATATCCTACAGAGCCTTTCCAATTTTTTAGACACAATGTACATATAGCTTTCAATATAAAATTATAAGAGGTGATAACAGACAAGATGAAAGAAACGGAAAACAGAAAAGACAAAAGAAATAGACCCATAGGGGATTCAGATATTAGTTATCAAAGAGTTTAAAATATATATGATTAACATGTTCAAGAAAATAGAGAAGAAATGGTTTTTGAATGTTGAGAACCATTTGCAGTTTTTAAAATGGAAAATCAGTTAGCTGTATATAAATCCCAGATTCATATTTTCTTTCATTGAGTATCTTAATTATGTTACATTATTTTTTAGCATAAAATCTGTTTCTTGCAAGTCCAACATGGATCTAATTTTCTTTACCTTATATTTAGGTTGACTATATAATTTATCTTCCAAACTGGGTCACTTTTCAGAGTAAAAGGGGTTACTATTAATAATTACACTAGGATAATAGGCATAAATATGGACTGGGCAAAACCAAAAAGCAAAGTCATGGTATTTATAGATTTCTCAGACATTCTTTTGAATGTTACTTTCTTTAAAGTCACTAGAATATGTCTCATACTTGACTGTTTGGGGTTTATTTTCCCAGATACACATATGCACTTTCAAAATATAAGATCCTAGCCTTCTTTTATTTCCTGAAAGTTTGCTGAATTATATTTTACATATAGTTCTGTTTCATGTCTTTGGTTTTCTTCTTCAGGGACTCCATTTAAACACTTATTGGATCAGTTTTACCTGTTTTCTATAATTATTCTTTTCTCTCAAATCCTTTATTTATTTGATATTTTTCATTTTTCTTTTTCCTATCCTTTATTTTTCTTTCTTTCTATAGTATTACAATCATTCTTTTATTCTTTCAAGCTTAGTCCTCATTTTGGAAGTTTTTTTTTTTCTTTTATTTCTCATTCTTTTTTGTGTCTGTCAGTTATCTCTTCTTATTTAACTGTTGCCTTTTCTCATTTCTGAACTATTCTACTTCTGATTTATGCTATTCTTCAAATACTTCTAGCTTTATACACAGTGCCACCACAATCCTTTTCTCTTATCCATGTTCCAGTTTACTTTTAGGAAGAGTTTCCTGAATAAGGAATAAGTGAGCCTGAACAACTTTCCTAGCTTCACAATTCTAGGGCTCTCTCTTCTGTTGTTGTTATAAGGTAATAAAAAATTTTTTTTCAGGGTAGCCACTTCTCCAATAACTTTCTGATATCTGCTTTCTCCGAACCCCTCCTGCCCCTCTATCTGAACATTCTCCTTCCTTCAGTGTCTTGTACTACTCCCCACTATTTCCCTTCACCATACATCTCTGTACTTCAAGAAGGGTGCCTTCTGTGGTTATTTCCAAGAGAAATGAGGGCTCAGAGCACTCTGCCAGTTTCAGCTGTTGTCCTCAGATCTGTCTACCAAGTCCTCTACTCTGACTGGAAACTGTTCGTTTTGGGGCAGCAATGTCTGGGTCCCTAGGCTCTCTCAAGACCATCCTAAATCCTTATGTTTCCCTCTATTACTCCAGCACAGATGTGATAGACACACAAGTCTTGCTGCTGTCAATAGTTCAGCTCTACCAGCTAGTGCTCTAAAATTCATATGACCTGTCATCTATTATTTTTTTGTCGAAGATGGTATTCATCAATTTTTTTCTTTACCTATTTTAGTCTAATCTTGTAAGAAAATCTGAGAAGATCCAAAAACTATGCAGCTTCTGTTGCTGCCATCATCATGTCTAATCCACTACTTCCCTCTTGGAATATTTTCTTTACTTGGTTCACCTCTTATCTATTCCATCTCAATCCATTCTGTTGGCTCCTTCTCATTGCCCCAACTTTGAAATGTAGGAGTTTCCTGGCGATCAGACCTCTTCTTTAACTTGTTCAACCTCTAATTAATCTTAATTAATTCTATTACCTTAAATATGATCTACGTATAACTCCTTCATTTATATGTTCAACCCTCCCATGGCTGATCCCCAGATTTATATATCTAACTGCCTATGAAGGTCTTTACATGGTTATCTGCAAGGAATCTCAAAGTTAACATGTCCAATATCAAACTTTTGATATTCTTCTACCAAACTTCCAGTTGCTCAGACAAAAAAACTTGAAATCATTTTTAATTTCTCTCCTTTTTTCCCTCACAATCCACACGCAATATCTCAGAAAATACAACTGACTTGATCTTCATTTTTATTTCTTTAATAAACTCTTAAATGAACCAATATTTGTAAAACCGTTTACAAATATTGGTTCATTTATTTTACCTTTTTAAACCTGCTATCATCCCCATCTCATGATCCAGAATCTAAGCATTTGTCAACATCTCCACTGCTCCTTCTCTAGTCCACACCACCGTCATTTCTCAACAGGACTACTATAATAACATCCTTGCCTCTTTGAATCTATCCTTCCTCCAATACAGCAGCCAAAACAATCCTTTTAAAACTTTAGGGTGGTCATAAAGAATGTAAAATGTAATCTCTGATGGCAGGAATTGTTTGCTACTATATCTACAGCACCTCAAAGAGTACCAGGCACAGTGTGGGTGCTCAACAAATAACTTTTGAATAATGAAATATCACACAGCTGATCAAAATTCCCAAGTAGCTTCCATATTACTGCAAATAAACTCTATAATCCTTCCCATAGCCCAAAGCTATACCACTCTCTCCCTAAATCCCTCAACCTGTTGTCACTGGCTTTCCTCAAATCATTAAGCACATTCTTGCTCTAAGGCTACCGAACTTGTTATCTGCTATATTTGATATACTCTTCACCCCGGGTATTGCACACTCATTTCCTCTAGACTGCTCAAAAATCATCACACCAGAGAGGTGTTCTCTGACTCACTCTATATAAAATAGCACACACTCCTCATTGTCCACAATCATGCTTTACTTTTTATTCATAGCACCTATCAGTACTTATTGTTTTGGACTTATTGTTCATTGCCTGTCTCCCACTACTATATTGGGAAAGATAATGATGCTACTCACTAACACTATGGCACTTGGGAAGGTGAGGAAAAGACAGACACTGAAGAAATTTCAAAGTTTGACATTAACTTCAATTTGGAAAGGTGAAATTTTACTTGCCATTGAATATAAGTATCTCAAATGCTGCCTTGTATATAATGTCAGCTCAATAAGAACTGAATAAAGAAGAGACAGAATGGACAGGATTTGAAAGCCAAATATATTTGGCAAGTGAGAAAAGTGTTTCATTCTTTATCAGAGAGACAGAGTTATTTAATATCATAATAAGAATGTTAAAAATGTATTTCAAACCTGATCTTCAGAAAGGAGGCTACTTAATAGGTTCACTTACATGTTTGCTGAATGAATGAACAAGATTATGATCAATATTCTTTTTCTGATACAAGCTCAGCATATAAATTAACTAACATTTTGGGGCACATTTCTTTAGTTGTGAAATGAGTGAGTTGGATTAAATCATTTCTAAAATACCCTTCCAACTTTCTTAATACTTTCTATGATAAAGTATGCTAAAACTAGATCAATCAACCCCCCCTTTGCTTACTTCAAAGTTACTGATGGCAATCATACAACCACATCGTAGCACACCAGGCTGCCCAGTTACCAAAAGAAAAACACAGGAATAACCAAGTAGTCATACATGGCCTGAAATTTTATTTTAAGAATATAGAGCCAAAAATTTACAACCTATCTTCAAAGCAGTCAAAACCAGATTTGACCACAATGATAGCTTTCTTTCAAAATGTCAAACCCAAAACCATCACTAGAAAGGGAAGATTCAGGAAAATGCCCTCACCTTAAATAAAACTACAGACTTTTTAAACAAGAAGAGACTTTAAAGGTAAGCTATTCCAATGTATTCATTTTATAAATGAGGAAATTGAGGCCTAGAGAGGAGAAGAAGTTTGTTCAAGGTCACTGAGTTCAATAAGAGCAGGGCAAAGCCTGAATCAGATCTCCAGATATCTAACCCAATGTTTACTGAAAATTATCCTATCAAAGACATATTCGAGAATACTCCCAATTCCTCATCAACAGATTTGTTTTCTATATAAAACTCAATAATACATAGACTCACATGTGATAAGTCATGCCTTTTGATGAAAGTAAGACACAAATTGATCACTCTTGGTAAAACTTGAAATAGTCATTCATCAATTAATTACTGTCAATCAGAAATTTGAGTCTGACAAAAATGATGTAAAGTCAGGTGCTTTTCAAATGTTATCAGAAGGACATTCCAACCAATTCTCCACTACCCATAACCACTCCAATACCAACTCCTTGCCAAAATTATTAAATATATGTGGGTCTAATACTCTTAATATGCCTGGACATGATTGGTATTGAAAAATTATTTGTTGAACAAATACGTAGGTAAATAGGAACCACATAATTAACAAATATAGGTGCTTCACAGAAAAATGAGAAATTGGCAAAAAGTAATCATCATTAGTATATTAATGACAAAACTCAATTCAGATATCTGAAGATCTATACAAAAAAAATTTTTTAAGCTCAAGCTTATGGCATAAACTGATAAACATTTCTCGATTTACATTATATTGTTGGCTATTGCCAAACCAAATAGAACCCATACTAATAACCTCTAATAAATTAACCCATGCGTAGTAACAGGATCCTCTGCCACACAGATGGTTAAAAGCTAACATCTGATTGATATATTTGGAATGAATTACTATAGTACTTAAAAAAGAAAGAAGAAAGAAGGAGAAGGGAGGGAAGGAAGGAAGGAAGGGGGAGGGAACTCCAAAGATCAATCAACCATTATATTCCACCTATTAGAAAGCAGTTGCTTTTCACTTTCTAAATTCTTTGGCCAAGAGCAAGTCTATAATTAGACTGAACATAATTAGCAGAACATAATTAGCTAATATTGTCTGAGAAACGTTTTCCAACACAAGCTTCACCCCACTTCCTCTGAAGCCACAAGATTACTTCCCTTTCACAACAACTAATCAACTATATTGGATAGGGCAACCATAAACACCTCCAGACATACCAAAAGGAAATTTGCAGGGCAAGAAATCAAAATACAGATGATGGGATAACATCCAACCAATGCACTGAAAGGTTCTGACTAAGAAATGATATAAAATTCCCCCCACCAAAATCTGAAGAATCCAACACACCAAAGTGACCTAATTGTAAACATCAGATAAGCACAAAGATTATCCCATATGTACCTACTTTGTCAAAACAGAACAAAAACAACAAGACACCACCTCTCCATCTGTCACTGACCCTGCATTTGACAGCTGCAACAAGTCTACTTGGTTTCTAAAAGAAAGTAGGTTTCACTGACTTAACAAAGCATATGCAACAAGAAGTCTTTCCCACTGAATAAATGTTTAATCACTACTTCCTCATTCTATCTCATTTCTTAGTCTCTCTATACAATCAGTAACAACACACAACAGAATCTTTCAAAATCTTACGCAGTCTCACAGACTAGTTCAAATATTTAGCCATATTAATAGGAGAAAAAATAACACAAGCACATAAGAATCAGTCTAAAAGTATAAAGTAACATTACATATGGAAATAAAGCATTTTTGCCACAGTAACTATACCCAGTACTGAAACAGATACCCTTAATAAGTCTGTCCCTTTAACTTAAGATGTCCAAAATCTTTCAAAGGATTAATTTTCATCTCTGGCCCTATCCCATTAATGGCTGCCTTAATACATGGCATGGATTTCATCAGCACACAGAATCCAAAACCATCAGCTTTGCTGAATCCTCTCAATCAAAAACAAGATAAAACAAACTCCTTCTGGAAGTTTCCTCATGGATACAATGATGAAGGCATGCAAAGAACCCCACAATTTGTTCACACCAGCACACAAGTAATTGATTTTTCTATATGCTAACTTACAAAACCCAGACACGACAATGTCAAATCAACATCTAAACCAAACCTTTAAGGAAAGGAATTAGTCGTTAGCAAATGAGAAATGAATAAGCAGATCACACTTAATTTATCACTCTAAAGAGGAAAACAACTACTCAAGTGAAATTCATAAGTGAAGATGATATATTTACAACAGTGCCATCATTATTATCATTTCTCTGTTAGCATAACATCTCCTCCACCAACTACAATCTGTTAAAGAATAAAGGCCAAATCCTGCACAGCCTCAGAATAAAGTCTCTTGCATAACCCTGGCTACATTCCTGACTAATTTGTTGATGGGATTGGCCCTGTTCCAAATGCTACTTCAATGTCATCTTATTATTTGCTCCCATAGGAAAGGCAGAAACTCCACTCTGTGCCAGATTTAAAAGAAATTACTATTTATCTTCGACTTTGACTGAAAGTCTTCAGAGGCGAAGGGCCTTGAAAAACAGATGCTCAAAACTAACTCAAGCCAAGCAGGGGAAAAAACGAAGAGAATGGATAGGAAACAAAGATGAAGGAAAAGAGGAAGAGAGGAAGGAAGAAGAAAGGGGGAGGAGGAAGGAAAGGAGGGACTCTAAGACAGTTTGCAATCATAAAAAGGGCTGTACCTACTTGTATCGGGACAATTACAACAAATCATCCTACTTTCCTACTTAGGGGTATCAAGGAACAATTTTGAGCCAGCTAATGCTAAAGACTTATGCCTTATGTATACAATAAATCTACAAACATTATCCTAAAGGATGTAAAACCTCTCTAAAATTCTTCTAATTTTTTGTGACTTTTCCCATTTTATTCATTGTATTTTAACTCTGGTAACAGAAAGGGACTTTCTAATAACACAGCTTCTCAATACATTTAATATTTTGATTGAGAAAAGAAAAATCACTTAATAATAAAAATCACTTTTTAACATTGTGGTCACATGTCTTTATATTCTGAGTGTTTCTGTCCATGGTATTACAATTTGCCTTCACATTTTTAAACATAATGAAATTCACCTTAGGTGCTTATAGCAGGTTGAACTGTGACACCCCCAAAAGATATGTTCAAATGCTAATCCCTGCTATCTGTGAACATAATCTTATTTGGAAACAGGGTCTTTGCAGACATAATTAAGTATTGCAAGATAAGATTATCTTAGATTTCAAGTGGGCCCTCAATCCTAAGATTAGTTTCCTTATAAGGGAGAGCGAGATTTGAGACACAGAGATTCAGGGAAGAAGGCCACGTGAAGATGGAGGCATAAATGGAGTTATGCTGCCACAAGCCAAAGAACATTAGGTGCCAGCAGAAGGAGAAAGAGGCAAGGAAAGACTCTCTCCTAGAGAGAGAAAGAAGCATAGCCCTGCTGACATGTTGATTTTAGACTTCTCACTTCCATAACTATAAGAGAATGAATTTCTGCTAAAAAAGACACCAAGTTCGTGAAATTTTGTTATAGCAGCTTTAGGAAATTTATACAGATTTTAGCGCTGAGAAAAGGGGTGCTACTGTAACAAATACCTAAAAATATGGAAGTGGCTTGGGAGTTAAATAGTGGGTAGAGGCTGCAAGAATTTTGAGGTGCAAGACAGAAAAAGCCTAGATTGCTTTGAAGAAATGGTTGGTAGAAATATGGACATTAAAGGTGATTCTGGTAAGCGATCAGAAGGAAGTGAAGAGCAAGGTAGAGAAAGCTATTATGTTAGAGAATAGATATATCGTCATGAACAGAATACTGGTAGAAATATAAATGTCAAAGGTGCTTCTGGTGAGGTCTCAAAAGGAAATGAGGAACATTTTATTGGAAACTGGAAGATAGGCGATATTTGTTATAGGTGACAGAAAACGTGGCTGAACTGTGTTCCATTGGGTGGAAAGTAGAATTTATAAGTGATGAACTTCCATATTTAGTTGAGGAAATTTCTAAGCAAAGTATTGAAGGTTTGGCCTGGTTTCTCCTTTCTGATTACAGTAAAATGCGAGAGGAAAGAGATAAATTGAGAAAGGATATGTTAAGCAAAACAGAACCAGCACTTGACGATTTGGGAGGTTCTCAGCCTATCCAGATTGCAAAGGATGCTAGAATTAGAAAATTCACTTTTCAGAACTCTGCTCTGAGAGGAGGTCAAGGGTGTGACTAGACAATTTTTTGCTAAAGAGATTAAGCATGTGACTCAAGGACCCGATCATCCATCTCAGCGGAAGCCAGGAAAGGAAATGAGATTACGAAGAAAGGATCTGTGGAGAATCCACTTGTCTAATGGCATGAATCTCCTCAACTTACACAGGAAATCAACATGGTTTTTGAGAAAGTTATACCAGCAGAAATATAGCAAGCTTAAACGGAAGAGGACAGAAATGGGATAAAATGAAAGAGGGCTGTTGGACTTCTGGGATTCTAAAGGAAGGAAATAGGCTGAAAGGGCTACATGGCTGCAAACATGGGCTAATCTTCAAGAAAAAGGAGGAATGACTCTGAGGGCAGAGCCTTGGGTGTAGAGGCTACGACCACGGGCCCAGATACAGAAGCTCAAGTTATGGGTGCAGAGACAGAGGCCGGCAGAGCCACAGGCACAGAGAGTGATAGAACCATGAGTGTAGAGGGTGAACAAGCCAGCTCCATAAGCACAGAGGGCAAATAAGCTGCAGCCATAAGCCCAGATACTGACCAAGCCAGAGCCATAGTTCCAGAGGCTCACTAAGCTGGAGCCATGGGACCACAGGGTGGAGCATCAAGCGAGAGAGGATTACTCTCAGGCCTTGAAACCTAATGGCCTTTGCCCTTCTGTATTTCAAACTTGCTTGGTACTGGTGATCCCTTTATTTCTCCCTTTGAAATGGGAATGTCTATCCCATACCTGTTCCATCACTGTATTCTCGAAGCAGATTACTTATTTTCTAGTTTGACATGTGCACCAATGAAGAGGAATTTTGCTCCAGAATGGATCATATCCAGAGTCTCACCCATATCTGGTTTAGATAATTTAAATAATGACATTTGAGATTTTCTAGCTAATGATATTTAGATGAGATTTTGGATTTAGAGCTGATGCTGAAATGGGTTGAAATTTCTGGGGATACTGGAATGGGGTGAATGTATTTTGCATATTGGAAGGGCAAGAATTTTGGGGAGCCAGGGGGTAGACTGTAGTGAGTTGAACTGTGTCCCTAAAAAAGTTATGCCCAAGTCCTAACCTCTAGTACCTATGAATTTAACTTTATTTGAAAAACAGAGTCTTTGCAGAAATAATTTAAGTTAAGGAGTGTCACATGAGATCATCCTGGATTTAAGGTAGACCCTAAATCCAATGACTGGTTTCCTTTTTTTTTTTTTTGAAACATAATTGACATATATCACTATACTAGTTTTAAGTACAGAACATAATGGTTTGACATTTGTATATATTCCAAAATGATAACCACAGTAAGTCTAGTTAACATCTGCCACTATAGTTACAAAGTTTTTTTCCTTGTGATAAGAATTGTTAAGATTTACTCTCTCAGCAACTTTCAAATATGCAATACAGTATTATTAACTATAGTTACCATGCTAAACATTATATCCACAGGACATTTATTTTATAACTGGAAGTTTGTATCTTTTGACTCCCTTTATCCATTTTGCCCATCCACTATAACCCCCACTTCTGGCAATCACCAATCTGGTTCTGTATCTATCAGTGTGTTTATTGTTTAGATTCCACATATAAGTGAGATCATATGGTATTTGTCTTTCTCTGACTTATTTCACTAAGCATAATTCCCTCAAAATATCTCCATATTGTCACGAATAGCAAGATTTCCTTCTTTTTATAACTGAATAATATTCCATTGTGTGTATGTGTGTATATATATATATTTTCTTTATCCATTATTTATCCATATATTTATCCATTTTCTTTATCCATTCATCCATTAATAGACACTTAGGTTGTTCCATATCTTGGTTACTGTAAATAATGCTGCAAAGGACATGGGGGTGTATATATCTTCTCGAGTTAGCGTTTTCATTTTCTTCAGATAAATACCCAGAAGTAGAATCACTGGATCATATGGTATTTCTACTTTTAATTTTTTGAAGAACCCCCAAACTGTTTTCCATAGTGGCTGCACCAATTTACATTCTCACCAACAGTGCACAAGGGTTCCCTTTTCTCCACATCCTTGTCAACACTTATTATTGTCTTCTTGATAATAGCCATTCTGACTAGTACGAGGTGATAGCTCATTGTGGTTTTGATTTGCATTTCCCTGATGATTAGTGATGTTGGGCAGCTTTTCATGTATCTGCTGGCCATCTGTATATCTTCTTTGGAAAAACATCTATTCAGATCTTCTGTCCATTTTTAATCGGATTGTTTGTCTTTTTGCCATTGGGTTGTATGAGTTTTTCATATATTTTGAACATTAACTCCTCATCAGATATAGGATTTTCAAATATATTCTGCCATTCAATAGGTTGTCTTTTCATTTTGTTGATGGTTTCCTTTGCTGTTTAGTTTGACATAGTCCCACTTGTTTATTTTTGCTTTTGGTTTCAGATTCAAAAAAATCACCGCCAAGACCAACAGCAAGGAGCTTACTGACTATGTTTTCTTCTAGGAGTTATATGCTTTTAGCTTTTACATTCAAGTCTAATCCATTTTGAGTTAATTTTTGTGTACGGTGTAAGATACTAAAAGTTGACATTTTGAGGAAGGAAACAATAATTCTAGCTTCCCTGTAATTCTATGTAGGCAGATGCCTTCCTTGTCTATTGGCATTTGGTTGGCACTAGCAAAGGACATACACAAGCAAGTATTTACTAAATATTTATTGAGGAAAAGAATAGTGGGCCTAGAAGAAAGATCTCACTCAAATGTCAACAGCTAAACTTAAATTTTCTCATTTGTAAAAAGGAAATAATAACCTCACAGGATTATTGTGAGAATTAAATAAATAATGCACATAAAGTACACAGCATAGTGCCTTGCACACAGTAGTCAGTCAGTAAATATCAGTTTTCCTCATTATCACCTTTTCTTTCCCTTTTCTTTTTTTGGTGAGTAAGATTGGCCCTTAGCTAATATCTGTTGCCAATCTTCCTCTTTTGGCTGACAAAGATTGGCCCTGAGTTAACATCCATGTCCATCTTCCTCCATTTGTATATGGGATGCCACCACAGCATGGCTTGATGAGCAGTGCATAGGTCGGCGCCCAGGATTCGAACCCGCGAACCCTGGGCCGCTAAAGTGGAGCATGCAAACTTAACCACTACACCACCGGGCCAGCCCCTCCCTTCACTTTTGATGAAAACTGGGAAGTAGATAAAGAGATTTTATTTTAAAAGTTTCCATCTCACATGCTATATATACCGATAAAGTCTGACATTGAATACAGATAAGCATATTACACGTACAAAAGAAATCTAATTTTTTTCAAATGAGGGAAGAAAATATTCATACAAACAGGGAGAAAGCCCATACTATAAGGAAATTTCTTCTACTCTTTACACGTGACCACAGATGTTATCTCTTCTAATACATATTCATTTATTGGAGTTCAATCGTGTCAAAAAGGAAACAGAAACAGGCAAATATATATGCTGGCACGATTAGCACCAAAATTCACTATTTTCTTATAAAATTAGTCAATTAATGATTAGTATGTAATTTTATTAACTCCGAATTAGGTGTATTCTTTTAAGATCTGCAGAAGTCACTAAACTTAATTCCACCATAAATGTCACCTTCTTAATGTAACTTTGACTTTTTTCAGCAATTATGCTCCTAAAATTTTACACGGCACTTTTTTTCCTTTTGTCAAATACCAATTGGTTCCAAAGTATAAGAAAAATAATTACTTTAGATATAAATTTAAAATACCAGAAGAAATTATTTGTGACTTACAGAATATGATTTACATCTTTCAGATGCTAAATATTTTTCCATCTTTCTTATTCTGGCAAAAGTAGCTGGAAAGCCAGCAAAAACATTATCTCACTCTGAGAAAAGTCAAGTCAATTTTTCTGATATTAATGTTAGAATAACACATACTATCTGTCAAGAAACACAGGCATCAGCCTTGATAGGGCTACAAAATCCTCAATGCATCAAAAGGCCAAATGACACAGATTTCTAAAGAAGTTGTTTGATAAAATGAGAGAAAAATATTCCACGAATATTTGCTATATTATAAAAGTTGATATCTAATAGTCCTAGCACTGAATTATTTAGTGTCATAATTATAGACCTAGAAAATACCATAATGATGAAAAAGGCATATTCCTCTCCCTTACTCGCTGTTTTATAAGTGATGAAATCATAGGTAATGATATAAAGAAACTGAACTGTTGGGAAAAATTTTTCTCTAAGTTCACTACTCCACGTCATAGGAAACTCAGTAACTCTTTTGACCTCTTGCCCCACCCACCTACTTACTCCCTCCTTCCCTACACACAGAAGGTGAGGTGATGTGTTTAATTGTTGAGTTGGTAAGAAAAAGTTGAGCATATGTGGCTTAGCACCCTTACTCTCTCCCTCAATCTCTTTCCTTCAATCTCTCCCTTTCCCACCTCCATATATAGACATGTGTGTATATATGTATATATGTGTGTGTGTATGTATATGAGTTGAGTATAGGCATCCAAAAACATATGCATGTATGCCACATATATGTTATATATTATATATATGAGAAATTGATAGGGATATTGATAGAGGATATAAATGTATATGTTTTATATATACATATACACACACGTATGTTATATATTGTTTGTGTGTGTATCCCCTTCTCTCAATATCACTCTCAATCTCTCTCTCTCTTTCAACTGACTGCAGGAAATATGCATTTTCTACTCTTCGATGCCTTAAATTTGCAGGGCTAGGCTCCTAAATGGAACATCTAAGGTTGTCCAGCTACACTAAATGAAAAGGCAAATAAGTCTGTCAAATTTAGACATGTAATATTAGTGATCCTTTCTATCCATGAACCTAAGCCTATTACTTCACACCTTCTCTTCATCCTCAAACATCTAGTATCTCCTCAACCTTATTCCATTATCATAAAATGGAAGCTAACAAAACTTTCCACATGCTCCTATTATCACATCTACTAGTCTATCTGTATCTGTACCCATATAGGCAGTCTTCCCTATTGTTATTATAAAAGAACTAGTAACAGTTTTATCTGAAGATAACACTTCTTACTCTTCTACTAGATCCTATACCCCCTTCATCTATTCAGGGACTTTGATATCCCCCTAGCACCTCTCTCACTTGATCATCAATTTTCCCATTCAAGTCAATCAATCTTATAATGATATTAACATGCTGTAATATTTTCCATCAAAAAAGTGCTCCTTTGTCCCAAATCCAGTGAAGAAGTCTCTACTCATTGTGCCTCCACTTTCTTTTCTCCCATTCTCTTAAATCCACTCCAACAGGCCTTCATTTCCACCACAATACAAAAACTACTCATCAAGATAACAAATGGCCTACTGCATTAGTTTTCCATTGCTGCCATACAGATTACTACAAACTTAATAGTTTAAAACAACACAAAGGGCCAGCCCCATGCTGTCATAGTGGTTAAGTTTGGTGCATTCCGCTGTGGCAGCACAAGTTCATGGGTTTGGATGCCAGGCGTGGACCTACACCACTCATCAGCCATGCTGTGGCAGTGACCCACATATAAAGTAGAGGAAGACCAGCACAGATGTTAGCTCAGGGCTAATCTTCCTCAGCAAAAAAAAAAACCAAAAAAACAAAAAAAACCTGCCACCAAATTTATTATCCGACAGTTCTGCATATCAGAAGACAACATAGGTCTCACCGGGCTAAAATCAAGGTGCTAGTAGGATTGTGTTTCTTTCTGGAGGTTCAAGGGGAAATCCTTTTCTTTGCTGTTGGCAGAATTCAGTTCCTTGCACACAGTTCCTACATCTCAGGACCAGCAACAGGGCATCAAATTCTTCTCATGCTTCTCTCTGTCTCTCACACATACACACATACCTGCACACACACACACCACAGCCAGGAAAGGTTCTCCACTTTTAAGGACTACATGATTAGATTCGGCCCACCAAGATAATACAGGTTAATCTCTCCACCTCAGAGTCTAAAACCTTAATCCTACCTGTAAAGTCCCTTTTGCCATGTAAGGTAACATATTCACAGGTTCTGGGGATTAGGGTGTGGACATCTGGGGGTGGGGGGGTATTATTGTGCCTACTACACCTCTAGAAGTCATTTCTCAGTCCTCATTTTAGGTAATCTTTCAGCAGCATTTAACACACTTGACCACTCTCTCCATTTTGAAACACTGTCTTCTCTCAGCCTGGACAACCAACTCTCATTTCTCCTCTTACCCCAAAGGCCACTTATTCTTAAATCTCCTTTTACTGGTCCTTCTTCATCTTCTTTCTAAATATCAGAGTGTCTCAAATTTCAGAAGTAATGATAATGAGGATGCTGAAACAAAGCAAGAAACATCTACCTAGAACTGTGGTTTTCAAAGTGTGGGCAAGGAACCCTAAGTGTAATAGGCAGAATAATGGCCTCCCAAAGATATGAACACATCCTAATTCCTGGAATCTGTGAATATATCAGATTACATGGCAAAGAAGAATTAAGGTAGCAAATGGAATTACTGTTGCTAATCACCTGGCTTTAAAATAGGGAGATTATCCTGGTGAGTCCAATGCCATCATAAGAGTCCCTGAATGTGGGAGAGAGAGACAGAAGAGTCTATGTCAGAGTGATGCAATAGGAGAAAGCCACAACTAGCCATTTCTGGCTTTGAAAATGGAAGGGAGCCATGAGCCAAGGAATGCGGGCTGTTACTACAGCAATGGGAATCTAACTCACTGAGTGTTCCTGCAACCCTTTCAGAAAGTTCATAAACTCAAAATTATTTTCATAAAAATACTAAGATGTTTTTTGTCTTTTTCACTCATTCTCTCATGAATACAGTGAATTTTTCCAGAGGTGGCAGGACCTGTGATACCACCAAAGATTGAATAAACAAGGAGATGTCCTCCACAAAGCCAGAGAATAGAGAGATCTGCAAAAATATAAAACAATGCTATTCTTCTCAGGAAATTTGTTTTTATTTTGGAAAATATAGTTATGTTTTCATAAAAAATATTATTTATTTTAACATGTAATTGGTTTACTATCGCTTCTTAAATGAGTTAAATATTTTTAAAATTTCTGTCTTATATTATAATATAGTAAATATCAATAGATATAAATCCATATATTCAAAAGTCCTTTGGGATCCACAATAATTATTACAACTGTAAAATGGTCCTAAATACCAAAACATTTAAGAACCACCTACAGAGAACTTACTATGCACCAAACATAACTCTAAGTAGTATAAAGATTAACACAGTGATTTAATCCTCACAATAATCCTAACAGATAAGTACTATGTTTATCCCTATTTTACAGATGAGGAAATTGAAGTTCATTAGGAATAAGCAACATGCCCAAAGTCACACTAAATAGCTGAGGTGAGAGTCAAACCTCAGCAGTCTGGCTCAGGTCTGTGGTTGAACACAGCCTCCCAGGGTTCAAACTTCTCAACTGATATTTACTCTGAAGGTGATCTCAGCTAGTCACGTGTTTCAAGCCTCTAACTCCAGACTCTTGTACCTATTGCCTATTCAACATATCTAACTGGATGACTAAAAGTCATCTCAAATTTAACCTTCCCCAAGCTGAACTGATTCCCTCTTCTCTTCAAACATTTTCTTCTCTCAGATTCCCCATGTCAGTAAATGGGAATTGTTCAAGTTTCTCAGACCAAAGACCTGAAGGACTCTCTTTCCTTCATGCTTCACATTAGTCTATTAGAAATCCCCGTCAGCTCTGCCTTAGAAATATACCAGCATCCAACCACTCACCACCTCCATTTGCTACCACCCCCTAGTGCAAGCCATCTTCTCTGCCCTGGAATACAGTGATACCCTCCTACTGGTCTTCCTCCCCCTATCTGGTATATTTTCCCCACAACAGCCAAAGTGATTGTTTTTTTTAAATGAGGGCCCATCACTCTTTTGCTCAGAATAACTTCCCATGTTAATCAGGGTAAAATCCAAAATCCCTACCTTAGCTTACGTCCTTATATAATCTGGCTCCATGGTATCTCTCCAATCTTACTTGCTGTGATTCTCCTTTCAGCAACCCAACTTCCTTGCTCTTTCTAAAGACACATCAAATACAATCTTAGCTCTTTACCCTGTTTCCTCTGCCTGCCCCACCCCCCACACACACCCTCAAGATCCCTAAGGCTTATACCTTTCTTTCCAAAAGGCCTCTTGTCAGAGAGGCTTTCCACTACCACCCTATCATAGCCTATCACTTTCTAGCTCCTTATTCTGCATTATTTTTCTTCATAGCACTCATCATGGTGTGACAAACTACAAATTTACCTGTTTGTTCCATGTCTGTGTCCCCACTAAAAGGTGGACTCTATAAATTCAGGACTTTGCCTCTTGGGTTCAGAACCTTCTCCCCTAACAATGTCTGGTGAGTTGGTGCTCACGATTTATTAATCATTCATTAAATGATTAATCTAGGAAAAATATTCACAATAAAAATAACAGTTAATACCCATAACATAAAAAGTATCTACAGAACTTTATAAGAAATATTGTAACCCTAAAAGCAAAATGCTCAAAATACGGAAATAGGTAATTAGTAAAAGCAACAAAAAAAGCACTTGAAAATATTTTTAAGTCCAACACACTGTATAATTTTTAAAAATTCAAATTTAAAGGTGACGCTATTTTATGAGTTTCAAATAACAAAACTCTTTCTAAATGTAATTTAAGTTGACCAATAAGGCAAGTATGAGACAGGCACTGACAATGTAACGTGGCCCAACCTTTCATGAAATCAATTTATTTTCATCCTCTGATCCAGTAATTCCTCTTCTAATAATTTAACTAAAAAGAAAATCATAAATCAAGACAGGCTTTTCTACATAAAAACATTCAGTGATAACATGATTTTAAAATAGTAAAGAAAATAAAAATAATAATCTAGATGTGCCACAAGCAGACGATTTTGAAAATTATGGCTCATTCCTATGATGGAACATTATCGAGGTAAGTTTGCAAAGAATTTAAGAATATAGGAAATGTTTGTTATGTTAGATGGATAAAAATAGCATACAAATAGTATGACTTTGATCACATTCAAACATTCATTAAAAAGAAAAACATATCAAATGCATGCTGTTTGGTGGAAGTATTATGGATAATTTAATAATTCTTGGCACAAAAGACATATCTCCAAGGAACAGTGATTATCATCAAAATTATGCCATAAATTAAAAGAACTATAGTAAAATTAACCATCTAAATTGGGGGCAACTGGCCTGGAAAAGCTACTTGATACTGAGGCTTTAATAAGCATTCAGTAACTTGAACCAACAATGATGCTGGAAAAGCATTTTGCATATCATCCAGATAAAACACAGCAGTATTAAAAGAAAGATTTTCTTACAGAAGGAATTAATTTGAATAAGTACACTGAAAAATGGAAAATATCTTCTTCAGTTAGTAGCAACTCTTTAAAAAAATGGAAAATCACATGCAATGATTCATATAAATACACCAAGTTAGAATAGCTATCAAATTTTAGTTTAGAAAAAAAGAATTTTCCCATAGGGCATTATGGCAAGGACTAACTTT
This sequence comes from Tapirus indicus, assembly GCA_031878705.1. Classification (NCBI taxonomy): domain Eukaryota; kingdom Metazoa; phylum Chordata; class Mammalia; order Perissodactyla; family Tapiridae; genus Tapirus; species Tapirus indicus. Next base: position 122,240,270 of record CM062918.1, on the reverse strand, counting down.
TTTCTTCTTCTTTAAGGTGATTCAACAATGAATTACCTGTGGCTGCAAAAGCGTAAGCAATAATAGACCTTTCTATTCTCCTGTCTACTTTTACGTTTGTAATCATTCCCAAAACGCATCGTCATTTTCTAGGAATAAAAAATACCATGCATGCTAGAAAGAACAATGTATTAGGATTTGAACAAAAGTTTTCAAGCTTTAGAAAATAAATTAGTCACCAACAGACTAAGCCTAACCCTGCCAAATGTTAGACTAAAACAAAATCGTGAAGTTGAATTAAGACCTTTACAAGTTTTCTTTAAGAGAGAATGCAACCACAACTACAAAAATTACCACTGTAACCACTGCAGAAATGTCCAATATGTGTATAATATACAGTATAAATCTTGCTTATTCCAACAGGACTTAAGGAACACTTTCAAAAGTCACATTTAGCAGTATAATATGGATATGTCCCAGTTTTCCAATAATTATTATACTAATTAGTGTACCTATGAATCAGATTCTCTTCCTGTCCTGCCATCAATTACTAATTATTTTTTGCTCACAGCTAACCAAGCTAGACAAGAATAAAATATTCCAACCAATTCTACTCTGGGAGTATCCCGTTCTCTTGAAAAGGGCCCCAGTGACTGGGAGTTGCCTGTTTATTTTTTCCATTTATTACTAAGAAATCAGATAAAATGATCTATTTGTGTTTCTTTGGGAAGGGGTCTGGGGTAAGAAAAAAACAAGAGGAGCTCCTTTTTGTTTTTTAATCTACTATTCAAGGTAGCTCAAACATTACACTGATAATAAACCAACAATCATTTCTGAGAAAATTAAAATCTATGGCAAATATCTCTGCTATATATGAGATTAAGAAAAAAATTCCATATGATATTTTTGTCCTGGTTTTCTTGTAGTGACAAACAATCCTGATTCCTCTATAAACCATGACAGCAACACTGCTTAACATCAGTAGAATTGGTGCTCATAAAGCTGTCCCTCCACCAAACAAATGGTAACATATTTAATATAATCTCTAAAAACAAAAAGAAAGAAAGAGAGGGAGATGTCTGCTATATCCTAGAGTTCTGTTCAAAATGGTTGAAGTATTTAAATCAAACACTTTTAAAATTAAACCCTGAACAAAACAGTAACTAATATTTGATATCTCCTTTAAGTAAATCACTGCAGTAAAATTTCACCTCCAATCCTAATGTAGTAAAAAAGAGCACATATGGTCAGGTCAACCCAATTTTAAATCTGGGAAATGTGATTTACTAGCTATGTGACCCAGGGCAAGCAATTTAGTATCTGTATCACTTTCTTCAACTATAAAATGGGATTAATAACTCCAATCACACTGTCTTGCAGTGGAAATTAGGTGAAGAAAGTAAGTCAAGTGATTTGTGTACTACTTGGTGTATGGCAGATGATCAAATATTGAAGTAAAGAGGTACCTTATATAGACATTCGATTGTAGTCAGAATACATGGAGAAAATTGTATACCATCAAAGTTACTCCTGACAATTCCCTGGAAAGGGACACACAGGAGCCCAACAAATTGTATCTTCTCTCTTTATCCAATACAGTTAATCATCAGATAAACTAGTGATTTGTATTAAGGGGTCATGTTGTATGGGGGCAAAAAGTTTAAACATTAGAATTACACATATTATAGTGGAATGCTAAGAGAGTGACAGAGACACTTGGAACAGCCTGACTGAGGGCACAACACAGCTATACCTGCCATTTCACATTCTAGGGTAAACGTTAATCTTGTTTCTCTATTTGGAGAGATGGATTGTTATTTTATTTGTTTGCTTGCTTTAGGGCCCAAGTGTTTTTACTTTTGTCAGTACAGACAGCTAAAATCTCCTATAAGCTAAATATATATGATGCCACTCTACTGGATTTCCTTACCTTACTAGGCAAACCAGAAAAACATTTTTTAAAGTAAATAATAAAACAAATGCATGCTAAGGAGCAAATATAGGTGACAAAAATTTGTGCTCCAGAATTTATGTGCTTTACATAAAGGAGAATGTCCCCAAAGCCTAATACAGAAGCCACTTACCCTTCTTCAAGCTATTCTACAAGGCTAGTTATCTGGCTTCTGAGCCTTCAGCAGATTAGAAAGGGCTAGGGAAAGAGGATACTATATGCAAGGATAGGAAATAAAAATAAAAATAGATGATTTGGGGGTTTTTTTGTTTGTATGTGAGGAAGACTAGCCCTGACCTAACATCCACTGCCAAGTCTCCTCTTTTTTTTGCTGAGGAAGACTAGCCCTGGGCTAACATCCATGCCCATCTTCCTCTACTTTATATGGGACGCCGCCACAGCATGGCTGACAAGCAGTCTATCAGCGGGCGCCCGGGATCCGAACCTGCGAACCCCGGGCTGCCAAAGCACGAACTTAACCGATGCACCACCGGGCCAGCCCCAAAATAAATGATTTTAAGCTGACTGATCTCTTTAGAGAAAAGGAACTAATTGTTTACAATGCCAAGAAAATGATGAGCTCATATTAGGTGCTTTAAAAAAAACTGCTCTAAATAAAATCTGTTTTCCTCTTCAGAAACCGTTCTTTTAAATTGCTTGAGGCAATCAGGCTAGGTAAAGAACAATAGAAATATGCCCACAAACTGACTCCCACACTAAATGTGGAAAAGCCAACTACCCCATACAGAAGAACACTTCACTGCTACCTTCAGCACCTCATTCCTCAGGCTATGAGAGTTCTGACAAAATAAAAATAGTAAACACTTCCCCCTATTTGAGACTTTAAGACTAAAAGACACACACACACATACACAAATTCTGCCAGAAGTTCATCTTAAAAATAAGTATAGAGGGGCCAGCCCAGTGGCATAGTGGTTAAGTTCACACGCTCTGCTTCAGCGGTCTCAGGTTCGCAGGTTCGGATCTCAGGTGCAGACCTATGCACCACTTTATCAGCCATGCTGTGGCAATGTCCCACATATAAAGTAGAGGAAGATAGGCACGGATGTTAGCCCAGGGCCAATCTTCCTCAGCAAAAAAAAAAGAGAGAGAGAGAGAGAGAGAGAGGAGGATTGGCAACAGATATTAGCTCAGGGCTAATCTTCCTCACAAAAACATAAAAATAAAAAAAATAAGTATAGAAACAAACTAAAATAAATCTTCAGATATATTTTAAAGGTAATAACTAAGTAATTATAGAAAAAGTCTTCTACAGAAATATTAATACAAAAAAACAGGAAAACATTTGGAAAATTTATAAGTCACATTCACATTAAAACTTAAAAGGGCAAATATACATGTGAAGCTAGACTAGACAGTCACAAAGTCTATATACTCTGAGGTAAGGAAAGGCTGTACAAAAATGATCCCAATGATTCCTAAATTTAAAGCTCAACAGAGGCAATGAATAATAGATTTTAAAATGCAAGAAATAAAATAACAAAATATGAGATTCCCTGAAGAATGTCTCCAGAAATATAAAAAGATACCAGTTAAAAGTGAAAAGCAAAAGACGAGACATCAATAGAGCCATTTGTTCCCAAATAGTTGATCACATTATTCACAGATTCCATATATGCAAATTCAGCTACTAACTAAAATTTGTTTGTAAGCCCAAACCCAATACTTCAGGCACTTCCACTGTCATTTACAGACATACAGAGAGGTGAAAAATCTGAGTTGCCCAACACACACCTTCCCAGGTAAGGTCAAATAAACAAGGTGATGCTCTCTACCTTCTTGTTTCAGCTCTCATTCTATAAACAAGCATTTTTTTCACAGTCTATTCACTGCCAGGTTTTTTGTATTTTTGTACTTAGTGTTGGTGATTTCATTGTTTAAAATGGTCCCCAAGCACAGTGCTGAAGTGCTGTCTAGTGTTCCTAAGTGCAAGAAGGCTGTGATGTGTCTTACAGAGGAAATACTTGTGCTAGATAAATAATAACAAAACTCACCTAAAACAGGGTTATATAGTGGTCGGTTGATGAAAATGTGACCAGAGGCTCCCAGGAACCTAACCCTGTTCCCCTAAGAGCAATGGTTCAGTATTCACTAATTCAGTGTTTGCAGTGATTTTATAGCACATAACTACCATGAACAATAGGAATCAACTGTATTACAGGAAGAACTCCAGAAAAAAAAGAAGAGAAGACAAAGAAATTTGAGAACTTTCCTGAACTGAAAAAACTCAGCTTAAAAGGGATCACCCAAGGGAGGCCCTTTACAAACACCAAAAAAAAGAAACAATAAAGGGAAAACAAGTCTGACAATATAAAAAATCTAAATTATATGCTTTTGTAGTCATAGCCTCAATTATTCATATCTCCCAGGATCCATGTTCTTTTGGTATTGCCTTTCCCTGCTGGCTCTGGACACAGTCATGAGATCTACTTGGGTCAATGGGATGTTAGTAAAAATGATATAAGCGGAAGCTCAAAAAGTGCTTACACATTGGAGCTTGCCCTCTTGATGTTCTTGGAACCCTTCCCAGCCACTGCATGAACACAGTCGAACTAGCCTACTAGATAATGAGAGACTTGTGCTGATTTACCCTGTCACCCTAGCCAACAGCCAGTCAACCTCCACACATGTAAATGAGGCCAATCTAGATGTTCCTGCTCTCAGCCTACCAATCAAATGACTGCAGATATGAGAGCGCAGCCAAAATCAGCTGAATCTGGCCTAGCACAGCAGAACCAGATGATCCACACACTCATAAACAGTAATAAATGTTTACTGTCTTAACCTACTGAGTTTTGAGTAACTTGAATAACAAGTTATTCAGCAATACCAAATTGATACATATACAAATAAAATTAAATAAATAACAAGTTAAGACGGCAGAATAAACCAGAGCACATTATCTTCCTCTCCCAATATCTAATGCGATTTGTTTTCAAATAGTATAATTTAGTGTAGAAAATCCACAGAACAGAAACTTTAGAGGGGCACAAAGAAGCCTGTCATGGCCCTGATCCCACCCCTATTCACCTAAGCCCCACTGGGGGATCCCTGAGGATTCTCACGAAAAACAAACTGAGGGGCTAGCTGCAGTTTCAGGTAGATTATGGTTTGGCCAGAAGAAAACACCCCCTTTAATTTCCTGATCCAATAACCCAAGAAAAGACATCTTAGTTAAAGTGTGGTGGCCTTGGCCACTGACAGGACAAGCAGTTAAAGTACACTTTCCCTTACTCTTGGGTTCCATGCTAAGCTATACAGCGTCCTACCCCATCTGAGAAAACATCTGACTAAAACTCGCTTATTTTCAAGGCTTATATCAACCATTCTAGAAGAATGTACATTAATCACCCATGAGCTTCCATCTAAAAGAATGTTTATAAGCATTGGAGTCTCCTAATTCTTAAACCAAACTCAGCATCATCAAGGCCACAAAAGGGTGGGACATGAGGACAGAAAATGGAGTTAGTGCTAGATTCTCTGCCTCCAGCCTTCCAGTGTCTCAGAAAGCCTTTTCCCAGCAGTCCGTATTCTTTTTTTCTTTTTCTGAAGGGAGAGTACACGGCTGCTAGATGAGGTAGACAGAAATAAAGTCTTCAGAACTACCTGCTAAACTGAGGAAAAGATCCAAAGCTCAAAGGTATTAAACTCAGAGAAAAGAAACACAGGTACACTGCACCCTGACAGAAAACATTTAAGAAAATCTGTGAAGAGATCAGAGCCCAGGTATTCCAACAAATCTAAATACTGTCACAACCGAACACTTCTGGACTTAAACTGTTGCCTCATGTGACAGAAATGTGAACAAGTCTCAAATTGCACCTCACAGGAAAGGAAGCCGATCTCCTATAAATTGGGGAAAGAATCAAGATGCTACCCACAAATGTTTACATCACAGCAAATAAAATTTCTAAACAAAGCCACCCAAGCATGAGTAACATAAAAAGGAACAACATGGCAACTATGCCAAGACATAAACACTCCTCCCTCCACCACAAACACAAAGACTAAAAAAGAACAACATTTGTTAAAGTATATTGATAAGGACTTCTTTTATCTCAGAATTGCAGTTAAGCCTCAAAACGAAAGACAAGAGGTAGAATGTGCCCTCTCACTCCCAGAGTTTACTAAACGGTAGCAGAACTGGCCCTTACCACTTTCAAATACTTATGCTACCGCCACCATCACCACCAGTCTACATAAGAAAAGGAATAAGGAAGAAATAGAAGTCTCCAGTCTTACGGAAAGGACACTGCTCCTGGAGAATAGCTTTTCTTTCTGCTCCCCTAGGAGCATGTTTACTCCCGTCTGAATTCAAGGTAGAAGAAAGAGTGGACTTCAAGTGAATCACTCATAGGAAGCAGTATTGTAAGAAAGGGGGACTGGCATCTTGGTCTTTTCCGTCCTTGCTAAGCTGCAAAACATGCAGACTCGCCTTTGTCCTGTCACTGGCACAAAGCCAAGCACTGTGAGGGAGTTGTTGGGAGAACCCGACATGTGTCCTCTGGAATCCTCTGAGGTCTGTGAGCATGTATGAATTAAAAAACTGGAGCCCAATTTGATCTGAAGACGTGAGACCCACTAAAAGAGCCCATGTCAACAGGACTCTGCTGGGTAATGGGGTTTGGGGAAAAAAACGGAGTCAACCTCTCATATCATCTTAGGAGGTTCTTCTGACTCCTGATTCTCTCGACTTGCTTAGGCATTTGCTGAACCAAGTGAGTAGTCAGACCATCTAGAGATGAGACTGGCGTCCTGACAGAGCCAATAGATGACCAAGCTGAGGAAGTCCTCAGCAAACCCTATTGCTGAGGTAAATCAGCACTGCACAAGGAAAACCATGCATAATATGCATGAGGACCAAGAAATTGTAGGTGCCACCATGAGCCAAAGAAATTAAAGCTAACCAGAGGGAGACGAGGCATGTTTCACATCACCAACAATTAAGTATAAAGGTGCTTCGCCATTCCTCTAGCTCTTCCCAACTCACTAGAAGAGCTACAGCCTAGAAAAGTCAGAGGGAAGAACAGGTCTCAAACTGGACTGGTGTATTTTATACTAATCAAACATTAATAATCCCAATCTTTATTAACCTTCACAAATGACAAAACACAATTTCCAAATGAAAAATCAAGACAAACAGTCTGAACAAGAATTTTTTTCCTCATCTGTTAATTTATTCCTATGAAAGGTAATATACAGGTATACAAAAGTAGTAATTTTTAATCATTATTTAAAAGAACTATTCTTTTTTTTTCTCCCTCTTTTTTTTTTTCTTTATTTTTTCTTTCCATTTTTTTTTATTGATGTCTTAGTTTATAACACTGTGGGGTTTTAGTTGTACATTTTTGTTTGTCCATCACCTTGTGGATGTAACCCTTCACCCCTTGTGCCCCCCCACCCCTCTTCCCCTTGGTAACCACCAATCAGTTCTCTCTGTCCGTGTGTTCACTTATATTCCATATATGAGTGAGTTCATGCAGTGTCTGTCCTTCTCTCTCTGGCTTATTTCACTTAACATAATACCATCTAGGTCCTTCCATGTTGTTGCAAATGGGACAATTGTGTCTTTTCTTATGGCTGAGTAGTATTCCATTGTATGTATATACCACATCTTCTTTAACCAATCATCACTTGAGGGACACTTGGGTTGCTTCCACTTCTTGGCTATAGTGAATAATGCTGCAATGAACATAGGGGTGCATACGCCTCTTGTGATGGTTGATTTCACATCCATTGGGTAGATGCCCAAGAGTGGTATTGCTGGATCATACGGTATTTCTAGTTTTAATTTTTTGAGGACTCTCCATACTGTTTTCCATAGAGGCTGCTCCAGTTTGCATTCCCACCAGCAGTGAATGAGGGTCCCCGTTTCTCCACAACCTCGCCAGCATTTGTTGTTATTTGTCTTTGTGATTATAGCCATTCTAACCGGTGTAAGGTGATATCTCAGTGTCGTTTTGATTTGCATTTCCCTGATGATTAGTGATATTGAACATCTTTTCATGTCTCTATTGGCCATCTGTATCTCTTCCTTGGAAAAATGTCTGTTCATATCCTCTGTCCATTTTTTGATCGGGTTGTTTGTTTTTTTGTTGCTCAGTTGTATGAGATCTTTATATATTACTGAGATTAATCCCCTGTCAGACAAACGATTTGCAAATATTTTCTCCCAGCTGGTGGGTTGTTTATTCATTTTCATCCTGGTTTAATTTGCCTTGTAGAAGCTCTTTAGTCTGATGAGGTCCCACGTGTTTATTTCTTCTTTTGTTTCCCTTGTCTGGGTAGACATGGAATCTGAAAGGATCCCTTTATGTCCAATCGCAATTAGTGTACTGCCTATATTTTCTTCCAGGAGTTTTATAGTTTCAGGTCTCACTTTCAGGTCTTTGATCCATTTTGAATTGATTTTTGTATATGGCGATAGGAGATGGTCTACTTTCATTCTTTTGCATGTTGCTGTCCAATTTTCCCAGCACCATTTATTGAAGAGACTTCCCTCTCTCCATTATGTTCTTTGCTCCTTTGTCGAAGATTAGCTGTCCATAGGTGTGTGGTTTTATTTCTGGGCTTTCAATTCTGTTCCATTGATCTGTGTGTCTATTCTTGTACCAGTACCATGCTGTTTTGATTACTGTAACTTTATAGTATATTTTGAAATCAGGGATTGTGATGCCTCCAGCTTTGTTCTTTTTTTTCAGAATTGCTTTAGCTATTCGGGCTCTTTTGTTGCCCCATACGAATTTCAGTAGTTTTTGTTCTATTACCATGAAGAATGACATTGGGATTCTGATTGGGATTGCATTGAATCTGTAGTTTGCTTTAGGTAGAATGGACATTTTAACTATATTTATTCTTCCAATCCATGTGCATGGAATATTTTTCCATTTCTTTATGTCCTCCTCGATTTCTTTCAATAGTGTCTTATAGTTTTCATTGTATAGGTCTTTGACCTCCTTGGTTAAATTTATTCCCAGATATTTTATTCTCTTTGTTGCAATTGTAAATGGGATTGTCTTTTTGAGTCCTCTTTCTGTTGTTTCATCGTTAGTGTATAGAAATGCAATTGATTTTTGTAAGTTGATTTTATACCCTGCCACTTTACTGTAGTTGTTGATTGTTTCTAGTAGTTTTCCGATGGAATTTTTTGGGTTTTCTATGTATAAGATCATGTCATCTGCAAATAGTGAGAGTTTCACTTCTTCACTGCCTATTTGGAGTCCTTTTATTCCTTTTTCTTGCCTAAGTGCTCTGGCCAGAACTTCCAGTACTATGTTGAATAAGAGCGGTGAGAGTGGGCACCCTTGTCTTGTTCCTGTCCTCAAAGGAATGGCTTTCAGTTTTTCCCCGTTGAGTAGGATGTTTGCTGTAGGTTTGTCATATATGGCCCTTCTTATGTTGAGGTACTTTCCTTCTATACCCATTTTGTTGAGAGTTTTTATCATAAATGGATGCTGGATCTTGTCGAATGCCTTCTCTGCATCGATTGAGATGATCATGTGGTTTTTATTCTTCATTTTGTTAATGTGGTGTATCACGTTGATTGATTTGTGGATGTTGAACCATCCCTGTGTCCCTGGTATAAATCCCACTTGATCGTGGTGTATGATCTTTTTGATGTATTGCTGTATTCGGTTTGCCAATATTTTGTTGAGGATTTTTGCGTCTATGTTCATCAGTGATATTGGCCTGTAGTTTTCCTTCTTTGTATTGTCCTTGTCTGGCTTTGGTATCAGCATGATGTCGGCCTCATAGAATGTGTTGGGAAGTATTTCATCTTCCTCTATTTTTTGGAATAGTTTGAGAAGGATAGGTGCTTAATCTTCTTTGAATGTTTGATAAAATTCTCCAGGGAAGCCATCTGGTCCTGGGCTTTTATTTTTTGGGAGGTTTTTGATTACTGTTTCAATCTCTTTACTTGTGATTGGTCTGTTCAGATTCTCTATTTCTTCTTGATTCAGTTTTGGGAGGTTGTACGCGTCCAAGAATTTGTCCATTTTCTCTAGGTTGTCCAATTTGTTGGCGTAAAGTTTTTCATAGTATTCCCTAATAATCCCTTGTATTTCTGTGGTGTCTGTTGTAATTTCTCCTCTTTCATTTCTAATTTTATTTATTTGAGTCTTCTCCCTTTTTTTCTTAGTGAGTCTGGCTAAGGGTTTGTCAATTTTATTTATCTTCTCAAAGAACCAGCTCTTTGTTTCATTGATCCTTTCTACTGTTTCTTTTGGTTTCAATTTCATTTATTTCTGCTCTGATTTTTATTACTTCCCTCCTTCTGCTAATTTGGGGCTTTGGCTGTTCTTCTTTTTCCAACTCTGTTAGGTGCAATTTAAGGTTATTTATTTGGGATTTTTCTTGTTTGTTAAGGTGAGCTTGTATTGCTATGAATTTCCCTCTCAGGACTGCTTTTGCTGCATCCCATATGAGTTGGTATGGTGTATTTTCCTTTTCATTTGTCTCCAGATAGCTTTTGATTTCTCCTTTAATTTCATCAACGACCCATTGGTTGTTCAGTAGCACGTTGTTTAGTCTCCACATCTTTCTCCCTTTCCTAGTTTTTTCCTTGCAGTTGATTTCTAGTTTCACAGCATTATGATCAGAAAAGATGCTTGTAATGATTTCAATCTTCTTAAATTTATAGAGGTTTGCCTTGTTTCCTAATATGTGGTCTATCCTTGAGAATGTTCCATGTGCACTTGAGAAGAATGTGTCCTCTGCTTTTTTTGGGTGGAGTGCTCTGTATATATCTATTAAATCCATTGCGTCTAGTTTCTCGTTTAAGTCCATTATTTCCTTATTGACTTTTTGTCTGGATGATCTATCTATTGATGTAAGGGGGGTATTAAGATCCCCTACTATTATGGTGTTATTGTTAATATCTCCTTTATGGTTTTTTACCAGTTGTTTTATGTACTCTGGTGCTCCTGTGTTGGGTGCATAGATATTTATAAGTGTTATGTCTTCTTGGTGAAGTATCCCTTTTATCATTATATATTGCCCTTCTTTGTCTCTCATTACCTTTTTTATCTTGAAGTCTACTTTGTCTGATATAAGTATGGCTACTCCTGCTTTCTTTTGTTTGCCATTAGCTTGGAGTATTGTTTTCCATCCTTTTATTTTGAGTCTGTGTTTGTCTTTAGAGCTGAGATGTGTTTCCTGGAGGCAGCAGATTGTTGGATCTTGGTTTTTAATCCATCCTGCCACTCTGTGTCTTTTGATTGGAGAATTCAATCCATTTACATTTAGAGTGATTATTGATATATGAGGGTTTAATGTTGCTATTTTATTGTTCATCTTCTGCTTCTTTTGCATTTCCTTCGTTTCTTGTCCCTTGTGTTTCGGACTGCAAATTCAATTTGGTATTTCTGCATGCTCATTCTCTTGGTTTTCTCTTTATTTGTCATGTGTGGTTCTCTTCTGGTTGTTTGTTTAGTGGTTACCGTGCGGTTTATATAAGCGATCTCCTGGATAAGAAAGTACATTTTCAGATGCCTCCTTTTTCCTGAGGCTGGGTCGATTCAATCCCTTACCTCTTCCCCTCCTTATTTGTTATCTTTTTATTCCAGATTGTGTCATGAATGTGTGTTTCCAGTGATGAGCTTGAATTAATTTTTGATGTTTTCCAACTGTATTTTGTTCTGGTTTAGTCTCCTTGCTTTTCTCCTTGCTGAAACCTTTGTATCCCCTTTCTCATTTGTTTTTTTCAGGCCTAAGGGCCTTCTTGAGCATTTCTTGTAGTGGGGGTCTTGCGGTGACGAACTCTCTTAGCTTTTGTTTATCAGGGAGAGTTATTGTTTCTCCATCGTATTTGAAGGATATTTTTGCTGGATAAAGTATTCTCGGCTGAAGGTTTTTGTCTTTCATGATTTTGAATGTATCATTCCAGTCTCTCCTAGCCTGTAGAGTTTCTGTCGAGAAATCAGCTGAGAGCCTGATGGGGTTTCCTTTGTATGTTATTTTGGTTTTTTGTTTAGCTGCCTTCAATATTATTTCCTTGTCACGGGTATTCTTCAAGTTTGCTACTATGTGGCGAGATGATTTTTTATTCCTGTTTATATATTTAGGTGATCTATTGATTTCATTCACTGTTATTTCCCTCTCGTTCCCTAGGTTGGGGAAGTTCTCAGCTATTATTTCTTTGAACAAACTCTCTGCTCCTTTTTCTCTTTCTTCTCCTTCTGGAATACCTATTATCCTTATGTTGCTTTTCCTCATTGAGTCTGATATTTCTCGAAGAATTTCTTCATTTCTTTTTAGTCTTAGCTCTCTCTCCTCCTCTATCAGGAGCATTTCTGCGTGGCTATTCTCAATAGTGCTAATTCGTTCCTCCATATTGTCAGTTCTGCTCTTTAAAGACTGCATTTTTCCACTATCCATATCTCCACTAGATGGAGATCGCGAGCGGTTTGCTCTCAGGCGGCTGCAGCCCCTGGAGGGATTATGCTGAAACGCTGGGTGTGTGGGAGGAGGGGTCCTCTCTTTCTCCTGCTTGACCCGGGGGTTTCCTTTCTGGCTCTCTTAGGGTGTTTGCTACACCCCCTAAACAGTCCGTCGTCGCTTCCCAGTGGGGATCTCACGACAGTCTGTGAGAACACCTGGATGGCGATAGTTATCCCCGCTGTGGGCCACCCCTCCCCCCTCTGTCCACGAACCGCGCTGTCTTTGCCGATCGATTGGGGACGGGGAGTACAACCTCCTACCTCTCCTCCCGTCCCCCTGGGCTTCCGGCGCCTCCACCGTCCGACGTATGGCAGCAGGGGTTTCTCAGAAGTCCTTCGTAGTATTTGATTGAGCTCTGTTGGAATGTGAATGATGTTTTCGTTGTGTCGTAGGGGGCAGAGATTCAAAGAGGGAATCTCACTCAGCCATGATGCTGACGTCACTCCCTAAAAAGAACTATTCTTAAAAAAAAAAACTCTTCTGAAAAATTCAAGACAAAGTTCACCAGACTTTTGGGTCATATTTTCACTTTAATTATTTAGAAGGTTCTTTTCTGAATCCCTTCCAGGTTTTTCAATGTCTTTCTTAAAATATGAACTGTAAAAACTAGAAAAGTCATTCTTAAAATGTTCCAGAGATGTCAAATATATCTTAACTAAAGCTAATATATCACCATCTTACCATTTGGAATTTGTATTTACTGACTATTTTTGTCATTACTGAAGGAGAAATCTCATCTGGTTTGACTATACCTGTGTCAACATTTTACTTACAATATCTGTACAGTTTAATTATACATCTTGTATTTGTAATTTCCTAATAAGTATACTAATTGCCTTCAATCCCTTCTGAGTGAAGGCTATAAATAAATTTATATAACAATTTGTACAAACTTAAATGAAACATTCAATTACATTAAGTGTTTTCTGATTATGAAAGAAATAATTCCTTTAAGGAAGGATGTGGGCTTAAAACGAACACAGTCCCCATCTAAAATAATTACTAAACTCTATCCCTATCTTATAAAATTTATCACATATATCTTATATATGATATATATCACATATCACTTATCTTATATATATTATCTCCAATGTTAGATTTTAAGAATAGGTAGCCTTTCTTGTACATTTTTCTATCCTTCATAACCCATTCCTAGAACAAAACAGGTGCCCGGTTGGTAAGAATTCATTTCTCTTCAAGCCCTAAAAAATCTGTTCCCAAAGACGCATACTTCAAATGGCAAAGTTTCTAACAATGATCTTGAAGGCATTATACCAATAAAAAATATTTAACAGAATGAACATTTGTTTCTATTTTCACTTCTTATGCTTACTAATAAATAAAAGTATCAGGGCAAATATAACTGCACAAATACAGTGAACTGTCTCCTAGCTCAGGGTAAAGAATTGTGGCACACAAGTTATCTTTCCAAAAATAGATTAATTTGTTATGACTATCATCCCCATAATGTCCCAGACTTCAAAACAAGGGAAAAAAATATATATCAAGATCTGTGGCATTTCCACAGTGTTTTAAAAATGATTTTCCAAAAGGCATTATGGCAAAAACTATACCACCATCACCATTTTCATAGAATACAATACTTCTGCTTCTCTTTTGTCCTGTAATTTTAACCCAGTCTGACTTTTTTTCCTCACATGAACCTCTGTCAGGAGGACGCTGTGTTGGCTGCAAATAACCAGTCCACAGTATTCATCTTGGAGATTACTGACAAGTCAAAAACCACAAGCACGGAGTTAAGATAGTATTTAAACATGCCTTTGGGGTTAGAAAGTAGTATGTAGCCTGTAGTTCATCAGTTTCATCACCTATATGACCAAGGTGAAATAAATACAAGGAGAAATCTACGAATGACTGTCTTTGTCTCAGAATATTTCCTGATCTTTCTAATAAATTTAAAAACCACCAGATCACAGTTTTGTCAGATGCCTTTGACTTGGATACTTAACTGAAAACAAAAATAAATTCTAACCTGGGAACATGACTTTTTTTTGCTGAAATAAAAAAAAATCAAAAAGAACAAGCTCAAATCAATTTTATGATCCTCACTAGTGATGACTAATATTCTCTTTTCAAGACTTTCTCTCATGACTCGGTTTGTTTTAAAAAAAAAAAAAGCACAAAACTTTGAAGCATAAGAAGTGGTAATAGCTAAACACCTATCACCCATTAGATTGTAATAAGCTCTACAAGAGCAGTAACCTTGGCTGTCTGATTCACATATCCAGCTGCATCACCTAGCAGTGTGCCCATCAAGGCACTCTACCCAATTGTTTTAGCAACTATCTCAATGTTAGGTAAAATGTCCTTAATTTTACACTATCTATAAACACTATAACTGTCATTTGGTCACTAATTACTGATTCAGCTCCTATACAATTAAAAAGTGTGCCAAGCATACATGGCACATGTATGATACATACATGGCAATGATATAAAATACATATAATATATTTAGGTATATACAATTGGGTTTATAAACAGAAAGCAGTTTAGCTTATCGATGATATCTTTAAGTTTTTCATCCTATATGTCAACATTTGTGCCAGGGATGCAAAAGGAAGAATTTAGTGGGAATGAAATAAATGCTATAATTCTATCAACAAGTGCTCTAAAACAAATAAAATGAAAGAAAGTCAACCAAAGGACACAGACTTTAAAATCCAACCCAAACACCTTGCTTTAGTAATACTTTCATAAAAATTATTGGCCCTTGAAGTCCAACACTGAACTGAATCATTATTTGCATAACAGGGAACTGATTCATATTTTAACTTATTTCCTCCAGTATTATTTCAGGAAGACTTCTTTATTTTCCATTCAATACCATATGTAGAGTCTGGGTATAAAAACTCATTTTTATTTTTGAAAAGACCAATTTTATGAGGTTAGTGGAAAATAAATGGATTACAATTTTACCCAAACACCATCGTTTCTCATTTCTTTCCCATTGTCTGAAGCTTATCATTTGCCTCTACCTGCAAGCCACCAACTGAAAGAAAATTTCCTATTTTAAGCATCTATTTTCAAAAAAATTATCCTATAGCTGAGTGGCCTAAAAAGGAAGATTACGAATATATTTCTTACAGAATTTCACATATGGAATTCTACTATCTCATTTATAAACAAAAAGGGAGGTTAAAAAAAATTTGACATCTGTTTACTTCATATGTAATACCGTCACAAAAAACAAAAATAATTCTTGTTAGTCACTGACATATGGAAAATGTGATGTCCCTCCCATAAAATGAACAAGAGAATATCAGCATGGGTATAGGAGTTTTCTCCTCTCACTACACCTTTTACTCACCACAACTATATTGCTTTTAAGCACAAGCCCTTCATCCAAATTCTAAGGCCTCATTACAGCAAATTCTACTCAACTTCCATTAAGGAGGTAGTAAGCTTTTTTCTTCCTTTTTTTTTTTTACTGGGAAAGATTCACCCTGAGCTAACATCTGTTGCCAATCTTCCTCTCTCTCTCTTTTTTTTCCTCCGTAAAGCCTCAGTACATAGCTGTAACCTCTTATTGTAAGTCCTTCTAGTTCTTCTATGTGAGCTGCCACCACAGCATGGCTACTGACAGACAAGTGGTGTGGTTCTGTACCCAGGAACTGAGCCGGGCCTGCCAGAGCAGAGCACACCGAAATTCAACCACTAGGCCATCAGGGCTGGCTCAAGCTTTTCTTTACAAATTATGACGCTGCCCTTTCTGTTTAGTAAAATTAGTAATCTGAGAATGAAATTGGTAGCTAAATTTTAATAAATGTTTAGAAGTAACTATATGTCCTGATTTTTCTCTTGGTCTTAATATTCCATTCTAGCTGTATATTCTCTGTTTCTGATTTTTTATTTAATTTATAGTTTTCTACCTTTGATGTTTAAAAATCAAAAGAAGACATTCAAAACTCTTATGGAAAGAAATGAGTTGCAAATAAGTAAATGTAAAAACTACAGTAAAAATTTGCTCACAGAAAACAGATAACGACCAAAGTTACAAATAGCTGAAATGGAATTTTGAGTTGAAATGTAATCTAGATATCTTTCTCTACATAACAATGTAAGGTAGATGGAAATATCTATAGGATTCATTTTTTTGTATTCTTTAAACGGTTGGTAGCAATACAAACGTCAATTAAATTTGTGATGACTTTGAAAGGCATAGAAATTTAAAAGTAAAATTACAGTGTTCAAATTAGCAGAGTGCCTCTAATTATCTAGGAAATATGATATAAGGACATCCTTTGAATTCTACACACAATAAAATCTGTTTCATTTATCAGCTCTCATTTCTTTAGAAAAAAAACTAGCTGTGAGGGGCCGGCCCAGCAGCATAGCAGTTAAGTTCGCATGCTCTGCTTCAGTAGCCCAGGGTTTCGCACGTTCGGATCCCAGGCACAGAAAGATGCACTGCTTCTCAAGCCATCCTGTGATGACGTGCCATATAAAGTAGAGGAAGATGGGCACGGATGTTAGCCCAGGGCCTATCTTCCTCAGCAAAAAGAGGAGGAATGGCAATAGATGTTAGCTCGGGGCTAATCTTCCTCACCGAAAAAAAAAATACAGCTGTGAAATTTTCCATAAATAGAATGAGATTTAAATTGTCTTAGAAAATGACTTTAAAAGTCATTAAAACATTAAATCTACTAGAAGTCTACAAAAGATGTATCACATAAGAAATATCCTAAATGGTCCATCAAGTTTAATCCTGCTTAAAAACTAATCCTAGTGTGAGCCACAGCCATGTCTCACAACTGTAGAGGCATAAAGATGGACTTGTGTTTTACTTCTAAGCAGAATGTAAGCATCATGTTCATAATAGCCCAGAGAAAAAAATGAGAGATCTACTGAAAGGAAAAATATGGATTGCCATAAAAATATTTTAGACAAAAAGAGCTGAAACAAAAGAATATGCTGAGCCATGTCTGAGTCATCAATAAAGGAATAAAGAATGTTACTAATGCTGACCAAGTTTCATTTGCAAAGAAGAATATACATGCTATCAAATGACAACAGACATTTTGTCTTGCAGAACACAAGTCTTATTTCTTTCAGCACTTCTTACTGTGGTATACTCTTGAAACACAATTGGTTTTATCTATACATTTTTTTAAATGTGAAACTGAACATACTTTTATGAAAATAAAACAATTTCCTAAATAAAAGTCAAAGTCATTAAGCCCTCCCCATCCCCTGCCTACCTCTATTGCTAGGTGAATTCATCTCCTCCTATATCTCCCCCTCATTCATTCTGCTCCAGCCACACTGGTCTTCTTCTAGGTTCCTACTTTAGAGTATTTTCAGCGACTATTCTCTAGGCCTAAAAACTTCTCCCCCTCACCATCTTCAATTCTCTGCTCAAAAATCACCTTTTAGGGGCTGGCCCAGTGGCATAGTGGTTAAGTTCTCACATTCCGCTTCAGTGGCCCGGGGTTCCCCAGTTCAGATCCTGGGTGCAGACCTACTCACTGCTCGTCAAGCCATGCTGAGGCGGCGTCCCATATATAAGAGCTACAACTCTACAACTATGATACACAACTATGTACTGGGGCTTTTGGGAGGAAAAAAAAAGAGGAGAATTGGCAACAGATGTTAGCACAGGGCCAATCTTCCTCAAAAAAAAAGGCACCTTTTGAATGAAATCTTGATCATAGCATTTCAAATTGTGATCCACCGCTCCCCACCCCCAGTGCCCTCAACCCCCTTATCCTGCTCTATTTTTTTTATCACTTATTCACTTTCTACTTCATAATTAACTTATTTTATGTTTATTAAATGCTCTCTCTCATACACTAAAATATAAGTTCCGTAACCAGTGATTTACTACTGTTGTTGTTTTTCCATTAATATATCTCAAGCATCCAAAACAGTGCTTGGCACAGAGAAGGCACCTAATAAATAGTTCTTGGATAAATGAACAAACTTATTTCTCAGCCATTTCAGGAGAAAAAGTACATTCAAACTCCACAGCAGATCAACTTTTTCTTACATAAAAAAATCACGTGTTAAGATACCTATTAATTTTAGTTAATAACCCAATGTAGCCATTATTCTCCTTTACTGTTTGCACATAGTCAATTACTTTATTTTGCTCCCTATTTATCCAATCTGTTTCTTCAACAATAGAAAGCATTTCAGAGCTGCTGTGTTACAACAGAAGTAACTAAATGCAATTGGTCCTTTTCTTAGCAGTGCAGGATACTATCGATATTCACTCTTCTATTACATTTTAACAAATAGTACAATTCTACCTCTGCTTTCAAGCTTTTGAATGCTTCATTATCATGCTTCCAGATGATACTCATTCACTCGTACATAAAATGACTAAGTATTAGGCACTTAATATATTCTGTGCTAAACACAGAACATAATACCAAGGAAAGCTAGACATCATCTCAAACCTCATGGTTCTTACAGTCTAGAGGGAAACTTAAGATAACTAAACAAATAATAAAAATAACATGAACAAACATTTATATAGTGCTATGTGCCAGGCACTGTTCTTAAACACTTCAGAACATGAACTCATTTAATACTCACAATAACCCAAAGAGGAAGTATTATTATTATTCATATTTTACAAGTAAAAACAATGACACTTTGTAAGACGTTGTGAAAGATTGGCCTTAATCCTAAGGAAAATAAAGAGGCACTGGAAAATTTTAAGACAGAGGATGAAATGATCAGATCTGAGAAATGATTCTGGGTCAGCATGGATATTGGATTGGAGCTAAGCAAAATTACAGGTAGTAATCCGAGTGAAAGAGATTGCTCCCTAGGCTAGGGTAATGGCATTGCTGAGGGAAAAAGCACTACGAATTTGAGAGAGACTGAGGAAGAGAAGCAAGAGGATTTAATGATTAAACACAGGTAGAGATTATGTACCCATCTCTGACAGTTCCTTACCCCACCAATTTCATATCACATTGCTGTTATTAATTTGCTACATGAAACAGTCAATATTTTATGAACCATACATTTAAAAGTTTCCCAAGTTTATGAATTAAAGCCTAAAGAATTTTGCAAACTTGAAAGCCAAGCCATCCTAGACTCTTTCCTCTTCATCATTCCCAACAGTTAAATTCACTAAATTTTTCCACCTAAATATCTTTCAATATCTCTCCCTCCTCTCCAACCTTATTTGTATTTCCTCACTTCATTAAAATCTCCATCATATTTCCCTTGGACTAATGCATGAGGCTCTAAGGAGGTCTCCCTAACTCCATCTCATCTTCTTCCAACTCATACTTATCAATTGCAAGAAATATCTTTCCAAAAAGCAAGTATGTTCAGTGTTACTCAACTACCAAAAACTTTTTTGACAGCCTCCAGCTACCTTTTCAGATTCAGCTACTAAAATGCCTCCCTCTCACATCTTACACTATATACCAAACCAGATACACTATATACCAAACCAGATACCCTCATTATTGAAACTCAACTACTAGCAATTTTTCAAACAGGTCATGCTATTTCATAACTGCAGGACTTTGCACATGTCGCTCCCTCTACAAGATCTCCCCTTCCCCACCTGACTACCTGACAAAGACCTGTTCATCTTCTGAGTCTAAATTCTAATGACTTTTCCTCCTTTGTGATCTTTCATACCTTGTATACTTTATCCATTCTAAACCTCATTAGATTGTATGGCAATTGCTTGCACTTATTCTTTCATTCATTCCTCCAATGAAATGATATGTTTCTATCTTCACTATGTGACATATGTTTCTGAAAGAGTAGATGTATCCTAGTTTTTCGCACTGAATTTAGGCACAATATTGATAGCAATTTTAGGTGTTAAAGGGCTTTCAACCTCAACTCCAGACTGAAAGCCAGGGTAAGATCACAGGAAATCTGATTCTAAACAAGGAGTATATTACTGTATGTGAAACAAATAAAAACTCAAAATTTTTAGAAACAAGTTAACAATAAATGTCTAGGAGCTGTAAGAAGAAAACTATAAAACTCAATTAAGAGACATTTAAAAAGTCTGGAATAAATGGAGAAACACTTCTACTAAATAGATTAAATGTGGGAAATAATGTCAATTTTCTATTTATGAATCTAAGAATTTCTATCAAAATCTCACCAGGGTTTTCTTTTTAAATTTAACTTGTTTTAATGATTTTGAAATTTAACTAGAAGATTAATAGGCAAAACTAGCCAAGAAAAGGAAATATAGTCTCATTAAATATCTAAATGTTCAACAGAACAACAGTAATTGTAACAATGTAGCTGGCACCACTACAGGAATAGACAGACACATATCAACAGAATATTCCTAACTATATATGGAAATTTAGCATATGACAAAGGGCACTCCAAATAAAGAGGGGGGAAAGGGATTATTCTATAAACATTGTCAAAGCAACAAGCTAGACATTTGGGGAAAGTGATAACTGGACCCTACCCCATTTTGTCAATAGAAAGTCCAGATGGATCCAAAGTTAAATACAAAATGAAATTATAAAATGACTGAAATAAAACAAGCCTGAATATTTTCTAACCCAAAATTCATACACGATAGACTACATTGCTTTTTTCATTTGTTATAGAAGATACCATTAACATAAAAAAAAAACAGAAAAAAACTTCATAATATATGGCAAAGTATGAATAACCCTCATACATAAAGGTTCCTAAAAAAAATTAAAAATAGGGCCAGCCCGGTGGCGCAGAGGTTTAGTTCACGCTTGGCAGCCTGGGGTTCGCCGGTTCGGATCCTGGGCACCTGCCGACGCACTGCTGGTCAATCATGCCGTGGCAGCGTCCCATATAAAGTAGAGGAAGATGGGCACGGATGTTAGCCTAGGGCCAGTCTTCCTCAGCAAAAAGAGGAAGATTAGCAACGAATGTTAGCTCAGGGCTGGTCTTCCTCACAAAACAAAAAATTAAAAATGAGATGAACAGAGTATTTTTTAAAAATGGACAGAGGAGAGAGAGGAAATTCATGGATGAAATGAAAATGATCAATAGCCATATCATACAAATAAGAAAATAAAAATTAAAACAGTAAAAGACACATTTTACTTCTCTAATTGGCAAATATTAAAAAGACTGGTAATCCCTAGTGAAGGCAAGGACATGGTAAAACAGGCACTCTCAGTTACTTCTTGGTAAATGTGTACAATATTCTAGAGGACAGATTGATAGTAGGTATCTTAAAGCTGTTATGTGTAAGGTGTGAAATTACAGGTGACTTTCACTGAGTTACAGATTTCTAAAATACTTGAATCTTTTACTAGTCTATGTTGCTAGAAAAATTATATTTATGTTTTAAGAAAAAGAGCAAAAGAAAATTTATAAGACAGAAGAAATAATAAGGAAGGCAAAGAAGATATATTTAGACACATATAAAATATACACATACTAGAAAAAAGAAACTGTAGAGGAAGCATATTACTTGGGAAAAAGAAACTGTTAACAAAATGGGAGAGACTTCAAAAATCAAGTGGGGAACAAGATTGAAATGACAGGAGGAAAAAGTCTCACGAAACAGAAAGCAAAAGAGGGGTCAACAATTTTCAAAATGTGTGAGGTCCTCAGTAGTCTTAAAGCAGAAGCAGGACTGGAGCTGTTGCCACATCCATAAATTCCTATGCAGTAAAGAGCAGGTTAGTGTTTGCCATGAAGGCTGTCTTTTCAGATTCTGCAAGTTTCGTGCTACTCTGTGATTCAGACACTGCTGTAACTTGTGAAACTCCCTGGCAGCTCGTCTGTAATTTTAGAAACAGATGGAATAGGTAGCATATTTACACCTATTTTTCATTATTAAAATGCTCTCTACAGCTGAAACCAAATTTAATATTTTCTAAGATGTTATTTAATAGGATACAAGGATAATATATGTATTAGCTTGAAAGAAAATACACATTTCCTAATACTTTTATCACAAGACCCCCCCTTCAAAAACCATAAATTCCTTTAGTAGCTTTATACTATGAACTAAAAAGTATTTTACTTTTATCTTTTCAAAAACTGAATCCAACTAAATTTTAGCATGGAGATGGATCACAACAAGGAGCACTAAATGGATGATAAAATACACTACAGCTTTAAATACAGAACACTTATATCCCACGTCTCAGTGTGCTCAGGCTGCCATGACAAAATATCATAGACTGGGTGGCTTAAACAACAACAATTTGTTTTCTCAGAGTTGTGGGTGCTAGAAACTCAAGATCAAACTGCCAGTATGGTGTGTTTCTGGTGACAGCTCTCTTTCTGACTTATCGAAGGCTGCCTTCTTGCTATGTCTTCACATGATGGGGGAGAGGGAACAAGCTCTCTGGTGTCTCTTCTAAGAGCAATAAATCTCCTCATGAGGGCCCCACCTTCATGAGCTCATTGAAATCTAATTATTTCTGAAAAGCCCCATCTCCCAATACCATCACACTAGGGGGGGTACGGTTTCAACTATGAATCTGGGCATGAGGGGGGCGGTGGGGGGGTGGATATTCAATCCATAGTCCTCCACAAGCCACACATTTCAGTCAACCAACCAACCAACATATATTTTTTTATGTGCCAGACACTATTCTCGGGGCTGATAATGTAATGATTAAATAAGACAGAAAATGTCTCCCTCCATGAACTTACATTCTGGGAGAAAGGAGGAATAGACAAACAATAAACACATAAACAAGATTTTGCTAATTATTTTGAGGAAAACAAAACAAGAGTGGGATGGGGAGAGAAGGAACTACTTTAGCCACAGAAGTCAGAAAAGGGCTGTCTCAGGAAGTGGCCTTTCAGTTGAGAGCTAAATCAGGAAGATGTTGTAGCAACGAACAAGCCAAACCAATCACAAAATGTTCAGAGAGCATTTATTCTACATAATCATCTTTCCAAAGTTTTGAATTTAGGCCACTATCCTCTGTTCTGTGAAAGGGTTTTAGATAGCAAATTCCTTGTCTATTCTCTTCAAAATCACAATCTCTTTTCTCTCTCAGAATAAAGACACACACCCTTCTCAACAGTAAACATTCAAAGAGGAAGGGAGAGTAGAGCTTTTCAAAACAACGCTTATCTATTAACACAAAGCAAATAACCCTTAAGTCACTTCTTTCCACATTAAATGTTTCTACCTGAGAAAAACCCAAAATTAAAAATCCACCAAACAAATATATAGAAAACATAGAGCTTGGGAGCCACCTAAACCTGCCCAAAAGTTTCTCAGATTTTAAAGCTTTGGGTGTGTCTTCTTCAACATTCACTTCTGGCTACTGGGAGTGTAAACACATCCTTTCTCCTTCACTTTACGCAGACTCAACTGTCAGGGTGAGAGACAACGAAGGCTCATGACTTACCTACAGGACATGGATTTTAGAAGAATTTGCTTCGAACCAGTCTTTTCATTTACTGCTGAGGTCTGTGGCTTTGTTCTAGAATGGTTGAGGTCAGAGTTTGACCTCAGATAAGTAGGGAAATACAGTAAATACATCCCTTGAATCCCTTGAGATTGTAAGCTAGAGTATTTAAAAATAACAGGTTTGCCTCACCACTGGATGAGAATGAGGCTTAGCCACAATATAAGTCCATGTTTTCCTATTTTTTGGCAATATTGTTACGCACAAAAAAACTATCACTAAGAACTTCTCAAAAACATTTACTGGGTACAAAAAATATCTGTGTGCACTCTAAGAATTCTCCTTGGGTGATTTACAATCTAGTAAAGAAGATAAAACACACATTTCTAAAGTGATAAATGTACTTACAAACATCCTAATAGCATATGAGAGACTGTAAATAAATATTAAAATTATATTTCTCCAACTTATATGCTCCTGAAAAGACAGTTTTAAAAGTTATTTACATTTATAAGACAAGTCAATGTCATAGACTTGTCAAACTCTATGACAAACTCAATGTCACACAATAAGTATTATAAGGACAATTCTATGACATTTCTGAAATGTGTTCATATAAACCTTTGCATTAGCAAGATCACAAGTAGTCACACACTATCTAACTTTTAAAGAAATTATGGCTATGAAATTAGCATCCAGGCTTGAATCACTCACAATTAAAAGTGAGTAAAAATTTTAAGATCAAGTGAATATATAGAAGTACTATGCTTGCTGAAGAGATTTTATACAGAATCCTTCTAAGAGAACTTAGACATCAAATTTAAGGTAGACTCCTAATCCATTTTTTGGTATTAATAATTTTTTTCTGCAAGAAATCTTCTCTCTAATGAGACTAATTCATTTAAATTGAGGAAATATTTTTAAATTTAAAAACAGGAGAAAATTTTTATTTTCAATTTACTGAAATATTTGAAGTTTCATTTAAACTAGCCAAAACAGTTTACTTGGTGTTTTGTTTTTAAACATTTTGCCTTTCCAATTAAACTACTTACAAATTCTAAATATGTTGAAGAGTATTTGGAACACAAAAACTCATTTTAAATACTAAATCAAATCTAAGATGCATATTTTACACACTTTAAAATTTCTGAAATAAGGATATCTTGCAATATACATTTAATGTCATCTTTTCCACCCACTCAAAATCTATTCTTAAACTAACAGTGTGTCTTAAAAAAAAATCTATGTCATCTTAGATTTGAGGAGGTATTAACAAACATTTTTTTAATTTCTATTATTGTATGAGGGAGACAAAACATTCTCACAGTAGCTAATCAGCCTGTAGAATTGTAGATGGTATTCTTCTAATGACTTCCAAATGGTTCGATTTAGTTTTGATAAATAAAACAACTTGATTTTCTGAATTATTAGAACAGGAATGAGAAAAATCACATAATGCGTTCAAAATATGAACCAGCAAGAAATTTCAAAAAACTATACCTATACTGTCAGTTCTCAAAAATGTCCCCAACTTGGCATTTTTTGAGACTTAAAAGGTCAAGTTTCTCATTCCTACTGTTATTTAGTAACAAATAATCCAATTTTTAAAGTATATATTTTTCTCATTGGTTAGAAAGGTACTAAAGAAATTATTTGGAAGGTAAAATTGGGGGGATGCTTTCTTAAATATCTATAATTTTTGTCATTGTTTAAACTGTTTAAACCAACAAGCTAGGCTTTTATTAACAAGAATTTAAGCTATTTTCATTTTGAAAAAACTAAACAATTATTTTCTAAAAATGATCCTCATTTAAAAAAAGGCTGCTAACTGCTAAGTTAGGGAAAGGTTACTAACTACTAAGATAGGAAATAAAGATGGTGAATGAAGAGAAATAGTAAAAAATTAAAGTGTTTATACTCAAGACAATATTTTTTTATTATTAATATGGAGGGGATGACTTAAGGTCCTTATTAGGAACATCAATCGTGGTGTTGGTGATCTGTACCTGTAGATACAGTTAAAAAGTTACAAATACAAGTTATGTTGTAAGACAAAGAATCAAATGAGTAGCAACCTATAAAGGTGCTTGTACTCTCCCCTTCAAATTAGCTTTTTAAAAGTTTTTCATCCTCACTTTAAAAAGTGGAATAAAGGGGGCCAGCCCAGCGGAGTAGTGGTTAAGTTCACGTGCTCCGCTTTGGCGGCCCAGGGTTCACAGGTTCGGATCCCAGGCGCGGACAGACGCACTGCTTGTCAAGCCATGCTGTGGTGACGTCCCATATAAAGTGGAGGAAGATGCGCACGGATGTTAGCCCAGGGCCAGTCTTCCTCAGAAAAAAAGAGGAGGATTGGCAATGAGCGGATGTTAGCTCAGGACTAGTCTTCCTCACCCACACACACAAAAAATGGAATAAAGCATG
The DNA here is from genome assembly GCA_031878705.1 of Tapirus indicus. Lineage (NCBI taxonomy): Eukaryota > Metazoa > Chordata > Mammalia > Perissodactyla > Tapiridae > Tapirus > Tapirus indicus. The sequence goes on along the minus strand of CM062918.1, from coordinate 122,214,125 downwards.
TGAAATTCAGTGACTCAGGTAAATGCAGTATAATTAACTTTCTATAAATTTGAAGATGAAAATAAAGAATAAAGCAGTAGTTTTCCTAGTTTTATTATTATCCAGACATTTCCTTCTTCATTTCAACAATTCTCACAGCCACCTACAAGTACCAACAATAGTATACAAAAATGAATGAAACACGGTCTTTTCCCTCAAATTCTATTAAGGAAGATGGACACCTCCAACTCCCTGGAACCTACTACTAGTTCCATTAAGAGGTAAGTATCCTCAGGGAAAGCCTATATTTAACCCTTACTATCACAGATAATTCCTTTCAATAATAATTAATAGAAGAGGATACTGAGAATATGGCAGTAGTGGTGGTATAGTTTTCAGATCTCTCAAAATTCCCTCACAAAAACACAAACAATACCTAAAAAAGTAGAACCAAAACCTCATATTTACTATCTATCACAAAAACTGATGTCACAGTATCTCTGTGAATGCCACAATATGAGCAAGTGAAGACAAACCATGAAGAGTTCCAAGACCTGCATGGCATCAGAATCTGTGCAGGAAGAAAGATGTAAGCAACAGGATTTCAGACAGAAATGAGAACTCTGAAAAGCTAACAAATACAAGCATACTTCCTTTTATCTCACTTCACTTTACTGCGCTTCACAGGTACTGCCTTTTTTTTTTTTTTAACAAAATGAAGGTTTGTGGTAACTCTACATGGAGCAAGTCTAGCAGGACCATTTTTCCAACAGCATTTGCTCACTTCATGTCTCTGTATCACATTTTGGTAATTCTTACAATATTTCAAATTTTTTCATTATTATTATATTTGTTATGGTGATCTGTGATCAGTGATCTTTAATGTTACCATTGTAATTGTTCTGGAGTGCCATGAACTGCACCCATATAAGATGGTGAACTTAATCGATAAATGTGTGTGTTCTGACTGTTCCACCGACCAGCCATTCCTCTCTCTCTCTCTCTCTCTCTCTCCTCATGCCTCTCTATTCCCTGAGACACAACAATATTAGAAATTAGGTCAAATAATAACCCTACATTGGCCTCTAAGTGTTCCAGTAAAAGGAGCTGCACATCTCTCACTTTAAATCAAAAGCTAGAAATGATTAAGCTTAGTGAGGAAGGCATGTCAAAAGCTGAGACAAGCCAAAAGCTAGCACTCTTTTCAAACAATTAGCCAAGTCGTGAATGCAAAGGAAAAGTTCTTAAAGGAAATTAAAAGTGCTACTCTGGTGAACACACAAATGATAAGAAAGCAAAATTGATGATATGGAGAAAACGTTAGTGGTCTGGATAGAAGATCAAACCAGCCACAATATTCCCTTAGGCCAAAGCCTAATCCAGAGCAAGGCTCTAACTCTCTTCAATTCTGTGAAGTCTGAGAGAGGTAAGGAAGCTGCAGAAGAAAAGTCTGGAGATAACAGAAGTTGGTTCATGAGGTTGAAGAAAAGAAGTTATCTCCAGAACATAAAAGTGCAAGGTGAAGCAGCAAGTGCTGATATAGAAGCTGCAGCAAATTACCCAGAAGATCTAGCTAAGATAATTAATGAAGGTGACTACACTAACAATAGATTTTCAGTGCAGATGAAACAGTTCTATTGGAAGAAGATGCCATCTAGGACTTTCATAGCCAAACAGAAGAAGACAATGCTGGCTTCAAAGGACAGGCTGACTCTCTTGTTATGGACTAATGCAGCTGGTGACTTCAAGTTGAAGCCAGTGCTCCTTTACCATTCTGAAAATCCTGGGGCCCGTAAGAATGATGTTAGATATACTCTGCCTGTGCTCTATAAATGGAACATCAAAGCCTCGATGACAGCTTATCTATTTACAACATGGTTTACTGAATATTTTAAGTCCACTGTTGAGACCTACTGCTCAAAAAAAGATTCCTTTCAAACTACTACTGCTCATTGACAATGCACCTGGTCACCCAAGAGCTCTGATGGAGATGGACAATGAGATTAATGATGTTTCCATGCCTGCTAACATAACATCCATTCTGCAGCCCATGGATCAAGGAGTAATTTCTTTTTTTTTTTTTTTTTTTTTTTTTTTTTTTTTTTTTTTGTTTTTTTTTTTTTTTTTTTTTTGTGGGGAAGACCAGCCCTGAGCTAACATCTGTTCCAATCCTCCCCTTTTTGCTGAGGAAGACTGGCCCTGGGCTAACATCCGTGCCCATCTTCCTCCACTTTATATGGGACGCCGCCATGGCATGGCTGACAGGCAGTGCGTCGGCGGACGCCCGGGATCTGAACACGCGAACCCCGGGCTGCCAAGCGCGGACTAAACCGCTGCGCCACCGGGCGGCCCCTCAAGGAGTAATTTCAACTTTCAAGTCTTATTATTTAAGAAATACATTTCGTAAGGCTATAGCTGGCATACAGAGAGATTCCTCTGATGGATCTGGGCAAAGTAAACTGAAAACCTTCAGGAAAGGATTCACCATTCTACATGCCATTAAGAACATTCATGATTCACGGGAAGGGGTCAAAATATCAACATTAACAGGAGTTTGGAAGAAGCTGATTCCAGCCCTCATGGATGACTTTGAGGGGTTCAAGACTTCAGTGGAGGAAGTTACTGCAGATGTGGTGGAAATAGCAAGAGAACTAGAATTAGAAGTGAAGCCTTAAGATGTGACTGAATTGCTCCAATCTCATGATAAAACTTAAAACAGATGAGAAGTGAATTCTTATGGATGAGAAAAGAAAGTGGTTTCTTGAGATGGAATCTACTCCTGGTGAAGATACTGTCAAGACTGTTGAAATGACAAGAAAGGATTTAGAATATTCCATAAACTTAGTTGATAAAGCAGAGGCAGAGTTTGAGAGGACTGACTCCAATTTTGAAAGAAGTTCTGTGGGTAAAATGTTATCCAACAGCATCACATGCTACAGAGAAATAGTTCATGAATGGAAGAGTCAATCGATGGGGCAAACTTCACTGTCTTATCTTAAGAAATTGCTACAGCCACCCCAACCTTCAGCAACCACCACCCTGATCAGTCAGCAGCCATCAAAATACTGAGGTAAGACTCTCCACCAGCACAAAGGTTACAACTCACTAAAGGCTCAGATAATGGGTTAGCATTTTTTAGCAATAAGGTATTCTTTAATTAAGATATGTACATTGTTTTTTTTAGACATAATGCTACTGCACACTTAGTAGACTACAGCATAGGTAAACATAACTTTTATATGCACTGGGAAACCCAAAAATTTGTGTAACTCACTTTATTGCGATATTCGCTTTATTGAAGAGGTCTGGAACCGAACCTGCGATATCTCCAAGGTATGCCTGTCCTCACCAGAGAGGTCAGCAGGCCAATATGAGAACAGCTGCTGAAACTGAGGGGCCTATACATTCCAATAAGGAGAAAGTACAAATGGTCTCAGTAAGGCATCAATGGCCCAGGACACACTGGGTCCAATAAACTCTAAATACTTTCAGGCAAAACAGATAAAATGAATTTAGTAAAAACTACTACATAAAGCAATATTTTTAAATGTATCACTATAACCTAAAAATCTTATTTTTAAGAAATGTGAGGGGCCGCCCGGTGGCGCAGCGGTTTAGTCCGCGCTTGGCAGCCCGGGGTTCGCGGGTTCGGATCCCGAGCGCCCGCCGACGCACTGCCTGTCAGCCATGCTGTGGCGGCGTCCCATATAAAGTAGAGGAAGATGGGCACGATGTTAGCTCAGGGCCAGTCTTCCTCAGCAAAAAGGGGAGGATTGGCAACAGATGTTAGCTCAGGGCTTGTCTTCCCCACAAAAAAAAAAAAAAAAAAAAAAAGAAATGTGCAACTGACATTAAGTAAAATACCCTCACAATGTTGCTCTTTTTATATAAATAATTCTACCAGTTTGTTCTGAATAAACTTTTTAAAAACATATAAAACCTTTGTTTCAATGCTTATTATTCTAATACAGTTTGAGGAAGAGGTCTTCCAAATGTTAGTATTTAAACTGAATTTGATAATTCAATCATTCAATTTATTTTGGAATAAGAAAGAAAACACTTGGCTGCATCTCACTGTGACTTCCCCTCATAATGACTCTCCCTTTACAGTGGTTGTGAAGAGGATGGGTTTCCTAACAACTGAAATTTATTCATTGCCCAATATTTAATCCAATCTAAAATACAGTATTAAATGAAAGGCATATGAGACCAACCAAACCACAAAATCTTTATTTTCCTTTCATTTTTTTCTCTTCTTCAGAATGTTGTTAATCATTCTTAAAGATAGGTGAATAAACAGGATGCCTTCAAGCTATGCTTAATTTCTATTTCCTTCAGCATTCTCTACTTAAAATAGGATGGCAACTACATTTTGGGTTAAGTATGCAGAACTGGTGGATTCCTCACATACCAGGTCACCAAGCTAAATGCTCAGGGGTATCAAGCCACTTCTCTCATCTACCTTTCACCAAATTCCATAAAGCACAATTATCACAGTTGCCTGTGGGTCTAAGGGTCTAAGAGTCCAACACCTGACTAGTATTCACTTTAAAACAGTACACAAAAATATTGAGAATAGTATCTATGCATATTTAAGTAACGTAACCTGTAAAATCAGCAACAGAGCATATGTAGTAATCTGAAGCAGTATGAATATTTATGAGGTCAATTTAAGGTCCTCTGAAACACTGTATTTTCACACAACTGTTTGGTTTTTTTTTTAATTAAATGCTCAAACAGAATAATCAACATACTATAACCAGGAGGTATTTCAATAGGAAGGCATCTGGAAGAACAGGCCCAGTCTTTAAAGTTTATACAGAAAATTCCAATACTGACTACCAATACTGACAACTATCAGAGATGATAATATGATAACCATCTGTGTCTGTTAATTACATTTTAAAAAAATGTGGTAGCATTATGAAATGTGTGATCCAATATGCTGCCAAGTTTCTTCAATGCAAGTCACAGGTGCAGACCGACTGGCTATGAGAGTCAGAGAAAGAAGACAAAAAAGATTGGAATCCAAGTTGTACTAAGATGAGTTCTCCACTCAAGTTTTGTGAAAAGTCCTTTAAATAGCTACATCTGACAAATGCAGCGTGACTCACTTTTCTTCCTCTGGTAAGGCTACACACCCTAGACACGACAGGAAAGGAGAGGTAGTGCACACCCCCATTGTACTGCAGAGTTCACAGTATTCATTATTTCCTTCTGTTATGGACACATTCACACCCCTCCACCTATCCTGGTAATTAGACCATATCGCATACAACAACACTGTTACAATTCTCTGTAATAGTCAATGTCGTTAAAAAAAAGTTTAAAGGTTTTACAAACATTCCATTTATTAATTACTTTTTCTCTGGTCAGGCTAAAATTTTGACAAAGGCACACCCAACAGTGGCGTAAGTGGAGGTAGATTTCTTTACAAAACTGAAAATTCAAGCCTTGTATTTGAGACCATAAAAAAATACTTGGATTTCTCATGGTGATGAATAGGTACGAATTTTGTTTTCTTTTTCTGTAGTGTCCGTCCACATTTTCTACAACAAACATTTTTCTTATAAATACATAAGCATGCTAACATTTTTTTAAGGAGAAAGGCTTCTAAGCTAATTTAATTGTCAGTACTATTTTTTGTATTCCTAAATATTTTGCTTTATTTAGGATACCATAGAGTGGCAGGCACCAATATATTATGCCTGTCATTGTAAATAGCAGAAAACTTTTTCTATTTCATTAAGGTCCACAAACATTTACAATACCTACATGTTATATATGCCTAGAATACAAAAAATATATGGATTGCCATGTCCTACAGAAAAATATGATAAATATATTGACTTTCAAATATCTGAGGAATGACTGGCAGACCATAAATTAAAGCAAGAAATTTAATATACACTCAGTATTTAAAAACTCACTTTTGTTAATATTTCATCCTGTATATATTTAGCACATAGTGGCCTCCTCTGACACTCACAAATTTAATCACATCTCCTATTCCTAAGAAATTATCAGATAGAACTAACTTTGTACCAGTTTGAAAAAAAGGCTATGTCACAGAAAGAAACGGGTTGTAGAAAGGAGGTCAAATAGTGAAGCCCAAGATTTTCTAAATTCTTGATGAATCAGGTTTTTATAATACAATTTAAATATTTTTATTGAAAGTACACTTCGAAGAAGTCTAACACATATATCCATGTATGCGCAAACTTGGTGAGTATGAAGGAGATATAGAGATTTATGGATTATCTCCCAGTTTGAGTTATCCATATTTTTATTTGCCCCGCCTCTATCTACAATGACTCCATGAGCTGATTAAACTGTTTTCCTTTAAAATTTTTCTCAAAATACCTGCTTTAAATTAATGTATTATAAGATTGAAATTTCCTGCTGTAGCTACAACAAAGAACATTTAAAACTTAAACTGTTCCTTTCTATTCCTTTTCCAGACTAAGATGAAGTAGATGCACTTCTCCCTATTTTTTTCAATAACTACAACTAAAAGGCCTGGACATTCTATTTAAAACAAATCTAAGAAATTCTAGGAGGTGGCAGGAATGTAGATCACTGAGGGACCTGGGGATCCAGGGAATGATACAGCTGTAAGTTCTATGAGTTTTCTTTTAGCCTCATGTATCCCACACTAAGTACTGGTGTGGCAAGCAACCAAGAAATGCCAATGGGCACAAACAGAAACAACCCCAAGAAAAGCCATCTCCCTCTAGCGAAAGGACCACAAAAAGGGCAACCTGGCAGAACAAAAAGCTTTTAGATAATAAACATTCTATGGCAGCCAAATCCCATGGAAAAATATATGACCCCACCTCCAGCTCTGTGAGCAAAGGCCAAAGTACTGAGCCCAGACTTCCACCCTCGCCCAGCTGTAAGGAGGTGCCCCTGGCTGCCCCCTGAGGTGGTAACAGAGAAAGCCAAGTGGTTTGGAGGCATTTTTTAGGACTTGCATCCCCACTCAGAGATAAGGATGCTCACTTTCCCTCTCCTTTCCTGCATCAGAAGAAAGTGAGTGGGGAGCCAGGACTTTTACAACCATTCAGAGGTAACAAAGCCTCCCCGCTCCACAGGGTCAGTACAAGCACATGGGGGAGAGCAAGAAAGCACCCCTCTTCTCCCAGCAGGGTGGTATCAGCCAAGGCCTATGTAGTTGTCAGTGCCGTGGAGTCAACTCCAATTCCTAGTGACCCTGTGTACAGCTGAGTACAACTCTGCCCAGTCCTTTTGTGCCATCCTCTCATCTTCTGGCGCTGTATCAGACAATGCTCCGCTGCTATTCACAGGGTTTTCACGACAGATTTTTTCAGAAGTGGGTGGTCAGGTCCTTCTCCGTAGTCTGCCTTAGTCTGAAAGCTCCACCGAAACCTGTCCACCATGAGTGAACCTGCTGGTATTTGAAAAAACAGTGGCACAGCTTTGAGCATCACAGCCACACGCAGCCACCACAGAATGACAACCAACAGACAGGTGTTATGGTTCCCTGACCGGAAACAAACCCCGGCCCCAGCAGCAGTGAAAGCAGGGAATCTTAACCACTAGGCCTACGGGGGCCTGAAATCCCACTTTCTCCCTGGAGTAAGGAGGCACCCCTTTTGCCCAGGGTATCAAAGGCGGCTGAGTGGGAACCTTGCAATTTCACCCCACACCTGACATTAACGAAGTGGCATCCACCTTCCCCCAACTTGTGCAGTGTCGGAGGAGGCCCATCAGAATATAAGATTTAAACAAGATCCAAGGTGTCATACAAAATATCCAAAATGTGTAGGACATAATTAAAAACCACTCATCATACCAAGAATCAGGAAAATCTCAACCTGAATAAGAAAAGACCATGAACAGAGAGCAACACTGAGATGACACCAATGTTAGAATTATCTGACAAGGATTTTAAAGCAACCATCATAAAAATGCTTCAACGAGCAATTATGAACATGACTGAAACATGGAAAAAACAAGAAGGTTTAGCAAAGAAACAGAACATATAAAAAAGAACCAAATAGAAATTTTAGAACCAAAAATTACAATAACCAAATAAAAAACAAAAAACTGGCCCAATAGAAGAAGGTTGAGGATAGATGAAAGCATCAGTAAACTAGAAGATAGAACAATAAAAATTAATCTGAACAGAGAGAAAATAAAATGTTCAAATGTCCAGAACAACAAGGACCTGTGGAACTGTAATAAAAGAAATGCTTTCTTCAGAGATGGTACAGTGACATTTAAGCGAAACAGCATGCCTGCCTTTGAGTTCAATTTAGCTATGAGACCTCCTAGTACATTTTTTCTATCACTTATTTCGCCAAAGTGATAAAATACTCCATAAGTTAGTTTACACTTTATTCACACAGTATAAGAAGTAGAGAGGTCGTTCTTGGTGTTGAAGTAAAATCATCTGAAAAGTTTTCTTTGGAAGTACTGTTTCCTATAAAAGGAAGATCTTTTTAAATAGAATATTAGTTTTGAAGACTCAAGTTATTATTCTTAGACTATCACTATTAATAGTAAAAGCAGTAGGACAACAATGATAATGCCACTTGGTCTTCACTGTGAAAAGCTCAAAGTGTTTTATGACAGGTCTTAGATGGTCTCTCAGGTGTGTCACTGTTCCCATTAATAGATTTAGAAACTAAATTTGCAAAGGTAAATGTGTCACTAAACGGCCCAAAATAAGTCACTCAATCTAGACAGAAGAAAACACAAAGTTCTGTCAGTAGTCAGTATTGTGCCTTCTTATAAGCGCCATAATTACAAGTATGGGGTGGCCATACACAATGTAATTAGCCCTTGGGAAGCAGAGTGCATTATATTAGTGAATTCATTCTTTCATTCAAGAATATTAATTGAGCTCATACTACAGGCCAGGTATTGTTCTAGGCACTGGGAAAGAAAGTTCCTAATCTCATGGATCTTACACTCTAGTGGGGGGAAAACAAAAAACAAACATGTCAAAATAAAATAACAGGTGGAGATTAGTGCTATGAGGAGGGGGGAAAAAGCAAAGAAAGGTGGCTAAGTAATGCTGCGCATGTGCACAGGTTCTTATTTTCTATAGCATGGTCAAGGCAAGTCTCTACAAGAAGGTAGCATTTGAGCAAGTAGCTAAAGGAAGCTAGGTTCACTGAGAATTATTGAAAGTATAATTTTCAAAAAGTTAAAATGTGACTCATATAGGGGCCGCCCGGCGGCGCAGCAGTTAAGTTCGGACGTGGCAGCCCGGGGTTCATGGGTTCGGATCCCGGGCGCCTGCCGATGCACTGCTTGTCAGCCCCACTGTGGCGGCGTCCCATATAAAGTAGAGGAAGATGGGCACATATGTTAGCCCAGGGCCAGTCTTCCTCAGCAAAAAGAGGAGGATTGGCAACGGATGTTAGCTCAGGGCTGGTCTTCCTCGCAAAAACAATAAATAAATAAATAAAATGTGACTCATATAAATATAAACTGAACATATGCCAAAGATTTATTCTACTCATTTATCAACTAATGAATCATTTATGTTAAGACTGAAGAAATCAGATGTTAAGACTGGTTCAAAGAGCATTTGAAGAGGTAGGTATATATAGAGAAAATCTAACGTAGTGTTAGACTAAGAAAGAGTGTTAGGTTACAGACAAAAATGATGAATGTCTTAGAGGGCAATAAACAATATTCATTGAAGTTATCTAACAGACAGAAATTATTTGGATCTTTTCTGGGAAAAAAATAAATTAACATGTAATCTCAATACATCCCAGACTTTTAACTAACAGTAAACAGTGAGTCAAATAAAGTACATTCTCCTCAATAATCCTTGCGTAGGTCTATTAAACAATGTCCCCAAAGGACACTGAAAGAACACACTGTTCACCCTTTTCCTTATTTTCAAGTTTTGCATTTTTTTTTAACAGAGCCATGCAGGTATCTGGAAGAAGAGCATTTCAGTCAGAGAGACTGTGAGTGAATCATAAACCACGTCCCTCCACTCACCATTCAAACAGCCAAGGAATGCCCTCCCCAATACAGACTCACACATTCACCTGGACCTCACTACGAAGTCTGGTTTAATTCAATAGCTGGAAAAGTTGGAGAAGCCACAAAATTTACATTGGTAGGCAAACTAGAAAAGAGGTTGGGAAATGATTTGATGTACATTTTTAAAAACACTACTCTACCTGCTGAAATCAAGACTTATTAGGGAGAAGAGCAAGAGTAGAAGCTAGAAGACCACTTAGGAGGCTATTAAAATGATCTGGGCAGATAAACAAGTAAATACATAGTTTGTCAGATGTAAAAAGTGCTATGGAGAAAAGCAGAATTATGAGAAGGCTGGTAGAGGATGTCAGCATTGTTTGGAAAGGTCTCTCTGATAAGGTGATATCTGCACAAAGACACGAATGATATAAAAAAGAAAACCATGCAAAAAATTGAGGGGAAAATGTTCCAGACATAGGGATAAAGCAAAATGATTGAGGAGACAGAAGCAGGCAAAAGACAGGGAGAAGTGATAAAAGAGAATGTAGGGCCTTGCAAATCATTTTAAGGACTTACTTGACTTCTAGTTTGGGTGAGATGAGAGGCCACTGAAGGTTTTAGAGCAGAGAAATGACATGATCAGCTTCAAGTGTTAAACAGATCACAGTGGCTGCAATGTAGAGAACGGTCTGTAAGTGGGCAATGACAGAAGCAAAAAGATTGGTTAGAAGATACTTTAGTATTCCAAGAGAGAAATAAGGATGGCCTAGAAAAGGTTGGTAGTAGTGACCACAAGGAGTTGAAACCTGGATATTTTGAAGGTAGAGCCAACAGGTTTTGCTAAAGGAACAGACATGGGGTAAGTACAAAAAGGAATAAATGTGGGTTTCGGTCTTATCAATTGGAAAGACAGAGTTGCCATTTACTGGGATGGGGAAGACTGCAGAAGAAATAAAGTTTATTAAGGAAATTTGAGGAGGAGAAGAAGAGGAAACATTTATTACAAACAATTTACGAAAAAGGTTAAATATCTCAGTTTGGGGTTTAGAGGATTCTACACTCTTTTCAAATGTAATCTTAATAAAAAAAATTAGAATGCCCAATTTCCAAATTTTATCCATCAGAAGCAGAACATTTGTCACAAAATTGAGTCTCAAACAACTAACCCTCATGGCTTCTCACAGATTCATACTTTTCAAAATGGCATTTATCATTAATTTCATCCATGTTGATCAATATTTTACATGTTTAAGCAAGTAGCTGATCCTTCATTCATTTTGAGCACTTTCTGAAATTATATTACATGCTTCATCCAAAGGCCTACATATGAAATCTTAAATTCACTGGGTTTACCTGAAGTTCTTTGTATCTATCTTGAAAAGAAATGGCCTCTTGCTCTTTTTCTTTAAGGAAATCTTTTTCTAAGACACTATGCTTTTCCATCAATGATTCCACATCCTAAAAGAAAAATCCAAGCATAAATTTTATAATATTTAATGGCATAAAATATATTTATTTTTTCAATGAACATACCAGAAAATATTTGGCAAAGAAAGTACCCACAGGAAGTATGGTTGAAAGCTCAAGGGTATAGATTGTACACTTCACTCTCATTTCCAGACCAATATCAAACATTAACATAACACTAAAATTATTCATGCTAATAAATGAATAAAAGATCTAAACTAATCACAATAAACACAATCTATCTCTACATAAACTTCCTATAAATTTGCTAAGGTCTTTTCATAGATAACTTTGCAAGAAAGAGAAATGAGAACATAAATAAATGATTTACTAAGACAGCTGTCTAAGTACTCTTCCCAAATATCCCATGATGCCTGACTTCTCAGGGATAAGTCAATGTTACAAATTTTCTAATCTACATAAGAAATAAAATACTACCTGCTTTCAAAGTAAATAAAAATAAATGAGAAGGAAAGTATTAGTTAGAGGGAAAAAAGTCTAGTACAAGATATTCATATCTTTAAAAGTACATATTTAAGACTAGAGATTTCTTATCAAAGACTTTTCTAAGTGATAAACTCAAATGACTGATGTAAACCTACAGCCAAGGGAGGACAGCGTCTTCTTCTATTGATGAGGTTTTAATCAGAGATTCAGATTATATCAAATTTCTAGTAAATCCAATTCAGCATTTATTTTTTAAGACAAATGTAAATAATATACCTTTTTAATTCTCTGCTTTTCTTCTTCAGAAACTTTGAGTTTAATCTCCAGACTTGAAATTTTCTGCTGAAGCTGTATGTTTGATACATTGGCTCCAAGATCTTCAGAATCATCCACAAGAGCAATTGTTCCATTACTTTTCTCATCAGTTAAACCCAATGGAAAAAGTGAGATATCCAGATGAGTGTGTGTTGATTGCTGAATCTAAACCACATTAAAAAAAAAAATACACAAGTGGGGAAAGTTTACATTGTACCAATAATGAAAACATCCAAAGGGCACCAGAAACCACATTTGGAAATTAAGTTGTAGAAAAGGTTCTGAAATTATTTCATTCTTTAAGTAAATCAACAGAAGACCTCAAACTGTTACAACAACCTGATCTCTGCAGTAAAACACAAAATTTCCTCTAAACATTAGAGTTTAAAGCATTTATTATTTTGCAAGCAAAGCACTAAAAAACTTAAAACTTTTTCTTAAGCTTGAGAATGTATAATTAAGTATAGACACATCTGATACTCACCCGTTCTTGAATTTACACACATACAGCATTTGTTTATATTTTAAATTTAAATCAGAATTTGAAATTTATCAATAACCTCTAATTGATCACTTCTAGTAAAGACAACAGGTGACTCAAGATTGTGTACAGTACTTTGGAAATCTGAACAACCTCCAGCATCTGGCACAATGCCTGGACCAATAAATATTCGAATGAAAAAATCCCATGACTGCTGTCTTTTTGGTTTTTACTCTAAAATTGAAATGAACACCTGCAAACACATGGTAAGCTTCCCTGAAAAGAGAAAAAATTATCCTTTTCTTGTACTTATTTTCCCTTTTGAAGTTCAAGATTTGAAATGCAAAGCTAAGTCCATTTTAATAAATGAGATCCTTGAACTATATTTTGTTACCTAAGGCTAATTAAATACCTAGCAATTGTGCCACAAAACAAACATATGATTCAGTTATTTTAATTCTAGATATTAGCCACAAAGTTAGAATATCTTCAGAAATATTTCCTTCAGAAAGAAAAAAAAGAAATCAGAAAAGCTTCAATTAAATCTATTTTTTAAGTATGCAAACTTCCTATAAAAATATGCTTGTTTTTACCTGTGCTTTCGGAATAGTCTGACTGACAATGCTGTTGTCTGCATATGTATTCTCTGGTGATGAAATAATGGGCTCAGAAGAGAGGCAGCCAACTGAGGGAGAAGAGTGGTCATGGTCCAGTACAATCTCAGGAGAAGCTGGAGAAAGATGGACTCCAGATACTAAAGGGAAAAAAAAAAGGATTATTAAAGAGAAAATAATAGGTTGAAAAGAAGAAAGACAGTAGAGGGAGGGAAAGGAAAAGAGTAAGGGAAGTAAAAGCAATGAGACTGAAAATGAGGATTCTATGACTATTCCTCAGGGACCATTATCTGAAATCTAAAAAACTAGTGTTTCTAAATTTAACATGACATTTCCATGTAAGACCCAGACAAACAAAACAATTTAATAATGTCTTAGTGTTTACATACTAACACATTACCATAAGAAGTGCATTTCCAACTCAGAGAAAGTATTCAAATACATTATCTATTCAATTAGTTAAGAAAAAGCACTAGGGTGCCTACTAGTGCCAGGCACAGGCACTAGGCACTGAGGAGACAGCAGTGAGCAAGACATGCATCCATGTACTCAATGACCTTATGACCCAGCAGACAAGTCAAATCAAAAAGTGAGCTAAGGGAAGAACAATTACTTTAAAACAACTAATCCAACTGTCTCTGTGTTAACTTCTTTTGCAACCAACAAAAGATTTTTCACTTTAAAGTCAATTTTAGTTTGCTAAATTGTTTCTCAGAAAAATAATGTTGAAACATAATTCCGTAATTAGTTTCACAACAAAACATTATTAGATTGTGCATAGGGTTCAAATACAATGTCATGAAAGGAAAGCCAATTGCCAAGCATGAAATAAGACAAAAACATTGATAAGGGTAAAATAGATTGTTTTATTTTCAAATGTTCTTTCTAAAAATTTAAATACATTTGGACTATCGGTTTTAAAATTTAAGAAGAGTAACTAAATCATTTTTAGCAGTAATCCATTTAAATGTTTTGACTTTCTAAATTATAAAGACCTTTATTCCACACTGGCATCAGTAGCAACTTCAGCGCAGTTCTACCATAAATTCTGGAAGGCAGCTCACAATGGAAATTGCATTTTTCCCTGAAGAAAGACATTTATAGGGTCATTAGGTATTAACAAACTAAAGAATATATCAATCTCTGATTGGTACCCTACGAGACCATTTAATTATCTTATATGCACTTTTATTGTGAAACAATATTGTGTTTTTTAAATACTATGTGCCATATTGGATAAGGTATTCTAGCTTCTCCCACAGGCATTTCACTATTTTAACTGAAATACAGAAAACTAGAATTTCACCTCATGTTTGTAACTGACATACCTTTCTCAGAAATTTCTTTTTTCTAATCTTCACTATTCTATATGCTAACAGATTTCCATAAAATGTCAAAATATTCTAACTTCTAATTCTGAATTATAATTTATAACAAAATATTACTAATTAATTTTAAAGGTATAAAAATAAGTACTTTAGTATAATAAGAGGAAATACAGCCTTATGATTAAGAGCACAGACTCTGAACCATATTGCCATACCCGGTGTAGAACAACCAACAAGTTACTTATCTTCCCTCAGTTTCCTCATCCGTAAAATTGGCATAGAGTTGCTGATAAGGTTTACACTGACTAAAATATGTAAAGCTTTTAGCATCATGCTGATATAATTTTCATTATTATTTCAAAGATTATTAACATTTGTTGAACAAGTTTGTTTATTTCTGGAGGGTATGTGTGACTATGATCCTAGGTTAAAAACATCATTCTGATCTAACACCTGAACATTTTAACATCTTTTTATGTCATTCATATTTATAGCCATAATCAAAGACAAGATGTCACGTTGTCCCAAGTTAAATTCTCATTCTGTAATATTAAATGTTCAAGTATATCACATTAGGGAAAGAAAATGGGTAGAATAAAGGAAGGGAGGGAGAAAGGAAAGAAAAGAGATGGATAAGGGGAAGAGAAAGGGATTAGTTGAGGGAAGAAAGTAGGGAGGTAGGGCATTCTCAACCTCACACTTTCCACTAGCTACCACTACCCTATCAGACTTTCCTTTCAGAACCAAATTTCTTGTCTCCAAATGATTCCTGTCTCCATTTTTTCCTTCCTCTCCCAACTCTCATCACTCTACTGGACCAATCATTTAAGATATTAATTTTCCTTTCAACTACTATTAAGTCAAATGAACACTTCTTATTTATCTTTCTTTAGTTCTCCAGAGCACATAATAATAATGACACTCCCTTCTCCTTGATACTCTTCCCTTGGCATCTACGATAAAATCACACACTATATCCTAGACTTCCTCCTAACATTTTCACTATTTTTTTCTTGTTTCCTTTTCAGGCTCTTTCTCTACTCAATCTTAAGTCTCACTGTTTCCTACACCCTCTGCTCTTCTCAATGTTCACATTATTGTTACCACTTTCAAAACCCATTATTTAAATTGCCACCTATAAGCTAATGACACCTAAATTCTCATCTCTAGGACAAACCACCCTGCAGACCTCCAGATCCATATACTCACCTAACTACCAGATAGTTCCATTCAGCTGTCTAGTAGGTACATCAAACTTATCCATCATCTTATATAAACCTGCTTTGCTTCATGTTATCCATCCTAGTAATAGTATTTCAATGAACTACTTGCCCAAGCCAGAAATGATACCACCTTCACTCTAGCCACACTGTGCTACTAACAGTTTCCTAATTATGCCCTACTGTTCAATTCCTCTGTGACCTCACAATATTACTGCCTAAGTAAAAGCCATAGATGTGGAGACAGAAATAGATTTAAATCTGAACAATAACAACATACTTGTTATGAAGCCTTGGGCCAATTACACAAACCCCTCTAAGTCACAGTTTCCTCCTCTGAAAATGGGGAAATAATATGTACTTCAAAACAATGTTATACTGCTTCAGTTAGATAATGTATATAAACTATTTAGCTGTACCAGATAGGTATATGGTAAACATTCAATAAATGGCAGTTGTCACTGAAATTATCATTTGTTAACATTCAAAACAAGCTTTTCCAGCGATCTTTTACCTACTCCATTACCCACCCAACCACAATATAATTTTAATTTCCCACTGTCAATATACTACAGAATTTCTAAGAAATAATGATAATTAAGTGTCATTACACATCAATCTACAGGATACATTTAAAGCAGTGATAAAAAAACTATAGCCTTGAACACTTCAATCAATAAAAAAATTCAATGAATTAAATTCACAGCTCATAAACTAAAATAGAAACAAAGAAAACTTAAAAAGCACAATAAAGAAAATAATAAAGATAATGCAGATATCAAAGTAGATTAAGAAGAAATAGATCTATGTAATCAAAATCCTGAATTTCTAAAAAAAATTAAACAAAATAGTAGTTAATTTATTAACAATAAAAGAGGAAAAGTATAAATATACAAATTAAATGATGAAGGGAAAATAACAATTGAAACAGAAGAAAAATTTTTTTAAATCATAAAACTCCTCTACAGACTAAAGAAATAAATAAGTAGTAAATAAATTTGAAAATCTAGATAAAAGGGGCAATTCTCCACAGAAATATAGTTAACAAAAGTTGATGTGATTAGTGCTAAAAAAATATATTTTAAAAAATAGATCTATTTCCTTGGGGAAAAAAATTCTTATCAGGAAACCACCCCACAGATAAAGCAGTTCAAGAGGATGTCTACCAAAAAATTCAAAAAATGTGTAATCCCAATACTCTAAAATTGTTCCAGAGCATTGAAAATGAAGGAAAACTTTATAAGCATTACATAACATTAATACAAATTGACAGCTAAACCTGATAAAGACAGTATAAAAACAGAATAGAGATTTTTAGAGTATCACTTAAAAATAATGAGGTAAAAATTCTAAATAATATAGTAGTAAATAGAATCTAACACCATATTGAGAAAATGATATGCAATGAACAAGTCAGATCTGTTCCAGGAATGCAATGCCGGTTCACTATTAGGAAATTTATTAATATAAGATTTCATATTAATAGACTTGAAGAGGAAAATGATACATTTATCTCCAAGACTGGCAATGCTTTTGATAAAATCGAACATCTATATCTGTTAAAAACACTCAAGAAAATAGAAGTTGATGGATACTTTCTTAACATGATAAAACATATAGACCTTAGTCCTAAAATCAGCATGTTAATAGAGAAAAACTAAAGGTGTTTCCTCTATGGTAAGGAATAAGACAAGGATGACCACCATCTCCATACCACTTACTATTGCACTAAATACCTGAGCCAATGCAATTAGACAAGAGAAATTAAGGAGAATAGGAAAAGGAGGAAAACTATCTCATGTTCCTAGTAACTCCAACAACAAACACATTCAGTAAAGCAGTAGAATATCAACTTAATGATCAGAAATTGATAGCATTCATATGTAAAAGCAGTAACTATTTAGAGCATATAATGGTAGAGAAAATACTATTTTCCACAGCAACAATGAAGATAAAATAATTAGTAATAAATTTAGCAAGAAATGGGAGGAAAACTTTGAAACACTTCTGAAAGACTGAAAGGTAGACCTGAACAAAGGTAAAGATACCTCTTGTAACTGAACAGGACAACTGAACATCATAAAGACGCCAGTCCTCCTTTAATTAATGTATAGGCCTAATATAATTCCAATAAAAGTATCAATAAGCTTTTTTACAATGGAGCTTGACAAACAGACATTAAACATCACATGGAAAAAGTAAAAATGCAAAAATAGACAGGAAAATATTAAATACAGGAAAATACTAAAAAAGAAATGTACAAGGAGAATACTTGCCCCTTTTACTAAAATGTCCTAAATTAAACTATATTAAAACATACTACTGATCTTAACATATACTGAATTATATTAAAATGTACTTTAAACTCTTTATAATTAAAATAGTGTACTGATTTGGTGCAACAATAAACAACCAGAGAAACATACCAGAAAGTCCAGAAATAGACTCATGTAGGCGTGAAACTTAAGTATATGATGAAAGTGGCATTTCAAATCACTGAGGCAAAGATGGACTTGTTAATAGATAGTGCTAAAACAATTGATTAGCCGTTTGGAAAAAGATGAAATTATATTCATATCTCACACTAGAGACAAAAAGGTAAACTTCAAATGGATCAGGGATCTAAATATGAAAAAATGAGACCATATAAGTACTAAAAAAAAAATAAGACTGAGTTCCTCTTTACTTTGGATATAAGAAAGGGCTTTTAACTGTGACTTGATTCCAGATACAATAAAAGAAAAGATTGATAAATTTGACTACAGTATATATAAAAACATTTTGTCTATCAAAAACTATTTTAAATAAAATCAAAAAACAACTGGCAAACAAAAAAAGATACGTGTAATATGTTTCACAGACAAGGACTAATATTCCTAAGATATAAAGAACATTTAAAACTTGGGGAGGAAAGACTGAAAAAAAAAAACAGCCTATACAATAATGGGCAAAAAATGTAAACAGACAATTCACCAAAAAGTAAACATACAAACTGCCCTTAAATATATGAAAAGATGCAGATACGTGAATCTACTCATTTGTCATAAAGGAAACACAGGAAGGATAAAGCCAAAACTAATGAGACTGATAGGTAGAAGACTGGTGGAATTAAGTGGAAAGACAGAAGAAATGAATAGTAGGAAATATCTCTTCTCTGAGTGTAGTTTATTAATATAGTTCTGAGTTTAGTACAGACACAATTTGCTTCATTTCAAATGTGAAATCTTTGGTTTTCTAAGACTTAGAGGATACAAGGTCAGCATATACTCTTTTACAGCTATAAAGCTAATCAAAAGTGCAATGAATGGCAGTTCTTCATCTTTAACTTTCTAACGGTAATTAACAAAGTCATTGGGCATATCACTTTTCATTGACAGACCTCTTCTAAAACACAAAAAAGCCCACTATGTCAACACCACACAAGCAAAGGAGCACCAAGTTTCCAAATAGTATGCAATTTTTTTTCCAGTAATTTTGCCTGTGGTCAACTCTGTTTTGTTTATATAAGCATAATAACTCTTGTAAAGTCTAAACAAGAAACAGGTGTAAATACCCATACAGTTTTAACTATACCCAAAGAATCCTGTCTATCTCTGTTAACAATTAAATAATTCAAGAGGAGAACACCAATAAAATGATAATGGTGTTTACAACTTAGAAAATACTTTTGATCTTTAATTTTCATTTAAACATTCTCTTCCCCAATCCAGGCCCCTCCTTTTCACCCTTCTTTCATCTCGCAGGTACATTAGAGGCTGGTGATTGCCTTTCACAAACTGTCATCTCACTCAAACCCTCTGACACCCTGATTTATTATCAGGTCTATGTATGAATCCACTTTTTCCTGTTCAATGCTCATTAGTGAGATTTTTGAAAGTCACTTATGTAGGAAAAATCACTCATTTATGGAAAACAAAGAATATGCAAGAATTGAGAAAGATCCAAATAGTATATCTAAATATGAAGGTTTATTAGTAAATGCAAAATACGGGGATAGTTTTTTTTTTTAACTGACAGAAAACAGAGTAAAAGTGTTTAGAAAAGTATTACCTCTCTCCAAGGAAGGTGCCCTACAGAAAATGCCCCTTGATTTATAATTTAATGGGTAAATGTAATTAAATGGATTTCAAGATATATCTAGGATATCTAGGTTTGAGATTTAAGGAGAAATATGTGATAGCCAAGAACACAAGAAACAGGAATGGTCACTTTCTTAATAAGAGAGAGATTACATAATTGATGAAATTTCTACCATTTTAGTTATTTTTAATTATTCTCCATAGTATTTTATAAATAAAGGCTTCACTTCTACTTGCTTCTTTGAAGAATAATAGTGTGTTCCTCTTTTAGGCCACAAATTGTAACGAGCAATTTTTCGAATTATACAAATGACTAAAGAAACTACGTTTTCATTTCTAAAAGAGACATGCAGGGTGGAGTCCTCATAATGCATTGCTAGCATGATCAACACAAAATCATATAACTTTCTGAACAGAGAAATTAAAAAATGAGCTATTTAAATCACCACTGCTTCTTTATTATCATGGCAGGAAGAAAATCCCACAGCAACCAAAAAAATAAATAAAAATAAAAACAGAAACAAACTAATAAAGTACAGAGAGCACGGTCTAATGAGTAATAAGTTTGAAGACTATGGAAGAAATATTTCCAAATCATAAATATATCTTTAAGCCAAGTTACTATCTAAAATCTGAGGTTTTTTTTTTCTTTTAACTCTTGCTCACACAGTGACCAAACAAAGGCAAATTCTAAGCAATTTCCCAAGAGGAAGAAAAAAATGATATCATAAGTTAGAGTGATATGTTAAAGTGATATGCTGAGACAGTTTTAGGCTCCTCAGTTTATGGAAACTGGATCCTTGAGAGTTTCTTCTAGTCACCAAAAGCAAAGGCAACAAAAGCAAAAACAAACAAGTGGGACTACATCAAACTAAAAAGCTCTGCACAGCAAAGGAAACCATCAACAAAATAAAAAGGGAATCTGCTGAATGCAGAAAATATTTACAAATGATATATCTGATAAGAGGTATATATCTGATATAAAGAACACATTCAATTCAACAATAAAAAAAACAAACAACCCAGTTAAAAAGTAGGCAGAGGATCTGAACAGACATTTTTCCAAAGAAGACATACAGATAGCCAACAGGTACATGAAAAGGTGCTCAACATCGCTAATCATCAGGGAAATGCAAATCATAACCACAATGAGATATCACCTGTTAGAAAAGCTATTAGCAGAAACAAGAAATAACAAGTGTTAGTGAGGATATGGAGAAAAGGGAATTCTTGTGAACTATTGGTGGAAAGGCAAATTGGTACAGCCACTATGGAAAACAGTATGGAGGTTCCTCAAAAAATTAAAAACAGAACTACCATATGATCCAGCAATTCTACTTCTGGGTATTTATCCAAAGAAAACAGAAAACACTAACTCAAAAAGATATATGTATCCCCATGTGCACTGCAGCATTATTTACAATAGCCAAGATATGGAAACAAACTAAGTGTCCATCAAAGGATGAACAGATAATGAAAATATTATTCACCCATGAAAAAAAAGGAAGAAATCTCACCATTTGCCACAACACGGATGGCCCCTGAGGGTATTATACTAAGTGAAATAAGTCAGACAGAGAAAGACAAATATCATACGATCTCACTTATATGTGGAATCTAAAAAGAAAAAAAAAAAACAAGCTCACAGATACAGATAATAGATTGGTGGTTGCCAGAGGTGGAGGGTGGACAAAATGGGTGAACAGGGTCAAAAGGTACAAATTTCCAGTTATATGTTACAAGGATGTAAAGTACAGCATGGTGACTATAGTTAATAATACTTTATTGCACATTTGAAAGTTGCTAAGAGAACAAATCACAAAAGTTTTCATCACAAGAAAAAAAATTTGTAACAATGTGTGGTGACAGATGTTAACCAGACTTATTATGGTGGTCATTTTGCAATACATACAAATATCGAATCATCATGTCATTTAACTGAAACTAATGTAATGTTATATGTCAATAATACCTCAATTAAAAAAAGTTTCTTTTAGGGGCCGCCCGGTGGCGCAGCGGTTTAGTCCGCGCTTGGCAGCCCGGGGTTCGCGGGTTCGGATCCCGGGCACCCGCCGACGCGCTGCCTGTCAGCCATGCTGTGGCGGCGTCCCATATAAAGTGGAGGAAGATGGGCACGATGTTAGCTCAGGGCCAGTCTTCCTCAGCAAAAAGGGGAGGTATTGGCAAGAGATGTTAGCTCAGGGCTTGTCTTCCCCACAAAAAAAAAAAAAAAAAAGTTGCTTTTAAAACTCATTACAACATGATGAGACACTTAAGGGAAAAAAGTGCTTGTGCTCTTTTTGGGACTCCTTTATCTACTCACTCATTCTAAATACAATTGTAGAGTACCATTATATTCAAGACACTATGCAATGAAAGACACAACACAATCCTTTACATTGGAAAATTTACCCTAGGAATATCATTGGTATTGAAATAATAAAAAGTAAATAAATAAATCCTTACCTAAAGTACTTAGTGGTTAGCTATTATGGAAAGACTTGCCATTCTTTGGAGAGCTAATAGCACTGTTGGAACATCCCATATATCAAATGATAAAAATAAAATACTAGTGTGCTGCACTTAATAGTCATTTAATAAACCAATCTACTCAAGAATTTATTTAGATATTTCTTTGAAATATTTTAAATATTAAATATTTTAAATATAATATAAAAAATAATTTTCCCAAAAAAAGGTAAAATTTGACTCTCATAGAGACATAAATGCATGTGAAAGATTTTCTTCTATTCATACAATGAGGGAACCAGGCAAATGTTATAACCAGTTCAAAGGAAAGTCGAAATAGCACAAATTTATGGGAAGTAAAGGAATGTTGAAATGAATTGCAAATGGAAGTGAAACTGTTTTTCTCCAAATGGGAGAAGGGAGTCAATCAAAACTCTACTAGACATCACAGAATTTACATGTTTATCCATTACCTACAACATATAAAGAGCTGTAAAATATAAAACAGCTCAAAGCCAATGAACAGGGCTAGAATCAGATAACCCTGAAACTCATGCTGAATGTAGACAATGCATAGTTTTCATTAAAAAACACTTTGTTTTACATGAACAAAAAAGATTAGCTAAAATTTCTGTTAAACTAAGTGAAATGAAGACAGGGGAGAGAACCGTTACTGACTTTGTATATACTTTGCACCAGGCATTGTGCAAAAGATTTTTTGTGTCAACTGATTTGGTCTTTACAATAACAACCATTTTACAAGTTAAGAACCTAAGATCACGGGTTTAACTATTATGTCCATGATCTCATTGCTAGAAGATTCTCAAGTCAGCATCAGAATTCATGGCTGACTCAAAAGCTGTGTCACACTCTCCACTCCACCATGATTAAAAATGCAAGTTAAAAATCATGTAGGGTTTTGAGTTTGTGTGTGTGTGTTTATGTGCATGTGTTTTCTACTAAGCAAACAAACAACGAAAAATACAAGACAAGGAAACAAAATATAGGCCATCTAACAGTAAAAGCATAAAGTAAAAAAAAAAGAGAAATGAAAACTTAAGAAGAATTTAATAAAACTAATGTTCTCAATGAAGTGTATATTTAAATGATACCAACAACAGAAGTTACTGTTCTGTTATTAAAAGCCTAAAAGAGAAAGCAAAACACGCCTAGCTAGTAATTTAACTATGCCAATTAAAAGAATAAAGTAAAACCAGCAGTCCTCAAATAAACTCTTACAATATCTTACTGCCAATGGAAAACAAAACTAATCAAGTAGAACAAAACTAGTTTAAAGTCCACTTCTGCCCTTCCAGTTAATCAAATGGCAAAGGAAATCTAGTTATAGTATATGAATATTAGCAAAACGCAATTCACAATTTCTTCTTGCCTTTCTTTCTTTTAACCTTGAATACAAAGCTTGCCACAATTTCCACTCTCTTTAAGCTATGGAGATTATTTTCTATTCTCTCTCTTTCTTCTATGTGTACTATCCTTTCTTCAACTGTAGATTTCTTCTTCTCCTATCCTCTGAAAGAGCTTCTATTGTTCTTATTATTTTCTTTCTATATGCCCATGCCATTCTTGCTTTAAATCTTTCTATAATGCATATTAATACTTTTTGACTTAATCACTGTCTTGAAGTTAAAATATTTTTCTTTTCTTTTCCTGCTATCTAAATCATAAAATAGAAATATCAATAAAAAAGTTTTCATAGCCACATACTGACAGGTATGAGTAGATTATAACATAACTCCCATTTATCAGAAGCCGACCCAGCCTTCTAAGATGAAATAAGTGGCCCCATAAGAATTTTCAGAATTTACACAAAATAAGTATCATTGTATACAAACAGAACTGTTCACTTTAGAGCTCTGGGGGTATTTTGCCCACATTTAAATCTGAAACATCTATACTATCCAAATAGAGCGTTATATTTAACTATTCCCATCAAAGCTAACCAGCATCTACATGACTATGTATATAATACACACATAGGGCTTTTATAAACTTAATAAACTTCATAACATAACAGTTTTCAACAGCAGCAGACCAGCCTACTTCGTTATCAATAAGATGAAAATATTATACTTAAAAAAAACAGTCACCATACCAACATGGTCTCAGAACTAGATATCTAAAGCTATATACCATTAGCCCAAAGTGGGGCTCAAAAGCAAAATTTGAGCATACTACAGATCATAAAACTCCTAACTCTAATGAATGTCATTATATTCTCTTTTCCAGCAATAGCAACTATTAGACACCTAAACTCCTAGAATTACCTCCAAGAAATTTTATACACCCAAATCCAGAAGAAATATACAGCTTAAAGTTATATTACCATTATAGTCATTAAAATTAATAAGCCACGTGGCTAAAATATATTGAAAATGGTGTACATCTTGCAGTTCTCAAGGTAAAAATAAAAAAGAGGGATATGCCTTCATCTAAGAAACATTTGTCATAAAAAAGTCCAATGAAATGCCAAAGTTATACTTCTTGGTAAGCAAAAAAGACTAAAACAACAACAAAAAAAGAAAATTCTAGTAAGAAATACCAATGCTGAAAAATGTTATACTTTTTTTCAAAAACTCATGGAATGGGTGTGAAGCCTTACAAAGTGTTCATTTAAGGGAAATATCAATCTGAGATTTAGACTATTCAGTATTTAACTTACCAAAAGAAAAGTGATAGTTAACTGCAATATGATCCTACATCTAAAATTAACAAAATATAAAACACAATTGGTTTACATTGCCTTGATAAAAGTCTATTTTATTGTCTATAAAGGTAAACTTAGAAAAGAAAAAAAAAAAACCTTTGAGATCAGAGGTATACCAATATCTTAAACATATTTACTTCTCTCGGTATTCCCTTTAAGAGAACTCAAGTCAACTCCCAAGAGAAAGCATAGAAGAGAAGGAAAAGTTGAACTTTAAGAACTAGATTCACATACCAGTTCTACACTTAGAGTACCCCAGGGCAGTCACTGGGCCTTGATTTCTTTAGAAAATAAACAAAACAACACTATCTTCCTCAAAAAAAATTTATGATAATCAAATAATATAATGACTGGGGAATTGCTTTAAAAACTAAAGTTATCAGAAGAAGCATCACAGACGTCATCAAAACATACAGATATGCAAAGGCTCCTAAATAAGAGAACTATTCCCAAGCCAGAAAGATTGAAATATAAAATAATCATTTATCCAGGTAATATATTTAAAGAAATAATACAAGCAATCAGAAAGAAGACTGGTTGATCAGCCACGGAAACTTAAATAAAAGGAAAGATATATAGACAAATATTGGCAGAGTTCATCTAAGTATTATCCAGGGAAAAGGATACTTGTGCCAACATTTTAAATTATTCCAGTCCTCTTGGCAAATCCATTTCTAA
Source organism: Tapirus indicus (assembly GCA_031878705.1). Taxonomy (NCBI): domain Eukaryota; kingdom Metazoa; phylum Chordata; class Mammalia; order Perissodactyla; family Tapiridae; genus Tapirus; species Tapirus indicus. Next base: position 122,188,351 of record CM062918.1, on the reverse strand, counting down.
ATCCATTTCTATAATGTGAAAGAAACATGCTATCTCACCATAACGTCATTAAACTCCATTTAACTCTCTTTATTATAATTCCATGTTCACCACACACCTTTTGATCATAATATGGTTTACCATTTGTTCTGCCTACAGGGGAGAATGGACTCTTAGTATTCCATTCTCTGGCAGAGAAGCTTCTCATTGTAAATTAATAAATTGACATTTCGGTTTTATATTTAAGTTTCATGAGCTTAGTTTTTCTCTGAGAGATGAATCTACTCTCAATATATTGACAAAAATGGATTACTGCGAGGTCCAGTTCCCAACTTTGAGCAGAGGCAGTTTAAGAAAGTAACTGTCCATCTCTAAGGCCTCTTTGGAGAAAGTGTGCCAAACTTCTCACCTGGTTACAACATCCCAGTGCCTGTAACCAAGACAGCATATTGAAGAAATTTTACATTTTATAGTAAATGAGGACTAAAAAATTCAAGTGTCTTACCTAAATTATCCTACTAAGCAGTAACAGATTAAGACTACAGTGGACCTTTCCTGATTCCTAATAGCCCTTCTTCCCACCTACCCTCCATAATATAATATTGTATGGGGGAACAGTCTATGAAACTTTTCAAGTCCATGAAAACAGAGTTATGTTCCAGAGATTAAAAGTTTTGCTTCATTAGAGGCTATATATAGAAGGAGACAATATATGCTATTTCACAGGGAGTATTGCAAAGGCCAGGCCAAAAAAAGAACACATCATTTCAGAGTAAACATGAAACTTTTATCAAATCCTCATTAACGATCATGAATAAAATGGTGCTACTCTCATCCCAGCATACACAATTCACAAAATCCAAGTAAAGCCTGGCCATGTTTATGGAGATGGAGTAGGACTGGCTGACAATCACTATTTCTAAGACAGACATCAAATACAAAAGAGGATAATCACAAAGGGTGAAGGCAGGGACTGTTAGAAAGTCCAGAAAGACTAATTTGCATCAATCAGGCATCCTGACAACTATCAGAGGGCACCAAATTTTTGTCAAGAAAACAAAGTTATTGAGAGTGACGTCAGCATCATGGTGGAGTGAGATTCCTTCTTTGAATCTCTGCCCCCTAAGACACAACAAAAAGATCATTCGCATACCAACAGAGGTCAATCAAACACTATAAAGGACTTCTAAGAGACCCTTGCTGCAGTACATCTGATGGCAGAGGCATGAGAAGCCCCAAAGGACATGAAGAGAGGTAAGGAGACTTACTCCACCTCCCAGTCAATCGGCAAAGACAGTCTGGCTCACAGACAGAGAGGGGGGAGGGGCGGCCCTCTGTGGGGAAAGCTATCACCCTTCAGGTGCTCTCACAGACTGTCAAGAGACCCCCACCAGGAAGATACAACAGACTATTTCGGGGGTGTGGTAAATGCCCCAAGAGAGCCAGAAAGGAAGCCCCCAGGTCGGGCAGGTGAAAGAGAGAACCCATCCCCCCCACACGCCCTGTGCTTCAGCACTATCCCTCCAGGGACTGCAGTGGGCTGAGAGCACACCGCTCGTGACCTCCACCAAGTGGCAGCATGTGGAAACTGCAGGACCATCTTCAAGATGAAGAATAGCAAAGGTAAATCAGCTGGCTCTAAGCAAAAGTATCTTAAGTCTACAGACCAAGAGGAAAATGACAGACTCAGAAACCAACCCTGAAGGCACAGAAATCTATAACCTGAATGACAGAGAATTCAAAATAGTTATCATAAACAAACTCAACGAAATACAAGAGAACACACAGAAACAAATCAACGAATTCAGGGATCTCTTCACAAAAGAGATTGAAACCATAAAGAAAAACCAATCAGAAATGTTGGAGATGAAAAACACAACGGACGAGATAATGGAAAATATGAAGTCTTTAAAGAGCAAAACTGACAATATGGAGGAAAGAATTAGCATTATCGAGGACAGTTATGCAGAAATGCTCCAGATAGAGGAGGAGAGAGAGCTAACACTAAAAAGAAATGAAGAAATTCTTTGAGAAATATCAGACTCAGTGAGGAAAAGTAAGATAAGGATTACAGGTATTCCAGAAGGAGAAGAAAGAGAAAAAGGAGCAGAGAGTTTGTTCAAAGAAATAATAGCTGAGAACTTCCCAAACCTGGGGAAGAGATGGAAATAACAGTGAATGAAATCAATACATCACCTAAATATATAAACAGGAATAGACAAACGCCATGCCACATAATGGCTAAATTAACAAGAGTCAGTGAGAACGAAAAAATATTAAGGGCAGCTAAACAAAAAAACAAAATAACATACAAAGGAAACCCCATCAGGCTCTCAGCTGATTTCTCGACAGAAACTCTACAAGCTAGGAGAGACTAGAATGATATATTCAAAATCATGAAAGACAAAAACCTTCATCCAAGAATACTTTACCCAGAAAAAATATCCTTCAAATATGAAGGAGAAATAATAACTCTCCCTGATAAACAAAAGCTAAGGGAGTTCATCACCACAAGACCGCCACAACAAGAAAGGTTCAAGAAGGCCCTTAGGCCTGAAAAAAAAACAAAAGAGAAAGGGGATACAAAGTTGTGAGCAAGGAGAAAAAGAAGGAGACTAAACCAGAACAAACTACAGTTGGATGACATCAAAAATGAATTTAAGCTCATCACTGTAAACACACACTCACAACATAAGATGGAATAAGTAGTGACAACAACAAAGAAGAAGGGGAAGAGGAAAGGGATTGAATCAACTTAGTCTAAGGAAACAAGAGGCATCTGAAAACATACTATCTTATCCAGGAAATCGTTTATATAAACCTCACAGTAACCACTGAACAAATAACCAGAAGAGAATCACATATGACAAATAAAGAGAAAACTAAGAGAATCATCATGCAGAACTACCAAACTGAATTGGCAGTCTGAAACACATGGGACAAGTAACGAAGGAAATCCAAAAGAACCAGAAAATGAACAATAAAATAGCAACATTAAACCCTCATATATCAATAATCACTCTAAATGTAAATGGATTGAATTCTCCAATCAAAAGACACAGAGTGGCGGGATGGATTAAAAACCAAGATCCAATAAGTTGCTGCCTCCAGGAAACACATCTCAGCTCTAAAGACAAACACAGACTCAAAATAAAAGGATGGAAAATGATACTCCAAGCTAATGGCAAACAAAAGAAAGCAGGAGTTGCCATACTTATATCAGACAAAGTAGACTTCAAGATAAAAAAGGTAATAAGAGACAAAGAAGGGCAATATATAATGATAAAAGGGATACTTCACCAAGAAGACCTATCACTTATAAATATCTATGCACCCAACGCAGGAGCATATAAACAGGAGTACATAAAACAACTGCTAAAAAACATAAAAGGAGATATTAACAATAACATAATAATAGTAGATAGATAATAATAGATCATCCAGACAAAAAGTCAATAAGGAAATAATGGACTTAAATGAAAAACTAGACACAATGGACTTAATAGATATATACAGAGCACTCCACCCAAAAACAGCAGAGTACACATTCTTCTCAAGTGCACATGGAACATTCTCAAGGATAGACCACATATTAGGAAACAAGGCAAACCTCTATAAATTTAAGAAGATTGAAATCATTACAAGCATCTTTTCTGATCATAATGCTATGAAACTAGAAATCACCTACATGGAAAAAACTAGGAAAGGGACAAAGATGTGGAGACTAAACAATATGCTACTGAACAACCGATGGATCGTTGATGAAATTAAAGGAGAAATCAAAAGCTACCTGGAGACAAATGAAAAGCAAAATACACCATACCAACTCATATGGGATGCAGCAAAAGAGGTCCTGAGGGGGAAATTCATAGCAATACAAGCCCACCTTAACAAGCAAGAAAAATCCCAAATAAATAACCTGAAACTGCACCTAACAGAATTAGAAAAAGAAGAACAGACAAAGCCCCGAATCAGCAGAAGGAGAGAAATAATAAAAATCAGAGCAGAAATAAATGAAATTGAACCAAAAAAACAGTAAAAAGGATCAATGAAACAAAGAGCTGGTTCTCTGAGAAGATAAATAAAATTGAAAAACCCTTAGCCAGGCTCACTAAGAAAAAAAAGGGAGAAGACTCAAATAAATAAAATTAGAAATGAAAGAGGACAAATTACAATGGATACCACAGAAATACAAGGGATTATTAGAGAATAGTATGAAAAACTTTATGCCAACAAATTGGACAACCTAGAGGAAATGGACAAATTCTTGATGCATACAAGCTCACAAAACTGAACCAAGAAGAAATAGAGAATCTGAATAGACCAATCACAAGTAAAGAGATTGAAACAGTAATCAAAAACTTCCCAAAAAATAAAAGCCCAGGACCAGATGGCTTCCCTGGAGAATTTTACTAAACATTCAAAGAAGATTTAACACCTGTTCTGCTCAAACTCTTCCAAAAAATAGAGCACGATGGAATACTTCCTAACACATTCTATGAAGCCAACATCACCCTGATAACAAAGCCAGACAAGGACAATACAAAGAAGGAAAACTACAGGCCAATATCACTGATGAACATAGACGCAAAAGTCCTCAACAAAATATTGGAAAAGCAATACATCAAAAAGATCATACACCATGATCAAATGGGATTTATACCAGAGACACAGGGATGGTTCAACATCTGCAAATCAATCAACATGTGACACCACATTAACAAAATGAAGAATAAAAAGTGGCAGGGTATAAAATCAACTTACAAAAATCAATTGCATTTCTACACACTAACAATGAACTAACAGAAAGAGAACTCAAAAAGACAATTCCATTTGCAATTGCAACAAAAAGAATAAAATATCTGGGAATAAATTTAACCAAGGAGGTGAAAGACCTATACAATGAAAACTATAAGACATTATTGAAATAAATCAATGATGACATAAAGAAATGGAAAAATATTCCATGCACATGGATTGGAAGAATAAACATAGTTAAAATGTCCATACTACCTAAAGCAATCTACAGATTCAATGCAATCCCAATCAGAATCCCAATGACATTCTTCACGGAAATCGAACAGGAAATACTGAAATTCGTACAAAAGACGCCGAATAGCTAAAGCAATCCTGAAAAAAAAGAACAAAGCTGGAAGCATCACAATCCCTGGTTTCAAAATATACTATAGAGCTACAGTAATCAAAACAGCATGGTCCTGGTACAAAAACAGACACAGATCAATGTAACAGAATTGAAAGCCCAGAAATAAAACCACACACCTATGGACAGCTAATCTTCAACAAAGGACTGAAAAACATACGATGGAGAAAGGGAAGTCTGTTCAATAAATGGTGCTGGGAAAATTGGACAGCCACATGCAAAAGAATGAAAGTAGACCATCTTCTATCACCATACATAAAAATCAACTCAAAATGGATCAAGGACCTGAAAGTGAGACCTGAAACTATAAAACTCTTGGAAGAAAATATAGGCAGTACACTAATGGACATTGGTCATAAACGGATCCTTTCAGATTCCATGTCTACTCAGACAAGGGAAACAAAAGAAAAAATAAACAAGTGGGACTTCATCAGACTACAGAGCTTCTACAAGGCAAATGAAACCAGGATCAGAATGAAGAGACAACCCACCAGCTGGGAGAAAATATTTGCAAATCATTTATCCCACAAGGGATTAATCTCCATAATAAATAAAGAACTCACACAACTGAGCAACAAAAAAACAAACAACCCAATCAAAAAATGGGCAGAGGATATAACAGACATTTTTCCAAAGAAGATATACACATGGCCAATAAACACATGAAAAGATGTTCAACATCACTAATCATCAGGGAAATGCAAATCAAAACTACACTGAGATATCACCTTACACCCATTAGAATGGCTATAATCACCAAGGCAAAAAACAACAAATGTTGGAGAGGTTGTGGAGAAACGGGAATCCTAATTCACTGCTGGTGGGAATGCAAACTGGTGCAGCCTCTATGGAAAACAGTATGGAGATTTCTCAAAAAATTAAAAATAGTAATACCTTATGATCCAGCAATCCCACTCTTGGGAATCTACCCAACGGACATGAAATCAACCATCACGAGAGGCTTATGCACCCCTATGTTCACTGCAGCATTATTCACCATAGTCAAGAAGTGGAAGCAACCCAAGTATCCCTCGACTGATGACTGGATAAAGAAAAAGTGGTATACATATACAATGGAACACTACTCAGCCATAAGAAAAGACAGAATTGTCCCATTTGCAACAACATGGATGGACCTAGAGGGTATTATGTAAAATGAAATAAGCCAGAGAGAGAAGGACAAACACCACATGATTTCACTCATATGTGGAATATAAACGGACAGAGAGAACTGGTTGGTGGTTACCAAGGGGAAGGGGATGGGGGTTGGGCACAAGGGGTGAAGGGATGCAGCCATATGGTGACGGACAAATAAGAATGTACAACTAAAACCCCACACTGTTATAAACTATTAAGACATCAATCAAAATGAAAGTTTAAAAAAAAAAGAAAACAATGTTATTGGTATTCCACATATGACAACAAATATGTGCCTAGAAAATACCCTAAATATTTGGGAGAAATACCTGTCTCAGGAGCAAATTTTCTCCCACTCACAAAAAGGTTTGGGAAACTTCTGTTAACCAATTTAGGATTGTGAAATGAGATGACCTAGGAATTAAAGGCATCACTGTGGTAGCTTTGTTAAGAATAGACTGTTGTGGGCAAGAGTAGAAGATAGGAGATCTATTTAGTATGCTTTTTCAGTAGTCTAGTCAAGAGATGATGGTGACTCATAGCAGGATGACAAGAGTTGAGGTTATAAGAAGTGACAAAATACTATATATATTTTGAAAGGAGAGGTAACAAGATTCCCTGATGGATTGAATGTAGGGTGTAAGAGAAAAAAGAAGAATCGGGGATGTCTCCAACGTTTTGATTAAGTCAATGGAAGGATGGAGTTGCCAACAACTAAAATGGGGAAAGCTGCTGGTGGAAAAGGATAGGGGCAAAAAAGGAGGAACTCAGATCTCGACTTCACAATACCCAAAAGAGGGTCTTTTTTGTGTGTGTGTGAGGAAGACCAGCCCTGAGCTAACATCTGTTGCCAATCCTCCTCTTTTCTGCTGAGGAAGACTGGCCCTGGCCTAACATCCATGCCCACCTTCCTCTACTTTATATTGGACGCCACTGCAGCATGGCTGACAAGCAGTGCATCAGCTGGCGCCCGGGATTCAAATCCGCAAAAGCCGGGTTGTCAAAGCGTGAATTTAACTGCTATGCCACCAGGCCGGCCCCCCCCAAAAGATGGTCTTTTATTTCCAACTAGATACTTGTACTCTTAAAACCACCTTAGACCATAAAGGGCATCAGATTCACTCACAGGATACAGGATAGAAACATAACATACAAGCAATGTCAAAACTTTCTCTTTTCACAAGAAAAGTCCTAGCAGCAATAAAGGGGCTAGTCTCTGTCCTTACCCAAGTCACAGTTCACGTGCAAGGAGACACAGTCTTTACAGGTGAGGGTCAGGCCCACCTTGGCTTAGAAGCCAGCCATATGATCCACAAGAGTCACTACCTTTTGAAACAACCTTATAGGCATAGCTACTAGGGTCTCAAAACAGACACATTCTGTTACAAGAATTAACATACTCAAGAAAGTCCAAAACCATGGCTTCCAATCAGGTATATATAGTTCATTCACAGAGCTCCTAGACAAGACAGAATTTACTCATCAAGGTCATTTTTTAATATATGAGCACTGTTGCCTGGTAACAAGGATGACATTCTACTTCATCATGTTTCCAGGAAGAGAGAGTCAGAAAGTTAACCCAACATCAAATATATCTTTAGAAAGGGACAGGTTGATTTTGATTGTCTAACAGACATCCAAGTGGAAATAATGGACAATCTATAGATTATATGAATCTAAATAGGCTAGAGACGTAAATCTACTTAAAATAACAATCCTAGAAAGAAACAAACAATTGAAACAATACATGCAGCTTGACTACTTCTAAAAAAAGATTATCAAAATGTTCCTCTAAAGTGTCCATACCGTGTATACAACAAAAAGAGCTTATTTTACCCTACGGAAACATATCTTTACCAATAAACATTAACTTTTCATGAAACAAAAAGTGTGCCATGTAAATACATTTTAAATTTAAAATCTAAGCAAAAATAGCAATAAAATAAAGATGATATTCTGTAATTACAATCAAGTTTTAGAGCTATAAGCAATTCAGAATGACCTTGTAAGATTAGCAAAATTATCAATAATACAACTTCCATTCTTTCACATATTTCAGCTTCTATGGTGAATAGCATCATTATCCCACAGTGCTCCTTAAACCACATTAATTAGATTTAATTTGGAATAAAAAAAACACTGTTTTGTACTGACAAGATGATGGAAATTATCAAAGCTAAGAAAAAAAATTGCCAACTTAAGGGTAGTATACAAGGCCTTATTTTGTTCATTGTAAATATTCTGAATAAAGTTATTTCTCATTGTTTTAGTTGTCTCTTACTTGTGCTATACATACATTTTGACCTTTAAATTATGATATTCAGAAGGCTCCTAATATCTCAAAATAGATCTTCAAATAAAACGTTTACAATACCTTTCTATACATACTGCACAGATGAGAAGAATAAGAGAAATAATTTAAACAGAGTAACCCATTTTTGACATTAAATCCAGGATGCTACCAGATAAGTCAAACAAAAGCATGTCGTTTCAGCAGCCATAGTCAGCAGTTTTGAGAAACAAACTGCAATAACAGAAACAAAAGCAATAGATTAGGTTAAAACAACTCCCTTAAATACACCTTCAGTTACTTCCTAAACACTATGCTGACTGAAAGCTACTTCTAATGGCAGAACTAAGGAGAAATAATATTATTATAGTAAAATTTATATTTAAATAGATATACAGACATACACAAAAGAAAATAAGAAGACTGTTGTGTCAACTTGGATAGGCTACAGTCACCAGTTTTTCAAAGCAACGCTAATCTAGGTATTGCTGTGAAGGTATTTTGTGATTAAAGTCCATAATCAATTGACTTCAAGTAAGGGAGATTATACTAGATAATTTGCGTGGGTCTGATTCAATCAGTTGAAAGGCCTTAAAAGTAGAGCTAAAGTTTTTCCCTGAAGCAGAAAATCTGCCTGTGAACTGCAGCTTCAATCGTGCCTGATAGTTCGAAGCTGCCCTTCCTGATGGCCTGCCCTATGGATTTCAGACTTGTCTAGCCAGCCCCCAAAATCATGGAAACCAATTACCTGCAATATATCTACTACTGGTACTTTTTCTCTGGTTGAACCATGAGTATTACAAATACCATGTCCACACGATATATGAAAATCAAATCTTTCTCAAAATTGCCTGACGGACAAAAACCTTCCAATTTATTTAGACCCAACAGACTATTGCCAACATACATATCAATCCTTTAAACCCTTTCTAGAACAAAGTGAGCAACGAATAAATGAAAAAAGATACACATAGATGGGAAAATGGACAGTACAAATCTCCCAACTTAAATACAAAGCCATACTGCATAGACTATCTTGAACGTTTTGTGACTCTTCAATCACTGGCAATTATCTTCAACAGAATGATGGTCATAAAGAGGTACATATCATTTACCTTCTTATATGTTCTTCTAATCCAACACCCCATCTGTCATCATTATAGACATCCAGATTATAAAAAGAATTCTATATTATTATCTATTACCCATCCAACATAAATGACATCTAGAATAAGACCAGTTAACAGGACACTGTTATAGCCAGTCTCAGTTTGTGAATGCAGTATTTCAGCCTGAATTAAACCATAAAACACACAGTCAGATCGTAATTTCAGACATGAGAGATATTACAAGGAAAAAGTTAAGGACCTACAGGATATAGTGGAGGGAGCAGAGGAATGGGTAAGTAATGTAAAAGAATAATTCAAAATGTTTTCTCTTCATATATAAGACATAAGAAAAAGAACACTTTCTGACCTCTCTGAAATTCTGCCCCTTATATTTCATTCAATTATACAAGATTATCAAAATGTCTTCCTAAAATCTTCCAGTATTATCAAAATAAGAGCATGACTCTTAGCTTAAAAATATCATATCCTAGAAAAAAGAGTTATGCACTTTCTGTTCTGGACACTGATTTTTTTAAAGATGACAACCTGCTCATATCACAGTGCTTTCTGAAACTAATTTTTTTTTTTTTAAAAATTAAACATGTTTGGAGATCTACTGTCTTCAAAACACTTATTTGCATTCCCTGTTTATATTCCCAAACAACCCTAACAAAGCAGGAAGACAAAAATAAGCCCTAAAAAGAGAGATATGATGTTATCATATTTTAGGCTGAGCCTAATTTCTTAGACTAACACGTATGACTGAATACTGCATTTTATATATATATACATAGAGAGAGAGAGAGAGCACGCGCCTGCATACTTGAGAGCAAACATATCATGTGCTAGGCCACTGAGTCTTTACCTTCTTTAAGTAACAGATAAAACTCAGAATCTAAAAGAAGCTATTAACTTTTCTTCCCAGGAACGTCCATATACTCATATGTGTACAGAATTCTGTATATAACTTAAGGGGTTTCATACATGCCATATTTAGAAACATTTTTTTCAAGAGGATAAAAAGATAAGACAATTTCCCATCCTGAAGATCATATTCTAGTGAGGAGACATGTAAACAAATTATTATAACACATAATAGAAGATGTAGAAGATTAAGTATAAGTACAGATGAGAGAAGGGTTATATCTGTCCTTTTTTCACAAAGGACAAGATCCCTAAGTAGCCTTAAAATATGACATATAGCTTGCCAGATAAAGGAAACACAAGAGAAAGGCGAAAATTAATATTTAAGTAACACCATCTCAGGCATATATACACATTTAATCTTTAATAGTACATATTATTCACCTTTAATCCTATACGTACATATGATTAAATATATATTATATATATATGACTATATAATGTAGATTATATAATATACATGTTTATGTGCACGTATGTGTGTGTATTCACATTTGATCTTCGCAATACCTCTTCTGAGTAGGTATTATTACCATTTTACAGATAAGGAATAGGTACATGAAAGGCTAATTAGCTTGGCCAAGGTCACAGAGCTTTTAATGGGGAAGGTGGGATTCATACCCAAGTCTGTATAATTCTTACTAGGACTTTCTAGGCAAAGGGAACAGCATATAAAAAGGGACAGTCATGAAACCACAAAATGTGTTTAGGGAACAGCAAGTTCTTCCGCATAATTGAAAAATAAAAAGCTCAAAAGAAATATGGTTATAGAGGCCCCAGTCAACTCACTATAACAAATAAAAAGACTTGAGAATAGCATATAGCTATCTGGCTGGTACATTTGGCTGAATGGTGATTTTATTAAGTGAGAAAAGAAATATAAGAAGAGTGCAGGTTTGAAGCAATAAAAAGGGAGATATGTTTTAGATATGTTGACTTTAAGGTACATATGGAACCAGCCAGGTAGGAAGAGCCAGGGGGAAGTTGAAAATATAAGTCTGATGCTCCAAAGAAGAGCAATAGTAAAGGCACAAACCTGGATATCCTCAACTAGAAGATTTCATCAGTGAAAAAATAAAAGTGTCAAGGACAGAACCCTAGAAAACAATGTTTAAGAGGAAGGGAGAAAGAAGATGATAATAATGTAAAGAAGCCAAAAGGAAGGATTAAAGTAGGAAAGAACCAGGGGTATGCAGCGTTATGACCACAAACCAAAAAGAGAACAGCTAACAGCGTAAAATATGTAATTAATAAAATAATGCGTAATTAATAAATGCATAATTAATCATTTCTAGATTTGGTGGGGATTAAGGAGGCTGGAGAAGTGACTGAGGAAAGCTCAGTAGAGAAAGAGACATTTAAACTAGGCCTTGTTGAAGGAAGGGAGTGATTCGAACATGGAGGAATGGAGAAGAATTATTTAAGCCAGAGAGCAAAGCTAGTACAAAGAACCAGAGGTAGGAATACATTGGGAAAATGAGCTGGGAAGACCAAGTAATTTCAGTTTTACTGGACCACTAGTATGTAAAGGGCAACAGTGAGTGAAAAGTCAACATCATTAGGCCATTACCAGATAATAGTGGACCTTGAAAGTTAGGCAAAAAAAATAGGGGTTTTGAACTCTACTATACAAAGACTATTCTAGAAACCATTTAGAGAATGAACTAGAAGACAGAGAGGCCAGTTAAGACAGTATTTATAATATTTCAGATGAGAAGTTATATAAATCTGAACTAGTTTGATAGAAGTGAAAACAAGGAGTGGGCAATAACAGAAGAATTTGACCAATCACACTGACCAATGCAGCTGTACTCAGCTTTTGCTAAAGTTAAATAACTGGATTAACCAAAAGGCAATGTAATTTCAAGACAAAGCTACAATAAAGAGCATCTGACATACCAAAAACTAATTATCCCATTAAAAAAAAAACTGTAACTTAATTGACATAATATATATACAACTCATGATACCAGAAATTCCCTTTATCACAATAAGTCATTTATAAATCTCCAAAATGTTCAATTACTATGAAGAAGGTGAGTTTGTGGTTTATTCTTACAAAAATATATTTGAACATAAGGCTTCTTCAGTTCTAAAACATTTATCAATTTTAATGTCCACTTTACATGATCTTACATAGAAATGTTTATATTACTTACCAAACCTGTAAATACATCACTATAAATTATGGGTTTATGAAATATGGCTTCAATTAGCCTTTAGGAAAACTAATAGCATATCTTTGAAATTTAATGTCCCATAAATCTTAGGAAGTAAGTAAAACATAATTATAAAATTGAGGTAAGTAAAACATAATTATAAAATTAAAAATCTAAAAACAAAGAGCTTAAATTTCTCTAAATTACACATGTAATAACTATATATCAACCCATATAAATATACATATAAATCTCAACAGACAAATGCAGAAAAGTTTATGGGATGGACTTTGTTACATTAGATTTTTTTTTTAATCTACAAAGTCCTAACTAATATTTTTACAATAAGCAAAACAATGAAGGGCTTTTCTAAACTAAATTTGACCAGTTAAAGTTCTATACTTCCAACCTTGGAAAAACATTGTCCATCCATGAAAATTTTAAAATGCAGTTGCCCCGAGAACTTAGTTGAAGGACTGCCTCATTCAGACTCAAAAACCTAAGAGATTGAAGCAGCACTCTGAATAAGGCACAAATTACAGTCTATCCCTCAGCCCAGCTGTTTACCACTTCATGGTCTACATACAGAACTACACAATGTGTATAACAGAAATATGAACATGAGAACTACTTTCCAGAAGTAAACAATCACATAATTCATATCCTTTTCATCAAGAGAAAGGAGACAACTAATTATTTTCATTACATACTTGTGAAGTATGATTGCCTATTTAGTTCCTTTTAACCATAAGAGAATCTAGGAAACAAATATCTCTCTTTGGTTTATACCCAATGAATCCAAAATGACATCAGGCTTAAACTCCAAACAGTACTGTTTACTGTGATTAATAACACTGCCTTTTCTTTCTAAAGAAGCGTAACTCAAAAATTATAACAATCATGTATATACAATATTCAATTAATGTAATGATACCAAATGTTCTTAAAGATAATCAAGGGATATAAATTTATGATTTACATAGTTCATGGATCTAAGAAAAAAAGAATTTCAATACAAGCACATTTGACATCATAATATTTAATTAGGCCATAGTAAATATATTACAGTGATGATACCAAACTCTGAAGTACATTAAAATACACAAATGTCTTAGCAGCAGAGACACACTAATTATCAGAATCTAGCAAACAAGAGCCCATAAGCTTAATTTTTCATGCCAGTATATTTTTACTTTCAATGAAAGTTAAAAAGCCAGGCATCAAGAAGTAGAATATATGTTTAAAGACCATTTTCATAAAAAACTCCTGGAACTTCTGTTGCCAAAAGTATGAGAGGCTAGATACCTGGCTAACCTACCCACAGAAAAGTAATCAAAAGTACAGAGTAATATAAAAAAGGAAAAATCAACTTAACTGAGGATCTGGTAAAATAGTAAGAAATACTCAGGCAAAAACTAAGTAAAAAAGAGAGATAAGCAAGTTTTTGCCTCAAAGACATTTTCCAAACTTCATAAACCTCAGCTTTGGTTTTCATGACCTCAAAGGCATGGGGCACAAAAGAGAAGTCCAGAACCCACTCAAGGCCTTCCTCCACAAATCGAGGACCAAAAGACTATATAAATTTTCAAGGTAAGAGTGAACTAAAAATAATATACCCATCCTAGAACACAAGAAAGAAAATAGCCTGTATCTAACAGTGCAATGGATCAGGGAAAGAAGAGGAAAGGAAAGGAATGGAACAGAACAAACAGAATGGAAAGGAAGAGCAAAAGGAAAGGAAAAGAAAGGAAGGAAAGGATGGAGGGGAAGGCAAGAAAGAGAGAGTAAGAAAGAAGAAATTATAAATTCGATGGATAGGTTTTACATCAGCTTAGACAATGATGAAGAAAGAATTAATGAGATGAAAGACATATCTGTAATTACTCAGATGGCAGCACACCAGAATGTGAAAAAGAGGTAAACAGACATGGAGATAGAGTAAAAAAAATTGCTATTTATCTAATATTAGAGTTTCAGAAGAAGAGGAAAGGATGGAGCAATATTGAAAGAGATAATGGCTGAGAATTTTCTAGAAGTGATAGAATTTTCCATAAGTGATTTGCTGGGCTTCTTGAATCTATATATTCAACTCATACACTCAAAAAGCCCAACACATTCTAAGCAAGGTAAATAAAAAGATATCCATACCTGCTACATCATAGTGAAATTTCAGAACACCAATTACAAAGAGTAAATCATAAAGGTAGCCAGAAAGAAAAGACCAATTGTCTTCAAAGGAGCAACAATTAATGAAACCAACTAACTTCTCAACAACAATTATGGAAATAAGAAGACAAAAGAGTAGTAATTGCATTGTGCAGAGAAACAAAATGACTGTCAATCTAGAACTATCTAGGTGAAACTAACAAGAACAAGGACAAGCATTTCCAGAGAAGCTTATACTGAGATAGTTTGCCACCAGCGTCCGTCTCTATGGAAAAATTCTCAAAGATGCACCTCATGCAGAAGGAAAATGATTTGTGATGGAGAGTCTAAGTTGCAAGAAGAAATTTTTTAAAAAAATGTAAATATGCAGGCAAAGCCAATATACTTTGTCTATATAAAACACTAATAATAACAACAATGCTTTGTGGAGTTAAATATACATATATTAAATAAATAAATACATATGCAGATTTGGGGGATATATATGTAAAAACTACTGGACAACAGGGGCCAGCCCGGTGGCGCAGTGGTTAAGTTTGTGTACTCCGCTGCAGCAGCCCAGGGTTCGCAGCTTCAGGTCCCAGGCATGGACCTACGCATCGCTCATCAAGCCATGCTGTGGCAGACATCCCACATAAAGTAGTGGAAGAAGGGCACAGACGTTAGCTCAGGGCCAGTCTTCCTCAGCAAAAAAAGAGGGGGAATGGCAGCAGATGTTAGCTAAGGGCTAATCTTCCACGCACACACACACAAAAAATACTGGACAACAATAGCATAATAAACAGAGAGGAAGTTATTGAATTTCAAATGTTCCACAGCCCTTGTATTTTTCAAGAGGAACATAAATATACTGATTTGCTTCAGGCCTTAGTAAGTTAAGAATGCTTGTTAAAATTTCTAGGAACACTACCTAGAGAAGAGAAGCAGAGTACATAACTTCCAAACTGGTAAAGCAGGGGAAAAAAGAAAGAAGAAAATCAATTCAAAAAACATAAGAAAAAAAGAAAAAAAAAAAATGGCAGTACAAATAGAAAGGCAAAATTACAATAGCAGAAAAAAGAACCATATATGTGCGTAATTACATTAAAAATATAAATAGACTAGATATTCCAATTCAAAGACAAGGCTTGTCAGACTGGATAAACAAACAAAATCTAGCTGTATGCTCTTTATGAATGATATATGTAAAAAACATAAAAATGGGAAAAGAAATACCAGCTGAATTCTAATCAAAATAAAACTGCTGTATTTATTATCAGACAAAATGGATTTTGGAGATAAAAATATTCTAGAGATATAAAAGATCACTATATAATGATAAAAAGATCAACACATCAAAAAGATAAACATAAATGCACCTAGTAACATAATCTCAAAACAGACAAAGCAAAAAGCTACAGAATTTCAACAAGTTTATAAATCCACCATAAGAGATTGTAATATTTGTATAATTTAATATTTATATAAAATATATGTATATTCCACAGTTTTCAAATACAGTATCTATATAGGTCCAGTGCAGTAATGCATCCCAAACTTTAATGTGCATAAGCATCACCCAGGATTCTGGAATGATAGGTCATGAATGGACCCTGATTCTGTAAGCTTAACAGGCTCCCAGGGGATGTCAATGTTGCTCATCCTCAGATCGCACTTTGCCAACAGAGCAAGTCTCATCAAATTACAAATAATTTGTATTAAACTACTTTCTCTGGCCATAATGATCAAGTTAGGGAACAATAACAATGAAAATAACTAAGAAACCCCCATGCTTAGAAATCAAGAAATACTTTTAAAATAACTCAAGGATCAGCTCATACTGAATATTAGAAACTACTTATAATTGAAGAATTGTTTTAAAAAATCAAAACTGGCAAGATGCAGCTAATGCAATAATCAGAGGAGAAATTATAGCCTCGAATGCTAATATTTGAAAAGAAAGTTTAAAACTAACGTGATAAGCATCAAATTTGTAAAAATTAGGAAAAATAGAATAAACCCAACAAAAGAGAGCAAATAATCATAAAAGAGAAATTAATAAATCAGAAAACAAACATAAAATTAAGAGTATCAACATTGTCAAAAGTCAATACCTAAAACAAGATGTTCTCTCCATCTCCCTCTTCTCTGCTGCAAAGCTTTCAGGTCTTTCGAATAAGCCCTGCCTCCCTAAACATTATAGGCCTTTGTCCTGCTGACCTGTTTGGACTCAGGCAGTGGTCTGATATCCTTCCTGGCTATAATACAGTGTCCACCTCACCCTCTCTGTTCCCACTATCCTGACACCTTTTATCTACCCTTAAAAGGATACTCTAGTTATAACTAAGTAACTATCTATAATCATTGTTTAATTTCTGTGATCTCACTAACTCATGAAGGCAGACATCTTGTATGTAGAGAGTTCAGCTAAGCTACTCCATGGCATTGCTGCCTCAACATCCATTTTGTTTGGTGAAGCAGCCTGCAGGGACCTTAAATTGACACTAGCCCTCTCATTCAAGCTCACTTCCTAGAGGACAGCCCATAGAGTCACAAGCAAATATAAGTTTCTGATTTGACTTCCCTAACAGCCCTTGTGGATCAACAGTTTTCCCCACCTCCCAGGGCCTTCTCCTCATGCACCCCTCAGATAACACCTCCATGGAGCTTACCAAAACCCTGCTCTTTTGGTCTGAATTGACCAGTCTGGCCTTTGCCCAGGAACCTCTCCAGGCATGCGGTGTACTTCCTCCAGGACCTGTGAATAATAAACTTCTCTATTTCAGTATCTCTTGTGGTTTGTTGTTGAACTGCAACTCATCATCCAGCACCCTGTGCGCCACTTAACAAATGTTAATTTAACAAAGTCACAGCGTTGTCTATCTTGTTTGTTCTCAATCATTCCCTCCTGTACTTGGTACACAATAAATACTTATTGAATAGGAAAAAAAAAAATCAACCAAGAGAAGGTAGAAAGTAGTCTCACTCCCTAACTTCAAACAGGATCATAACCAATTAGAATCTAGTCTATCTTTAAAAATTTAAGAGAAATAAAATTCACAAATTTCATCAAACATATTCCATCATAGTAAAGTACTTGTGTTTAGATCGTAAGACCAAGGATTTAAAATACTTTAAGACTGTTCCTTTAGGAACCTAATGGAAGTTCAGTAAGTGTTTACTCACTAGACAAATGAACAATTCTATCAGCAAAAATTTCCTTTATCTTTTACTTGTTGTGTATTCACACAATATTAAAGGAAATGTTGAAGAAAAGTAACAATTGATTTAGTTGGCTAAAGAGTTTCTTAACAACCAAACCGCATGCAATATTTAATTACAGCATTTTGTCATCTCTGTGATATCAGCCAAATTAAATTAAAACTTCTATCCAAACTAGCTGAATCATCTTTTACGCACTTTCCTTTATTCTGACCTCAGACCTGACAGATACAAAATGATCAAAAGATTCATGTTACACAGACAAACTTTCTATAGGATTAAGATGAGGTAAAACTTTCACTATTTATTCACAGTTCTAAAGTATATCCCTAAACATCTTTCTGTTCTAATTTCTAAGTACTTTAGGCAGTCTCTGTGTTGTTTATCCCAAAATTACTTGGCCATTATTAAAGGTCCATTATCCAAAACAATCCATCTGAGGAGGGCCACAATCACATTTAATTCAAGAAAACAAACCTCAAAAGATTTTCAATTTTAATTTAAATGAAAGAAATTTTCAGAATGAAATTATTAAAAATAATATCTTCACCTCAGCAATCCTTCAATAAGAAAGAAAAATTTTAATACATATTGGCTACAAGCCAATAGAACAATGTAAATTAATTACAGAAATCAGAGTGGGATTAATAAAGACTTTGATTAGGCACAACAGCAATGCCCAAATCATGTAGGATTTTATAATTGCAATTAGTTTATATGATTTATTCAAGAGAATATCCTAATAATAGGTACAATCTTTAGTACTCAATGTTAAGATTACAACAAAATATCCAGAGGAATATCATAATAGGTCAAAATTACAGCAGTCAAATTAAAGTCAAATAATATGTTTTATACACTGATATTCAGGAATTCACAAAAATGAAAAACTCCCAACACTTCTAAACTTTAAAATGAAATTCCACAAATAGTCAACATTTACTGAGCATTCACTGTGCCCCAGCCATGTGGGTGCCACTTAAAGAAAGCGGGGTGTGGGGGTGGGGAGGGGTAAGAATGGATGCAGGGAAAAAGCTGCTGAAGTCATCTAGAAAAGACATGATAGTGGCTTTGATTGGGGTAGTAACCAGGGCAGTAGAGAGAAGTGAAAAGATTCCCATGTTTGACTAAACCTAAAATCTACAGAATTTGCAATGGATAGGTTGTGGAATAGATAACCACAAGGAGGGAACAGGAACAGAAAAAGATCAGAAGATTCAAGAATCTCAAGAAACCATGGTATTCCCCAAAAAGGAAGCAGCAGAAATGCAGCGTCTACAGAAGAGAACAGCAAAGAGTTGGAGACACTCTTTGCTACCCACATTAGCAAAAATAGTGTTCGTTAGAGACACCAGTCCAGAGACAACAAGCCAAGTGTGAGCAGCGCAGACCAGTCAGAGCCTCTGGTTATACCGGTCCTATTGTCCTGTCAGTCTCATGACCCTGTGGGCCCCTCAACCCTCTCTCTAGCCACCTGAAAATTCCCCAAGTAGAAGAATTGACTATTTCCAGCTACAGCTAGGCTAGGAGTCCAAAACAACAATCCCAGGAATGACAGTGGAGAGGGAGAGAGTGATGCAGGCAGTTCTGTCAGCTTCAAGTCTGGCCTTAGCCTCTAATCTCTATACTAGAGCCTTTAGATCAGACTGAAATTTATCCTAGTCTCATACTGCACTATTCATCCACAGTCCCTATATCTAAAGTCTACTCCCCACTCCCTACCCCACGCCATCCTAATTGAGTGAACAGGATGATGACTTCTGCTCTTTAGAAAATTCAGACATGGGGCTCACTGCGAACCAGTCCTAAGCCTGGCTTTCTGGTCACGACACCAAGTCCTCATCCTCAGGAGGAACAAGAATTCCAGACTCCAAAGGGAGGCTGATGCTCTAGACTTCACAGATTCCAGAACTAGGATCTGAAATCATAAAACAGATGTCAATTGAGACCTCTTACTGATCCCTTAAAGATACTATGAGGACAGTACATATGTTCATGAGATTCTTTCGTGTTGTTATGTGTAGCTGAAGTTTGTCAATTTTCCAAGTGTACAGTATTCTTTTATATAAATATACCCCCAAATTATCAAACTTTTTACTTTTGGCGGACACTTAGGTTGTTTCTAGTTTGAGGCTATTATAAACAATGTAGCAATGAACATTATTTTACACATTAAAAAAATACAATGTGACAGCTAAAGAGCATTTCAACCTACCACGCTACCACTAATTTGTCCATCGTCAGCTAAAGAAGATTGCATTTTCAATGTACTCAAAATTACCGTCACCTTCAACATGACCAACATTTTCCTATGTGTGAACATATAAATATGAAATCTGACATTATTTAGAGTTAGAGAACAAGTTTGCCCTATGCTTATATTAGTAAAATTAATAAGTGAACTATGTGTCAATTTTAAATAACCTCTCCATTAAGTCACAGAAACAATATAAATTATCATCTAAATTAAAATAACTTTGCTAAAAACATATACAAGAATATTCACTGCATTCCTTTCCCTGAATTTATGTCAGGATCTACCCCCAGAAACAAACCTGAATATGAAAACATAATACAGCATGTGATTCTTTTGAGTTTCCAAACACCTCAATAAATGGATACTTCTGCAAAATAAATCTTGCTAAAATGTTACATGAGAATGTCAAGAATAAAAAATGGGAAAAGTCTAGAAAACAAAAAAAAGAATATTCACTGTAGGGCTGTTTATAACAGTAAGAAACAAGGAGTAAAATAACTGGCTGCATGGATACTGGTACATCCATGCAAAAGAATACTGTGCAACAGCTAAAATGAATTTGGACGATCTAATACTCCAGTAGAAAGCTCTCCAAATTATTGTGGAAAAAGAAGCAAGAGGTGTTAGTATATATTTACAGTATGCTGTTATTTGTGTAAAAAGAAGAGGAGGAATCATTCACGTTTTATATGCCTAGAAGATATCTGGAGGGTTACAAAAGAAAATGTAAAGCAAGTTATATTAGGAGAGTGGGAATAGGGGACCAGGATAAAAAAGAAATTTTCATTGTGTACCTTTAATATTATTTCCCTTTTCTTTCATGTCCTTGTACTACAGATGTGTGTGTGTATGTGCCTGTTTGTCTGTCAAAAGCAATAAAAAGTGTATTTTCTGAGGCCAAAGAAACATAATTCAGAAGGATAGCTAAATAGAAATTCATAAATTGGTATAAGAACACTAGGCAATGATTCCTACTGTTACTGAGCCAAATAGAGCCTAAAATTTTTTTTTCTTTTTTTTGGCTAATTTTAGATTGTGAAGGATAAAGAGTCAGAGCACTATCTTCATCTTACAGAAAATATTCACTGTCAAACCTTCCTTTTTCAGTAATATGAGAAAATCCCTACAAAGCTCTATTTTAAAATTGTTTTTACTATATTCTAATATACGCTAAAAATCAAACCACTGTCTTTTTAAAAAGCAAGTTCAGAATCAGATAGACCAGATAAAGATTGTACCATAAAACACTATAGGAAAAGCCTGTTTAAACGTTAACTGATAATAATTAAAATATATAGAAAAGGACCAAGTTTCTCTTAAGTAGTATAGTTCTTCCTATTAATATTTGTGTTCTATGTCTATAGCTGTTTTAGAGCAAATGTAATTTATTAGATTAGTATTGTGTCAGTTGGACCATGCAGTTAAAACCAGGCACCATGATTCACCTAGTGGAAGCTACTCATATTACAGGCACTGTAACCAGAAAAAATTTAAAAATAAACTCGGAACTCAAAATCTGGAAGAACGTTTAGATATCGTCTAGTCCTTCAATTTATAGATTAAATAACTGAGTTTCAGAGACGTTACACGTTAGATGAAGGCAAACCCAGAACTCCTGACTCCATGGTCAGAGATATTTGACTCTAGACCCCTTTATAAACCTAATCTTCAAAGTGACAACAAATACCACTGATATATTCCCTGTACGAATTAATGAAGACAGAAACTGCCAAAAATCACTGAAAATCTACATAAAGACTAATACTTACACATACAATAATAACTCACAGCAGAAGCTATCATCTTAGCTATCATTTATAAAAACTTGTTCCAGAATTTAAAAAGGTGAGTTAATAACCTAGGTGGTAAGAAAAAAATATATAGATAGTAGCAAAAAAGAAGCTATCTGGCAATCTTCCATTCAAATAATCTGTGTAAAGATATTACAAAAGTATTTTACTACAGTGGAAATCCAGTTTATGTCCTGGGAAAAATGTCCAATGTGGCTACAAAGAAAGTTTTTAAACATAATCCATACTGCCTATCATAATACAGGTATGTGAATATGAAATAAGTCACCTTCAAATTTTACCTCAAATATAGATCAGACCAATGAATTCAGTTAATGTTTACTATTACTATGTGCAAACCACAGATTAATCTCAAGAAAAATATCACAATTTTTCTTAAACAAAAATGTGTGGACTCAGGTTCTGAGCTCTTGTAGATGTGTAACACAGATTCTACTGGAAAAACAGGGTTAGCAAGGAGAGTAATGGGATATTAATAAAATGACCGATTTGTTGTCCTAGGTTTTCCTGGCCAGGAGAATGGAGAATGGAAAAACTGAACCATGAAATCAAAAAGGCATCTGTCTTCCAGGTTTCTCTCTGCCAACGTCTTGAGAAAAATGTTTGAACTTTTCTGTTGGCTTTGTATGCAAATAGCTCCAGATGCAAAGTGAACCACATCTAAGTTATTTAGTTCAACATCTGCTGGTCCAATTCCCATTATTCCTTCTAAAGGGTCGGCTTGTGACAGACAGTTTAGTTTGCCCTCTACATAAGCTGTTTTGAAGGAACTAATTTGGATTAAAGTATCTATCTGGACCACTTCTTTTTCCCTTTGATGGTCAACGCATTCTAATGTGGTCTGTGTAGTGCTACAAGGAACTTAGAAACATATTAGAAAGGACAGTATTCAAGGTTTTGCCTCCCACCTCGCCTTCTAAACAATTTATATTTATACACTTAAAAGTAAAAAGTGAACAGTCATTTGCCTCTAAAACAGCACCACCCACACTGTACACAATGGCAACATGACAACACTTTCTGACTTACATCTTCTTTTCACGCAACCTCTATCAAAGATTTGAAGTTAAAGTTATCTATAAAAGTGCTTACCAATATTAACAATACATTTCACAAAACATCTATCATTTGAGATGACAACTTTCATATGGTATCACTGAAAATGGAATATGGTCCACAGCATCTGGCACTTAGTGTCTGATACACAGTATACTTTCAAACATATGATAAATGAATTAGTGAATGAACGAACACACAAACTAGAGAATTAATTTAAGTAAATCCCACAGATTCTGAAACTTTGGGTTTGCTACAATCAGAAAACATAATGAAATACATACTGAAACCAAACTAACAGTCTAATGTTCTTAGACCTTGTAAGGTCAAATAAAGACAAAGTCCTGCCTTGAAAAGAGAAGACAACTTGCATTGGAAGGTAAAAGGGCGGAAAAGGAAAGAAATCAGAATATCTATCTATATATGTCTACATTTGGATATATATACATTTGTATTTATATGTACATACATACATTATGTGTATCAAAAGATAGGCATTCATTTCGAAAAGTTAATTTCCTAAAAAGTAGAGCATTACCAGTCTTATAAAAATTTATAAAAGAGAGTTAACTGTTTGAGAATGATTTTGAAAAAACAGATTTCTTAGCCAAAAAAAAAAACCCTTTTTCTGAAAAATACAGTTCCATGAGTAGCCAATTCAAATACCCTCTGATATTAGATGCTATGCAAAATCTAGAATGATTTTCCTTTGGAAAAATGTCCAGAAAAATAAATAAGAAAAGAAAAAAGAGGTAAAAGAACTGGATATTACTACTATTGCTTCTAGACCCCTAATATTTCGAACTAAAATTCAGTCTAACCTCTACTGTCCTCTACTGTTACCTGCTGACACAGAGTAGCACCAGGGAAGAAATCAGGAAAAAAGATCCGCTAAAAAGCTGTTCTCTCTTTCTGAGAATCTGTGACTACTCTTGTTAATCATTATTTCCAGGTTATTTGTCTGAATTGAGAATGACCAGGAAAGCTGACTGAGTCCTACAGGTAATAGCTTATTAGCCATCTTTGATTATAAGATTTCCAAGACTGCTATATTTTTTAAGAAAAGTTTAGGTTTGCCTTCCTCTAACTTGTGACTGGAAGACTATTTAATTACTCCCCAAAGAATTTAAGATAGTAATCACAAAGAGTTACTTAAAAGTAAATCTGCTCTACTAATCATCAAGAAACAATTACTGAGCATTGTTTACTAACAAGGCACAATGCTATACAGTCATGCACCACTTAACAGGGATAGGTTCTGAGAAATGTGTCGTTGGGTGCTTTCATCATTGTGCAAACATTACAGAGTGTACTAACACAAACCTAGATGGTAGCCTACTACACACCTAGGCTATATGGTACTAATCTTATGGGACCACCATTGTATATGTGGTCTCTGATTGACTGAAACATTATGCAGTGCATGACCATCCTAGGTATTTAGGCTTGAAAAAGGTTTAAAACACAGTTTCTGCCCTCCACAGCTTAGACTAAAATAGACATGTGGAGATAGAAATCATACTGATAAAATGATATTTGAAAAAATACAAATTAGTATACCCATGTTCATAGCAGCATTGTTTACAATAGCCAAAGGAAGCAACCCAAGTGTTCATCGACGGATGAATGGATAAACAAAATGTGGTCTATACACAGTGGAATATTATTCAGGCTTGAAGGAAATTCTGACACATGCTACAACGCAGATGAACCCTGAGGACATTATGCTAAATGAAATAAGCCAGTCACAAAAAGACAAATACAGTATAATTCTATTCATATGAGATATCTAGAGTAGTCAAATTCATAGACAGAAAAAGTAAAATGGTAGTTGCCAGGGACTGGGGGGAGGAGGAAACTGGCAGTTACTGTTTAATGGCTACGGAGTTTCAGTTCTACAAGGTGAAAAAGTTCTAGAGATTGGTTGCACAACAATGTGAATATACTTAACAATACTGAACTGTACACTTAAAGATAATTAATATGGTAAATTTTATATGTATTCTACCATAATTTAAAAAGACACAAATTGGCATAAGCTAAGTGCCAAGCAAGTGGTGCAGAAAACAATGATACAGTAGCCCAGAAGAAAGAGCAGTTATGAGATATGGAACAAATTCACGAAAGCTCTATACCTTTTCTTTTTTTTGTTTCTTTGTTTTTTTTTGGGGGGGGGAGGTTGGTCTTTTTTTGTTTTGCTGAGGAAGATTGGCCCTGAGCTAACATCTGTTGCCAGTCTTCATGGGTTTTTTTTCTGCTTGAGGAACATTAGCCTTAAGCTAACATATGTGCCAGTCTTCCTCTATTTTGTATGTGGGTTGCCACCACGGCATGGCTGACAAGTGGTGTAGGTGTGCTCCTGGGATCCAAACCCACGAACCCGGGCCGCCAAAGTGAAGCATGCCAAACTGAACCACTACACCACGGGGCCAGTCCCTGTACCTTTTCTTGAAAGAAAAGTAAGAGTCAAGTAAGCAGATGAGAGATGACGGAAGGTATTATAATCAGGAGGAATGGGAAAGAGCTAGGAACAGACATCATCTAGGAACACAACGAAGATCATGGTTTGACTGGCTCACCGGCTTCAAGCAGAACAGCCATGACAGACAACCTAGAGGGTGAGGCTATGAAATAGGGAAGAAAATGCTTGAATAAAGGCAATTCTTCTGAGTGAAATAATGATCACTGAAATGAAGTAATAATCACCACATTTACTGAGAGTAAAGGCAGGAGGAAGAGGAGATTGCTAATTTCATATTCATTCACCTCTTATTTACATTCTCCAACTCCTATGATTATGGACATGTAGAGACGTATTGTATAATGAGATATGGGCCTAGAGATAATTGTTTATGTAAAGAACCAACATGCACATTTTATTCTGACTGGCAATTTATTAATTTCATCATCAGCAGTACATATAAACTAACATTTTAAAAGATCCCACTATGTAAATGATGCTATATTACAGTGAGATGCATGTCCTGAGGTAACCTGACTCATTAACAGTATTGCAGGCTATATACAGACATTTTGAGGGAGAGACTCATTATCTCAGTTGCTATTATGAAATCATCCTCCAATGAACCACCAGCCCTGAAGCAGGATAATCACTATGCCCACTACACTCTTGACTTAACAAAACCCTTTATCCTAACTCCAAGAATGAAAATTTCTATTCTCCCCCAAGTTCTTTAAAAACTTAAACTAAATGTTTCTGAGTAATCTTCTTGGATTTTAAACTGTGGTGAAACTTGGTGAATACTCATCCCTTTAAAAAATATGTTTCATATAGATTACAGACAGCTACAGTGTACATAAAGAAACAGACAAAAGGAGGATATCAGTTTTTTCTTAAACTGAAAAGAATCTGCTTTAGATCCCTTAAAGGTTCCCATCTTCTCTGGACTTTAGTACAGAAGTGATTAAGTTAGGTTGTTCACATCACTCTTGTCTAAACAACTTCCAGATACCTGAGCTAGAGGCAGACTTCTCCAGCAGCAAGAGAAAGAGAAACTATCTTCAATAAAGGAGAAAGACTGCTTTGGCTGAGCAAACACCTACCATGCCTTTCACTTCAGCTCTTGGGCAGGTTTGTTCTCCTCTATTTCTGCAAGTTACTGAGGAAATCCAGAAATAGTAGTTTCTTCAGATTTTTTTTTTTAAGGGAGTGAGGAAGAGACTCTGTGTGTGTGTATGTATGTGTGTGTGTGTGTGTGTGTGTGTGTGTGTGTGTGTGTGTGTACACACCAGGGGGTTTGTTCTTTAATTCTAATTTCATTAGGCTTTGAGGACTTGACCGACAAATATGTAGATATATGCAGATGTGACATATAATATTCACTCTTGGAGAACAGGAATTAGATAATTTGCCACAATATACAATTCTTTACTACACTGCCACAATAATTATAGGAAAACAGACTGTTCCTGCTTTCAAACAAAGTAAAGAAGTGTAATTTGGCTTCAACTTCCAATCTACTGAAACCATTTCCTTAAAAGCCACTTGTGACTGACTGTGGGTTTTTTTCTCAGTCTCAAATTGCACTGACCTCTCTACAGCCTTTGACACCAGCGACCATATCTTCCTTAAAATCTCATACTCCTGATGTCTATGTTGCAGCACTAGCCCATACTCTCCTTATTTCTCAAGTCTTTTGTCTTCCTCCAGTTCCCTAACTACGATGTCCAAATTTCTTTGCTTCACTGTATTCTCTGTATATACTGCTTCCCCCAGTGATCTCCTACAACTTCAAGTGTCCTATCAACGGAAAAACTCCCAACCAAGACCTCCAGCCCAGAGCTTTCTCCTGAACTCTAGGTAGCTTAAATACACATGTTTAAGACAAATTCATTAAGGCCTCATGCTGTCCAAGAAAAAGAAATATTAAAGCAAGAAACAACACATGACACAAATAGGAGTTAGTATGGTAAGGGACTGGGCAAGAGTGGCAGTGGGAAGCAAGGTGACAAATTCCAGGCAAAGTAAACAATCCACATAAAGCCCTCAAACAAGAATGACCATCCTAACTCTGCCCTCCTCTTATAAACAAAGGTTTATACCTTTGTTCCACTTCCTTCAAAACCTTTCCCTATTCTCCCATATCCACCTATTGAGATTATATGCATCTTCAAAGCCCAGATCAACAATACAGACCCAACTTCAAGAACAGTGCTTGACTCATATCAGGCATGAAATAAACATTTGCTAAATGAATGGATGACAGAATCATCATTCTTCCCAAATCACAAATGTGCTTCATATTACAAATATGTATGTGCCTGCCCTATTTTCCCTTGAGGTAAAGGGCATAGCACCATAGCACCTAAAACATAAGAAGTACTGGAAAAATATTTTTAGGATTAATAACTCTAATAATCTAAGACTATTCAGAGCTGTTAAAGAATGATATTTTCATCTTCTACTCCTGACTTTACAATGATTTGGCAGAACAAAAAGTCTAGAAAACTCAAAATATTATTTAGACATGGATTAAATTAATATTGAACATTAAGTCTTCCACAAAATCTCTCTCAATAATGGAATTTATTTTTGTATTTACTTTCTTTAATGATTTAATTTTTTAACACTTTTGAATGACTTTCTTGCAAAATCTTCTAAATTTAAATACTAGTTGAGGTGATAAATTATTTTTAGAATGCTTTTCCAATATAAGAAGGAGTCTAGGGCCGGCCCGGTGGCGCAGCGGTTTAGTCCACGCTTGGCAGCCCGGGGTTCGCCGGTTCGGATCCCGTGCGCCCGCCGATGCACTGCTTGTCAGCCATGCCGTGGCGGGGTCCCATATAAAGTGGAGGAAGATGGGCACGGATGTTAGCCCAGGGCCAGTCTTCCTCAGCAAAAAGAGGAGGATTAGCTACAGATGTTAGCTCAGGGCTGGTCTTCCTCACAAAAAAAAAAAAAAAAAAAAAAAAGAAGGAGTCTAATTAACGAACTGTACAACTTAAAAAAATTATTTGGCACCTCATCTTCCTAAAACTAAGACAAATTAGAAAATGTAAATTGTACTTCAATTTCACTTAATGTTCATGATATCATTTTTGGAATCATGCCCTAAGCCACCATTGCAGATTTCATTATGCAATTCATAATCCGTTATGAAAAAAACCTAGATTAAATCTGGGTCATTCCATTTTTCAGATCAGAGAAGGCCAAGTGCAAAGGCAGAAAGAGGCTTTCAAAGAAAAGGCAAAAATGTTAAATAACACAAAAAAAATTCCTAGTTACTGTGTAGTAGTACCTGTAGGAAAAGCAGCCCAAGGAATAGCAGGAGATGTAGTTTGAGTTTCACCATTTCCACCATCAAAAATCTCTGCAGCCTGGAAAACAAAAGCAAAATTATTTTAGAAGATCTGAAAAGCAGGAATGCTTTTTAAACAGTCGAGCCTCCCAATTCCACAGCATATTCTCTGTAAGACACCACACTTTTTCAAATTCCCTCTGAACACTTGATTGTTTTTCAGTCTTCATTGCTACCACCCCCACCACTACTCACCACCCCCAGTACTCATGCTCCCATTATCTTTCAGTAAAAATTTTCCTTTCTTACTCAAATATATCTCCTGACAATGAAAAATTTTTATTTTATATATCCTTAATCACATTTTCACTTGTGAACTTGATATCTAAATACTCTAACTCACCACAACACCTAACCCTGTATAGAAGAAAAATATAGCATTTTTCTTTAAAAGACTAGAGACTAAATCTTTTGCATTAATTAGCACAAAATCTAATTAGAGATCAATCTAAAAAAATAGGATTCATCTATATTCTTGAATTATCTACCAGGTGGACTTACTAGCATTCAACATTTAGAGAATTCCTAAAGCTGACATTTTAAATTAACAAGCCCTCCTATTAAACAGTTTTAAAACTCTGGGACAGTCAATTATTGAACGTTGAGTTTGTGGGTAACAGTGCAGAGTTTTCTGTCTCTTAAGTGTCCAGGTTACAGCAAAATTATTTTTAAAAAGAGCCAGAATTTCAATTTGGATTCTGCACTGAGGTGTCAGCCAAGGAGAAGTCAATTGGGGCAATCTGCCACATGAGCTTAATGACGTAGAATACAGTAGCTACTTTCTACAAACTATGAAAAATGAACATGGTTTATATAATCAAGGATAAAGACCATCCATATTTCTACAACAAGATGTGGGGAAAAAAAGAAACCTAATAACCACAATTCAATTGGAATGGTTGGTTAACATTGTACCTATGTACTATTGAAAGGAACAGATCCACTGAATACAGCATTGAAGTATAACTGTTACTCTAAAGGGCACTACCTACTCTATTTTTTTTCTGATAAAATAAATCAAACCTGGTTTAAATAAAGGAAACTATACTAAATTTTAACCTTCAAATAACTGACAACTTCTAAACAATAAACTAAGATGATATCTGAAACATACATTTTCCTCAAAATGGAAGGAATTTCAACAAAATTTTAAATGTTACATTAGAGTAACATAAACAAGATTCAATCACCCAACAAAACCCAAAATATTAAAGAAAATGCAGGAAACATACAAATGTGCTAAACAAAAACCAGTTTTAGATGAAATGCAGAAAATAGGTATGTTCATCTTCTAAATATCTCCATACTGACAGATATTAAAGATCAACAGTAGAGAAAATTATAACCTAAAAAAACTCACACTATTCTTTCATGATATTCAGAACAGTGAATATATACTTAATATTTTATTTCTCCTATTAAGTCATTATTACACTCCCTATTTTTAACAATCTCCTTTTTACCAAATTCCAAACTAGGTGAAAGTCTTACTAAAAAAAGAAAAAAAAAAAAATCACAGAGCTCACTTGATGGTAGTTCCAGAACTTGAGCTCAGGCATCCTGACTCCTAATCCAGAGATTTTCTTGCAAGACTATACTGGCTCCATAAAAATAACTGGGTTACAAAATATTTCAATAAAAGGAACATGCACTGAAAAGGATTAAGGAAAAGACAGTGCCTTTTCGGCTAACAATTTCCACTTACAAAGCATCCAACTCAAACCTGACAGAATAATCTAACAATGCAAACATACTAATTAGCTCTATGTAGTTAATATGCTAAATCAATTCATTCCAGGTGTAAACATGAAAATATGTGACAGTTCTTCCATACTCATCCCTCACCTCACAAGTATTTCCTAACAGACATGTATCCCAGCAAAATCATCTGCTGACAATTTTTAAAACCTCTTCTTTAGTGCTTCCACTAATAGCACTTAATTACCTCAATTTAATCCATTCCTATGGGCATGACCAAATGTTCAATAATAATAAATCAGTTTTACTTTCAGAGAGGATATATCTTGATTTCATATTTTTATTCCAGAGTTACATTCAAAATGATCAAGAAAAGATCATCAATGCCAATGATAAATATACATTTTCAAAATAGTATCCTCTGTTGTAATCCCACAAAGTTAAAAAAATCACATAAGCAAAGTAAGGTAAATAATAGCACATACCTCAAAACCACCAAAATCATCATCATCCATTCTTCAAGTACACCTGAAAAATATCAGAAGACATTGAAACAAGCCCACACACACAGTCATTTATGTCAAAACAATTCTCTGACTTACATGTATATACATTTTGATCTGTAAATTAAAACTATTTCATTTGGGTTAAAAAGAAAACTTTTTAAAACTATGTGTATACATTTTTTAACACAAAAAGAATGAGTTTTTTGGCAAAATTAGCCATTCTGGCAAAATTAGCAACTTCTGTGACTTTTTCAGCAACCATGTATTTTGCCATTTTATGTTGAGACGCCAGGAGTGGAAAAATATTCTTTTACATTTTAATTTGCTTTTCCCAAATTGGCGCTAGGGCTCAATTCAATAATGCTTCCTGCTTTTTGCATCTATTCCTCAGTTGTCTGGCAACATCAGCACAAACTCCAGCTAAGAACAGGACTGTGGTGAATTTTTGGAAATCTGTCCCCCACCACAAAGGTTCTTCCCTTGGTTTCATGGCCGAGGTTGATTTAGATTTTCAAAATTGATCAGCATTTTTGAGCTGTGGCCACAACTTCTGGAGCATTTTGATATGTGTATTTTTAGCTGAAACTGCTTTGCACTTTTGGAAAAATGTGGAGCAAGTTACTAGGCTGATCAAGATAAATCAAGTCATGTATTCATGGGAGAGCAGAGAGAAAAAAATACAAGCGAATATCCAGAATTCCTCTCTTCTTTATCCTTAAAGTATATAAGAGAGACAAGCAGCAGGATAATACAGCCTTCACTTTGTCCTAAATGTATATGATAAAAGAGAAAGAGAAAACCAAGAGTACCTGGGCTTTAAAAAATAAGAAGAAAGGGAGAAGCTTTTCTCTAACAAACCATGAAAGAACTAAAAAACCTGGAAAGTTAAAACAAGTAATAGGTGCTATACATTAAAATGAAAAATAAATTCACAATAAATTGTGAATCATAGCTGCAAGAGATACTCGGGTCAATAATAACTGGTTTCCTTTTCTATCTTTCAAAAGTGAACATATCCAAATATTAATTATAGTTTCCTTGACTCAGTAATACAAACTGGACTTGACTACAGGAAAACAATCTTCTCCAACTTCTAAAAAATCAGCTAAACAAATTAAACCATATGTTAAGCAGTAATTCTAAAGGCATTTTGCTCTGAGTGATGAAGCAGGAGTCATCTATAGCCATGCTTTGCTTTGTCACTAAAATAAATACTAATGCCTTCAAAAATAAAACTCAAGAATAGTCAAAGTAAAATAAACAGGAAAAAACAATCGAGGATTGTTTCATTGTAATAGGCAAAGAAAATTTATTTTCACAGAAATTCAGTAGGTAATGTAGACAGAAATACATTATAAAAAGGATATTAAATTAACCAGAATATAATGCCAGTATTCTCACCATTACCCACAATTTAACAACCTGATTAAAATTTTTTAGAAGATGCATTTCTCCAAATATCAAGGCTAATTAAGCAAGTCATCCACATACAGCACTTAAAAAATATAAACCAGACTTTCAGAAACTTTTGATGGTGGTTAGTTTGAAGTGGAATTCACATTAATTTTGTGTTGCAAGCGAACAGAAATCTGTATGTGATTATATTTTTCATGAAGAAATTATGAAAGAAGAGTGATTTGGATACTGAAAATTAACCAACTCAAACTATAAACACCAAGTTTGCCTTTTCCACATGTATCCCACGAATCTCAGGAGACAATTAAAAAATATTTTTAGCATCTACAAATACTGTACCCAAACAACATGGTTTCAAAAGAATGGAATTTTTGGAGTAATGCTTCTATGTATTTTCGTAGGTCACATCCCAATAAATTATTTGTAAGGTACCAGAAAATTTGAAAACAAAAACAAATACCCATGCCTAACAATCATTTCAGCTTGTATGCCTGTGGTAATGAACGAAATACCATCAGTTTCCTAAGTACTGATTTAGCTCTACAAAAGAACATATTAGTGACCACTGATGTTTTCCATACCCCAGCAACTTTTACATATTAAAATGCAGATGACAGTCTTCCTCTACTTTATTTTCAAAGAAATATTAATACATTTTAAAAGACAAATGCGTCCTGAGTTTCTTAAAATACAGTGCTACAGAAATAAACATTATTATTTTAAAGCAACAACCTTTCTTCGAATAATTTAGTTTCAAATCCTGTAACAGTTTCTGTTTCCTTCTGCAGATTTTAAAGAGCTGGAGGAAGGAAAATTAACAGCACTGATTTGTAAAAATCAACTTTACAAAATACAAACACTAAAAATTAGTTTTTAGAAAGGAAATATTACAAGTGTGGGCTTCTTTATGGATTTAGATACTCCAATATATTTAAAACATTATTTTATCTAAAGTGCATTTATAGTTTTTAGAATGTTTCTAACACTTAACGTTATACCCCCATTAAACTATAAATATAGCCACACCAAATATACCTGTCATCTAAGTTACAGAACCATGAACCTGGCCAAAAAATTCACAGATCATGAAGTTCATTCTTTTATGTCATGGCAGAAGGAGAGGTGTATACTTTGTTATGATTAAGTATCTACTTTGAAAGATTTCATAATATCTAGGTTTAACAATTCTCAGACTTCTTTATATATGAATTTAATCTCTTTTCTTGCACTATTGTATTAATTCCCTTTTACTATCCTCAGTATTTAATAGATTGCTGATATTTTACAAGAAAAACATATACATAACAGCTAATGTGACAAATTTTCATTGAGCAACTCTGTAAAAGAGATCATTCAAGGTCCTCAAGCAGTTACAACCTGGTGTGGTGGGGAGGGCAGAGTGTAAGAAAAGCATGCAAATATAAGTTATATGATTCTTAAAAGAGCCTTAAAGAAGAAAAAATGTCCACGGTGAGAGGAAAGATTTTCAGACGAGGATATATCAAGTTGAGCCTCATGAAATTCTTCAGTAGGAGGCAACATTTGAGATCTATTTCAACAGACCTAAGAGAATTTTAAATGGCACATTAAGAACATGCATTTTATTTGTCTTTTCCTAAAAGATAGCAAAGATTGGTTTTGACTGATTGCTTCCGCATAACACAAGGTCAAAGAGAATGTGAAATGAGAAAACTGCAAAAGATTGGAAACCAAATACAAGGAAGATGAAGCTTAAACTACCAGTGGGAAAAATGAGAATCAATCACATTTACATCATGGAATCCACAAAAGGCTCAGGATGGGTAGCACTGAAGTTGTGGAAAGGTGAGACTCAAAATACGAGTTGCAGATATATCCAAAGATCCCCTCCCAGATCTGCACAACTGGGCAACTTACAATTCCTCGTCACAGTAGAAGACTGTGACGGATGGAGCAAAGCCGAGGGTCTCTGAATTGAAAGACACTGAGACAGGTGGACTAAGTCAAAGTTGTATTAAATGTTGAGACCCATTCCCCCAATCTTCTTTCAACACTCAGCAACCAAACTGCCAGCAGCTGGGCTTCAACCTCTAGCCAGCAGAGTAGGCGATTCTTCTCTGGTGAATCTAATCAACCCATGAAAAAGGACCTCATCAGACAAAGAAAAGGACCTCATCCACAAAGAAAGAGCTCAAGTAACACTACTTTAACAAACCGTACCCACATGCACAGAATTTCCAATTTGCTCCTGATTTCAATACGAGGCAGAATAGTACAAAAGTTAAAAGAAGAGACAACGGAGTCAGGCTGCCTGGTTTCAAATTCTACTTTTGCCACTTACCAACTGTGTTACATTGGGCAAGTTACTTAAATATTCTGTGCCTCAGTTTCCTCATCTGTCAAATAGGGGTGACAGTAATAATAATGGTAACTAACTCCTATTGTTGTTATGAGGATTAAACAAATTAAAATAGATGAAGTACATAGAACAGTGTCTGACACATTCTAAGCATTATATATATGTATGCTACTTTATTATTAGTGCTTCATTCTAACATATGAGCAGACTGCCAAGGACAATCAAAGATTGTATTTATCTAATATGAAAAACAGAAAAAAAAAGTGGAAGAAACAGACTACACAAGAAAGAAAATCTTCAAAAAATATTAAAACTGTAATTAATACCTTCAGAGAGTTAACAACAGAAGACAGTGAATCCATGAAATAAGAACAGGAAGCCATAATTTGGTGGTGGGGGGGGATAAGAGAGGGTTGTACACCAAGGCTAAGGTTCTGAAAATAAAAAGGATGATGACAGAAATGAAAAACTGCAGGATGGAAAATAAAGCTGAGGAAATCTTTAAAAAGAAGAGTATAAAAGAAAAAGAAGTGGAAAATCAGAGTAAAAACATAAGAAAATTACAAGATCTAGCCAGAATATGCAATAACTAATTATGAGGAATTCTAGAAAAACAGAACAGAGATTTAAAAAAAGGAGGGGGGAGAGAAGTCATCAATAAAATAATTCAAGAAGATTTTCTAAAACCAAAGGATATGATTTCCAGATTTAATGGCTCCTCAAGTAACCAAAAAAAACAGAAGAAAAAACCCACACTAAGGCACAGTAGAGACAAAGAGAAAATCCTACAAGCTTCCAGAGAGATAAAATAGGTTTTATACAAAGGATAAAGAATACAATGGCATTAGACTTCACAACAGCATCACTGGAAGGTGAAAAATAATGGAGCAATGCTTTTAAAATTGTGAGGGAAAACGATTTACAACACACAATTCTATAATCAGCCAAGTCAACAAATAATTAAGTTGAGGGAAGAATAAAGATATATTCACACCTGCAAAATCTCAAAAAAAATTTATTCCCCAAACGTTCTTTACTCAAAGCTATGGAGTAAACCAAGGGAATAATACATGAGGAACACATGGGATTAGGAAAGAGGATATCCAACTGAAGTGAAAAGCAAAGGGAATTCTCCAATGAAAAAGGGTGAAGAGAGTTCCCAAGATATCTATGTAGCAAGAAGAGAGAGCAACCAGTCTAAATTGGAGCAGATCACAAAGCTCCTGGAAGATTTATTCAAGCAAATGAAACCAATAGAATGTCTCATGTGTTTTACTATCATGAGACTAAATTTAAAAAACAGGGGGAAATTTAGGGTTGAATTAGTGAACTGAAAATTAACCAAAAGAAAACAGAGAGAAAGTAATATGCTGGACAGGAAAAGTAACCATTAAATACTACATTTTTCAGCAGTGAAAAGTATGTACAAATCATGATAATGTATACAATGAATAACTAATTTCACCAAAATTATAATAAAATCCTATTGGGAAGGTAAGAGAAAGAAGATGAAGTTTGTGGGCAGAAGGGCTGGTGAAGACAGATAAAGTCTCATCTTCCATATTGGAAAGCTGACAGGTATGAAATTGAAAAATCAAGAAGTAGCAATAACAAACATGTTATTTAGAGATACACTGGTAAACACTAAAAGAATCAACTATATGTGCTAAATACCTTGCTTCTGGAAAGCAAGAAATGAAGAGGCTGAACAGAAGGGAGAGCATAGGAGATGGCTGTATTTTCTAACAAACCTTTTACAACTTTAAACTGTGGGCATACATAAATGATTCTTTTTCATGATAGTATAAAAAACATCATGGCACAATGAGCAAACAACCTATTATTTCCACCAAAATACTCTCAAAAAAAAACTCAAGGAAAGTTTTTTTTACAAAACTAAAAAAGAGGGCTTAAATGCTTTAAATTAGCATTTAACCAGTGAATAAATTAAATTTTTTCATATTAGTCTCCTTTATAACATTTTCCCATATTACAAGTATCCATACAAAATGTAAAAGTTACTCAAAACAAAACAAAATGAAAAAAATGCCTAACAGAGAAAAAGACACTTAGGTAATTGACTTCAAAAAATACAATCTCCTGGGGCTGGCCCAGTGGTGTAGTGGTTAAGTTTGCGCGCTCCACATCAGCAGCCCAGGCTTCGCAGGTTCGGATCCTGGGCACCCCAACCTATGCACCACTCATCAAGCCATGCTGTGGCGGGCATCCCACATACAAAATAGAGGAAGATGGTCACAGATATTAGCTCAGGACTAATCTTCCTCACCAAAAAAAAAAAAAAAATTACGATCTCCAGAGATCATCCAGATTATTCAATCATCCCAAGGTGCCCTACTAGTTAACACTGTCCACTCAGCATTTAACTCAATCTCTATCCCACCTGGAAAACAACTGGCTAACCAACATCCTCATAATCAAAATATTTTTCCATTTGATCCTGTTTCATGCCATGTTTCCTAGAAGAAATAGAGACAAATGATTTTTTTTTCTGACTGTCCTGAGCAGACATAAATTGGTAAGAGGAAAAAATACAAAGGAAATACACAGACACACACACCTTAGTTAAGGTTTAAAATGAATAGCCATTAAGATTGAACTAACTGGAAGAGTCTAATCATACAAGACCAGAATTTCAGGTTTATTTGTTCAAGGAAATTATTCATTTACCTAAATTTCTACAAGTTCTTCTAAAGTAGTGTAGGGACCATTTCTTAATCTTTTTTTTACTTCCTAGCACCTTGAACTGAGCAGTTTCTAGCACACAGTAGGCGCTTAAAGAATATTTTTGAATCAATGCTTTTGGAATAAATGACTGAATGAAAGCAAATGAGTTGCTCATCATTCCCACCTGACTTCTCTTTCCCTCTTATTTCTCCAAGAAAAACATGTTTGAGCTTGAGCAGTAGAAGATCAGGTTGCTAGCACTAAAACAGTTTTACCCATATTAAGGCATGAGCTTGAAGGCCTACATCTTAAAAGAAATTACATTGCTACACTCCACTCTCTTAAATTTCTAATTATTATTGGGGCTAATGATAATTTTGAAACTTCCTATATGAAGCTGAATTACTATACTATAAACGCTACTGCCAATGACAAAATATTATCACAAGATAAAAAAACAGATACATATTCACTACCTGAAAAATATTCTATTCATAAATGATCAGATAGGAAAACATCCCAACCACTAATAATTCTAATAACATTTTCATTTATATAATTTTCCTCTGTGCTATCAATTAAGTTTTTTGTCTTTACCAGCCTTCATTCAGAAAATTTACATGTCCCAGCAGATAAGAAAAAAAATTGCAAAGGATTTACACTCTGCAAACTCTTACCTACTTTCCAAACTCTTTCGTTAATTCTTCTACCTCCTCCAAGACTTTAATAGCAATTTTTCCCTGGGCTGATGGACCTCTGATCCTATCCCATTATCCTCTCCTTCAAAGAGTACATTCACTCTCATAATCTTAATGCTCTGCCCAAATGTCCCAAAATTAACCACCTCACTGGTGCCAGTCACATATTCGCAACCAAACAATGAATACTTTTATACGGCTATCCTGCTGTCAACCCAGAATCCTCACTGTGTGAACTGTACTACTCCTATCTGGCAAAATCTCAACACTCAACGAATGTTAAAGGGAAGATATACCACCTCTCCTTATCACATTTTAAAAGAGGAAGCAGGCCTTCTCTGGAGAGAAGGAAACAAGATTGAAGAAACAGTATAGTCCCTTTCTCTACTTTCCTTACTTTTCTCCAATAGAAAAATAATAACAATAATAGTGAGAGCAAGACACCCATAGGTTCTCTGTTAGGTGAGATTAATGTATACAGATCAGCATGCACGCACAGTGTAAGTTCTTTGGGTTCCTCACAGGGAACTTTGTGCCCATAAACAATATATTCTTCCTCTAGTCCACCTCCCATGAGAGAAGCTCACCAGAGAAAAACTTCATTTTCTTAGTATGGAGATGTGTTTTTCAGCCCGTGCAGTGGATGGGTAAATTTAATTCAGAAGAAAACTTGCGAGAGACCTCACTTCCACCTCAGTCCAAGCCACATTTACATTAAACCTTTAACAATACAGCCACTTTTCTGATTCATATGATTCTTGGTTCTATTTCTCAATCAATTCAGAATCTGGCGTGGTTACAAAGCAACTGATAATGGCTCCCCCCAAGAACCACCAGCAATATCCAATTACCTGTCTTCTGCTAAGAACTATCAAAGAATTCACTAAGATTCATATTTCCCATCTTCAAGTAGATTCACAGTGCTGACTACTACACCCACTTTTGCTCTAGTTAACTAAGCCTCTTTCATTCTCCAGAAGCTATTTCAAAGATTCTCAACTCTCCCTGAAACTTCCAACCTTTCTATTCCTTTCAGTAATCAAAGCACATGACCAAGCCTCCTGCTAAACAGAGAAAATAGAAGGCATTTTAAGAGGAGTCCCTTAACTTTTTTCTACCAAAACTAGTTACCAGCATCTGCACCCAGCTACTCCACTTTATTCCCCTCACAAAGAAAGAGGAATCCCTCTACAACTTAAAGCTAATTCCTCCATTTGTGCTCTCAGAGACGTGGCCCTCTCAATTGCTTCTTCTCTTAAATAAATATTCAACTTCCCTCTCTTATTTGGCTCCTCCCTAAACATTGAAACAGGCTCCAGTCCTACATCTTTAAAAATTAAACAAAACAAAAACAAAAACAAAACCATCCTCAACTACAGTCCTCTCCAACCACAACCCTCTCCTTGTCACAACTCAACTTCATAGATGCTGTTACAGCCCATGCCTGCAATCAATTACCTCCTTTTCACTAAATGCAAAACGACACTTCCAATTCCTTGCCTTATTTGAATACTAATAGCATTTAACTAGTCTTTTCTTCTCAAAACATTCTCACTCCACGGTTTGCAAGACAACCATACTTCTTCCCTCTTTCTACCTATTTCTCTGACTCCTTCCTCCCAATCTTCCTTGCAGGTTCTTCTTCGACCTTCCCTTTAAACGGTGGTGTTCCTAAGCACTCCCACCTAACACTTTCTTTACTCTCACTTCAAATGCACTCCCTGACTACCTCATTCACTCCTTTGGATTCATTTATAAACATGAGCTAAGGAATCTATAGTTCAGATCCATCTCCTGAGCTCCAGATCCACATAGTCAAAGACAAATGAATAGCTTCTCTTTCAATCTAACAGGCACCTCAAATTCAATACAACCAATCTGAACTCAAGATCTCTCCCATCAACCTCAAATATACTCTTCCTCCAGGATTCTTTTGTCCAGCAATTCGTACTACCTTCTACAACACA
This sequence comes from Tapirus indicus, assembly GCA_031878705.1. NCBI lineage: Eukaryota > Metazoa > Chordata > Mammalia > Perissodactyla > Tapiridae > Tapirus > Tapirus indicus. Next base: position 122,147,974 of record CM062918.1, on the reverse strand, counting down.
GTTGGCCAAGACAAAAACCTAGAGTCATCTCTGCCTCCTCCTTCTCTCTCTCATTCCATACCTCCAATCAATCACCAAATCCGATGTCCTAGATACCTCTACTACCCATTTACTCCACTCAATCCCCAATACCTTCACCCTAGTTAAGGCCACCATTATCTTCCACCTGGTTTATAGCACTGCCTTTAAAATAGTTTTCTGCTTCCATTTTGCTCCTTTCTACTCCATTCTCCACTCTGCTATCCAAATGATCCTTCTAAATACTCACCTATTTAAAACCTTTAATGGCTCCTTATCATTTCACAGATGAAGTCAAAATTCTTAACATGAGCTAATGGACCTTTGTAACCTAGTTGCTGCTACCATCCTCATCTCTAGCAAATTCATATCCCGCAATCATATAGGAATTGTATTTGAACCATATGACTCTAGCCAAATCACCACACCTCTCTTGACCACCGTGTCCTCATATGTAAAATGAACAAGATGATTGGATGACTTCTAAAGTACTGCATTATAAGATCTTCTAAATATATTATTCTATAACTAAAATCAAATTCCTTTCTTCCTCACAAAGGACTTTCTAAATACTTTCTATTCTGAATCTATTATTTTCAGTCAACAGTTTTATCATTCTTTAATTCATCTAGAAGGCAGAAACTAGGTGTTATCTTTTACTCTTCATTTTACACTCTACACCATAGCCAGGTGTCTCATTCAGTCCTATATTATTTTCCCCACTCCTTTCCTTTCTCCTCTAGTGACCATCCTTGTGATTTCTTGAAAACTACCAGAACTTAATAGTCATTCTGCTCCCCAATCCATTCAGCACACTAGATAACTTTCTAAAACAATCAAGTTTTAAACTCTAAAACTCGCATCATGTCAATCTCAATTCCAAATCCTTCAAGACAAATCCATGCCTCTATGGAACATAAACTTTGGAGCCTCCTATGTAAGCACAGTAAGCATAAAGGCAAAGTTGTGAATTGCACTGGCACTAAGGATTAAAAGTAAAAATATGTCCTATAAAAAGCCTACAATTATATCACAATATTAAGGCACATGAGGGCACTATACACAACAAACAACAGAGAATAGTGTTAGATAATAACATAGTAAAATCAGTGTTGACAACATTATAAAGTGCAGAAGATCACAAATTTAATGTTCTAATAAGAAAGTATGTCATATCTTTCATGGTTTTATATGCTCTTGTCTATATTTTTTCTGTTTATAGTGAAGTCTCATTTATCTGGACAGATATATCTAATAATGTCATCTACCTGGAACATGGCTATTCTGATACAATAAGCACAAAACTCTGTGTAAACAAGAGTGAAATTATAAACTCAATATCTCAACATTGAAATACTTTATTCATAAACAACTTTAAATCCTTTTTGAAAATTTGTTTACTTTTCTATTAGATACAATTAGAGGCCTCCAGTACCTCTCTGACCTCATCCGTAACTCCCCCCAACTCACTCTGTTCTAGCTACATGGCCTCCCTACCAATACTACTCCTGCGTCTTCGAGGCATGTGGGTTTTTTTTTTTATTATTTTGTTTTTAAATAAAATTAGCATATGGAAACTCACCACTCAGCATAAAAATGAAGATCCTAACAATAAATTACATATAACCCCTCTCTGTTCCTCCCTGGACTCGCAATCCTCAATTTATTTTTCATCATTCCCTTGCTTTCAAATTAATAAAGTTTCATCTCTTCTATATCCACTACCAAAAAGCATATTATTTTTATTATAGCTATTTTTAAAGGGTATCTTATGACATATAAATTTGGAGGACTTACTTTTTCACATAATATTATGTTCCTAATATTATTTTAGCTATCATTCATTCTTTTGACTACTGTAATATACCACACTTTATTCAGTCACTTTCCTGTCAATAGACATTTGGGTGGTTTACAATATTTTGTAATTGAAAACAGAACTGCTATGACCATTCTCCAACATATCTACTTTTGTATATACACAGAATTTCTCTTGGGTATATGCCTACAAGTAAAATCACTGGGTTATAAGATTTGTCTATGTTTAGCTTCACAGGCTAATGAATTGTCTATGTTTAGCTTCACAGGCTAATGAAAAACTATTTTCCAAAATGGTTGCACAAATTGTACTTGCAGAAGCAACGTAGAAAGGTACTGTGAATATTCATCCTTTCCAACACTTGACTTTAAACGGTATGCAATTGTGTACTTAATTTGATTTCCCTGATCATTAATGAAGTTGAAATCTTTTCATGTGATTATTAATCATATATGGTTTCTCTTTTGAGAAATACTTATTTATATCTTTCATTATTTTTCTACTGTGTTGTCTGTGCTTTTTGATTTGTATGATTTTTTCAACTATTCTTGATATTAATCATTGCCAGCTGTGTAAACTGCAAACATCCACTAGTTTATAACCTATTTTTTAAATTTCTCTAAGGTAGTTTTTCATGAACAAAACTTCCTAATTTAATGTGGTAATAGTAACAATCTATTCTTTTATAATAACTTATCAGTTTTTAGACTTATTTTTAAAATTCTTTCTTATCCCTAGGTTTAAAAGATATACAACCGTATTTTCTACAAAGAAACTAAAAATTTTATTTTTGACATTTAAGTACTTAACCAATCTACAGTTTAACTTTTGTATATGGTGGAGGCAGAGATCCAATTTATTTATTTATTTTTGCCAATATGGACAATTTTTCCAATTTCATTTATTGAATAGTAACTTCTTTCCTCAGTAATCTGATATGCCATCTTTATCGTATACCAAAGTTTCATTAATGTGTGGATCTGTTTCTGGCTAGAATTATTTCAGTAGAAATGAAATCTTTATGATATGGAGCCATCTTGCCTATAAATATGTATATCTTATGACTAAGATACACCACGGTCAGGTCTTTTTTTAAACGCCTCTTAATAAAGTCTTATAGTTTTCCCTAAAGAAGTCTTGCACACATCCTGCTAGGTTTATTCCTAGATACTGATATTCTAGATACTATTCCTAGATACTATGTTATGTTTTCTTTTAAATTATATTTTCTAGTTGTTTGCTGCTGTTGTATAACAATGCAACTGACATCTGGATATTAATCATATCTATTCATCTTTGCTAAACTCTTATATCTAATAAGTTATCTCTATTCTTTTAGTTTTATATGTAAATGATCATATCGCCTCCAGGTAACAACAGTTTTATTTCTTCCTTTCAAATTCTTAAACTTCTAATTCCTTTTTCTTATCTTAAAGCACAGGCTATGTCTTCCAATACAATGCTAAGTACAAGAGGTAATGTGGTGATTATATATTCCAAATACAGTATCAAAAATATCTCTCAATCCATTTATTCTTCTAAGAATGTAATACTGATACTCTTCCCAGTGAGTTGTAGGGTCTCTGTTCTAACCCCTTGAACCTATGTAGATCATTATGACTTCGACAACCATTACAGTACAGCAGAATTAATAACTGTGTGACTTCTCCAGCTAGGACATAAAAATGCAATGCACTTCTGCCTTACACTCTTGTGTTGTTTGTACTTGGAACCTAGCTGCCATGATGTGAGAAAGGCCAAGCCAGTCCACTTTGGAGAGACCACATGTAAGTTTTCCAACTGATTGCCTGAGTTTCCAGCCAACAACTGCAATCAAATCACCAAATATATGAATGAAAATATTTCCAGATGATTCCAGCCCCTGCTGTCAAGTCACCTCCAGTGTTTAAGTCATCCCACTAAGGCATTAGAAAGGGTGGAACAGTAACAAACATTCCTCTTCTGCACTGTCCAAGTTCCTGGCCCACAGAATCCTTAAGCATAATAATATAATTGCTTTATACCATTGAGTTTGGGATGATTTGTTATGTAGCAATAATAACTAGAACGAGTGATAACAACCAGGCCTGTATCATTCCTGTTTTTAAAGGGAACATTTTTAATATTTCCCCATTTAAAAAGATATCTGCTAGTGATTGTTGGTTTTTTTTTTTAAATAGTCCCAACAGGTTAAAGAATTTCTCTTTTTTCCTAATTTACTAAGCATTCTTATCATGAATTTACATTGATTCTCAAATGCTTTTTTTCTATCTATTGAAATTATCATATGATTTTTCTCTTTTAATCTATTAATGTCATCATTTACATTTATGGATCATATAATAGTAAACCATCCTTGCACACGCGAAATAAACCCCACTTGGTAATAGTGTTTCTCTTTTACAATGTTGGTTTGAATTTGCTAATAACTTGTTTGAGATTTCTACATCTACATTCATGAGTGACATATATCTGTAATTTTCATTTCTTGTAATGTCTTCCTGGTTTGGATATCAGGGTTATGCAGGGCTTTCAGAACTAGCTGGGGCAATGTCCCTCTATTCTATTAATTAGAAGAGATTGCATCAGATTGGAATAATCTACTTCTTAAAATTTTGGTAGAAACTTGCTTAGCAAATCATCTGGGCTTGTTGCTCTCTCTGTGGGAAGATTCAATTTCTTATAATTATAGGATGATTCAGACTTTTAATTTCTCCCTCAGTATTTGTAAGTAATATGTTTCTAGAAATGTGTCTATTTTTTCTAAGTTTTTAAAAAAATAGTTGGTATATAGTTACTAACAGTATTATCTTTTTTTATTGTGGTCAAATAAATGTAACATAAAATTTACTATCTTCACCATTTTTAAGTGTACAGTTCAGTGGTATTAAGTTCATATTGTTGTGCAATCACTACCATCCATCCCCAGAACTCTTTTCATTTTGAAAACTGAAAACTCTGTACCCATTAAACAAAAACTCTCCATTCCCCCGTCTCCCAGTCTCTGACAACCACCACTCTACTTCCTATCTTTATGATTTTGACTACTCTAAGTACCACACATAAGTGGAATAATACAGTATTTGTCTTTTTGTGACTGGCTTATTTCACTTAGCGTAATGTCCACAAAGTTCTTCCATGTTGTAACATAACATCAGAATTTCTTTCCTTTTCAAGAATGAATAATATTGCATTGTATGTTTGTACCACATTTTGCTCATCCATTCATCAATCAATGGATACTTGGGTTGTTTCCAGGTTTTAGCTATTGTGAATAATACTGCCATGAACATGGGTGTACAAATATCTCTTCAAGACCATTCTTTTGAATATATACCCTAAGGTGAAATTGCTGGATTGTATGGTAATTCTAGTTTTAATTTTTGAAGAACTGCCATACTGTTTTCTACAACAGCTGTACCATTCTGCATTCCCTCCAACAGTCCACAAGGGTTCCAATTTCTCTACATCCTTGTCAACACTTATTATTTTCTGTTTTTTTAACAGTAGCCATTCTTATGGATGTGAGGTGATAGCTCATTATACTTTTGATTTGCACTTCTCTAATGATTAATAATGCTGAGCATCTTTTCATGTGCTCATTGGCCATTTGTATATCTTCTTTGAAGAAATGTCTATGCAAGTCCTTTACCCATTTTTTAATCTGGTTGTTTGGTTTTTTTGTTGTTTGAATTTTAGGAGCTCTCTATTCATTCTGGATATTAATTGTTTGTCAGATACATGATTTGCAAATATTTTCTCCCATTCTGTGGGTTGCCTTTTTTACTCTGTTGATAGTCTACAATTTTTGATGCACAAATTTTTCATACTTTCATCGAGTCCAATTTGTCTATTTTTTCTTTTGTTGCCTGTGCCTTCGGTGTTATATCCAAGATAGCACTGTCAAATCCAATGTCATAAAGTTTTGCCCTATTCTTTCTTTTAAAAGTTTTATAATTTTAGGTCTTACAGTTAGGTCATAGATCCACTTTGAGTTAATTTTTGTATATGGTATTAGGTAAGAGTCCAACTTCATTCTGTTGCATGTGGACATCCACTTTTCCCAGCGCCATTTGTTGAAAAGACTGTCTTTACCTCATTGAATGGCCTTAGCACCTCTGTCAAAAATCATTTCACCATATATGTGAAGGTTTATTTCTGGACTCTCTATTCTATTCCATTGGTCTGTATATCTGTCTTTATGCCAGTAACACACTATGCCAGTAACACACCGTTTCAATTCCTTAGCTTTGTAGTAAGTTTTGAAATTAGGAAGTGTGAGTCTTCCAGTTTTGTTCTTCTTGGGAATATTTTGACTATTCAGGATCCTCTGAGATTCCACATAAATTTTAGGATGGGTTTTCTAGTTCTGCAAAAAATGTCATTGGGATTTTGATAAGGATTGGATTAAATCTACAGGTCACTTAGGGTTCATATTGACACCAAAACAATTTTAAGTCTTCCAATCCATGAACATGGAATGTCTTTCCTCCTGTTTATGTCTTCTCTATTTCTTTCAGAAAAGTTTTCTAGTTTTCATTGTACAAATCTTCTACCTCTATGGATATGTTATTTCTTAAGTATTTTATGCTTTTTGATACTACTGTAAATGGAACTGTTTTCTTAATTTCCTCTTCAAATTGTTCAATGTTAGTGTATAGAAATGCAACTGGTTTTTGTGTGTTGACTTTGTATCCAGCCACGTTGCTGGATTCATTTATTAGTTCCAACAGTTTTTTTGTGGAATCTTTCAGGTTTTCTACATATAACATATCATATGTGAACAAAGATAATTTTACTTCTTCCTTTCCAATTTAGATGCCTTTTAATTCTCATTATCTTTTTAATCTACAATTTATCTGTGGTTATGTTTCTTTTTCATTCTCTACATACTAAGTTCTATTTACATTCATGAAGTGTATTATCTAGATTTATATCCTTGCTGGGTTTTTTTGTTTGTTTGTTTGTTTGCTTCAGTTAGTAATCACGAGAGATAAGTTGAAATTTCCCACTAAAATAGCAAGGGTACCAATTTCTCCCTACAGTTCTATCAATTTTTTGCTGCATATCTGATGCCATACATTCTTTATGAATTTAACCTCTTATCATTATAAAATGATCAAGTCCTAACATGACTTTTTTAAGTTATTTTGGATAATATTAATATAGGTAGCCAGCTTTTTTTTCATGCTTCAAGACTTTGCATGGACTATTCTACCTAGAATACTCTTTTTTCAGATAGCTGCTTGACTCTCACCTCCACCAAGTCTTGGTTCAAATATCACTTCCACTGTAACTACCCAATTTTAAATGATAAAGCCCTCCCCTCAGCATTCCTGATTCCTCTTTCCCTGCTCTGTTTTCCACAGCACTCACCATTTCTAACATACTTTATTTACCTATTTCTTTAATTATTATATTCATTGTCTGTCTTCCCTCCACACACTAAATATAAGCTCCATAGAAACAGGTAACTGTTATCAGTTTGGTCACCAATGTATCTCCAGCACCTAGAAGTGCCTGGCATACAGGTGGTACTCAATGTATTCTAGTTGAATGAATGTATAAAAAAACTCTCAACCTCAAAGATTATTAGGGAAATATAAATTTTAAAATAAGATGCTACTTTATACCCACTGTACCCAAAAAAATTTTAAATGTAGGTAATAATAACCCAAATGCCCATCAAGAAGACCTATACTAGGTACTCAAAAGAAAGACTGAGGTAGGGCAGACTACCTAAAAGAGTCCTTCTGATGGCACAGGCATGAAGGAAATTATTGGCTACCCACATACCAGAACCATTCTTCATACAAAGTAAAAGCAAGCTGCCACTTAGGGGGAAGGCAGAAAACCCTCCCACTCTCTAAACCCAGGTAAATATCAGGAGCCAACAGAGAGGACACTTATTCTAAACAAACTTTTTCAGGAAAAAAAAGATGGAATATTTCTCAATTTATTAAACTTTGTTTTATGACCAAGTATGTGGTCTATGTTAGTAAAAGCTCCATGTGCATATGAAAAGAATGTATATTCTGAAACTATTATGTGTAACAGTCTACAAATGTCATCTAGATCAGGTTAGTTGAAAGTGTTGCTTAAGTCTTTTATACCTCTATTATTTTTTGTCTACTTCTAACAAATACTGATAGAGAGTTAAAATCTTCAACTACCACTGCGAATTTGTCTTTTTCTCCTACACAGTCATTTTTTCCTTCAGGTGTTTTGAAGCTCTATTATTAGGTGCATACATATTAAGTTTTAAAGGAAACCCTATGCAGATTTATGAAGCTAGCCACTTCTCTGCAACTCCCTCTCCAGCATCCTGCCTGCAGACTCCAACTGCCTCAGGAGTGTTCAGACTCCGATCTCTGTTTCCTCCACCCATCAAAATCTCAGCTCTCTAGTTGGTCTCCACTTCCTTGTGTAAGTGAAAGTGCTCTCAGACAGAAAGCTGGTGAGAAGATGAAGTTTACCTCATGTTTCCTGTATCTCATGGATCACAGCCCTGTGCTGTCTGTTGTCAAATGCCTAAAAAGAGTTACTTCATATCTTTTGTCCAGTTGTAACTGTTTACAGTGAGATGGTAATCCAAAATGTGTTACTCCATCATGGCCAAATCCAAAAGGTTCTCTGCTTTACTTTGTTATTTGTATTGTTCAGTTTGTTTGCCTATTAAATTATGATAATATATTTGTGTGTGTGTTGTGTACACACACACACATATACTCATACAAAGACAGAGAAAGAGAATTATTTTTTTAAATATGGTAAAATGTTTATATTAGGAAAATCTGGGTGAAGAGTACACAGGATTCACTTGGACTATTTTTATAACTTTTCTGTATGTCTGAAATTATTTCAGAAAATTAAAAAAACCACACATCTGCTGACAAAGGACTCATGTCCATATAGAGAACTCTCAAACTCAACAGTAAAAAACCCCAAATAATCCAATTAGAAAATGGATAAAAAATATAGACATTTCACCAAAGAGGATATACAAGAGGGGATAGTAATTAAGCAAATAAAAAGATGTTCAACATCACTAGTCATCAGGGAAATGCAAATTAAGACCACGATGAAATATCACTAGACACCTACTAGAACAGCTAAAATAAAAAGCAGTGACAACACCAAAAGTTAACAAGGATGTGGAGAAACTGGATTTTCAAACATTGCTGGTGGAAATGTAAAATGGTACAGCCCCTCTGGAAAATAATTTGTCAGTTTCTTCAGAAGTCAAACATATACTTACCGTAAGATCTAGCAATTGCACTTCTGGGCATTTTTCCCAGAGAAATGAAAACTTATGTCCACAAAAAATCTGCATGTGACTGTTCACAGCTTTGTTTTTAACAGCCAAAAACTGGAAACAACCAAAATGTACTAAAATAAGTGAATGGTTAAAAAACGGTGCTATATCCATACCACTGTAATATTAGTCAGCATTAAAACGGAAAGAACTAGTGATACTTGCAAGAAATTGAATGGATTACAAGGGCATTATCCTGAGTGAAAAAAAGCCACTCTCAGAAGGTCACATACTGTATGATTCCATTTATATAACATTTTCAGAATGACAAAATTATAAATATGAAGAACAAATTAGAGGTTGCTACAGGTTAAAAATGGTGGGGCAGATGGAGTAGGACTGACTATAAAAGGGTAGCACAAGGGAGATCTTATTGGTGATGGAATAGTTCTGCATTTTAATGTGGTACTGGTTATACAAATCTACAGATATAATAAAATGACACAAAACTGTACACAGACATTGTACCAATATCAATTTCCTGATTTTGATATTGTACTATGGTTATATGAAACAGAACCATTTGAGAAACTGGAGGAAAAGTAATCAGGACCTATCTGTACTATATTTGCAACTTCCTATGAATCTATAATTATTTCAAAATAAAAGGTTTTTTTAAATTCCCATTACCTTCAAAAAGTTAGAGTATGTACTTTATTAAAATAAAACTTCAATGTCTCCTTTAAATATGTTTTTACTTACACTGCATTTTCTTTTGAATTGAGATTCACCAATTTATCACATATCTGCCTTAGTTTCATAATGCATCAATTTAGTATGTTTTAGAAGCACCAACACCAACGACCTGACCATTTTGCAGCATAAACACAATTTATCAGTCTTTTACCATACAAATGATGAAAAAATTATGAGACAAAAAAGAGGGAAAACTGTCAAGAGACAAATCAACAAAACTAGACCAAGAGATGATCCAAATGACAGAAACTTTAAAAAAAAAAAAAACAAGCAACTGTGATTAATATAAGAATATAGTGGAAAGGTAGAAAACATGCATGAGTGGCTATCAATGGATAGATGAAAACTATCAAAAAGAGTAAAATGGAAATGCTGGTAATGGAAACAGTCTCAGAGAGGAAAATTCCTTTTACGGGCTTATCATCAGACTGTACAGAACAGAAAAAAAAATAGTGAACTTGAAAACAGATCAATAAAAATTATCCAAATTGATATAGACACAAACACACATTGATGAAAAAGAGAAAAAAGCATTCATCCATGGGGAGCAGGACAGTATCAAGGGTCTACCATAGGTGTAACTCAAAACTTCAGAAAGAAAAGGCAGAGAGAATGGGAAAAAGAAATATTTGAAGAGATGGTGGCTGAGAATTTTTCAAAATCAACTAAAGACAACAAACACAAATCAAGAAAATTCACAGAACCCAGACCAGATAAATACAAAGTGTACAACTCTCATAAAACCTTATATGAGGTAAGACAGAAAGCAAACACCCAAAAATAGTAAAGCACATGAGAGATTTGGAAAGATATCCCAAAATAGGCTAGGGGATTAAAAATAAGTTCTACCTCTTTCTCCTCTAACATGCACTAAATATCTATACTACTTATTCCTCATACCTTTCTTCAGAATCAAAGAGTGTGCAAAGATTTCAATCATCAAATAATTGAATAACAATACAATAGCTAAGCTGTTATGGAACTGGCTGTCAATCTATATCAATATTGTGACTTTAAAAGTATGAAATTATACTAATTATTTCTCAGTCAAAGTTTTTCTCCTAGTAAGAAATATGGTACATGGAACCAAAAATCTCTCATTAATAAATGAAAACCAAAAATTTCTCATGAATAGACTGAAATTTTTGGAGTAATATATTGATAAAAATGCCCAGTTGACTCCAAATTTACAGTCTGCAAATGTCTAAGACACAACTAATTTTTTTATCACCCTAAAGACTCCACCAAAAAATGATTAGAACTTTACTATTAGTAAAGTTGCAGGATACAAAATCAATATACAGAAATCTTTTGTTTCTATACATTAATAACAAATAATCAGAAAGAGAATTTTTTTTAAAAATCCCATTTACAATTGCAACAAAAAGAATAATACCTAGGAATAAATTTAACCAAGGAGGTGAAAACCTGTACTCTGAAAACTGTAAGAAATTGATGAAAGAAATTGAAGATGACACAAATAAACGGAAAGATATACCATGCTCATGGATTGGAAGAATTAATATTGTTAAAATGTCCATATACCCAAACCAATCTACAGATGCAACGCAATCCCTATCAAAATACCAATGGCATTTCTCACAGAACTAGAACAAAGAATCCTAAAATTTGTATAGAACCACAGAAGACCCCAAATAGCCCAAGCAATCTTGAGAAAGAAAAACAAAGTTGGAGGTATCATGCTCTCTGATTTCAAACTCCACTAAGAAGCTATAGTAATCAAAACTGTGTATGGTACTGACACAAAAACAGACACATAGATCAATGGAACAGAGAGCCCAGAAATAAACCCACATTTATATAGTCAATTAATCTATGAGAAAGGGGGCAAGAATATGCAATGGAGGAAAAAGACAGGCTCTTCAATAAATGGTGTTGGGAAAACTGGACAACTACATGCAAAAGAATGAAACTAGATCACTTTCTTACACCATATACAAAAATAAAACTCAAAATGGCTTAAAGATTTAAATATAAGACCTGAAACCATAAAACTTCTAGAATAAAATATAGGCAGTCAGCTCTCTGCCAATATTTTTTTGGATCTGTCTCCTCAGGCAAAAGCAACAAAGCAAAAATAAACAAATGGGACTAAATCAAACTAAAAGCTTCTGCAGTGAAGGAAACCATCAACAAAACAAAAAGGCAACCTACTGAATGGGAGAAGATATTTACAAATGATATACCCAATAAAGGGTTAATATCCAAAAATAAAAAAAACTCATAGAACTCAATAACAAAAAAAATCTGATTAAAACAATCAGAGAATCTGAAGATTTTTTAGAGAATCTGAATAGACATTTTTCCAAAGAACACATACAGATGGCCAACGGACACACGAAAAGTTGCTCCATATCACTAACCATCAGGGAAATGCAAATCAAAACCACAATGAGAGATGACCTCACAACTGTCAGAATGGCTACTATTAAAAAGACAATAAATAACAAGCATTGGCAAAGATGTGGAGAAAAGGGAACCCTCGTGCGCTATTGGTGAGAATGTAAATTGGTGCAGCCACTATGGAAAACAGTAAAAAATTAAAAACAGAACTACCACACAATCCAGCAATTCCACTTCTGGATATTTACCTGAAGAAAACAAAAACACTAATTTGAACAGATATATGCAACCCTATGTTCACTGCAGTATAATTTACAATAGCCAAGACATGGAAGCAACCAAAGTGCCCACTGATAAATGAGTGGATAAAGCAGACGTGGCATACACACACACACACACACACACACACACACACAATGGAATATTAGCCATAAAAAATGAAATCTTGCCATATGCAACAATTAGATGTACCTAGAGGCTATTATGCTAAGTGAAATAAGCCAGACAAAGAAAGACAAATACCATATGATTTCACTTACATGTGGAATCTAAAAAACAAAGCAAATGAACAAACAAAACAAAACAGAAACAAACTCAAAGACACAAAGAACGAACTGGTGGTCACGGGGGAAGGGAGGGTGAAATAGGTGAAGGAGATTAAGAGGTACAAACCTTCAATTATAAAAATAAATGTCACAGAGATGTAATGTACAGCATAGGGGATATAGGCAATAATACTGTAACAACTTTGTATGGTGACAGTTACTAGTCTTGTCTTGGTGATCATTTCGTAATGTATAAAAATGTCGGATCACTATGTTATACATCTGAAACTAATATACTATTTTATGTCAACTATACTTCAATTAAAAAAATTATTTTATCACAAAGAAAACCCATTATAGAGCTAGATATTAATTTTGTAATATAAGTATTTCTTCTAAATTTTGCTTTGTAATATTTGAGCTATACTTTTCTACAGAATTTTATTGTCAAAACAAGATAAAAACAATTCACTGTAACCCCCCCACAATGTTTACATTTTATCCTATTCACTTCCAGTACTCAAATATATATATATTTAAAATTATACATGAAATTATAAAATCTTTTTTCATATATTATATCATAAATATAGTTCTAAGTTATTAATGGCTTCATAATTATACTCTTCAAAATTGCATCATGTTGCATAATACTCTATCAACATGACAATTTAACCATTTCTTCTATTTTCAAATATTAAAATTTATCCAACATATTCTCTATTATATAGTTAACACCACAATGACTTCTTTATGCATTAACTTTTTTCTTCTTTTCGGTCGCCTTCTTTTAGTATAAACTCCCAGATACAGAATGATTAGCTCAAAGGATACGAACATTGCTTGATGAAGTTTGTTGAATCACTTTCCAAAGGAACTGTACTAATTAAAACCACTACATGCAATTTTTAAAATATCTTTTAACATTATAAACACATAAATGTATAATTTTAACTTTAAAGCATAAACACAATCATACCATCATAAAACTGTTGGCTTTTTTAATGCAGTCTTTCTTTTTCCTTTGTGGACATGGTTCCCTCCCTCACATATTCCTCCCTTCCTCCCACCACATGACAGCTCCACCCATCTGCCTAACCAGAGGATCCAAGTTAAGAACCTAATCTGTATCTTAGCCTGTATCTCTCTTCTCATCTAATCATGTACAAATATGTATTCTCACACACACATCTACATATATAATGGTATTGTCACTGTATTTCTTTTTTAAATACAGGATGTCACACACATTTGTCATTATCTTATTTTTTCCTCACATGATAATACCCAATGGAAATCCCTTCTGATTACTGGTGTGTATCTGATTCATTCTTTTTCATTGCTACTAAGATTTCATCCTATAGATATATAATAAATGTATATTTACTCAATTGATAGACATGTACTTTGTTTCCAGTTTTTTGCCACTAGAAACAAATGCTTGTACATGTGGAGTTATGTTTCTATGGGCTAGATTCCAAAGAATGGGATTGCTAGATCAACTAGTCTATACCTTTTTAATTTTAATAGATGTTGTCAGATCATCTTCCACATAGGCTCCATTAATCCACATTTCTACCAGCAAAGTATAAAAATAACTTTTTCCCATTGGTCCCTGCCAGCAAAAGATTATTGTTTGTCCTTTTCTCTTTTTCTTTTCTTTTTTTTTTATGAAGAGCGGGGGCCGAAGGAGGCAGTTTGATAGATATAAAGTTATATTACATTGCTACTTTAATTTGCATATATTTACCAGTAAGTTTGAACATCTTTTTATACATTGTTGGCATAAGGATTTGTTTCTTCACATCCTTTGCTCATTTTCCTATACTGCTATTTGCTCCCTTTTTGTCAATATCTAAGCAGTTATTTCAAATAACAGATAGCAACTTTGTCCTTCCTCTGTATTGCAAATATTTTTACCAGACCCACTGTTTGTATGGTATATTTTTTCACTCAAAAGTTAAGTTTTGTTCAGTCAAATATATCTTTCCTTCTTTATAGTTCATAGATTTACAATTGTGGTTAACGTCTCCCTCACCACAGGAATGCACATGTAATCTCCTGTATGTAGGTAGTACAGAATTTTTATTATTAAGTCTTTCCATGTGGAATTTATTTTTGTATATTGTGTAAGATAAAGATCCAATTTTATTTTCCCCCAAATGGATAGCCAGATATGCCAGACTATTTATTAAATAATCCACCTTCATTCTCCTGAATTGAATTTTCATATATAACATTCTTGTATGTATGGGGACCTATTTCAAAATCCTCTATTTTGTTCCCCTCACTTATTTTAATTCAAAGCTTTTCAATACTATTCATCAAATATCCTTCTCTTGGCCATAACAACATCCCCAGTGTCAAGTCCAATGGCTGACATACTAAAACTGCTCAATCATTATTTGCTGAATGAATGAATGAACCTTATTAAATAAAGCAATTTTTTATTTGTAGCCACTTGATAATAGCATCTCATCTATTTTCTTCCTAAGTGTATGTCTTACTCTCACTTCTATTCCCCACACAAAGCAGAACATAAATATTTCAAAATTAAACAAACAATAATAAAGTTGATTCTGATTGGACCCTAGTAAGAAATTGCTTTGCTTCCTGAAGTTCATTAACCCTGTTGACTCCCTAAAGTCCAACTAAGTATTTTCCTTAGGGTTAATGAAATCTTACCACCATATTAATATGTAAGTATTGCCACAAATTATATTTATTTACAATGCCAAGGTTAATTATTAATTATCATTAAAGGAAATACCCAAATATTACTGAATATAGTCTATTTAGGATATATGACTAGCTCTATTCTAAACCATTTAAACTAAAACCAATATATTTAAGAAAATGATATCTCGGAATAGGATCAGGCCTACTAAGCACAAATTTAACATATTACTTACATATAGTAGAACTAATATGGCCTCTAAAACCTTAAAAATAGCAATTAGATATCCACACAAAAACCTGCAGGAGAATGTTTATAGAAGCTTTATTCATAATCACTAAAAGTTGGAAGCAACCAAGTTCTTCAATATGGGAAAGATTAAACAAACTGTGATACATACACACAATGGGATACTTTTCAGTGATAAAAAGAAATTCACTATCAAGCCACAAAAACACAAGGATGAATCTTAAATGCTCACACTAAGTAAAAGAAACCAGTTGGATAAAGCTACATACTGTATGATTAAAATTATATGACACTCTAAAAAAGGCACAACTAGAGAGATGGTAAACAGATCAGCAATTGCCAGGCTTTAAAGGTGGAGAATGTTGAATAGATGAAGCATAGGGAATTTTTTTAAGGAAGTACAACTATTTTGTATAATACTGTAATGGGAGATACATGACACTATGCATTTGGCAAAACCCACAGAGGTTTATTACACAGAGTGAACCTTACTGTATGCAAATTTTTTTAAAAGTCATTTAGAAAGTTGAGGGATCCTAGAATAGAATGCAGAATGTGACAAAATAATTTAACTGTACTACAAATGTGTGAAACAATCTCATGGGGGGTGGTGCGAGAAAAGGGGGCTAAGTAACTTGAGAAATGAGTGGTCTGTAACACTAAAGGCAAAAGGAACTATACGTAAGCACTATACTCTAGTATCAATTCTGAAACCACTATACATATAGACTGAAATTGAACAACTAAGTAAACGGATGGTAGATGGTAGGAGCCAGATTTCTCACTGTTGGAGAGAAGGTTTCAAATAAGCAAGGGGAGATGGCAAGAATGATGCTTGCAGGAATGGATTAGAGTTGGAAACACCAATATGAAGTCATATTTAGTTTAATATAGATACAGATGGTTACACATGGAAATATAATACAGATATGTGTATATACACACATATACTTTCTTCCTCTGTCAGCTGAGAGAGTCTAAAAGCATCCACACCCTCATAGCAATGAGAATAGCTAGTACCCAAATCTTGGTTTCTAATACCATTCTCCAATTAAAAAAACCAGAGCTCTTTGGGAAAATGGCTGATTCTTGGACTTGGGCAGGAAACATAAAGACGAGCCTGGAGAACCTTGTAGTGTCAGAAAGTAAGTACTAAAACACACACACACCACAAAATGATGGGGATAAGTCAAAAAAGCCAACTGGAAGAGTTCCCATTGGCCAAAGCTGGAACAACTTGAACAACAAAATAAAGTAATATTGGATTATAACTCAAAGTATAAAATAAACATCCAGGAATTCACACTGATATAAATAAATAAGGAAGAACAGACAAATCTTCCATGAAGAAAAATTTCAAATAATTTATGTGGATATCCAACCCTCAAGGAGGTAGAGTATAACTTCCCCTTCTTTAGAGAATAGTATGGAAAGTGGGGGAGGGAGAATAATTTTATAATGGAGAAATCAGATAAACACTACTTTAGCCAGATGATCAAGGTTCAATTATCAATAGTAGTAATGGGATTAACAGTATGTGTCCTTAATATGATGTGATGAAAATGGCACTTTATCTCTGTGGTCTTCCTCCCCAAAACCCATAACTCCAGTCTAATTATGAGAAAAACATCACACAAATCCCAGTTGAAGAACAATCTACAAAATACTTGACCAATACTCAAAACTATCAAGGTCATCAAAAACAAAAAAAGTTTAAGAAATCATCACAGCTAAGAGGAGCCTAAGGAGACACAACTACTAAATGATATCACAGATATCTCTCTAAAATAGAAAAAGGACAGTAGGCAAAAATTACAAAAATCTGAATAAAGTATGGATTTTAGCTAATAATTATGTATCAACATTGCTGCATAAATTGTGACAAATGTACCATATTAATATAAAAAGTTAATAATAGGGGAAAATGGGAGTGGGGTATACAGGAACTCTGTACTGTCTTGAAATATGTATGTGTCTCTAAAACTACTATTCTAAAATAAAAGTTTATTTAAAAACCAACTAGCATTTAATGAGTAATTAGTACATACCATCTTCTTACACACACATCTCATTTCTGCAATGCCCTTTCTTGAACGACCTTATTCATCTGATAAATTAACACTCATCCTTCAAGACCAAGGCCAAGAAGGTAGGTGCAACGGAGAACACACTAGCAGGCCAACCCAAAGACATAACTTTTTACAAAATCTTCAACATCTCTTTTTACTCAGACATCTATCTTATGTCACACACATCTGTCTTACGTCACATATCTAAAAGAACTATCTGGCCACTAAAAAACCTATTACATCAACTTTAACAAGCAAGATGGTGGTATAAGGCAGATCTTTTTTTAAAAAAAATTCTATTTTAACTGACCAAAAGAAATGTGACCAAATGCAGCTTAATATTCAAATAATCATGTCTTATAGTATCATTACATTCATGACTTTTTATAACCTTTATTTTCCTTCCTTACCCTCTCCTTTAGCCAAAAGCAAACATAGCTTACCAGGGTTAATTTCTCTGAAGGACTATAACATTTTTTCCCAATCACACAGTAATATCTCTGTTAAAATTTGTATTATAATTGTCTAATTTTCCCCAGTGAGAAAATTAGCTCCCATGAGGATAGAGTCCACCGTTCAGTCTTGTCTTTATAAGCCCCCATATAACCCAACAACACACTGCTTTGCAAGTAGTATCCAAGAAGCGGAAAAACAGCTGCATGACTTGTCTTTTGTACTGAACACTGAAAGCACTTAAAAGTGAAATGATCTAAACATACTTAAGGACTTAAAAAAATAAATGAGTTGATAAATCTTGGGCTCCCTTATTCCAAATGTTCTCATGTTTTTCCTTCTATTAGAAGCCTATATAAGTGATGCAGAGAAATGTGAAGAAATCTATTCAGCAAAATAAAACAGCATAAAAGAGAGTAATAACTGATAAAGGCAAAAAATCACATCACCAAAAAGCAAAATATACTAAGAGTGAATAGATCAGCAATAGAGCTAGACAGACATCACGGGGACTGACCCAGACTAGTCTCCTGAACTGGACATGGTATTGAAAGTTAAAATGAAGATGAGAATATGCCATCACACTGGAGATAAACTAAGAATATTGCACAGTCAATGAAACTATCAGATATGGGAATGAATAATTTTTTTAAAACTAAGAATTTTTATCCATGAGCAATTGAAAAATACCAAGAATTTTTACTTACTGAGAACACACTATGTACTAGGCACTGTACTATGAGTACAGGACAACCACTCTCTCCGCCTTCAGGAAGTCTACTTTCTAATGTGACACTTAACAAAGAACACGTAAACAAAATTATCAATTCTGATGAATGATACAGAAAACAAAAAAGCAACTAACAGAGGAAAAAAATAAAGAACTGGGTGGTAAAAGAAGGCTCATCTGATGGGCTGATATTTAAGCTACAACCCAAAGGATAAGAAGGGGCTACAGTAAGAAGGGAAGTTCATCTGTGAATATGTCCAGCTCATGGGAAGATAGGAGCAGAGTGCTTAAGTCTGGGATCCTTTCCTACTCTATGATGAATGAACTCTTTCAGTGATTACAGAAACATATTTTAATACATATTAATTCCCTATGGCTGCCATAACAAATTACCAAAAATTTGGTGGCTGAAAACAACAGAAATTTATTCTCTCATGATTCTAGAGGCCAGAAGTCTGAAGTCAGTATCACTGGCTGAAATTAAGGAGTGGGCAAGGCCGCTTCCCTCAGCTGGCTCTAGGGGAGAATCTATTCCTTGACTCTTCCAGCTTCTGGTAGCTGCCGATATTCCTTGATTTGTAGGCACATCACTCTAATCATCACGACCAGCATGTTCAAATCTCTCTCTGCTCCCTCTTCACATCACCTTCTCCTCTGTATGTCTGTGAAATGTTGCTCTGCTTCTCTCTTCTAGGACATTCACGATAGCATTTAGGGCCCACCTAGATAATCTAGGATAATCTCCTCATTCCAAGACCCTTAACTTAATCACATCTGCAAAAATCTTCTTCCAAATAAGATGACATTTACAGGTTCCAGGGATTAAGACTTGTTATCTTTGGAGGACATTATTCTGCCTACCAGAATGCAATAAAAATATATATATTAACACAACCAGGTGGGAGAGATTAACGTAACTACAAGTGAGAGATATGTTCAGATCACATGAAAATCAAAGAAAATAATTCAATCACTTACAATATAATACAAAGTACACAAACAAAATTTTACTAATTTTCAGTTTCCATTAATACATAATACCATAGTTGTATATACTTCTATCTACTGCTTTTCTACGAAAGAAGTCTCTAAATACCATATCTACTATATTCAAATGAAAGAGGCTACGGGGGGTAAATGTTCAGCTTTGTAAAAGAGGTAGAGCTGTGGACAACTTTTTAATTAAAATTTATTATTATTATAGCTTACTTATGCAAAAGCAAAAAGTATTCTTAAGTACTAAAAAATATTTAACTGCACAAACATTAAGCATATTATACACCTATTTATACATGAAAGTACATTTTTTCAACAAACTTTGGGAAAAAAACATTCTATAATGAAAATAAGTCCTAATCTGTTTCCATAAATCAGATTTTCACATTTTATGTGGTCCTAAATTATGGCTCACCTGTATTTTACAGCTTTTAAAGATACCCTAGCTACTAAGAAAGGCTCTCATATTTCACCAAGTGGCTAATTTTAAGGTAACAATGACTACAAATCACTTTATATAATAATCTGAGCTGTTTTAATGTAGTATATAAACTTTCATATTTAGTGTTTTCGATACAGTGGTCTCAGTTTTTTTTTTTATTTCATATGAAGAAATGATACTTCAACATAAAAATAACAGATATTAAAACAATTTATTGGAATAAAATAATTCAAGAAAGATTAAAGAGAGAAAAAGCATATTATAATACAATAGTGACATTAAACTTCTGAATGTAATTTTATACTGCTATTCAGACTACCTATATTATATATAAAATAACATCAAACCAAACAGAAACACTCTTCCACAGAAAATTGCCTCTTCCTTCTAATACATAATATTTATATAAAATAAGGGAAAAGAAGTTAATGACTACAAAAAATTATTAATTTATATCTATGAATTATATAACAAAATAAAAGTACATGTAAAGTTTAATGAGTCATTTCCAATAACAATATTTTACAAGTCACTGGAAATAACTAGTCTTTGCCTAAAGAGAAGAATCACTTAAAATTATAGTGGAATTAACATCTGAAAGTAATTCCTCTGGGTACCTTCAGGAAAACAGGTGCCAGCACCAATCACAAGGAGAGAAAGAGCATTTCCATTCAAAAAATAATTAAAGGGCCCGCCCAGTGGCATAGTGGTTCAGTTTGCACACTCTACTTCGACAGCCCGGAGCTCATAGGTTCAGATCCTGGGCACGGACCCATGCACCACTCATCAAGCCACACTGTGGCAGCATTCCATATACAAAAAAAATAGAGGAAGATGGGCACAGATGTTAGTTCAGGGCTAATCTTCCTCAGCAAAAAGAGGAAGGCTGGCAATGGATGTTAGCTTAGGGCCAGTCTTCCTCACCAAAAAAAAAAGAAACAAAGAAAATAATAATTAAACACCATTATTAACTGCATTCGTGTAATATAGATCAAACTTCTTTGATCTATATATTCTAACACCTAACAAAACATAACACACACTCAAATGTCGGCTGATCTTAA
The DNA here is from genome assembly GCA_031878705.1 of Tapirus indicus. Lineage (NCBI taxonomy): Eukaryota > Metazoa > Chordata > Mammalia > Perissodactyla > Tapiridae > Tapirus > Tapirus indicus. Next base: position 122,126,537 of record CM062918.1, on the reverse strand, counting down.
TAAAAGTGATATTACTTCCAAGAGCAAAGCACAGCAAAACCTAGCGAAATAAATTATTTCTAATAACCATTTTAGAAATTCTTCACTGTTTCTTCATTGGTCATCAAAAAAGATCTTAGTAAGTGTGTCACTGAAAACAATGTTACTCAGAAGATCTGACTGTCCTTTATTATTACAGATGATAAAAGATACTACATTTAAAATCAAAGGTAAATTTTACCAACTTATATACAAAAATATAACATTACATCCAGCTTAAGTAACAAAGAAGAAAAGTTATTTACAAATGTTAAATTCATCTTAAAACAGTGCCTTCTAAAACATGAAACTCAGACCTAACCCACTTAAAACCAACTCACACTATTGTCTAAAATGTTTGTTATTAAAATACCAAATGGGATTTGCAGCCTATCAAAAGATTAAACCTCCAATTCATATATAAACATTACTGAGCTTTGTTTTCCTCCTTTTTTTTTAATGCTATTAGGCACTGTTACTCAAACCTAATGGTGGACAGGACCTGAATTGATAAATAAGAACTTTACAGTAGCCATTATTATAATGAAGTTGCCGCTAGCATTCTAGCCTGCATCAGTTTTACTCTCCAGATGTTTCATATTCATTTACAATTTGAATCAGTTAAATATAGACCCATATACATGAGTTCTTCCACAGACTTCAATGTCGACATCCACCAGAAATATTCTCAAGCTTTTTAAAATAAAAATGTTATTAATTAAATACACCACTTAAACATGTGGCAGATTAAAAATGACCACAAATTCTTTGGCATGCCTCCTACCAAGAAGCAGAGTTTGCATCTCTTCCTCTTGAATGCGGATGGGCTCTGTGATTGCTTTGACCAGCAGTACACGGCAAAAATGACAATGTACCATTTTCTGGCCCTACGCCTTAAGAAACTGACAGCTTCCACTTCCTGTCTTTTGAAACACTTGCTCTGGAGGAAGCCACCCTCCACAGAAGAAATTTGACTATCCTGAGAGCACTATGCTGTAAGGTAACCCAAAATAGCCATATGGAGAGACTCCATGAAGAGGAAAACACCTAATGAATCTCCCACTCTTGCAGTAATCATGGCCTCAGTGCTAGATACGTGAACAAAGAGGCCTTCAGAGGATTCCAGCCCTTAGCCTCAATTTGACTACAACAGTATAAGACTAGCAAAAACCTTCCCAAATTCCTCACCTACAAAATTGTAAGCAAAATAAAATAGTTGTTTAAGCCACAAAGTTTTGGGGTTGTTTGCTGTAAAACAACAGCTAACTCAAACAAAAACTATAATTTCATTTTATGGCATGAATAAACTCACTATGACAATAGGAAAGAAAGCAGACTGCCAATTTGTAGCTGTGAGGTAATCCAACCTTTAAAAACTTTTAAATTATCAATTTACTATTTATAGTAGAAGTTTTTTTAATTGTCTTCCATTAACTAACTCATGAGTTAATCATGAGATAAACCAATGTTCCCCATTACTTTTGATTCTTACAGTGCAAAGGAAAGTGTCGAGGTTACTAAGACATGATCCTGCACTTGTATTCCCATCAGCTGAACTGTACACTATTAAGAATGAGTCTTTTTTGTTCTAAACATTACCTCAGTTTTATCTGTTAATATAATTATGTAATTTGATTAAATATTTTTAAAAATCTATAAGAACTGGAAGTAGCTGTTTCCATGAATTAGTTGAATATTTATAACGATTTGATTAAGGCTAGTTACTTTAAAAAAATACCATCAAGAGGCAAGACTATTTACAAAAATTTAGGCCAACAACCACTGGGACTATTTTCAATTGTCACTATTTAAAAGGAAATTCAAACTAGATATTGAAGATAACCGTTTAAGGTGAGATTTAGGAAAGTCCATGATGAATTCCAATTAGGAAACCTATGTTTATAGAAAAGATGTGGGCCCAATATCAAAAGACTGGACTATAAATATATATTATGTTTTAAGTATGTACATATCATTTTTATGACTACCCACTCTAGCCAAAAAATTTTCTATAAACTTAACAATTACCAGGCCCAACTAAGTTGGATAAAGGAGCTTGCACTATAAGCTCTCTTAAAAAATGTTTTTTAAATTAAGAAATAAGGATGAAGTTTCAGTTTTGCAAGATGAAAAGAGTTCTGCGGATGGATGGTGGTGATGGTAGCACAACGTGATTGCACTTAATGCCACTGAACTGTACACTTTAAAATGATAAAGATGGTAAATTTTATGTTATGTGTCAAAAAGACTGACGTGAATAGACTTCAGAATAATCAAAAAAATCAAAAACATTACCTTGGGCCAATTAAGCAAGTCAAAAAGAGTACATATTGTATGATTCCATGTATATGAAGTTCAAGAGCAGGTAAAACTAATCTATGTAATAGAAATCAAAAGAGTGGATCAGGGGACAGAGTAGAGTGGTGCATAGGGAGACTGCAAGAGGAACTAAAGAACTTTCTGGGGAAGTGGAAATGTTTTAAATCTTGATTGGAGTATAGTTACACAGTTATATATGTCAGAATTTCAACAAACTAGACACCTCCAATCTGTACATTTCACAATATATGCAAATTACACATTAATTTTTAAAAATGGGGGAATGAGGGGAGAAAAAAAGACTGAAGAAATTAGACTAGAAATTAATTCATGAGAGTTATCCCCTGAAACATGGTATTTTTTAACCACCAGAATTATTACACAGAGCAGCTTATTGAAAGGTAAATTGCTAGTTGGTAACAGAATGAGGACATTCTACAATTTCTGACTAGTCAGTCATAAGACTTTTAAAGGTGAATAAAATACCACCATTCTTGATTACTTCACAAACAACAAGATAACTAGAAAGACTACAAGACTTAGCTTCCCTCAGGTTAGCCCTGTTTTCCATCTGCCTAATTCTTCCCCTCTAATTCAAGTCAACCCAATTTAATTCAACAAACCCATTATACTTACTCTGTGTAAGTAATTATGTGAGGAGCTAAGTGTAATAGAATACAAAGATGAATATATAGTAACCTCTATCCTCAAGCCATCTATAATCTAGTAGATGGCATTTCACAAGTATATAATAGCTACAAGAAAAGACTGTGATACCTGCACTATTCAGATTGAAACCCTGTCCAATTCAGAACAATATTTTGAAAAAATTTTTAAAGTAAGGCAAAAGAGCAGTAAGTGGCTCATGCTCTATGTTTATCCCCCCACCCTTCTCTTTGTATTACCAGTGTAGGAAAATTTCAAAAATATCTTGTGTTTCCAAGAAATCTGAGAATGCAAATACAAAGGGTCTCCTGTAGTTCTGTAAATAAAACATAGAAAATTCATGGTTACAATTGTATAAGCAGGCAAGTAAAAGGCTCCGCCATATTTCTAATAAAGGATATTCAGTTTGATTCAAACCAGTAACCATCAATATTCCTGGCAATGTACTGAAAATCACAGATTTCGGACTTTTCTGGAGTGAATTATTCTGCTTTAAAAACTCAAACTACAAAATTAGAATTATGAAGTGACAGAACACATCACAATCTGAATTCTACTTACACAAAACCACATGGTTTTCAATGCCAAGTTCCTAATTTATAGCTGGGAAAATCACCATTGAAGATAGCTGGGCCTGGATCAGATTCACTTAACATAAAACCAGATGTAGACCTCAAATTACATGTGACATCTCCAGCCACTCGTAGAAATAAGAATAATGCAAGCTGAAAGACAATAAATTCACCTAGACCTTTCTAAATTTGGCCACCCTAATAGTACTACAATGTTCCTTTCCTAAAGTCCTCAAATAAATTAGAAGGAAGGAAGAAAACATACATATCTTCATCTAACTACGATTAAAAATCTAAAATTACTCATTTCAATTCTTCTGGGAAAAGTCCTTTAAACAAATCAAGATATTCTAGATCTTGAAATACACCTGGCATTTTAAAAATATAAAGAAAAAACCCACTAGACTTTTTGGATATCAAGTCTTGGCATGTGATTTCAGAACTCTTCCCCAAATGAACTGTCACAAGTGAACAGGAACAAGTTGTACTAAGCATGTACAAAGATATTTCTTTAGTTGTTTGCTTAATCAGCTATTGATTTCCTATCGTAAGTTAACAAAACCAAATGTAAGTCAACAGGAGTCTGTCTGCAACTATAAAATCACTTTGCATTATTTGGCTTCAGAAGTTTGTATCCTATGGAAAGTCCATTTAAAATTTTACCTGGCATGTACATGCTAAAATATTTTGTTTGCCGTTTGAGGCCACACCAGGTTCCAACCCACAGAAACAGGAATTCCAGTTTATTTCTCACAATCCACATGTACAAAACCCAAAATTACAACATAGAAAAGCATTGTTAAAAATCTACAATAATAGTAAAGCAAAGTAGTTCACTATAGAGCTCTATTTCTTGGGAATTTTTTAAAACCTCCAGTATTCATAATACACAACATTTCAAGATCTAAATTAAGTACTCAAACACACAAGGCTCACCCTGGAACTCAAGAGTTCTTCCTAGGTTATGAATCAAACCTAACCTAACTCAAACACTGTAAACTGAATAAATAATGGTGTGATTTCTTAAAAAGAAAATGATATCAAATACTACAATTATTGCACAGTTTATTAACAGTACACCTCATATTCAATTCTTTATAGAAATCAGCCTCATGCTTCTTTATAGGCACCTATTCCATGTGACTTCAAGAGATAAGAGTGCCACACAGCATCACATACTGCTGATGTGCTCCAACTGCATCATTTCAGAAACATCAAAATGTAGTACCCAGTTTTGCCCCATAATAGTGAATACCACTATGAGTCAAAATTATGTCCACTCACTGCTATTCAAAATTCAAACCATGCAGCCCTCTCTAACACACTGGATCAAAGACACTACCAAAAACCAGTAAGCAAAAACATCACTCAAAAAAACACTCAGAATACTTGGAAAATGAAACAATATGGGTTAACAAAGCTTTCTCAGTTACAAAGAGACATTTGGAAACTCCCTTTGTTTTCAACTTAAGAAATGCTTTCTAAAGTACTGGCCAATTTCCCTGCCTTAGGAAATAAAGTACAGAGAATCCCTAAACTACATATATCCTTTATTCAGTGAATGGAACGGATATATTCATAGGTTTCCCAAAACTTCCATCTTCTCTTTCCACCTTTCACCCCCACCACTACCAAGCAATACTAAAGTAAACATGCTAAACATGTTAAAGATTCATTTCAGAGAGGAATAAAAAGATATTGAAAAAACTACAAAAGTTCAGCCATGATAAAAAGTCAACAAAGATAAGAAACAATATCTTCAAATGTGTTGACAAAACTCTTAGCTAATAAGATCAAAAGTTCTTGACCCACAAGACCTATAATAAGCGGCATCTCAATTTTGTCAACCCAACACCTTTCCCTCCAAGTTTCTTCTAGCCATAAAGGTAGGCAATTAACTCAAGTTGAGCTAAATAAAATAACCCATGTCACAGCCATAATAAGTAGTCCTAAGGATAGGAAACTGAGGCCAGCTGGATCAATCAATCTTGCCTTGGGATGTTTCCAACCATAGATGGAAGCAGAAAAGCCCTTTTCTTTCTCATCACAAAACTCTCCTATCTACCAAGTTCTGAACCCAGCTGCCTTATCTTAATTCTTCAGCATGCAAGTTCAGCCCCACTTTAGAAATTTTGCCTGAGCTAGTCCCTGGAATGCTCTTCCTCCTGATATTTGCAGGGCTGGCTATTTCTTGTGATTCAGATCTCAACTTTAATGTCCCCTCTGGACAAAGGCTTTCTTAAGCAGCCACTTAATCATTGTCACATCACCTTATTTTAATTCTCTGCATAGCACTTATCACTTCAATATACTTCTTTTTAATACTCACTGCTACATCTCCAACACCTAAAATAGTGCCAGGAACAGACTATACACTCCATTCATAACCTATTGAATAAATAAACGAAAGCTGTGAAGAAATGAGCCTAAAGCCAGCGGCCATGGTCCTAGCCCCAAAGAGAAGCCAGTCTGAAAGAGTGAAGCCATTAAGAAAAGAGAAAAAAGAAAAAGCAAAGTAGAACTCCTGGAAGCATCTGAGTCTTTTCAGTCATCCCAAGGACCAGCTCCAACCCTGCCCACACTACAGTTTGATTACATATATCAGAGGTCTTAAAAATGGCACGCACATACCACCCTGGGGGGGGGGGGGGGCGTGTGAGATGATCCATCAGAATCTGAAAAGAAATGCTACATCTAAAATAAAATCCGTGTATTTTGTTTTATCTTTTGCAAAGTTTGCATACTTATATCTATTTTATAATGAAGATAATATATTATTATAGTCATGTATATACACAATGTACAGATAAATATACCCATACTGGATGTATACCTGATACCTCATAGAACTAAACAATTGAAAAAGTCTGGGGAATATCAATGTTAATGAACAAATTTCTTTTTCTTAAGCTAGAGTGTTTCAGGTTTCTTTCATTTCCAGCCAAGAGATTTCTGAAATGTACTTAACACATATTTGGTTCTCAAATACTTGTAAAATGCTGAAAGCAAAGACTAATTCTTTATGGCTCCAAGGAACACACAACTGAAAGCTAAAGGTTGACAGATTTCAAATCTACATAAAAATAACATTCTAAAATTTAGACCTGTCCAAAAGTAACCACTACCTCTCCAACTATAAATTTCCCACTACTGGACAGGTTCAAATAGAACCCTGATGACCATTAGTAAAGAGCACTTAAACATGATTCCTGTACTTGCGAGGTAGTCTAAGTAAGAAACTAACTCAGTGATACTCAGTGCTAGCGATGTAAAGATAAATTAAGTTTAGTCCTTGTCCACTTGGAGGTCACAATTTAACAGACAGAAAGACAGACTTGCAAATATATGTAGTATATATATCTATACACATAGTACAGTGACAACAGAGAAAGGTGGTGATTAACTCTGGGAATATTTAAGTTAAATACTGATGGATAAGTAAATCCAGTTTTTCCCTTTAGGCAGGAAAGAAAGATAAGGGCATTCTTGACAAAGGAACATGTCAGAATGTACAGGTATATAAAGCACACAGTATGGCAAACCCAAAATACAACAAATAATGTGGAATTGTTGGATTATAAGGTACCCATGTTAGGAGAATATCCACAAATGAAGCTGCTGGATAAGTGGCTAAGAACCAAATTATGAAGGGTCATGCTAAGGAGTTTGGAAGGAGCCACAGAATAATAAAAGTTAACTATCCTTTACAGTGTACTACTTTGTACCAGACATATACCTAAACTCTTTAGACACACTATCACTTTTAATCCTCAGAAGATCCCTATTATTATCTACACTTTTTAAATAAAGAAACTCAGGCTAGAAAGAGAAGGAATAATTTGTCTAAAATCACAGTTAAATTAGTGTCAGAGACAGAACTCATCAAAGAATTCTGAGAAGGGATATGAGATAAGGAGTATTTTGAATAAGTGACATGTATTTTAGAAAAATGGCTACGAGGCAATGTGGATAATGGTGTGGAAGTAGAATAGTCTTGTCTTAGGGAAATGCCAACAGAGAAATATAACCCAAATGAGAGCCACTAAGAGAGAGAGAATAACAGAAAGGAAAAATAAAGGATTTCACTGGTTTCTAGATTGAGAAAGCAGGTGGAAAATCAAGTCCAAGTAGAAGAAATGAGGCATAAAATGAAGGAGATGAGGTATAAAACGTTAGTTTGAGCTTAGACAATATGGACACATTTAGTTTGAGGTTTCAATAAAAGAAAGACCAAAGGGGAAAGGTCCAACGGGAAGCTGACTAGAAAGAGCTTTTTCTAAAACAGAGGTGGGAAGACTTGCTAGGACAAACATATTTAGAAATCATTAATATACATACAGCAATTTAAAAATTAGACTAAGCAGGGGCCGCCCGGTGGCGCAGCGGTTTAGTCCGCGCTTGGCAGCCCGGGGTTCGCCGGTTCGGATCCCGGGCGCCCGCGGACGCACTGCTTGTCAGCCCTGCCGTGGTGGCGTCCCATATAAAGTAGAGGAAGATGGGCATGATGTTAGCTCAGGGCCAGTCTTCCTCAGCAAAAAAAGGGGAGGATTGGCGATGGATGTTAGCTCAGGGCTGGTCTTCTCCACAAAAAAAAAAAAAAAAAAAAATTAGACTAAGCAAAGTAGAAAATAAATATCCATGAGTCCATACTGATATAAATGATTAAATAAGTTAAAAATTCCAAATAATTTATATAGGTACTCTACCCTCAAGGAGGTGGGACTCCCCACTCCTTAAAGTGAGCTGCACATAGTGACCTTCTTCCGAAGAGCACAATATGGAAAAGGGGAAAAAGAAGTATAATTTTAAAGCAAAGAAGTCTGATAAAAACCAGCTCCGCCAAATGATCCAAGTCAACATCTACAATGATAAGTCATTGATAGTATGTACCCTTAATATGATGTGATGGAAATGGCAGTTTACCTCTGTGGTCTTCTTCCCAAAAACCCATAACTTCATTCTAAACCTGAAAAAAAAAGCAGACCAACCCCAATTGAGGGAGAATCTACAAAATACCTAACCATAACTCCTCAAAACTGTAAGTCATCAAAACAAGGAAAGTTTTAAAAACTATCACAGCCAAGAGGAACCCAAGGACACATGACCACTAGGATGTGTAGTGGAAAGGTACACAAAGGATAGGTAGAAGAAAATAAGTCAGTAAAAGAAATTTAAAGGGAATGATCAGAGGCCTGCCTGGTGGTGTAGTGGTTAAGTTCGTGCACTCTGCTTCAGCAGCCCAGGGTTCGCAGGTTTGAATCCCAGGCACACGCCTACACACTGTGGCAGCATCCCGCATACAAAATAGAGGAAGACTGGCACAGATGTTAGCTCAGGGACAATCTCCCTCAAGCAAAAAGAGGAAGGTTGGCAAAAGATGTTAGCTCAGGGCCAATCTTCCTCACCAAAAAAATAAATTAATAAAATAAAATAAAATAAAAATAAAAGGAATGATCATAAATATAGAAAGATAGAATGATGCCCTAGAAATCAAGGGAAAAGTGTACTAGGATGGAAATTGGTAAAATACAATAGAGGTCAAAGAAGATAAGGAATGAATAGAAACCACTGGATTTAGGAGGTCACCGGTAAAAGAAATTAAAAGTTCACTGGAGCTGCAAGGATGAAAAGTAACTCACAGTGATTTATGACACCTTATGAGCCACGACTTTACGATTCTCTCAGTCACAAATCTCTTAAGAGATTCTCCTAATTTCAAAGCTGTTGGAAGTTCTCCCTCTTCCTTGAATTCACAGCAGTTTAGTTGCCAAAACCTAAGTAACTCTCACAGAATCTTCTTTCACAGTGTAAAGTATTAGGAGATGTATCATATAGTATACTTTCATTTGGAAGTAACAGAAAATTCCAAAAGCAAACTGGCTTATACAATACGGACCATTATCTCATATAACAAGAAGTCCACAGGTAGAGCAGGCGCTAAGTACTGCAAGTCAGAAACTTCAGAAATTCTCTGCAAAATTCCCTTGGATCTGATCTCCTAATGTGTAGCTTCATCCACAGGCTAGAAGGGAGATGATTGAAATATTCTGAGAGTGTGATCTACCCATCTTGGAACCTGTCACTAACAAAGAAAGGGAATTACCATGTTTCACTTAAACTCACCAGAATCCATCCTGAAACTAGGAATGAGGACCCCTTTCTCTGAATCATATGAAGGACTAAAGAGGTTCTGTTAGAAAGGTAGACAGGAAAGAAGTAACGCTAAATAGGCAATCAACAGTAGCCAATAAAGGAGGTTCTTATTTTCATATTTTCCTAGCTTTGGGGAAGTTTTAAAAATTACTTTAACACAATGAAGAATCGTCTTGAAGAAAATAAGGGCCAATTTCCTTCCTCAAATAACCAAGTGATAACCTCAGAGATGATCAGTTTTGTTTCACAGGTCAAGAGAGAAAATATGGTATGAATTTGTAAGCTTTCTTTTATCACTCAAATTTATATCACAAAAATAAAATGTATTCTGGTATTTTAAAACCAGAACTCTATTATGTTTTACTCGTTAAATTATTTTGTTGGGGACAAGATAGTAAGAGATCCCTAGGTAGCGGAAAGAGCACTGGAGTTGGAGTCAGGACACTGGGCTCTAGTCCTAACTCTCCCACTAAATCACAGTGTTATGGGAGATGGTCACCTAACCTATCTAGGTTTCAGTTTCCATCTCTGTTAAAATAGAAAGTTCAGAGAGGTGATCTTCAGGTTTTCTGTATACTTAATTCCTAATTATAATATTCACTTATTAACTAGAAAATTTATGCAGACTATTTAAAGTTATAAATTCTGGGCTAGCCAAATCCTAAAGATGCCTTCCAAGACTACAAGCTGATGACATGAAGCTTTTCCTACAAAACTTCACTTTCACAAACACTTTCAATGTGGCCAGAAATGTAAATAGTATGATATCACAACTTCTGAAATAACTCAAGAATTTAATTCAATTTCTCTTTAAACCCAAATTCATTATTAAAAGGTTGCAGTGTACCTACAGAAGCAAACCCTCACTGTTGGACAGGGGAACGGAAAATGACAGAAACTTAACCACTCCAAAATTCAATTAAATACAAGATTTCTAACCACTAGGCCTAAATGAGGACGAGGATAGAATCAAAGTCCAATGAGAAAGCTGGAATCCAAGTCATAATCAGAAATGGAAATTTCTATACAGAGTAAGAAAGAGACAGGAAAATAACCTCCCACAAGTGAAACCAGTGTATATGCCTAGAAAAAATTAAATCTAAATGTCTCATGAATTTCTCTTGAAGACTACTGATTTACACAAAACTGATAGAAATAATTTCCAAAAACAGGTTGGTGACAGTGAGAAACAGGAGAGGAATCCACTACCCTGCCTTTTGGGAACCTCAAATTAATGGATTTTGGCAAACCAGACACAAATCATATGGGATGACTCCATATAAAACCCCATGACTTTAGCCAACTGCATTATGACCCTGAGTTGGTTCTTCTCAAAATTATTAATAATGAAAAATACTTACACAGGATGCACATGATTGCCAGGAAAAAAAAAAAAAAGCATTTCTTTGAAACAGTTTTTAAAACAACAAACCACCCGCAGAAACCACATGGGCACAAAATAAAACGATTCTGGTCACTGATTTGTGCAGCATTTAAGCACTCACCAAGTGAAAGACTCAGCTTTAGGCTCTCTTTCCGGGATAAGCAAAACACCCATGAAAATACCTGAGGAGCTACCCAGAAAACAGTGCAAATATACCTCCACTGGCCTGAGTTTCAAGAGAAATTATACAGCATTGTCTATAGTAAATGCAAAGACTACATAGAGACTTCACTTAATGTACAGAAATATCAGATAAGTACTAGATATATTTACAGAAAATAGAAAGTTTACCTTAACCCTCAGCATCACAAAAAATCCACCTATTCCTTCAAATCAGTGGGAAAGAAAGATTTTTTTTTGCCATGGCCTATATTATATTGTCTCTGTAAGACATAAAGAGAACACAATAAAAATTCAGCAGCATGCAAGAGCTACAAGATTACATATATCTGCACACATACTTTTCACCATGCTTTCAATTTCCTGACACAATGCCATAAAAATTGGGGATTTGTTTTCCCCTCTTCTCTGGCTCTATGTAAGGTGCTGACTTTTCTCTTGAATAGGCTGACAAAGCTCAGCTTGTCAAAGCTTGCATAACCTTGAAGAATACATATAATTTCCAGGAGAAATAAAGAATGGAAAAATAGCTGAGTTTCCAAAAGAAACAATTTTAAATTGTACATATCTATAGTTCTCATCCTTTAGAGATGATGTTACTGGTGGTATTTGTTACCACATGCACGAATTCTAAAAAAGACCAAAGCATTGGAGCCATCCAAGTGCAACTGCAGCTCTCTTATAAACTACAGTTTCAACACAATGAAGAGAGTAATAATGCCAAGGATGGAAAGCCGTAGGATTGTCATCTAGTCAGAAAGAATACAGATCTGAAGAAAGATCCAATTAGACTCATTTCAGAAAATGAACAGGGAAAATCTATAACTGTACTGAGGATCTCTGATTAACCAAACAGCATAAAATTTGTACACCAAAATTCTCCACATTATGGTAAAATAACTGTGGTTTCCAAACAACTGCTGAGTACAATGATCCATTACGGATACGGAAATGAGAAATGTCTGGTTTCTCAAGGTTTACTAAGAGTAGCAAGTGCTGTGTCCCAGATATAGGAAACTACCAAAGTTAAAAAAATATGGTGCATATTCCTAGTGTGTAAATTTTATGCAAAGATTTAAAGACAAGAGGAGAGACTTCACTTTTTATAAAGTAGATATTTTATAAATAGAATAAAAGATAAAGAGTAAACAAAAAAATGAAGTGCAGATTTCCTAAATATCACGAGTAGTTTACTCACAGCCATTTTCACTACCACCCCCTGCGGAGCATCCATTATCTTCTTCACTGTGGTTACTTCAAAGTAAAAGTATGACAAAGGTTAGAAGAAAGTTTAAATTACAGTATACAGATACCCTTCTATTTCCAATCAAAATGGAGGCACAGGGACCAGATTTAACCTCCCAACTAAAACAACTAGAAAACTGAACAAAATACTGAAACAATGGTTTTCAGATATTGGACAACAGGTAGCACAGAATCATTAACTCCTGAGAGAAAGGAAACAAAGTAAGCATTATAACTGCCCAGTTTACAACCTGGCATCAGTTTACAGGCCAGAGTGCATACGGGGGGGGGGGGGGGGGGAACCCTGACAAAACCAGCCTGTCACTGAGTTGAGGGGGCAGAGTTAAAAGTTCACAGGCAGCTAGAATTTGCATGGTCATGAACTAGAGAGGAGAGAACTTCACCGAGTAAGAATTTCAGAGATAGAAAGGTCTGCTCAAGTCTTGGGCTGAGTATTAACTTGTACACACAGGAGAGAAAACTACATGAAGCTAGGAAAAGAAAAACAAAAGTGAGTAGACAGAACAACATCTGGAGCTTACACAAAGCTGGCAATAGTTTGTGTTCCTACTAGTCAGAGTGGATAAACCTCAAAATACATAGAGCATTCAGCTGAATCCCCAGGAGGGAATCTCCTTAGTAGTGGGGCTACCTTCGACCTACAACAAAAGGGTGAGTTCTGAACTCACATTAACAAATCTTCAAAATATGCCTCAAAATAATCCAACTGATTCCAAGTAATATAACTGAAAGCCAGAACAAAATACAACACTACTTGAAATAAATCAACGAAATTCAGCAATCAACAAGAGAAAACTCAGAATGTCTTAATCCAATCAAAAATGAACAGGCATACAAAAAAAAAAATCAGGAAAATACAACTGATAACCAAAAGAAAAATCACTCAGTAGAAACACAGACAGAAAGACATGGTGGAATGAAAACAGCTATTATAAATATGTTTCATGTTTAAAAAAGTAGAAGAAAAAATGACCATGATGATGAGAAACATGGAAGATATGAAAAAGGTTCAAATGGAACTTTCAGAGGAGAACTTCTGAAACAAAAAATACATAGGATGGCATTAACAGCAGATTAAATATTGAAGAAGACAAGATCACAAAGTTAAAAAAATTGCAATAGTAATTATTCAAAACAAAACACAGAGAGAAAAAATGTGGGATAACATCAAAGAGTCTAAAACATGTATAATTGGAGGCCCAGAAAAAAAGGGAGGGGTGTGGAACAAAGTATGTGAAGAAATATAGTTGAAAATCTTCTAAATTTCATGAAAACCCTAAACCCAGAGATCTAAACAACAGCTAAGCAGAATAAACATAAAGAAATCATAGCGATACACATCACACTCTATTACAGAATACTAACAAAAGAGAAAAATTTTAAATCAGAAAAAAGGACACATTACATCCAAAAGAACTAAAATAAGAATAAAAGCAGACTTCTTATCAGAAACCATGTAAGCCAGACAATAATGGAGAGATATTTTTAAAATATTGAAAAGACAAAAAAATATGGCAGCATACAATTCTTTGTCCAGAGAAAATATCTTTAAAATTGAAAGGGAAATAAAGACATTTTTCCAGACAAACAAAAGCTGAGAGAATTCTTTGCCAGCAGACCTGCACTTCAAGAAACATTAAAGAAAGTTCTTTAGGGAGAAGAAAAATGAAACCAGATTGGAATTTGGATTAGCACAAAAGCAATTAGGAGTGCCAGAAATGGTAAATATGTGGATAAATATAAAAATTTAAAAGATAACTGACTACATAAAGCAAAAGTATAACAATGCATTGTTGGCTTTATAGAATATGTAGAAGTAAACTAAATGATATCAATACCACAAATGATGAGAGGGGAAATGGAAGTATACTGTCATAAAGTTCTTGCACTGTACATGAAATGGAATAATATTATTTGAAAGTAGACTAATAAGTTAAAGATATATATTATAGACTGTAGAGCAATTAATTAATTAGCAAAAATATACACCTAGGAAGCCCATAGCAGGCATAAAATGAAATTAGTTAAAAAAAAACCTTCAAACCCACCGAAGTCAAGAAGAAAGAAAAAGCAGAAAGGGAAAAGGAAAAACAAATAGCAAAATGATATATTTAAACTCAACCTATGGATAATTACATTAAATGTGGATGGTCTAAACAACTAAATTAAAAAGCAAAGATTGTCAGACTGAATAAAAAGCAAGACCTAAATGCTACAAGAAATCCATTTTGGCTATAAAGGATAAAAAAAAAAAAAAAACAGGTAAAAATAAAAGGCAGAAAAAGATATACCATGAAAATAATAATCAAAAGAAAGCTGAAGTAGCTATATTAGTATCAGAAAAATGAGACTTCAGATCAAAGAATATTACTGGAGATAAAGAGGAAAATTTCATAATGATAAAGAAGTCAATTTAGCAAACATACATAACAATCCTAAATATGTATGCATCTACAAAGAGCTTCAAAAATACATGAAGCAGAATGACAGAACTGAAATGATAAATAGACAAACCAATAACCATAGCTAGAGACTTTGACACTCCTAAGTAATTGACAGAATAAGTAGAAAGAAAATCAGTAAATATATAGACTTGAACATATCATCAACCAACTTAATCTAATAAACATTTCTGGAAAAACTCTACCTAACATGCAGATTAGGCATTCTTTTCCAGTGCACATGGAACATTTAAAGATAGATGCTACTCTGAATCATAAAACAAGTCTCAAGTGATTAAAAGAAACTGAAATCATACAAACAATTTGCTCTCAGCACAGAAGAAATACATTAAAAATCAATGAAAGAAAGATATCTGGAAATTCCTACAAATACGTGAAAATTAAACAGCACACTTCTAAATAACCCATTATAAACCACAAGAGAAATTGAAGGATATTTTGAAGTGAATGTAATTGAAAATACAACATATCAAAATTTGGGGATGCAGCTAGAACAGTGCTTTGAGGGAAATTTATAAACATTATAAGCTTATATTTAGAAAATAAGAAAGGATTCATATAAGTGATCTAAAGTTTCTACTTAAGAAACCTGCAAATGTAGAACATATTAAACTCAAAGCAAGCAGAAAGGAAAAAATAATGAAGAGCAGAAATCAATAAAATAGAAAAGATAAAAACAGACAAAATTAAAGAAAGTAAAAGATGATTCTTCCCAAATATCAATGAAATTAATAAACTTTACCCAGAATGATAACAAAAAAGAGAAATGACACAAATTACCAACATCAGGAATGGAAGAGTTTCAACATCAGGACATTTCTAAAAGTCATACAGACATTAAAATGATAATAAGGGAACATTATGAAAAACTTTTTGCCCGTGATTTCAAATACATAAAATGGACAAATTCCGTGAAAGCTAAAAAAAACTTACAAAAGTCACTCTAGAAAAATAGATAAACTGACTAGACCTGGATCTATTAAAGAAGTTGATTTTACAGTTAAAAACCTTCCTCAAAGAAAACTTTAGGCGCAGGTTTTACTGGAGAATTCTATGATATTCAAGAGAGAAATACAAACTTTTCTCAAACTCTTCCAGAAAATAGAGAAGTGAACTGGTAGTTGGTATTACCCTGATACCAAAATCAGACAAGGACATTAAGAGAAAATAAGATACAAAATAATATTCCATATCAATATAGATGCAAAAACCCTTAAAATTTTAACAAATCAAATCCAGCAATATATAAGGAGGATAATATATCAAGAAAAGTAAAGTTTATCCCAGGAATGCAAGCTTGGTTGAATATCTGAAAATAAATCAACATAATTCTCCCTAAAGAAAAAACACATGATCATCTCAATAAATGCAGAAATAAAACTTTGACAAAACTCAAAACTCTTTCATGATAAAAATTCTTGGCAAACCGAGAATAGAACAAAATGTCTTCAATCTGATAAGGGCTATCTACAAAAAGAAAAAGGAACTCGCAGCTAACACCATATTTAATGGTCAAAGAATGAATGCCTTCACCCTAAGATCCTGAAGAAGTCAAAGATACATGCTCTCACCAGAGGTCCCAGCTAGTGTAAAAAGACAAGAAATAGAAGTAAAAGGCTACAGACTGGAAAAGAAGTAATACAATCTTTATACACAGGCAACATGACTGTCTATGTAGAAAATCCTAAGGAATTTACTAAAAATTACTTGAAGAATACAAGGTCAATGTAAGAAAATCAATTGTGTTTTATATGCTAGAAACTAATAATTGAAAATTAAAATAAACAATACCATTACAATAACATCAAAAGTCTTAAATACTTAGGGATAAATTTAACAAAATAGGTACAAAACCTATACATTTGTCAGGCAATTCAAAATTGTTGCTCATTCTCTCCAAATTGATGTATAGATTTAATATAATCCTAATTAAAACCCCAGCAGGCTTTATTGCAGAAATTTTCAAGCTATTTCTAAAATATGCATGAAAATGAAAAGAATCTAAATAGCCAAAACAATTTTGAAAAGAACAAAGCTGAAAGACTCACACTACATGATTATGAATCTTACTATAAAGCTAGAGTAAGTCAAGATAGTGTGGTAAAAATAGAGTCCAGAAATAAGACAAACATATATGCCACAAAGCTCCCAAAATAATACAATGGGGAAAGAACAGTCTTTTGAGCAGTTAGACATCCATATGCAAAATAATGAACCTTAACACACTTCATAATACAAAAAAATTAACTTAAAACAGATAAGCCTAAAACCTAAAACTTCCAGAAGAAAACACTGGAGAAAATCTTTGAGACCATGGGTTAGGCAAAGACTTCTTAAATAGAACAAAAAACTACAAACCATAAAAGAAAGAAAAAAAGATTTTACCAAAATTAAAATCCCGCTTTTCAAAAAACAGGTTTGCCTGTCCTCACTTCCAGAGAGTCTGTATCAGCCGATGGGGTGACATTTGGGAATCTGCGTGTATAACAAGTTATTCTTGATACCAGTGGTTGCTGGACCACTTTTAGAGAAACACTAATTTTCAGACCAATGCATAAACAAACGTAATGGCTCTTATGGAAATAAGGAGGAAGCATGCAAGGCTGCAGCTTTTTTGGCTAACACTATTCCTATACTAGTACCTCTTTCCCAGTGGTTCATTGTCTAAAATGACTAAGCCCATTCACTGAACCAAGGGGTAAAAGAAATAAACTTTAAAATACTGTGGGGTCTAGGAAAACAGTATGGTGGTTCCTCAAAAGATTAAACATAGAATTACCATATGACCCAGCAATTCCAAATACTGTATGATTCCACTTATATGGGGTACTGAAATAGTCAAATTCATAGAGAGAGAAAGCAGAATAGTGGTTACCAGGGGAGGAGAAAATGGGGAGTTATTGTTTAATGGGTACATAGTTTCAGTTCAGAATGATGAAAAAGTTCTAGAGATGGATAGTGGTGATGGTTGCACAACAATGTAAATGTACTTGCCACTGAACTGTACTCTTAAAAATTATAATGATAAATTTTATGTTAGGTATATTTTACCACAATTTTAAAAGTTAAAAAATATATGTAATGATAAGAATATAAAAAGGCAAGCCACAGATTAGGAGAAAATATTTGAAAAACATCTGATAAGGGTCTTATATCCAGAATATAAAAAAAACCCTTACAACTAAATAAGATGAATAATTCAATTTTTAAAATGACAAAAGATCTGAATAAATACTTCATAAAAGGTGTAAGAATGGCAATTAAGCACATGAAAAGATGCTCATCATCAGTCATTAGAAAAATGCAAATTAAAGCCAAAATGCAGGTACCAGTACACACCTACTAAAATGGCTAAAATCAAAAAGACTTAAAATATCAACTGTTGACAAGGCTATGGAGCACCTGGAACTTTCATATACTGCTGGTAAGAATGCAAAATGGTACAACCACTTTGGAAACAGCTTGGCAGTAGTGCATAAAGTTAAACATACAACTTGCCACATAACCCAGGAATCCCACTCCTAGCTATTTACTCAAGAGAAATGAAGACACCTGTCCACATAAAACCTTCCTCTAGCAGGGGTGGGAGTAGAAAGAACACAATAGGCAAATAATCCAGCTAATAGGCATTTCTTGAGAGTGAGGCCAGAGGAAAGATTATCTCTTAGGCAGAACTCAGTTGCTACCAAAATCAAAGGGGGGAGGCGTTGAGAATTAGAGAAAAAAGATGTGCAGAATGTAAAGTGCCTCAGGGTGTTTAACGTAGGTAAGCCTAAAATGGGGCGTCCAAAAGATCAAACACAAGACGGAGGAAGTGAGAAAAGAGCACAGAGTCACCAAACTAGAAAACCAAGGAGACTGAGTAGAAGGGGATAGATTTAACAGGAAAACAGGAAGACAGCCTTAGATGATAAGTTAAACAGGGGATGTCACCTGCATTAGGCTTTTTAGAGCTCTCTACAGTAAACTAGGCTGCCTCAGACTAGGGAAATTATCAGGCACGCTGAAATTATAATCATCTTTCTGCTGAGTAAAAGTTTGTCTTACTTTTAAAGTTTCTGTCATACCACCACCCTTCGTCCCCCAAAAAAGCCTTAATTTTTCAGATCGTTATATAACAGAATGATGACACACTATAATGATACTGTTATGCTGATGGTAATCTATCCCTAGAGATCCTAGAGTCCCTTGATGATCCAGCTCAAATTCACATTTCCAGTCTCATCTTCTGTCTCTTTCAGCCATTCTGAAAAGTTCACCTTTTTTTTCCTACACAGAACAATAGTTCATTATTAAACACTGATTATTTTTTATTGACTTACTAACTTCAACTTCTCAAATACAGTAGTTCCCCCTTATCCACAGGAGATATGTTCCAAGACCCCCAGAGGATGCCTGAAACTGCAGATAGTACCAAATTCTATATACTATGTTTTTTTCTATACACACATATATATGATAAAGTTTAATTTATACATCTGGCACAGTAAGAGATTAACAACAATAACTAATAATAAAATAGAACAATTATAACAATATACTGTAATAAAAGTTATGTGAATGCAGTCTCTCTTTCAGTCTGAACCTATTCCTGAACATGTGCAACCATCCCTTAACTTGAAATGAATGGCTTGGTGTCACTCATTTCAGGGGATCCCTTGTCGAAGTCTTCATATAGGCTCAATGCTTTCTGGCGCAACACATTGCCATCAATCAGAACACATTTTCTGTTCATGTCTTCCACCCACAAATGTAATGCCTTTTTCATCTTAATTAAGCATTTATCACACACAGTGGCCGTAACTTTTGCAGTTTGAGGTGCAACAGCAAAACTAGCAGAAATTTCTTTTTCCTTCTTCACAATTTCATGGATAGGAGATTTCATTCTTTTTTTTTTTTTTTTGTGAGGAAGACCAGCCCTGAGCTAACATCCGTTGCTGGCCCTGGGCTAACATCTGTGCCCATCTTCCTCTACTTTATATGGGACGCCGCCACGGTGTGGCTGACAGACAGTGCGTCGGCGGGCGCTCGGGATCCGAACCCGCGAACCCCGGGCTGCCAAGCGCGGACTAAACCGCTGCGCCACCGGGCGGACCCCAGGAGATTTCATTCTTACCAGAGATCTCAGCAACCTCAGCATACGATTTTTTTTTCTTTCCTTATTAAGTCAAGAACTTTCACCTTTTCACTTGAAGCACTTTACGGTTTCCCTTTGGTATATCTGAATTGGCAGCATCACTACTCTTGCACTTTGGAGCCATTATTAAGTAAAATAAGGGTTACTTGAACACACGCACTGCGATACCTCAACCAACAGTCGATAACTGAGAAGGCTACCAAGTGACTAATGGGCGGACAGCATATACAGCGTGGATCCGCTGGACAAAGGGATGACTCACGTGCCAGGCAGGACAGAGCAGGATGGCTCACAATTTCATCACACTACTCAGAATGGCACGCAATTTAAAACTCATCAATTATTTATTTCCAGAATTTTCCATTTAATATTTTCAGACCATGGTTGGCAGTAGGAAACCGAAATCTGCAGAAAGCAAAACCACAGATAAGGGGAGGCTACTGTACATGGGAAAAAATCTGAAGCATACCTGCAACTATAAATATAAGATTAGGTAGCCAGTTCAAAATTGCTATTTCAGAAAATTTCCTAAAACTTTTCCAAAAGTTACGTAAAACTCAAATACGCACAACCAAACTTGGTTAACATGCAAACTACTATTACACTAGGATATTCAAAGGATACAATGAACTGGAGGATTTCAATTTAATGTGAAACACACACATATGTACATACATGTATGTGTGTGTATATATATTCAATTATGTGTCCTATTCTGTACTAGCATCTCTGCTGTACCACAATACTACTAGTTCATTTTTGTATCTTCGCTGGTAATATGTTAAGAGCTTAGCCTAGGTCATAATTTTCTTATCATGACAGAAAAGTATATGCAGTATGGGTAACAGGAAAGCAGTGGTAGTGACATGAATAAAAGTGCAATCCTTCAAGTGCTGGTTCCTTCACCATCATTACAACTGATTCCCTGATGTCTGTGATAGCAGCTTCATGATATTCCAAGAAGCTAAAACCAAGAATATCTTAAAATGAAAGTAGCATTCTGTTTACATCCCTCACAATGACTTTCCCTCTGAACACACACATACACACTTGAAGTCATCAATAAATTTCAGTTTCAGTTTCATAGATGAAGAGCAATTAGAACAGCATTGCTCTGGGGCCGCCCAGTGGCACAGCGGTTTAGTCCATGCTTGGCAGCCCGGGGTTCGCAAGTTCGGATCCCAGGTGCCCGCTGATGCACTGCTCATCAGCCACGCCGTGGCAGCGTCCCATATAAAGTGGAGCAAGATGAGCACAGATGTTAGCCCAGGGCCAGTCTTCCTCAGCAAAAAGAGGAGGATTGACGATGGATGTTAGCTCAGGGCTGGTCTTCCTCACAAAAAAAAAAAAAAAGAAAGAAAGAAAGAAAAAGAACAGCATTGCTCTCACCAATTGCCTATTATGTCATTTTAAGACTAGATAACTACATAAAAGAATGCTACCGTTCCTACAAACACATGCCCCAGCTTCTCCACATATAGAACCAAATAGTGTTTTATTCAATTGTTATGGCTCCTTGCTCCAAGAAAGTTGACAAAGTCTACCAATTCATTATTAAGCTCCCAAAAAGATGGCACACCTTTCTTGATTAGAATAACTGAGTTCTGTGGTATTTTTGAGGCTCAATATATTTTTTCTTTTAATTACTGCAACCATGTTCAAGTAACTGAACTGCAGGAGGAATAAAGATTTGCTCAGCTTACAAAATCACTATACATTTTCTAAGCCTAAGAACCAACAAAACCTTGCTACATAATCTAACATCAGAGACACAGAGAAAGTCTACTGAGAGTTGATTTAAAGAAAAAGCTCTGAAATGATTTGCATGATTCCAGACCTCAGCATTGCTACACAATCACAATGGAAAGAATGTGTGGTAATTAACCAGCTTTAAATGTTGCAAGTATCCAAACAATCATTCTTTTTCCCTAAAACTTTTTATAAAAGGGGAAATCCTATAGTCTTGATGATTACTCCTTCAGCTTACTTTACTTTTAAATAAAATGAAAACAAACTTAGTACTGAGTACTGCTATTCACGGGTTTCTCCTCTCTCTTTTTTCTTTAAGAAGTACCTTATTCAGCATAGGATTCCATTTTACTGTATTCATTAACTATCTCCCCAGTATATCTGATTAATGTCTTAGCTTTCAACAGGGAGAATAGGGACATAATGACTATTTTCTATAATCTAAAATGAGATTGTGGTAAAAATAAAAGCTCAAAGAACAACAGCTATAACAGTACCTGAGTTTTACCAAACACATTTAAGCCAAAAGCAGATATTAACCAGTAATCATTATAAACTGTTGTTAAATGTCAATATACTTGGTGATACAAGTAAGCTGTTTCAATGTGTCCATGACTAATCTAATTCTGAGGTCTTAGCCTTGATTTCTAAGTGTTTTCCTATAAATCCTCCTTATACTAGAATTTAGCATCTTAAGGACTTTATTATTTTTTTCATCCCCCTTCTGTAGAGTATATATAGTCATTTCTTTATCAAGTTGGCGTTGGGATATTATAAGGAATGAAGGCAATTTATAAAGTAAACTACAAGATCACTCTTCTTAATAGATACAGTGGTAAGATGACCATACATTACTTAAAATTTTTATTAGCTCCATATTTGACATTCCACCATGCCAAAGACAACCTGTTGGTTGTACTAGGAGATGAAATAGTCAATTTTTTATTTCTATGGTGAGTGTATTAGTTAGGGTCCTCCAGACAATAGAGAGAGAAAAAAAAAAAACAGACAGAGAGAGAGAGAGAGAAATAGATTAAAAGGAACTGGTTCATGAGATTATGGAGGCTGAAAGTCCCAAGATCAGCAGGTAGCAAGCTGGAGACCCAGGAGAATCAATGGTGTAGTTCCAGTCTGCATCCAAAAGCATAAGAACCAGGAGAGCCGATGGTGTAAGTCACAATCCAACTGCAGGAGAAGACCAATGTCCCAGCTCAAGCAATCAGGCAGAAGTTCCCTCTTACTCAGCTTTTTGTTCTATTCAGGTCTTCAACTGATTGGATGAGGGCCACCCACATTAGAGAGGGCAATCTGCTTTACTCAGTCTACTAATTCATATGTTTATCTCATCAGGAAACACTCTCACAGACATATTAAGAATAAAGTTTGATCAAATATGTGGACACCATATTGCCCAACGAAGTTGACATATAAAATTAACCATTACAAGTCATCCCCTCATCAACTTGGCACCCATACACATCTCCTTTAACCATATTTAATCTCCAAATAAGGACAATAACAAGGTCATAATTCTGCCCAACATGATACAACTATCCTATGAACAACTGGAAACACACTAACCCTTTCCCCAAGAGAGGAGGTCAAGTCCTCGAGTGATGTTACTCTTCTCCTTCAAATCCCAAAATTTAAATACTATGACGTAAAATTAATAATACTTAAAATACTATGATATACATTCAATGCATCTTACGTTATATAATAAGGGAATAAGAGAGGAAAAAAACCAAAGATATTGTACACATATATAGCCATTCACACACAAACATATTCATAACAAAATAAGGAGGAGATACTCATGACAATTATAGTCCTGGTTTCCATAACTAGTCACATGGTTGTAGCTGGTACTTAGAACTACCTTCTTCCACTACCCATTCTATACCTGTCTTCAGCAAGCACTTCAGGTGGCCAAGGTTCTTTAGCTGGTGGGGTGACCCAAACCTTTATTCCTGAAAGGTCTGGGTTATCAGTAGTCATCCCTGAATTGGGTTGTTGTAGTTTTCCATTGACCTTAGGCAATGGTAACACTAAGATGCCCTAACAGATCTCCCGTATTTCAGACATACTCTTCACCTCCATTGTGGAATAGCAGTCCAATTTCCCCTTGCTAGTCAGGATCAGTCACACCAGCCAGCATAGTAACTTGCTTCTTTGCCTGTTGATTTCAAAGGCATGAGGAGTTCAAAGTGGCGGGCAGCAGTCTTAGCTTCCAGTTCAATGGAATCACTGAATTCTGGTGAAAGCATTCCTTCCTTTGGAACTAAGACCTCTAGGGCAGCAGAGCATAAAGTCATGAAAACAAAAACCAAAAATTTTGCTAGTGGGTCACTAGGACTAATAGTGAATGGTGTCACTCCCATTTCCACCCCTTGATTCCTGGACCTGAACCTGTGAATCTTGGCTACAGGACAAACAGTACCATATACTGGATGCTGATTCAGAGCATATACAGCCTTCTGGAGAACCTTGCCCCAACCCTGTAAGGTACTGACACCCAGCTGGTACTATAACTTGGTCTTCAAAAGGCCATTCCACCATTCTATTAAGTCAGCTTCTTCAGGAAGGTAGGGAACATTATAAGACCAGTGAATTCCATGAGCATGGGCCCACTGCTGCATTTCTTTTGCTGTGAAGTGAGTTCCTTGATCAGAAGCAACACTGTGTGAAATACCTGGTGGTAGACAGGCGTTCTGTAAGCTCACAGATGGTAGTTTTGGCAGAAGCACTGCAGGCAGGGAAGGCAAATCCGTATCCAGAATAAGGGTCTACTGCAGTAAGGACAAACAACTGCCACTTCCATGATGACAGCAGTTCAATGCAATCGACCTGCCTCCAGTTAGCTGGCTGATCAACCCAGGGAATGGTGCCCTATCAGGAATTCAGCGTGAGTCTCTGCTGACAGATTGGACACTCAGCAGTGGGCATAACCAAGTAGGCCTTGATGAGTGGAAGTGTATGTTGCTGAGCCCATGTGTAACCTCCATCCCTGCCAGCAAGGTCACTTTGTTCATGAACCCACTGGGCAATGACAGGGATGCCTGGGGAGAGACTGACTGGTATCCATAGAGGGGGTCATCCTAACCACTTGATTATTAAAATTCTCCTCTGCTGAGGTCCCCTTTTGTGAGCATTCACACGGAAAACAAGTATCTTCACATTTTTTGCCCATTCAGAGAGGTTTATCCACATACCTCTTCCCCAAACTTCCTTGTCACCAATTTCCCATTTATGTTCCTTCTGAGTCCCTGACCATCCAGCCAAACCATTGGTCATAGCCAGTGAACCAGTAAACAATCACACATTTGGCCACTTCTCCTTCCAAGCAAAGTGAACAATCAGGTACACTGACCAAAGTTCTACCTATTGGGAGGATTTCCCTTCACCACTGTCCTTCAGGGATGTCCCAGAAAGAGGCTGTAGTGCTGCAGATGTCCATTTTCGGGTGGTGCCTGCATATCATACAAAACGATCTATAAATCAGGGTTGAATCTTCTCTTCCTCTGTCAACTGTTCTTAGGAAACTTCCCATGAGGCCATAGGTGCGGTCTGGGAAAAAGAAGACACTGTAACAGAGTAGGAACCATCAGCATTTGGGCCACTTCTTCATGTAACTCATTTGTGCCTTCAGGGCCTGCTCAGGTCTGATTAGATACATACCGCTTCCATTTGATGATCTGCCCATCACGAAATTGATGTTATCTGACCCACCAAGCCATAAAGCTAGGCATGCACTGGACCACGAAAACTAAATTATGACATAGGGTTGGAGAGTTGATATACCCCTGAGGTAGGACAGTGAAGATTTATTGCTGACCTTGCCAGTAGAAAGCAAACTGCTTCTGCTGGACCTTATTGACAGGGATGGAGAAAGGCACTTGCCAGATGAAGCAATAAAACCATATCTGGTACAGCAGCTGCAACTGGAGTCACAACCTGGCTAAGCTTACAATAATCCACTGTCATTCTCCAAGATCCATCTGTCCTCTGCACAGGCCAAAAAGATGAGAAGAATGGGGATATGGTGAAAGTCACCATCCCTGCATGTTTCAAGTCCTTGATGGTGGCGCTAATCTCTGCAGTCCCTCCAGGAATGAGGTACTTATTGCTTTGGGTTTACTATTTTCCTAGGCAGAGGCAATTCTAGTGGCTCCTATATGGCCTTTCTCATCATAATAGCCTTCACTCCACTGGTCAGAGAATCAATGTGGGGATTCTGGCAGCTACTGAGTATATCTATTCTAATTATGCATTCAGGAACTGGGGAAATAACCACAGGCTGGATTTGAGCAGTTACTGGATCTACTGTGAGGTGGACCTGAGCTAAAACTTCATTGACCACCTGACCTCCATAAGCCCTCATGCTGACTGGTAGACCACAAGGACAATCTGGGTCTCCTGGAGTTAGGTTCAGTTCAGAGCCAGTGTCCAGTAGTCCCCAAAAGGTCTGATTATTTCCTTTTCCCCAGTGCACAATTACCCTGGTAAAAGGCTATAGGACCCTTCGGGAGGGCTGGGAGAAAGTTTGACAGTACAAATTTTTGGCAGTGTACCAGGGTCCTTCCTCAAGGAGACCCTGCTTCCCCTTCATTCAAAGGGTTCTGGGTCTGTAAAAATTCAAGTCCCAGAATTGACTAAAGGGTCATGACTCTGTTTTCACAATTCAGTAGACTCTGCTCACTTGACCTAGAACTTTTCTGCTTATACAGATCAAGGAAGAATTTAGTAGGCTTCCTATCTGTTTCACTTCTAGGAACATCATGATCAACTAGCCAACAGCATTGGTCTGCATGAGTCAAAGTATTCTGATTTTTTAGAGTATTCAGCTTTGACTCTGCACTCTGCTGTCCAAACCAAGTTCACCTTGCCTTTGGTGGCTGAATGCCACCATCTGGCCCCTGCTACCCTGGAATTCATTTATTCCTATTGTATTTAGGTTTCCCAATTCAGTGACTGCATTCCTACTGTAAGTTTTGGCCTACAGAGAAGAGCAATCACAGAGCTTTTCAAGGATGCCAGGGCTCCCCTCACAATGTATTTCTCGTAGTGTTGGTGAATGGCATGTCTTCTGAACCCTCCCAGCTTAGGTAAGTAGGTCTTAAATGACAAATCCACTCTAACATTCTAATCTTCCTAAGCCTTTGAATCTTTTCCTCTACATTAAACCAAGGCAGGTCCTGCATTTCCAACTCATGCACCGTGGGCCACCTTTTGGTCCATATTTCAGCCAACCAACCAATCAAACAGTTACAGCCCTTTCTAATTCCCTGAGCTGCAACATTAAATGCAGAATCTCTGTGAGACAGTGAGCTCATGTCAATAAATTCTGCCTGATTCTACTTTACGTTCCTTCCACCATTATCCCACACTCTTAGTATTCATTCCCACACATGTTCCCCAGATTTCTGTCTGTACAAATTAGAAAACTCAAGCAGTGTAGCACATTTCCTCATGGGTCACATTTTTTACTTCACCTTTAGGGGCCTGCTGGGATTTGAGTCTAGTTATAGGTCTAGAAGCAAAGAGGGGTGGTAGGAGAGAGTCCTGAGATCAGCACTGTCTTGCATGGCAACTGCCTCAGGGGCAGTTTCCTTGGGCAATGCAGAATTAATCTCCTCAGAACTCAGACAGGAGGAAAGAGGCCACTCCCACCAGGGGTGAAGAAGCAGCTCCCACTGGGAGTGGGGAGGCCACTACCACTGAGGATGGGGAGCATGCTCTCACTGGCGAAAATATTCATCAAAATTTAGGGGATCAATGTCCCCAGCTTCATCAAGGTCTTCTCACACGTCCCTATGCCAACTTTCAGGATCCCATTCCTTCCCAATCAATGCCCTTACTATAATGTATTAGTTTATATTACTCTCACCTACTTGACTGTGAGGTCCTTGAAGACTGAGCAGCATTTATTTCTATATCCTCCAGTGCCTAGTACGGGTATCTGAAATATAGCCAGGGCTCAATACAGATTTCTACTGAACTGAATTTTGCTTCCCAACATATCTCAGTTGTCCATTATTTTAACTTTCATACACTCAGTTTTGACAGTTATGAAATCCTCGTTTATATGTAACTATCAAAGGTCCTAATCTGCTGATAGGGGCCCTTTAACAAAAACAGACTTGTTTACCAAAGGAAACACACAAAGGACATGCTTGCTCACATTTTTCCAAGATGATATAAAACTTGTTCTAACCACTAATTTTTTGTGTGGGGGGGGGGGGAAGACCAACCATGAGCTAACATCTGTTGCCAATCCTCCCCTTTTTGCTGAGGAAGACTGGCCCTGGGCTAACATCCGTGCCCATCTTCCTCTACTTTATATGGGACACCGCCACGGCATGGCTGACAGGCAGTGCGTCGGCGGGCGCCCGGGATCCGAACTCGCGAACCCCAGGCTGCCAAGCGTGAACTAAACCGCTGCGCCACCGGGCGACCCCTAATTTTTATTTTTTTTAATTAAAAATACCAGTATCCTCAGCAGGATCATTTTTTCATCTGATCCTAACTTTAGTAGGAATCAACTATAATTTTTTTTTCACTTCCATATATAATAAGTAATAGAGTACCAATTTTACCTATAAAAGACTTCCAATGCATCTAGACTCTAACTTATCCAGAAGAACATAATTAAATATGCATGTTACAAGAAAAAAAAAATCCCCATGTCTGAAGCACACAAAGTTCTCCTTTCCCTCTATAATTGGGAATATTCCTGACAAACCTGACCCTTAATGAGCAATATCTGAAAGACTTTCTCTCTCTCCACCATTATGAAGACTAACTGAGCCATTACCTAAAAATCCAAGGCTTTCCCATAAGGCAATCTAGGCACTCCCAACATATTTTATATGCCCTAATGTCAGGATGCTACAGAAATGTCAACTAACCATGTTCCTCTACTGAGTAAATATATACTCAAATCCAAAAAAATGCTAACTATTGGGTGATGGCACTGACATCAATAGGTTTTATTTACTAAGTTCCTTTAACTGTGTATAAGTATTTCTTTAATTGTGTATAAATGTCTTTGGTTAGTGTTTTCATATTTTACATTAACTAGACACCACAGGAGAACTAGCTATACTTCTAGAAACCCATTCTATCACCTCAACAACTTTATGGTGAGCCTTTGGCAGCAATATGGGACCCAAACATGTGACATCATCTGTCTGGTGATAAATAAGTAAATAAATACCTGGCCAAAAACTACACATGATTCAAACATATTAAGAGAAGTAAAGAAAAGAGAGAAACACATCTTAGAAACACCTAGCCTGACTCTCCCTTGTGAAAAATTCAGTAATATAAAGCAGGTCCTTCATATCCTTAAATCCATGATGAGTGTGGAAACTTGAAATTGCTTGTTTAGGGAATTGCTAATTTTGCATTCTGAATGGTGAAATATGGCATTATTTCCCAAGAAATGTCAGTATGCTTCACTGCAAAGAAAAATAAATGCATCTCAGGACAGGCTAATATGAGTATAAAAAAGTATCTCTAGTAATCATTTACAACATTGGCAAACCATTTATGTCTTCCTCAAATTGAAAGGAGATGCAAATTAAGTAAAATACAAAAAGTCACACATGTTCACATTCTAAGAACCCAAAGATATAATACAACTACATTTTAATCCCATGTCCTATCAACTGTTTGACAGCAACAATCATCCCAACCTCTTCTATAGCACTGGAAAAAATAATCTCAATTCTGGCTCTCAGATACTAGAAGATGCTAAGCCAATCAGTTAAATGCTGGGGGGAAAAAAATTCAGTTACCTTCAATTACTAAGGCATTAAAATCTGCAAAGTACAAGGCTAGAGATTTTCACCAAATAAAAAATAAAAAAAAAAAAAAAACTGTGGCTTCTGGTTGTCTATCTTTACCAGGAAATCCCTTAACCAGAAAATCCAATTTCTCCAAGAAATACGTTCAAGCATAGCACACAGTAAGTGTTTAATAAACGTTTCTTAATTTTCCTCTTTCAGCATAATCACTTTGACAATTCAATTAACTTTTTAATCATAATTCACAAGCCCTAACTAAAGATTTCCTCTATTTAAATTGACCAATTATATAAGATAAAAGGGCATAATATAACAGCTAATAATGCTCAGTGGCCACACAAGACAAAGAATATAGAGTTTATATAAAGAGTTTACTAAGTCACTAAACAAGCGAACAGCAACAATACCAAATCCTGGAGATGAGAGAGAATCTGATTTCCAGAGTTGCCACATTTTATTTATACACACACACACAAATTTTTTTTAACATCTAGTTTTCAACAAAATTATGAGACATGCAAAGAAACAAGAAAGTTTAGCCCATACACAGAGGGGGAAAAAAAGGCAGTCAATAGAAATTGTTCCTGAGGAAACCCAGATATTGGACTTACTAGACAAAGACATTAAAATCAACTACTTTAAATATGTTCATAGAGATAGTCTCAAAGCACCAAAGGAAACCATGCCTAAATAACTAAAGGAAAGTATGATGATAAATTCTCACAAAATAGAGAATATTAATGAAAAAACAGGATTTATAAAAATGAAACACACAGAAAATCTGGAGTAGAAGAGTACACTAACCGAAATGAAAAACTCACTAGAAGGCCTCAACAGCACATTTCAGCTCACAGAAGAAAGAATCAGTGAACTTGAAGATAGATCAATTACAATTATCCAGTCTGAGGAACAGAAAGAAAAAAGAATGAAGAAAAATGAAGAGAGTATCAAAGACCTGTGGAAAACCATCAGGCATACCAACATAGGCATATGCATGAGAGTACCAGAAATAGAGGAGAGAAGTAGTGAAAAGAATATTTGAAGAAATAATGCTAGAAAATTTCACAAATTTGATGAAAAACATTAATCTATACATCCAAGAAGTTCAACAAATTCCAAGTAGGATAAACTTAAAGAGATTCACACTTCAATGTATCATAATCAAGCTTGCAATGTCAAAGACAAAGACAGAATCTTGAAGGCAGCATGAGAGAAGAACTCATCATCTACAAGGACTCCACAATAAGATTTTTAATCTGATTTCTCATAAACAACTACGGATGCCAGAGGGCAGTGGGATGACACATTCAAAGTGCTGAAAGAAAAAGACTGTCAACCAAGAATTCTATATCCAGCAAAACTAATATTCAAAAAATGAAGAAGAAATAAAGACTTACACACATAAACAAAAACAAAGAGAATTCATCACCAGCAGATCTTATCTGTGAGAAATACTAAAGAGAGTCTTTCAGGCTGAAGTGAAAGGACAACAGACAGTACTTGAATCCACATAAAGAAAAGAAGAGCATCAGTAAAGGTAACTACATAGGTAAATATGAAAGACAGTATAAATGTATATTTACTTGTTAGTCTTTTTTTCTCCTATCTAATTGAAAAGACAACTGAATGAAGCAAAAACTACAAATCTGTGTTGATGGGCATACAACATAGAAAGATGTAATTTTTGCAATAGTAGCACAAAAGAAGGGGAGGAAATGGAACTACATAGGAGCAAACTTTTTATAAATTTGAGATTAACTTGGTATTAATCCAAACTAGACACTAAATAGACTGTTACAAATTAAGATGTTATTTGTAATCCCCAGGGCAACCACTAAGAAAATAACTCAAAAAGTATATAAAGAAACAACAAGGGAATTAAAATGGCACACTAGAATATATCTATTTAATTTAAAAAAAAAGGAGTACTGGAGAATTAAGGAACCCCAAAAAAAAAAAAAAAAACACTAAGACATACAAAAACAAATAGTAAAAAGGCAAGCAAAAGTCCTACCTTGTCAGTAATTACATTAACTACACATGGGTTAAACTCTCTAATCAAAAGACAGAAATTGGCAAAATGAATAAAAAGCAACTAGGTACTATCTATAAGGGACACGTCTTAGATTCAAAGACACAGTAAAATATTGCATACCAGTATATATGGGAGATAACTGAATACTTCATTATCAATATGCATAATGGTATACTATCAAGAACCCAATGTTTGGAGAATCCATTTTTTTTTTATTGAGGAAGATTAGACCTGTGCTAACATCTGTTGCCAATCTTCCTCTTTTTCCTTTTTTCTCCCCAAACCCCTAGTACATAGTTGTGTATCACAGTTGTAGAGTTGTAGCTCTATATGGGACACCACCTCAGTATGGCTTGATAAGCACTGAGTAGGTCTGTGCCCAAGATCTGAACCTGCGAACCCCAGGCCACCAAAGCAGAGCGCGCAAACTAAACCACTACACCACTGGGCCGATCCCTGAGAATCCATTTTTTAAATGTCTGTAAGTCAGTCAAAGATTTTCATTCATCCAACAATTATTTAATGAAAACCAACTATGTGCCACTGAAGAATACAATGATCAATAAAACCACTGTCTTAGATTAGGGAAGAAAATATCCATATATAACATAAACCACAATTAAAGCTTGAAAGTGTTAAAAGCTCCTGCCCATCTCCATGCTTTCATGTCCTCAGATGCCACAGCTCTTCATAAGGTGGCTTATATCAGTTCCCCTTACTTATCATTCATTTTCCCTTTTAATCATTACCACAACAAATATTAACTAACACATTTGATATTCAAGGCACCTGCCAGGTGCTAGAGATACAATGGTAAGCAAATTGGCCCTTGTCCTCATGGAACTTACAGTATCGCAAAGATAGAGAGAGATAAGCTGTAAAAACACAGGCAACCACATAGGTGTTACAAAGATTAAGAGGAAAAAGGAATCTGAACTTCTCTGGAAGGTCAGGCAAGGTTTCCCATAAGCATAAATCTTGAGTTAAAACCCAAAGAATGAGGAGACATTTCCAGTTAAATATGGAGTAATGAACACCCATGTTTACTACTATTCTCTTCTAAAACCCCACCAAAATGACAGAGATATACATAGGCAATTCACAGAATTACCCATGTGACCAATAAATACATGGGAAAATGTTCAATCTCACTAGTAATCAGGGACAGAGATATGTTAATGACAATGAGATTTATACCCATCAGATTGGCAAAAAATGCAAACGTAATTAGACCACAGATTGGCAAGGATGAAGAGCCACACTCTCAGATACTAATGGCGGAGTAAAAATGAGAACAATGACTTTGGGGAGTAATTTAATAATATCTAATTTGAAGATGTTCATACCCTAAAAATCAGCAAATTCTATGGCAGACCCTAGAGAAATTTCCTCATGTGCACCAGAGAAGACAAAGAAGAAAATTCATTGCCACATTATTTAAAACAGCAAAATTAGTAGGAATAACCTAAAGGTCCATTAAGAGAGAAAATTGATTAATAATTAACAGAAGTCAGACAACATGATAAGGTAGTGAACATGAATAAACTAGTTATATGAAACAACATGGGTATATTTCATAAACGTATTGTTAAATGAACAGAGGAAGTAGCAGCAAAATACATAAAATATGACACCATTTTCATGAAGTTTTTTAAAAAGTAAGACACCACCACATACTGTTTATGGATACATACCCACAGTAAAGTTAAAAAGGCATATAAGAAATGATAAACTACAATTTCAGAATAGTGCTCCTCTCTGGAGAAGTAAAAAGGAGGATGGATTCAAGGGTTTCAATTGTATCAATAGTGATATTTCCTTTTAAAAAAATATGAAGCAAAGGGCAATGTTAAGATTAGAAAAAATGAGTGGTGGCTCATTGGATGTTAATTAAATGAGTTAATATTTGTAAAACCCTTAGAACAGTGCCCAGAATATGTAAGCACTATATAAGTGGGTGCCAAAATATATATATATATCTGTGTGTATATACACACATACATATCCAGCCCTGGTGGTCTAGTGGTTAAGATTCAGCACTATCACCACCACAGCCTGGATTTGTTTCCCAGTCAGGGAACCACACCACCCATCTGTCAGTTGTCACACTGTGGCAGCTGCACGTTGCTGTGATGCTAAAAGCTATGCCACCAGGATTTCAAATACCAGCAGAGTCACCCATGGTGGACAGGTTTCAGTGGAGCTTCCAGACTAAGATAGACTAGGAAGAGGGACCTGGCCACCCACTTCCAAAAAACTGGCCATGAAAATCCTATGAATAGCAGCAGGGCATTGTCTAATACAGCGTTGAAAGGTGTCTGCGAGAATGGCGCAAAAAAGATAAGGCAGGTTTTCGCTCGGCTGTACACAGGGTCACGAGGAGTTGAAATTGACTGATGGCACTAATAACAACAATAAAATATATACACAGTATTATTATTTAAATGTTTGAAATATTTAACTAAAAATTTTCATAGAACCCCTACCTCACACAATAAAACAACTCAAAATGGATCAATGACCTAAATTTAAGAGCTAAAACTATAAAACTCTTGGGAAAAAACATAGGGGTAAATCTTAATGACCTTGGATTTGGCAATGGATTCTTAGATATGACACCAAAAGCACAGGCAACAAAAGAAAAAACAGATAAATTGGACTTAATCAAAATGTAAAACTTCTGTGTATCAAAGGACATTATCAAGAAAAGGAAAGACAATCTATAGGAGAAAATATTTGCAAATCATATATTCAATAAGGTTCTAGTATCCAGAATATATAAAAAATTCTTAAAACTCAACAACAAAAAACAATTCAATTTTAAAATGAGCAAAAGACTTAAAAAGATATTTCTCCAAGAAAATATCCAAAAACTACATAAAACAATGCTCAATGTCATCACTAGGGATATACAAATGAAAACCACAATGAGGTAGCAGTTCACACCCACTGGGACGTCTATAATAAAATTTTAAAAAATGGAAAATACCAGTGTTGGCAAAGATGGGGAGAAACTGGAACCCTCATACATTGCTTATAGGAATGCAACATGATACAGCCACTTTGGAAATAGTTTAGCAGTTCCACAAAAAGGTAAACATAAAATGACCACACAACCCAGCAACTCCACTTGTGGAAATATGCCCAAGAAAACTGAATACAAGTAGTCAAACACACAATGGTACACAAATGTTCATGGCAGCACTACTCGCAATAGCAAAAAGGTTGGAAAATCCAAATGTCCATCAACAGATGAATGGATAAACAAAGTGTGTTAAGTGTAGTATACAGATACTACAAAAAAGTAATGAAGTATTGATACAATGTGGATGAACCTCAAAAACATTATGCTAGGTGAATGAAGTAGACACAAAAGGTCACACATTGTACGATTCGATTTATACGAAATATCCAGAATTGGTGAATCCAGAGATAAAGCAGATTAGTGTATGCTAGGGGCTGGGGAAAAGGGAGACAAGGGAATGACTGCTTAATGGGTGCAGGGTTTCCTTCTGGGGTGATGAAAATGTTTTGGAACTAGACAGAGTTCCACAACATTGTGGATGTACTAAATGCCACTAATTGTACACTTTCAAATGATTACTTTTATGTTACATGAATTTCACCTCAATAAAAAAAGTTAATAAAAAAGAAATATTTAAGAAAATATTTGAAAAGTGTTCAGTGCAATGCTCGGTACATTACAGATACTTAAAAATAGTGGCTACTATTATTGCTACACAATTATATATCCCTATATATATCTTAATATAATATATCATTGAATAATTGGGCCATCAACACAAGTAGTCACTATGAGAATATTTGTGATATTGACATAACCTCTTCAATTCCAGGATCTTAACCTCTGAAATTTCACTTTCTTACTACAACTTTGTATCCTTCTATTTATGCTACTCTATCACTCCTACTAAACCTGCCATTCACCCTTATTGAAATTTCTAGTATGCCAATCCCTCTTCATTCTCTCAGCCTATTAATAATCCCTCCTTTCTAAATCCAACTTTCTGTTACTACTGTTACTTAAAGCTTTTGTCTTACGACTGCAGCTTCTTCCTTGATTGCTCTTTACCCTTCTAAATGTCTCTGTTTCTTTTCCATATGTCTAATACAGTGTGTTATACATTCAATAGACGATTGATAGATTAGACAGACAAATGATAGATAGATAGATAGATAGACCGACTGACCATTCGTCCAATGTCTAGGCTTCCTCAATTGAGATTAATCAGTCTGAGAAACCAACCGAAAAGAATGAAGGAAACAAACAGAGCCTTCAGAGACTTGTGGGAAGCCAACAAGCATGACAACATATGTACTATGGGAGTCCCAGAAGGAGAAAAAGAAAGTGGCAGAAAGAATATCTGAAGAAATAATAGCCAAAGAACTTCCCAAAGTGTACTTCCCGGAAGTACACACACACCTCATAGATGCACTCTGGGATGTTTCTTAAAGCAGGAAAAAATATAAGCTGATTAAAGAGTCAGATCCAGCCTTACGATTCCCAATTCACCACCATGAACTGTATGCTGAATTATTTTGCTCAGATGAAAGTAACTATAATGATAATATCCATGGCCCTTCTACATGAGAGGAAAAAAAATCATCCAAAAATCTCATGTATATATTATTTCACTTGTTCATGAGATTTTCTACTCCTAAGTATTTTGTAGGAATCATACAGTAAAACAGCATTTTGCAATCTGAGAGGACTCTGAGTGATCAGAGCACTTCTCATCAATCACAGGGGAGTCACTTTTTATGTTCATGACGGGGACACTGAGAATAACCTTGAGGCATTCCTTTCTTCTCCTATTGACAACAAAAGAAGCAAGATCAATAACACCCAACTTGGGAACTATAAAAAATCAACTCAGTACTTCGACGAAGATAAAGTCTCCTACAAAAGGTTCTTGCAGCAAAAAGTACTATACAAGCATTCTTAACTAACATGACAACTGGAAAAAATCACATACACTAAATGAGCAAGTGACATCTGAAAACAGCGTTCGCTTTAAGCAGAAGCTAGTCCTAAAGAGAAATGAATAAAATATATGTCTCTTCTGCATAACACACAGGAGAAGAAACTTAAAATAGCTAAATGCCTCATGAAAACTATCGCCAGTTATTAAACACACACTTTTTGCCATTCAGCAGAATAGAAAGTAAGTATTCCTTTCAACTTGTCTTCTGAATCAAGGTGGTCCATATAATGCCCATTCAGCTTTTGCAGGCTTATTTTCAGTTTTTCATGCCCAATTTGGGCAAACTGTGAATAAAAGGTATAACCTCATTTTAAGTTGTCTTTGTTAAATTCATAATTAAAATAATGATACTTAATCTCACCTTTAATCACTATCTTTTACTGATGTCTAAGCATGTAATTTTTAGTAATATTCATTAAGCCCCATCAGTGAAGCATATTCATAGATTAATGGACCTTGCATAATCCTGCAGCACTGTCTTTACTACAATTGCAGAAGTTCTCAATTCTCATAAGAGTAAAGCATCTTGAAATGATCGTGTAGATCATCTTTTACCACAAGGTTGGACACAACATTTAAAAAGGCAATTTGGTTGGCCTCTCCGTTACACAGGCCTACCTTTGGTAGGAGATGCACATGCTCTATTTTAGCAAGGCTGGCAAAGGGAGAAGAAAGTCAATTGTCTCTGAATACCAGGAAAAAGTGATTTCACACTTTACAGAATAGTGGTTATTTCATTCATATAGTTAGTCTATACGACTACATGTGTTGGACTGCATTATGTAAACACCAAAATGCAACACACACTTCTAAGAAAAATAGTTTTACTAGAATTATAACATGCTGCCTTTTAAAGTAACTAACATTTTTGCTGATCTTCATCTATTAAACCTGTAATAAAAAAAATTCTTCCCACTTCAAAATAAAAAAAATTGTTGTATCCTCCACTAATGACAGTAAATGTATCCCTAATTCTTTAACTAGGATTCTATGGCATATAGCTAACAATAGTCTTTGTACCACTTATCGGGATTTAACAGGGGAGGAAAGAAGGTACAGGTCAAGAAATTTTTAAACTAATTTAAAGTTAGAAAACATAAAAGGACATAAACTT
The DNA here is from genome assembly GCA_031878705.1 of Tapirus indicus. Lineage (NCBI taxonomy): Eukaryota > Metazoa > Chordata > Mammalia > Perissodactyla > Tapiridae > Tapirus > Tapirus indicus. The sequence goes on along the minus strand of CM062918.1, from coordinate 122,088,668 downwards.
GGGTAAACATTTTAGAAGTAACTGATACTGTCTCATGTTGATTTATTAATTTGCTTATTGAGTTTATTCTAAACATTAAAATTAATAGACAGATTCAGAATAAGCACAACATATAGATGGTCCCTGACTTACGATGGTTCGATTCACAATTTTTTGACTTTAGGATGGTGCAAACGCAATATGTATTCAGTAGAAACTGTACTTCAGATGTTGAACTCTGACCTTTTCCCAGGCTAGGGATAAGCAGTGCCATACTGTCTCGCGATGCTGGCAGCGAGCTGCAGCTCCCAGTCACCCACGTGATCACGAGGGTCAACAACCGACAGGCTTACAACCATTCTGCTGTCCACTGTCAGTGCGGTATTAAATAAATTGCATGAGACATTCAACACTTTATTATACAATGGGCTTTGTGTCAGACACTTTTGCCCAACTGGAGGCTAATGTAAGTGTTCTGAGCACATTTAAGGTAAGCTAGGCTAAGCTATCATGTTCGGTAGTTTTGGTGTATTAAACGTATTTTCCACTTAGGACTGGTCTATCAGGATGTAACCCCATCGTAAGTCGAGGAAGATCTGTATACAAAATATCTACAAGAATTGGATATTGGTAGTGTAGCCTATGAATAAAAGCAGATTCAAGAAGACTGTGATTAAACCCCAGCTCTACTACTTACTATTAATGCAAATTTGGACAAGTTTGCTCACTTGTCTGAGACTCAGTTTCCTTGTTTATTAAGTGGGGAAAAATACTAGCTACCTCAAAAGGTACTGGTTGAAATTCAATAAAACAACATACATAAAGGGTGTTTGCATGATGCTAAGCACAAAGATTTCTATAATTCTTATCAAAAGAACATTGGTAGGGGGGCTGCCCAGTGGCACAGCAGTTTAGTCCGCACTTGGGAGCCCAGGGTTGCATCTTCGGAACCCGGGCGCCCGCTGATGCACTGCTCGTCAGCCACGCCATGGCGTCATCCCATATAAAGTAGAGGAAAGACGGGCACAGATGTTAGCCCAGGGCCAGTCTTCCTCAGCAAAAAAGAAGAGGATTGGTGACGGATGTTAGCTCAGGGCTGGTCTTCCTCACAAAAAAAAGACCATTGGTAGTATTTTACATTACACAAACTACATCAGGAAATCCATGCAGATCATTTGCAGCAAAATAATCATGTGAATGGAAGTCATTGAATTATTCCAGACTCTAAACCTGTAAAATAAATGGTTTGAACTAGATAAAATCTAAGGAACTGAGTTTCTGAAATTCTAGGATTCTACCTTAAAATGACGTCCAAAAAGTCAATGATACTGACTACCACATTTCACTCCAAAATTTACTACAATAAATAGCCCAGAGGACAAATTCTAAGAATATCAACTGAAACAAAGAGGCAATGTATATTAAGAATCTGAAAAAAATTTCATATATTCAGAGTGATAACATTTTTAAACACCAATTAAAAGAATCTTATCAGAGTTATGCACATAAATTTAACGTTAATTCTAATGGGGAAAACATAACTATCTTAACTACAAATCAAGAACTTATAAATCAAGTTCTCAAAACATTCATAATGTAGTTAAGCACTCACAATGTAATGCCGAGTGAAAAGGAAAAAATATAAAACAATATTTACAATTTTGTTTTACAAATGTTTGCAAAAGAAAAGCCAGCAAAATATTAGCAGGAGTTATCTCATATTAATGGAAACGGATTAACTTTTTTCTTTATAGGATTCGTTATTTTCTAATTTTCTACTAAATCAACTATAATTTCCACAATCAAAAAAAGCAATACAATATTCATTCATGATTTTTTAAAAATTCCCAGCAATCTAAAAGCTAAAGAAAACTTCCTCAATCTGATGAAAATTGCATTTACAAAAAAAACCCTAGAGCTAACTTCTTAATGGCAAAGACTACGTGCCTTCCCCACTAGGATGCGAAATAAGGCAAGAAAGTCTGCTCATACTTGTCCTATTCAACATCATACTGGCAGTCCTAGCCAGTGCAATGAGACAAGAAAACACAACAAAAGGCAAACAGATGAGAAAATATGAAATAAAACTGTCTCTATTGACAGACAACAAGATTGTCTACATAGAAAATCCCAATGAGTCTACAAAAGCTAATAGGTGAATTTAACAAGGTAGAGGATTCAAGGTAAATACAAAATATCAATTTACTTATAAATAACTGGATATCGAAATTTTTTACAAGATTACCATTTACAACAGCACCAAATAACAGAAAACACTTAGATACAAATATAACAAAATATGTGCAAGATTTTTATGCTGAAAGCTCCAAAACATTAATAAGAAAAAATCAAAGATCTAATGAAAGAGAGAAAGATATTTTATTAATGGATTAGAAAACAATATTAAGATGTCATTTCTCCCCAAGTTTATCTATAACTTCAATGCATCCTCAATCAAAACCCCACAATGCTTTTTTTATACAAAGAGACAAGCTGATTCTAAAAATTTACATGGAAAGAAAAGGAGCTAGGATACCCAAAACAAGTTTGAAAAAGAACAACAAAGTTGGAAGAGTCAGACTTCCTAACTTCAAGACATACTATAATGCTACAGTAATGAAGACAGTGTGGTTTGGGCTGAAGGAGAGATACATAGACTGATGGGACATAATCCAGAGTCCAGAAATGGATCCACACATACATAGTCAATTGATTGTTGATAAAAGTGCCAAGAAAATTTACTGAAGAAAGGATATTAAGGATAGTTTTTCCAATAAATGGCGCTGGGCAAATTGAACAAAAACAGAGAAACGGAGAGAGAGAACCTTCACCCATATCTTGCACCACTTTGGTGGCCCGGGGTTCACTGGTTCAGATCCCAGCCGCGGACCTACACACCATTCATCAAGCCATACTGTGGTGGTATCCCCATACAAAAATAAAGGAAGATTGGCACAGATGTTAGCTCAGGGACAATCTTCCTCAAGCAACAAGAGGAGGATTGGCAATGGATGCTACCTCAGGGCCAATCTTCCTCACCAAAAAAACAAAACAAAACTTTGCACCTTTGGGTAGGCAAAATTTCCTAGATAGAAGACAAAAACACAAATCATAAAAGAAAAATAAGGGGCCGCCTGGTGGCGCAGCGGTTTAGTCAGCGCTTGGCAGCCCGGGGTTCGCGGGTTCGGATCCTGGGCACCCGCCGATGCACTGCTTGTCAGCCACACCGTGGCGGCGTCCCATATAAAGTAGAGGAAGATGGGCACGATGTTAGCTCAGGGCCAGTCTTCCTCAGCAAAAAGAGGAGGATTGGTGACAGATGTTAGCTAAGGGCTGGTCTTCCTCACAAAAAAAAAAAGAAAAGAAAAATAAAATGATAAACTGGACTTCAATATTTAAAACTTCTGCTCTTTTAAAGGCACTGCTAAGAAAATGAAAATACAAACCACAGACTGAAAGGAAATATTTGTGAACACAAATATGATAAAAGATTTGTATCCAGACTATATAAAATTCTTACAACTCAATAAGAAAATAATCCAATAAAAAACAGACAAAAGATTTGAACAGACACTTCGACCAAAGAAAATATACACAGCAAACAGCAGCACATGAAAAGATATTCAACATATTAGTCAATAGGAAAATTCAAATTAAAACATCACTGAGATATCACCAAATACCTATTAAAATAGCCAAATTAAAAAGAAAATGACAAATGCTGACCAGGATGCAGAGCAACTGGAACCATCAAACAACCCTGGTAGAGGTGCAAAATCAAATATCTATCTTGGAAAATAGTTTGGTAATTTCTTACAAAGTTAAACATTTGCCACACGATCAAAGAATTCCACTCCTAGAAATTTAGCCACAAGAAATGAAAACACATGTCTACACAAAGACCTGTACATTAATGTACAACAAACTACATGAACGTTTATAGCAGCTGCATTCCTAAATGCCGGAAACTGGAAAGAACCTAAATGTCCATCAACTAGTGAATAAACAAATCGTGATATACTCATACAATGAAATAGCACTCAGCAATAAAAAAAGAACAAAGCACTGATACATGCATCGACATGGATGAATCACAAAAGCATTAGGTGAAAGAAACCACAAACAAATTCTACATTCCTATAGGGACAGAGAACAGATCAGAGGTTGCCAGGGCCTATGGGTGAAGGGAGGGAACTAACTAGAAAGGGGGCATGAGGGAACTTTTTGGAATGATGGAAATGTTCTTTGTCTGGATTGTGTTGGTGGTTACATGAGTACATGCATTTACCAGTTTATAGAATGAGATACTAAAAAACATTTTTTACTTGTAAATTATACCTCAATAAACCTAGATTTTAAAAGACAGGGCATACCCTTTTGAAAAATATGCATCAAATTACAGAAGCTAAGGGCCAGCCCGGAGGTGCAGTGGTTAAGTTAGCGCCCTCCACTTCAGTGGCCTGGGGTTCAAGGGTTTGGATTCCTGACACAGACCTACACACCGCTCCTCAAGCTATGCTGTGGCCACATCCCACATACAAAACAGACGAAGACTGGCACAGGTGTTACCTCAGAGACAATCTTCCTCACCAAAGGAAAAAAAATGAGCTAAACCCAGCTTACAGGGTTTGGGGGTAAGGGAGAGGCAGTGGGGAAACCAAAAATCCTTAGAAATTGCAAATCAAAAAACTGATTTATCATTAGTAAATAAGAAACCGACATTGATACAAAGAATTAATCTAAAGACAGCTGCCTTTTTCATTAAAGTCTCATTGTTTGGACACAAAATAGCAAAATAGATTAGCTTCCAAGAAAGACCAAAGGAACAGGTTGATAAAGGAGCACTGTGATTATGAGCTAGAATTTGGCAACAACCATCCTAAACAATGCCCTTCCAATTTACTAATGGAAACAGTCTCATCCACCCCGATGCATTTCCACCTCAATTTCTGCTAAGAGAAAGAAAAACCTTCAAATAGCTTTCTTTAGTCATAACAAATCTATATACTTTACAAATCTTAACATCTACAGCTGGGGGTACAAGATAAAACGCCTCTTATAGGCAAGTTCCTATTTGTCCATTTAAGCTTCAGACCAGCTAACTGGTAACCATCTTTCTTTTTTTTTTTTTACTGCCACCCTCCGTGATGACTTTTTGTTCTTTCTTTTTTGTCTGGTATTCAGTATTAAAATGATTAAAATAAACAAAAAGCTCTCAGAAGTTTGGGGCCGATCACTCCAATAAGAAGATACATTTTTCCACTTAATAAAAGTTAAGAGGTAAGTTGTTACTTTCATCACTTTGTATCTTTTTATGTTTATTCCATTTGGCTTATACTGTTGCCAGGAAACCAGTTCATAATAAGATTTCCCAGCCCACAGAACAACCTCCTAGCCAGCCTGGAGAATACCAAACTTTGTAACCAGAGCAATTCTCTACCACACAATTGACCCGCTAGCCAGCACCACATGGGTGCACTCTTCCTGGTGTCCACCGTGCTCCATTTACCTAAGAGATACAGTACAGCCAATCCCCTCAACGCAACAGAAACGGTAGCAGAGGGCAAATGGGATGATTGGAAGTGTAGAGCTCTCCAATGGCAGAGAACAAAGCGAATTTATCATCAGTCCCTGTCACCCTACCCAACTAAATATTCTGGGTATTTTGCCTCAAATTGTGGGTGAAATTTTAGCCCGCCCCAATCACTCCACCACGCAACATGCAAACTACTTCCAAAATCCATCATTCCAACTACAGCCCGGATAAATATTTGGAGAGGAAGGTGGCATCAGTATCTGCACGGCTCAGCGGGGGAGGGAAGGAAAAGAGTCGGAATTCTTAAGGGGCGGCTGAGTCACCTACAGCTGTGGCCAGGAATTTACCCTCCAGGAAATCAGGCTCTGTCCCAAGTCTCATCAGGGAAGCAAGTGAGAGTACCAGCAGCACAACATCCTACCAAAAAACACGCAGCTCCGCTTTGCATCGAGTTGCCCCCTCCTCAAAGTGAAGCTCAAAACAGGTTTCATGTCCAAAGCTTTCCTCTGCAGTACACAAGACGGGCAGATGGACGAAACATCTTTATTGTGGGGGAAGGGGGCGCACTCACGGGGATGAAGGATGCCTCGCCACTTGGAAAGTTACTGGCTCTTGCCTTAACCCCGAAATGCCACTTTTATTGCAACATGTGGCCCAAAGGAACTATAAGGAAATGTCGCTGAGGACGTTACAGAGCTCCGACCCTGGTGTACTTGGCAAGGTAGAAGGGGAAACATAAACCAACAGCGATCGGGGAAAACTGGACAAGGATAGAAATCTCCGTTCAGTGGGAGCTTCGGTGACACAATAATCACGTGTACTTGTGCGTAGACTTTCGCTTCTGGAACGTGCAGGGGCCGAAACCTGCGGGCGAGAGCAAGCAGGGGTCGGCACTCCCTGCCGGGGAGCGAGGCTCCGTTCCAGCCCGAAGCGGAGCACGCCCCCCGACTCCCGGTCCCGGCGACCTCCGGGGGCGAGGCCGCAACAGGCGGGCGGCGGAAGGCGGGCCGCGCTCCCTGCCCGGGTGGGGCGCTCCCGGCCTGCGCCCAGGCCGCCTCCGGCCGCGCCGCCCGACTCGCGCGGCCCCGGCCCCAAGACCCAGGCCCGGAAGTCCAGCGTCCATTTACCTGCTCCCAGCTCTCGCCGCCGCCGCCGCGCCGCTCCCCCACGCTGCCAGGTGAGCCACCCCCAGCACACAAACCCGCACGCGCGCACCCGGGGCAGGACCCCCAGACTCGCGGGGGTACCGCGAGCCCAGCTACACGACTTGAGGTAACCCACGCACCACCCGGCTTCGAACACCTCTGCCCCCGGAAGTTGATTTCCCCCAAGGCCCGCCCCACGCTGCGCCTGTCACTCAACGCGAACATGCGCGTCACGTGGTCCCAGGCTGAGGGCCCCATCTTCAGAGCCCGCCCCTCCGACTTGAGTGGTCGGTAGAGGGCTGCCTTCTGACGGGATGAGTCAGGTGCCACCGCCTGTTAGTTACAGCTTCTCATTCCTCTTGAATGACGGGCCCCACTTCTATGCCTAATCCGTGCAAATAAAACCATCCCCAAAATGACACTCCCAACAGGGATGCTATGGGATTGTTCCCGAGAAGAGCCCTGCCTAATCTCTTCACCACCTCGAAGCAGAGTTCAATAAAAACTGGAACTGAGCTAAATGCCTGACATATAGTAAGTGCTCAAGAAACAGTTGACTAGACAACTGCTCCATCCCGTCTTGGCATAGCTGAACTCCCAAGCACCCGGATGCACCTAAACCCAGAGCCTCTCTAGACTACTGCTATATGACTTAAGTCGAAGAACTCTGCTCTAGAATTACTTTTGTTCTTGTCAACTCCAGATCACAGCAGTTTATACATGCCATCTCTGTTTGAGTGACAGTTTATTTTCAGCTGCCAAGCCACCCCCTTTTTTCCAAACCTTCGGTCAAATAGTTTCTCCTGAATAAAAAGAAAAGAGAACGACATAACTGACAGTTTTATTTGAAAGGAAGCATGGTTATATAGATTTTTTTTGTCTATTTCAGACTGTCGGTAGCTGTAAAAGAGAAACAGTCAACAGGCCACTTGTTAAAGATTCTTACATTTTGACATGGGAGGGATTTGGAGAACATTTATTTAACAATTTTTTATTGAATGTGTACTTGAACTACTGGGCCAAGTTGTGACAATCCAAGAGTGGACAAGATACATTCAAGATCTTTGCCTTTCAAGGAGTTTGCAGTCTAGTGAGAAAGACGGACAAGTAACCTGGGAACTTTGAGCATAGGTCTCTGGAATATTCACATTCCTTGTGTAACAGGCATTCTTTAACATTTTGGACAATGTTGTTTTTCTCATCTTTCTGCTCAACAAAATTGGCTCAAGCCTGTAATGATCTCTGCTCTGTACTTGAGGTGGAAAATGTCAGCAAGGAATCCTAACAATCAATTCTCCTGTAAGTGTAGGCTCCAGTGGTTAATGACCAGTTTCAATATTCAACACAAATGTCACCTCTTCTACACCCTTTCTTCCCATACACCATCTTCTTTGTGTGCACAGCAAACAGATTTCTATTATAGGAAATATGATGCTTTTTTATACATATTTGTTTACCTGTCTCCTAGTCCAACAAGTCAAGGACCATTTCTCATTTGTATATCTGACAATCTACCTCTCATTTGTCTTTGCATACCCAGCAATCCAGCACACTGTCTAGTGATCAGAAAAAAAGGTATTCAATAAATGTTTCTTAAACTGAGTACAATTACCTTTATATCATTTTGTGTCTCATATCTCTTTTTGCTGGAAACTTCAGATGAGTTTCTGAGAGTTTCCATTCATATATCTACATGCTCCCTCTGTCCCACCTAATCGAATATTCAATATTAGACAGTTTATAATAATAATAGAAACTAAAATTTATTGAACACTTGCCCTGTGCCTGGCATTGGGCTAAATATTTTAAATCCATTACCTAACTTGTGATCATACTAATCCTCCAAATTTAAATATATTAATATATTCACTTTCTAGATGAGGATACAGACTTAGGGAGGATAATTTGACCAAGTGGCAGAGCAAGATCCAAAGCCAGGTCTGCCCAACAAAAGGATTTGTTTATTCACTACAGTACACTGCCTCTGCTTTTCACATCATTTATCAGTGAATCCAAATCTTGCCACCACCATGAAGTCTTTCTTCCCTTCACAAAGTAATCTATGCTTTTTCTTTTTAATTAAGTATACAATTCAATGGTTTTTAGTATATCCACAGAGATGTGCAATCATCGCCACAATCAACTTTAGAACATTGTCATTACCCCAAAAAGAAACCTCATACCCTTTGTCAGTCACTCCCCATTCCTCCCATTCCCCACCCCCCAATCCTAGACAAGCACTAATCCACTTTATATCATATGAATGGAATCATGTAATATGTAGTCTTTGTGACTGTCTTCTTTCACTTCACATCATGTTTTCAAAGTTCATTTATCCATTCATCAGTTGGTGGACATTTAAATTGTTTGAGTGGTTTCCAGTTTTTGGCTATTCTGAATGACACTTCTATGACCATTCATATACAATTTTTTGTGTCAACACGGGTATATATCTAGGAGTGGAATTGTTGGGTCATGTGGTAACTCTATGTTCAACCTTTTGAGGAACTGCCAGACTGTTTTCCAAAGTGGCTGTACAATTTTAGTAGCAAGGTATGAAGGTCCTAATTTTCCACAGTGCCTCCTCTTATCTCCTCTAGAACTTATGGCTCTATTACTTTTCAGGGTACTTTCCATAAGCCATCTTGTATTATTATCTACTTTTGTTATGTATGTATCTGCAGGCCTATCATCCTAATGTATTGTGACCTTCTGAGATAAGAAACATGTTTCCTGCCCTCCAGATGATCATGTTTGAAGAAAGATAAGACAATCAAATCAAATAGAGTGATAATAAGCACTGAAATCAAGTTTCTTGTTAAAATGTGGAGGAGGAGCACCTCCTTCAACCTGCATTAAACAGAAAATACTTCTCATAAAAATGTAAAGCTCAAGACGAGTCTTGAGGAATCAGTAGGAATTGGCCAAGCTAAGAAAAGACAAAAGTGTGCTCCAGACAAAGGAACATGTATGTACTTCCTTGCCTGTGAACTGTGGAGGTAAGTACAGTGTGTAGGTAGGTATAATGGAAGCAAAGGAGGTGATGTGTGGGAATGTGGAAGAGAAATGGGAAATGTAGATGGGGCACAATGGATGGAGAGTTGTAAACTGCTAAGGAGTTTGAAATCTATCCTGAAGGTAATGGAAAACTAATGGATTATTTAAGCAAGGTTAGGGGAGAATTACTTCAGCAGCAGTGTAATGGATGGATTGTTAGATAGGGAAGAGGTGGCCAAGACTAGAAAAACAGAGAAACCAGTTAGAAGACAATGAAATAACTAGAGTGAGGACTTATCAAGGCCTGAGTTGAGGCTGGAGCCATGCAGTTGGCAAAGAGGATTTGAAAGGCATGCGGAGGGGCCTCCCGGTGGCGCAGCGGTTTGGTTCGCGCTTGGCAGCCCGGGGTTCGCAGGTTCGGATCCCAGGCACCTGCTGACGCACTGCTTGTCAGCCATGCCTTGGCGGCGTCCCATATAAGGTGGAGGAAGATGGGCACGGATGTTAGCCCAGGGCCAGTCTTCCTCAGCGAAAAAAAAGGGGGGAGGATTGGCAACAGATATTAGCTCAGGGCTGGTCTTCCCCACAAAAAAAAAGAAAGAAAAGAAAGGCATGCAGAAAGCAAAAAAATAGGAAGGAACTGAAGATGTATCCCAGGTTTCTGGTGCTATTCATAGAGGTAGGGGATTCAGCAGGAAGATGGTGCACTTGCTGATAGGAATAATATAACACTGCAACTTACTACTGTTGTCATTTATATGCTGTTGCAATCACGCACAGAAATGATAGGGATACCCATTTAAAAATTGGTTCAAATTTCAAGACTTATGATGCTACACATGCACCAAGAGGTATGAAAAGTTTGTGACTCACATAATGAGACTTTCTAGGAAGAGCAAGGCAGGCTTCCTAAACAAGTCCAAAATGGCTGGGGTAGAGGGGGGAGGTGAGGTGAGAGACTGGGCTTTGGGGGTTTTATGGTGGCTAGGGCGTGGAGCTAGGGTGAAAATTCCCATGCAGGGGCCAGAGCTTGTGTGGCTTGAATTTCCCACTGGCACCAAAGAAGGGAGCACCCAGGCTTTCTTATCAGCCTTCCCAGATGTGGGTCAAGAGGGAACAGGTGAGGGCTTGAAAGTTGTCAACAGTCAAACATCAAAAATGGAGTCAGAGTCTTTATTACATATGCTTAGAATTGGGGTGGTTTTTTTTACTCCAATAAAGAAAATAATATAGTTATATATTTGTATGCTTTGAAAATGATTATAGTGGACACTTACCTTCAAGACATTTGTTCCACTCTTCTCATATTGTGCAGCACACACCTGAGAAGTTTGGGTGGAATTAACCTCACTCTTATCCCAAAGTTAATCCAATGACCTATGGTGTTCCACTGGCCACAAGAAGTGGTTTGGGATTGAGCACCAATCTTAGGACTTTGGCCCCAAAATTGTGTGATATGGCTCCCTTTCTCCTTCTTGTTGTGAATGAGAAAGCATGTGGTCCTTGTTGCTGAAGGCAGTCATCTTGTGACCAAGAAAATGAAAGAGACAAATAGACAAAGGTTTATAACATTGTGTATAGGCAAAAGGATGTAAAGAACAAACTGTGAAAGTTTTAAATAAGCGCCTTTCTGTCCCCTTCCTTTTCCTATACTGCATTGTTCAGTTACGTGAGCCTTCAAATCAAATCAACAGAGAGTTTGATCTTTCTGCTACTGGTCTTCACACATATTGAACATTGTTTAAGTCAGTTTGAATTTGTTCTTGTTAAACTTTACCTCACCATACTTTAGTGTACGTAATGTGTATGTGTGTTACTTCATTTACTTTGTAGTCCAATGGTCGTCAGTTGCCATAATCTTGAATTCACACTTTAGAAATATTCAGCCGGTATTTAATAAGAAAGGCTGCATTCCAAATGTAGCCACCATATGTGCTTCAGCTATCATTATCTTCCATTAACACCTGAGACTTTGCTAATCAATAAAATGAGTGTTATAAATGGATTTTCATAGGTGAAATTAAGGCTTGTTGATTAATATAATGGATGTTATAAACTGACCCTCATTGATGAACCAGTGATGTTCATGATATGTAGATTGGATGAAATATTTCAGAGATAGTCCCTACGTTGCGTGACCAAGGTTATAAGAAGTAGCAAACTCTGTAGTCTACACTCTTAGGAACAACACAAGACCTCAACCCTAAGTGTCTAACATCCTAATAATCTTAAGCATGCCAAAGATGGAACAGTTTAATTTCTACATAACTAAAGGGAGAATCTTGCTGATTATGGAGATAAGGAATAAATTATTGGTGCCTTTTCCTTTCCGCTGCAAGTTCATTTTTGGAATATCCCCAGTGCAGGTGCCATTAAACTGAGATCTCAGAACGAGTCATTAAACTAGATTCAGAATGGCAGAGCGTGAAGGTCTACTAGGAATTAGAAATTCCAATATATAAAAACTTGGACTGGACATGGTCTCTGGCCATGATTACTTGCCTTCAGAAATAACAAGAAGCAAATAGTTCAAAAACCTAATATTTAAGGGAAAATATATTGCTAAATAAACCTCAAGCCTGAATGATAATAGCCCGTGACTATTTAATCTTCAGACAGTCCTCAGACTTCTGTGCTCAACCTAATAGGAAATGAGCTACCAACATGGCATAACGTCCTGAAAAGAGCATCTTCCCCAGTGACCATCTCAGATGGGGCCAAGAAGGATTCAGAGAGCAAAGCAGTAACTGCCCAAAGAACACACATGGCTGCCAACCAGGAGTCCTCACTATTCCTGTCTACAGAATATGACAAGGCTCAGTGACAACTGTGTAATGCTTCCAAATCTTCTCTTTAATTGGGAGTTTTTATTGCAATTACTTTGTCTTTTCTCTCCCATTGAATTTTGCATTTGTTGGGAGTCACTTGTCATCGGTTGCTAGACCATAAGGAACTCCAGGTGAAGCTAACACACTTTGAAGAGACAGAAAGAAGATATATGCTAATCACAGTGGTTGGATAGCAAAAGGGTATACTACAGTGAACCTGGTAGTTATGACCCACATATGCATTTCTCTCTTCCCCACATTGTGTAGCATTCAGGAATACTGGGTGAGATAGACCCGAACCTTTTCCAAGGTTAGTCCTGATTGGTGTAAGCCAGAAGTTACTCCCAACTCCCTTGCCACAGTTACTGGGGAGCCAAAAAAAAAAAACCCAATCCTAAATCAATCCATGGCATTACCCTAACCATGTGAATTGTTTCAAGGATTATCCAACAAGCACAAAGCTCAGGAAAATTGTTCAATGGTTGTTAGAAGGCACTTTCTTTCCTCCCAAGGATATAAGTGAAGAAGCATGTAACTCCAGTTGCTGTTAATAACCGTCTGGTGACCATGAAAGAAACCAGTCTGAGGACAAAGCAGATACAGATTGTAGAACAACACTGATATAATTTGGGAAATGGGGCTGAAACTTGCATCAAATCAGTTCTAAAGCTTCCTTCACTTCCATGGGACTTTTATGTAAACAATTCCCACTTATTATTTAATCCAGTTAGAATTAGGTTTTCTGTTGCTTTCAATCCCAAGTGTTTTGACTGGTAGAAGAATTCTGTATCTCTAGCCTCATATTCAGTGTTAGAAAATGAATTGTCATTTTCTTAAATTGGACAAGAGCTTTATCTACCTTCTTCCCATGCTCATGCCAGAGTGAGATTGAAAATGAGCTACTGTCCCTGAGAGCAATTCTTTCAGATTTCATGTAATACTCAGCTTTCACATTAAACCGATGGAAAACTATTTCAAATATTGATTTGTAATATTGTATATAAAGAATGTAAAGAGTAAACTGTGAAACTTTTAAATAAGTACCTTTCTGGTCCCTCCTCCAATCAGATGTTTTTGAATTCTGCGCAGCATGTAACCCATTTACAAAATCTCCATTATATAGGAGATACATGATCCCTAACTTCTCACTCTTTTGTAAATTGTCATTGGCCACTATTTGGGTTTGCACAATTTAGCTTGAATCATTACTGGGCAAGAATCATTCCCTTCATGTTTGAAAATATCAGTTGCTTCTATTATTATCTCAGGGCCTAATACACAAAAGAAGGCCCAAGCCAGAAAGAGAAACAAGACCAGCCATCATTTCGTCCATATAATCATTACAATAAATTTTTTTTTTTTTTTTTTGTGAGGAAGACCAGCCCTGAGCTAACATCTGTTGCTAATCCTCCTCTTTTTGCTGAGGAAGACTGGCCCTGGGCTAACATCGTGCCCGTCTTCCTCCACTTTATATGGGACGCCGCCACGGCGTGGCTGACAGGCAGTGCGTCGGCGGGCGCCTGGGATCTGAACCGGCGAACCCCGGGCTGCCAAGCACGGACGAAACCGCTGCGCCACCGGGTGGCCTCGTGCAATAAATTAATAAAAACTAATTTACATGCTCAGTTGCCTTTAACTACGATCCCTAAATAATAACTCAGAAATGTGGTGATTGTAGATAGAAAGCACATGTCCACTCTATTTCCTTTACTCTTCATTATATCCTAAAAAAAAAATTAACTTGTGTGTGTGAAATTAAACTTCCTATAGATGTTAAAAATCAATGCTAAAATATTTTCTATATCCTGGGTTAAGTCTAACACCTAAATTGTTTACATAATTCTCAATGCTTAATTAAATGTCATACCTCTGGCTGCTAAACACTACTTTTTCTGATGCATTTTGAAAAATCAAAAAGTGGGCTAACTTTAGCATCTATATTAAACTATCATCTTGCTTCCTTAGAAGTTACTCAACCACTTTTGCAGATGGAGCAAGCAATACTCTTGGTGGAAAGCCATGCAAGAGCTTCTACAGCTAAGATAAATTGAATTTGAATTAAACTATTTCAAAATTTTTGGTGTACCACAAAATTAACATATCATGAGAAAACTCTGAAGTTTTAAAAACTGAGTTAGAAAGAACATGGTCGAACCCCAAGTGGCATTCACCTGAGAATCTGATCACTTTGTTAAGTTGACCAGAAAAAGTAAACTGTTACGTATGAACAGTGTAAGGCCCTTCCATTTATTTCTCTTTTTTTTAAGTTTTGGATATTAATTAATTCTAATGATAAAAGAGAATTTTGTGTCCTTATGTCAGACTTTAACTTAGTATAGAAAAAAAATTATCTAAACATTTGAAAGAAAGTTGTCCTTATTGGAGACCAGTTCTACCTGGGTATTTGTTATATTGTCAATTCAGGAGTACTTGGCTTACAATTTAGATTATAAATAAATAAAAGACTAGTCAATTTTTCCTTTGATAACAATTTTCTAAGTTTGAAGGCACAGTTATAAGGACATAAAGGTACAGAATGTATCAAATCTACAGTGTCTAAATCTGTTTCTGGCAATAAGCCACAAATCCACTGTTTTTTGGGGGAGAAAGAGGAATTCACTAACAGTTAAGACATTGTTTTGCTTATTATTCATATTATAAGTTTTTGTATTATTTTAATACATTTGTCAGAATCTTTTCTTAAGATGTGTGTCTTAAACCCCAGCATATAATAATTTGCCTAATTTTTCTACCAAAAGTTACAATTTAACAAATGTTACTAATACCTTTAGATCATAATAATAATGCCTAGAGAATAAGTGACAATAAAATTAGCTTTTACCTTAATGAAGTTATTTTTTAGTAAAATTATGTTTATGAGATACCTAAAATCTAGGCTTGTATGGAAATATTTGATAATCAGGCTCCAGAGTAAAATATGATTTATATGAGTCCTATTACAAGGAGTATGAACAATGGTATGCTCTTTGTTTTCCAGTAAAATGCTGTGAATCCTTGATCATCATGTGATTACTTCTTGCATAGGCAAAATTTCCCCCAAATTTATAATAGCATAAAGATTTATTGTTAATAATCTGTAGTGACATGGATATGCTTTACAATCACTACACATACGATTTATATATAACTCCCAATTATATGTATTCACTAAAATATACATGCATTTGAGACTACCGATCACTGGCTCTTTATGGAAATTCACTCCCCCATCAACCTCAACAAAATTATTCTCTCCTACTTCTTTGACTTTTCAGACTATTCTTTACCCAATTCATAGGGTCCCTTTCCTCTACCCTCTACTTCAATGTAGTTGTTCTGCAGGTTTCCATCCTTATTCCCTTTTCACACAGATTTAGCCATTCTCTGTGAGTAATTTTGTCTACTCACCACAGACTTTATCCCTTTAATGTAAATGCTTCTGGAATACACAGGTGTTTTGTGTGTAAAATCTTCTCTCAACCTACATTCATACATTCTACATGCCCACCCAAAACCCACTCACCATATCCACACTTGATGATCCCATGGAAGTTTTTTTAACTCTCCAGCCCAGAATTATCTCTTGAGCTCAGAATAGACTTTATAGCTACCTACTAGATATGCACCTTGATGTCCCACAGGCAATTTACTTGTTCCAGAACAAACTCATTATCCATCCTCCACAAAACCTATTCCAGAACGAACTCATTATCCATCCTCCACAAAACCTATCTATCTAACCTTGCTTAATTGCTTTTGTAAGCATCTGCATTAGTCGGGACACTAGTTTTAGCTCCTTTAACAAAGGCTCAGAAATAATAATGTCTTAAACAAGATGTCTTGATTTCAACTTCACCTAAAAATGTAAGCATAGGCAATTCAGGGCTCCATGGAGACCCAACCCAGTCTCCTTACATCTTGTTGCTCTTCCGTTTTTAACACAGGGCTTCCTTTGCATGGTCTAATGTAGCTGCTCCAGCTCCTGCCATCACATCTGCATTCTAACTGGCAGGAACAGGGAAAGGGGGAAGTGAAAGTAATACCTCTTTTTAAGTGCAGAGCACAGAAGGCACACATTTCGCTTCAATTCACATCCCGTTGGCCAGAACTTTGCCATATAGCCATGCCTAGCTTCAAGGGAAGCTGGGAAATGTTCCCTTCAGCTGGGAACATTTACAAAGAGGAAGGGGATAATATATACTGGGGAACAACCATCGATCCCTCTCACATCCAGTTCCATAAGAAACTCTTTGACTATCTTTCCTCTACTTCACTACTGCTACTGCTTTGTTAGTATATATTTACTCTTTCCACGTGAATGTACACCGGACAGTTTCTGATCCTGTAATCTGCATAAGATGGAAAAGAATGCATTCACCAAACCAATGGCCATATACCATGTACCTAAGGCTGTTGGTTTGGATTAACAAAGTGGATTAACTCTAACAAAGATGCCACATCTGTCATCATCAGTAGCTGTGTTTAGGGGTACTCCAGTCATGTGCCGCATAACAACATTTCAATCAACAACAGACTGCATATGCGATGATGGTCCCATAAGATTAGTACCATGTAGCCTGGTGTGTAGTAGGCTATACCATCTAGGTTTGTGTTAGGACACTCTATGATGTTCTCATAACGACGAAATCACCTAACAATGCGTTTCTCAGAACATATCCCCACTGTTAAGCAATGCATGACTGTACTTGGTTGAGCTTAAGACAGTCTATAGTCATCTTCCAGGATCCATCCAGTTTCTATAGGAGCCAGACAAGTGAATCAAGTGGATATATGATAGGGGTCACCACCCCTGCATCCTTTAGATCCGGGGTCAGCGAACTTTTTCTATAAAGGGCCAAATAGTTAATATTTTAGGCTGGGCAGGCCTTGTAGTCTCTGTTGCAACCAGTGGACCCACTGTAAGCTAAACCTTGGACAGAACTCCATTTATTAACTGCCTTTCATATGTACCCACTCTAATGGGAGGACCCTGATGATGTGTTGGGTCTCCTGATATCAAAGTCAACTAAGGCTCAATGTCCAACTATTTTTTAAATGTTTGGGTGCACATTACCTGAGTCAGTGGCCTTTGGTCTCTTTTGGGAAAGACTATGGGAATTATAAACAGGTATACTTGCCATGGCATTATAGTGTTCCTCCCTGTGGGGACCTAGCCACTTCAGTTAATGGATTCTGGGTCTGAAAATTGGCTCCGATCCATAAACTGGGCAAAGGAGTATGATGCTTTTACTGTGGTGACCACTGTGTGGTGACCACAAGGTGATTTCATTGTCACTGCCCATCTATTTTGCCCCTAGGGTTGTCATATTCTATTGACGTCTTCCATAACTCTGTGAGTCTTGGCTGCCATTCTTACCTTGTTGGTCATTGCAGTAATTGAACACCCCTGGCTTCTGGCAGTTATGTGCCACTACCTGGCCTCTATTGTTTCAAGATCCTGTCATCTCCTTTGCTATCAATGTGTCAAGTCTATAATGACCTCTCCTGCTGTCATCTCTGGCCTAAAGAGGAGTAGCACTAATCTACTGGTCAGTAATGCTGGTGCTCCTCTCACCAGCACATTCTTTATGGCCTTGGTACCTTGTGTGTCCTCTGGACCTTCCCATGCAACATACTCATCTCACATTCTGCCAGCCAAATTTGTGTATCTATTCCAGCATGCCTATTTTCCTGAGCTTTTACTCCCTCCTCCATCCTTCTGCCGTGGCAATCCTAGCATTTCAACTTTGCTTAGCATGAACTATTTGTGTGGGTTAGCATTAACCATCTTTGAAATTCAGCCACTCTGACTATAAAGTCTTGATCTTGTTCTTCAGCTTTCTCCAGCCTCCCGGTGCAGGAAATGAAAGCTTCTTTGTATGCAACCAAAGAGGCCCACTTAACTTCCCACTCACCTTTTCATTGCTTGTTGTTGACTCTCAATTGTTCGTTATCCTTCTGTAGAGCATCAGTGCTGCTTAGCAGTAGCCATCCAACCTCATTATCTTTATAGCTACTATATTCTCCATCCACTTCAAATATCTGATTCATTTAGCCAATTCAACAGGGAAAATTTTAAGAATTGGGCCACTACCTTGTGCCGGAGGCTGTCAATGCTCCGTGTACCACTAGTGATAAGGTTTTCATTGCAAATGGTGCTGGAACAACTGGACATTCACATGCAAAAAAATGAATCGAGACACAGACCTTACACCCTTCACAAAAAGTTAACTCAAAATGGATCAAAGGCCTAAATGTAAAAGTATAAAACTCCTAGAAGATTATATAGATGTCCTTGGGGATGGCAATGACTTTTTAGATACAATACCAAAGATATGATCCATAAAGGAAATAATTGAGAAGCTGGACTTCATGAAAATTAGAACTTCTGCTCTGTGAAAGACAATGTCAAGAGAATGAGAAGACAAGCCACAGGCTGAGAGAAAATATTTGCAAACGACACATCTGATAAAGGACTGTTATCCAAAATATATAAAGAACTCTTAAAACTCAACAATAAGAAAATGAATAACTCAGTTAAAAAATGGGTCAAAAACCTTAATGACACCTCACCAAAGAAGATGTACAAGTGGCAAGTAAGCATATGAAAAGATGTTCAACAGCATGCCTCATTAGGAAATTGCAAATTAAAACAATGAGATACCACGACACGCCTATTAGGAGAGCCAGACTCCGAAATATTGACACCACCACATGCTGGCGAGGATGTGGAGCAAGAGGAACTCTCATTCATTGCTGGTGGGAATGCAAATGGTACAGCCACTTTGGAAGACAGTTTGGTAGTTTCTTACAAAACTAAACATACTCTTACCATATGATCCAGAAATTGCATTCCTTGGTGTTTACCCAAATGAATTGAAAACTTACGTCCACACAAAAAAACTTGCATACAGATGTTTGTAGCAGCTATATTGATAATTGCTAAAACTTGGAAGCAGCAATGTCCTTCAGAAGGTGGGTGGGTAAACAAACTGTGGTACATCCAGACAATAGAATATTATTCATCACTAAAAAGAAATGAGCTTATCAAGCCATGAAAAAATATGGAGGAAACATAGATGTGTATTACTAAGTGAAAGAATACAATCTGAAAAGGGTACATACTGTATGATTCCAACTATATGACATTCTGGAAAAGGCAAAACTATGGAGACAGGAAAAAATTAGTAGTTACCAGGGGGTAAGAGAGAGGGAGGGATGAACAGGCAGAGCACAGAGGATTTTTAGGGCAGTAAAAATATTCTGTGTATTACTATAATGGTGGATACTTGTCATTATACATTTGTCAAAATGCATAAAATGTACAACAAGAATGATCCCTAATGTAAACTATGGACTTTAGGTGTAATAATGTGTCAGTGTAGGTTCATTTCTTGTAAGAAATATACCACTCTGGTCGGGGATATTGATAGTGGGGGAGCTTGTGCACGTGTGGAGATGGGAATGTAGGAACTTTCTGGACTTCGATTCAATTTTGCTGTGAACCTAAACCTGCACTAAAAGGTAAAGTTTATTAATTTTTTAAAAATTGGAAAGCACTTTATGAAGATAAGGTGTCAACATCATAAATAAACTAATAAAGTCATTTTTAAATAAGCCATTTAAATTCTATGATCTTGGTGGTTGTCTTTCACTTTTTTCTTATTGAGGTAACATTGGTTTATAACATGATATGAATTTTGGGTGTACGTCATTATATTTTGATTTCTGTGTTCTTTGTTTCTACATCATGTTCACCACTCAAAGTCTAATTACTATCCATCACCACACACACGTGCCCTTTTACTTCTTTTACTCTCCCTCTCCCCGCTTCCCCTCTGGTAACCACCAATCTATTCCTTGTGGCTATCTATTCCTTGTGTTTGTTTGTTGTTGTTATTGTCGTTTTATCTTCCACATATGAGTGAAATCATGATATTTGGCTTTCTCAGTCTAACTTATTTCCCCTACCATAATGCCCTCAAGGTCCATCCATGTTGTCACAAATGGCAAGATCTCATTTTTTTTTTTATGGCTGAGTAGTATTCTGTTGTATATATACCACATCTTCTTTATCCATTCATCCACTGATGGGCACTTAGGTTGTTTCCAAGTCTTGGCGGTTGTGAATAATGCTGCAATGAACATAGGGGTGCATATACCTTTTCAAATTAGTGTTTTCATGTTCTTTGAATAAATACCCAGAAGTGGAATAGCTGAATCATATGGTAGTTCTTTTCTTAACTTTTTGAGGAATCTCCATACTATTTTCCATAGTGGCTCCACCAGTTTACATTTCCACCAACAGTGTATGAGAGCTCCCTTTTCTCCACATCCTCTCCAACACTTGCTATTTTTTGTCTTTTTGACAATAGCCATTCTGACGGGCATGATTCACATGCCTGTTGCCATCTGTATATCTTCTTTGGAAAAATGTCTGTTCAGATCCTCTGCCCGTTTTTTAATTGGGTTGTTTGTTTTTTGGTTGTTGAGTTTTAGAGTTCTTTGTATATTTTGGATATTAACCCCTTGTCAGATATATGATTTGCAAATATCTTCTCCCAGTTGTTAGGCTGTCTTTTCGTTTTGTTGATGGTTTCTTTTGCTGTGCAGAAGCTTTTTAGTTTGATATGGTCCCATTTGTTTATTGTTTCTTTTGTTTCCCTTGCCCAAGGAGACATGATATTCAAAAAGATACTGCTAAGGTCGATGTTGAAGAGTGTACTGCCTATGTTTTCTTCTAGGAGTTTTATGGTTTCAGGTCTTACATTCAAGTCTTTAATCCATTTTGAGTTAATTCTTGTGTATGATGTAAGATAATGGACTGCTTTCATTCTTTTGCATGTGGCTGTCCAGTTTTCCCAACACCATTTATTAAAGAGACTTTCCTTTCTCCATTGTATGTTCTTGCCTCCTTTGTTGAAAATTAGCTGTCCATAGATGTGTGGGTTTATTTCTGGGGTCTTGATTCAGTTCCATTGATCTATGTGTCTGTTTTTGTGCCAGTACCATGCTGTTTTGAGTCCTATAGCTTTGTAGTATATTTTGAAATCAGGGAGTGTGATACCTCTTTCACTTTTTTGTCTATTTTGTCTTTCACTTTTTGATTAGTATCTGTAAAAACAAGTTAGATATAAGAAAAAACAAAAGAAGAACTTTATATAGTATGTTATAATATTATATCACATATAATGCTATCAATTTCCCTATTCGATTTATAAATATTTATTTTAAAAGGGTTTACTACAATACATAATACAGATACATCCTATTTGATTAAATGGTGACTAGATATAGAGTTGGTAGATATTTAATCAAAGCCTGAGTAACATTACTTCTGTGGTGACAAACAAATTTGATTTATACTATTTCTCCTCATGGTACTTTTTCAGTTATATAATATACAACAATACAAAGATTGAGTTTAAATACATATTACACATCTGGTTAATATTTAAAGGTTTGAAGTAATTATTCACCACTGTATGATATCATTGGAAACATAGAATTTTGGAAGTTAAAAGGCCTTAGATGCTATTTTATTTAAACTTCCTCTGCATTCAGAAACCTATTTACCCACATGTAAGCAACAACTCAGCTGAAACCAGTGTGAAACCTCCCACAGAAGGTTTTTCTTATTTGAAAGTAAAATAGATTAACAGTAAGTAAAAACCAGTTTACTAAGTTTGCATGTAAATAGCCTCAGAAAATTAAAAGATTCAGAGTCAAGAAAGGATTTTAGTTCTAGTATAATTTAAACTTTCAAGTACATAATAAAGAACATAAGGAAAAATTACATTTCTGTTTAGAACCTTCTAAAGCAAGATCAGTTGCTTGGAGTTTCAAGAGAGTCAAAATTTTGATAAAAGGGGATTTTTTTTACAAGATTAGCACTTCATTAAACAAGAAGGCACTTATTCAATGTTTCTACAAGTCTTTTTTTTTTTCCTCAGAATGGAAATTTCCACTTATTTGAAGATCATTCATTACAGGTATCACTCTTACGAAATGTAGTTTCCCAAAGTTAGGAATTGGGTAAGAAAGTAACACTTGTCCTTGTGTACAAACAGTAAAGAGAGTTGATTACAGAAGCCAGTGAAACACCTCATTGGACACTGAGTTATTTGTATCTCTCCTAGAATGTGAGTTTTAAGCAGTTCCATGTCTATTTTGAAACTTTTAATTATTGATTTAGTCATGGATGGTATTTGGTCAGGTGGTAAAGAATAAATGAATAATATCACCCAGCAATATGGCAGTTTTAATATGGTCAAAAGCCAGATATACTTGTGGTCCTTCCAAGTCAAACAGTACTTCTAATGTTATTAAGTTGGTTATTTGGTTTTTTGCCTTCTCTTTAAGAATGAGAAAGCTCTATATTTTTATATATGAAATAGGACTTGTTAATGTGGTTGTAGGAGAATTTAGCATGTCAGTCACTAAGAGTGTATTTTCCATGCAAACTGAGGAGAATATTTTTTTACCATTGTTTTCATGCAGTGCTTTGGGGATATTTGAAGATGCAGAGAAGTGTCATGCATGGAAGTAATAATAATATTTTTTTTAAAGCTTGGGTTAGTAAGACTCATTACAACTATTCTGGATCCATTTTTGGCTAAATGAAGAGGAAAGTTTTACCAGTTGATGGCCGTTTGATGACCTGCATGGAAAGAATTGGTAGACTCAGGAGAGCACAACTGAGAGAAGTGATCACATAACAAAATGTGACATCATTCTTTGGCACCAGCTGTCATCCTGGGCATGGAGAGTGAGTTATACTCTCAACCCTCAATTTTCCCCTCTCTATTACTCTTGTGGCTCACCAGAGGGCAGTGTGCAATAATAGGCTCTACTGCTTCCTGCATTGGATGTCTCCTATGGAAAAGCCAAGGTCAAATCATCAGAACCAGACAACAGGCAAGATAATGGATTATGGAAGTTGTTTTGTTAGATTTGTTGTATCTGTGTGCCCCTTACATGGAATTGTTAATATTGAGAAATTAGCACCACGTGAGATCTAAGGTAATGAGTTTTCAGTAAATTCTGTGTAACAGTTTCAAATTTATGACAATAGTTTTGGGATTACTGAACTCAATTCTCTTTAGACTTACAAATGCATATTGTCCAAAGGCGGATAATTACCTTCCTTCACATAAATCATGCCTGAATTCTCGAGGGTTTTCAATCTTACACACAGATTAAATAATTCAGTGACTATTTATTGAACAATTGTAGTGTGGTATATAACAAGATAAAGCAGCTATAAATCCTACTCAAAAGGAGATTGAAATATATCAAGGGATTAAAGTGTAAATGAAAAAATTAAATACATGAGCAAAATTTTACAAAGTAGGAGATAGATAGGAAGTATTATGAGAATTCAGAGGATGAAGAGATGACAGCCTTTGGGAAGGGTTGAGAATCTGAGATGACTCTACCAGGTGAGGCAAAATTCATTTAGACATGGTAATAAAAGCACATTCTAGATAAAGGAGACGTCATGGATATGGAAAGTTAAAGGAACTAGGAGCTTAGAGTATGTAAAAGGTAGTAGTGAGGGGCCTGCCCGGTGGCGCAGCGGTTTAGTCCGCGCTTGGCAGCCTGGGGTTCGCAGGTTCGGATCCCGGGCGCCCGCCGACGCACTGCTTGTCAGCCATGCCGTGACGGCGTCCCATATAAAGTAGAGGAGGATGGGCACGGATGTTAGCCCAGGGCCGGTCTTCCTCAGCAAAAAGAGGAGGATTGGACGGATGTTAGCTCAGGGCTGGTCTTCCTCACAAAAAAAAAAAAAAAAAAAAAAAGGTAGTAGTGAGAAATAATCCTAGAGACCTATATTTTGAGTAGATCCTTGAGAGTATTGAATACCAGCCATGCTCCAAAAACCAAACTGATGATGATAAGTTGTAGGAGTGAAAGATCAGCATTAGCATTGTCTACTAAGGAAATTAATCTGGCAGCATTGTGTGAGATGGATTGGATAACTAAGAACCCAAAGGTAGGGAGTCAAGTTAAAAGGCTATTTCAATAATCCTGTAGGCTTTGAGATTGAAAAAAAAGGCAAGCAAGAGATTCTGTGAAAGTAGAATTGTTATGAGTAAAAACTAAGTAAATGTGAGTGGGATAAAGAGAGAAAGAAGTCAAAACATAGTTTGAGATTTTGAGTTGAAGTAGGAAGATGACAACTTCACTCATTGAAATATAGGACCCAGGAGAAGCAGGTTTGGGAAAGAAATTGATACATTTACCAAAAATCTTAAATTAAAAAATCCTAGTCAAAATCTTTATGACGCTAAATACTCACTTCTCTTTTTTTTTTTCCAAATTAATTCAGATGAATTTGGAGGACTTATTACACTTGATACCCCCAAAAGTCTACTCAAACAACAAATTTTTGTTTATTAAAATGTTTTGAAATTTTTAATGTGAAAATCTAAGAGAAGTTTATTGTGCACTCAAGGTTAATAGACTTGAATTACATCGTCACGTTAAATAGGAGGAACTGCAAGGTGTTCCACCACTGAGGAAAATAAGGTTTGTTAAACTTTATTATTGTTAAAATTTTAAGAATACTCTTATTTTACCAAATGGTGAATTTCTGCTTAATAAAAAGGAAAGAGTTGCAACCTTTCACTGATGCAACCATGTTCTATGCATTCTTTTCTTTCTAATAGAAAAATATGATAGAACATTTAAAGGAATCAATAATAACCTTGTTGAACAGACAAAAAGAATGAATATAACTGCCTTTAATATTTTTAAACATTTTTTGTATATTAACTGAAAAAATCTGTGTTGGAATCTCATTTGCTCAACCACATTGTAATATTTTTCCCCAACTTGGTTGACGGTTACAAAACCCAGAGACCAAGCTGTGAAAGAAACTTCTCTAGTTGAAGCATCTGCTTTTGTGGCAAATTTTTCAATCAATCATATAGGAAGTTTTGGAGTTGCCTTGAGTTCATCTGTTATTTTTTCTACTCATATTAAATAAATGACATCATAAGTGACATAGACTCATTTCTTGGCCACTAAAAAAAATCTAGTACTAAATTTTCTGCACTTAATTGAGTTCTATAATTCTGTCTTTCCGCTCTTGATCCTTGAAACATGTGCTAATCAGATAGCTCTTGTCTATACTTGTGGACCCTATAGCTTGAATTTTTTTTCTGTGTAAACCACAAAGGAGTCTTCCACATGTTAATCCTGTCCTCTCCACCCTGCCCTCATACTTGTATAATTATTTAGAACAAGAATAAGCCTTTCGTCTCAATGGGCTATTGTCCATGGTATTTCTTAGTGTATGTCTTGTCAAATTGAGCTGTAAGGCTTTCCTGCTATTGTTAACACCATTTTGCTTAGTCACTTAGATGTGCTAATGCGCTAGAGGATGCCCTCTCGAATTCAACACCATCAGGGACTTCAGGTGAATTTTTCAGAAATCAACACTACCACATTGTATTGTGATTGTCCCTGTCTTATTTATATACCCCTACTGGAATGTAAGTCATCTGAGGGAAGGATGGTGTCTAGTGTAAGAAGTGCTCTGAGCACACCGACTTGTTAGAAAATAAGAAGAGAGTGGAAAAGTTAGCTAGTGCCAAGATTTGTAGCCATAGAAAAGGTCACAATATTGGCTGGTATTCTACTAAAGGGGAAGAAGGGAGGTACCAGGAAGTGAGACTATAGTTATTATCCAAGAATCAGAAAGCATAAGAGAATTAAAAATCTCTGGTCTTTCTTTTCAAAGATCTCTCTCCAGTATATCTTTATTTGTGTATGTATATATTTAATTAAATAATTAACTGTGGTAAAATACACATAAAATTTACCATCTTCACCATTTTTAAGTTCAGGGCCATTATGTACATTTACATTGTTGTGACACCATCACCATCATTCATCTCCAGAACTCTTATCTTGCAAAACTAAAATTCTGTACCAATTAAACAATAAATCTCCATTCTGACCCCCCACCCCACCCTAGCATCTAAAAGCCACCATTTTACTTTCTATCTCTATGAATGACTACTTAAGGTAACTCATATAAGTGGAATAAAATATTTGTTTCTTTGTGACTGGCTTATTTTACTTAGCATAATGTCTTCAAGTTTCGTCCATGTTTTAGCATATTTCAGAATTTCTTTCCTTTTTTAAGGCTGAATAACGCTTTATTGTATGTATATTACCATACTTTGTTTATCCATTCATCTGTCAGTGGGCACTTGAGTTGCTTCCACTGTTGCCTGGCATTGTGAATAATGCTGCTATGAAAATGAGTGTACAAATATCTCTTCAAGAAGCTGCTTTCCATTCTTTTGGGAATATACCCAGAAATAGAATTTCTGGATCACATGGTAATTCTATTTTTAATTTTGGGGGGAAGCACCATACTGTTTTCTATAGTGACTGCACCATTTTACATTCTCGCAGTGCACAAGGGTTCTAATTTCTCTACATCTTCGTGAACACGTGTTATTTTCTGTTTTTTGATAGTAGCCATCCGAATGGGTGTGAGGTAGTATCTCGTGTGGTTTTTTTGCCTTTCCATAATGATTAGTGAGGTCGAGCATCTTTTCATGTGCTTATTGGTCATTTGTATGTCTTATTTGGAGAAATATCTATTTAAATCTTTTGCCCATTTTTTGAGTTTTTTGGGTTTTTGTTGTTGAGTTATAGTTCTTGATACGTTCTAAATATTAACCCCTTATGAGATATATGCTCTGCAAATATTTCCTCCCATTCTGTGTTACCTTTTCACTCTGTGGATAATGTCCTTTGATGCACAGAAGTTTATAATTTTTATGTAATCAAATTTATCTATATTTTTCTTTGTTACCTGTGCTTTTAGTGTCACAGCCAAGAAATCATTGCCACATCCAAGTTCATGAAGACTTCCTCCTATGTTTTCTTCTAAGAGTTTTATAGTTTTAACTCTTAGGTTAAGAGTTTTTGATCCATTTAGGTTTTTGATCCATTTTGAGTTCACTTTTGTATACAATGTAAGGTAAGGACCCAACTTCATTCTTTTTGTATGTGGCTTTCCAGTTATCCCAATACTGTTTGTTGAAAAGACTGTCCTTTTCCCATTGAATGGTCTTGCCACCCTTGTCGAAAATCATTTGACCATATGTGTGAGGGTTTATTTCTGGGCTCTTTATTCTATTCCATCAGTCTATATGTATCTGTCTTTATGACAGCTTCATGCTGTTTTAATTACTGCAACTTTGTAGTAAGTTTTGAAATCAGGAAGTGTGAGACATCCAACTTTGTTCTTCCTTTTCAAGATTGTTTAGGCTATTCGGGGTCCCTTGAGATTCCCTATGAATTTTAGGATGGATTTTTCTAGTTCCACAAAAAAATTGTTGGAATTTTGATAGGATTTTGATTGCATTGGATCAATAGATCACTTTGGGTGGTATTGACATCTTAACAATATTAAGTCTTCCAATCCCCAGTATATCTTTAAGGCTGCATACAGGGCCATCTCTAAAAAGCCCATTTATCGGATGAAAGGCACTGTGAACATTTTATCCTAGGCACTCATGATGTCAAATTCCAAGCAATTGATGAGGGAGTAGGATTGGAATTCTTTGCCTATTAAAAAATTGAAACATAACCAGTGGAATTTTCTAGTCTGTTGGAGAAGACAGCAAAAAAAAATTAAATACAGCTTTGTTATTAAATTCGAATGTATACTAGGTTTTGTTTATGCATTTTTTATTCCATTTCTATTGATCTATATCTATGTGATATGCCACCATATCACATTTTTAGTTATTGTCATTTTATAATTTCTTTTATTGTTTGATAGGTGAATTGTCTATACGTTGCTCTTTTCTCATAAATAATTTAACTAATCTTGCTCATGAGTTTTTCAAGAAAGCTTTAAAAAATTTTATCAAGTTAAAAGAATTCTCATTAGAATTTTCACTTAAATCATATTAAACGTATAAATTAACTTGAAGGGACTTGGTATCTTCATAATATTGAATCTTCAACATCCAAGAATGAGGTATGTCTCTCCATTTATTCAAGACTTGTCTCTCTAAGGAAAGTTTTATTGATTTCTTTATGTACTTCCTACATATTGTTGTTAAGTTTGATATATATAACTATTATAAATTTTTCCCATCATCTTTCCTAACTGGCATAGAAAAAAAAAATCCACAAATTTCTATTGATTTTTAACTCTAATTCGAGTTTTACAGAGAAAAAAAAAATCACATCTGAAAATAATGAATATTTTGTTCTTCTCCTATCCTGTAATTACATCTTGCTGTGCATAGATTGAAGATTACAGAAATGTCAGTAAACAATAGTGGTATTAGCAGGCATCATGTACTATTTCTGACTTTTGCTGGAATGCCTCTAATGTTTTATCATTAAACATGATGGAACTCAGTGGAATAAGATATTATGTTTTAAAAGTATCTATTCTTAGGTTACTGTGGGTTTTATTTTTTGATTAAGGATTGGATTTTGAATTTTATCAAATGTAATTTCTGTATTCTATCAGTGAGAGATTGGCCAAGAAAACAGAAGACACTCCATGTAATCCAGGTACAAAGAGTTTAATATAGGAATTATGGACTTACACAACTCTTGGAAGAACTAGAGAAACAAAGGTCAGAGAGTTCACAACTGAAGATCTCAGGCTGAAACACCACAGCAGGTGGTTCTCAAGAACACTTGAATCTCATGTCTGCGCATTTGTCAGTCTGCAGCTGCTCCAGAGAATGAAGGCCTCTCCTTCTCTTGCACCCTATAAATCTCATGCCAATGCTTCTTACTGGAAAATTCTGACTAGGAGTGGTAGCCCATGGATTTTCCTCTCCATGGCAATAAAAGTGTCGATAAGTGATTCCAAGTGAACAACTATCCACTCCAACTTATGAAGATGAGCATTACTGCAATGAGCATATAGGTTTTTTTTCATGTGATGAATTATGTTAATGGATTTTCTAATATTAAGCCTTATTTGAAATAAAACCTACCTCATCTTGGTATATTTTTAAAGATACTGTCAAATTTAATTTAAACTGTATTTTAGTTAGTTGAGGTTTTGTATTATATTTATGAGAGAGTTTTGCAGTTATATTGTATTGTAGTATCTTTGTCTGGTTTTGCTACCAAGATTATCCTTGCTATAATTCACAAAAAGTCTAGGCCCAATACCTTCTTTACTCTTCTTTTTTTTTTCCAATTTCATGAGTAAATATTAATCTGTGCTCTTCTCAGTTTAACCAATATCATAATAGAAAAAAAATAAACTTTCCAAAGCTGAAGAAACATTTACGTTTGTAATGGAAATAGTTCAATAACTGAATCAGGCTAAATTAATACAAAAATACTAATACCTAGACATATTAGGATGAAATTTTTAAATTTCAAAGGCAAAAGAAAATATTCTACAGCATGGCAGCCAATTAACACAGATTGCCTGTAAAGGAGTAAAAATCAGATTGGTCTTGGGCTTGACTATAACGTTAAAAGAGAGAAAACAATGTATCCTTTTGAGAGAAAGTTTTGTTACCCGAATGTTCTAAACTCAGCTAAACTGTTCTTTACATATGAGGTCAACAGAAAGACATTCTCACATACGCAGAGGTTCAGAAATTGTACCACCCAAGCATCCTTAATGAAAAAAGTTTCAAATATATGTCCCTGTCCAAAGGGAAATGCATCAAAATAAACAATAAAAGAGAAGAGAAATGATAATAAAAAAGAATTAAGATGAGCATCAAGGGCAGTTCAACATTGAATTAAATTTAAATATTTGTTGGAATTACTGATGCAAACCTAATGCAAACGTCAAAACATTCTTAAGAGATGTCTAATATAAAATACTTTCTAAGATTAAAGGTAATCATTAATAGAATTTAAAAGAGTATAGCAACACAAATATTTTAAAAAAAATTTTTAACAGTTATATGAGATTGGATATGAGGCAATTTGTTTTTTCAGTCACTGTTGGTAAAAGAATAAATCTAATCATTTTATAATTTGATAACACATTCTAGAATTTTTCTAAATGCATACCTTATGACCCAGTATTTCCACAATTAGAAATTTGTTCTAAGGAATAAGCAGATAAGATGCAAAGATTTATATACAAGAATGATCTTTGCACTCCTATTTATATTAGAAAAAATATAGATCTATCATCTTCTCTCCATGCCTTTGTCTCTCTATCCTTTTTCTCTAAATACTAATTTTGTTTTCTTATGGAGACTTAAAAAATCCCACTGCATTTTTAATTTATTGAATCTTGTCTTTTTCTTTTTTTATTGAGATAACATTGGTTTATAACATTTATATAAATTTCAGGTGTGTATCATTCTATTACGATTTCTGTGAGGACTACATCATGTTCACTACCAAGAGTCTAATTCCCATCCATCACCGTACACGTGCCCTTTACTGCTTTCACACTCTCCCCTCCCCACTTCCCCTCCAGTAACTACCAACCTACTCTCTGTGTCTGTTGGTTTGTTGTTGTTTTATTGTCCACATATGAGTGAAATCATACAGTATTTGGCTTTCTCCGTCTGACTTATTTCACTTAACATAATACTCTCAAGGTCCATCCATGTTGTCACAAATGGCAAGATCTCATCCTTTTATGGCTGAGTAATATCCCATTGTATACATATACACCACAGCTTCTTTATCCATTCATCCATTGATGGGCATTTAGCTTGTTTCCAAGTCTTGGCTATAGTGAATTGTGAATCTTCTTTTCTAATTCAATTACTTTGAAATGTCTTTTTTTAGATTACCTCCCTTTGTCTCAATTTGTAGACTTGCTCTCTGATCTTTCCTCTGTTATTTTATAGAGACCAGGTTCTCCTGAATTTTATTTAAAATACATATGAGATGTCATTTTTCTTAATATGGCTCCACTTGCACTATAACCAATAGAAATCCCATGAATGTTATGACAGCAACCCTTCCATAGGTTCCAGTGCTAATTCTGGGATTAGCCATTTTTGCATCTCAAAAGAAAGATGTTCACAGAGGAATTAGACAGCTGTGCTCCTGTTGCCATGCCAGCAGGAAGTGCCCTTTGAATGATGCTGTATGCAGAAGTGATAGTGTGATGACACCAACAGCAATGTGAAAAACAGGTAAGAGGATGTTCATATTTTAGGCAGGGGACTGACTTATGAGGGTACAAAAATATTCTGGACGAAAAAGAATGATGAGGATCCAAACTATGCCTGTTTCAATGGAATTAAGAAGAGAGGGTCAATTTGAGAAATATTTAATTGGCACTAATAACAAACATGGTGATTTATCCCTGTGGGAGTTGAAAGAAAGAAGAGAATACAGAATTATTCAGAAATATCTACCTTGGATGACTGGGTTAAGGATGGATTGCCAATTCAGACAGAAAATAAAGGAGGAAAATCAGACTTCTAGAGTTTGAACAATAATTTCAGTTTGGAACTTACTGAGTTCGGGATATTTATAGGAAAAACAGGTGGAACTGTCAAGTAGACAATTTAAAATATGGAACTGCATCGCAAGTTTTTGGAGGTAGAGATATGGATTTAAGCATTATCAATAGATTGTAGTTGTAAAAAAGCCTCTGATTCAGATTCCCCAGGAAGAAGGTATAGCAAGTAGAAAAGGTTGGGGACAGAAAACAGAAGAACATCAATATTTAAGAAATGGTTAGAAGAAAATCTAGTAGAGAGGGCTGAGAGGGATCAATTTAATAATTAGAATTAGAACTAGGAGAGTGTGGTGTCACAAAAGCCAAATTAGGAGAAAAACTACTTTTTTGAACTATCCTATTTTAGAGAAAACTTTAAAAGGAAAGAATGTCAAAGAGTCAAAGGGACCAGAGCCATCACAGGAGGTAAAGACTGAAGAGTGGCCATGAGAGATGATGATTCTGTCATTACCAATCTTACAGAGAGCTGGATCATTGGATTGTTGTATGGAGTCTGCTAGAATGTTGTAGTGGATTGAGTAGTAACAAAAAGCAGAGGAAGCTTGGCTGAAAAAAGGAAAAGTATATCTTTTAAATATGTATTAAACAGTTCCCTATCTTTTTTTCTCTTCAATTTTATGTCAATTTTTACTAACATATAAATTCAGGAAAGTGCACAGATCATAAACATATAGCTCAGTGAATATTCACAAAGTGAATATATTCATGTAACCAACACACAGATCAAGAAACAAACTACCAGAATCTCAAAGGCCTCTTTTGTGTTTCTTTTCTTTCTCTACCCATCTCCCATCTCTGCCAAGCTTAACTATTATCTCGACATCTAACACCATACATAGATCAGCTTTGTTGTCTCTGTACTTCCCTGTCTTTTAAAATAAAATGTTAACTAATTTAACATTTCAATGTAATCTAATTTAACATTTTTCAGAAATTCAAGATAGTTATTATGAGCAGAAGTTACAGGATGAGGCAGTCCCCTTATTGGCCTCCATATCCCTAGAACCTGGCAGAGGGTACTAAATTAAGTGAATGAAACAATAGACCTTCATAATCAGTTGCCACGCTGCTAACCTTTCCACTCCCCAAACTTTATATGATCTTCTCAAGGCCATTGCAACTGCTTTGGATTGAAATCCCTCTCTTACTACAATGTATGAAGAAAACAATGGAAGAATATGGCAAGAAAAATGCTTCATCAAAGAATTAAAACAATTCATTTATTTCTAGTTGAGAGATATCTTTTAGCTTGCCCCCTCCCTTAAGTATCTGTAGCACATCCTGTTCATTATTTCTAGCACTGCTCAGGACTACCTCCTAACGACCTTCTTAAACAGTCTATCAATTATGCAACTTATTAGCAAAATCCCTGATTCATTTTTCTACTTCAGGCTCTTTGATAGCTTTAATAAATGTAACTGTTGTCATTAATAGCAAGATCCTAAAGAACTAGGACTTATTTTATTCCTTAAATCATAAAGATACACCCTAAAATCATATAACTCTATCTACAATTCCAAATCTTTGTGTATTTTTATTTTACAATACATTCATTTGGAGTGAAAAACAGCTGAGTGGAAATCTGATTAAAAAGCAACCGTCATTGATTTCATATGGCTGTGTTAATTGCCTGCCATTCCCTCCACATATTCTCTATTTAATTTGATCTGATACCATTAAAATATTAACCTCAAGGAAACTTAAGGGATTCAAACATTTACGATTAAAACCATAAGTTAAAGCTGCTTCTTTGCCCATACTCTCCACGCTTGTTCCTAACAAAAGCAAAGATGAAATGGAATCCTTTCTTACATGTGGATAGCGCATTTAACTCACTTTGCCTGAACAATATGTCCGTTATGACAAAGCACCAAGATTATTTTTATGAATGAATATAGAGATACAATGTTTTTTTTTTCTGTTCAGGAAAAGAATTCAAATCCTTTTTTGTAATAGCTAGGTTGTATTATATCAAAACTCATTTGTGAACATAAGAGTCTCTATTATCCAAGACAAAGTAAAACATTGTTGTTATAAAGTGCTATTTTATCTATGGTGAGCTATAAGGAGAAAAAAAAATCAGATATGAAATATCCCACAGCTCTAGGAAGAACAGACTTTTTGAATTGTAAATATTTTATATGGAAGAGTACCAACTGGTAGTCCTAGATATTCTAAACTAGAGTATTTATTATTTAAACTTTACCTGCTTTAATTTACATAGAAAACACAGATATAACTGATTATTGAGGCAAGTATAAAAGCACAGAAGCCAAGAAATATAAAAGGGGAAAGGGCAGAGAAAGCAATTTGGTTGTACCAGAAAGCCTGGGCTCTGGATAACTACTGATTTACCAAAAAAATTAGCTTTAACCTTCTTGGCAGCCAAGCAGGGGAAAAAAACCAAAAATATATATATTACACAGATTTTCTTTATATAATAAAAAGAATCATAGTAGTTAGAAAAACTTCTTCCCAGCGCTATACTCTAAATAAAGTTAATTATATGGATCTTCATATTGAACATACAGAACAAAATAATAGTTATTTTCTAAAGTAGAGATTTTATAAGAGTTTCTGAAATATTTAGGGCATTTTGGAAGTTTATATTGCAATATGTAAAAAGAAGTTGTGGTACTCTCAAGGCAAATATAAATTTAGTATATTAATTGGGTTTTCATGTCAATTTTAAACTATCAACATTTAATATCTTAAAACATCTTTACATTTGCAAAACTTTCCTTAAAAAGCAAAAATTCAAAGGAAAGGAGAATTAAGAAAGGAAGAAGCAAGGAACTGACATAAATATTTATTGAACAATTTATTTTTGTTGACTACAGCATCTTTGTAATTTTTTGTTTACCTTTCCCTGGATTTATGATGCATGAAGCTATGAATAAGTTAGAAAATTATTCTAAATGCTTTAGAATCTGTACAGCAAAAATAGAACTCACATTTCCTATTCAATCTCTTAGTTTTTTCACAGAACAGTCCCTCAGTCTCTTCAAATGTGTAATTTTAGAGTATATAATAATTTGAAATGTTTTTATCAACATAAAAAGCAATTGATATTTACAACATAGGCAAAATACTAGATATTTCTTTCTGGAGAAATAGAGACCTATATCTAATTATTCAACTGTTCTCTTTTTTTAAATTGCTTTATACATTCATTTTAAAATTATTTCTGTGAGGAAAATATTTTATCAAGTAGGTATAGGACACAGCAATGTTTTCTTCCTTATATATAAATAATGGGGTTTTTTATTTCCTTGTGGTCTTACTGTTTCATCATATATTTTCTACACTTTTCAACTTTTATCACAAGCTGCTGAAACAGAATCTGAGAATACAAGATTCTTAAGCCCAAAACATTGCAGTAGAATAAGAAATGCTACTTATAAACTATCTAGGGTGCTGCAAACTCCCAGCAATTAATTTCAATTAAGTTATTTACAAGGTGCGCCACTACTAACTTGTGCCCAGATGTTTCAGTTGGCAAAATGTGATGGCCACCAAAGTAGTCAATTTCAGTAACAATCACTCATTGATGGAATTTTCACACTGAATTCACAGCACCTTCGCAACATTAGTCCATGATGTCATCACCCTTTGCCTCATCATAACCGTAAAAATGCCCATACGAGTTGCAACAAATTACTGCAGGCAATTGCTGAGTTCTAGAGATGTTGTAGTGAACACCTGGGCTGGCTCAGAATCGAGTAGCTTTCAAAGTTTCGTTACCAGATGTTTGTGGAACAACTTATGCCTGTATGGAAAACATACACTTTTTTTTCATTTGCATGAACGATTACCAGATCTTTGGAAGTAGTGGAAACACGTTTCATGAAAAAAAAGGTAGCTAATAAGAATTTATTAGGGAAATATTGTTATTAAAATCAACATGGTTACTCTTAAATATTGTGAATTGAATCTGCATAGTCATGTTTGTATACAATTATTTGTCTATATAATAAAACACATCTTCACAAATTAGGTAAGTGGTACAGTGGATTACAGCTTTCTTGAGTGAAGAAAATAAGAATTTAGGCAAGTTTTATTCATAAGTAAAATGAAAAATTGACTTTTAAGTGTGTGATTTTGTTGAGTAATTTTGTATATTTTTAGAGTAATATTCCCTTAATATTTATCTTACTTTTCTTAAATATCCTACATCTTATCAGAAAAAGACAGAGACTGCTTAAAATTATCTGTATATGTTTATTTTTGCCATTAATTTAACATAATATTGACATTCAGTACATTTCAGAAAAATTGCACTTTGTGATTCAAATAATAAATATTTTTAGAAAAACACTTACCCTACGTCATTTCAAAATATATTCCTGGGGACGCTCTGGTGGCGTAGTCATTAAGTTCATGTGCTCTGCTTTGGGAGCCTGGGGTTCACAGGTTCGGATCCCGGGCACGGACCTATGCACCGCTTATCAAGCCATGCTGTGGCAGGCGTCCCCACATAAAAAGTAGAGGAAGATGGGCACAGATGTTAGCCCAGGGCCAATCTTCCTCAGCAAAAAGAGAGGAGGATTGGCAACAGATGTTAGCTCAGAGCTAATCTTCCTCACCAAAAAAAAAAAAATATATATATATATATATATTCTTCACCCATAATGAGAATATGAATAGGAAGAAAACCATTACCAATTTTTGTTGATGAGCCTATTTCTTAGAGGATTCTTATTTTTAACTTAAGGAAAGTGATGATTTTTAATTTTTTAACTAACTGAAATATTAGTCCTATTAAAATAAACAGGTCTCCCCTTTATTAAAGTAAACCTATTATTCCCATTGTAATTCACTGTATTTTATATAAGGACCTGAAATGGACCACATTTTCCTCCCTCTGGGCAACTACAAGAAGTTGTTAAAACTATTAACAGCTGTCTGGTAATTGTTAGCTTCTCAGTGATTTCATTTAGTTCAAAAGAACTCTAAATTTATCCAGGTGTTAAATATATTAAGTCCTGGGTAAAATCAAAGGATATTCCATTAGGGATGCATTTTAGGATTTGATGAATACATTATGTTCATAAAGGCCAAAGTATAAGAAAATATATTTCTGCTACACACTAAACAAACAGGTAAGTAAATGTTTAAAAGAAAAAAACCAACCAAACAAAAAAAGTCTGTCTTGTTGAAGAAGCAAACATTTCAACACCTTTACTGAGAAATGAGAATTACACATACCATTAAAACAGACCTGTTCACTATCAGGGTTTAAAGTGAATGAAGTGCCAGAAGCAAACACACATTAAAAGGCTGGATAGTAAATTTGAAATGAAAAACCTCTTTGCAGGTTTAACACTAAGGAGATGGATAGACATCACTCTGCGCTGCTATGAAGTTCACGGTGGTCCTGGGGTGCTGCCCTGATGACTTAGTTTGCCTTTCCTTCTTATACGTCCAGAAATCCCTCTACATCTCCAGGGAGTCATTATGAGCTGCGGGGTGGTGCTGCACGCAGGCGCCTCCTGGACATCTCTGGGGAGGCGCAGACAGAGATACACTGAGAGTCACTGTGGAGCCCACGTTTTCTCATTCCTTGTTTGTTATAAGACTTGGGCCCAAGGGGGTGTGAAAGAATGCCACATGAATATAGTCCCCTATGTTTTGTTAAGAAAATGTAAATGTCTCACTGTTGCATTTTTAACCCAAAATGATCCTGAAAGTTTAGTTTTGACCCAAAGGCAAATGAACAGAGTACCTCTTAATGCCTATGGTAAATATGAGCTGCAATTTGTTTTTAGTCCTTGGGACATTTTTACACTCTCGTTAAATAAAAGAAATAATCACAAAGGAAATTAAATCACAAAGAAAATATGTTAAACCCACACTTAGTGTCTGACCTAAATATATAAAACAAAGGAAATACATGGCTGTGGTTAGAACTTGATCTATTTCATTTACTGTACACAGTAACATGGTAAAAATAAGTCCAGGAGATTCTGAAGCTGTATTTACTCAAAGCAACATATTTGGGAGAAGAGTGAAAGATTCACTGAATTATCCTAATGTATATTAATTTAAAGTAAAACTTCCAGTTTTATAAAAGTGTCAGTGGTGTCACAATTGGTGATTCAGGGATGTTTACTACTTATATCTCCTCCATATGCAAATATAATTTCCACCGGAGAAAGTTGAACATCCATGGGTAGTACAAGTCACCCTGTCAGCACCCTGAAGCCCTAGCCTCCACAAGCACTCTGGTCAAAATGATTCTCAGTCCAGCTCCCTCCACCCTTATATTTCCCAAAGAACGGAACAGTTAAAGGAGTTCAGCACTGGCACCCAAAATGCTTTTCAGTAGTCTGACTTCTCATTAGATGTTAGAAGTAATATATCACATTCATCCTCTGCTCCATTTGATGTCCATAAGCACACGTATTAATGAAGGCAAGCAAACAAGAGCAGCACCCAGAATCTTTGCTTTATGCCTGAAGTGTAGCCCTGACATTGCTCAGTCTGAGACCTAGGCTTTCCCATTTTGTGGTTCTATTATCTTGAATTAAACCCTTAGGATTTTAGCCATTCCAAAAATTTAGTCCAGCTCAACTTGCAGGTAGTCATCTACACATTACACCATATGATAAAGTAGAAATCATTCATTGGCAATTCAGTTTTTCACATTATGAAAAGAGGAACATAATGTTTCTATTACTACCTGGAGGCATTGCACAGTAGGTATGATATTTATACAATACATTGCTCTGCAGATTAGTATATTGGGTTACTAAAGATCAGGTATGTTCAATGTAATCTAAACCAATCAGGGAGTTAAGGATCTTCCTCACACATTGGAGAGTGGTTGGAGAAATCCACTACAGTGGAAGACATGCTCCGGTTTAAGATAGCCATACAGGGCCTACTGTGAGAGGCTAATGGGGGAAGCAGAGCTCTCCTATCCTCTTGGCATGAATCTCACAGAAATTTATAAATGTGTCTTTGGGAAATTTGTTTTTGTTGAAACAGTATTTTGATAATATCTTAAATTTTCTTAATTCTTTGCAAAGATATTTTTTATATGTATTTTCTCACTTAATTGCATTTCAGCTTTCCCCACAAGGTTCAGATGAGCTGATTATTTGGGGAGTATTTAGTGCCAAAAACAACTAGGAAATTTACAACTGGAATAGAAGAAAGAAAAATTGAGTTCTTTTTTTTGCTGAGGAAGATTCGCCCTGGGCTAACATCTGTTGCCAATCTTCCTCTTTTTGCTTGAGGAAGATTAACCTTGAGCTAATGTCTGTGCCAATCTTCCTCTATTTTGTATGTGGGTCACTGTCACGGCATGGCTGCCAACAAGTGGTGTAGATCCACGCCCGGGAACTGAACCCAGGCCACAGAAGAGGAGTGCACCAAACTTAACCTCTAGGCCACAGGGCCAGGCCCCCCAAAGATTGAATTCTTTGTTGAAGTACTTACTTTTATCATGATTAAATTGGGCCCTTATTTGAAAGTACTCTTAAAAACTGCCCCAAAGCAAGCAGGAGTCTAACAGCTTAACACAATGTATGTGTGCAGACGGAGAGTTAGCCGACCTAGAAAGAAGCCATAATGCTAGACTGCGATTGGGAAGTGCCCCACCGGGGTAGACTTTAGCATCTGCGCTAAAACCTTCACTCAACAGCTGTTGCAGTCCTGAGAGACAACCCACAGAGCAGCTCAGGGACAGAATTAGACTTGGGAGTTTCCTGCCCCTTAATTAAATTTCAACTGCTTTCTGCAGTGACAGGGCTCCAATTAGAGGACAAGTTCAAAGAAAATCTAACAAAGTTACCTGTGGCTATATCATAAGCTTTAATGCAGCCAGGGTTTGGAGAACACAGTCTTAAGTGAGCCTTCTGTATCTGTCTTAACAGTGACAAATTTAATTCATATAAATCACGAAGCCCGGAGGGAAAGTTTCTTTTCTTTGTTGAGTTTTTTCCTAAGTGGTCTAATCCACATATGTGAATCACACATAAATACAGTTCTTGGGGAGACTATTTCCCTTCATTCATCATGAAGCGTACTTCCCACAAGAGCTGGGTCTAAGATTTTCACACAGCCCAACAAATACCAACACCAAATAATGCTGTCATGCTATAAGCATTTCCTATATATTTAATATTCTCAAATGGTAATGAAGATACTAGAAAAGCATACTAATGCACTTTTGAGAATCTCTGTAAGGCTTCCAAATTCTCAATGTCTCAAACCTTCTCAAAGCAGAATATATAATGATTTCTTCAAAATGTCACTTAAAATTTGTTCCCCTTGCCCTCTACTTAAAATTAGTATGGACCATCCATTTTAAGTCAGTATTTTCAAAAAGGATCAACTGAAACTTGAACAGGCAGAAGGAAAAATGTTTCCACTTCTACCAGACTTAAAAGAAGTTGGGCATCTTTTTGTATTTTTCTTATTAGCATTGTAATATAAAACATCTGTAATAATTTAGTAAATTAAATACATTAAAATAACAAATAAAAGAAGCTGTAATGAATAAAATACAGAAGACCCCATGCGGCTGCCCATTCTTTTCTTGACAAGCAGCTTGGTCAAGTAGCTAGAGCCATGAGTAACTGTGCTGGCAGGAAATAAACCAATGAACAGGATCAAGAGCTGCTGTGTGCTAATATGAAAACCAGCTTTTATTTATTTCATCACCTTTGTAACAGAATGTTATACTCTGCCATTTCTCTCCAGTTTTCTTACTCTCTGTGGAAAAAGCCATCTCATAACTTCTTTTTACTTTATCGTTCTCATCTAATCCCATTTTCTTTTACCTCCAGTTCTCTTTTCTGTGTTTCTTTCCAGGTTCAGAACTACCACCTTTATCCAAATGGCTATCTCCTACCTAGATTCCTGAAAAAAGTTCTGAGCTCATATCTTTCTCTTCATTCTAGTACTTTTTCTCAAATAAATCACTCTCAAACAAGAACTTAGGGTGACAGACCACTGCTTAATGGAGAAAATCTTAATTCTTTCTCCTAGTTACTTAAGGGCCCCTATCACCAGGTCCTTCTGAAACCATCCCTTTTCGTTGATTATAATTCCATCAATAGAGTCTCTTAGCTTCTTACAAACCAGTCTCTATTACATCCTTCTTTCATACACACACATTGATGGCTCTCTTCTCTTTGCCTCTGTACATGCTGGTCTCCCAAGAATGAATGATTGCCCACTTCTTTCATCCTGACAATCTACATCCAGGGCCTGCAAACTCAAATGTCCTCAGGGGTAAGGCAGACGACATACTCATGAAAGAGTAAATGATGGAATAAAGCACTAAGGAGTGGTACAGAGTATGGCTAAATTGGAAAGAGTAGGTCCCATGTAAACACATTCAAATTTAAGTTGTTTATTAAAAATACTGTGCTGGGGGCCAGCCCGGTGGCGCAGCGGTTTAGTCCACGCTTGGCAGCCCGGGGTTCGCGAGTTCGGATCCCGGGCGCCCGCCGACGCACTGCCTGTCAGCCATGCCGTGGCGGCGTCCCATATAAAGTGGAGGAAGATGGGCACAGATGTTAGCCCAGGGCCAGTCTTCCTCAGCAAAAAGAGGAGGATTAGCAACGGATGTTAGCTCAGGGCTGGTCTTCCTCACCAAAAAAAAAAAAAAAAACAAAAACAAATACTGTGCTGGCCCAACAAAACATAAGTAGACCTGATTTGGTCTCTGGGTCACAAATTTGCAACCTCTGAGGTATCATTACCATTATCTTCTTTAATAGTTGTTAAAATTTTGCCTTCAGAAAATCTCTCTGAAGATTTCCATCCACAGTCCTAATTTCCTATTCCTTTAATAATTTATATGCAGTTTTGGTTTACATTGCTATATATTTGCTTTTGCTCTCTATTTTGTTCATCTGTGGGTATGTTATTTTCTCAATTATTTAGGAAACTTATTTTGGGAAAGCAGAAGTCATGGGTTTTGATTCTTTTGTCCTCATGTTCTAGAGATAACTTCCCTCTACTTGTGTACATAACAACATGCTTGTTGATCATAAAAAAGAATTGATAAATCAATATATCACCAAGGTAAGATCTGAAAAATTGTCTCTCTAACTTACGTCTAGCATTTTCTCTAATTTTCTAGAGAGAAACAAATAGGAAAGTAGGGGAAAGGGGACTATGGGATTCAAAGTGATAGAAAGACAAGCAGACTGGTATTTTGGTGTAGCTTACTTAATGTTAATCAGTCTACCGTCAAGAAAACTAAATCCCATGTGAATAGCAGTGCATGGGGAATGTTTACTTTATAACCTTGGCCAAATAATTTAATATTTGGGGGAATGTTTCCCTACCCCCAAACACCTGTTTGGGTTGGGGAGTTGGGGGCAAGGTGGGAGAAGCTTTTCTGGTTGACACATTTTGGAATATCTGCTTAGCCTACAATGATCCCCTTAACTGTCCCCCTACTCCACCCCAAACTACAGGAATATATTGGAAGTCACGTTTAGACACTGTGATGCTCATTTCTGGACCACAGCTGTTAGGACTATGAGTGGCATCAATCAATCTCTCTCCCCCAGTAGTTTGGAACTGCGCTGGAGAGAAAGAGAGATTGCGTGTTTAATGTTGTTGGACATATTTAATGTTGTAGCACATAAACCTGAGCCATATTCTACCTTACTGACTAGGACACAGAGGAAGCAGAATTGGAGAGATACAGAAGAATGAAGCAGTGACAAGAGATAAATAATAGAATGTGCCTGGGTTCAAGACACCCTTCCTGTTACCAGCTCCAGCCATTCTGCTTTTAGTTATTAGCAACAATATTGCTAATCTTCAAGATTCCTCTTTGTGCTAAAATTCTGTGAAGCTATACATTTAAGTTTTCTCATCTGTAAAATAGAGGCTGTGAGTGGAATAGCAGTTAACAGAGTAGATCATTTACGTGGGACTCGCAAAACCATGTAGTCAGCCAAAACTTCTGCAAATGCTGTATTTCCTGGTATAGAAGGCAGAATTTGTCATAATGACACATATCTTACTGTCCACCTGAGGTGATGATATGAAATTCAGAAAAAAAAAAAACATAAAAAGCTGTGAGGATTGCTAAGGTAATATCTGAAAGAGGTTTTAAGTTTCCCAAATATAAGAACCATATGGATTCAAGGCACTTTATGCATTTCATTTCTTTTTATGTATGTAAGGAATCTGAGGAGAGAGATTCAAGTATGTTAGTACATAATTGTCATAAAATTACCCATAGCAGTTTCAACTTTGTACAAAATCAATGCTTATTGAGTGGTTTTTTAAAATTGTTTGATCTATCAAATGGACTTAGTAAAGAGAAAATAATTCAAAATACTATGGTAGGTATTACATCCTTACACACTGAGCTGAATGGAATTAATTTTACTGAGTGATTTTTAATTTCAGTATTCTTGCAATTTCTAGCTGGTGGCTTCACATAGTCTTCTGTGTAAGTACCGTAGAATCATGTTATAGGATGAAGGGCTATGAACATAGAAGTTGGTCTACTGCGGATCTGATTGTGCTCCTGGAAACATAAGTGTAGATGACAAAAACCCGATATG
This sequence comes from Tapirus indicus, assembly GCA_031878705.1. Classification (NCBI taxonomy): domain Eukaryota; kingdom Metazoa; phylum Chordata; class Mammalia; order Perissodactyla; family Tapiridae; genus Tapirus; species Tapirus indicus. Next base: position 122,045,178 of record CM062918.1, on the reverse strand, counting down.
AAAGAATTGTCCCCCAAAGCAAATGTTTATTGTAGCCTCCCAAATCAGCGAATCTCTTTGGAATAGCAATTCTTTCCTTTATTTTAGCCCCCAAATCTTTTGTTTCTTAGAAAGAGAGAGAGGAGGAGGAAGAGGAGGAGGAGGAGGAGAGAAGGCAGAGAAAGAAAAGAAGAGGAAGAGAGAAAGAAAGCTCACCTTCTACCTCTATTTATATTCAAACTTTTTAGAAGGATAATCCACCCTGTGTTGTCCTTCCCACCCCTCCTTTCTCACTTGAATCCATTGCAATCTGGCTTCTCCCTCCTTCACACTCAGAAAATTGTTCTTGTGCCAGTCTCCAAAGACCCTGTACCATGTGGGCACTTATCAATTATTATCACAATGGATATTTAATAGAATTTAAAATATTTACCGAACTGCGTTTGAAATGCTTGCCTTCCTTACTTTCTGTGGCAATTACTTCATCTTCTTCTACTTCTATTTGTTCTATCTCCTTCCCCTTCTTTGGTTTCTTTTTTCTCCATTAGGTCCTTTTGCACTCTGGTTTTCCTCCAAGATTCTGTCCTTCCACTTGCCTATTCTCTGCACACTCTCCCATGGCAATCTCATCCACTCCTATAATATCAGGTACTATGTATTTATGACTCTTGACTTTTTGTCTTGAGCACAGACCATTCTCTTGAACTTCAAATTTGTATTTCTAGGCTCCTAAGAGACATCTCTATTAGATACATAACAAACACCTTAAACTTAACATATCCAAAATTAAATTCTCTTCTTTCCTCTTTCCAATTCTGCTCCACTTCATTGCGTTAGATCTTAGTCTAATCTAAGTCAGAATCACATCCTCTTTGTTACTCACTTATCTAATCAGTCATCAAGTGGCTGAGTCTATGGATATCTCTGGAGTCCACTCCATGACCACTGTTTCCATCTAACTTCAGACTCTTATCATTTCTTGCCTATTCTGTTGCAGTAGCCTCCAACCAGATCTCCCGGCCTGCAGGCTTTCCCATCTTTCTTTCCTCTTGACTGCGTATTCTACATTGTTGCCTCTGGTAGCTAAAGCGCAAAACTAGTCATGGAACTTCTCTGCTTAACACCTTTCAGTGACTTTTCATCACCTGTTTAAAAAAATCAGCTCCTTTTCCTTGATGAACATGAAAGGCCCTTCATGATCTGACTTCTTCCTCCCTGTTAATTTTATCTCTCTGCTTTCCCTTACTCTCTCCCTATGGTTCGCCTAACTGTCTCCTTGCAATTTCCCAAATGTGCCAATCTATTTCACATCTCCAAGTTTTTGGACAGATTGATGCATTTGCTGGGAATGCTTTTCCCTTCCTGCACACCCAGAAAATTCCTTCTCAGTATTTGAAAACTCCATAAATACCACCCATCATGTGCATCTTCCTACAACCATTCTCACCCATAAGCATGGAGGTACATGTCTCCATTAGCATTTTTCTCCCTGTGTGGGAGTTTATAACATGAGGGGGCCTCCATCGATCCTCAAGGCCCCTGAGAACTGTCTTATTCATCTTTATTTCAGTGTTTTAAACTATACTTGGTGCATAATATATGCTCAATGCATGTTGGTTGAATGAATGGCAAATGAATAAACACAGAAAATGATCAGAGAGAGAGTAGCTGGTTGAAAGTGAACTCCTTTCCTGTGCCATTTGGACTACATGTAACAGTATGCAACAATTTTCTTAAATCTCTTAAAAGCTAAGGTTCAGAGAAGCAGCGAACTGTGTAACAAAGTAAAAGTTTGAAAACCAAGCTCCTTTATAACAAAAGATGTGGTTTCTTAAGACAAGTATCTGAACTAATTTAAAGGAGAAACTTTTGCCTGTTGTTACTAACTGATGAAATAAGAGCAATTAGGTCTAGCTTTCTCATTGTTAATTCTTCCACTAGAAATATTTGGAAAATAGTAACCAATCTTACAGCCTGTGAGGTCAATTCTGCCCAGTGAACAAAACATGGACGTGTGCGTCACCATCTACCTTGCAAAATTCTCCAGCAGGCCTGCATCTACATGCACGCCTCTGATTTTATAAGATCCTGTACGTGACAATAAACACATCAACAGTGTGTCTAGACTACGAGGTCATTTTCAGAAATTTATGACTTCAACGGGGTGGAGATTGTGGGGAAACAGAGCCTCGATCGGGTGAGCTTCTAAATAGAAAAGGCATTTGTGTGTTCATGTGAAAAAGGAACAAGGAAAGAAGCATGTTAACAAAAGAATGACTTGTCATAATTCTGGGAACTATTGGAGCAAAGAATTATGAACTTAAACAATCCAATACCTAGATAACTATAATGACAACAGCTTTTCAGGAAGAAGATTTCTACTAATTCATGGATGAGAATGGGGTGAAGAATAGTAATCAAAAGTGCAGGTTAAGATCAGTTTGCAAAAGACATTTCCATTTAAATGAAGAAATTTCTTTCTTTGGATGATATGTGATATTAGATTGAAAAAACAGTGACAAGCTAGAAGCATAGTTCTCTGAATAGGAAATAGAAATAAAGGAACTTCCATGAGCCACAGGCCTGGCCAGAATCTCCCTCTTAAATATTTTTTACACTGTCTCCTCCTCCTCCCTTGCCACACCTCACTTTTACCCCACGTCTTTCCACTTTTTATCTGTAGTAATTGTTCATATCTTCCCTAATCATTTTTCTCTTTTTCTTTGGGGAGAAGGGTGACTTTACCAATTCCAGAAACCAGAGGCACCAGGCATGAGCATAGCCAAATTCTGCTCGACTGCAACTCAGACTTGAACAAACAAGTGTATAGAAAATAAAAAATAGAGTAGCATTAGCTTTGTGTTATTTTTGAATCTTCTTAGCAAAGCTATAAAAATCTATTCCATTAATATTTCCATTTAAATCCTTAAATTACCAATTTTGAGTACAAATAATAAATGGTAAGCTATCATTAATTTGGAATTTATAGTGGAAAATAAAGAGTTTTTTGGTCAGACCCAGATTCATCCAACTCAGGTCTGTGTCTCTGGCAGGAGTCATGAGAGATGTTTTATGGGGAAATGTGCAATTGAAATTCCTAACATCAAACTAAAGTGTTTAGAATTATACTCCCAAATTCTCCATTTCCTTTCAATAATCTTCTGTTAATTTTATGGTGCAAGAATTCTTTCTTCAACCATTTTATCTATATAATCTTCATTCTCTTCTGGAGGAAATGAATTCTAAGTTTTCTGTCCATCATATAAAATGTATGTTTTTCTTCTAAATTACTGTTTCAAAAATTTTGTGGAGATGGTCCCCTTTTTAATAGAATTTTCAGTATACATCATGATTTTAGAAATTTTGTTTTCTTTTTGGACACTTAACCCTCATTTTCCAGCTGTTGATTCTTAAACTTTTTCTGCTCATCTAGATCATTTATGCCATGCACTTGACTTTATCTAGCTTCCTGGGTTAAAACATGTAATTATGGTTTAGTACAAAAGATATCCATTGTTATGAACTTTTTTAGCTTGTTTTGATTGTGGTTGCATATTGGGCTGCTGTCACCTGATTTCTTCAGCAGTGTTTTTCAAGGACTTCAAGTTTCTTGTTTATTTCATTTTTTAAAATGAAAATCATGTTTTTTATTAAGAAAAATCCAACAAAAAATTCAAAAAACATAAAGAAGAAAATACAAATCACCTGAATATCTTCCTTACAAAGATAATTGTAGTCAACATTCTTCTGGACATTTTTTTCTGTGCTTTTATTCTTGTATGTTATTTTCCTAAAAGGAAAAAAATCCAGCCATGATTCTTGACCTGAGAAGAGTCTGGGAGGAAAGGAAGGGTGCGGTTGGTGATTCAGAACCATCCGGGGATCTTTCTCAAAGTACACATGGTTCCCTACCTTACTTAAACATGGCTCTTGCAAAGGCAAATCATTTTTGTTGTTGTTGTTGAGGAAGATTGGCCCTGAGCTGACATCTGTTGCCAATCTTCCTCTTTTTGTTTGAGGAAGATTGCCCCTCAGCTAACATGTGTGCCAATCTTCCTCTATGTTGTATGTGGGACACCGCCACAGCATGGCTGCCAACAAGTGGTGTAGGTCCGCGCCTGGGAACGGAGCCCACAAACCTGGGGCCACGGAAGCAGAGCACATGAACTTAACCACTATGCCACCAGGCTGGCCCCTCAAATCAAATTTTTGAGGGAGGAGAGAGAAGAGAAATGAATGATATCTCTCCTTCTCTCACCCTTCCCACCTCTCCATTCCAGAATCACTGCTGTAATGCCATGTTGTCATCTGCTTTTTTTTTCTCATTTACTTTATGTTGTAAACATTTTTCTGTGCCAATGACCAGGTATCAATTATTCAGCCAAAGGAAGTTGTCTACAACATATTTTAAGTGAAAAAAGCAAATTACAGAACACGGTATTCAATGTGTTGTCATTTATGTTAATGATTCATTTATATATACATAAAACCTTTTGAAAGGACATATGTTTAGCTGTTAACAGGAGTTACCTCTGGAGATTTGGGTATTGGAATGTTGAGGACATTTTCACTCTCGTATTGTTTGAGAATACAGAGAATTTTGTGCAACCACAATGAGATTGTATTTTGGAAAAGATGAATATAGATATAGAAAATCATTTTAATAGCTATTTAATACTGTGTGAATCAACTATACTATTTAAAGTGGTCCCCTTTTGCTTGACTTTTCTCTTTTAAAAACGTTGTAAATGATGCTGCCTTGAATGTTAATGTATCTATCTCTTAGTGTACTTGTTTATTCTTAAACAGAATTCCTAATAATGGAATGGGTAAAGGGAATGAATCTAAAAATATTTAGAATTTGTTGTCACATTACTGTCTGATAAAAAGACTGTATCAATTTGTTTCCACTGATGAGCATGTCCATTTTCTCACAACTTCATCAACACTGGGTATTTCCAATATTTTCTCTTTGCAAATCTAATCATGAAAAATGTCATTTAAGTTTGCATTTGTTTGGTTACTAATGAAGGAGAATATCTACTTATACATTTATTGATTATGTATATTTCTTTTTGGTGAATTGCCTTTTTAGGATCTTTGCTCACCTTTCTACTGGGGTGTACATATTTTTATTATTGATTTGTAAATGCTTCTTGTATCTTAGGTATATTAATGATTGCCATATATTATGTCAACATGAAACTTATGTGAAGTTTGCAATTAGTCTGTATAGGTTTTCTTTTGATTATAGAAATTTATAATGCTTAACCATTTATCTATTTACCCTTTCCTTTATGATTATTGGCTTCCCTCAGAATTATAACTTAAAAATTAAACTAAAATTATAGCTAAGTTAAAACTATAACTCAAAATTGTAAAACAACTTAACTCTATTAATATTATCATTTCTTAAATGTATTTAAATCTTTAATCCATCTGGAATTTATTTAGGTATTCTTGCTTCCTTTTTAAGCAAACATTATTCTGCTGTATTTTGACCTTAATTTCTGAATATTCAATGAAGTCCAAAAGGATATTACATTAATACTAAAATAAGCCATTTTGCATTTATTAATTTTATTTGCTTAATGCTCTTAAAATATAGTGTTTTACCTCATTCCGTCTCACATTTTTTTCCCTTTTTTGTTGTCAATTGTGAGCAAAGTCTATTAATTATATACATGATATATACCTTTTTTTAAATATGGAAGTATTAATTTATTCTTTTTTCATATACTCTACATAACTGTATGGATTGTCTAGTTATTTCAAAAGTAATTTAAAATGTGGCATAAACTGCATCCTGGTTTTCCATGGTGCCTAACATATTGCATATAACATCCTTTGATAAGGATCTTTGGAAAGGCTAGCCTGACAAAGCAAACCAAATATTTATATTATAGCAAAGAAATGGCACTATAATCTCACAAACAATGCGATGTTTTTACTGATGTTCAGCACTGGGTTGTTAACCATTCATTTATTCACTTTCCCATGATATTGGTAAGCGTGTTATTTTACACCCTGGCTTTCCAATCTACATTTGCCATAGAAGTCTAGTCATTTTTACTAACCTCTTCACAAGATTGTTGGAAGATTAACAAGATACAGATTCTGAAAATACTTTGAAAGAAAATAACTTTTTACATGAAAATTGCTGTCATATAAACAAATAGCAGTGGCCATGGATGGTCTGTTGCTGTTATAAAAACAAATAAAAGCATGACAGACCATCAACATGTTTCCAACTGGTCAATGAAGGTTTGTGATTTTGATTCTGAAATAAAAATGAATTCCCCACACAAAAATTCATGAAGACAGGTATCACCTGTCCTGCCAGACCACAGTGAGGAGGAGATTGATTGCATGTTAGATATTTCCTGTGGGCTCAGCTGTATCTGTGATTATAAGCGGTGAGTATTCATTTTTCAGTGTTGATGTGTGTTGATGACATGGTCTGCACTCTGTGGCTTGCCTCCAAGTCCTTCCACGTTACAGCCAAGCCATGATAGGAAGAACTGCATTATGTAATAGTGACCCACCTCACCTCCTTCTTACATAATATTTCACACTCTCATGATTCTTTGTTGTCATATGGCAAGCATTCCCCACAGAGTTCCGAGGAAGGAGGTAAGTTTCATTACTACATGTAAGTTATAGCAATGTGTCATATTAATTTTTCATTAGAAAAGCTAATTTACAGGAGTCTGACTTGGCAAAGTTCAAGATATACGCTCCACAAGTACTGCCTCAATGGTACAATCAGTATCAGAACTCAGGCTTATCCACAAGTATTTATTTAGACACTACCATATGTCCACAACTGTGGTGAATGCAAGAGCCACTTGTTTTTCCTTCAGAAGATAACAGTCTGCCTTAGAGAGGGTGAAGACATGAAACTCAAACATAGATGTAATTTAACAATCCAGTATACCTGAAGGGTTGTAGCCATGGGCTCAGCTAAAAACTCTACCACTATGAGAAAAGAGAAGAAGTATTGGTGGCAACCAGCAGCTTCTGTCTTACAAGGACTCAAACAATATACCTTGCCTCCATCTTTCTTAGGCAGCTACTGGAGTATATGTAAAGTAAAACAGGGAAATAAACCAAAAAAGAGGAATGTGGGATCCAGGACAAAGTGCTCCCATAGAAGAAAGATATTCCAGGATAATGCAAAGGAAATCCCAAGAAAGCACCTAGGTAGTACACCCAAAGAGAAACCCATTTAGATTGGAGCAGAGTAGCAGAGAGTGACAGGGATGTGACTCAAAGAAAAAGAAAAGGAATTGATAAACTTGTTTGAACTTGTATTCACAGCAGTTTTATAGGTAAATCAGAGAATTTTAGTACACATTAATAATAGTTACCTAGAAAACAAAGAAAATGAAAAACAAACACACATGGTAGTTGTTACCTCTCAGGAAAACCAAAAAGTCATGTAATAAAGGAAATGTAATCCTAGTACATCCTATGGCTTAGTGATGAACAAAATGGACAAACATAGACACTAACTATAATGTGTCTCTCCTGGTAGAAGAGGAGGAAAAGTCTGTGTGGGGTGTGTGTGTGTAAAATGAAAGAGCAGCATTCTTATCTCCCATACTTGGAAGTCAACAGATACATTCTAATATTGAAATATAAGGAAAGAAAGAAAGAAAAAATATCACCATAAGCATATTGCTTAGAAATGCCAGAAAAAAATAACTAAAAGAGTTAGAGGATTACCTCGAAGGGGCAGGATTTGGGTGGAGAGGGGATGGTGTAGGTAGCTGCTGTTTTCCATCGTCATTCCTGTGGTACCATTTGACTTTTTAGATTATGTTCTGATACTATTTGATTTGATTTAAAAGGAATAGAAGAAGGGTGGCTAAGAAGGACAAGGTGAAACCCAAACCTTTTTTATTAAGGGTACTTTGCAGATATTCTTTCCCTACCCTGCCTGTAAGAGTAGAAGTAGAGAAGGTTTCCAGGGGTTCATTTCTTTGTCTCAAATTAATAGTCCATTGGTATTAGACAACTAACATTATTTGAGCACTCACTACCTGCCAGGATTGCTTAATTTAATTCTCAAAATGGTCCAGTGAATTAAGCAGTATTATTGCCCCTACTATACAGATGAGGAAACTAAATCTTGGAGCAGCTCACATGACTTGCTCAAGGTAGCATGGCAAGTTAAAAAAAAATTCAATAAAGCAACATAGTTAAAAAGAGCAACTCATTTATTGACTTACATCACACGGGTCCCTTACTCTGACCTGTGAATGATTTATCCTTTAAAAACTCTAGCAAGCCCAGGGAAAATGCAATTTGGAAATTTGTAGCACATCTAATCTACATCTGATTGGACACCCAAGAAGTTTCCTATAGACAGCCCAGCCAATGTACCTCAGGCTTGACCTGCGGCAACCTAGGTTTTAATCTCTTCTGAATTGAGTATGCCAAGAACACTAAATTCTACGAAATGATGTCAGTGCTTTCATTATATAAATATTGCACTGAGGCTTTGGGGCTTCATCAATAAAAGTTCAATTTATGAGGGACTTAGTGAAAAGTCAAATTATACAATTATCACCGCTTTGTCATGTCTGATGAAGATACACATCTAAGAGGTTAGAGGAGTGGTGGAGATAAAAGGATGAAAGAAGAAAGAGGACTATCCAATTTGCTTTTTCAGTCTTCACCTTTTTCCAGCCAGTGTTGAAAAGGTCTAAGCCCATTTCCTTATGACCAACTTCTCCAAGCAGAATAACCAATTGGGAAATGTTAATTTTTTGTGTGCCTTTCCAATCCACTTTTTGGAAGATTTTGGATGTTCCCAATTTTTCTGATTCTCTTTTCTGCCACAAAAGATGTACTTTTCCAGTGTTTCCTCCTAGATTGTTATAAAGTTCTGGGAAACTAACCCTGGCAACCTTGTGACTTTGGCTTAACATGTCAACAGGGCTTTGAACAGGGCTTTCCTGGGAACTCTACAAGCCAAAAGTTCCTTCCCCACCCCCATAATGGCAGCGACATATCTTCATTCAAAGATTGACTCATTTGACAACTTGAATAGAGAAGAGACGGGGTAGGACATAAACAGAAACAGAAAGTTTGAAGAAAGCATTTTATCATTAAAAATAGAACTAGTTTTTAGTTTAGATGACTGGATGGATTTGATACTATTAAACTAAAATGGTGAATAATGAGAAAGGAGCAGGCTTTTTGAAGAAAGATGGGGAGTTCAACTTTGATGAAGTAGAGTTAGGGATCTGCGGAACATCCAAATGGAGATGTCCAATAGGCCAGTGTCCTATTTGGGGCAATTCTGTAGCAGAATCCAGGAGATGCCATTGAATCCAAACTGGGGGGACAGTGCTAAGAACAGTTTCAATCTTATTCAGGGCGTGGGACCGTAGTCTGGACCAAAAAGACTGTTTTTCCAGACATCAAGGGATGGACAGAAATAGCTCAATCCTCTGTTTTAGTTTCACTGCCTCCTTTTACCCTTTGGAGCTGTCCCTTCTAATTATCCTCATCTGTTTCTGCTTTAATTGCTTTTCTGGCTCAATGTTTACCCCAGGCTGGGGCTTGCAGATCACGCTGCCACTCCCCACTCCTGTGCCCACAGAAGACATTGCTGATTGGCAAGACCCTTCTCCTACTGAGTCCAGGTGATCAGCAATGCTTCTCTACCCAGTATTTTCAGCAAGCGGAGCTGGCACAAGAGATGAAAAACACTTCTTTCCATCGTCCTTGCGTAGGCTTAGATTCTCCAATATGGAGCCAATGATTTGGATTTTCTTTGAGATCTTCTTTTCCTCTCATTTTCTAAACATCCCTACACAATTTTCACATTCCTGCCCCTCCTTGGTTACCAATCATTTTCTGGGGCTTCCAACTTCCAAACCAAGACCACAAGTTTAACAAATTGGAGTTATGGAAGTGCAGCAGAAAAGGCATGGGCTGTGAACTCAGACAGACACGGGTTCAAATCCTTGCTTCATTACCTGCAAATCATGTGACTTGAGCACGTTACCTGACCTCCTGAGCCTCTGTTTCCACTGCTGTAAAATGGTGAAAATAATATCTACCTTACAGGATTGTTTGTAGCCTAGCTAATTTACATAAAACTTGGTACTTAGTACTTGGTCAATAAATATTTGTTTTTATTATTGGGATCATTCTCTATGTTTTACCTTTCCTCTAGAAGACCTTAAGTTCCCTGAGAGCTGACTGTGTGTTTTATTTATCTTTGTATCTCTCACTATGCCTACCACAGCATAGGTCCTCAATATGCCCTCAATGTATTCTTCTTGAATAAATGGATAAATTACTTGATGATTTTGGGGGGGGGGTAGGAGTCCATTATTCTTATTTTAAACAAACCAAGTTATATCATAGCATAGAATGCAAGTAATTATCTTTAAAATGATCAGAGCTAGCATTTATTGAGTGCTGACTGTATGCCAGGCCTTCTTATGAGTACTTCACTTGAATTAACTCATTCCATGCTCACAACAGCCTCATAAAGATAGTACTATTATTATCCCCACTTAACAGATAAAGTAATTAAGGCAGAGGAAAGATAGGCTACTTGTTCAAGGTCATCCAGCTAATAAGTGGTGGCACAGGGATTCAAGATCAGACCACTTGGCTTCAAGAACCTATGTTCTTAACCTCTATGCTATACCTATGGGAAACTTGAAAAAAACTTCTGCTTCTGGCTGATCTCTTCAGGTTTTGTCTCTACCCCTTGGAATTCACTCATGGCTGTGGTTAGGTCTATTTTGGTGAAAAAGTTGGAGAAGCTGTGCCTAAAGAAATCTTAGCATGAACATCCAAACTCAAGCAATTAGCAGACACCCAATTTCTAACATTCAAAATAGATTCAGAAAATTTCCTCAAAACAAAACCAAAAAACTTACTTCAAATAAGAAAGCCATGCTAATTTGTAGAAAGACTAGCTTGTTCCTTGTTCCCAAGGTCTAACTGAAAAGTTGTTTACAAGCATAAACTGACGACTTGCTCATGTCATTATCCATTTTCAGTTTTGATTGATTTATCCATCTTCATATGCAAATATATCCACCTTCATATGTGCTTTTGCATGTTGATGAGTGCACCTGGAATTGTGACACAGGAGATTAAATAGGTAGGGGCTACAGTGGGTGGTGAAGTTGGGATGTGCAAAGAGATAAACAGAAAATGAGGTTTAACTTATTCCCCCACACAAGCTTGCCTCCCTTTCTCTTTGCTGCTTATTTCCTGCAGGGAAGATTCCCCAGGGGAAACTATGCAAACAGGCCTCTTCTTCAGCTCATCTGCACAAAAAATGCTCTTATTGTGCACCCACGTTAAGCAGGTTTGGGGAGATGTCTCAAGCACCTCGCGAATTCTTTGAGGAGTAGCTACAGATCCTATTCCTTCTTGAAAATTTTTCTTAATCTTCATCTCTTGCTTTGCTGTGGTTTTTCTTTAGTATTTCATGATTATCAAGGAAAAGGCCATGGATAGAGACTGAGCAGAAACTTAAAGTTGCATCTAGTGTAGAACTTAACCCTTTCACTGTCCAAAGTTGATCTTTCTACAACACCAACAATAAAGATCAACGACCCGAACTCACATCTTCACTGGCTGAGCTGTAGATGGCATAGTTCTTGTCCACGGTGGGAGAACAGAAACATATCTAGAGGGCAAGGCCGAGACAAAGAGTAAATTTGTGTTAGAGCGGAAAGAGCAGCAGACTGAGAATCAGAACTACTGGACCCCACCGCTTACCATTAACTAAAATATGATCTTGGGAAATTCACTTCCTCTCTTGATCTTGACTTCCTCGTTTGTAAAAGAATAATAATAAATTAATAATAGCTAACATTTAGTGAGAATTCACTGGAGATGTTAGGCACTGCTCTATTCTCAAATGTATTAACTCATTTAACCTTTATAGTATCACTCTGAAGTTGGTGCTAATAATATCCTCATTTTGTAGATGAGAAAACTAAGGCACAAAGGGGTTGAATAATTTGCTTAAGGTCTCAAAGTGTGTAAGTGATAGAGTCGAGGTTCTCACCCAGGCAGCCTAAGTCCAGAGTCCATGGTACACTTGCATATCTAAGGTCCTTTTCAATTGTAAAATTCTGTTTTACTCAAAAGTCTCCTCTTCACCACTGCAAAATCAATTCCAAACTCACGTATCTATAAGAGTTTTGAAGGCATGCTTTATAGAGTTACAAAAGAGTTTGGAATAAAAAATCCAACAGTTTACTAAGGTTATTCAGATTTGCATTTCGTTAAAATTTTTTTTATTTCACTTATAATCTATTTCCTTTGGGTGGAGCTTATCAATTTCACACAATTGTAACAGGCCCACTTTTATTATAATTCAGAAGTGAGAAAACTCTGAATTATAATACAATTATACATAATGACATTGATTAGAAAAAACTTTAAATATTCATATATTTTCATTTATGAGGTGGAATAATAATAACCAACATTTATTAGAAGTCTTAAACTGATGCACACACTGCTCAGAGCACTTTATAGGGACCCTCTCATTTAACTCTCACTCACTCATAAGACAACAGTCTTATGAGATATTATCCCCATTTCACAGAGGGGTCAAGTAGCTTGCCCACAGTCACACAGCTTAGCAAAAACTTTGGGATTTAATCCAGTCGCCGTCTTGCTCCAAAGCCCTCTTACTTAACTTCTCTATGTGGAAGGAAAGTGAAATAACAAAAGATGGATTTTTGAAGGAAGGTAAACACTTGTGTCTGGAGAGTGCTGTATTAAGTGTTTAAAAACCTGCCCAAGAGTTTAGAATGGCAAAATTAAGACATGAGCAAAAACCAGTCCATAATGACTACTGATCTTTGCCAATTTAAGCATATCATTAGCATTAAAATTAATTTTCCATTATCTATGTCATCTAGGACGTGGAAGAGTACAGGGAATTCTAATTCTCAGAAAAAACTCAGACTTCATTTTAGTCAGTAGTTTCTGCCTTTTCCTGACCAGACATCTTACAGAACAGCCTAGTTATTACAGTTTGTAAAATGGAATGCTATGGAATTTTGTGAGTTCTTTTTTCCTCTCTGATTTATGCTGCAGTATACAGTGAGATTGAAGTGGATAAAAGTCTGTTTGGAGAAAGAAAGGTTGGGGAAAATCATGTCCTCTGCCTGGATAATATTTCAGATGAATAATCAATTCCTTGTTAATTTAGTTGTTTGGAGGAAATAATTCCTGTAAAATCTGTAACATGTAAGAAACCATGTTAACCACTTTTTATTTTCAAATTTCTGCTTTAAAACGTGGAGATTTGAGCAGGTCTGAAGGCCAGTTACAGAGCACCCAGAGTAGACTGGCTAATAAATAAACCAAGTACATTGCAGCAAGTACAAGAAACTCAGGATAGGGTAGCCTTTTCTTTATCTGAGAAACCACAAGGTTTTTCTTTGTTTTGAAATATTTCATACTACCCATCATGGAAGCATTGCTTCATGGTCACTACAGCAAAAAAGGTCAGGGTATTCCCTGCAGAAATGTAAATATGCATTGCTGGAGACAGTTGGGTATCTTCTTTATAAGCACAGAGCAATGGGAAAGGATTTGTTTTTTCAATCTGATGCTTCCATCAAATTCTTGCTATAAACATATGATAGGCTGTAGCAAATTAACATTTAAACACTGGCTTTATATACTTTTTTGTTTGTTTTATAGCCACAAAGAAAACCCACCTTTTCTTAGCTTTTAGTATCATGAATCACAGACCTGTTATTTCCTCCTTCCCATCTACATTTTACAATTTTCAGACAAATAACACTGTCTCCAGAAAAGCAGTAATTTCATTTCTGCTGGTTGTGTTCTTTGTTCAGTTTCTCCTTGACTTCCCAGAACCATGTAACTGAAAGGAACATTGAGAGATCATCTGGACCCACCATGCCATGAAGGCATTTGACAACATGCACTTCATGGATAGATAAGAGAGCCTCTATTTGACATATGGTTGTCTTCCACTAAGATAACTATGTACTTAAATTCATCAGCCAACAAGTATTTATTTTTATTTCATGTTCAGAACTGTTACAGATTTTATGAGAATCATTATAACCATGACAGGAAAAAACTTTCTATCACAGTTTTTTAACCTATAAAATAGGGGGTGATTTTGCACAGAAGTCCATTGAAATATTTAAATTCCATTAACTCATTCTGTAGACAAGGAAACTAAATTCAGAGAGGTTAAGTGGTGTCACTGAATTATTCTGTGCCAAAGTCATGAAGCTTGTAAGTGGCAATGTCTTGATCTCACTCAGGTCTTCGGATCTCAAGTTTGTTTCTTCTGATCTCCTGTTGTTTCCCCCTGCTTCTGAATACCTTATATTTATATAGCAGCACATATTTTATTAAGTTGTCCCACATATATTCTTATTTTAAGTAGATATTCTTATCTTCAGTTCACAGATGAGGAAATTTTAACATAGAGGAAATGGTTTGTGGGCATTTGGCTGGGGTGGGAGGCCAGGTCTTAGACAATTCTCTTCCTTTTTATTTTTTAAATACATGTGTTGCTTTCCTGACACTTTTATTTCTTCTTTTTTTCTTTTGTGAGGAAAATTGGCCCTGAGCTAACATCTGTTGCTAATCCTTTTTTTCTTTTTTCTCCCCAAAGCCCTAGTACATAGTTGTATATCCTAGTTAGAGGTCCTTCTAGCTCTTCTGTGTGGGACGCCACCTCAGCGTGGCTTGATGAGCAGTGAGTAGGTCCGTGCCCAGGATCCGAACTGGAGAACACCGGGCCCCTGAAGCGGAACATGTGAACTTAATCGCTATGCCACCGGGGGCCCTAGACGATTCTCTTCTGATACCAATTTTGGTGTGTTTTCCACTGCACCACAGCAGTCACCAGAGTTTATAATCTTGCTTAGGAACCCACATAAACACACATGAAACAAGGAAAAATTAAATCTGAAAACTCTACCCTACTGCTTGTAAGTACAGTAGGAGATCAGAATTCATGAGCTGAAGTGATTTTTCCCAAAAGTTTTCATATGCCTCCATTCTTACCAGCTCTTTGTCATTTTCTGAGCCCTGTATCATTAAATCTTTCCATTTCCTTATACCATTTTAGTCAATCTGCTTGCTTTCCTTTGAACTTCATTTGACTTGCATATTAAGTATTTCCAAGTACAAGTATTACATTCCTTTCATCCTGAAACATGGTTGCCTTCATAAATGTTCAAATTTGCTTAGAACTGTTTCTCTTCTTGTTAACTTAAGAGACAGATTGTTCATTATTACACTGGGTTTACGTGTTCATACAGATTGTTAAATACCTTCCACGTTATTGCCCAGTTTATGTGGCTGTGCAGAAATTCTCAATGACTCAACTTTAGCTGCGTGCCAAATACTGTAGCTGTGAGCAATCCTTCTGTTTAACGGCATGTCCTATGTCTAGCCTTTGCCTTCCGCTGAAAAGCACGTCCGTATCTTGGATTGTTGTTATTTCCCCCAATGTTTTGGCTTAGCAGAAGACATGTTCATTCTGTAAGGCTGCCTTGTATTATTTCTAATGGTAAAGTTAAGGCAAATGAAGAAGTACCTTGAGCAGCATACAAGCTGTGGGGCCATGCTGCCTGGGCTCGATGCTCAGCTGTACCAAAGCAGTGTGACCATTACTTAGCTACTCCTTGCCTCGGTTTCCCTGTTTGCAAAATGAGGATCATAATTGTAGCTACCTTCTAGGATTATTATGAGGATTAAATAAGTCAATGAACATAGAGTATTTGAACACAAACTAGTGTTTGTGTACTAACGTCACATTTTTAGTTAATTGGCATAATATGACTGGCATAAGGTAGGGAAGGTGATACATTATGTTTAAATTAACTCATTGAACCCTCATAAGAACTTGAAAGATCAATGTCATTGTCCTCATTTACGATGAAGAAATTGAGGCACAGAGAAGAATCAATTTGCTCGTGTTAATACGGCTAGAAAATGGTAGAGAAAGAAGGTGAACTCAGGTCAGTATGATTCTTGTATGCCAAATAATAACAATAGCTGATATCTATTCAATGTTTATGAGATGCCAGGCACTGTGTTCTTTTATCCCTCATGATAACCCTTTAAGATAAGCACTATTGTGATACTCTTTTTACAGTTCAGAAAACTGAGGTTTATTGAGTTCAAGTAACTTGAAAATTAAGTCAAACTGATCCTGATTCAAAATGTAAAATTTTTCTGATATGAAAAGTATCTCAAAATTAGTAGGTTAAAATTGAGCAAACTCAGTAATGTTCTTGGCAAATAACTAATATTTAATAGAGCGAAACATGATGGCAAAAACCAAAAACTCTCTAATGGAGGATTAACTGTAAAACTATTTAAGAATCTCTTTAATAGGCTACCTACAATTAAGTACATTTCTAAATGGAGCCTGAAAGAATTAAGTGCTTCCTCTCTTAGATTACTCCATAAACTGTATCATGAACTCTAAGGCTTATTTTTTTTTCATATTTGAATGTCTCAAATTAAGATTCTTATTAAAATTCTAATTGGGAAAGTTTTCTTTAGTGTTTTGTAAGATAATACTTCTTCTTATAGTCAATGACTTCTTAAGATTCAATGAAGTCTGGTATTTTGTATATTTGTTCCCTATTGTATTTTCACCTAATAGCAAGCAAACTCCTTACTTTGGTTTAAGAAAGAAATGAGAACACTCACAAAAATGCATTTTTATTCACAAGGCTCCCTATTTCATTGGCAGTTACAATAAATCGCAAGCTGAGCCTTCATGGAGGGAAATATGTGAAGGGTTTTCCCTGGACAGATTTAGGCTGGTTCTGTATACAAGAAAAATGGTAATCAAATGAGAAAGTCTGCATGCTATTTGAACATTTCTTTTCTCTTCTCAAAGACTTTCTTTGGCTTCATGAAGTTACAGTTCAAACATTTTCAAGCTCTTATTTTTGAAAGATACGAATTACTCTAAAAATTCCCCTATTATTCATTTAAATTTTTTTTTTCTGTGACCCTGATATCTTTCCAGTTCCCACCCCCAGTTTAATCTTTAGGTTATTATTCATCTCTCGCAGGTGAGAGTTTTAAGGACTTCTCCTATCTCATTTGCTTGAAATAAATTTTGCATCACTCCAGGCTTCCCAAAAGAATACTCTTTCGTTCTAAATTTTTATCAGTGTTTTTTATTTCCTTTTTGTATAATCAGGATGATATGCATTCTTATTCCAGGATTTTTCCCTCTTCTCTGAGATATTCAATTATATACAGTGTAGGTGAATCATGGAAGGCATGCTCCAATCTAAGAACTGACTATACTTCACATATTGTGTGTGTGTTTTCAACTGCATTTTCCCCTACTTTCTCTCATTGAAAAATATATTTTCAAACTCATAGAATGGGTTAGAAACATACAACACAAACAGGAGACCCTAATATAAACGATGGACTTTAGTTAATAATAATATATCAATATTTGTTCGTCAAATGTAACAAACATACCATAATAATACAAGATGTAAATAAAAAGGGAAACTCTGTGTGTGTGTGTGTGTGTGTGTGTGTGTGAACTCTCTATACTTTCTGATCAATTTTTCTGTGAACTTAAAACTGCTCTAAAAAAAAAACTATTAATTAAAAAAATTGAGGGGCCGCCCGGTGGCGCAGCAGTTTAGTTCGCGCTTGGCAGCCCGGGGTTCGCGGTTTCGGATCCCAGGCGTGGACCGATGCACTGCTCGTCAGCCATGCCGTCGCGGCGTCCCATATAAAGTAGAGGAGGATGGGCACGGATGTTAGCCCAGGGCCAGTCTTCCTCCGCAAAAAGAGGAGGATTGGCGACGGATGTTAGCTCAGGGCTGGTCTTCCTCACAAAAAAAAAAAAAATTGATTTTCCGAAATTAAGAAAGTAATATGGCCCATGGCTTTATGGTCTTTAAAAATCAATCCTCTTAGTTATCTTCCAGGAGCAGGCAGACCTGGCCACCCTGGAATAGCACTTTTCTCCCCCAGAAAATGACCACAAAAGACTGAAAGAAGGAAAAAATGCTGGTGATTCAATGTACGGTATGCTCCCTTTGCTCACTGTCAGTATCATTAATGCTTATGTAGCACTTCATGTTTTTTTAGATTGCTGTACAATAGCTTGATAGCTGAGTCTCACAAAACTTCTGTGAGGTAGGTGGTCAGCAAATACCTTGGTTAGCAGTTTCATTTGAACAACATTATTCCTAAAATAGCTAATGACATATTTGCAAGGTAGCAGTGAGTCAGGGAGTGGGGAGGAAAGTGGACGTGGGAACATCTTCTGAATGCCTTGTTCTGTTGTGTTGGCCTTTACCAGATCAGGATGCTATGGGAGTGTGCAATTATTAAAGGTCTGTTTTTCATGGGGTAGCTATTTAGTAGGTAAGGATGGTTGAATCTAAGATGACAGAAGTTTGCACCCCTGTGTCTTTTGTAAGCATAAGTTGCACATGCCAATCCCCTGAGCCAAATACTAGTAGAGAGGAGGTGACCAGAAATCTCCATGGAAACAGTTTCCCTGGAGGTGAAAAATCAAATGAAATTAATGGAAAAGGTCTTTCATACTTTAAAAACGAGAGTGCTACTATCACCCTCCGCATGGTCAGAGCAAGAATGGGCAGCTGTTCCAACTGTTGGCCTCAATAATTGCTTAGTGTTGCACTGATACAGACAAAGCACTGCAAAATGAAACTGATGGGGTATTTCGGGGTTCTCTTCCATAGCCATAGAATTTCAATTCTAGATGTGTGTGCATTTTAGAATTTAGAATTCTGGAGTCTTTTAGAATGAAGAGTGTTATATTAGAAAAAGATGTGATACAAGGCATTCGGTGTTTTTCTAACGCTTGAAACCACTGAATCATTTCTGAAAGAAATCAGATATTAAGGGGAAAGAAGTATAGATATGTAATTTTTGCCTTTATCACATTTGGAAGATACTTGTTTTAATTTTTTCCAGAGCCAATGAAGCTCTGGAAAAGTAAAGAGGAAAGTAAAAGATATGGGTCCTTAGCTCATTGGTATAAATGAGATAATCATCCTCACATGCATAATGGTCTCTTAGGGGGAATAGGGAATGAATGTATGGTGGCATGAATAAATGAAACATTAAATGTGAGTGAATTAATTAGCAAACAAATATTGAAGCTGGAGAAAAATCTACACTGAAGGCTGCCAAAGGAAGTGTTTATGGTTGAAATAAGGCCAGGCAGAGAAAGAGTTATTCAATAAAATTGTTTTTCTGGGAAGTGAACAGGAAAGTTTACATGAGATCATTTTACATAAAATGATATTGGCTTTATATTCTTTCAAAGAACAACTATTTATTGAGTACCTACTATGTGTATGGTGCACTTAGGTGTTCCAGTAGATGCAAAGATAAATTCTTCATAAAACTTACCGAGGCGTTTGTAAGCTAGTAAGATAAAATTTTTCTACATATAATAATAAAAAATTATAATCAAAGAACACATTTATTATAGCATTAAAATTCAACATAGGCTTGCTTTGTGATTAGTTAATGATGGTGATTCATCTATAAGTTGTTTAGAAGATAAAAGCTTTTCAATTTTCTTCTTTCTTAATTGAATACCTTATTATAACATTATAGCTACACAAACCTTAAAAAGACAGTATAATCAGCAACTAAAATCTGAAGAACCCATAATTACCAAGATAGTCCTATGTTATTTAGTGATTAGTTTTATAAAATAAAATAAAACATTTGAAGGATCTCTTGACACACAGATATATCTTTTATTTCATCTGTACAATGAGATCTGGATTATTTCAATTTTTTGTTGCAAAATTATTTCTGCTATAAGGGACAAATCTCTAAATCTTGAAATTGAATGTTGCAACTTTTTCCTTATGCTAAGGGAGAAAACAATTTTATAAGTGCTTCATAATTAAAACAGAAACATATTTTGGAAATTTTTTTAAAAAGGAAAAAATGTCTGTGCTACTTCTCTGGGCCAGAGTTAAGACTAATAGTTACAAATGGTTAAGACAAATGATATATTATTTTTCAGTTGAAAACTGAGCATAGTGTCAGATCAACAAACTCTATGATCATCAGTTTCTAATCTAAGGACCATTTAAATTAATCAAGGAGAACCATTGTTGCAATTACTGGAAATAAGAACTTCCTATTCCCAAGTTTTTAAAAACGAACAGAGAAAAAAATTACTGAGTATAGGTGACTAAAAAAAGTAAATGCTCAAAAAAGGTTAGTTCAGTTATTTTCTTACAATAGAAATCTTTATTCCTTGAATATACTCCATTGTTTAAGTCCTTTTTAAAAGAATCTCCATTAAAGTCTCAGCACTTTAAAACCACAGCAAACCAGATGCTTGAAAGCATTTCAGTTTTGTTTATTTTGGAGTGTGAATGACGTGTGATATCTTTTTTTTTCTTTTCTAATCTGGAACACAAAAAGTAGTAGAGACCCTTTGTTATCAGTACGGATCAGAATATGAAGAAAGGTTAGACATAAAATACTTCTTGGAAGAAGAATAAACAACTTATGCCAGTTATAACAAGCCAAGGAATTTAGAACTATAATATTTGTGATGTTATTAGTAAATTGGGGAGAGCGTGGGGGGAAACCCATAAACAGAATGTTTGCAATACACCAAAAGAGAGGGAGGAAGATATTTAAAGAAATGTCATATTTTCGCTGCCTTTGGATGTTTTCAACAAAGCTGGGAGCTTTGTGCCCAAGCCAGTTGGCATTCTATTGTATCTGTGTGGATTTCTGTGGCACTTCTCAAGCTCTGAGAAACTCAATTCCGCATTAAGCTTTCTCCTCACAGAGAGATATTCTCTCATCTGCTATAAGTCAGCTATTTTCATCCAATTTTCTAAGGAGAGAAACTGTATCAAAATAAGGGTCCACTTTGTTCAATAAAGAATTAAACCCACTCTCACCATCATTAACATGGAAAAAAATTCAACCTGACCTTTCCCTGTTATTGTTCATACGCTGGGGCTTGAATTTGATTTTTCTTCATTGCTTTGAGGATGTCAAAGTACGAACTTCAAAGGTATAAAATGATTGATACATGGTATTCACAAAAGATTGTTCTAATTAATACATGTATGTAGTAATTTATTTTAACATTCCTTTGATAATTAAAACCTCGTTCTTAAAGAAAACACTTAGAAATAGAGTATCACAAAGAACTACTGTTATGATACCTGCCTCTTCTTGTATACATTTCTTTTTTGGTTTTTTTTGTGTGTGTGAGGAAGACCAGCCCTGAGCTAACATCCGTTGCCAATCCTCCTCTTTTTGCTGAGGAAGACTGGCCCTGGGCTAACATCCGTGCCCATCTTCCTCTACTTTATATGGGACGCCGCCACGGCATGACTGACAGGCAGTGCGTCGGCAGGTGCCCGGGATCCGAACCTGCGAACCCCGGGCTGCCAAGCACAGACTAAACCGCTGCACCACCGGGCCGGCCCCTATACATTTCTTTTAAAAGTTGTTATTCCCTAAATATATTCAATTCTTATACACTTATTTCATTTTTGTTTTCATTCCTACTTGAATTGTTTTGTATTTAAATATATTTTACATTTTTTTGGCGTCACGTAGAAATTGCTTTTCTGTTTTGATGTTACTTTCTTACAAACGTTACCTTAACTATACTTGAAGATTTTGTATATTTATTTTGTATCTTTAAATTTTTTATTGTCAGTGCCTTTTTTTAAGGCTCTTTTCCAAATTTTATAAAACTAAATAGTTTATAATATATGGGAGAGAGACCTCAGATTAAAATTCTCTAAGTAAAGATGGTGGGTTGCTTATCACATTTCAGAAAAATAAAAACCTATATTTACAGCTGGCTAAAAGTGGTACTGATTACAGCTGTTAAGGAATGGAAAAAAATCATAAATTCAGTCCATTCTTTACATGAGACCAAGTCAAACTTCCCTGAGAAGGGCAGAGGATGGGGAAGGAAATATGAAATATTCAAATGTGCCACCAAAATGCCCATACTTTTGATTTAGCAGGCAGTACACTAAGCTAGCCATTCTTTTAAAAAGATAAAACCAAAACTTATAAATCAGAGTATTAGGCAAGGAGTACCACATCTGGGTTTCAATAATTACGTTGAAAAACTTATCAAAAGAATTTTCACTTCCTTACAGTAAAAGCGGCATTGTCTTATGAGGAGGGATCCGAGCAGAAGCTGTTGATGTGTAGCTGGCCGTCTCGCCACGGATTCACAGGGCTCTGTTGCCGCAGCCCTCTGTCTGCCTCCAAGCTCAAGTTCCTAGTTTCATCTCTTCATTAGCATTTACACACTGTGTACATTTTAATACTTGCATTTTAAAGTGCTCTCTTTTAAAAACAACAAAGAAAATAACTTTCCAAGCTAATGCAACTTACGGGAATATAAAACGTGTTCAAATGTGCTATCAGAATGCCCACACTTTTGATTTGGTACACAATACACTAGGCTAGTGTTGCTGAATAAATATATTTTGTTATAAAATGTGTATTCCTTTTCTGTTGGTGTTCATTTAAAAGATCAGAAAACAACCCAACAATGAGGTTATTTATTTAATTACGATCAGTAGTTACCTCAGTAGGAGGAAGGCATATCACCGCTTCCCTTCCTCACCTGCTCCTATCTCCTTTTCCTTTCAGAGGTGCTCTGGGGGAAAAAAAATGATGGAGGATAGTAGCGGTGGTGTTACAGTTTGGCCAACGCTAGGGCTTTTTTGTATGATACACTGTCCCTACGGTCAGACTATTCCCAGAAGGTAATTAATCCAATGGGCTTGGGGTAACAGAAACTTTTTCCAGATTTCCATGTCAGGAGAGGCAATTAGTGGTCTGCTTTGTTCCTAAAAGGTCTCTATATTGGAATGCAATCACAGTTGCCACCCCACCCAGCTGTGGAACCACTTCACTCTTTGCTGCCACCAGCCATGCAACTACAGTCTAGTATTTCCTTCTTGTCTGATATTCATAGCAGAATTTTTCTCTTAGGATTTAAATCCTTCAGCTCTTTATTGACATTTGCGTTTCTTCTAATCAATTCATACTGTATACACTTCTTTGGTCTTCCTATCAGAGTCAAATCCATTTTTCTTTCCTTCCTTCTTCCTTCTTCCTCCCTTCCACCATCCCCTCCTTCCTCCCTCCCCACCTTTCTCCCTTCCTTCCTTCCTCCCTGCTCCCTCCCTTCCTCCTCCTCCTCCTCCTTCTCTCTCTCTGTCTCTCCCCACCTCCTCCTTCCCTTTCTCCCTCCCTCTTTCTCCTCTTCCTCCTTCTTCTCCTCCTACTCCTCCTCCTCTTTTCTCTTCTTTTATCTCAACTTGCTAGCTTTCTACAGATCTTCTGATCAAAGAACAGCTAATGTGAAACCTTTCAGAAGCCTTTTTATTGATTTACTTAAAATACTTTCTTTAGAGTGAATTAACTCCTTTGGAGTTAACTGCTTTTATTTCTGTCATTAACAGAGCTCATTTGCGTAATTTGAAGCTAATGTGTTTAAAATCTATGACAATTTTTCTAGGTGACTAAAATAGGCACCATTCAGTGACTTTGTCCTTGGTGGTGCACTTTTCATGCATTTCCTCTATACTCTCACTAGCCTTGCAGAGAGATGCATTATTCTCATTTCACAAAGTAAGGAACGAGGGTTCCCAGAGATTACATGCATTGCTTTAGATTGAATAGTGTCCGTCATACAAAAAAATGGACTGTGAACATTTTTGTTAAAGTGATCATACCAAAGACACACAGTTACTAGGAGGTGAAACTAGAATTCACATCTAGATTGGTGAGATTCCTACTTTTTCTGCTACGACATACAGCTTTTAAGTCCTACATCAGAATGAACTAAAGAAACTAATTGAGAATCGTGCCAAAGAAAATGCAACCAAAGTTTGATTTATTTGATCCATCTTAAAAACAAATTAGGTCGGTCCTACTGGCCTGAAAGTTTTTTTAGCTTGTATCACTTTCTCAAAAACTGGTGCTACTGTGGTGTATGTTATAACGATATAAAACTCAAACCAAAAAAATGCGTGCAGAAAAGACTAAATGGAAATGATGGAAATGCATCAGCTTTTAAATAAAAGTTATCTTTAAGGGAGGGACTATGGATCTTTTATTTATTTTTCACTTTCTACTTTTCTGTATTTTCCAAATTTTCTATAGTAAGTATGGATTACTTCTTAATGAAATAAATCTTCAGTAAAATTAATTGGTAGCATTAAATTAGTGGAAAAGAAAAGAAATTTGCTGTTATCAGCTTACATTTTTACCATGAGGTAAACAAAAAGCAACTACATAATATCAGGTGATTGTGTATTGCGTTTGTAAAAACTATTTTAATCAGGGCTTAGAGAATTTAGGAACCCCTGCCATGACAAGCATGCTACTTGTTCGATGCAAGAAAAAAAGCCTTAACTGAGTTAAGCTCTGGAGTTTAATTACTGTTTGAATGAAGAATTAAGACTTTAAAGCCCAGTTGGGCATTAACTCATCGAGGCCTCTGACACGACTGTTTTAATAAAGCTTCCGAAGTTGATGCCACACAGTAAACAGGGGCAAAAAGAACCAACTCAGTGAATTCCAGTATTTTGTACTTTATGAAAGCTGTAGCTTGTCTTCAGAAGTTGAGGGAAGGAGAAATCTGTTCAGCTCATTTATTTTCAGACTCTGAAATTTCTCCACAGTCCTCCATTTAAGTACAATCCTCACCTTCCAAGTTTATTCCCAGTTGAGAGGGAAATAGGACATTGTTGTACGACTTTGGTATTTCCAGTTTAAATCATTTTAATTGAAATACATTTAATTTGAAAACTGTACTATCTGATTCTCTAACAAATCATTTTCCCCAAAGATAGTTCAGTTTTCTCGGAAGTACTCTTACATTCACCGTAGAAACATATGGTAGACTGTGGACAATTGTATTCTACATATAAAGAATACTTTGAGAAGTGTCACTTTATTCATTTATTCAGCAAACATTTATTCAGATGCTGAGGATAAAAAGACAAATATGAAATGGTTCTGGCCTTCAAAATGTGGGTGAGGGGCTAGAAGATAGGGATGGTTTGTGGTATTTGCGTTGAGAAGTAGGACTATGGCCTTGTATACTTTAAAAAACACCCAAATCAGTTCTTAATTTCTTGAAACAAGTCCCGGGATAGTATGGGGTGTCTGTGTGTATTCATGTAAATATATATACCTATATTTTAAAGAACTCTACTTTGGAGTCATAAAACCTGATTTCAGGTTACAGTAATGCCACATTGTGTAACTGTGTGAATACTGACTAACATACGACTCAAACACTTCCTCCAGTTATCAAATTGGCAACATATAATAGATTCTAGAGTAAAAAGAAACAGAGGTGACTTTCTTATTTGAGGAGGGGTGACTTCCAAGTGAAGGATTTATGGAAGAGTACAAAATGAAAGTACATAGTAAAAATGTTTTTTGTACTTGACTTTTAAATAAATATTATAGTCAATGGGCACAAAAGAATATACAGTAAATATAAATCTCACTCATTTCCTTGCCCTCCAAATACAGTGAACACAACTGTTTGCAGTATCTTGTTATCCTTCCACGGGTATGTTATGCTTGTAAACATATAAAACAAATAATAGGACACTATACATTCTATTAGGCACTTTGCTTTTTTACCTCACTAAATGTTTAAAAATATTTTGAAACATTTCAGATATATAGATAACATAGTGCTTCATATTACCATCCAGGCTGCAGGCCTCATAGCTCCATGGATACCCTTGACCCTGATTATAATGTGATTGGTTCTCTCTGGAGTAAGGTAGCCCTCTACAGAGAGTAACAAAAGATGAATACCCTTGCATCCCACTTGTCACACAGCTTTATGAAAGTACAACAAAATGCCAATATTTGCTCCAACTTTTTGAAACTTAACAGATACAGTTGAGGTCATTTGAGTGTCCCTTCTTGATCTCATTATAATTTTGCTCTCCCACCATAGTCACAGATTTAGCATTTTAAGTTGAACCCATAATTTATATACTCAATATTTATGTAGTCATCATTGTAGATAATATACATAATGTGGTAATGTTTAGTGTTTTTAAAATTTACTTAAATGGCATACTACTGTACATATCATTCTGCAATATGCTTTTTCTTTTATCAGTCTATGCTTTTGACAGTTCATCTTAACACATGTATCTCTAGGGCATTCTTTTAAAATGCTATATAGTATTCTGCTATATGACTATATCACAATTTATTAATCTACTTTCCTGTCGAATGACATTTCTGTTTTTAATTTTTTTTCATTAGGAACCATGCTGCAATAAATATTTTTGCACCCATCTTCTTCTACACATATGAAATTTTTTCCAAGTTATATAGCTATCAGTGGAATTGCTAAGTTGGAGAGTATGAACATCAACTTTACCAGATATTTCAAAATTGCTCTCCAAAGTCATGGTACCAGTTCACATGCTTACTAGCAGTATATGAGAGTTACTCTTACTCTGCAACCTTGACAACTCTTGGTACTGTCATAATTTAAATTTTGCCCATCTGAGATGATATCTCATAGTTATTTTTTTCTCTAGTTATTAGTAGGTTCAGCATCTTTTCATGTGTTTATTATTCACTTAGGTTACTTTTTCATTGAATTGCCTGTTAATGGACTTCATTCATTCTTCTATTCAGTTACTTAGAAAAAGTAAATAATGTCCTTTGTCATTTATATGGGTCATAAATATCATTTCACAAGCTGTGGCTGATTTTTTCACTTTGTTTTCGAATCTTTGTTGAATATAAGAGGTTTTTTCAATTTATCTTGGTGTCATCAAATTTACCAATCTTTTGCTCTACATTTTGTGTCTTGTCTGAATGTTATGAAGATAGTCCATATTTTCCACCCAAAGCTGCTTTTAACATTTAGATCTTTAATCCATCTGGAATTTATTTTTGTATATGGTGTGAGAATGGGATCCAGTATGACTTTATTTTTTTCATATGGTTAACCAGTTGTCCCAGTACCATTTATTGAGTAGTCTTGCCTTTCCTCATTGATTTGCAGTACCACTTTGGTCATATTTCAAGTTTCCACATATGCAAGTATCTGTTTCTGGGCTCTACTATGTTCCTTTGGTTTATTTGACTCTTCCTGTGCCAATACCACACTGTCTCATTTTCTATAAATTCTTGTTATATTTGGTCAGGCAAATTTCTCCCTCCCCCAGCTTATTCTTCTTCAAATTTATCTTGGCTATTCTGGATTCTGTGTGCTTCCATATTAATTTTAAGATTCACTTGTCAAGTTCTATAAAGTCTCTTTTGGATTTGGGTTAGAATTTTATTAAGTTTATAGAGTGTTTTGGAGGGAAACTGACGTCTTTACAATTCTTGAATGTAGTAGTATATGTCTGTATTCAAATCTTTTTTGTTCTTCAAATATATTTTATTTTCCTGTTAGAGGTTTTAACCATCATATACTAGGTTTATTACTAGGTATTTTATATGTTTTTCTTTCTATTTAAGTTTCTAGCTGGTAATTATTATTTTGTTGAAATAGCAATGATTTTGGTATGCTGCTTTGAGTCCAGTAAACTTATGGAATTTTCTTATTAGTTCTAGTAGCTTAAAAAGCTCTTGGATTTTCTTTGTTTAAAATCACATTGTTTACAAATAAGAACAGTTTTATTCCTTTTTCAAAATTTATACCACTTAATCTTTTTCTTCTTGTATTGCATTGGATGAGAATTTTAACACACTGTTGACTACAAGTGGTTATAGTGATATCCTCGTCTTGCTTCTGGGAACACTTTTAAAATTTTAACTTTAAGAGTGATATCTATGGGGCCGCCTGGTGGTGCAGCGTTTAGTTTGAGCTTGGCAGCCCAGGGTTCGCTGGTTTGGATCCCGGGCGCCGGCAGACACACTGCTTGTCAGCCATGCTGTGGCGGGGTCCCATATAAAGTAGAGGAAGACAGGCACGGATGTTAGCCCAGGGCCAGTCTTCCTCAGCAAAAAGAGGAGGATTAGCAGTGGACGTTAGCTCAGGGCTGGTCTTCCTCACCAAAAAGAAAAAGAGTGATATCTGTATGTTTTTCATAGATATTCTTTACTAGGAACTATTCCTAGTTTGCTGTGATGCTTAATTTTATGTGTCAACTTGACTGGGCCATGGGGTGCCTAGACCCCATGTTTTGGTCAAACATTCTTCTGGTTATGTCTGTAATAGTATTTCTGGACCAGATTAACATTTGAGTCAGTAGAGTGAGTAAAGCAGATTGCACTCCCTAATGTGAGTGGCCCATCAGTTGAAGGCCTGAATAGAACAAAATGCTAACCCTTCAGTGAGTAAGAGGGAACTCTTCCTGCTTGACTGCCTTTGAGATGGGACATTGGTTTTTTTCCTGGATTCAGGCTCAAACAGAAACATTGGCTCTTTCTGGGTCTCAAGTCTACCAGCTGGATTTTGGCTGGAACTACATCAGAGGCTCTTCTGTGACTCAGTCCTTTGGACTTGGACTAGAACTACACCACTAGCTATCCTGGGTCTGTAGCCTGCTGACCGCAGATCTTGGAACTTGTCAGCTTCCAAAATTGTGCAAGCCAATTCTTTATAATAAAACACATATATATCCTATTGATTCTGTTTCTCTGGAAAACCCTGACCAATACATTTGCTACCAAGTTTTATCCACGAGTAAGTTTAATCACTCTCACCACTGCAACTACCCTAGTACAAACCACCAAGTCATTTCATCCGGGGTACCACCATTTCCTCTTAACTGGTCTTTCCCTTCTGACTGGTTTTGATATCAATTATACTTGCCATAGTATAGATTATTCTCTACACAGTAGCCAGAGAGGCTATGTAAAACACAAATCAGATCTTGTCACGCCTCTTCTGAACACCCTCCAAGGTTTTTTCCATCACATTTAGAATAACATCCAAAGTCCTTTTTTTAGCATACAAAATCGTCCATGGTCTGGGTTCTAGTAATCTTTCCAATCTCACCTACTATCTTTTCCTCAGTCTCTCCATCCACCTTTCTACTCCTTATGCCTGCCAAGCATGCTCCTATATGTTCCTCCTTGATCTTTGATCCAAGCAGACTCCTACCTTGGAGACTGCACTCACAGTTCTCTGTGCCTGATGTGCTGTCTCACTAAAAATTTTGTCTCACTCCCTCACTTCTTCCAGGCATCTGCTCAGAATAGCCCTCTTCCTCACATTCTGTCTCTTTATCCTGCTTTGTTTTTCTTCATAGCAATTACTACATCATGGCTTTATACAGTGTAGCTATCTGCTTGATTATCTGATTCATTCACTTGAATGTAAAATCTATGAGGCAGAGAATTTTTCTCTGTATTTATCTGTCGTATCCCCATTGCCTGGGGCAACGCCTTTCACACAGCAGGTACTAAATCAATATTTGTTGGATAAATAAATAAATGAGGGTGTCAATATTATTACCTTTTCCTGTTTCTATGGTTTGACTATGTGCGAATATGGTTGACAGACTTTTCTCTTATTGAAACAACTTTGCACTCCTGGAATAAACACTACTTGAACATGATGTAGGTGTATTTTTAATACACTGATGAATTCAATTTGTAATATTTTGTTTAGGATTTTTATTTGTATGTCTATATAAGAATTGTTCTGTAGTGTCCTTTTTTTATAATGTCCTTGTCTAGTTTGGGTATCAACAGCATATGAGCCTCACAAACTGAGCCTGCCAGCTTTCCTTCTTTTACTTTTGTCATAAACAATTTAAATAAAACAGCCAACATTTGTTTTTAGAATGTTTAGTAAAACACACTTGTAAAGATGTCTTGGCTTGATGTTTTTGGGGCAGGAGACTTTTCATTTCTTTAATAGTTATTGTTTACTACATGTTAATAATTCTTTAGTCGTTAATAGTTATTGGTTTAGTCGTGTTTTCTATTTTTCTCCAGTCATTTTTGGTAATTTAAATTTTTCTAGAAAATTACCATTTCATCAAAAATTTCAATTGATTTAGTATGTTCTATTATTTTTAATATCATACTGTGTCTATGTCTTCTTTTTATTACTAATTATATCTGCTCTTTATTTTTAAAATTTTTTATCAAAGTTCTAGCGTGTAGGCCTATTGATCCTCTATATTATTTCTTTATTTTCTACTTACTAATTTGTGCTCTTATGTTTATTTTGTCCTTAGATCAGATATACTTTTGTTTTGTTTTCTTTCTTATTTTTTTCTAGCTTCCTGAGTTGAACACTTAACTGATTTATTTTATTTATTTATTTATTGGTGAGGAAAATTGTCCCTGAGCTAACATCTGTGCCAATCTTCCTCTACTTTGTACATGGGATGCTGCCACAGCATAGCTTGATGAGCGGTGTGCAGGTCTGTGCCCAGGATCCAAACCTGCGAACCCCAGGCCACTGAAGTGGAGCATGCGAACTTAACCCCTACGCCAGCAGGCCAGCCCCTTAACTAATTTATTTTGAATCTTTCTTATTTTAAACATGTTAAAGGTTCTACCTATGCAACCATGTGCCCATTTTGCTGTATCCCTCAAGTGTTATATATAGTATTACGTTCATTGTTATTTATATTTATATATTTTCCTAACACATGAAATACATTTTAAAATCCAAACACATATGTGCTCTTTAAAACTACTTTTTTTTTTTTTTTTTTTTTTGTGGGGAAGACCAGCCCTGAGCTAACATCCGTCGCCAATCCTCCCCTTTTTGCTGAGGAAGACTGGCCCTGGGCTAACATCGTGCCCATCTTCCTCCACTTTATATGGGACGCCGCCACGGCATGGCTGACAGGCAGTGCGTCGGCGGGCGCCCGGGATCCGAACTCGCGAACCCCGGGCTGCCAAGCGCGGACTAAACCGCTGCGCCACCAGGCGGCCCCTAAAACTACTTTTTAATGTTGATTTCTTATTTAATTGCAATGTGGTCTATATAGTACTAATTTCTTATAATTTATTGAGATATCCTTGATGACCTAGCACATGGTCCATTTTTTTTAAAAATAAATATTCCATATGTACTTGAAGGAAATGTATATTTTTATTTTGGGGGAGTATAGAGCTATATAAATTTCTTTATTTAAAGCTTCTATATCCCTTTTGCTTTTTGTCCACTGAATGTAATTTGAAGTTATGTTGTTAAGTATATAGAAGTTCATAATATACATTCTTCATGTATCATTACTTTTGTTAGCATGTGATGTATATCTTTAGGCTCATTAATGCTTTTTGCTTTAAATTCTATCTTGTCTGATATTGATAATATTGATAATATTAATACAGCAGCTTTCTTTTGCTTAATATTTGTCTGATATATCTTTTACCATATCTTTAATTCAATGTATAAAGAAGTTATGAGATTTGTTCCAGGTCATGTGGCTAACATGCTGAAACACTAAAATTTGACCCAGGCAACGTTACACCAAAGCCCACATTCTCAACTGCTAAACCATG
Organism: Tapirus indicus; assembly: GCA_031878705.1. Classification (NCBI taxonomy): domain Eukaryota; kingdom Metazoa; phylum Chordata; class Mammalia; order Perissodactyla; family Tapiridae; genus Tapirus; species Tapirus indicus. The sequence goes on along the minus strand of CM062918.1, from coordinate 122,013,678 downwards.
TCATCTCCTGAAATATGCTTCCAATCCTGGAGCCCAGCTGGCCCATTTCTTCAGACTCTCTCATTCTATTGAATTTCTTTTTCACAGAGATGTTTGTCCTCTCTGTTTGATACTCTCTATGTCTTTTAATTTTTCTCTTTTTGTTTTTTATGCATCATTGCCACGCACCTCTTGAGCTGTTCTATACCTTGCTTAACAATATTCTCGGAGATGACTTCATATCATTACATACAGAGCTGCCTCATTATGTTTAATGACTGCATAATAGTTCATTGTATATGTCACAATATTAATTTAGTTAGTCTCATAAAGATGGGCATTTAGGTCATTTCCAATATTTTGCTATTAACAACAATACTGAAATAAATACCCTTGTACATAAGTAGTTTGAAAATATTGGAGCATATTTGTAGAATAAATTACTAACAATGGAATCACTGGGCTAAAGATTATATGTACTTCCTAATTTATGGATAGCTCTTGCACAGTTGTTTTCCACAGAGGCTGAGTAAGTTATACTCCCAAAAACTGTGTATGAAAGTTTCTATTTCCCCCACATTGTCACCAATTGTATAGTTTCAAACTCTTGGATCTTTGAAAATCTGATAAGTAAAAAAAGGTATATCACTGTTTAAGTTTTCATTTCTTTTCTCTTTTTTTACATTTTTAACAAATTTATTTTTTTCAGATTTATGAGATATTGATATATAACATTGTGTAAGGTGTACAACGTGATAATTTGATATACATATATATTGCTAAATGATGACCACAGTAAGGTTAGTTAACATATCCATCACCTCACATAGTTACGTTTTGTGTGTATGTGTGATGAGAACATTTAAGATCTTCTACCTTAGCAAACTTCAAGAATACAATATAATATTGTTAACTACATCACCATGATGTACATCAGATCCCCAGAACTTATTCATCTTATTACTGGAAGTTTGTACCATTTGACCAACATCTACCCATTTCACCCAGCCCTCAGGCCCTGGAAACCACCAATTTACTCTCTGTTTCTCTATGAGTTCAAAATATTTTAGAGTCCACATATAAATGAGATCATACAGTATTTGTCTTTCTCTGTCTGACAATTCATTTCACATAATGTCCTCAAAGTTCATCCACAGTCTCCCAAATGGTAAGATTTCCTTCTTCTTTTATGGCTAAATAATATTCCATTGTGTATATAATACCATGTTTCTTTATCCATCCATGCATCAACTGACAGGTTGTTTCCATGTCTTGGCTATTTGTGAATAATGCTGCTATGAACATGGGGGTGCAGATATCTCTTAATGATCTTGTTTTCATTTCCTCTGTTTTATATACCCAGAAGTGAAATTGCTGGATCATATGGTAGTTCTATTTTTAATTTATTGAGGAACCTCCATACTGTTTTTCATAGTGGCTGTACTAATTTACATTCCCACCAACAGTGTGCAAGTGTTCCCTTTTCCCCACATCTTCACCAATACTTGTTATCTCTTGTCTTTTTAATGACAGCCATTCTAACAGGTGTGAAGTGATATCTCATTGTGGTTTTGATTTATATTTCCCTGATGATAGTGATGTTGAGCACCATTTCATGAACCTGTTGGCCATTTATCTGTCTTCTTTGGAAAAATGTCTATTCAGTTACTCTTTCCATTTTTCAATCAGATTGTTTGTGTTTTGCTATTGAGTTGTATGAGTTCTTTATGTGTTTTAGATATTAATCCATTATCAGATACATGATTTGCAAATATTTTCTCCCATTCCATAGGTTGCTTTTTCACTTTGTTGATTGTTTCTTTTGCTGTGAAGAAGCTTTGTAGTTTGATATCGTCCCACTTATTAATCTTTGCTTTTGTTGCTTGTGCTTTTGGTGTCATATCCAAAAAAATCATTGCCAAGACCAATGTCAAAGAGCTTTTCTACTTTTTTTTTCTGGAAGTTTTAATGGTTTCAGGTCTTACATTTAAGTCCTTAATCCATTTCAAGTTAATTTTTGTGAGTGGTGTAATTTCATTCTTTTGCATGTGAATATTCAGTTTTCCCAACACCAATTTTTTGCGTATGAATATATAGTTTTCCCAACACCATTTATTGAAGAGACTATCCTTTCCCCGTTGAGTATTCTTGGCTCCCTTTTCAAATACTAGTTGACCTTACGTGCATGGGTTCACTTCTAGGCTCTTGATTCTGTTCACTTGGTCTATGTGTCTGTTTTTATGACAGTAGCATACTGTTTCAATTACTATAACTTTGTAATATAATTTGAAATCGGAAAATGTGATGCCTCCAGCTTTGTTCTTCTTTCTCAAGACTGCTTTGGCTATTCAAGTCTTTTGTGGTTCCCTACAAATTTTTTTTTTTTCTTATGAGTGAGACTGAGCATATTTTCCAGTGTTTAAACCTATTTGTCTTTTGTTTTCTGTTAATTGCTTGTTTGCTACATTGTGGGTTTTTAAAATATTTATATCCTGAAAAATATACTCTCTCTTTTACAAGTTTTTAAGTTTTTTAAGTTTGGGTTTGAAAGTTAAATGAATTCAATGCACCATACCAGTACTTTTTTTCACCCATTTTTTTGTATTTTCTCCATTTAATTCTTGGTTGACTCAAACTTTTCCTCTAGAGGATTATCTTTCCCCACTCAAACAAATTTGGATTGATATAAAAGTCTTAGTTTATACTTTGTTTTAGGTTGTTGAAAGTATTTCTTCATGGTCTAGTTATTCACTCTATCTATACGCTTTTCTGTGGTCCACCTTATTTATCATATTTTTGACTAGAAACTCAAATTTTTTCTGTATTTTTAATATCCAGAAGTTTTACTAGGATGTATTTCTGTGTTCGTTGTTCTAAGTCAACTTTTCCTAGGCCATGCTATATGTGCCCCTTCAATCTACATATCTGAGGCTACTTCTATTGCTATAAACTTCTTTTATACTATATCTATAAATATTTTTCTTCTCTCACAATTTATGTTCTATTCTTCGGGACAACATTATTTGTCGTTTTAATGTTCTGTCTATTGGATCTTTTATATCTATTTTCCACATCTATCATTTTCTTATAGCCTTTTAACTTTCCATTCTACAGTCATGCATACCCAAATGGGGATATGTTCTGAGAAGTACATCGTTAGGTGATTTCGTCTTTGTGTGAACATCATAGAGTGTACTTACACAGACCTAGATGGTATAGCCTACTACACACCTAGGCTGTATGGTACTATTCTTTTGGGATCACCATTGTTTTCGTGATCCATCGTTGACCAAAATATCATCATGCACCACAACATATTTTGCTCCCTTTACAACATTCCACATCCCTTACTGTGTTTTTAGTACAGTCTAGTCTTCTTTGTGCTGCTTCCAATGTGGCCTCTATTTCTGTGATGGCTCTTTTTTTCCCTTCTACTTCTTTTGAAATTGCCAATCCAAGGTTCATCGAGTTCTGTTGCCTCACCCTATTTTTCCTACCCTCTCTTGTCTATAAATTAGAATTCCTACTTAATAGAAGCAGTAACAACATTTTAAAATTCATGGTCAATACTTGTTCACAGCTTTTTAACAACTCTATAGAAATATTTATCCTGTGAGAATTTATTACCTGCCATTCTTTCTCCTTTTTTTTTTCTTATAATACATTTGGATAGTTCGATGCTAGTTCTTTTTTTAAAAAAAAATACTCCTATTTGAATGAGGTTACTTCTTCCTGAACTAGCTATCTGTAGGGTGATATGTTAGAGAGGGGCTAGGTCTATATTCTAGACCACCAAGAATTCACCCATGATACAAGTTTGTGGGTATTAATGAGTTACTTCTCCCCAGCTAATAGAGATCGATATTTCAGGGGTACTCACAATGTATTCTTTCTCCTGTACCCTGCCTTACCAACGGATTGCTTCTGACAATATGGCTTATCTTTGTATTTTTATTTCTTCATTCAGTTCCACCCTCCCCTCCTTTTTACCAAACCCTGTCTAAGGAAGCTTTTGCCACTAGACAATTTATGTAACTATATTGTCGCAGACAAACAAGAGCTGGGCTTTGCCAGCCTTGAATTAGATCTGCAGCCTCTGGAGCCCTTCCTCAGCATCTTCCTGCATCCCTGTTTTACTTCAGAAGATTTGGCAACCTTCTTCCTGTGTTGTTGCAGAGTTAAAGGTATCTCTTAGTGTCATAGAACATGAGCTTTAGGTTTTTATTTCTTGTTCTTCTTGTTTATTTGTGTAATTTCTAAGAGAAGAGGATGAAAATGTCTTCTTTATTTCACCCATTTTAAAACTGCAAATCCTGTATTTAAATTTTAAAGATTTTCTGTGACCAATAACTTTCAATACTCCCTTTGAATTTCTTCACTGCTTTCATTTCTAACTCTTTACTCACATTCATTCCTTTCTTTACGACTATCTACAACTTATTTTCAATCCTATTCAATTAAATTTTAGAAATAAGGTCAGAGTCCTTACGAAGCATAAAAAGCAGTTTACTTTAGAGCCTTGCCTGCAACCTCTGATACATATTTCAAGATCATATTATTTTTCTAAATTACCACTTCTTCATATAGAATTACAATTAAGAAAATTCTATAATTATATGTTCAATAAAAAGAGCACAGTGAAACTGTGAAAAGATTTTTTTTCTCTATGATAAGCAGAAAACATGATGATGTGTAATATATAGATGAAATGTCACAGTTCATTCCAAAATATACACATTAGCATAAAGACCATTATACAAAAGTTATGCTTTATTTGAAATTGGTAAGCTGATATAAAAAGGTATTATTTTGAAATAGCATGGCAATTAATGATGAAAAATTATGTCCACATACATCTTCATATCAAAGACTGCAACCCTTGGAAGTGTCTTTTCCTTTAGTCACTTAAAGAATCAAGTATATTTAGATTGATAGGCAACTTTTAAAAGTAAAATGTTAGTTTATCAGTTTGGTAGGGAGAGGCCTAGGCCCACAACACATTTCAGGCTAGATTTTATAGAAGTATAGGGTTTTCTTAAATTTCCTTTTTCTGCTGGCTGCTTGTTTGGGTAGCTGTGGAAGGCCATGTGATTGTAGCAAATGCTGGAAGTAAATTTATATCTTTGGCATAAAATGAAAGATAAAATTATTGGAAATCTGACTATGCTGTTACTTGTCTGACAATTTGATCTTAAAAGTTACTGTATACCACCTTAGAGAGGGAGAGGGACAGAATTAATGGCAACAGTCTAAATATTGGCTTGGACTCCTGGCAAATTTTCCATGGGAGGCAATGGCGGTGCTATTAATGCTTACCAAGAACACTTAGATATTCTCCATCATGGGTTCACACGTAATCTGTGGACTGGGAAGTGTTGAGTACTAGGTCCCCCAACAATTAAAGCAAACTGGCCCAAGGTAGCATTAAATCTAGACTATAGAACTCAATAATTCTAGTTAAATTAATAAAAATGAGAGATTTAAATTTACATCCAGATTTTTGAGGACAAAATAACTAATCAACAAACGCACACAAGAACAGTTTCCTACTTAATGAAAAATTCCCTGCCCTGATATGCATAGCTTCTTTTTTTTGTACCCAAACTTCCTAGGCACTTGTAAATTAGATATCCTTGTTCTCTAACTATAAGATTGTTGCCACAGCTGCACCAGTTCTATCTCCCCATTCTCTGAGTTTTAGGGGGACTGGAAACCAATGTGGTTTGTTTTGTACATAGTGACTTGGCCCAAATCACAAGAAGACCACAAAAGAATCTGATAACACATTTGGATTTGGACTTCATATGCAAAAATAAAAATATACGTCCCCAAACCACTTTTTCACTCTCACTTCTATGCTTAAAACACCAAAGTTGTTGTTATTGTTGTTTGTATTTCCCACTCACACTACAGGCCCACGGTGGTCAGCTGGGTCTCTGCTCCTCATTATCAGCCTCACTGGGGACATGCAGCAATGCTGATAACTGTGCAGAAGGAAAAGAGAAGAGGAAAGCACATATTGTCCCTTAAAGCTTCCACATGGAAGGGACACATGAGACTTCCTGTCATGTATCATCAGTGAAAGCAAGTCACATGGCTCTGCCTGGCTTCAGGGGGATGGATATTGGACATAAGCAGTACAATCTACCACTTTCTCTTTTTGTAACAGGCTGGTCATTTGATGTATAAGAACATTTTTTCAGACTATGTTCTACAAAACATGAAAAGCAAAGCTATTTCCTTCTTCTCTTAGATGACAAATAAATAAGTACACCTGGACCAATGCAAAAGGAAATAGAAGGATAATTACGTAATAAATAATGTTCCTCAAAATAGTGCTGCTTTTAGTGTCATCCAGTGTTTCAGAACATGAAATGCCATTTCAAGACAGTGCCATGGAGCGAGGCCAGGTATTCATCAAATCTTTTTAAAACAATTGTTCTTTGAAAGTTATTCACTTTATAATTATGATTGTCTTATTGTTCTCTGACCAGTCTTAATCAGTCTAAATCTAACCAATATCCCTAGAAATTATATTAAAAATGTGATGGCTCGTTAATTTTCAGCGTATATTAATAAAATTACTTTAAGGGTTTTATTGCGTACCGTTTATTTAAGAAGCATTATGTCAACCAAAGAGTTGGTTATGACACAATGCCTGCTCTTGAGCAGATGAGGATTTAAATGGAGACAAAGGTTAGAATGGAGAAGATATAATTACTTAAGGATTATATCCCAAAGCATTTCCAAAGCAAAAGGGTTTTAAATTTGTTGCAGTTGTTGAATCTTTCCTCAAATGAAATCTTATATGTAAGTCAAAGTCATTAGACACATAAAAGCCAAGCTCTTCTGATTGAAATTGGAATGGGACATCATGAATCTCTCTTGCTAGGTCCCTTATTTTAATTCCCTGCAACACTTAAGTTTCTTCTATGGAAGCTCTTGGGGTTTTTGGAGCACAGCTCAGGGGACAAAAAGAAACTCTCCTAATCTCTACTATATACATACACATGTTTATTTTGCCCAAATAATTGAGGACAGATATATCAAATCTACTATACTAGCCTTTGATAGGTAGCAAATTCCTTCTATATGTGATGGAATGGCCATGCCACAGACTAGTGGATGATTTTAAAGTAGAAATGAATGGGGAGGCAGAAAAGAAGGAGTGAATGATGGCAGTTAGTAAAGTTTCTTTCTCATCATGTTACAGAGCTAACCAATTGATGGCTGATAAACAAACCAGACTTTCCAAATCCAAACTTCTAAGGATAAAATCTTATGAGAATTATTGCCAATTTTGTCCCTCAAGTCTCCGCAAAAGACACTGTCAACTATGGGTACTACAGGACACTATGCAAATTCTCCAGACCTTTGAAGGATTCACGTGTTTAGTAGGAGGCATTGTATACATCAGGACATTCCAGATAGATCTTAGATTGAGATAAATATGAGATAAGCTCATATTTTTAGAAGCTGACCCTTTGAAATCAACCAAACAGCTTTGTCTTACCAAAATCCGTGAGGTGAGTGCCTGAGCATAAAAGCAACCTAGAGTTTTAGATATTGGGGTTTTCTGGTAACTAGATGTTGAAGCTAGAAAAGAAGATGAGATCCTCGCTAATTTATTTTGTATTCACTTTTCTCTTTCTGCCATGTAACTACACATCAAATGTGATAGAAAGTACACTTAGGATAAGGGCAGGAAAAAAAATATGCCTTTTTCAGTTTGGGATTATAGGGCTCTAGAATTTCCATGACACACTCTTCAGATATATAGTTCAGTGATTGAGTACCTCATGGTCAGGTAATTCATGGACTTCCTCATTCATTTGATTTTGAGGAGGATATCTTAAAAAAGAAGTTAGCCAGAAATATAGATGGGTTGTAATCCATGAGTAGCAAAGCAAAAGTAGATTAGCTTCATCAGAGGAGCAGAGCTTTCAATTGAGAAAAAACCTAGGGAAATTTACAGAGGAAGTCATGATTAGTGAGAAAGGGTAGTAAAAATAGCTTTTGTTTAAATGCTGGAGATAAACTCCGGTTCCCAACTAAATATGTGCTTGGGAGAGAACTATATAGAAGGAGAGAGTTATTGGAATTTGGTGACAAAATATTACTAGCAGATGTTGTTTGTTAGGAGGACACATATTAATATTGATGTGTTGTTCCAATTTGTTTGCAGTCCATCCAAACTGTCTGAAATAACTGCTATATAGAGCCACTGCACATGGTTGGGCAAGTTGTGCACTGCACAAGAAAGCATATCTAAGAGGGTGACACAGATGTCATGGATTTGCATATTTATTATAACAATATTCCCTATTGAAGTAAAGTGTCATGAGGAAGGGGCACTTTTTTCTAATTTGCACAAAGGTGTCATATGTGCTAACACTCCTACTATATATTATTAAAGAAGTATTAATTCTTTTGTAGAATCACTTCAACTCTATCCAAAATGTTCCTTGGCCAGAAGAATGGATGAATCAGTCCTCATTTCCTTTTCGTACCATACTTATAAATGAAATCTAAAAATGCTCATTAGAACTTTGGACTCTTTCGGCATCCTAAAAGATAGTTGGCGTCCAAAAGTTTGGGAATGACCCCAAAACAATTTGCTTTACTAATACAAGATGAGGATTGAGTAGTTCCAAAGAGAAAATGAATAATTGGATTTGGCAAGGGAAATGATATTTTTTTCTGGATTGTTTACTGCCTGGCACATAGTAGCCACTCAAGAAAATATTTCTGGAATGAATTAATGTCCATAGAAGCCATAATCTTAGAATCATCCAAGGCCTCCTTTATCTTCAGGATCAGTCCAGAAGCTAAGCATTGGCAACTTCAGGCAGGATAAATGATATTAATGACGATGACGATGAAACAGATAATACATTGTAGTACTTTGCATAGATTCTACTGGCTGATGTTTAGTACACTCTTGTGGTTTTCTAAAATATGTCTGTTCTATCATTTCAAGACAACTATTCTCCTTTCTTTCCATTTAGCCCAAAGTCCATTTTCTGATTGGATCCTCAGGCACACTTGATATTTTCATTAAGAAAAGGAAAATGAACAATTTCAAGCACAAAGGATAAGCACCATCATAGTAAAAGGTCATAAAACACTAGGAGTTGCTCTTTAGCAATAGATTTTGAAGATTAGTCCAAAGAAAACACGGGACATGGTTTGGAACAAGCTTGCATATACTTCTTCATCAGGGCTGTGGTACACAGTATGAGAAGGCTTGAGGGGAATTCAAACACCAGTGGAAAGCAGGGTTTTGCTTGCATTGGCTATAATAAATATGTTTTTACAATAAACAAATGGGTGGCCATAAGACATGCATGTCTGATGTTGAAGGAAAGCCTGTTTGCACCAAATTACAGAAACAGTTCAAGAGCAGTTCATCCTAGTGAAAATATTATCCCTGAACTCCTGGCAGGGTTAGTGTCAGGTTAGGTTATCTTTTTTAGGAGTGCCAATCGCACTTGCTAAACCTGCCGAAGGGCGATCTGTTGTAACTTGTACACATGTGGTTGTTTTTCAGAAACCTTATACACTGCTTAGTTTAGTTACATGCAAACTCCACTTACTTTTCTTCTCTTGGGATGGACTTCTCCCCTTGACTATCTCTGAGCTTGGAAATCATCCCTCTCTGCCCTCATGGCCCCCTGCCCCTGCCCTATCCTATGTGACTGCATTCCAAGTGAATGCCCGGGATAAAGGCCAGGCTGATGGATGCCAATCATGTACAAATCACAGAGCAGACACAACTGATCTGAAGGATATCATTTATTCAAAGTCCAGTCCTTTGGGTTACTGAAGGTGAATGACTTTTAAAATATGGCCAGCAAAATCAGCAAAGAAAGAATTGTTTGGGAGCATTAATTTTATCAAAATTTTTGATAATTTCAGACGTTTTGAAACTTTGGCTTTTTAGAACACTACAGGAATTATATATTATTAAATTAAAATGGAATAACTTGCCATGGCTGCTGGTCCCTTTGCTGTCCAAGCCTCTGTACAAAAATGGACATAGAATTAATGGAGTGGCTAACAAGAGAGATGGACCCTTCTCAGTGGCTGACAATGCAGCCTTCAGAATTGACAATTAGCCCTTTCGTTGCTATGATTTGCAAAGAACAAAAACTTCAAGTTAATGGTCTATCATGAAGGATCTATTGAACACTCACAAATTGGAGTAGGTATCTGAGAGAAGTTATCTGTGAACTCTGTCTCAATTACCCTTCTGCCTCTTTTGGTAAGTAAGTCATTCAGAAATAAATGTCTGTCAAATACTTATTATTGTTTGTAATGGTATATCTTTCTTGGACAATATATCTCTTTTTAATTTTTCTGTGTGTGTAGGGGGGAAGACTAGCTGTTAGCTAACATCCGCTGCCAATCCCCCTCTTTTTGCTGAGGAAGACCAGTCCTGAGCTAACATCTGTGCTCATCTTCCTCTACTTTATGTGGGACGCCTGCCACAGGTGTTCCTACTTTCTCTGCTTGCAGTACACTGGTGTTATAGTAGAGAAAATCCAGAGCTTCAAGGCAAAAGAGCAGAATTTGAGTTTCAACTCCATCACTTAGTAACTGGGAAACTTATTGAAACTCTCTTAGCCTCAGTCCCTTCAACCTTAAAATTGGAATAATAGTCATAGTCTTCTCAGGCAGTTTTTGGTGAGGATTGGAGAGAATAACGTATGAAATAAAGTAGTCAAGCCTTATATAAATATAATTTGTCATCTTGAATTGCTTTTTACAAATTGGTGAAAAGCTCATGACACCTAAGAGAACACTTATGAGTGGTGCACAATGTCAGCTTTGGTACACATCAAAATTACGAGTGAAGAGAGAGAAAAATACAGCACCATGGGCTCCACCATCAGTGATTTGGACTTAGTAGACTGGGGTTGGGCCAGGGCATCTCTATTTAAAAGTGCCACAAATAGACCAAGGTTTGAGAATTACTGCCTTAGTACACAAGAATCTTCCTCTCTTTCAGGATGCTTCTGTGAACATAATTCATGCATCTTCTAGATGGATTTGGCTTACAAATAGAAACTTGATTTCCAGGAAAATCTGTGATAATCCATCGGCTAAAAACTGTGGTAATGAGAAGTTCTAAACCTTTAAATATGAATATCCATGGAAATGCAATCTACCTGGTGGTAAGAATTTGAATTAAGGAACAGTAAGGAAAGTTGATATTAATTCATTAAAATATCTGTCATGTCATCGCTAACAGAAGGGGAAATATGCTAATTAAACTGACAATTCCATAGAATCTGAAAATCCATAAATGAAGTTTTAGTCAAACAGTGTGAAAAACAAGAAGAAATGGTAATTTTAAATTTCCTTCTTTTTCACCACAGATGGGCTGAATCGTTAATAGCATCGCAAATTTCTCTTAATGCATATTATGAGGCCTATAGTTGTTAAGACTGACTCAATATGTTCTTAAAAGAATTTTGAAATGAACCTTTCTGAAGTACCAAAAAAAAAAAAGAAAGAGATCAGTTACCATTTTGTTATTTTTCATTTTCATTCACCTCTGAACTTCCTGGTTCGGTCTGGGGCCAAAGTAAAAATTGCCAAAACACCACGGGAAAAGCTGCTCTCACAGTATTTCTGGCTCACCAAAACTTTCTTGAGAAAGCCAGTTTCCATGAGATTTCAGTTCCAATTTTACAGACCCAAGAAAACTCAGGATAGTTCAGATAAAGTTCAGATAAGCATTCAAATTTTCAGTTACTTGTGCCAGATGAACCACTAAGTCATTTAACAAGTTCACATCACTGTTTTAGGACAAAAAAAAATCAACTGGAATTCTGATCCAACATGGACAATTTTTGAGGAGTACATATACTGAGAAGTGACTAGAAATTAATGGATAATTTGTTCTTTTTTTAAAAATAAAAAATGCAAAATAAAAATAATGACCCTGTGGCTTATTTTAGGTACACATGAGATTTAAATGAAGTAACCTGGCAGCATTAAACATTGAACGACAGCTTGTATAAGAAGAGCTACTGTAGTAACCAACGCAATATATTATAACTTGGAGGGATAATACTTTGCACACCTGTTTATCTTTCTTAGCTCTCTCTTCCCCTCCTTCTCTGAAAATGGAAAGGATAGTACTAACACCATACATGTTCCAGGAGGTGTAATGAACTACGAATCCTAAGACCTGAAAATTCTGTGAGAATCAATTTCTTCTATTGGCATGGAGTGGGGCAGGGAGGAAAAAGATTATTTTCACTTTCAAATCATCATGTAAAAACTTACCTTTAGGGCTAGAAATTATCCTGTGAGGCAAGAAGTAAATGCTGAATCTTTCAAAGGGTGAGTGACTCGACAATGAATTTACTCACCAGGGATCAAGATCTTCTCATAGCCCCTCAAAGAAAAACATTACGTGTACATCAGCGTCTCGCTATAACACAACCCCTCATGGTGTTAAGTTTGGTATAGCAAGATTTTATTCTTGGATCCCATCCAAAGAGATTCAGCTATTATAAGTGCCAGAAAAAGATTGCTATAACATGGTTCCACCTATAGTACTTCTTTGTGGCATGAGGACTAAAGAGAGTGATACAGCAAAACGCTATCATGGTCAAATACAGTAACTGAGAAAACTAGGCCATAAGAAGCTGGCAATAACTCCCATTAAAAAGGAGTTTAGTACATCTATCATTCCGCTAAAATTTTTACCTATCTTCTCACCTCCCAGGAAATACATGAATGTTAGCAAATCAAATCAGCATTTTCCTCACCGAGCATAAATCATCACTTGTTCTTAGATAATGGGAGAGTACCTACTTGCAAGGATGAGTAGAACACTTTGGATTTTTCAGTTATTGAGTTTATAACTACAGAACCATCTTTAAATGAATATTTCCGTTTTGAATTATTTAGGTAAGGAAAATTGATTGATACCTTCAATTTAAAAATGTCTACTACATCTGCTTTTCCATTTCACCATCCTGCCACTCAACTTGAAAACTGAGTTATCCATATTATTTGTTTATATTTACAACATTTAGTAAATAATTACTGATTAATACTTCAGAAGGATAGACTTGGCTTCCAAGGACAAGAATAAACGTCTCTTAATATGTTAATTCTTCAATTTTCAGGAAGATGAAGCAATTAACTCCGGTCATGTATTATTCTTAATAAATATTAAACAAAAGTGCAAATTAGCAGTAATTTATAGTATTAATCAAAATTTGTATTTAAACTCTAACTTAATACTTACATATTTTGAAAGGAACAAATTACTCCAAAGCCACGGAAAATATACCATAAATAATATACTATAAAAATATCAATGAGTATGAGTCTTAATATTCAGTAGACTGAAATCACTTGAACTATTCAACAAGTTCATCTGACCATTGCAGGTTGGAAAGTAATAATATGTTGGACTTCTTCCTCTTCCCTCAGCTACTCATTTGAGTAGGAACACGACTTGTATTCAACGATGAAGTAAGGGATTATAGAAACAAAAAGTCTTGTAAAATATACATATAGATCTGGACTACAAATATGTAAATCATTAGGTATCTTTCAATACAGCATCTACTATTTATTAAATGCTACTAACTGTTAGGGATCCTCCTAACAGTTGTACACATGGTGTATTCTTTAATTTGCTTTAATCTAAACTTTACTAGAGCAACTTCAATATAGGTATTATCATTCCCCCTATTTACAGATGGGAGAACTGAGGCTGAGAAGAATGAAGCTAGAAGTTCACGCATCTAGCAAAAGATAGAACTGATTAGTTTTTAAATCTAGGTCTGTCTGATTTAAAATCTATTCACAATTTACTGTGAAATTTTTTCTAAATAATTATAATATGCTTTATCATCCTATAAATATTATAATGGCTAATGGCTAGTATTAAGATGATGTAAACTAACGGAAGTTGTCTAAGATAGAAATTATTATATAATTTAACACTGACCAACTGCTTTTATTTTATATTTGTACCAATAAACTCATTATTCATATCATTTCAATTGCCCTGTGTATATAAATGCTTCCAGATCCACATTATCAGACCTAACCATTTACTCTGTTATCAGATTAGATTTTCAGTTGCTTGCAAGGTACCACCATAATTTTGAAATATAACATGTTGAAAATTGAAATTATCTCACCCATTATGAAAGTGAGACCTATTACTATACGTATATTGCCATTATTGTATGTGAAAGGTTCTTTTCCTCTCTATTGTTAATTTTCTTACTGCTACAAGAAAGGAAGAAGCAAAAAGGCAAATAATGAGCCAGGCCTGGTGGTTTAGTGGTTAAGATTTGGTGCTCTCACCACCACAGCCCAGGTTTGTTTCCCAGTTGTGGAACCACACCACCCATCTGTCAGTTGTCATACTGTGGCGGTGGCTCACATAGAGAAATAAACTAACAACTAGGACACACAACCATGCACTGAAGTTTTAAAAAAAAGGCAAATAATGCAATGATTAGAGCACTGGACTAATCAATGAAGCCAATAACCTGAGCTATGAAGGTCAAAAAACGAACTGGAAACAGGAACTAAAAAGATGATTAAGCAGAAGACTCACTGGGGAGCAGACCTTTGAGATGTAGAGAGTTGATGGTCTTTGGTTAATCCTGGAGGAGCAGTAATGTGAAATAGAAAGGATCCTGGAAAATAGTGTCAGCCTTTGAGCCCACTTGGATGGTAGAGAGACCAGTCCCAGAGGCTAGATTGGCTTGACTCAAGCATAGAACCGGCCCGGATATAAAGTTTGGGAATAGACCTCAGACAACCTAATAGTACAGAGACAGTCTGTGATAAGAAGAATCCTTTAAATGCAATAAAACTCTCCAGAATTAAGAGCTCATCTAATCTTGGAGAAATCACTCAGCCTCTTTGTGCCTCCATTTTCTCATCTGTAAAACTGGAGAGTACCTATCTTTCTTCACAGGATCACTGAGTTGCTGGGGTGGGATAATGATAATGAAGGCCCATTAAAAAGAACAAGAACTTTCTCCATGTAGCTACTGTGGTTCCAGAATGGAGGTTCTGGAGACCTCTGGCAACAGAGAAGAGCACTGAAGAGGATTGTTCTTTAGTTTAATAAGCAACTCACTGCACCTGCAATTAAATTCTCTCACAAATGCTTTCTAAATTTTTTATATCAAAAGTCTTATTCCTACAAATGTTTCAAAATCAAAAAAGAAAAAGAACCCTTTGCAGGAGATAAGGGAGGTGAAAGGGGTTGACGGGGGATAGCAAACTAAAGATTCCCCAGTATGGGATAAGAGTGGAGTAAAGCCCAGGAAAGAAATCTTTGGGGAAAGATCCAGAAATTCCTTCTGCATCCAGTGAGCCAGAAACTCTCACAGAGGAGATAGAAGGCAAACGTGCAGGGAATGCTGGGCACAGAGACAGCCAGCAGGGAGTTCAAATGCCGAGGAGGACTAAGCCACTATTGACAGGAGGGAGGAGCTCACCAAATTTACATGCAGTAGGAATAATTGGAAGCCCCCTCACCACACTGGTTTGTGTAGGGTTGTCTTATGTCCAAACTGCCGGTAAATTCAAGTTGAGGGAAGGAGCTAAAGTCTGCGGGCCCCATTAGATGTTCCAGCCAACGTCAAGTGAAAGTGATGTTAAAAACATTTTGATAAGCAATCTGTACTGGTAAACTCACATTTTGATGAATTTTAAACTATCTAATAGATTTTCTATTGGGGCAGGCAAAATGTTACTATGCAAGTAGTTTTAGAAAAAGTTTGATATTGTCTCTAATGAGCTGAGAAGAAAAGAAATTTGTTCATTTCTCCATCAAGATAGTAGGAAGAGTTGAAGGCTCCTGCTGGTTGGGTAATGTGATGGTGGTGGTAGCTCTCTTTAAGTGACACTGTATCTATGAATCTGCAAGGTTAACTTTGGAAGGAAAATCTCAAATGGAAAGAGGCAGCCGATCCAGCAGCTTCTAGTCTTTCTCCCTGGCCTTCACTCTTCCTCTGTGAGTCTCTGACTTAGAGTACTATCATATTTCAAAAACATCCGATAGACCATTGCCAGGACCAACAGAGCCCAATAGAACTGAACACTCCCTTCCATTAAAATGTGGAGATGGTTTCAGAGAGTATGGTTATTGAGCCCAGGAGCTGCTCTGACACAAGTTAGAAAAGTTAGGGGCAGAGGTTCTGAGTTTTGTTTTTTAATAAAGGAGGTAGTTGTTGATGCTGCTATTTTTTTTTTTTTTTTGTCTTCTCATCATCCTTTTCTATAGAGCTAGACGGAAACCCTGTAGAACTGGAGCTAAAAGAGATTTGGGGAAACCTCAGGGTCTTTATAGATGGGGACAGCTATGATGCACCACTCCTTTCCCATTTGCTGAACACGAAAAATTACATTGCTAAACTAAGAGTGGTGTTTACTTCTATATGTAAATCCAAATATAAGGTTAAAACAATATCTAAAAATATTTTGCCAACCTCAACTGTTGTCCTTCTGAATCTTTCAGTAGTCTCCGCCTTAGTTCTCACATTGAAGGTAGAATATATAACTGTAATGTGCCAGGATTAACTCAGAAGGTAACTCCCAAACCCAGTCTATGTGAATCTAGATTTTGTATCTCTAAACCAGGGTCAAAGAGTTTCTTCTAATCACTTTTGCCACCTTTGGAGCGGGAGAAGGTAGATGAAACAAATACACAAGTTCTGACAATGCAAGGACAAATAGACTAACTAAAACAGAAATTAACAAAATCTAAAAATAAAAGCTATGCTTTTTATTTTTAATGCCAAAGATGTTGGCATTCCTATGCAGGAAGGACCAGAGCTTGTATTTCACATTCATTTCGGATTACAATGCATATGACTGAGCACCTAAAATGTGCAATCAGCCCTGCTAATTAATACTCTCTGCAAATGGCACTTGCAATGTTTTGCTTATGCTCATCTTGTCTTCCTAAGTTTCTGAAGGGCAAAGACTACTTTTTCTTTCTTCCACATCCCTCTGCTCAGGAGATATTTCTCTGAACTTGCACAAGACATTCTCACTCTTATAGTCCTGGGTACATTCTACTCGTAGTCCCTGTTAAAATGTCTAGCACAACACAGACACAGAGTAGGTACTCCTTTTTGTGTCTGGAATGTGGCTGGTTGACTTATGAACCAGTGGATGCTGGAGCTCGCTCAGACGAGCTTCAGAGCACAACTCTTCCCAACTCCATGTTCATTGACTACACCTTGGTAGCTTGAAATAGGCCATGATGGGAGCATTTACATGGTGGAAATCCTCCAGTTGATCTTAAGCATTCTGAATATAAGTACTTCATCTTCTACTTCCTTTTTATTCCATCTAGCTTATAAACTGTTGTGCATTTTAGCAGCTAGTCTTTCATGTGATAATTGTACTTTGAATAACTACATTTGTCTTTTAAAAATCATTTTCAACTTATAAAAGAAAAGCAATTATTTTGTACATGTCTTTTTATATCATTTTGGACAACTATTTTCGGATAAGACAATTATTCTTTTACTTAGTATATATAAACAGTAGCTATTAAAGGAAAAAGTGCTATTCTATTTTTGCCGAAAGTATTACTAAATGATTAGTAAAGACGCTAAAATTTCCTTTTTTTAATGACCAGGAAATTAAATTGTCTGGTTTATAAAATTAGAAAATAAGTTTGTGTACTAGAAAGTTAATTCCATTCCGTTAAAATTAGTCTTTTGGGAAGTTCTATTGGGATCTGACAAAATAATTGCTATTTTCACCAAATGGATAATACTTTTTGTCTAAAATGAGCTTTGTGATTTTCAAATACAAACTTTCATTTTCCAGAACATGCATTGGAAAGACTATGGTCTTCTGAGGTTCAATTAACTGTATAAGGGGAAGAATGATGCCTAGTACCCTTTGGAAAGGCAGCAGAGTGCTGTGCTTAAGAGGGAGGCTCTAGGGCAAACTGCCAGGGTTCTGGTCCCAGATACTCCCTTTATTACCTGTGTGACATTAAAAAGTCACTAACCTTCTCAGTGCCTCAGTTTCTTCATATGTACAATGCGGATGATAATAGAACTTGCTTCATTGGTTTATGATGAGGATTAAATTCATAAATACTGTGCATGTAAAACACTTGAAGTGATGCCTAGTACTCAGTAGGTGTTTGATAAATGCTGCTGCTGCTGCTACTGCTGCTTCTTTCTAAGCACAGAATCTTACACATACTGGGTACTTAATAAACATTTCTGAATTGGTTAACTAAATGACCAGTTAACTAGCATGGAGCAAAGGAACAGAGACTGAATATGTACTAAGTACTAGGAATACAGTGGTGAACAAGACAGGCAAGGTCTCTGATCTCATGAAGTTTACATTTTAGCTCAAAATGCATAGGAAACTGATTTCAATGTTTAGGAATTGAATGAAGGGTCTGGTTTGTAAACTCCCTGACAGTATGCATTAAAGATTATATTAAAGACAGCATGAATGAAAGGATAAAGATTTGGTTGTATGTAACAGAGGCCCAAAATAGCTGTTGCATAAAGAAGATAGAAAATTTTTTCTCGTATAACTGTCCAAAGGCGAGCAGTCCAAGGCCCCACAAGATTATCCAGGGACTCAGGCCTTCTGTCTTATAGATCCACCATTGCTGGGATATTCTCAGTCTTCAAGGTCCTGGGTAACTCCTCACCACATCCACATTCCAAGCAATGGGTGGGAGGAAGGAGGAAGAACACATTCCCCCCATTAAGGGATAAGAAATTGTGTTCTTCACTTCTGTGCATAACCCGTTAGCTGCAACTTCACATAGCCACCCTATCTACAAGGGGCAGAGGACAGGTCTTGAGGGAGAGCTAATAGTCTTGGTCACATTCCATTCCCTTGGCTATGTTTGCATTATTCATTCTCCGCAGAGAATACCCTCATTTCCTTCTCAAGGAATCCGATCCCAAAGCCTCATCTAATTCCTGCATCTAGATCAAAGTTGAGGATTCTCTGGGTGAGGTCAGCCCTCTACATCAATGGCCCCAATGTGGCTCTTTGTAGTACGGTGGCCTATAACTAACAGACAAGTAATCTGTCCCTGAATGCTCAATATAAAATGAAGGAGTAAGGACAGGATGACTGAAATAAAACTCCCATTGGAAAAGAGAAAATTGGAAACACACAACTGTCATCAATCTATCAGAATTGTCAAGTCCTGTTGGAAAGGAACTATGGAAACTCCTACCCTACTGGTGATGGGAGTCCTTCAGTCAGCCCATCTGGCAGCTGTGTCTGTAGCTCTCTGGGAGGATTTCTTTTGTCCATTGTCTCCATGGCCACGTCTGAAGCACACACTGGAGAGTATACTTTCTTGGGGCCACCACAACATCCACACTCTGCTTCTTGCCGACATCGATTTATAGATCCAGGAGTCGGGTTGATTTGTCATAGGTTTTGGCAGGCCGGTTTTCTGGCTTCTTTGGCAATACAGTTCCTTTATAATTATAAGAATGCCTTCCAGGCCATTTGTTTCTGCTCAGCTCCATGTGTGAGCAATCACAGCTAAGGCTCGGGTCTTGAGATAGATTTTAAGACTAAGGGTTCTGGTCTTTATAAGGACATCAGTGTCACTTAGATTCCCAAAGGAAAGATTCATTTGTAGTGGAGACTCTTCCATTCTTCTGCCCCACCTTGACAAGGGTATTCAATCATAGCCCAGTCATCTGTCAAAAGAGTGCCTGTGGGTAATCCACTTAATCCTAGCCACAGCCCCAGCTCCCAAGTGTAGAGCCCCAGCCATCCAAGCTGTCCTTAGGCCCACAAGCATGTGTCAACTCTTGGCCTGAGATGGCCAAGAATTATCATTCTTTCTTTCATTCCAACTCTTCAGCAAAGTCTGTTTCCTTTCACTAGGCCTCCAAATAAAGGACGTCCTCTTAAGGTTGTCTGTGTAACCACCTGAGGGTGCAGAGGTCACACCCAGAACTTTAGAAAGGAGTTATTTCGTGGTTTCTTGCCCAGAAACACATCTTCTCTTGCTTTGCCCGGCACCCACGCTGCAGAAACCAGGGAAGTAACTGACATGGATTAAAGAAGACTTTACCACTTAATCTCTTGAGACTTTAAAGAAATAGCTTCACCTCTTTAGGTCTAGTTTCTTCATCTTTAAAATGAACAAGTTTGACTAGATGACTTCCATGTCCCTACACTCTTCTTGTTCTATAGCTTTTATAAACGTGTATGAATATATCATATACATACATACACACATATATATGTTTATGTATTTCTTATATGTGTAAGAAAGAAAAAATACACAGATAGATAGGTGGATTTCTTAGTTCTGGTGCCCTTATACTCTTTTTCTATGGTCAGATGTTCTTCCCTGAGGTACTATATCTCAAATGTTAAGGAGTTGCCAAAATACTCTCTAATCATTCCTGTTTATTTCTATAAGGCATTTTGAATACGTTGCGTGACTTTAGCAAGCCCTTTCCAAGGGTTGTAGCACATTTCAACGGAATTCTTCTGGTCGATTTCACCATAAAATTTCAGGGGGAATTCCACATAGTAAAAATACCATGGCATTGGTAACCCATCAGACATGGGTTCACTTTCAAACTCTGTCCTTTAAGCTGTGTAGTCTTGGGCAGGTGACTAAAAATATTTTATTGTTCACATTAAAAATTCAAACACATTCTGTTGGATACCCCTTCCCTGCTCCTTGATGACATTTCAAGCAGAGTTCCCAGCATTTAGTTTACTTATGGCTAAAAGAACAGTCTAATTTCATTAATTTGGATTCACTTTTAGATAGAAAAAAGACTTATTGAATCTAAATTAAAGTTTCAATCTCAAAGTGGCCTGTGCTGTGGCTTGGGGATCTCCACTGGATGAGGCAACATGTTCTTTTCTTTCCCTCTTCGTCTATTCACTTTCCAGGGTCAGGAAAGAGGAAGAGGAGCATAGAGAAATACAGATAAAAGTGTATGTTTTGACCTAACTGGTCCTGCTGTTGTAGTTCTTTCAGAGTGAACACTAGGGCTGACTGGCTGGCTGTCATGGGCATTCAGATGCTGCTGTCTCCTGGGGCAGAGATGTAGGTTCTTTGGGAGACTCCACGAGCCACAGTTCACACAATGAGTGAGTTTTCCAGCCCACCTCCTGTCACCCTCTCCTTGGTCTTGGCCATACAACCCCAGTCTCCCACCGTGACAGTCCTCCCCTCAGGCTGGATATCTTAAGATGATCCAAGCCCATACGGCTTTCAAGGCATCCACCTGACCCACAGGAAGCTCACGGGTCCTCACCATGTGAAACAGCAGGAGTGCAAGCTGTGCCATTCTAGACCTCTTTCCTCGCCCTACCAAGAGGGGCTGCTCCTTAAGAACCCACCAGGGAAGAAGCAAGCATGAATCCCTCTCTCTGTTCACCAGGCTGTCAGACTGCCCAGAATCCACTCTTCACACTCTGCTCCAAGGGCAACCTCAGAACAGTCTATAGATGCCCCAGCATAGCAAGCCTCCAGGTGAGGAGGGGGTCCCAGTCTCCTTTCAGGGACCTCACAATGTTCAGAGGCAACTACTTGTCTTGGGGAAATACCACAGCACTACCCACTAGACTGAAAACATACTAGTCCTGTGAATTCTCTCCTTCAAGTTTGTAGACTTTTCTCTATACAAGTGGTAGGGGGTGATGGAATCAGGACCATTCAGCCACATTTCAGTAGGTCCTGCAGAAATGGATCTAGCAGCTCCTCTTTAAAATGTGGGGGTACTTATCATCTAGTGTTCCCAGCTTTGAGGCTTTAGCTAAAATCTGAGATGATAAAAGTCTCATTCAACATTCTGTTGCTAAAAATAATAATGATGATTATGATAACAGTAATAAGAACAATATGAGCTAACATTTAGAACTATGTGCTGGGCCTTGCTCTAAGCACTTAAAATTTACTAAACATTTCACTCTCTAACAACCACATAAAGTTATGTGTCCATTTGCAGATGCAGAAACTGAGTCACAGAAAACTTAACGAACTTGCCTAAGTTTGTACAACTAGTGAGTGGCAGATCTGAGATTCAAAGGCAGGCAGCCTAGCTGTACAGTTTGTATCCTTAACCACTACACTTCCCTGCCTCTTCCTGTTAAGAGAGTTGGACTTTATCCTGAGGGTGATGGAAAGAACTTGATGTTTCCCTCTTCACCTATAAAATGAGGATAATTAAACCTACCTTATACAGTGATTTGGAAGATAAGGTGATATAGATGAAGACTCTGGAACCAGTGTGATACATAGTAGGAACTTGATAATAAATGATAATAATTATCATTATTTTTCCCTTTCTGTATGAGGTAGTTGGTACCAAGCCAGCACCTAGAAAATCCAGAACAGTCATTCCTGTGGAAATAAGACAGCAGCCCCTCCATCCCTCCAAATCCCCAAATTCCCAGATCAGCTGGTAGAGATATTCAGCCCCACACATGATTCTCCTATACAACAACCAAAGGATAGGAATTGTTTCCCAAATCAAAACACAGCCAGCCACAACCATATGCGATAGTTTGTTTCCTGTTGGTTTGTTCCTTTGAAGCTTGAGCCAAAGACTCAGAGACAAGTTTGAGAAACTGAGACTGAGTCTAAGGTCTCTGATTTCCTTGATCAAGTTCCCAATCGAGTCTGGATTGGGGAGCGACTGGAGAAAGGCCCTAAGTTTTATCTCCTCTGGAAGGCAAAGTGTCAAAATTAGTCCCAGACAAAGAGCTACACAAAAACACTAGTGTGACGTAAATGCCCTCCCTGGATTGAGTTGACTCCGAGCTTTAGAGAATTCCAGTTTGAGGCTAGCGATACTTGTACAAACCGGATGGGTTTTAGTTTCTATAAAACCCCGGGGTATTAGAGAAAGACTTGATTATCTGTGGCTTAGCCTGAATTAAAAGGCAAAGCAATCATACAAAAGCTCTCATTTAACTTTTCAGTGGCATTAGGCCCACGCTAACTTTATGACACTAGGTTGCTAAAAACAAATGGCAGTTTCTCACATGCCCTAGGAAAAATTTGGGGCTTATATAATTTTTCCAAATTATGAGGCATTGTGCCCAAGACAAGCAGATAGGAAGGGCTTGGAACCAAACGTACCCAGTCTTGCAGCTCACACAAAGTGACAAGAGAACAGTAGTTTCATTTTTGTTTTTCCATTCACACAGAAAGGCAGTGTGGTGTTGGGGAAGAATTAGGTTTTAGTCCTGTCTTCGCTACTGGAGTTCCATGTCCTTGGAGGGGAAAAAAATCATGGAACTACTTTTTGTCGCATTTTCCTCATCTGTAAATGGGAAGCTGGACTCTAAAACTCTGAGTTTGTTATTCTTGGGAATTTAATTATTATGGCTCAAAGGAGGTATAAAAGAAGAAAGGAAGAATGTACAGGGTAGAGATAAAGAGGTGGGAAGACAACTGGAAAAGTGAAGCATCTTCAATCTTTTGATAAAGGCTTTCTTCCTCTTTGTAACTTGATAGTCCTTGGGAAACTCTCCGGCTCCCAAAGCGAGTGAATTGAGGGTGTGCGCGGGGGAAGTTATACAGGCAACTTAAATGTTTTCCCAGAACCCATGGAAAGTCAACGCAGCCCTACTTGTGGGATGCGGCCGGTCTCTCCCATGAACATGTATCACTTTTTCAGTGCATACGCAAATATGAAATTCTCTATTTCTCTAGCATCCAGAAAAATTCATGAACTTAAGATTGATTCAAAATCAAACCCAGATTAAACTAATATTTTGGAATCAAGTCCCTCTACCTGGGCTGATACTGATTCTGGTGTGCACTTAAACAGCTTTTTGGTTGCCAGGGACATCTTACCGGGAGTGTATTAAAAAATAAAATAATGCACTGGCTTTGCAGTATGAAAGCAGAGTCCATAAACCACAATATCTCTCTGTGAGGAAATAGACTTCCTGTCTGCTATTTTTTTATGTGCCCAATTAAGTGCAGATTTTTGGCTGCGTGAGCAACATAACTGCAGCATTTTTTCCAGAAAAACCAAGAAATGAACTAAAAACTAAACAAGAAAAAGTCTTATAAGAAGATGGTCTGATAAGTGCTGGGAGATAATATTTTTTTCTCATGTTATACCTGATATCTTCTAACCTGGATATGACCAACCTCGAGAAGAGTGACTTTAGATCACATTTCTAATGTGCTGGCAGCTCCCCATCCCAGAGGGATTTTCACTGAGTAAGGTAAGTACATTTCAAGGCCTTATATGGAATAAAATAGCAGGACATTAAAGCAGGGTGGGTGGTTCAGCAAGCTGGGTGTCTGAGAATTAAAAATCAAAGTTAACCAAGACTCTTTGATGAAAAATAGGGGCTGGATGACCTGGTTCAAAAGAAATAAGAACGTCCCTGAAACCTAGTTGCCAAAATAAAATTGAACCTGAACATGTGAAGTGTAAAAACGTGCATAGATTTTAATTTTAGTACTGAGTTACACACACCTGGGCACTTCCTTGTTTAGGCCAGAAGTAAGTATGCTAGAATCCTACGAGAAAGACTTATTTGGAAGACAGCACCAGTAAAGTAACAAAGCTTCACTGATACTCTCTCTGCTGCCTCAGAAAGACCCAAAAAGCTTTAAGTAAGTTTACACACACTCCTCAGATCTGGACAAAAGATCAAGTGGTTTCAACGAAGTCCATCCTTTTCCTGTAAGTAGTCATCGAAAAAAGTAACTTGGTGCTAGAGTTGGGATCCCCACCAGTGCTGAAGACATAACCGATTTCAGCAGCACCAAGTGTCAGGGTTTCTTTGTTTACCTTGTAGAAATAAAGGGCAACAATGTTTTTAGGGAGAAGCCCAAACCAGCTGGAAATACATTTGCTCTTACGGGAGGGCCCCAGAGTCCTCCCAGAGCATCTCTTCCAGGTAAACAGATGTGATATTTTCTGAGCTTTTGGCTTCTCTGCTCTGGTTACCAGATTTCGGAATTGACGTTAGTATCAAGATGCACGATATTCAAGTTTTAATTTGCTCAGTCTTTCTGCTCTGGGTAAAAAGTAGGTAAGATTTTCCTCTATGCCTTTCTGGATCTGCTCCTCAGCTTAGTTTTAACTCAGTCAAATACTCCTAAAATGTTTCTATAGGCTTGGGCAAGCTACTTAATCTACCTCCATTTTCCTCACCTATTAAATTTATTTGGAAATGTGTGCTGTACTACCGACTTTATATGGATGGGATGATGGCAATCAGATAATATAGCTAAAAATGATTTAAGAGCTTCCAGAAAAAAAAATATCGTGAGCCTTTACATGTGTAAAATTCATCTTCATGGTAAATCCAAACCACAACTGTTGTTTTCAAAATAAAGATTACAAATAAGGAAGCAAAATAAAAATATGTGCTTCAGTGTAGACTGGTATGTGAATTCAATGCATTTGTAGGTTCAATGGAAAATGTTGACTTATAAGAAGGGAAAAAAAAAGAAGCCCAGTGCCAGAGCTGTAGTGTCAATAGGTAGGTCTACATTGGTGATCAACAGGCTGTGGCAATTCTGATAATATTATTGCATGTTTAGTAAATGTGTTTTGCTCCACTTCTTGTCATTTCAAGTTTCGGTATAAGCCCTGGTTTGAGTCCTGGTTTGAAATGTAAATGATATCGAATGTGAAATAAGCTTGTTAAACTTCGAATCACACCCTCTCAGGAGTCTGCATGCTTTGTGAACCACTACATAGCTGTTCAAAAAGTGCCCTCTTAATGAAGCCAATTCTGACTGATGTGTATTCCAAGAATAATACTTGACCAAAATTGAATGCAATTCTCTTGTACTTATTATAATTTTCTATGACAGAGAGCAGAGGCTAAATTCGGTGAAAGTATTGTTTTTCTTCTAAGCTTGGGTCTGCCAAAATTTGTTTTTATTTCTCCCCCCGTCCCCCACCCCCACCCCCACCCCCAGTCATCCCTTTTGGAAGGATGTGGTGATCATAACCAACTGGGAAACTTGCTGGCATCTGTGTAGTGCCTATTTTCACCACTTTCCCTCACCACTCAAGATAGGTTTTTGGTACGGAATGGAAATATTCCCAAATGGAAGAATCATTAGCAGCAGCAATGTCAAGAGCAGCCTTGAAATGAGGCATCTGATATTCCATATGTTTAGTGCACTTATCAGATAGACAATGTAAAAGCCATTTGAGGTCTGTAACTTCCTTTTCTACACAGAAGGAAATGTGGCAGTGAATCAAATTGATACAGGAATCTTAAATATGTGCGGTCACACAAAGTTAGAGAAGATTATAAATTCAGCATTAGAAACCAAAAGAAAAAAAGAATAAGCCACAGGTAGTATTCTCAGATTATATTTGTTTGAGCTGTCAGGAGAAAAGACTAGAGAGAAATATTTTTATGACATGGAAACTAAGATCTGCTTTCCAAAATTATTTTCCACGAACTTAAAGCTATGTATCATTGTGCAAATCTAAAGACTCTTACCCTTGCAGAATTGAACATTTATCTTATAACTGGAGAAAGGATGCCTATCTCAAATGCGTAAGCATGCACAGTAGCGATGGGGTCCAGTCCCTGTGACATGCTCTGGGAAGCAGGACTTGCCTTCCAATTTCCAGGATCACGATGTTTTGCCACATACTCATGATGGATCCCGGGCAGGTGCCAAATCCCTCATTTCCTCAGGTACGAGGGAAAAGGGATTCTATAACAAGGCAGGCTACTCTCGATAACTTTAGTAAGAGCATTTTATCTTTCCCTTTTATTACTCTCAGAGAATAGTAGACACCAACTTCCTTTTGCAAATTAAAGGGGTGTGAAGTTCTAGAGAAGGGTGGTGTTTTCGGGGGGATGGACCACATGTCTTCACAGGTCTGGAGTAGGTTTACCTTGAAAGCAAGGCCTACAGGCCAGACGCCAGACACACAGTGCACCTCACTGTGTGTGTGCGTTTATTTGTCTGTTTTTTAAGAAATGAGAATGGATAATAGAGTTCAGTAGAAACGAAGATATGGGGATTCAGTAGGTTTACACATTTTTCCACCCAAAGCTCCTGCATGCTTTTCCTTGCCTTTCCCATGACCCTTAGCCATGTCTCCAAAAGGTGTCCTGAAGCAAATATTTAAATTTTAAAAACATTCCTGTGAAGTTATGTAGACGCTGCCACATGCTCAACCTGTTATTACCATTGGACTTCACTTCGCAGACATGGAGAATAGAGCAGGTGTCTACTCCTTCGTCTTCTGCTGTACCTTCCCTTTATAGGGCTTACTGATGCAAGTACCAGAGCAGACATGACTGCTGATACTGCCCACCTCTGCCTGTGCCCACAAGAGGAGCATTCAAGGGCTAGGAAGAATGCACCATGCACTTGCCATGGCTGCTGACCCGCACACTTTGTCCCAATGCCTTGAGAAATTTCTGGTCCACTCAGGATTCAGGGTACAAGCAGCATCATAGGCCATTCAGGGCTGTGGCACCCAGGACACCAGAGCAGAATATTTAGAGATTCCTTCAAACATGGAGACTATTGTGGGCAATAGTGTTGGAGGATGGTGACTGTAGTCCATAAATATTTATCAACAAGGGGAGACTGATGACAGCTAACCTTTATTCAGGGCCTTAGAGCTTACAAGAGGCTTTCTCATTGTTTATTTAATCTTCACAATTTATCTGGGATGTATTATTTTCCTTATTATTCAAATGAGAAAACTGGGCACTAAGTAGTTCATTCATTCAACAAATATTTATTGAGGGCTTGCTATATGACAGACTCTGCTAGGCACTGGAGATAAAGCAGTAGGCGAAACAGATAACATTCCTGCTCTGAGGGAGCTTGCATTCTAATTGGTGGGGAGAAGGGAGACAGACAATAAATGAACTCACAGGTGAAATATATAGCCTGTCAGATGGAGATAAATGCCATGGAGAAAAAAATTATAATTGAGAACAGTGATTAGGGTATACCAGTGGAGAAGGGGGAAGTGTTTCTGTTTTACATAGGGCAGTCAGACAGTGCTTTGTAGAGAAGGTGACATTTGAGCAGATAGCTGCAGGAAGTAAAAGAGCTAGTCAGATGAAGATTTGGTGCGGGGCATTACTGGCAGAGGAAAGAGCAAGTGCAAAAACCCTGAGGCAGGAGCATACTTAGTTTGATTGAGGAAGTGCCAAGAGGCATTCGTGACTTGTGTGGAATGAACAAGGCTGGAGTAATAGGAGGTGCAGTAAAAAATATAGAAAAGAGGGGCTGGTCCCATGGTGTAGTGGTTAAGTTTGGCACATTCTGCTTCTGCAGCCCAGGTTCGCAGGTTTGGATCCTGGATGCAGACCTACACCACTCATCAGCCACGCTGTGGCGGCATCCCACATATAAAGTAGAGGACGACTGGCAACAGATGTTAGCTCAGGGCTAATCTTCAATGTGGAGACTTGGCTTTTATTTTGAATAAGATGGCAAACACAAGTGTTAATCAAAATGTTTAACAGCAAGTACAGCTCAGTCACCAACCCATCAGCATGAATGTCTGGCCACGGGATGGGAGCAGCATCCTAGAGGCCCCCCTGAAGTGCCAAGCATTATCCCTTGAGTTGGTGCATTGTGAAGAGACCCCCTTGTGGATTCCATGGGAATTTCAGGGAAAGGGGACTTTGGGGAGAAGCTATCTAATGATAAAGACAGAAGGAGTTCAATATTTTAATAATTGGTACCCCAGTTCCAGTGTGAATCAGTTGGTGATCAGCCCTTATGAGAAACCATAGCTGGTTCTGAGTGGAGGAGTGACATGATCAGACTCACTTTTTTTTTTTTTTTTTGGTGAGGAAGATTGGCCCTGAGCTGTCATCTCTGCCAATCTTCCTCTATTTTGTATGTGGGTCATTGCCACAGCATGGCTTGATGAACCATGTGTAGGTCCGCACCAAAAATCCAAACCCGCCAACCCTAAGCTGCTGAAGTGGAGTGCGTGAACTTAACCCCTATGCCACTGGGCTGGCCCCCAGACTCACCTTTTAAGGATTGCTCTGGCTAAAGTGTTGAGACTAGACCCCAGAGAGGCAAGGGTAAAAATACAGAGACCAGTCAGGTGGTTATTGCAGTAATCAGGTAATAGGTGATGGTGGCTTGGACAATGGTGGCAGTGGGGGAAGTGGTACAAGGTATCAGATCGGGAATACATTTTCAAGGCGGAGCCAAGAGGATTTGCTGCTGTATTGGATCTGAGGTGAGAGAGAAAGTGTCAAGCATGACATAAGAAACTAGAGGAATGGGGTTGCCATCAACTGGGATAGGAAAAAGCGGAGATGGAGTAGGATTAGGGAACATGTTCAAAAATTTGATTGTAGACACAGGAAGTTAGAGATGAGTTAAGTTTATTGAACACCTATTATGCACCAGTGTGACAGCTCTGTGAGCTAAATACTGTGTTGTGATCCTCATTGTTCAGTTGAGACAGCTGTGGCTCAGAGAGTTGAGGTGACCTGCCCATAGTCACACAGCAAGTAAATAGCACATCAAGGACTCCAGCAAGGTTTTTCAAATCTGAGTTGAGGGCACCACAGCTGAGAATCAATAGTACTACAAAAGCAGATCATTGACGAGAAGTTACTTTTCTAGAATTTGCTAAGGCACGATTTAAATAAAAACTTTCAAAGTCTAAGATTTAGGGAATCTGCTGTAAAAGTGGAGAAGAGTTGAGTCTTAAACTCACTTGAAAAAACCAAGAGGTTTTTTTTTTTTTCTTAAAAAATAAAACAAACCCGAGGTGAGCCTAAGGCCAGCGTGCCGATTGCATCAGGAGAGACAAAGATGAAAAGAGGAGAGAGGAAAACGGGCACGAGCCCTAAATCAGCACGTTAAAGGGGCTGGCCTGCGAGGCTTGTATTATCAGACGTTAGTCAGAGAGGGACGTTCTTTTGCTGGCTTAGAAGAAATTTGAAATAACACATTAATTTTAGGTCCTTTGATATTTTTTTCCTGGAGATGTTTTGTTTTGATACATCCGACAACAGCCAAAGAGAAAGCCTCAGAAGACAGACATAATAAAAACAGTGGATGATCCATAGTCACTAAGCATAAGTTCCACTGTCTTAGTCTTGCCCAGCCCAAGTCGGCAGCCCACTAGGAAGCTACAAGACATCCTGGAGGATTTAAAGAGCAAGCCTAAACGTTTTAAAGTTTCAGTGTCAGGACCTCCTTCTGCAGCTAATGGCTTTGAGACCTGTTAAAACTCAAATGTTCTGATAAGGGTAATGTTTTACCATTAATCAGGAGATAACTGAGCATATTAGAAGATTTACCAAAAAAAAACCCAAATGGCACAGCATGGGAAGCTCTTTCACCAGTTGGCAGAAGGCTGGCTTCCAGTGGTTTAGAAATGAGGGTACTACTAGCAATCCAGTGAATGGGAGAAGATATTAGCAAATTGTACATCCTATACTATCCAAAATACATACAGAACTTATACAATTTAATATCAAAAAAACAAACAATTCAATTTAAAAATGGGCAGAGGCGGAGCCAGCCCAGTGGCGCAGCGGTTAAGTTCGCGCTTGGCAGCCCGGGGTTCGTGGGTTCGGATCCCGGGCGCCCGCCGACGCACTGCCTGTCAGCCATGCCGTCGCAGCGTCCCATGTAAAGTAGAGGAAGATGGGCACAGATGTTAGCCCAGGGCCAGTCTTCCTCCACAAAAAGAGGAGGATTGGCAACGGATGTTAGCTCAGGGCTGGTCTTCCTCACCAAAAAAAAAAAAATGGGCAGAGGACTTGAATAGACATTTTTTCCAAAGAAGACATACAGATGGCAAATAGGCACATGAAAAGACACTCCACATCACAAACTGTCAGGGAAATGTAAATCAAAACTACAATGGGCTATCTCCTCACACCTGTTAGAATAGCTATTATCAAAAAGACAAGAAATAATAAGTGTTGACAAGGATGTGAAGAAAAGGGAACCCTTGTACACTGTTGGTGGAAATGTAAATTGGTGCAGCCACTATGGAAAACACTATGGAGGTTCCTCAAAAAATTAAAAATAGAACTACCATATGATCTAGCAATTCCACTTCTGGGTATATATCCAAAGAAAATGAAAACACTGATTTGAAGAGATATATGCACCCCTATGTTCATTGCAGCATTATTTACAATAGCCAAGATATGGAAGCAATCTAAGTGTCCATTGATAGATGAATGGATAAAAAAGATGTGGATAAATATATACAATGGAATATTACTAAACCATAAAAAAGAATGAAATCTTGCCATTTGTGACTACATGGATGGGCCTAGAGGGTGTTATGCTAAGTGAAGTAAGTCAGAGAAAGAAAGACATATATCATATAATTTCACTTACATGTAGAATCTAGAAAACAAAACAAAACAGAAACAGAGTCATAGAAACAGGAAACAAACTGGTGATCACCAGAGGAGGGAGGAGTGGGGGGCAATTGAAATAGGTAAAGAGGATTAAGTATAAACTTCTAGTTATAAAATAAATAAGTCATGGGAATGTAATGTACAGACAGCATAGGGAATACAGTCATTAAAACTGTAATAACTTTGGTGACAGATGGTTACTGGACTTATCATGGTGATCATTTCGTAATTTATATAAATGTTGAATCACTATGATGTACATCTGAAACTAATAGGCTATTGCATATCAATCATGCTTCAATAAAAATAAAAGAAAGAAGGGCACTATTGTTTGGGTAAAGAAATGAAGGAGGGAACTGGATTGTGCACTCATCCATTCAACCTGCATTTGTTGTCCAAAAATAGTAATATAGCTATAAAAATTGAGACCTGATAGGGGAGTTGGAGGATGGTATAAGTGAAGTAAATTCCTCATCTTTTATAATGCACAAAGATATTATATAAAACTGATAAATCAATAAATATAAAGGCAATTACCAGAAGAAATAAACCCGGAATTGTTTGGTGGTTTTTTTGGTGGCATGGGAATGAGGAGGGGTTAAGAAAGTGGAGGTAAAATACCTTGTATTTTATGCTCTTCTGTACTACTTGCCTTTAAAAAAAAATGCATGTACATATATTTCATTTAAAATTTTAAATTGAACCAATATATCAAATTTTTAATTATATGAACAAGGCTCTGGGGATAAATGGTGAATAAGATACTCATCTTCCCTGCTGTCATGGAAGCTTTTGATCTGAACACCCTGAAGCAGGGGAAAAGCAAAAAGTCTGAACCACAATGAAGGAAAAACTGGAGTGAAATAGAGGGGAGAAACCCAGATCTCTTTCCTGCTAGTGCCTCATTCCTCTGCCTTGGAGTAAATAAAAATGAAGAAAGGAGATAATGTGTTCCCAATTTGTAGACATTTTGTAGCTACACAAGGTAAGAGCTGGCTCTACCATATTCTCTACACATTCTTCCCATATTCCTTCTCTGTTTCCTGAAAAGAGCAGCTTTGAAGTTCCCTTCCACAGTAGAAATTGAACCACCCACAGAAGGCATGTAGGATGCGTGGAAATTAGACACAGGAGAGGAAGTCAGCTCCTTCTTACATTTCCCTTTGATTCTAAAACATTGACCTCACTGTATACTTACTTACCAGACTCCCCAACTGGATCATAAGGAAGACACTTCCAAAAATAAATTGCCAGAAGCAAAATTTAAATAAATTTAAATACGCTGAGAGTGAATCTTTCACAGAACTTCAGACTTCAAACATGGAATCATTAAAACTATTAGTGTCTCTCTGAGTTCTGCCCTCAAAAGCTGTGGGTGTCAGTCTACCTATGTTTTAATAGTTCTGGTAACTCTTTCTTCACGTAATTGGTTTCAGTGTATCAAGATTCTCTTTCTTAGGCTAAACTGAAGGATTCCTGATTTGGTTAGTTCCCTAGAAAAACCTTTTCAATGCAGTGGCCCACAGTCACTGCAAACCCAGGATAATCATCCTGATTTTGCAATTAGAACTCAGGCTTTTTGCTGATAATAACACTAGTTTACATTTGCACTCAAGCATTCATGCTCTACATTCAACAAAATTTAATTAGTGCCTATCAACTGCCAAAATTATAATAGACATAAGGATAACAGGATGAAATACAAGTCCTTGCTCTTAAGGCAGACACAGTCTAGCTTAAATTAAAAGAATAAAGTTGCAATGGGGATAATATTATTGCATCTTTCCTAACACGTAAGCAAGCCCATCTGCATCATTTCCCATCAACCTTTATAGATAAGGGAGAGGAGAAGGATCCAATGCCACACAGAGATGAATATGCAAGGCCCTTGCATAGAGGAAAAGAAAGCAGAAAGCCTGCATCATGCAGCTTGGGGGCCTGTGAGGAGAAGGAATGATGGTGTAAGGAGAAGAGGTCAACTCACACAATTGCATTTTTCCACGATCTCCCACCTTGGAAAAGAAGCTTGGTTTGGGTGGGGCATATAGAAATATCAATGTAGGTATGAAGACACTGAGGATAATGGTAGCCTGGGATATTGCATGCCTCTAGGAGAAGCCAGCATTCAGCTTGAGGAAGGACCCTGATATGCTGCCAACAATTTATACTGTAATTCTTCTTCCTGGCATTCCCCAAAAGGGTCACAGCCATTTATCATGGTGAGTATGCATCAAAGAAGGGAAAATAACCAGGTTTTGGGGGAAATTGTTGGACATTGACTCTGAACTGACGTTAATTCCTGAGACTCAAAAGTACTGTGGCTCACCAGGTAGAGTGGAGGCTGATGGAGGTTAGGTGATCAATGCAATTTTAGCTCAGGTCTGTCTCACAATGGGCCAGTGGGTCTCTAAAATCACCTCGTGGTTATTTTCAAAATTCCAGAAGGCATAGTTGGATATATATGCTCAGCAATTGGCAGAACCCCCATATTGGTTCTCTGACCTAGGGAGTGAGGGCTATTATAGTAAGAAAGACCAAGTGGAAACCCCTAGAACTTTTCCTCTACCTACCAACCTATTAAACCAAAAGCAATACCACATTCCTGCAAGGACTGTAGAGATTACTGCCATCATCAAGGACTTGAATGATGCATCTAGGTGGTGATTCATAACACACCCTTATTCAAATAACCGCATAAGCCTGTGCATAAGACAGACGGATTCTGGAGAATGACAGCGTATGACCATAAACTTAATCAGATGATGACTCAAATTGCACTTGCTGTTACAAATGTAGTTTCTTTGTTGGAACAAAACAACACAGTCTCTGGCACATGGTGTACAGTTACTGATCGGGTGAATGGTCATTTCTTTGTTGTTTTGTTTTGTTTTTAGCTGATGGAATTAGCAGACAATGAGTTTAAAACAGCTATTGTAATATGAGGAGAGAGATGGAAAATATATTTTTTTTAAAAAAAGGAAAAGGAAAAGAAGGTTCTAGAGGTGAAAAAAATATAATATCTAAATGAAAACTTTACTGGTTGAATTGTGTCCCACAAAAAGCTTAGGTTAGGAGGTTAGGTTGGGATGTCCTAACCTCCAGGACCTCAGAATGTGACTTAATTTGGAAATAGGGTCATTGCACATGTAATTAGTTAAGATGAGATTATACTGGAGTAGAATGGGAACTGAATCTAATATGACTGGGGTTCTTATAAGAAGAGGCAAGAGACACACAGGGAGAAAATGGCCATGTGACAATGGAGGCAGAGATTGGAGGAATGCATCTACAAGACAAGGAATGCCAAGGATTGTCAGCAAACACAAGAAGCTAGAAAAGACAACAAAAAATTCTCCCCAACAGATTTCAGTGGGAGCATAGCCCTGTTGACACTTTGATTTCAGATTTCTAGCCTCCAGAACTGTAAGACAATAAACGTCTATTGTTTTAAGCCATCCAGTTTGTGGTACTTTGTTATGGCAGCCACAGGAAACTAATGCAACTGGATTTTCAGATTGCAACTGTACAATTATAATCATAACTGGATCAGATTATCAACTGGAAAATAGAAAGTATCTAAACCTAAGCACAATGGAGAAAAGAGACTGAAAAAAATTAACAAAGTTTCAATATGTGAGACAGTATCAAGTGATTAAACTTATGTGTAGTTAGAGTCCCAGAAAGAGAAAGGTGAAAGGGGCAGAAAAAATTTTTGAAGAAATAATGGCCAAATTTTTTCCAAATTTATTGTGAACTATAAACCCACATATCCAAGAAGCTCAATAAGCCCAAACAAAATAAACACAGTGAAAACCACATCAACACATATCATAATCAAATTGTTGAAAACCAGTGATAAAGAGGAAAATGTTGAAAGCAGCCAGAGGGGGGTAAAAAAAAAAGAGAGAGAAAGAAACATTACACATAAAGGACCAAAGATAATAGTTTATGCTGGCTTCTCATTTTAAAAAAATGTAAGCCTGTAGACAGAGGAATGACATCTTTAAAAAAAAAAAATCTTGGGAAAGAAAAGGCCAACTCTATATCCTGTGAAACTATCCATTAAAAATGAGGGAAAAATAAAGAGTTTTTCAACAAAGCAGAGAGAATTTGTCACCAGCAGACATGCATCATAAGAAATATTAAAAGGAGTTTTTTAGGCTAAACGAAAACGAAATCACATGGAAACTCAAATTTACACAGAGGAAAACAAAAGAGAAGCAAAACTTTAAACATCTGAGTGGATGTAAAACATATTTTCTCATTTCTCAGAAATTAATTGAAATCTGAAGTAAAAAATATTAGCAATGTATTGAGGAATTAAAACATAGATAGAAGTCGGGCCGCCCGGTGGCGCAGTGGTTGAGTTCGCGCTTGGCAGCCCGGGGTTCGCGAGTTCGGATCCCGGGCGCCCGCTGACGCACTGCCTGTCAGCCATTCCGTGGCGGCGTCCCATATAAAATGGAGGAAGATGGGCACGGATGTTAGCTCAGGGCCAGTCTTCCTCAGCAAAAAGGGGAGGATTGGCAACAGATGTTAGCTCAGGGCTGGTCTTCCCCACAAAAAAAAAATAATAAAAAAAAAACCATAGATAGAAGTAAAATGTACAACAACAATACTATTAAAAAGTGGGGTAACAGAAGTATACTCTTTTAAGATTCCTAAATTATACATGAAGTCATATAATATTCTTTGACGGTAGGTTGTAGTAAATTAAGGATGCATATTTTAAACCCTTGAGCAATCATTGAAAAATAAAGCAAAGAGGAATAGCTGATACACCAATAAAAGAGATAAAAACGAATACCAAAAAATTCAATTAATCCAAAAGAAGGCAAGAAAAGACAAAAAAAAAAGCTAACAAAAAAGAAATAGCAAGATGATAGATTTAAACCTAACCATACTGTTAATTATATTAAATGTAAATGTACTACAAGCACCAATTGAAAGGCAGTGGTTTTTAAACCAAAAAAATAAGATCCAACTGTATGCTGTCTATAAGAAACTCACTTGAAATATAAAGTCACAGGAAGAGTTAAGTAAAAAGATGTTAAATGATATGCCATGGAAACACTATCATAAGAAAGCTGTAGTGCTTGTATCAGATAAATTAGACAAGAAATATTACCAGAGACAAAGGAGGACATGTCATGATAATGACTGGATCAATTCAGAAAGAAAACTTAACAACCCTAATATGTGTGTAACTGATTTCAAAACTTTAAAATACATGAAGCAAAAACTGACAACTGAAATAGACAAATCAACAATTATAGCTGGGGATTTCAATACTCCTCTCTCAGCATTTTATAGAACAGGCAGACAGAAAATCAGTATGGATATAGAAAACCTGAGCAACACTATCAACCAACTTGCCTGAATTAACACTTATATAACACTACATCCAACTGTGGCAGAATGCATACTTACAGCCAGTGGACATGGAATAATCAGTAAGATAGACCATACTCTGGGTCATTAATCAAGTCTCAATATAGTTAAAATTATTGAAATCATGTGTTCTTTGTCTGCAATGAAATAAATTAGAAATCAATAACAGAAGAATAGTCTCATATCTATTACAGAAATTGAATTTGAAATTAAAAATCTTTCAACAAAGAAGATTCCAAGCCCAATTTGTTTCAGTGGTGAATTCTATCAAATATTTAAAGGAGAAACAATAACAATCCTACACAAACTCTTTTAAAAAATAGAGGAGGAGGGAACTTCTTTCTACATACTGTATGAGGCCAGAATTCTCCAATAACAAAACTGAAGTCATTATAAGAAAAGAAATTAAAGTCTGATATTCCTCATGAACACAGACAAAAAGTTTTATAACCAACTATTAATAGATAAAATCCAACAATATTATAAAAGGGTAATACATCATGACCAATGGGGTATATCTCAAGAATACAAAGTTGGCTTAATTTTTGAAAATCAATCAATGTAATTTACCACAGTAACAGAATAGATGCATATAGAGGAGCATTTTTTAAAAATTCAATATCCATTCATGATAATGACTCTCAGGAATTTAAGAGTAAAAGCGAACTTCTTCCATCTGATAAAGGGTATCTACAAAAAATCTGCTAATATCATAACAATGTAAAAGAATAATTGCTTTCTCCCATCAGGAACAAGACAAGAATGTACATTCTCACTATTTCTATTCAGCATTGTATTGGAGGTCCTAGCCATGCAATAAGGCAAGAAAAATGAATAAAAGTCATAATATTGGAAAGGGAGTAAAAATAATGTCTTCATTTAAGTGATCATGTGTGTAGAAATCATAAAGAATTTTAAAAGTTACAAGTGATTTTAATAAGATTTCAGTATACAAAATCAATATACAAAAACCAATTGTATTTCTATATACTAGTAGTAAACAAACTTATTAAATGTGGAATTAAAATAACAATATTATTTACTATAGCATCCAAGACATTAAATACTTAGGATGTATTTATCAAATGTATAGATTCCTTGCACACTGAAACTGCCAAACAACATTGAAAGAAATTAAAGGAGATGCAATAAATGAAGAGATATATCACATTCACGAATTGGAAGACTCGATATTGTTGACATCATTCTCCCCAAATGAATTTTTCAGATAAAATGTAATCCCAACCAAAACTCCAGATGGAAGGCTTCCTTTTTTTTTTTGTGGATATTAACAATCTGGTTCTAAAATTTATAGGAAATTCAAAAGAACCTATATCAGCCAAAGCAATTTTGAAAAAGGAGAACAAAGTTGGAGGATTCACACTACCTGATTTCAAGATTTATTATAAAGCTAAAATAATGAAGAAAGTGTGGCATTGGCATATGGTTAGATATATAGATAGATCAATGAGACAGAATAAAAAGTCCAAAAATGGATCTAAATACATATGCTCAATTGGGTTTTGACAAAGTTACCAAAGTAATTCAATAGAGA
The DNA here is from genome assembly GCA_031878705.1 of Tapirus indicus. NCBI lineage: Eukaryota > Metazoa > Chordata > Mammalia > Perissodactyla > Tapiridae > Tapirus > Tapirus indicus. The sequence goes on along the minus strand of CM062918.1, from coordinate 121,975,379 downwards.
AAGAAAATTCTGTTCATTTCTTGCTTTCATCATATACAAAATTAACTCAAAATAAATCATAGACCAAATTGTAAAGTTAACACTGAGAAAGTTCTAAAAGAAATCATAAAAAATCTTTGCAACCTTAGAATAAGCAAAGATTTCTCAGAGAAGTCATACTAATCACAGAAAAATTGTACTTCATCAAATTTTAAAACTTGTCTTTGAAAGACACCATTAAGAAATTGCAAAGGCAAGCCACATACCAGGAGAAAATATTTGCAGTACAAAAGACTTATGTCCAAAATATACAAGGAATTCTTACAACTCAAAATAAGACAAACAATCTAATTTTTTTAAATAGCCAAAAGATTAGGAAAAAATGCATCACCTAAGAAGTTACATAAGTGGCCAATAAGTACATGAAGATATACTCAATATCATTAGTTAGTAGAAAAATAAAAATGAAAGCCACCAGACACTATTATATTTACTGATGCTAAAATTAAAGATATTGATGATACCAAATTTGCTCTAGGAAATGGAGCAACTAAAGCTCTCATATTTTGCTGACAGAAGTGTAAAAATTATACAATCACTTCAGAAATATGTTTGGCAGTTTCTTATAAAGTTAAACATATACTTTTCAGAGTACTCAGCCATTCCACCTAAGTGTTTACTAACAAAAAACTTGTGCACAAATGTTCATAGAAGCTTTATTAATAATATTCAAAAACTTGAGTCCCAAATGTTTATCAAATGCTGAATGAATAAACTAATGGTGGTTGTACATCCATGCAATGGAATATTACTCTACGATAAAAAGGAACAAACTATTGACACCAGCAACAACGTAGAAGAATTAAAAAAATCTTATGATGAGTGAGAAGCCAGTTACAAAAGGGGTCTTAATGAATGGTTCCATGTATGTGAAATTCTAAAACAGGGAAAAGTAATTTATAGTGACTGAAAGAAGATTACAGTTACCTGGGCCCAGGGGAGGAGAATTATTACCTGCAGGGACACAAGGAAACTTTTAGGGTGATGGAAATGTTCTATACCTTAATTGTGGTGGTGGTTACTCAGATGTGTATGTTTGTCAAAACTCACCAAACTGAACGCTAAAATGGGTACATTTTATTGTACTTCAGTAAAGTTGCTTTTAAAAAACTTCTGAGCCTACCACCTCAATGAAAGTTTTAGAGGTCCAAGGTGAAGGACAAGTTGCTCTCTTTGGCCCTTCTTATCACTAAGAAAGAGGTCTAGTGGCCTGCCAGTGGTTCAGGACTAGTTAGTGGCTTAATTCCCTAACTCTGCAAGTCTCCCTTCCGGATCTTAACTTTCCTGGCTCCTCTCACAATTGTGTCAAGTCTGATTTCTATAATAAATCCCTTATTTCGTAACACCTGTAGTTGCTCTGCTTTTCCAAATGGTTTCCTAGACAGAAACAATGCCCATGTTACACGTGGGAAAATATACGAAAGAATCTCTGAGCTAGTCCTTTGTGCTTCTGGGAACTAAACATCCAAACTCGCAACCATGGTCTAGGGAGCCTTCAGTTACCCATTAGAGTAGTTTTCTATTGCTGTGTACCAAATTGCCACTAACTTAGTGTCTTCAACCAATACATTTATTCTCTCACAGCTTCTGGAGGGCAGGCCTCCAGCACATGTTAGCTGGGTCCTCAACTCAGAGTCTCGTAAGGCTGAAATCAAACTGCCAGCTGGGACTGTGATCTCAGTCGAAGCTCAGGGCCTCTTCTGAGCTCACTGGTGGTTAGCCAAATTCAATTCCTTGCAACTGTAGGACTGAGGTCCCCTCTTTCTTGCTGGCTGTCAGCCTGGGGGATCCTCTGAGATCTTAGGGGCCACCCTCAGTTTCCTGTCACACAGCCCTCTCTACAACATGGCAATTTGCTTCTTCAGGGCCAGCGGGAAAGCATTTCTCTTGCTTCACATCTCTCAAGCCAGTCTATTAAGAAGTCTTAACTAATGTAACATTATCACTGGAATGACTATCCCGTTACTTTTGCACATGATGTAGCCTAATTAAGGAAGTGACTATCCCACCATATTCACAGGTACTCTCCACACTCAATCTATTGTCTCAGCATTTAGTTCACCAGGGAATAAAACAAAAGATATGGGCCTTGGGAGATGGATAGAATTTGGATAGATGAAGAGGAAAGGGATAAGAATTTCAAGCAAGGGAATAACTCAGGGTTATAGATGTATGTTGTAGGGCTGAGAGAAGGATGGAGTTGGCACATTAAAGCTACATGCTAAATGAAATAGGACATTTGTGCTAGAGATCATGGGAAGCAGAATAACTGGAGAATAGCGTCAGATCCTGAGAGTTTTACCACTATACTGAGAAATGTGGGCTTCAACAGAAAAGCAGAAGGGATATGGTATATATGTTTTTAGTAGGGAGAATGACACAACAAAAGGTATACTTTAGGACAATAAGACCAGTGAGTAAAATTCAGAAATCATTACTATAGCCAGACACCATCTGATTCAGATACGAGGTGGTAGGCCCTCGGCTGACTGTGGGAGTAGAAAGGAAAGGAGAAATCTGAAAGACTGTTAAAGGAAAATCTGTGTCGTTTTTGTCCCTTCTATATCTAGTCTTTCCTAACCCACGTTGTCCTTGATTTGATAATGTTGCTTACAACTGCTTCGAGTTTTATATTATAAGAGCTAGTATCAGTTCATGGCATTGAGTTAGATAATTAATAATAAAAATGCCTACCACTTATTGAATGTCATTTAATTTTCACAACAACCTCACGCATTTTTATCTCCGTTGCACTGATAAGAATCAACTCACATAGCTGGTCAATGTCAAAGTTCTAAATTGAATTCAGGCCTTTCTCTCTGCTACACCCCATGATATACTGCTTTCATAAACTATTCAATTTACAAAGTTTGTGCATACAAGGTAGTTTAAATACTGGTTTTACTTATAACAGCTACAATTTAATATTTGTTTGTCTTGAGAAGGAGTCTGATCCACAGAATGCCATCCAGAGGAGGATCAAAAGCATAAAGCTGTATCTACTTGCTAAATTGAGATAGAGAATGGAAATGATTATCCTTATGATTTAAACCTACAATATCCTAATTATATTATGGAAGTTTATGAGATGATGTTTATAAAATACCAAATAGGATGCCTGGCTCATGGCAATCACTCAATACATATCAGTTCTTCTTCCTCTTTTTCCTTCTTTTTATGTTCTTCTACTAGTTACTCCTCTGCTACATTAATAAATTTTATAGGGATCAGTTAGTTTTCATGCTGTTTTAAGGAGGACTACATGTCATTTGGGGAGAAGGGAGAAGCAGTAAGTCCACCAAATTCACATACCCCTAAGAGGCTGTGAGAAAAGAATCACAAGAAGTTTGCACAATTTTTAGGAAAGAGGGGTGAACTGACAGCGATGAGGTTTGGGTAAACAGAAAGCTTATGGCAAGAAAGGGAAATGCTTGGGCTTGCCATCAATAAACTTTCATGATGACCTTAAAGTATGAAACACTCTGTGGTTTGATTTACTCAGATAATTACGTTGGTTCTGTTTTTGGGGTACCAGAGGACAAAAAGTTGTGGTTGTGCTGCAGACTGAACTGCCCTCGGAAATTGACTTTTCTCCCTGAATGAACTTCATAACAGCAGTCAATACCAACCACAGTTGAAGGAGACCCCTCTGCTCTCCTGCTAGGTAACAAGTACAGACTTAGCCTCTGGGCCACATAAATCCAGGCAAGTATCAGTTCATCTCCAAACACCCAGCATGTCTGCTCCATCAGTTCAAAAGCACGAGGCACGTGAGCCATCAGAAAGTTCGGCATGATGAGCAGATAGCATGCGTTTTCTTATCCACTTTTAACATCTGCATTACTTCAACTAAGACCTCTGGTTATTAGTTTTATTAAAAGAAGGGGAGAAAAGAAGAAGAAAAAGACACAAACTTGCTTCCCAGACAGGTTAATACAAGCTCTTCCTCAGCTCTCTATTCTTGACTTAAGGAACATTCTCAGAGTGGGAGCAAAGAAGTTTTGGGTTGTATGGAAAATTTGACTCAAACCAAAAACCCAGCCAACACCACAAAATGGATTGAAGTCAAATCAGATAAATAGAAAAAGAAAAGAATACAAAACATTTTTGAATGACAGTATCAAAAAGGTTAAAAAGCTTCACAAGAACCTAATTCAAAACATACAGACCACAGGTTAGCTCCATCCTAACGAGGTGCTTTTGAGTATTGACGAAATGATGTTTCCTTTCCTAGGCCCATAGAAATGTAATTAAATGTTCACAAACATATACATTCCTTTTGGGTTTGGTTTCTGTAACTACCAAAAATAATGTTTGAGAAATCACCCAAACCTCGCAGTGTATTATTCATGTAACCTAGATAGCTTGCGAAAACAAAATGTAGGAGACTCTAGTGCCAGTTAGCATGTGAAAATATCCAGCAACAGTCTGTTTTCACTTCTTTGATAAACTGTATTGTTTTTTTGCTATAATGGAAAAGGATTAGTAAGACTTACCAAATAAACAGCAGCTTCCTTAGAGAAATCGACCCTTCTATTTTACAAAAACCAAGAAATCAATTCTGAATAGAATATGGCGGTCTTTGACAGACTAATGGAGGGCAACCTTCAAGGTCTATAACCATGAAAAGATGAGGATTTGGCCTAGTGATACATTTTGATACTTTCTATTTTAAGCACCCCAAAATTCAGATGCTTATATGCAGCTTATCCAATTTTTTTCTGAAAATCTTTAGTCTGCAAAATTGTGTTCTTCCAGGACTTTTTGCCTGTGTTTGGCCTGGAAATGAAAATATTTATAATAATATATCTTGCAATGCAGAGGTGAGCCCAAAGGAAAAATAATAATAAAAAAAGTGAACCAGACACTTTCCAGCCACATTCAAAAAATGTTTGGTTTAGTGAGTGCTTTGGGTGAAGGCTCAAAGGGTGGGGGCAAGATACATTTTGAAAAGTCCAAATAAGTTTTCCTTATCCTTTGCTGAAACAAGGTTGGCATTTTCCAAACAAAATTTTTTACTATATATTGAATGAGCAAAGGAAAGAGAAAGAGATAAAAGTGAACACAGTTTAGAATTTAACTTTTTGGGGGGGAAGCTTAAAGCACTTAAGGAGTAGAATCTAGACATTTTCAAATACACATCCGCTCTTGTACTGTCTGAGGTTACAATACCTGTTTGATTTAAGACCAAAACCTGAATTACCAAACCGTATTGCCCTTTTAAGCAAAGTCCGCATTTGAATCAGCTTTTCTCTACCACTCTATGAATAACCTGCTTTCTTGACCACTAAAGTCTGGTCTGAGCTCCTGAAATCAACATCCTGATACACTAATCAGGGAAACCTGTAATTGATGGCCAACACGGGGTTATCATTAGGTGATAAGCCTTCAACTTAATTTTCTTCCGTCATTCACAATGGGGAAGTTCTTTCTTCCGAGATAATTAAAGCTTGGCAGATTTGTAAGTAGGTTTGCTTTGCCACTTTTTTCTTCCTATGGTTTCTTTTCAGTTTCTCTTCCCTTAACAACTGGCTTAACACCTTTATATAATAAAAAGGTCAGATAGACTCCACACAAAGTACTCATAATAGCTGACAGCGTATCCCCCTGCTATTAGCCATCATTTAGCTAAGCAGAAGTGTCGGAGCACGTAGCAACAAACAGACAATACTGCATTTCTGGGAGCACATCAGTGAGAAAGCAAAGAAGGAAAGAGGGGGACTGAGAGATGAGGCATGATGGAAGACACTGCCTAGAAACAGTGACACGATTCCTTTCGAAGGAGGCAGCAGGCTTCCTTGCAATATCGTGAGATTATCCTGAAGAAACGAATGCTTTGGTGGAGGTAAAATCATGTGGTTATGGGGGTCAGGTCTAGACACATGTGAAGGACAGACCAGGACATGGCTTATCCATTTACTCCTTTTTTTCAGGATCAAAGTCAATTCACTGCAGCCAAGTAAAACCTATAATAGTTCAATTAATTTTTAAGGACACCAATGTGAATGCAAAAAATCATCATCATTTGAAATGTATGGACACATTCTAGTTACTACAGATCTTTGTTACATAATACTAGGTTGAACTGTAAGACACTGCTGATATTGGACGATTTTTGACCTACAAAAAAGGCCATTTCATATGGTTCTATCTAAGTTATAAATAGCATGGTGTGAAGAATTTCTTCAGACTTGAAAATCAATCTAATTCTGTGGATTTTTCAGATTCAGTGCATTTAAAAGCCAAACACTAAGTTATTTGTGTTTCTCCTTTTCCTAGAGTATCTCTATCTCTTGCCCATTTTCATGGATATCAAGTGTTTCATAGATATCTGGCCCCACACTCCAAGTTATGGGAAGATTTAACTCTCAACTTAGTATGAAATCAAGGATGCAATTTCTGGTCAAGCCAGTCAATTCTGCAGAGGGACTACTCCCTGTTCTAAGGCCGTATCCTGTATATCTTGTCCTAACCGATTTGCCAGCAAATGTTTCTTTCTAAGAAAGACTAGGGGAAAAACTGTTCAGCTCTGAAAAAGCAATTACTAGTATCCTCTTGATGTTAGAAAGATTTGATTTATTCAGCAACATCTTCTTATCAGGCAACAGAGAGAACAGTATGAGTTGCAGAGTCGGGAGACATCATGTAAACTCCCTGGGCCTCAGATCCCTTATGAGTGGTTGGACCATGTGAACAAAGAATTCCCTTTTTGCTCTAAATTCTCCTTTTTACTCTTGTGTTTATGATTGTTCACACTTATGGAATTGTTAGGGTGGCCTAATGAGTCAACATAAGGCTTGCTATTATCTGCCTAAATTTGCCCCAAACTTTTAAAAGCACACAAATATGAACCAATGAACCTAAATTATAGTATACTGTACATTTGCTGTAGGAAACTTCCTATTATCACTACCTATATATACATGATTGCTTGCTGTGTAAGTAGGAGACAAACCACTTAATAATTTCCAGGCCAGTGAACTTTCACCCAACTTCAAAATAAAGTTGTTGTTCTCCTTTCAACAAAAGTTTAGGATATATTAAGCCTAATTAGAATAAGTTGCCAGAAAGAATTTTAAAAAAGGCTATGTCATCAGTATGCTAACAATGTCAGATCAAATGGTTCCAAGTGTTCCAAGTGTTTCATTGTCTACCATGTGCCTTCACACGAGTTCATCTCAGTGAATATCTGGGTTTGGGTGGCCAGAGAGCTACCATAAAAATGCTTCTATTTGAGACTGCATGAAGACTTTTTTTTTTTTTAAGAATAAAGCATTTCATAGTGACTTTAAGGTAACATTCTCAGGGACAAAATTCCAAATTTCTGTATTACAAATTGCCAATAACTGGGATCAAGTCTTGATGCCTCCACTGATACGTCCTGGAACTGGGAACAAGTCAATTTCTCCCTCCCTCAAGGTCTTGAAATTAATGTTTTCTCTGGATCACCTATGTCATAGTAATCAAGGTTTCCCAAGAATAAAGTGGAATTATATGGCATCTTAGATTCCTTCCAGAAGTGGTGTCACTGTTTCTTTCTCCTTAATTAGTTGATAATATTGCCAACTTTCCCCAAGGCATCATATTTATTCCAGCAAATTCTTATTTAGAAAGCTCACATTACAATGATCCTGTATACTTTATCTGGACTGGCAGATTTAAGCCCCTATCTACTAATTTGTGTTTTATTAAAACTGATTCAGTTGAGGGAGCATATCTAAAAGTATCGCAACTAGATTCCTTGAAGGCAAACTGCAAATTAAAGGTGATATCAAATCCCGTTTATAAGAGTAAATATGTGTGTGGATAGTGAGTCCGTACACAGTTGCACAAAGGCAGGGAGGTAAACGTGGTATGAATTAGGAATGCCCTCCATGCCAGCGTGCTGATCAGGACAGCTTTATTCTAGAAGAGTATGTTCCATGATGGGCCCAAAGTGGCTGAGGCTAAGGTAAAACTCATGCCAACTTGGGACTGGTTGTTCCATTCCCTGACTCAGTGATGACCTGTTATAATGAGGCAGAGAAGAGACTGCCTCACTCTCTGTAGGTTTGGAAGATGCATTTAATTAAGATAGGAAGAGCCAGTACTGCAAGCTAAAAGAACTGGGAAATCAGGTAAAAAGGTGGGCAAGCATTCTTAAAAAGGAAAAAGGATGATTGTAGAAAGGAATTCAGTTAGCATGAAGAGGGAAAAAGGAATACAAGGAAAATACATGTAAGCAAAAATGAGAAGGGAAAACAATTCTTAAGGAAAGAAGATGATGTTATAGGGAAAGATCAATAAATAAAGAAAACTCTTCTCCCTTCTAAGCCTGAAAATCAAACATTAATGTTGGTCAATATATGTAGGAATTCTAAAAACCTCAACAGTTCAAATTGGCTATTTCAATTTAGTCATTTTTATCATGATATCAAAAAGCAACTCATTTTGACCTAACAGAGGATCTTTCTGACACTGTAATGAGTGTGTGGCTTAGTAGGTACTTTTACTCTTATAAGACATGAACATTATCTTAGATGAGCAATAGAGCATCTTCTAGAAAATTCCAGACCTGGGAGCTCAGGAACAAAGTGAGTCACTGTCACTCTCCATTGTTTTAGCCTTGAATTACAACTTCTCCTTTGCCAAGAATGGTGGGACTAGATGTCCTATTTCAGGAATTGCCTTTAGTCAGAATGCTTCCTTAATTAGCAAACAAGCATGGTGACCAAGAGCTAGCCCCTTGCAAACTACCAACCTAAACAGTGTGATTTAAAGGCAAAAGAAAATTCCAGCTGCCTAAAGTATTTCTTACTGGTTCTGCCATTACACTTTAAGGCACTGACAGCAAGAATTTTTTGCTGAAATAAGGCAAGAGAAGAGGAAACACATAAACCCAATATGGTTCATTATCTCATTAGAACAGATTAGTTTAGCAATTTAGGCGACTGTCACCTGGAAGAAGACTCTGCAGGGATAAGACCAGAGCTGGACATGTTTAACTGGGAGAGAGATGATGGGAAGATCCACACAGGGTTGCTACTAGAGAGGGCTGGCTTGTGGGGGAGGGGGGATGCAAAGATAAGCCGTTGGTGGGTGAGGGCTGGGGGTGAGGCAGTTGGAAGGAGAGGCAATGAGGGACTGAATGAAAGGCAATGTTTTGTAGGTGGCATGCGGAGCATGTGTGTGTGCATGTGTGTGGCATGCATGCTCCTGTCTGCCCTCCCACCATGTGCAATGCAACTAAGAATCTGTGCATTTGAGGGATGGAGAAGGGGGAGATAACAAATACTGAGCCAGGACAAGGTTCTACTATGTTTTAAGAGTGCTCATAAGATAAGCCTCATCTTTTTATCCACCACCACAAATGCCAGTTTCATCACAGTGCCAGTCTGTCTGTGTTCTGAATAATGCTGCTTAATCCAGGTTGTTTTTCAGCAAAAACCTAGAGCCATTGTCCATCATCATCTCTTTCAGAGGTTGCTTTAAATAAACGGAAAGGAATACCGCTCTGTCAGTAAGCCACTTTTTGTGTTAAACAGGGTCAGTGGTTCACAATAAAACACATAAATGATCATGACCCTAACTTAATATTTATAAACACCGTGCTTGTCTTTGCTACCAGTTTTCTAGCAGTTTCATAGATTATCTTCTGTGATATAATTATTCCCATTTTTGCAGAGTAAGAAATTAAGAGAAAAACAACTTGCTCAGACTACTCAGGAAGTTGGGGACTTGTGTAGAAATCAGGGCTCCCTACTCAGCACACTGAGTCCCACTTCCTACAGAGACCATAGGGAATGCTGAAGAGTTTTTAATTTGATCTGAATATCTTGACCTCACTCAAATTTCATAAAAACAAGGATAATTATTAAAAGTTTGTGTATAATTCTATTTACCAACCTTGGAGTGGTGAGTTGAATCTTGCATATTGCCAAGAACCAATAGCCAGAGTCACCACTGTACTCAGGAAAATATCAGGGAGGAAGGAAAAGAAAAGCCAAGCACTGATCATTTGGACCCGAAGAGATAGAGCTGCCCCTTCTCTCAAGTGTTTCCAAGAAGAGAAATTGCTTAAGGAGAAAACTCATAGGAACTAAGTCAGGAACCTTTCCTCATTTATTCAGTGTAAGAAGTGAGAGATGAGAATGTCTGGGTGGTTGCATTTACCTGATATTTAAGAATTTATCCCAGTTGAATTCAGATCCTAAATTATTTTTGGAATATACATCTCTAATGTGTCTGCTGAAATCTTGATAAATGGGGCTGATCTTTAGTTAGAGAGAAAGCCAGGCTGCAGTATGTACTGTGCTAGGTTTTCTTGATAGATAAACTCCTGTACTTTAAAGAAAGAGGTACCTTTAAATCATTTGATCAGTTAAAGGAGGACAGTAAAACCATTATCTCCACGGAAGCACATGGACTGTTTTGCAGCCTGCTATTATGTTTCAGTACACTGATAGGAAGAATTTCCTCTCTTTCTATAAGGAGTACAGAAAATTTGATTACAGGTTGGCAAGAAGGAAGAAATAGGAAATCAGAAAGATTAATAGACATATGGGAGCCAAAGGGTCAAGGGTTGAAATATGTAGCAGGAATTTAGCGATGAGAAGAATTAGGAAAGTTAAGAGGACAAAAGTAGGGCCACCATACTTTTAAGAGTAATACAGAGATTCTTTAAATACATCAAGGTCAAGAAAGATAAAGAAAGACTGAAGAACTATTACAGATTAAAGGAGACAAAACAACTAAATGCTAATGATTCTGGACTGGATTCTGTGTGGTAGAGAAAAAATACTATAAAGGATACTATTGGGACAATAAAAAAAATTGGAATATGAATAGTGGTTAGCTAAAAGTTGAATATTAATGTTAATTTTCCTGAACCTGATAACTGTCCTGTGGTTATATAAGATATGTTCTTGTTCTTACACACTGAAATATTTAGGCATAAAGAGGCACAAGGCCTCTAACTCACTTTCAAAGAGTTTAGGAACGAGTACAGATAGGTATAAATAAATAAATAAAATTATTTCTCTCTTTCTCTTTCTATGTACATACATATTTCTCTCCATATATATGTACGTAGAGGTATGTGTATATATGCACGTAGGGAGAGACAAACACACATGCAAAGAATGATAAACCAAATAGGACAAAATATAAACAATCAGCAAATCTGGATAAAGTGTATACATGAGTTCCTTTTGCTATTTTTCATAACTTTTCTATATTTTTGAGATTATAACAAAGTAAAAAGTTAACACAGAGTGAAAGAACTAAACAATTTCTTAAATACACAGACTATTGTATGCCAAAACACTCCTGAATACCCTGACTTCAAAGTTTTCCTCCACCCATTAACAGGATACACAGTGAGAGAACCAGGAAAGCGAAGAGTCTAGTGTATGCTCTTCAAGTTTCCTGTTGACTTTCAACAGCAACTGTGTACCCTGTCATCACTTGAAGTTGCCATTTCTATATCTTAAAAATCTTAAGATTCAAACAAAAATCCTTTGTTCCCAGTCCTAACCAGCTTGACTGAAGGTACTGACAGCTGCTGAGGACCACAAAACCAATGCAGGGAGGAAGCAAGCCTAGTGCTCTTCGGGCGGCCATAGGTACCCCAGTTGTTGAAGAGGCCAGGAGAGTCCAATTTTTTAGCGGGCTATAGAAATTCTCACTCCTCGGTGGCACTCTAAGCCCTGATACTTTATGATTTCTCCCAGCGGCTTTGAAGGATTCTCCCAAGCCCTTAGGGACATGACGTTTAATTACCTTTCAGAAAGCCGGTAATGCTGTTTTGTGGTCATGGACAGATTACACACAGGCACAGAAAGTGAGTTTCTGAGGCTGCATGACTCATTATCTTTTATTCAGACAGGTAGTGTATTATGTTTGGCTGGGATACAAAAACAGGTAGCTTAACTAGTAGCACGAGCATGTGGCCTTTGTCCATAGCCCAGAGGAGATCACCTGTTGGGCCCTCAGTGGAATTTCCACTCCCTGTCCAAGTCGAAAGCATAATTGAAAAAAGGTGTTGTCGATCTCCAGGTGTTTCTTTAAGCTGGCCATCTTCCGCCTTCTCCACTGTGTTTCCCAGGAATGGGAGGTTGGAAATTGAGTGGTAGTTGGTGAGGTTATTATGAGGAGAGTTGGATAGAAAATGGCACGCCAGCAGTCAGACTGGAGATCTCTTTCTGAGGGCACTCAGCAGCTCTCGTTCTCTTTTAAAAAGAATTCTTCCTTTTAAAGAATACTCATGTCTTCATGAGCCAGAACTAGGCTGGTACAACTGATATCCCTACCCCCTGCCCTGACTTCCCACCCTCTCCAAGCTTAGCCATACCTGTTGGTGCCTTCCAAATCCTTTTAAAACGTACTTCTGGGAAGTCTACAGATTAACTGCACTTGATCCTGTCTATTACTCTCCCTTATGTTCTTTCAATACTTAAACATAAATGTATCTTTCCTCACAAAACATGTATTCTTAAAAAGTTAAATGTAAATATAATTTTAAAAACTTAAAGTGTGTTAATCAAGTCTTGGTTGCAAGCAATAGAAACACATTCTGACTTGAGCAAAAAGGGAAATTATTAGAAGTATACATAATTTAGATGACACAATCAATAGGAAGGCTGGAGAACAAAAGGTTGGAAAAAATAGGCCAGGACCAAGGAAAATAGGATCTATGGATCAATCCACATGAAGAACCTCTGTAAGATATTGCCACTGATACCTCTACCACGGCCATAGCTGGACACCACTACGCTAAACAGTAGCAACTGCTGCCCCTGAGAATAATTTCTAAACCATCTTTGTATCTTTGCACCACTCCCTCAAAATTCAGGGTCCTACATGGGAGCATCCAGGGGCTAAGCCTAGGTCATATGCTTCAACTCTAGTAATCTGTACCCTAACCAGAAGCAGTTCAGATTCTGAGAAACAACTACAAATGCCAACACATTTAAAAACCTTAAGGGAACTAAAATTTAGAAATTCTATTTCTAATTCATTTGCAAATTGAAAAATCTTATTTTTAAACAATTGCCTCCTTGATGGAACTCTCTCATATACTCACATTTTTGGCACCCTAGATTTATTTACTTGGTCCCCCTCCTCCCACTTCTGTAATATCCTTTATTTCCTTCTGTGTTCACTTTAAAATAGGGAGAAAATTATTTCAGCACCTTGGTCTTAGCTTACTAAAATATTTGTGAATTTTCGTCCATTTATCATCATGTCAATGGGCTAAAGAGCAGGAATAAACATATCTAACCAGAAATGAAGCTAATTGACCTCTTCTTTGCATTTTCCTGGACAGAGGGTGTGGGATTATCAAGTTTTCTAATGCATCTCCTCCCCTATCTAGTAGAGGTGGAAGACAAAGCTGTTGGCTGGTCCTTCTCCTGTAATTAAAGGTTTATAATAAGTCTTGAAGAGAAATAAAAAACTAATGTATTCTGTTTAAACCATTAAGGAATATCTCCTTCACATACACACAGGTGAGGCCTGAAAACACCATAGTCAGTTTTCAAGTGTTAGCTTTCAAGTTACTAAATAAAGGCAGAGATTTTAGGATATCTATTTTCCAATGATCTTCCCTCCTTAGGGAGGCATCATAGACAGAGTATGTCTCCTCCAGGATCTAGAACATGCTTAAGGAGTCAAAGAGAACTAACACATATTGAGTGCCTACAGTGTCCCAAGTTTTGTCATAGGTACTTGCTGTATATGATTGCATTTAACGCTAACAATGATATAAGGAAAATGACAGTATACCCTCTCTTCAGTGAGTACACTTAAGCTAAAATATCTAAGTTACCCAAAGTCACAGAGCAGTAAATAAGAAAGTCCAGATTCAAATGCATACTCCCAGAACCCCTACTCTTTTCTCTGATACCAAGATGCCTTGCAAATGTACTTTATATAGTCAAATATTGTACTTTATCTGGTCTCAGGTGTTTTCTCTATAACTTGGGATTTCTATAAAATATAGCATTTTTTCCTTTACCAGGATGGCCAGTGTGGCCATAGACCATAACAAGTTTGGAAGCCAGAACAACCATCACAAATACTAATTCATGCCAACAGCTGAAATGATCACATTTCTTGCATTCATTCACAAGACATGTTGTTTTACTTCCCTTCTATATAGATGGATATGCTGTTCAGGCCCTGAAAAAAGAAAATTAGGTCATGCCTTCTAAATGCCACATCCTATTTGAAGTCCTAGATGGGGTGAGTAATGTTTTCACTTTTTTTTTCTCATCAGAAAAATACACCCATGATATAATTAATTTAGAAAATATAACAATGTATAAGAACAAATTAAGTTATCCTTAATTGATGGGATGGTTTTGATTTGGTTAATATATGTAAATAAAAGAAAATCACAAGACTTTAGTTCTATACAAATGTTTTCAATATAGAACAAAACTCAGATTCCTCTAGACTGAGGACCAAGGCAAGAGACTGGACATAAGAGCTCATGAGAACCCGATATCAGAAACGTAATATTGATTTAACAACTATTTGATTAATTAATCTCACCTAATTTGATTCCTGGCAAAAGAGGTAAAATGACAGTTTTCATGATGAAAGGCTGATGTAAATCAAGCAGTGGTGGCAATTAGTTATCTTTTCTGCAGTTGAGGAGGATGTCATTGGAAGCCAGCCGAGCCTAACAATTGTTGCCAGGCCTCCTCAACATTGTTCGTCTCATGATCATAAGAAGAAATGTGTGCTGATTGGATCAAGATGATGGAGCAGGAAGATCCTTGGCTCACCTCCTCCCACAGACACACCAAAACTACAACTATGTACAGAACAACTAAAGCAGAGAACCACCTGAAGACTAGCAGAACAGATTTTCCACAACTAAGGATATAAAGAAACAGCCACATTGAGATGGGGGTGGGGGTGGGCAGAGACATAGTTTAATCAGAAACCATCCCCTACCCCCGGCACAGTGACCCACAAGCAGGAGGGATATCACAACTGCAGAGGTCCTGCTGGAAGAGTGAGGGGACTGAGCCCCACAGCCCAAGGGACCTGCACCAGGAAGATGAGCCCTCATAATATCTGGCTTTGAAAAACAGCTAGGCATACAGTCAGACGATCTGAAAGGCTATAGGAAATAGAGACTTGCTCTTAAAGGGCGTGTACACAACTCATTCACTCTGAAACTCAGTGCAGAGGCAGCAGTTTGAAAAGTGCCTGAGTTATATATGAATGAAATTCACTGACTAATTTTAGGGAGTGTCCTGGAGGGGCAGGGATCTGTTGGAAATTTCTTTGGGGATGAAAGCACTGGCAGGTTTTTTTCATTACTCTCCTTCTACCTAGCTGGCCTTGGTGGGCACCATTTCTGACACTGTCCATCTACCTTGCTAGCACTACTCACCACTCACCTGCCCCAGCTTTCCCCTGCGGGCTGCCTCAGCCAACGTCTCTCCAAAGTGACTACTGCCCCGCCTCACCCAGCAGGGGCCCTAGCCAACACAGGAGCTCCTCCAAAACAGCTCCCACCCCAGGGGGCAAGCCCCTCACACCAACATGCCCACAGCAATCATAGCCCAGGCACAACAGGAGGGGACATGCAGCCCAAACAGGGGACAACCCTAGAGCACCTGGCTCTGGCGACCAGTGGGGACTATGCTACTGGGCCCTGTAGGACACTTTCTACATAAGGCCATCCCTTCAAGACTGGGAGATGTATCTAATCTACCAAATACATAGAAACAAACACAGAAAGGCAAAATGAAGAGACAGAGGAATATGTTCCAAACAAAAGAAGACAAAAACCTCAGAAAAAGGACTAAATAAAATGAAGATAAACAATCTACCAGATAAACAGTTCAAAATAATATAAAGGTGCTTACTGATCTTGGGAGAAGAATGGATGAACACAGTGAGAACTTCAACAAAGAGATAGAAAATATTAAAAAGAACCAATCAGAGCTAAAGAATACAATAACTGAAATGAAAAATACACTCAAGGGAATCAACAACATATTAGATGATGCAGAAGAACAGATTAGCAATCTGGAAGACAGGGTAGTGGAAATCACCCAATCAGAAGAGCAAAAAGAAAAAAAATTTTTTATTGAGGGCAGCTTAAGGGACTTCCAGGACAACATCAAGTGTACTAAATTTCACATTATAGGGGTCCCAGAAGGAGAAAAGAGAGAAAAAGGGACAGAAAACCTATTTGAAGAAATAATGGCTGAAAACTTCTCCAACCTGCTAAGGAAACAGACATCCAAATCCAGGAAGCAGAGAGAGTCCCAACTAAGATGAACCCAAAGAGACTCACACCAAGACACATTATAATTAAAATGTCAAAATTTAAAGATATAGAGAGAATCTTAAAAGCAGCAAGAGAAAAACAACTAGTTATGAGCAATGGAACCCCCATAAAACTATCAGCTGATTTTTCAGCAGAAACTTTACAGGCCAGAAGAGAATGGCATGACATATTCAAAGGGCTGAAAGGAAAAAACTTACAACCAAGAATACTCTACCTGGTAAGGTTATCATTCAGAATTGAAGGACATATAAAGAGTTTCCCAGACCAGCAGAAGCTAAAGAAGTTCATCACTTCTAAACTGGCCTTACAAGAAATGTTAAAGGGACTTCTTTAAATGGAAAAGAAAAGACAATAACTAGAAATAAGAAAATTATGAAGGAAAAAAATCTCACGGGTAATGGCAAACATACAGGAAAGGTAGTAGATCAACCATCTATATAGCTAGTTTGAAAGTTAAAAGATAAAAGTAGTGAAATCATCTATATCTACAATAATTAGTTAAGGGATACACAAAATAAAAAGATGTTAAAACATAGAACATGGGGAGCAGTGTAAAAATGTAGTGCTTTTAGAACGAGATTGAGCTTAAGAGACTATCAACTTAAAATAGACTGCTATATATAGAGATTGTTATATATGAACCTCATGGTAACCACAAACCAAAAACATAGAATAGACAGATAAAAAATAAAGAGAAAGGAATACAAACATAACACTAAAGAAAGTCCTTCTCACAAGGGAGGAGAGCAAAAGAAGGAGGAAGGAACAGAGAAGAACTACAAAAACAACCAAAAAATGATAAATAAAATGGCAATAAGTACATACCTATCAATAATTACTTTAAATGTCAACAGACTAAATGCTCCAATCAAAAGACATAGGGTGGCTGAATGAATGAAAAAAATAAGACTCATGTATATGCTGTCTATAAGAAACTCACTTCAGATCTAAAGACACACACAGACTGAAAGTGAAGGGATAGAAAAAGATATTCCATGCAAATAAAAATGAAAAGAAAGCTGGGATAGCAATACTTATAGCAGATAAAACAGACTAAAACAAAGACTGTAACAAGAGACAAAGAAGGGCATTACATAATAATAAAGCGATCAATCCAACAAGAGGATATAACACTTATAAATATCAATGCACCCAATATACGAACACCTAAATACATAAAGCAAATAATAACAGACAAAGAGGGAGAAACTGGCTGTAATATAATAATGGTAGGGGACTTTAACACCCTACTTACAATAATGGATAGATCATCCAGACACAAAATCACAAAGGAAACATTGGCCTTAAACAACACATTAGAGATCAATTACAAAAGGAAAACCAGAAAAAAAACCCAAATATTTAGAGGCTAAACAACATGCCACTAAACAACCAATGGGTCAATGAAGATACAAAAGAAGAAATCAAAAAATAGCTTGAGATAAATGAAAATGGAAACACAATGTTCCAAAACTCTATGGGACACAGCAAAAACAGTTCTAAGAGAGAAGTTTATAGCAATACAGGCCTACCTCAGGAAACAAGAAAAATCTCAGATAAAAAATCTAATCTTACACTTAAAATAATTAGAAAAAGAAGAACAAACAAAACCCAAAGTTAGTAGAAGGAAGGAAATAATAAAGATCAAAGCAGAAATAAATGAAATAGAGACCGAAAAAAATAGAAAAGACCAATGAAACTAAGAGCTGGTTCTTTGAAAAGATAAACAAAAATGATAAACCATTAGCCAGACTCATCAAGAGAAACAGAGAGAGGGCTCAAATAAATAAAATCAGAAATGAAAGAGGAGATGTTACAACCAGCACCACAGAAATAGAAAGGATCATAAGAGACTACTATGAACAATTAGATGCCAATAAATTGGACAACCTAGAAGAAACAGATAAATTCTAGAAAAATAGGATCTTCCAAGACTAAATCAGGAAAAAGTAGAAAATTTAAAGATCGATTACTAGTAATGAAATTGAATCAGTAATCAAAAAGTTCCCAAAAAAGAAAAATCCAGGACCAGTGAGCTTCATAGGTGAATTCTACCAAACATTTAAAGAGTTAATGCTGGGGCCGCCCGGTGGCGCAGCGGTTTAGTCCGCGCTTGGCAGCCCAGGGTTCGCGAGTTCGGATCCCGGGCGCCCGCCGACGCACTGCCTGTCAGCCATGCCGTGGCGGCGTCCCATATAAAGTAGAGGAAGATGGGCACAGATGTTAGCCCAGGGCCAGTCTTCCCCAGCAAAAAGGGGAGGATTGGCAACAGATGTTAGCTCAGGGCTGGTCATCCCCACCAAAAAAAAAAAAAAAAAAAAAAAGAAGAGTTAATGCTTATCCTCCTCAAACTGTTCCAAAAATTCAAAGGGGAAGGAATGCTTCCAAACTCATTCTATGAGACCAATATTAACCTGCTATCAAAACCAGACAAAGACACTACAAAGAAAGAAATTTACAGGCCCATATCCCTGATGAACATAGATGCAAAAATCCTCAACAAAATATTAGCAAACTGAATACAACAATACATTAAAAGGATCATACACCATGATCAAGTGCGATTTATCCCAGGATGCAAGAATGATTCAATATCCACAAATCAATCAATGTGATACAGCACATTAACAAAGGAAGGATTAATATCATATGGTCATTGCAATACATGCAGAAAAAGCAAAATTCAGCATCCATTTATGATAAAAACTCTCAACAAACTGGGTATAAAGGGAACATATCACAACATAATAGATGCCATATATGACAGGCCCATAGCTAACATCATACTCAATGATGAAAAGCTGAAAGCATTTCCTCTAAGATCAGGATGCCCACAAGACAAGGATGCCCACTGTCACCACTTTTATTCAACATAGTATTGGAAGTCCTAGCCACAGCAATCAGACAAGAAAAAGAAATAAAAGTCATCCAAATTGGAAAGGAAGAAGTAAAACTGTCACTATTGTAGATGACATGATACTATATGTAGAAAACCCTAAAGACTCCACCGAAAAAATATTATAACTAGTCAATGAATTCAGTAAAATGGCCAGAGACAAAAATCAACATACAGAAATCTGTTGCATTTTTATACACTAATAGTGAACAATCAGAAAGAGAAATTAAGAAAACAATCCCACTTACAATTGCATCAACAAGAATAAAATAACTTAGAATAAATTTAACCAAGAAGGTGAAACACTTGTACTTTGAAAACCATAAGAGACTGATGAAGGACATTGAAGACAACACAAACAAAAGGAAAGATATACTGCATTCATGGATTGAAAGAATTAATATTGTTAAAATGTCCATACTACCCAAAACAATCTACAGATTCAATGCAATCCCTATCAAAATACCAATGGCATTTTTCACAGAACTAGAACAAAGGATTCTAAAATTTGTATGAAACCATAAAGACAAAGCAATCTTGAGAAAGAAGAACAAAGCTGGAGGTATCACACTCTGATTTTGAAGTATACTACAAAGCTATAGTAATCAAAACAGTATAGTACTGGCACAAAAAGAGACACATAGACAAATGAAGCAGACTAGACAGCCCAGAAATAAACCCACGCTTATATGGTCAATTAATCTATGGCAAGGGAGGCAAGAATACACAATGGAGAAAAGATAGTCTTCAATAAATGATGTTGGGAAAACTGGACAGCCACATGCAAAAAAATGAAATTGGACCACTTTCTTACATTATAGACAAAAATAAACTCAAAATGGATTGAAGACTCAAATGAAAACCTGAAACCATAAGAATCCTAGAAGAAAACATAGGCAGTCAGCTCCTTGACATTGGTCTTAGCAATATCTTTATGGATCTGTCTCCTCAGGCAAAGGCAACAAAAGCAAAAATAAACAAATGGGACTACATCAAACTAAAAAGCTTTTGCATAATGAAGGAACAATCAACAAAACAAAAAGGCAACCTACTGAATGGGAGATGTTTGTAAATGATATAACTTATAAGAGGTTAATATCCAAAATATATAAAGAACTCATACAACTCAATATCAAAAAAAGACAAACAATCTGATTAAAAAATGGGCAGAGGACCTGAGTAGATATTTTTCCAAAGAAGACATACAGATGGCCAACAGACACATGAAAAGATGCTCAACATCACATCATGAGGGAAATGCAAATCAAAGCCACTATGAGATGTCACTTCACACCTGTCAGAATGACTATTATAAAAAGACAACAAATAACAAGTGTTAGCAAGAATATAAAGAAAACAGAACCCTCACACACTGTTGGTGGGAATGTAAGTTAGTGTAGACATTATGAGAAACAGTATGGGGGTTCCTCCAAAAATTAAAAATAGAACTACCATATGACCGAGCAATTCTACCTCTGGGTAGAAAGAAAACAAAAACACTGATTTGAGGAGATATATGCACCCCTATGTTCATTGCAGCATTATCTATAATAGCCAAGATACGGAAGCAACCTAAGTGCCCAGTGATAGATGAATGGATAAAGATGTGGTGTATATATATATACAAGGGAGTATTACTCAGTCATAGAAAGAATGAAATCTTGCCATTTGTAATGACATGGATGGACCTAGAGGGTATTATGCTAAGTGAAATAAGTTAGAGAAAGACAAATGCCATATGATTTCACTTATGTGAAATCTAAAAAACAAAACAAAACAGAAACAAACTTATAGATACAAAGAACAAACTGGTGGTCACCCGAGGGGAGGAAGTGGGAGGATGGGAGAAATAGGTGAAGGGGATTAAGAGGTACAAACTTCCAGTTATAAAATAAACATGTCACAGGGATGTAATGTACAGCATAGGGAATATAGTCAATAATATTATAATAATTTTGTATGGTGACAGATGGTTACTAGACTTGCTGTGGTGATCATTTTGTAATGTACGTAAATGTTGAATCACTATGCTGTACACCTGAAACTAATATAATATTGTATGTCAACTGTATTCAGTAAAAAACAAAACAAAAACAACAACAAAAAAGAAGAGATGTGTGACTAAGGTGGATTCACTCATCCACTCAACAAGTATTTATTGAGTGCCTACTATCTGCCAGGGCTTGGCAAGTCTTCTAGATGCTGGGGATTTAGCAGTGAGCAAGACAGACAAAACCCTGCTCTTAAAGGAAAACAAATGAGTTAAGATTTTCAAAGGATCAAAGTCCTTGTACCTGAAATTCTTAAATGAACTTCAAGTCTTTTTGTGCTTTCTAGATTTATGACAGGACTAGAGGAAAAAAACCACCCCATCATCATTTGCTGAAAGACAGAGTCTAGGAAATACTGTGTTGTGATAAGGAAGCAGGTTCATACCAGAGTGACAGTTAGGTAAAAAGAGGCTCCAGGTTGGAAAGTAGTTTAAATCCGCTGATGCCAAGGTAACTGGTTGGTTGGTTGGTTGGTTGGTTGGTTTTTTCCCCTCTCAGTCGTTTACGGACTTGGATCTATAAGATGCCATGTCCAACTGAAGAGGAATATCAGAAAGTGTGACTATTCCCCCTAGTCTTGTAAAACACTGTCTCTTTTCCACGGAGCCTTTCTTGGTAGCTTTTATATGTGTGGGCGTCCTTAGGCATATTTTAAGCTGATTTCTGTGTGTAGCAGGTTTCTCCCATCCTTGCCCAATACAACACACCCAAATTACCACTTATAGTTCTTAGCTTCAAAATATTGGATGCCTTTTTGAAGAAAAATCTCTTTGGCCTTCCAATACTTGAAAGTTAAGGGGTTCTTACTGCCTTTTTTATTTTTATGTGACTGCCCAACATGGACAAGTTACAAAACTTTAATTTGGGAAAACCAACCTCACCAAGGCACACGGAGGCATGTTCATAAATTATTTGTTTCCCCACCCATTGTTTCCATTTCTTTGTTTCAAAGATTGTTTGCATCTTTCTCGGGCCCGCCCTCTGTTTCCTGTTTGTGAGCAGAGGCTGCAAGGTGAGACTTGATGCTCAGGTATGAAGACACTCCGTGATTAGAGAATGTTGACAGGCACTATGAGTTTTTGTCTGGTATCTGTTTTCTCCAGCAGATGTTTCTAGTTGCTAACAAAGGACACGGAGAATCATCTCTTTTTTTTGTATGTATTCCAGTTCTTCTCCAACACTCGTGGAATGATTGACATGTCATTGTTTGTTGGGGGGATAGGTATGGAAGGAGGATAAAAGAAATGCAACCTTCTCCTTGCAGTATATAATCCACTAATTTGAGCAATGCAGAGAAAGAAAGATACAACAGAATAACCTAATTTCTAATTCTAGCACTGTCATACTAGATCAGTGATTCTCAATGTTTTTGCATATGAATACCATTTTTTAATTTAATAAACAGTCATGAACACATAACTCCCGACACACACAATTGTGGTTGTACTTTTGGTGTGTGTTATTCAGGAAAATATATAATCAGATGCTATTACTAGGTTTGATGAAACATTTAAATGAATTTCTATTTTAATTAACCATAAGAGCATTTATATGCACTTGAAAAAAAAACAATGACTATATGTAGATATTTTTAAGCCACAGGATGTTTGGTACACCAGTTGATCCATAGATTCCTGACAATAGCTCTCCGGTTTTCATAGATTTGGATCAGCTCACAGTTGAAAAGTTCAGAGTTGGGAAAGAAACACTGTACTCCACTTGATTTGAACCAGAACTAGGGTGAGCATCTAGAGACCTCGGGTTTGACTGTGTCTGTGCCGTGCAGCTACATGAACTTGGGCATGTTGCTTCATCTTTTTGGGCTGCATTTCCTTCATCTGTAAAGTGCTGATGATAAGACCTATGATGTTAATGTGATTCTCAAATCAGATAACAGATATGAAGGTAAGGAGGCTAGAGTACTGGGACTAAAGTTAGTCTTGCCCTTTCCAGTTCTCTCAAACCTGGTACTACAGCACAGCACAGCCAATATGTACTTGCCTCCTGAGGCCAGAAGTGAGAGACATTTCCAAAAGACTCAAGCCATATGGGTGGTGACATTTACCCACCACTGGCTGTGCTGAATTTACACTGATGACCTATTCATGGAAGCCTTGGTGTCTGTATTCCAACCTCCCAAGTCATTTCCCAAACAGAAGCTCCGCTAATCCCTAAGTCTCCTGATGTGATGTGCAATGTTGCTCTCTTAAGAACTTGCCTTTCTATTTATTATCAGTTACATGAGGATTTGCAAAGAGTATGATATCACAACAGAAATGAACGAAGGAAGTATCACATTTGTAGAAGAGATGCTACCTCGGAAATGTTAGCATTTCAAGTCTGTAAATAGCGCCCCTTATGTAATCCATTATTCTCAGCAAGGATCCATGGGTTCAAGTCTGTTTATTTTAACTCAGTTTTACCCATGTCAGCTGGTAAGATTTAGCTATAACTGTAGCAGCTGCAGTCCAAATTACCATGCCGCTCGGAACAGGCTCAGAGAGTGCTGCTCCACGCTATGTCTTTTTTAGCGAGATTAAGAGTGTGGGTGCCATACTAAGCGTACACTCATATCCCAGGAAGACTGAGCAAGGCCACATGGGGACAGGTAGCATCCCACAGAGCATTGCTCAGTGTGCTGCAGCTGCTTTGCCCTTACCCCAAGGGCAGCCAAAACATCCAGATCAAAGGGAGCTCAGAAAAAATGAAGGCGCAACCCTAATTCAGTACAGGAAAATTGCCATGACTGTAGTGTTTGGTTCATTCTTCCAAGAAAACAACAACAAAGGAGGAAGGAAAAAGACAAAAAATCCCTAAGATCAGGCTCTGGCATCAGGAATTAGTCTGCCAAAGTGGAAGGCATACCCACTGGGGAGGGAGGCTCATTTTCCTAGATTAATCAGAGTGCTTTGAGTCTGCTTTTATTTCTAAATGTACTACTGCCAAGGTACAACATAAACCACTTAATTCCTTCCCACAAACTAGAATTATTAGCTGTCATACAAGCTAAACAATTTTAATAAAACTCCAGGAAAAGTGAAATCCATCTTAGGTGGAAGAGTTAAACCAGAAGATAGGTAATCAGAGGCTGGGTTTTGTTTTTGTTTTTGTTTTTACCTCATTAAGAGTCTCATATAAATCCATCCCAGGATGTTAACAAAAAGCAGTTACCCCAGGAGGTTACATGTTGACACCTGTCCAATAAGTTGGTTGGTAAATCCTTTTTTACCAAGGGGAAGGGCAAGGGTAAGAGTTGAGAATGATGATGGCCAAAGTTCCTCCATGGAGAGACCAAAGATACAGAAGATCTGTGGAAAAGGTGAACTTTCCACTAGAGAAGTTTTCTTTACATGCTGGTTCTGGGCAATGACAGGTCCAGAATTAGGCAAAAGAAGCAGAAACATTTGATTTGGATGCCTTTGATCCAAACTATCTTCCCACAGTGGCTGAAATTGAGAACCCTTCCCCCACTTCAGTTAGTCACTACTCAGAGTTAAGACAAGTTTCCAGGAGGCATGTGAAAAGGCCAGCACAGTTACCTGGGTGGATGACACATGACACCCATGATTACATCGGTTTACCAGGTTGCTTGGTGATGGATCAAGGGTCTCAGCCTAAAAACAAGTAAAGCCAATGCACTCCACTAGAGCAAGGATGTTCCCGAGGTGGAGAGCAGTGCTCCCTGGGACAGGAAGTGCTGTGCGGAGTGCTCCAGTAGGAGTGCCCCTCCCACCCTAGGGAAGTGGGGAGGGGGTGCAGAACAGTATAAGGGCAGTGGACCACAAAAGGGGCAAAGAGGACTCAAGGCTCTGGAGTGGACTATATTGATTCCTCCTGTCACTCTGGACCAAGAATGCAGCTGAGACTGCAGTTTTATTCTGAACTAGGACCCCTGTAGTTCTCGAATTGCCACCTTTCATGGTTTTCATCATGACATTAATCAGTTTGTTGCAGGCCTCACCAACTCAGACCCAAATAGTTCATTTAAAAATAACAATCTTAACAAAGATGACAGTGCGTGGATTAAACCTGCCTTTAATATATCATTTTAGACCAAGAGAAATATATTCGTAATCACATAGTAAAGCCCCTCTGAATTTACCCAGATCCAGTAATTTCTAAAGCTGCGTTTTCTATACACTGTGCATTTTCTGTATACTGTGTATACTGGTAAAATTGAAGGATTTAACTTAGAAAAAAAAGTGAGGGCTTTTTTCTTTTTGGTTTTAAACTGAAAAGCTGCACAATTTGTTTCTAGTTTCATATTTGTCTACTTCTTCTTCAACATTGTAGAGTAAAAAAAATTAAAGAAAGAATTCATATTTACTATGTTTTTGGAGATTGTCTTTCTATCTGTATTTAATGGTTTCATTATTTACCGTTCCTACCATTGATGTGAATGTGTTTCTTTTTATATAATTTCTAAACAGAGAAAAGTTGAAACAGGGAATTGATGTTAACTTTCACAATTTCCAGGGGAAGAAATCCATCAATATTAGATGGATGCCTCTCTTTTCTAGCAAGGGTGCTTTGCATTGGAGCCACGTTATTCTTCTGTTCTGAATGGACTGTGTGGTTCATCTCAGCTCTACTTCTTACAAGAGATTATTGACTTTATGTATCTTGAGTGAAAAGCAAATATCTACAATGGCATCTAATTGTGAATTCCTATTCTTATTGGGGCAGAGAAAGTATATGTGGAAAAGACAGATTCTTGAGGATTTTCTCTATCTGTGTTTCATTGTCCATTAGAAGAAGGAACTTGGGAGGCGAGAGAGAAAGAAGGGGAACTTGAAGCAGCTATCACTGCTGCTGACACCTCATCCTCAGAATTTCCGGCTTGGCCCTGCACAGGTGAGGCACAATAAAACTTAAAAATAAGGCACAATAAATCTCATTGCTCAATCCTTCTACGTGGCCAGCCCTCGCCCAAGGCTCTGATACAGAAGCATCATCCTTTGAGCCAAAATCACTCCACTTCCTGGTAACTTGAAAAATTAGCCAATTTCACTGGCTGAATATAGCATCCAATTGTTATAAGGTTGTGTAAACCCACATTTCTATTAATTTGCATAGAACAGCACAAGGGAAAGTTCTACTATCCAAACCTTCTCTGAATTCGTTAGTCACGTTATCTTAAAGGACTCTGCTCCTTAAAAAGATTAGTGCCTTTTGATTAGATCTGAAAATAGGAAGGTGCATAACATGACAGAACAATGAGATTGTTTCCAGTGGGTCTAAGAAAAGAGTTCTTCGGAGGCTAACTGAAGTCTTTAGTGTGGGGTCTAGGATGCCATCTGATTCAAACTACCACTCAATGGAGTGAGAGAATCTTCTCTACCACATTCCCAACAGATATTAAAGTCTTCACTTTAATATTTTCAATGCACAACACATACAACCCACGTGTTTGCAGAATGGCTCATTTCTGTTTTTCAACAGCTTCAATGGTTAGGTCTGTATTAATATCATACACTTGTCTCCCTTTCCATATTTTCATTCATCTGATCATTTCGCTCCCCTACTCAGAAAACTGATAACACTCTAGTGGCTTCAGAATAAATCCAAATGCCTTAGCATAGCACTCTCAGAACTTTACAATCTCCATTTCATTTTTTCTCCCGAATCTACTTTCATTCTCCTACTTCAACCATTTATTCAACAAATATATTGAACCTCGATATATGTTGGGCACTGTAGTAAATGCTGGCACCACAAAGATGAAAAACATAATCTCTCAAACTTTAAGAACCTCATAGGAGCTCTTTCCAAGTATCCTGAGTGCTAGCAACACCAAGCTGTTAACTGTTTCTCAAAGATGTTATATATATATAATCTCAAAGATGTTATATATATATATACTCTCAAAGATGTTATATATATAACCATGGTGGACCGTTCTCCCTTCCTGAAATGCCTTTCCTCCTTACTGCTGCTGGCAAAAATTCTACTTATCAACACTATCTCCTATGGGAACACTTCTCTGACATCAAAGTCAGAACTGAGGACTCCCTTCTCTGTACACCCACAGCACTTAACTTCTAGAAAGTAAAGGCCAAGACCTCATCCCTCTTGTTCACTAATATATCTCCATTCCTAGCACAGAGGCTGGTGCCAATCAGCACTAACCAATCGTTTGCTGAATGATTGATTGTGATGAAAGAATGAGTAAACAAATCTCCATGGTGGCACTGGCCAGAGTCTAATTTGTGTTACCATCGAGCATATGTGTGTCTTCCGCACCAGACTGTAAGCTTCTTGTCAATAGGGACCATGCTCTGCTTCTCTGTGTCCTCCATACCTAGCACGGTACCTAGTACATGATGACCACTAGATTTGAACTAATTTATTCAAATTAGCAAATATTGCTAAATGACTAATACATGTCCAAGACACTGTTAGGCCCATGTGTGTCTTCTACAACATTAAGGACTTGCTCTGAAAGAGTTTATAATCTAATAGGAAGGATAAGATACTCACAAGTATAATAATTAATATGTCAAACTGGCTTTTATTATCTCACACCTTAATTTTCTGATGAGTCATTAGAAAAGTGTCTAAACTACTTAGTTTTCATAAAATTCCAAGTTAAAGCAACTTCAGTTAAATAACAAGAGCTGATATTTCATTGACTGCTTATACTTACTGTGTGCCAAGTCCTGTTCTCAACACTTGACATATCTTCTCATATTCTCCTTCCAACAGCCTTTGTGGTACATGCTATTATCAGTCCTACAGAGGCAGAGAGAAATTAAGTAACTTTCCCAAGGTCACACACATAGTAAGGTGCAGAAGCAGGATTTGAACTCAGCCCACACACTTGACCATGTATGTTGTCTTTTTGGCAAAAGAAACACACCTCACCTTAGGCAATAGTCTCCTGATATTTGGAAAAGAAGTCACTGCTTTGGAGATTTGGAGCAATGTCTAGTTGCTAATTTTCCCAACTATATTAAGACACTCACATCTACATCTCCTGTATGGATAGCCTTGAGGATACTAGAGTAAGTTCTGAGAAGGGAGGAAGTCTAAATATACCAACAGGGGAAATCTAGCTAATGTAAACACAGGTAGAAGTTTATTGGAAGGATATGGAATAACTCTGAGAATGAAAAGAGAAGTTGAAAAACCAGATTTCACAATCTGGAACCAGGGTAGCTCTTTGGCTCCAGGGAGCAGATGCCAAAAGTACTTGTTGTTGGCCAGGGAGGATCAAAACATTTTGTTTGACTATACCAGCAAGGCTGAATCCACTGGGGGTGGGGCTGTTCTTGAACCAGAAAAAAAAAGATGATATGAAGCAGGAATGCAATAGAAGTCCATTCCAGTATACGTAGAATGTAGAAGACACAAATCGGCTTAAAGTTGTAGGAATTACTAAATTTTTAGAATAAAACTGCTCAGAAATTCCTAGAATCCTGATTTAAATGTAAACAAATTAATATATGGTAGATCCACAATATGATGCAGGCCCATCACAAGTTGAAGGAGGATCCAATAGTGTGTCTAGTTACAAGCAATCCTATCACATGTCACTTCATATAATTGTCCCAACATGGCTTCCCAGCTGAGGGATCCATTTCCATCCATTTCCACCCTGTGGGGGCAGAATGGCTGCCAAAAGAAGGGAAGAAAGTGAGGAAGGGTGTGTAAACCCACACAAAGACACTTTGTTCTTGTCACCCTCCCAACATGCCTTCCTGTTTAACTATTATCCCCAATGCCTCCATTTTATACATTGCTTTACCCCAACTCTTTCTTCCCCAGACCATTTTCCCTTCCCATCCAGAAATAATCAAGAAAAGCTACGATGTATGTGACAGCTGAATGACTTAATTCCTTTATGTATACAGTCCTAGATTTAGCCTCCCATGACAAACATTTTCAAGTAAACCAGATTGGGGGGTGGTAGAGGAGGAGAAAGGATGGGATCTGAGACCCAGAGGGATCGGGGGAGCAGAGTCTTCACTGGCAATTCTGGAGTTAGAGCAGGGCAGCTGACATGAATGAGGACAAAGCTCTCTCAAATAAGCAATCCAATTCATAATGTGGCTCACAGATGGGTTTTAATAACACGACTGAGCCATCTGGTAGCTTCCTGTTTTAGCTAATTATTCTTGGTAAGTAAGTGCTAAGCTTTTAAAATTATTGCTTAATTATTTTTTTGTCATCCTTCCTCTATATTTTTGTTTCTTGGGGTAAATCCTTGCCCTAGTTACTTTTCTGGGGAAAGCCTGGCTTGCCTACTATTCTTAGAAGAAAACCTCAAGAATGCTTCTGTAGACATTCTGATTCTGTAAATTTTCCATCAAAATACACCACACAAAACAGCAGAGTTAATTAAGTGCATCCCCCAGGGGTCTAGCGTTGTAACCCAAAGCAGCTCTCACTAGCAATCTTGCACTATACCTTAAAATTTCACACTAACATTGTCTTTTTCTCCCTTCTTATTTAGGTGCCTTATTGGAAGATTAAAAAAATGGTTCAATTATCACTGAGTAAAATTGAACCTCCAGGAAGATATGTCAAATTGTCCTGTAACATTGTATGCCCTTCAGAACACTACCACTTTGCAAAAGCAGATTAAAGAAACTGAGTTTAGGAATGCAGGGAATAACAGAAGAGAGAGGCCCTGATCAGGTGATGGTAATGAAAACAAAAAGCAGATAAGTGAATCCCTGAAGAGATAATGATGGTATCTAGGAAGCAGATTGGAACAGAGAAACATCACTGGGAGATAATATCGACTTGAGGCTTTGGCTCCTAAAGCTTACTCGGCTTTACTCTTCACTCCACAGAACTTGACCTTTAACCATTCGCAGCCCCAGGCCCTGAGAGCCACCACCTAGGGCC
The DNA here is from genome assembly GCA_031878705.1 of Tapirus indicus. Taxonomy (NCBI): domain Eukaryota; kingdom Metazoa; phylum Chordata; class Mammalia; order Perissodactyla; family Tapiridae; genus Tapirus; species Tapirus indicus. Next base: position 121,945,246 of record CM062918.1, on the reverse strand, counting down.
ACCCTTTTTCCTCAGCCCAGAAAAGAGGAGATAAAGGGAATATGTGATCCGGACTCCAAACTATAACTCTGAATTCTTTGACAGAGTGAATTTCAGAGCTTGACTCATCTTGACTCAAATCCCAGCTATTCTCCTCAGAAGCTGTGTAATTTGGGGCACAATTGCTTCAATTTCCTCAGTGATAAAGGTATAATTATTTAGTTCATAGGACTCTTCTAGAGATTAATTGAGGTTAAGCACACAGATGATGCTTTTAAAATAAGTGATTTATAAATTTATGAAATGTACAATGCTATGCAAAGAAAATAAAGCTTCTTTATCTCATATAACTAATCTAATATCCCAAATGAGCTCTGGGGACCAGAATGGGCTATCTCAAGCACTGAAGGAGACTTTAACCTTCCCCGCCCCCACTAACTGTCTGAGGGATTTGGGATGGAAGGCTGTCCCTGGGACCAGCCATCACCTCGGATAACTCTGGGTATCGATAGACTGGGAGGGTCTTTGCTATGCCCATTCTTAACAAAGTTCTGTTTACCAAACATTTACATTTGTAAGGGAAATCTCCATTTGTAAAGGTATCTCCTTCTCTATACTAGAAAGAGGAGTGGATGACCTCATTTCTAGAAATTTGTCAGTGTGGAAGGTGAGGGCTTAAATCTGCATAATAACCTTACTGTGCTCTTCTTGTAATCCTCGTTTGTCTATATAAGAGGAGAACCTCTGCCATTTTGTCGAGAGATACTGTTTCCCTGAGTCTCTCCCATGTATACATGCTATAAAGCTTTGTTTGATTTTCTCCCGCTATTTGGCCTCACGTCAATTTAATTTGTAGCCCAGCCAGAAAGGGTCCAGAATGAGTGGAGAATGTTTTTCCCCCCTTCAGTTCCCACCCTGCTGGCGATGGGGTGAACTAAAGAGAAATGAATAGAACACATTTGTCAAGTGACAGTAACTTGAGCATTCTAGGGGTCTTGGATCTGTGTCCAGCCCCTTGGCTTTCACTGCTCTCCACTGTAGAATGTCTAGGCAAGTCCCTAGGACTGTCATGCTGGAGTCTGCTGAGAGACAGCTGGTGACCCTGAGGTCTGTACTGTCTGCTCAGTTGAGCCTGATCAAGGACCAGTGATGGCTGTCTCATGTTGTAACAGGCTATCCTGCATGGTTGTCTCCTTGCTGGAGTTCCAAATGGTGAGTGGAAGGAAGCAGACTCCCTCCCTCTTTGTGATTTTTCTTTAATCCATCTAAATCCCTCCTGGGTCTTTAACATCCAGGTCCAACAGTTTTCCTCCCCTCCTGTCTGTGTCTCCTCCTCTGCACTCTACCCTTCCTACAGCCAGAGAGCCTCTTCCAGGGTACTCTGAGCTCTCTCCAGCCCTGACTTATCACACCTTGAAGGTCTAACTCTTTGTAGATATGTGGCTATGTAATGAGTGATTAAGGAATTTTAATAAACCTTTTCTCTGGATAAATTCTGGATTTCAAGACTATAGTCTCAAAAGTTCTATTCCAGTTGTCAAAAGCTGAATACAGACTCGTCACATTCCTGTGGTAAAAATCCTAAACTCCCCTGATAGAAATGGATGCCTCTCGCAAATCAGAGAGAAATACAAATGAAAAAGGCACAGTGATAGATTAAAAAATATATTATCCTCATGACACTATTTCTTTTTCCATCAAGGCAGTATTTTAGTTGGTTAGGAGTTTTCATAACATCATACTATCAGTACCATACTTTATGTGATGGGAGTTAAACAGGGTTTTATGGGCTGGCCTAGGAGTGTAATCATCATAAATAACATTATTTCTATGGGAAAATTTCTTGAGAGTGCCTAATAACTGACTTCCAAGTGAATTTTTGGAATATAGCTGGTTTGTAAGTTGAGAATGGACAGTATTCCATTTTAATACCAAAAACTTTCCCGAGTTACACAAAGTGAAACCTAAGGAGGATGATGATCTTGGGCTAGAAAAATTAATATTTCCTGGTTCTCTGTTTTTATAACTTACTTCCTTAGCTTTTTAGCACAAATATAATAGATCAGAGAGGCCAAATTTAAACTATAAACTCGAGGCTGTGGTGAATTAAATATATGTCCTTTGTTCTGCAGATGTTAAACACAATTCCCACAAAATTTGAAAGGTGGAGTTAATTCTGACTTAGACGAATCTAATGAGCATCTGTTTTGATTTTTCTAACCATTGATCTGATTTTCTTTTAACTTGATACTGGTTGGTTTACACAAGTCCGTGCGATAATTGCAAATAGCCAAAGGTGAAGTCATTCCAGAACACCCAAAACAGTTTTTTTCTTAAAATGTCAAATGATTCTTTAAAGATGTTAACAACTTTGTATGAGTGCAGAGTAAGTGATGCATAAATATATTTACATTGTACTTCGATAAATGTGTCTACACACAATTACATAACTAAATAAAAATCGAGAAGTTGGGTAGTGTTTTCTATGAAGGGAAGAAGTTTCTTTAAGAAGAATATAGAAAATCTTGAAACTCCATGTTATGTATCCCTTGCAAAATTCATATGATGAAGTCCTAACTCCCAGTACCTCAAATTGTGACCGTTTTTGAAGATATAGGCTTGAAAGAGGTAATTCAGTTAAAATGAGATCCTTAGGGTGGGCCCTAATCCAATCTGATTGATGTCTTTGTAAGAAGAAGAAATTTGGGCACAGATGCATGTACAGAGGGAAGACCACGTGCAGATGCAAGGAGAAGGCAGGCATCTTCAAGCCAAGGAGAGAGGCCTCAGGAGAAACCAACCCTGTCAACACCTTAATCATGAACTTCTAGGCTCCAGAATTGTGAGAAAATAAATGTCTGTTGTTTAAGCCACTCAGTCTGTGGTACTTTGTTATGGCAGCCTTAGCAGACTAATACACTCCATAACCTAAAACTGTGTCTAGAGGTATAAAATATAATTTAGGTTATTTGATGGAATAGATATTTTATATTGCATTGACAGATCACGGGTTTTCAAATTAGGTTATATGGTGATATTTTGGGGTTCTGCAAATGCTAAATTGGAATTTTACTTTAAATTATATTTTAAATATTTTAAAACTATAATAAAAAATATTCAGATATATTAGGTATCCAAATTTGACCCACTGCAGACCTTCATTCCATTAATTTGCACTGCCATATTCCATCATCATTGTGTCATTCTTCGAACGAAGCTTCTCCTCACATCCCTGTGCATGTACTTTAATTACCTGCAGATATTATAAGAAATACTACAGTTTTGCACTAGTCTTTTTTTTAATGCAGTCCTGAATGAAATGTCTATGTTTGATAGTAGTTCTTTCACTTTCTCTCATTAGATAAAGATTAGTGAATTGTCAAAAAAAAATATTACTTACCCTTGTAAGAAAACCTGAAAAGTAGTAGAAAGAAACATTTCCATGTTCTTACCCCATAATTACATTAGTGGTTTCTCTGTAGTTTCTTGTTATACAATTATTTTTACATTATTAGAGTATTAAAACATGCATATATTGATAATAAAAGATAAGAATTATATAATTTCCAAGAGTAAAGTTGATATGTAATATGCTTACTGTAAAACATTCTGAAAATACAAAAAAAGGATAAAAATCACTCAGAACACCCCCCCACACACACACAAAATGTAGTCCTGCATAAATCTGCTTATATAAAACTATATTACTTTTGAACAGAGAGCTGAGTACAGGTATGCCACACTCAAATAAATGCCAGGTAAGTTTCCGGCACATCCGTTCAGCACATACCCTTGTCATGGTGTGTATAATAATGAACTGTATAAAAAGAAGAGACTGCCATGACTTGTTGAGTCGTGATGACATCATGTGAGAGAGAGCTTTGGCACATATTGTAAGCCTTCTATATGACTTACGTAGACATCACGAGACAAGCAAGCAGATGATAGATATTATTGGCAGTTAAATTTTGAAACAAAAATTTAATCCTCTTTCAAACATTTGCATCTCTTTAATTAAAGAGAATCCTCAGATTGCAACGAGAACTGCTTTAAAAAACTGGTACTATTTGCAACTCAGGATCTTCTCAGGACAGAAGATAACTGGATGCTGATGCAAATTTTCAGCAATAATCTATAGGCCTCTACTTCAGTGTTTTGGTTTTTAACATATAGTCCCATTACTATCCTTAACTGACCTTATAGTAAGGAAATATTATAAACATAAACTTATAATTATGCTCTAATTAAACACTGGTTTGGCCCTTCATTTCAATGTAAGATTTTATTTGAAAAAAAATATGTGAAAAAGAAAAAGTGAAGAAAGCAGGATCTTCAGTCTGGAGAAGAAAAAGTTAAAGGGAGACCTTCAAGCTGCCTTTGTATATCTGCAAGAGAAGTACTAGTTTATGCTGGTTGCTTCAGAAAGCAGGAGAGTGGATGGAAAATGTTGCAGATGGACAAATCTCAGCACAATATAAGAAAGAACTTTGCCACAATTAGTTCTTTCTAAAAGTAAAAAGTTGTGTCTGGTACTCCCAAGTGTCCCTGCACGGGAGATATTCAGGCAAAGGTTGGGTCTTGAAAGAGTTCTGCACAAGGAACTCCTCTTTTGGAAAGGAACGATCAACTCCAACTCAGAGTTGAGAATCCAAGAAGGAACAATGCTTCGAGAAGAAAGCAAGCACGTTGGGCCTCCTTTTTCAGGGATTTGGGAGAAAACCCTTGAATTTTCTGCACTCTTAATCATGTAAACCAAGAGATTAAACTCACGTATGGCTGGAACACTCTGCTTGATACAGCGGAGCTCTATAGCAGAGAGCAACCTTAGAAAAGCTCCCTCCTTATGTGGGGCTAACGCGGTGCTTGGAGACACTAAGCTTCAGGAATTGAGGTTTGTAAGGGAGGAAAAACAAGAGAAGGGATCGAAGAAATTACACCCTGAAAAGGGAAACTGTAATTTTGAGTTAACTTACATAAGAACATTTTACGTGTTCAGGTTTATGCAACTAAAAAGAGAAGCAGGGAAGCCTTGTCAATGAGGATGCTCCCAAGTCCACCATATTATTAATGGCTTATTCAAGCTCTTAAATATTTACTTTGGGAAAAAGTTGAGGCATGCCCATTGCAAACTGTGACTTAGTGTTGAACTCACCCAAGAGAAGTAGTCTAACATGATAGTTAGCAGTGCACCCACTGAAGCCCAACTTCCTGGGTTCAGTTCCTGGCCATACTAAGAGGGAGACCAATTTGTCCTGGTTTGCTGGAGACTTGTCTGATTTCAGCACTTAAAGTTTCATTTCTTGAGAGCCCTCCCAGTCCCAAGGAAACTGGACATTTGGTCACCCTAGCTCTATAACTTGCCAGCTGAGGAAACTCGCATAAGGTACCTAAATTCTGTAGGGCAATAAAAGTACCTACCTCAGGGGCCGGCCCAGGGCCATAGTGATTAAGTTCGCAGGCTCCAAGTGCGGTGGCCCAGAGGGGGATTGGCAGCGGATGTTAGCTCAGGGCTAATCTTCCTCACCAAAAAATAAAAATACCTACCTCAGTAGCACTTTGAAGATAAAGTGAGTAATAAATAAAAAGCACAATATGTAGAGCGGTGTCTATACATGGTCATGTGGGGATCGGAATTGGCCACCTCTCACACTGAACTAGGCTTTGACCTTCCCCGCCCCCACTTGCTGTCTGAGGGATTTGGGATGGAAGGCCTGTCCCGGGGATAGGCCATCACCATGGATAACTCTGGGTATCAACAGACTGGGAGGGCCTTTGCTGGGCCCATTCTTATCAAAGTTCTGTTAACCAGACATTTACATTTGTGAGGGAAATCTCCACTTGTAGATGTATCTCCTTCTCTGTACTGGAAAGAGGAACAGATGACCTCATCTCTAGAAACTTGTCAATGTGGAAGGTGAGGCCTTAAATCTCCATAATAACCTTACTGTGCTTTTCTGGTAATCTCCCATAACTGACCCAACCCCTAATATTCTCGTTTGTCTATTTAAGAGGAGAAGCTCCGCCATTTTATCGAGAGATACTCAGTTTCCCCGAGTCTCTCCCAGGTATACATGTTATAAAGCTTTGTTTGCTTTTCTTCTGCTATTCGGCCTCATGTCAATTTAATTTGTAGCCCAGCCAGAAAGGACCCAGAGTGGGTAAAGAAAACTCTTTCTTCTCTTCAGTCACTTAGTGCACGTGAGGGATTTTTATTATCTGTGATCAAGCTCTGCTCAGCCAGCAATGTGGTCTTAGGTAACATACCAGTCTTATGTATGTGCTTATTTGCAACTATTTAAAACAAATCCCTCCTTGCTTATATCATGGACCTTCCAATAGCTGAATTGCTAGCCATAAAAAAGTGGATTTATCCATTTTTATATTAATCTATAGATCAATTATTTAAATATTTATATTCATCTATGTATCAATCATTTAAACTTATAGATTTAAATCCACATATAAACTGCACATACATTGTTCAAATCCACAGCTCAGAGGACTACACTCTTCAGGAATTTCACATAAGTGCTTTCTCTGTAGAGGATACAATGGATCTTGGAGTCATTTAAAACAGTCCTGAGCAGGATGTTGGAAAGATGGGGAAAGAGACTGGAGACAGAATAGATTATCCAGCTGGTGAGTCAGAGTGATGATGCAGATCCATGCGAATGCTGACAGCCATGAAACAGAAGGAAAGGGCTTGAATGTGCTGCTCGTTTGTCATCATTTGTGTAACTTTCTGATGTTCAATATGGAAAAAAAAGATTTAAAATGTAGAGTATGTAGACTATATCCCAAATTATCACATGAACGTGTAATTCACCAGAAAAGACTCCTTGTTTATAAATATATGTAAGGACAATAGGCAGATACAGCTATACAAAAAAAAAAAAAAAAAAGTAGAGTAAAATTCTTAAGTAGTACTGAGCAAGAACTTCCCTTTACAACCTGAAAAGTGCCCTAACAATATTTAGGGAGAAAGACTGAAAGTGGGAGAGACCACACCTTGCCAGAATCTTCAAGGACATCTCATGTGCTTTGATGGGACAGCACCAGACCCACTGCCATGATGCCATTATTTCTACCTTAACAGAAGTGGGCTGGATGGTCTTTGAGCATCCTTCCAGAAAAAAGAAAAAAAAAAAGAGGAGGAAAGTTTGGTGATGTGAGCTAAGAAAGTTAGTAATAGTCACTAAAATAAAACAGTTTAAGAAAGGTCAGTGAAGAACCAAATGTGTGTGGACAGGATCATACAAAGCACCTTCTGGAGGACGGGATCCTGCCCTCTGCCTTATAAGCAGCTGGTGTGGGCATGAGGGGCAAGGGTGTGAAGGGGAGAAAGAGCATTCTCTACCCACTCTGGGTCCTTTCTGGCTGGGCTACAAATTAAATTGACATGAGGCCAAATAGCAGGAGAAAAGCAAACAAAGCTTTATGACATGTACACATGGGAGAGACCCGGGGAAAATGAGTACCTCTCAACAAAATAGTGGAGGTTCTCTCTTAGACAAATGAGGATATTGGGGATTGGGTCAGCTATGGGAGATTACCAGAAAAGCACAGTAAGGTTATTATGCAGATTTAAGGCCTCGCCTTCCACCTTGACAAGTTTCTAGGGATGAGGTCATCCACCCCTCTTCCCAGTACAGAATGGGTGATACCTTTACAAATGGAGATTTCCCTTACAAATGTTCTGTTTGGTAAACAGAACTTTGATAGGAATGGGAATAGCAAAGACCCTCCTAGTCTATCGATACCCAGAGTCATCCAAGGTAAAGGCCCATCCCAGGGCCAGGCCTTCCACCCCAAATCTCTTTAGACAGTTGGGAGGGGTGAAGGTCAAAGCCTCCTTCAGAGCAAGGTAAAGAGACATAGCTTGAGGTGGCCAATTCTGATTCCCCACAGGTGTCACGCCCCCAGGCATCCCTCCCACCACCAACCCTTCTGGGGTCAGGAAGTTTGCAAGTTGCTGGGCTTTGAAAGTAGTTTTCTTTGAGAGTATCCATAGATAACAGACCACATGAATATGGTTCATTCATGGAGTGATTAATGTTCATTCACCCTAGAGATTGGTTTAGACAAAAGAAAGTCTTAGTCAGCTGGAGCCTAACTTACTACAACATTCAATTAACATTTTTCCTTTTCATTTAGCTTTGATGAGAAATGAAGTGAATCACGAGAAAGTAATTTGACATGAGGGATTTATCTTTTTAACCAACCAATTCCAAGGTGTAACCAGGTATTAGTAAAGATTCTTTTCTGGCTCATCTTGTTCATGTTTTATATTTATGATAAAATGAAGAGTATGAATTTATGCTCACATCAATGATCCTTAAGCACAGAGTGGTGTGAGATATTCAGAATGATTTCTACTAAAAGGTTTTTAGTTATTTTGCTATCAAAGAGAATACTAGCCTTTTAGAATTGAAAGCACCTTAGACTTGCATCTTGTCCAGTTCATGCCCCTTTCACTCTTAAGGGTGTCCAAGTTTGGATAACAAACCATTTGTTCACCATACTAGATCATCTATCACAGTGATTTTCAAACAATTTTAGTAGCAGAATCCTTTTTTTAAAGCTAAATCTTACATAGAGCTCTGATATACAGACAGGGTGACCAGCCATCCCAGTTTGACCAGGACAATTCAGGGATTTTAGGACGAAGGACAGACAGTGCTAAAACTGGGACAGTCCTGGGCAAACTGGGACAGTGGCCACTCTGGTATAAAATAACAAAAGCTCTGTTTTGCCAGCATAAATGTATTTTTATAAATATAAATTCATACTATTCATTTATTATTAAGTCAATCAATGAAAAAAAATAAATGAAGCCATTTCAATGACCACAAAAAAGGAAAAATTAGTGTTGAGAGTAATAGTTGCATCTTACATGAGCCTCAGAATCCAGTTTACTTCTGAATTTGTTTTGGTTTCCTAGTACTAAGGAAATTCTGATTCACATGAATAAATAGTTATGAATGATACTTCGTTGTTATCGTTATTATGATAGTCCTCCTTAGAAGCTCAAGATTCTTTCTAATTAGACTGATTCCAGAAGCGTATAAGAAGAAAAGCAGAACATGTTTGTTTTAATGTCAAATCATAGTTTGCATCTTGTCCAGTTTGTGTCCCTTTCACTCTCAAGGGCGTCCAAGTCTGGATAATAAACTAATTTTTCACCATACTAGACATCTATCACAGTGACATTTAAGACTTTCTTTATGACAAACACAAAGGCAAATCAGAAGCATCCAGAATGTAGGAAGGGCGTAAAAACTATCATACCGTATGTATTACGATGTGACATGTCAGAGGTCCACTTTCCTATTGCTCAACCACCTCAGTGTCAGACACTGAAGTACCTGGACCTGGCTGGCTTTCTTGCTATTTAATTGAGATTCTGGCTTTGTGCTACCACAGTGCAGTATCCTGTACAACTCTGCACTGGGAGTACATGTGCAGGCCTGGATTTTAAAAAACACCAGCATTCTCTCTTTTTGTGTGTGTGTGAGGAAGACCAGCCCTGAGCTAACATCCATTGCTAATGCTCCTCTTTTGGCTGAGGAAGACTGGCCCTGGGCTAACATCCGTGCCCATCTTCCTCTGCTTTATATGGGACGCCGCCACAGCATGGCTGACAAGCAGTGCGTGGGGGGCGCCTGGGATCCGGGCCCTCAAACCCCGGGCTACCAAGCGTGGACTAAACCGCTGCACCACTGGCCGGCCCCTGAAATACCAGCATTCTTAATCAATATTAATGCAGTCACAAACTCTGCCAGGAGAAACTTTGTCCCAATATCTACACAGAAAAAAAGTTAAACAAGTAGCACAAAATAAAAGGTTGTCTGTCATCAGTGTGTTGCATGTTGACATGTGACATATTTTTCTTTGCATGTTATTTTTAATAATCAAAAATACACTGTAACATGATATTCAGATTATGTTTGCAGAACTAGGCTCCAGAAAACAGAAGTAACCATGATAGGGAACACTTCTTTATAGAGAGTTTACTGTGCGCCAGGCTGTCAATAGTAGCTCATTTAATCCTTACAACAACCCCTTAAATAGCCTTTATCCCCGTTACCAAAACTGGGGCGCCGGGGTTAGTGATTTGCTGAAGGTCACAAAGCTATCAGTGACAGCCAGACTTAAGCTCAGAGTGCCAGAGTCTGTGTTGGTTCCAGAGTCTGTGTTCCTAGCCAACAAACTTGACACCCCCAACCACTTCAGTTTAAAAACGTTTCTCTAGGGAGCCAGCCTGGTGGCATAGCGGTTAAGTTCGTCTGCTCTGCATCAGCAGCCCAGGGTTCACAGGTTCGGCTCCCGGGCACGGACAGATGCACCAGTTGTCAGCCATGCCGTGGCGGCATCCCATATAAAGTAGAGGAAGATGGGCACGGACGTTAGCCCAGGGCCAGTCTTCCTCAGCAAAAAGAGGAGGATTGGCGACAGACGTTAGCTCAGGGCTAATCTTCCTCACAAAATAATAATAATAAAAATAAATAAATAAAAACATCGCTCTAATATATTTTATAGGAAACTTGCTCCTGAAAAAGTAAGGGCCTAGGCCAAGGCCATGCAATTTGTAAAGGGTAAAAGGTCTGGAACCTGCCTTCCTGATGCCCACTTCAGTGTCCTCCCCACCACACCCTGGCCTCTCTCGGGGCCCTCTGCCTAACCCAAGGTGTACAGACATTAATAACAGATTACCGTGCTACCGATCTCATGCCACTAGTTGGGGAAGACTTTACTAACTAGTGATTTATCACTTTATGGCTATTTGCTCAGCAGAACACATACTGCACAGCCTAATGGGCAGTTACAGAGACAGTGAACAAGGTTCTGTTTCCATTACAAAGAATAAAGACAGCCCCATTCCTTGTACAGATTATCTCAGCTATAAAGGATCTAAGGATCTGTTTACAATTACACAAATATTGCCTGTTTTGTTCCTGGCAGGCCACTTTAAAACATCATAAGCAAGCCGCAAAAGACCAGAGGGTGGCCCCACTCCTCTCTGAGCATTAAACAAGTCCATTAACTTCTGGAGAGCTACAGCTATCTCTCTTTTCGTCAATAGCTACAAAGAACAACTGTCAATTTGGTGCATATCACTGAATTACCTGTCATATATATCAAAAAAAAATGGAAAATCACCACCACTTTAACATATGCATATCATTTCCTACTTAATATGTTACTAAAATTTGATTATGAAGTGGCTACTTTAATTTCTAATATTTTCCAAAAAAACATTACAAATGGTGGTGAGATTCCCAGACTATCTTCTTTCCCCAATGTATTTGATCCACATGTAACTGAAAACTGTATATTTGCAATCAAAAAGAGAAAAAGATATTGTAAAATGTATTGCCTTCAAAATATTAGATGTATATTTAAACTTATACCTTGTAAATATACTTTAAACGTAAATACATATAGTAATTTCTGGAATGTGTTGGGACATTTATAAGTAAATAATGTTGAAATCATAATTAAATAACTGACTTTAGTTATTTTAATTCTGATGGGTGAAGCAAAGCAGATTTAATTAGAGAAGACAAGATGGTGGGAGGCAACAGTAATGTTGAAGGGAAATTCAGGCCACTTTCAAAGCCTTAAGACTATAAGGTGACAGGCTTGGTTCTCTGTGTCAAATTTTACTTCAAAACAGAGGCTCTCCTTTTCCTTCCTTTCAGAGGCATGTCAGTAATGACAGTCATTTCTACCTTACACTGCTTCCTTCTAGCACGCTTCCTCCTTTGCTGTGTCTCGAGTCCCCACAGATGCTCAGTGAGGTCATCGCTGGCCATGGGTTAGGCAGGGTCAGTGTGGCCTCACATAGACTCATCTCGTGGTGCTTCTGGAGGCTGGCCGACCCAGACGGCTGGTCCACCCGCTCAGAGTCCTGTTCCAGGGCAAGAGGTTGTAGCACAGGCCGGGGCTGGACCATGGCCATAGTGCAGCCTGCAGGACCAGCTGGCCCTAGCTGTGTTGGCCCCACCCACTGTCTCACCCCTTAGATAGTATCCACAGCCAGTGAACACGAATGTTCCATTTTTACATTTGCAGGGTAAGAAGACGGGTAATAAAGAATCCAGGCTTCATGAAAAGCAACTATCCTTGCTCCACGGAGGAAAAATATGAGAAAATGTGTGCTTTGAATGTAAATTTCATAGAGAGGAGACTGAAGAACAAATCCTACCATCCACAACCTAGGATTCAGAGCAAATCCTCTGAGTCAGGTGCTCAGTTTGACAATCCTTCTGTTAAATGTGGCTGCCTCTGGCAACTCTGCCCTGCCTTTGTGAGACAGGTGGGCGGCCTTCCCAAGTTCCTACACAGCACCTAATCAGAGCTCCTAATCCCCAACCTGCCCATCTTCATTCCTCGCTAGACACTACAGTGTGGTGTTTAGACCATGCACTTTGGATCCAGAATGATCTGGATTCTGATCTGCCCTTTTCTAGCTACATGCCCTTGGGCTAGTTCCTTACCTTATCTAAATCTCAGTCCCTTTATCTGTAAAATGAAGGTAATAATACTACTTACTTTATAGGTTTATGTTACTAACACATATTATTATAATTATTAAGTTCCTTGAGGAAAGGCGGCCTGCCTTTTTACTGTTGTACCACCAGCCCCTATCATGGCGTCTGGTCCAGAGCAGCTGTTCCAAAAATATTCATTAATTGAATCAATGAACAATGCTCAGCTCAGGAATGGAAGAAAGTGCCAGATATGGAATGATGGTCTTTCTCAAGGCAGCTGGTGCTAAGAGTTAAGTTGCCCTGAAGGTTTTCTCCGAGCTTGATGCTTCCTCTGATTCTAAGGAGTATAAGTGGTCTCAGCTATTTCCAATGTCGAAGGGCATCCTTGCTCTGTGAAGTGCTGTTTCACAAACAGGCCACCATCTGCCACAAAGATAAAAACATTTGGCACCAAATTTGCTGTGGTTGTCACTATCGACATGCCTGATACTTAGAACACTTACTTTTTTATGGAGCTGATTTGGGAGCACAGAAAGCTTCTGGGAATACTGCCCTACATAGCTGCCCTTTACAACCAGAACAGCTGTGCCACAGTTTTTACTGTTCTGGGGCTGAGAATAGGGAATTAAAGAATCCTAACAGCCAGGCTCCTTTCCAGAGCCTTCACAGGATGCTCTTCCAGGGCAGCGCACACTCCAGTCTGCACCTGGCTTTCCAGCTTTTTCACTTTAGTTCTGAACATTGAATGTCAATTTAAAGTTTTTAAAGTTACTATAATGGATATACATCTCAGTCCACAACCTTGATGTGCAAGGAAAATGTTTTGTTTGGTTTTTTTCCTAAAACAACTTAATTTCTGTTTTGAGTTTCTACTTCTTGGGGGGGCTGCAGAAATTTAATGATTAGTTCATTTGGAACCCCCTTTTCTCAAGGGTTGCATGGGAGATCCATGGGTTCACCCAATATCAAGCTGTTGTGGGGTACAGGGATGTTTCTAGTTCTCCATGTGCCCTATCTTTGCTGAGTAATCTATGGACCTTCAGGCATTGATCCCCCAACTCAGCCCTGAGACAACCCTTGGCCCCTGTCTCCTGGCCATTTCAGGTGCCACTCTTTGGAGAAGCACAATCATTCTGTGGCTTCCTTGCTAGAGTGAGGTGTAGGATTCTCTGTGGGGCTATGGCCCTGTTTGCCAAGACTCACTGCAAAGCCATTCCCTTCTAAGGCTATACAGTAGTCCCCCTTTGTGTTTGGTTTCACTTTCCATGATTTCAGTTACCCACAGTCAACCTCGGTTCAAAAATATTAAATGGAAAATTCCAGAAACAAATAATTCATGTTTTAAGTTGTGCGCCGTTCTTATTAGGGTGATGAAATCTCACACCATCCTGTTCTGTCCCACCCAGGACGTGAATCATCCCTTTGTCCAGCATGTCCACACTGTATACACTACCTACACATTAGTCACTGAGTGGCCTTCTTGGTTATCAGATCAACTGTCATGGGAATGCAGTGCTGTGTTCAAGTAACCCTTATTCTACTGAATAATGGCCCCAAAGAGCAAGAGTAATGACGCTGGCAATTAGGATATGCCAAAGAGAAGCCGTAAAGTGCCTCCTTTAACTGAAAAAGGTAAAGTTCCCAACTTAATAAGGAAAGAAAAAAAATTATTACAGTATGTTGTTATAATTGTTCAATCTTATTATTAGTTATTGTTGTTAATCTCTTACTATACCTAATTTATAAGTTAAACTTAATCATAGATATGTGTGTATAGAAAAAAACAGAATATATAGGGTTCTGTACCATCCATGCTTTCAGACATTCACTGGGGGTCTTGGAATGTATCCCCCATGGATAAGGGGGGACTACTATATGGCTTCTGGGGACTCTACCCATGTGTCCTCTCCTTTTGGGTTTTATAGCTCATCTGTCAAGGAGGCCATGCAGAGATGCTGCTATCCAGGACCAGTGCCTCACTATCTCCACCACATCTCTCCTGAGGGGAATTCAGGTGACAGTCTGGAAAATTCTAACATTTGTCAGACTCTCAACAATTTGGATAATTCCATAGTCTTTTCCATTCCCTTGAGGCTGTGGGATTTTGAAACAGGAAGAGGCTCCTCTTTTCTTTTCTTTGTGCTCTGACACGTCTTGCCCTGAGACAAGGAGCAGGCTTCTCTGCTGCAGGGCGAAGGGAGTAGGGGTAAACACAGAGAAGGGGAAATTATGGATGGCAATGGGGGGATGGACATCAGTTACTATTTAAAAAAGTATCTTGCCACGATACACTCATTGTCTCATTTGATTCTCACAACAGTTCTGTGAGGTAAACAACCTTACTTTTCAGGTGAGAAAACCAAGATTTAGGAAGATCAAGTAGTATGTTCAGTGTCTGTCTCCCGGTTTGATGTTGTTTTGTTCTTGATCCAGAAGGCCTAGGACCCAAACCCAGTCTCCACACCACAGACCCAGTGGTCTTTCTGCCACACTCTGCTTCCAGGAAAATTAGACTCCTTGCCATCTTCCATTCACAACTTACTCCCACTCATCTTCACACTTTTCTTCCTGTTCTCCTCACCCTGTGGAATGTCCTCCCCACCACTTCAACCTGACGAAGTCCTCCCCATCACATATTCTCCACAAAGCACTTTCTGATCACTTGGGCAGCAGTGACCTTCCTTCTCCAAACCCTCAGGGCGTCGGCTTCTCCCTCACACTGCTCTGTGTCATGGTTGTTTGGGTCTTATCACCCCTACTAGACTGCAAACTCTTTGAGCCCAGGAACCCTATCTTTTTTTGTTTAAAATAATGAATGAATGTACAAATGAATGAATGGACAGACGTGTGGATGGATGGAAATAGACGCTCCATGACTCCAAAGAGGGAGGAAGAGTCTTGGCAGCCTCACATCTAAAGTTACTCTGTAGGAGGAGCAAAGGAGAGCGCTCTGGAATTGTACGGGTAAGATGGATGGTAGGAAGTTCTATGAACTGTCAGTTGGCTAGTCTAGCAGAATGATGAGAGCTTGTGTACAGAAGGAGAAGAAAACTGAATCACAGACAGTAAAAAATAGTCTGCACTCCAGGCGGGGTGACCCTTAGAGCAAGGGGCTTTCATATGTCTACTCCTTATTACTCTGGGATTCTCTGTCCATCTAATGCAGAAGTAACAGCCCATGATCATTGCTCCTGTGAAACAATCGCATCTGAGGATTATTTTGAGAAAGGCATTGTAATAATATCATTAGCAGCTTCCATTTATTGGGCATCTATTGTGTATCTTTCCTATGCCTAAGACTGTGAAAGAAAAAAATTCCTCATTTCTACCCATCAAAGGTTAAAAATAGCTATTAGGGACATCTTTAATAACTTTTAACCATCAACATGGAAGATATTCAAAAGAACATGGGAGAAAATTAAAATTTGTGAGACTGGAGGGTAATTTTCTAAGTGGGCTGCACAGGGACTTTGTGGTCACCCTACAGGAAGACTAAAATAAAGAAAATAGATAGCCGGCTGCTAAGCACTATCTTTCATCAGCATCCCTCCACCCTCAATGACTTCAGACGAAACACGATTACTGCTTAGGAGCCACTAACCCAGGGCTTCTCTGAGGGAGGTTCATCCTAGGAGCCTGGCACATTAGGAATTTATTTAGCCAGCTGGTAGGATGTTGATCAACACCAACCATGGTTACAATCAGATGTATACAACCAGGTGCTATATCATAAAAGATATTTGTCTTAACTGGTTAATTATAATTTGATTTCTCTTTCCCTTAAATGCAGAAACATCTAATAACTTCTAGAAGGAAAACAAAGCTCATTCTCTTCTTTCCACAATCTAAAGAGGGTGTAGACTATGACAGAGAAAAAGTTTTAGATAAATAACTGATGCGTGAAAACTTCCCTCGTTTTTTTTTATCCTTTTTCACGCGTGCCATTTTGCAGTCCATCCCCCTTGTTACAAAAGTGTGGGACAGGCTGCTGCCAATATCCTTCTACCTCCTGTGGGTGTCATGCTTTGGCACTAGCTAGTCCCTTAAGGAGGAAAAGCAAAAACAACATTGTGTGGGCAGCTGATAACTAAGAATCTCTCATACTTTCCAGAACTAAGAAAAAGTTCTTAGCCATAGGGGTAAGGATTTCCTGAGCCAGTTACCATACCAGGCACAGAAAACAAAAACACAAAAATTAGTAAGTAAGCTCCAGCCCTCCTTGTGCTAGGCAGCCTCTGACATGGCCCCAGTGATCTCCTCATGCCTTTTTTATAATTTACTCTCCCTGAGTGTGGGATGGACCTAGTGACTCATTTCTAAGAAATAGAATAAATTGAAATTGACAGGCTGTTACTTTCAAGATTAGATTACCAAAAAACTATAGCTTCTGTCTTAGGCATCCCCTCTCACTCTCTCACTGGCTGACAGTGAAGGAAGCTAACCTCCATGCTTGACCTGCCCTGTGGAGTGGCCCGTGTGACAAGGAACTGATGTATCTGGCCAACAGCAGCAAGGATCTAACACCAGCCAACAGTCACATGAGTGAGCTTGAGAGTGTAACACCTCCCGGTTGAGCCTCAAGATGACTGTAGCCCCAGCTGATATCTTAAGTGCAGCCTTGTGAATAACCCTGAGAAAAGGGTACCCAACTAAGCTGCACCCAGATTCCTGTTCCATAGAAACTGAAATAATAGATGTTTGTGTTTTAAGCCACCAAGTTTTGGGGTATTGTTATGAAGCAATAGATAACTAGGAGAAGAATAGTTACGTAAACAGAAAGGAACTAGCATGTGCATTGTCAGAAATTGGACTACATGTTTAACATGTATCATCACATTTATCTCTCACAATAACTCTATGAGATACTATTATTATCCCCATTTTACAGATGAGAAAACTGAGACAAAGAGAGGTCACTTGACTTGCTTAAGTCTGCGTTGCTAGTAAATGGAGGAGCTAGGACTCAAGCTCATGTTTGATTTAAAAGTTCTTGCTCCAAAGCCAGTGAATACCTCCTCCCAGGCACAGGCAATGGGTTTCATGCAACAGTGAAAATATACAAAAACTCCAGAGGTGATCAAGGGAGAGAGTCAGCAATGATGTCTGAAGTTTTTAGAGAAGTTTTGCTGTTTATATTGGGTTTACAAGGATAAGAAGCGAATGAGACCTTTAAAAATTCAAAGTCCCTTATTGGCAGAAAGACTAACATACAAAGGCACGTAGGGTAGAAAAAGCTCTTCAAATCTGAGAATATCTGGTATAATTTCAAAGCTGTGGGAGTTGAGCTAGATAAATCTATAAGGCCGTTCTGCAGAAGGGTTTTCTCCAATTAAACAAAACAGGAATTTTTAAATTGGGTTACTCTTTTATCTCTTAAACATAAACAATAAGACACCATTTCAAAATCATGTCAAAAAATAGAATTTAAGCTTACAGACTATGGAAGTTAGACCTTGCAGCTGCCCAAAAGTTTTGTTTAAGGTTTGAAACTCAGACTATAATAGAGACAGTTCCAAGGAATATTTACCTTTTTCTATAAGGCTCTATGAGAAGTGAATACACAATGAACAGAGCTAAGTGTTTGTTGACATGAATAATTCTATAAATATTATCTCAGCCTTTATGATTTCATTGATCTCACATCAAGTATATGGTTTTGTCTTAAAAACCTATCTCAACAAACTGCAGGTCTATGGTAGCCTACTTGGGGAATCTGTAATTTGAGGTATCGAAAAGAAAACACTAGCAATGTTGAACTCTCATGTCTTGAGACAGTAGTTTTGATGGTAGAAAAAATTGTATGAAAGTTCAACTGATATTTGCTGCATCAAACATCAAATTTCTATATGCTCAAATAGAGCCCAGATGATTTAGAGAATTACATATAATCTTACCATAGAAAAACTATCAGAAACTCTAATATTTAACAAAACAATAACTTACCCAACTTTATACCATAGAGGAAATATAAGCAAAAATGAGAGCTTTTAAAATATAAAATTCTTATGCTGTAAACTGAAAATAGAAGAGCAACAAGTTGGGGAGTTATTTCCACCAAATAGGACATAGGGTGAGCATGTATAAAGAACTTCGGAATCCTCTAAGAGAAAAGCGATACTAGTTACTCTGAAAACACCTATTATATTCCAGATGCTTTATTCATTCTCTCATTTAATCTTTTCAATAATCATGCAAGGTTAAGTATTATTATTCTCATTTTGCTGTTGGGAAAGCTGTAGTTTAGCGAGATTAAGTAATTTACCCAAGCTTACATCACTAAGTGGCAAACCATCTTATAAACGGGACTCCAAAGTCTTATTTTTTTCTATCTTGTCCTGCCATGTAACTGAAAGCATGAAGATCATAAGTAGAATCTTCATAGATACTACATGATCCTCAATTATAATCTAAGTAAACTAAAGCAAATTGAGGTAAATTTTAAGCATTATAAAATGTTTTTTTTAATTTAATGATAACACAAATACCAGTAAAGTTTTGAGAATGTGTGAAAGAAGGAAACCTTTTACAATATCAACATTATTATTTGATAAAACCTATCTGGAAAGAAATTTGGCAAGCACTTTTTATTTTCTTTAATTCTTAGTGGTTATCGGGATATCACATCCACTGGGAAGGCTTTCCTGGTGTCTCCTTACCCAGGCAGAGTTACGCGCCTTTCCTTTGTACATTGAAAATATTTATCTCTGTGTCCCCAAAGCGCAGCAAGTGACTGACATGCACAAAAAATTATCAATAAATATTTATTAAGTGAATGAAGAAATAATCCATTAGAAGAGAAAAAAGGTTATATACATGGAGGCAGTCTTTATAAGAGTAAAATATTAGAAGTAAGGTCAACAAAATTGAAATGCTTAAGCAAACGACATTATAACAACATGACTGACTATTTCGCAGTCTAAAAACAATAATATGCCATCATTGGTGAAGCCTGAAGAATACTTAGCCATTGTGGAAAAAAACTGAACACAAAATACAGTGTGATCGTCCTAATATTAAAATATGTTTGCACAAGGACAAAAACTAGAAGTTAGTATGTTAAAAAATGAAAGTTAATGGTTCTGTGAGAGTGGTATGAGGTGATTTTCTTTAATCATTTCTCACAATTTCCTATAATGTGGTTTTTAAATTACTTATATTCATCTCAAAAAATGACCTAAATTGCTCACAAGATTATTTGGAGGACAAGAAAAATTTTTTCTAGTTACCAAAATTTCCTGTCTTGCCCATTAAGAAGTTCAGAGCTGTAGTAGCTTCCTTAGCCATGTTTCCAATATAATTATTTCCCCCGCTGCTACTATTAATACTTAGTTTTTACCTTTTCCTCTTCTGTTAATGATTTGAGGGGTTAATTATATCTGTGCCTTTTATTATAAGCTGCTTGAAATCCCTTTTGGAAGTAGGATTATAAATAAATAACAATAAAAATTACCATATAATAAGTAAGCCATACATAATACTAAGACATTTTCAGCGTATTAGGCAGATGTCATTAGTTGTCTAGAAAAACCATCTGAATGCCACTTAAAGCTAACTCCTTTACTCTTTCAACCTTCACCCCCCCGCTCCTTCCCCTCAAAAAAACTAACACCCTTACACTAAACTCTACTGCATTACTTACCCATGATGTCTTTTTATTTTAAACTTGTAACACTGGTAACTACCTCAGCACAGGATGTACTGTAATTATTAATGGGCAGCTGAACTCCATGTCATCATTTGCTTCCAGCTGAACATTACCCCCCATTCCCTTCCATGCAACCACCCCCTGCCTCCCCCACAGCCCTTTTCTCTCAGGATGTGACCTGTACTTTAATCCTTCTTGCTCCATTTTAATGCTTCGTATTTTTAGCTATTTTGTCACTCACTAAAAGTAAGACTCACATTTTGTAGGCAATTCCACTCAGAGAACCAAGTTGCTCATTTTAACACAGCTCTTAGACTTACCTAAAATAAGAGGACATGTGAATTTTGTCACATGTGATTCTCTTTCAAGGTTTATTAACACTCCTTTTCATGTAGGTTCCTTTAAAAGAAATGCCATCTAAATAAAACCAGCCTGAAAATGTATTAGAGGAGACTAGTTCAAGTAAGATATCAAAAGACAAATTATCTGAAGATACCAAGGCAGGTACCCCTAGGAATATCATCAATCCTGCCTTCTACCTTCCCCATTCATCCTACCACCATTGGTATGAATTGATATTGAACAGAAAATTGAAAAAATCAATAGCATGTTATGCTGTTTCATATCAAAGAAGGAATTGGAACAGTAACACCCAAACAATATTTATATAATTCAACTCTGTCCTACTGTGTAATTTGAAGATCTTTCAGGGGTTTGAAAGATTAAATATTATTTTCAGTGTGCAAAGGAAATAACTTGCTTGATACCTGGCAATTAAGCCTTTGCAAACTCACAGGTTGACATGTTCTATTTGATGTATACCAAGCAGAGTCAAATTTGAAAAGAGTTGAAAGAATATATTTGGCAAAGTAAGTACAATTCTAAGCAAACCTAATCTTTTCTAAGTATCCAACAATATTTTCCCAACTGCCTCCATTAAGAGAGATGAATGAAAAGGAAGCCCATACATTCTACATTGTATTTCAGGACGACAGGGATTACATTTTTAATGTGTTAAATAGAAAGTCTTGATAGTCATTTCAAAGGAACCACTAATACAAAAAAAAAAAATAGAGCTGAGAGACTGCCTATTATGGACATGTTCTTACTTCTAGCTGGCTGACTAACAATAGAAACACCATTTGGGATGTTCCCATGAAATGAGCACCAACATGATTTTTCCTTAGCAATGTGCACCCATGGATGAATCAAGTCATTTTGAGAAAGCAAGTAGCAAGCAATTGTTGCTACCTGTGGCATAATAACATGATTAATAGCTATAGAATCATAAATGTTAGCTCAATGAAGGCCTTAGACTACACCTAATATCCTACCTTTATTTTATAGGTGAGAAAACATGGGTAAGACAGGTAAAGTGTTTTGCCTAGGGTCGAATAATTAGCAATAAGCAGTATCCGGGCTAGGATTCCTAAAGCAGTGTTCTAGCTACCATGTCATATTGTCTTTCATCCATCCTCCCATCTGTCCATCCACCCAGCCATCCATTCAATTTATTCTACAGCCACTTGTGAAGCTTAACTATGTGCCAGAAGCAATGTGTAGCCCCAGTGAGTCATTCCTCCCCATGTGCATGCTCCTGGGCAGTATGACTTGGCTGTTCTTCCCATCAGGATGTACAGTTTATTTCCCTACTCATTGAATCTGGGTGGACCTTGCCACTTTCTTTGACTTTATAAAAATGTGGCAGGGGGCTGCCCGTTGGCGCAGTGGTTTAGTCCACGCTTGGCAGCCCAGGGTTCGCAGGTTTGGATCTCGGGCGCCCGCCGACGCACTGCCTGTCAGCCATGCCATGGCGGCATCCCATATAAAGTAGAGGAAGACAGGCACGGATGTTAGCCCAAGGCCAGTCTTCCTCAGCAAAAAAGAGGAGGATTGGCAACGGATGTTAGCTCAGGGCTGGTCTTCCTCACGAAAAAAAAAGAAAAAAATGTGGCAGAAGTGACATTATACAACTTTAGAGTCTAGACCTCAAGAGATTTTGCAGCTTCTTCCCTCCCTCTCTTGCTGTTCTAAGACTGCTGTACAAGGAAGCGAGGGTAAACCATCTTAAAGATGAGAAGCCATGTGGCAGACAACCAAGATACCCAAGCCAACAGCCCCAGTCAACTGCCAGACATGTACATAAAGCCAAATAAGATCAGCCAGTCCCCAGCCAATGTGCCAACCAACTGCAAATGTCTGAATGAGCTCAGCCAATACCCCATAGTGCACAGATCAGACATCAGACAAATAAGCCCTGCACATGTGGACCCACAAAATCATGAGCAAATAAAGAGGTGTTGTTTGTAGTTTTCAAGTTTTGGGGTGTTTTGTTATGTAGCAATAGATAACTGATACACTATATTTAGTGCTAGACTCTAGAGAAAGATAGCCAAAGGGATGAGTAAGACAGTCTTTGCCATCAAGGAGCTCACAGACTAGTGATGAATATGAATACAAAAGCCATCCTTTAAGAAATGGAGTCATAAGTTTCACACAAGTTTTCTAAGTGAGGATTTATATGGGGCTAAATCAGGGTATTGAAGCTAAATTCAATAGGGTTTGATACCAGAACAGGATGGTTGAAGAAGGAGTCTAGTATGATGTCTAGCTTACACTAGACACTTGATCGATACTGGTAACATTAGGTTGCAGGAAGCCTGAGAAGGAGTAGGTTTAGGAAAACAGGGAGGAAGATAGGGAGTTCAGATTTGACGTGTTGACTTGGATGAAGAACCTAGAAGTTTCAAGATGAAGTTCAGGCCTATATAACATCCCAGTAGAAATAGATATATAAATCTGAAGTTCTGGAGAGCAGATTGGATTAGAGAACAGCCTTGAGAATCATCTACAGCTAATAATAGTAGTTTAAGCCACAGGCAGGGGTTAAGTTGACCAGGGAGAGTGCATCAAGTAAGCTAGAGGTGAGGAAGTGGAGACAGTCAATGGACCTTCCTTCAAGAAATTTTCTGAGGTCAAAAGGGAGAGACATAGTGGGACCTATTAGATCAAGGGCAACTTTACTTTTTGCCTCATGTCAGACTTGAAGTAAGATTGTGCACATCTTTACCTTCTCCTCCCAAAGAAAAACTACTACACAGAACACAGCTAAACAGATAAAATTTACTTAAGAATTTGAGATTGAGCATGGTTAATTACGTCACTCAGTACATAACATTTCTTTCCAAAGATCCTCATTAGATAAGTCTTTCCCAATCACTCATCGAGTCACCAGCTGTTAAGTCTCACTCTCTCTTCCTAGACACTTCCCTTGCATGGACCTTACATCTACCACACCTCCTTTCTTACCCAGAGCAATTTAGCTCTGACCCTGTTCTCTAGGGGCATCAGTTTACTCATAGGCCCAAGAGGCTCAGCCTCTGAGTGGGCTCATCAGGGCATTCGCCCCACAAAACACTTAGCAAAACACTGCTAAGAGAAAAAACTAGATTTATTCATCCTGGCACATACTGAAATGGGTTTCCAGAAGGCACAATGGAAAGAGAACAGATCAGGAGGAGGAAGCACGATGCAGTATCAGGCTGTGCATTTAGAAGACAGATGATCAAAAGTTCTACAGTTGGGTCTTGGCCAAGGATGATAGAGATGAGAGGCACAGTGGAAGAAATTGGCCTCAAGACTTTGAACTAGGCATTTTTGATTCTTATTTAACTAACTTGACCTGCTTTTTGTCTTTCTAACTGAAATATGTTTCAGTTTCATGAAGAGTTACAAATCAAAACGAGGAACTTCTTGTAATTTGAAATTTAACCTAGAAACTATGAAAAATAACTAACTTGAAGTTCTCCTTCAATTTTTAATTAACATGACACACTTACAAGGAAACCATATATTCAACCATTCTAGATTTTTAATTAGCATTTCCCCGTACAGTGGCAAATAAGACTGCACAAATTGTTGAGAAAGTAATTATCACTATTTTCTTTAGCTACTATACCATATTGGAATTTCCAAAGATTTATGGCTCTATTTCCTAGGCATTTTGTAAAGCAAAAATAACACTAGGATGAACTCTGAACTAAAAACTACCCCTTATAGAGTGAGAAAAATAATTTCTGTTGTGGCAATTATCCTTGTCCAAAAAAATCTGGTGAGGTAAGAATTACTAGAACAGCCAAATTCTCCATCTTTTACTCAGAGGAATAAAAATTATTCCAATATGTACCCAGTGCACCTCAAGGGAAGTTTTGTGATGTTTTTATATTTTACCAAACCACTTAAGAGTTTTGTGATGCAAACGAAAATAGTAATTTTAGCTGGCAATAAAAAGAATACCTCAACAATGGAAAAGCTGGCTAATAATTAATTATACTAATTAGGATGAAGAAACTATGACCCTTCAACAAATATTTTAGAATCTGGTATAAAAAATCATTATAAAAGGTCACCTTTTTTCCCAGATGTATTAATATAAGTAATTAAACAATGGGGTGTGCACTGTGGTTAAACAGGTCTCATGTATTTGCTCCTTTTCAGAGGCCCAGAAAGAGAAGGACACAAATATTCATAAACCTTCTGATCCAAAGCAAGCTGTTTATTTTTGGATGGTGGGAAGAGATTTTTTAAAAGATTTAAGAAGACATTCAGATACCGCCAGAAGACCTGAAGCTCTCCCCTACGCATTTTCCACCCAATCTTTAGGCTTCATATTTGCACTACCATTGCAATAAGAAGGCTTGGGCCATCACAGCTCCAACAGGCATGCTTATGGTTCCAAGAAGCTTCTAGTTCTCCACACCCTGTAAGAACACCACCCATATGACTGGAAGTGTAAAGAAGTTTCTTTTTCCCAAGAATACATTGCACCTTCAAGTCACAGCAACTGAAATTTCACCATGAGAGATTTTTTTTCCTTTGGTTTAAAACAACTTTGTTCTCAATGAACAAATATTTACTGAGTACTTAAGTGTGTGGTATTTGCTCTGCAAGTTATAGGAGAATAAGAGAGGCTTGCTGCCATCAAGGAGAAACATTCAAGGTGAAAAAATGGAGACTACAGCATCCAAGGCAAATGTCATTGTGTTGGTCTGTATAATCTCTTTGTATGTCTGTCAGAAGAGAAGAGACACCTCAGAATACAGAGAACTCTGGAGAGTGAAAGGTGAGTAAACCAATGTAGGGGACACTCAAACAAATGCCTCTTGCACTACAATTCTGCCTGAGGCCAGAACTGCCACTGACCACAGCAGCCCAACGGTCAGAATGATTCACCTGGGAGAGTCGAATCTCAACATACAGGTTTCTATTTACTGAAAGATGTGCTGCCCATGTCTCGCTGACTTGTGATCTTTTTCCTACTTTCCACTACCCCCTCTAAGTATATACACTTCTAGAAGTAGAAGGGGGACTTGAATTCAGGGAAGGCAGGCCTTGGGAGAAAGAACTGGCTATTTAGGCGGTCTCAAAGGACCTTGGGACAGAGCCAATCGGTAGGAAAGTCTTGAATGGATCCAAATATTAGATTTCTTTTAGGGTTTCCTGAGTCACCGCAGGATCAGAGGAGGTGCCCTTGACCTACTCTCTTCTCATAGCCCTGGGAGTACAGAGCAAATGAGTTTCATTGCAAAAAAGAAGGGAAAGGGGAATAAAGGAAGTTGCTTGGAACGGGTGGCGATGTGGGGTAAGTACCAGCACCCCGGGGTGGTTACGCAGGTGCTCCCTACCCCAGAGCAAAGATCAATGGCCACCTCAGTGTTCCCGCACCTGGGCCAGTCAAGGCAGCTCTCTAACACTACTCATAAGTCTCTGTGGCTAGAACTCAGTCCTGGGCTCGTAATGTAGTGTGAAAATAAATAAAACAACACCTTAGTCTGTAGACATTTAATAATGTGTTATATTTAAAGATAATATTAAAACAAAAACACAGTCCTCATTGTGGGTTCACCCCTTCTCTTTTTAATGATGCTATAAACTTAAATAGAAAAAGTGCTCTACCCTAGCTGCATAATATGAAGTGGGGGGAGTCAGAGGATCCTGTAAATACATTTTAAAATGTGTTTCTAAAACAGGTTTCTGGTTTATGGGTTTATTTTACCAACCTTCGGCTTGCTGATTTACAGATTAGCTTTGAGTAACCCCAGAACAGGCCTCAAACTTGGCTCTGCTTTCCCAAGGGAAGGAGCTCCAAGTGCAGGTGCTCACAGGTGGGGGGTGAGAGGGGATGCTGGTATAGATTCATTAGGGGAGTTGACATAGGGTGCAGATTGATAGTAGAAGTAGATTCCCAAATTAGAAACTATTGAAAGCCCCAAATTATGGCTTCAAAGAAGACTGATAAATGTATTCATTCATTTCCTTTGGTCTTGCAGACATAGGAGACTTTATGGTCAACATGTCATAGATATTATGAAGCCTGGCCTCTTTCTCCCGTGGAATCAGTCAACGTCTTCATTGTAATACCTTCCTGATAGCATCTACATCCATCATTTCTTTCTCGATATACAATCTACATAGGACCAAGAGAGTGACTATTATGTAGGCCTGTGAGAAAGTGGCTGTTTTCCACTCTAAGTTAGGAATGAGAAAATTGTAGATGGGATCAGTGATTCATCTGCTCCCCACCTCCACCTCCCGCTCCAACCACAAATGAAATATTGATTTCCTGTCTCCTGAAGAGGACTCACGGGAAATTTCCCCAGGGTCTTTTCTCTCTCCCCGTTTGAAATATCCTTCCTTCCCTCTGCTCAAGTCTATTTTCCTTCCTCCGCTCAAATCCTCACCAACCACCAGCCCAAGGTGAATGCTCCCTCCTCCAAACCCTCACATCGTGATCAGCTTTATACCCACTTTACATCCACCATAAATTACTGAATCTTGTCAGAGACAGGTCATTTTAAATGGATTTTTGGGCCTCTGAAACTTCAGTTTGCAAAAGATTCACCTAAAAGAACATAGTATAGATGTAGATTTCTACAGATCTATAATGGTAGAATCTAGGAATGTACATTTTTAATCAGTTTCCCTGGCAATTCTGGTGCAGTTGGTCCAAGAATCACACTTTGAGAGACACTGTCCTAGATACACTCATACCACCCCCCCCCCCAAGCGAGACTATCCTTGGAATTTTCTCACACCATTAGTAAACAAACAAAAATGAAACACTTTCATAGCATCCACTTAAAAAGAGGGGGAAAAGGATGCCTACTATGGAGTCCAATATTTTAAAACATTTCTTTGTTTCTTAATTTCCTAATTACTGGTATAATAAACATCTCTAACAAAGAAGGCTTTAGTGTCTTCATCCACTTATCTCACTCAAATCAATCTCTATTCACTCTACCTTGTTTTTCTCTAATCTAACCCAGAACATTTAAATAGAACCTTTTGCCTTTAGAAGGGCAAACCAGAAGCTTCTCACTATCTAGAGAGAAGAAAGCTTTTCCCTACTCCCTGAGGACTGAAAAAATTAGGGGAATGATATTCTGACTACTGACTCTCTTCCCATTCCCCCAAAATCATTATAGAATTATAAGAAAGATCATGGGATTTAGTAGAAGACCACTTCCATCATGCTTGATGGGCCTGCAAAATCCCAGAATGTAAAGGTTTGGTACTCAGATTAAAATGTGAGCCAATCTACCCTAAAACAAAAATTATAGGACATGCTGGGAGAGACACTGATTTTGCCCTCCTTGTGATTCCATGTAGAGGGACGCCACTGGACAACACTCCTGACATTATTCCTCGGCCCACTCATGCTTCTGCTCCTTTGGGGAAAACCCTCAGCATTTCTGTTAGATCTGCCACTTACAGAGAGGGTCTGTTCTGCTCTCCACATGCAATGGGCTGAGGGGGGCAGGTCCCCCTACATGGGCAACCTGCCATGCTCCCAACTGTCCCACAGTGCCTGGGACCAGGTAGCTGGATGCTTCCATCAGGAGTGGTATGGGAGCAAGCCCATTCAGCCACACATCTGAAGCCACTTCTCCATCAGCTTATCAGTAGTAAGGCCACATTTTATCTCTATCTCTCAGTCTCCTCTGTCATATTTCTGAACCAGGGAAGGAAAGAAAGGACAACCAAGAGAGGTCATTCCATTCCTGCATTCACTACAAACAACGGTTACTAAGCATTTCCTGAAGCCCCACGCCGGGTGGTGGCCGCTGTCTCTGACGTCTGCGGCCTTATCTTACCTGATAAGTAATAGAAATTTCCTGGTTATATGTCTGTTTTCCTGACTAGACTGTAGGTCCTTAAGGACATAGACTGGATATCATTCATATTTGTATCCCCAGAATTTAGGATACAGTCAGGACCAGCTTCATGGGCCTGTGATCTGTGCTGTCACACAGGGCCCCAAGTTTGGTTTAATGCTCTATAACATCATCTTGACTTTCTTAATTTTTCAACTGGGGGCACCGCATTTTCATCTTGCAACAGGCTCTGCAAGTTATGTATCCAGTCTTGGTTGTAGTAGGCACTCAGTATTGCATGTTAAGATAAAAGACAACACAGGTTCAAGATCTGACTCCTGGCTCTGCCACTTGCTATCTATGTGACCTTGGCAAAGTTATTTAACTTCCCTAAGCCTCAATCTCTTCATGTCTAAAATTGGAATAATAATAGTAATAGTTATAATGAAAATTAAATTAGATACTCCAGGTTAAGTGCTTGCTACAGTGCCTGACACATAATAACGTCTCAATAACTATTCAATACTCCACTTACCACTACTGCTACCACTACTAATATGACTGCTGCTACAACTATCTAAAAATCAATTGGATCCTAAGAAGATATTGACATGGGCACAGAACAAACATCTTTAGGAATGTTCTGTACTTGCATGGGTTCTAGCTCCCAGACTTTCCTCTGTTAGCTTTTAAGAAACCTTTGAGAGAATTGAAATTACCATTTCACCTTTCAAGAAACAAGAGACAGCAAAAAGCATTTGCCATTCCTACCACAAGCAGTAATCATTCCACTAGATCTCTTGAAAGAGTTTTGACAGGAAATGAAGGGGTGTGCCTGTCTACTCTTCTGCATTCCTCTGTCCCACCCCACAAGTGAACATTTACATTCTCTTCTCCTTTATCTCATTTAAGGAAAAAGGAAAAAAGAGTCTTTAACCAGCACCTGGTGGTGTAGTGAAAAGGGCAGGGAGAATGTAGCTTCCCTAGGGTGATGGTAGAAATAAGAAAGTGAAGGGGAAAAAGAGCATTCTCTACCCACTCTGGGTCCTTTCTGGCTGGGAAATTGACATAAGGCCGAATAGCAGGAGAAAATCAAACAAAGCTTTATAACATGTGTACATGGGAGAGACCCAGGGAAACTGAGTATCTCTCAACAAAATGGAGGAGGTTCTCCTCTTAGACAGACAAACGAGGATATTGGGGGTTGGGTGAGCTATGGGAGATTACCAGAAAGGCACAGTAAGGTTATTAGCAGATTTAAGTCCTTGCTTTCCACACTGACAAGTTTCTAGAGATGAGGTCATCCATCCCTTTCCCATACGGAATGAGATACCTTTACAAATGGAGATTTCCCTTACAAGTGTAAATGTTTGGTAAACAGAACTTTGATAAGAATGGGCATAGCGAAGACCCTCCCCATCTATTGATACCCAGAGTTATCCAAGGTGATGGCCTGCCCCTGGGACAGGCCTTCATCCCAAATCCCTTTAGATACTGGGGGGGGGGGGGGGGGTGAAAGTCAAAGCCTCTTTCAGAGCAAGGTAAAGAGACACATCTTGAGGTGTCCTATTCTGATCTCCCACAAAAGCAAGCCCTGTGAAGCAATGTGCACCCCCATTATTTAGGGACAACTCTTCTTGGTGATTTAGTCTCTTTTTCTAGCTCTTTAAAAAATTTTTGATATATTTAACTCCCAGAGGACTCATGTCATTTGAAGTAGGTTTTCTTGGGATGTTCTTAATTTGTCACTTCTCTGCTAATTCCCTTGTACTTTTCTGAGCTTGTTGGAAAGTTCTGAATCTCTATTTCTTCCTGGCCGGTTGGGTCAGGCAGACTTCCAGGATGATGAGAATCAACATTTTCCCAGAAGAGGTGAGTTAAAGATCTTTACTCTGCAACTCATGAGATTTTCATTATTTCTCTCTTAGTTTTAGAAGAGGAGAGGATGTCAAACGTATATGACATAAGTCTTTTGGGGGCTAACACTTAAGTAACTGATGGGGAGAATGAGCATTCTCTACCCACTCTGGGTCCTTTCTGGCTGGGCTACAAATTAAATTGACATGAGGACAAATAGCAGGAGAAAATAAAACAAAGCTTTATGACATGTATACATGGGAGAGACCCGGGGAAAATGAGTCTCTCTCAACAAAATGGCAGAGATTCTCCTCTTACATAGACAAATGAGGATTTTTGTGGGGGTTGGGAGTGTCAGCCATGAGGGATTACAAGAAAAGCACAGTAAGGTTATTAAGCAGATTTAAGTTGTCACCTTCCACAATGACAAGTTTCTAGAGATGAGGTCATCTGCTCCTCTTTCCAGTACAGAGAAGGAGGTGACTTTACAAATGGAGATTTCCCTTACAAATGTAAATGTTTGATAAACAGAACTTTGACAAGAATGGGCATAGCAAAGACCCTCCCAGTCTATCGATACCCAGAGTTATCCAAGGTGATGGCCCATCCCAGGGCCAGGCCTTCATCCCAAATCCCTTTAGACCTTTGGTGGGGTGAAGGTCAAAGCCTCCTTCAGAGCAAAGTAAAGAGACACATCTTGAGGTGGCCAATTCTGATCCCCCCACACCAAACCAATATTTCTCAACACTCAATACCACCTATATTTTAACTTCTCTCCTTCCAATTTTTAGATGCTCTGAATCTAGCAGACACTTAGTTAATTATGGCTAATCATAATGTACAATTGAAAACATTGTCAGATTCTTTTTGTGACTTTAAGTCCTTCCTGCATAAAAATATTTAAGGGTGAGAGTAAGACTATATTCTAAATACTGTTAAAAATATACAACCAAGTTACCAGGAGTCCAGGATATCCTTTGGATGGTGATCATGAATCTCAGTCCACAAAATCAACTGTGTAAGAGATGCAACTTCCTGTATTTTTCTATAACTGAACTTAATTTTAATTATAAGCCCTCATGCTTCAGGTAGAAGAAACTAAAGCCCAGTCAATTTGCCTGTCATTCTTTCCCTGGAATTGTGTCTAATTTCCAGGAAGTCTTATGTGGTACCAAAGCCTGAGAAGGGTGTCATTTTATCAGTCATCACCTATCCATGGTGACATCTGTCCAGTTGTCTTGTTTCTATCTGGTCTTTGACTCCATGTCCATACAGGTCAGTGCTCAGTTGTTCTCCCTTCCCATCCACAAGGCTCCTCCATGTCTATGTGTTTAACCTGTCTGTCTGTCTATATCTGTTTATATCTGCCTGTTTATGTCTCTCTCTACTAATAGCTGTGCTTCTCTCTGCTGGGGCATGAGCTCTTTCTGCTTCTCTTACAAAAGGATGGGCAACATGAAACCCAGTGAGACTATTAATAGGTCATCACCATGTCTGAGCTACTCTTGGGTGCATGGGAGTAATTATAAAGCTTCAGGGCAAATGGAAATTCTGTGAGGCCATCTCAAGTTCATTAGCCTGGACACACATAACAGCTTTCCTACTTGCCATTTCCTTAAGCTCTTTCTGGGAAAGGGAATCTAGGCCCCTACTGCAGTCAAATCTCCAAAACCAACTGTCTATTCACTTTCTGCTTTTCTTTAAAATTTCCCCCACTCTCCAGTGGAGGGACTCTGCTCTCATGTCAAGCACTCTTTGTCCTTGTGGAAGAATGTCTCAGAAAGCCTCCTTTTGGTGTCATAAGCTTTCTTCCAAATCTATTTCATTTCCTCTGCATGAAACTCTCCTTTCTCCCCAAGGACCTAGACTTGTTCTTCTTCCTCTCTTTCTGGTTTGTCATCCCCCTCTTGAAGCAGAAATTATAGAACACCTAACAACTTCCTGAATGGAAGTGGAAATCTCTAGAGTTGTGCTGTCCAATATGGTAGCTACAAGCCCCACGAGGCTACTGAGCACTCGGAATGTGGCTAGTCCAAATTGAGATGTGTAAAGTACACACTGGATTTCAAAGACTTAAAAAAAAAAGAATCTAAAATATCTCATTAATCATTTTTTATGTTAATACCATGTTGAAATGATAATATTTTGGATATATTTGGTTAAATAAAAAATACTATTAAAATTAATTTTACCTGTTTATTTTTATTTTTTTAATGTGGCAACTAGAAAATTTTAAATTATATATGTGGCTTGCATGTGTGGCTTACATTATATTTATATTGGAGAGCACTGCTCCAGCAGAATAAGTAATGGGAACCAAAAACAAATAAGTCAATATTTTAAAACTATTATCACACATCTGCAGCATATCCTGCCCAAATTTGCTGTTCAACAAACACTTTGAAATTCAACAATTAGGAATATGTGTTATGTACCACATTTGCACAAGAAACTGGGGGAATAAAAATAAATAATATATTATCCTTTCCATCAAAGAATTCACAACTTGGTAGGATAGACTAGTGAGTATGTAACTACCAAAAATGCCATGTGACAAGTTCAGAGTGAGGGCAATGTTTCTCCTTTCTGGGCAGAACGGGAAGAGGTAAGATGAGAGACAGACTCCTCAGAGGAGTTGCTATATGGGATGTGCAGGCCTTGGTGGGGATAGGGCATTCCGGGTAGAGAGAACCACACAGAAGGGTCAATATGTTCAGGAAATAGTGAAAAGCTTAGTGTGGCTGAGGACAAGCTGGATCAGAAGAGAAGAATCTGGAAACTTTGATCAGGATCAGAATGATGAAAGACCTTAAGCACCTAGCTGAGGGGATTAGACTTTATCTTCTAAGAGAATGGGGACCCATCAAAGACTTTTACGCAGAAAAATTGCATGGTTGAATTGAAATTTTAGAAAGATAGCTCTGGCAGAAAAGTGAAGAATAAACTAAAATGGGAGAGACAAGAGGCTGGCAGGTGAGTAGGGTGTTAGGTTACTGTGACTATGACTAGCTTTCCTGTGACTGCGGGAGAGGCTGACTCCATAGCAGAGCCATTTGATCTAATCATTGCTCACACTTGAAAATAAAGCTAAAAAGACACTTTTCCCAAAATCCTAGTTAAAACAAAACTTCTCTAGTCTTCTATTCAAGACTGGTTTGACAACGTTCTATTTCTGGTTGCTCAGTAGTCAAATGTTCAGGAAAAAACCTTTGTCTATTCCTAGAGAGCACTCAGTCCACTTATGGCTTCCATTGGTTACATGCAGTTAACTTGAACTTTCTTAGCTCCTTTTTCAGGGTTGATATGAAAGAGCTATGGGTAAGGGTGAGTTGTGTATGACACTGACTCCTGTAGATACTCTGGGGAGGTGAGCAGGGTATGTGTTCTCTCTTAACTGGTCTAAAAGTGATCCAATCAGCTCATCCTACCCCCTAAAATTGGCTTCTTCTCAATAAAAGGCACAATGAAGGAGCAAATGTCAACCTCACTCCCCAGAGAGAAACAACAGCTGATCAGTACAGCTAGAGGAGAACAGAGAGCCTGGAACTCTTTCTTAATAACCTCAATTTGCATCTTTGCTTTTGTTGATGAATCATTTTATCAGTTTCTAGATGGATCTAGGAGGATAGACCAAGTCTTAAAAAAAATAGGGTCATTTCTAAACATGACGATTTCTTGGTTGGGTGGACGTGTATTCTTTCTCTGGAGTTAACTAAAAACACTATTGAGAGCAGAATAAATCTGTCTGAAATAATGCTTAGAAATCAGCGAAAAATTTTTGACTCTTCCCATGTGAGATGGCTCTTAGTTTTCTGGAAGCTAAATAACATAAATAATCCTCCATCAGTCCTATATTGTATCACCCTACTACTATGAACAGAATGATGGCTTCTAAGGGTACAATTGAAATGGTGGGAGAGATTATGTGATAGCTGGCTCAGAGTTTGAATTTTTTTCCAGGAAATATTTCTGAAAATTTTATAGCGTGAGTCAGGAGATTCTTGAAGATAACTCTTGGATCCAGATAAGTCTGAGAATTACACCTGGTGTACTCAACCCTCTGTTTAAAGGGGCATTTCCACCTAATTACCTGCATTTAGTTGGTCAGAGGAGTGGAAGATTTTGGCCTCCTGGCTTTTAGGCTCAAAAAAGAAAGAAAATAATATAGAGCAAAGCTGCGAGGATGATGTCAGCAAACAACAAGTGATCACAAGAGTTAAATTTTTTAAATTGGTGTGACCAAAATCCAAAAAGCAGGTCCTATAGTCCCAGGTGGCTGTGCAATTGCCATTCACAACTTATGTTTGTCTCACTTTTCCTGCGCAAAGGGAGATGTGAGCTATTCTGAAAGCAAATAAATACCTTGACATATTTTTGGAGGTAGCACATAAATCAAGAACAAACTTGTTCAAGTTGACCTAGACTTAAGAACTTGTGCAATTATACAGTGTGACTAAGCCTGCTAAATGCTTAATTTTTACACAGTACCATAAAGAATCTAACTTGGAGCAGTGCAACTGTAGTAATTTAGCAAAATGGTTGGGTTTGTCAGCAATAGTATAGGCCTCTATGTGAACCAGAAAAGAATAATCAGGGATGGGCAAATCCAACAGCTTTTTAAAAAAGCATCTTGGCTGATTGAACTCTAAGCAAACAATTTTACTTTCCTCTTTGTTTTATTTTATTTTATTTTTTTTTGTGGGGAAGACCGGCCCTGAGCTAACATCTGTTGCCAATCCTCCCCTTTTTGCTGAGGAAGACTGGCCCTGGGCTAACATCTGTGCCCATCTTCCTCCACTTTTTTTATATGGGACGCCGCCATGGCATGGCTGACAGGCAGTGAGTTGGTGGGCGCCCAGGATCCGAACTCACGAACCCCGGGCTGCCAAGCGCGAACTAAACCGCTGCGCCACCGGGTAGCCCCTCCTCTTTGTTTTAAATGGAAGGTAATTTATTAATCAAAGGAAATTTACTTAATTGCTCTGACTTATTCCAAATATTGTTGTTTGATATATTTTAGGTAGCCAAAATGTTTAAGAGGCTTTTTAAAAATAAATATTGATAATTTTTTTATTTTAAAAACTAATACTTAGTTTAAATTCTGGGAAAAGTTCAGAGTCCCACGTTGGACTTTGAACAATAACATAGAGCCTAAATACACGCCAGTAAAGAACCTTCTTTTCTTCTCTACTTAAGCCATATTTGAGACCATCAAAGATTCTCTTACTATATTCAAACAACACAGAGTTAATGTGTGTAAAACAAACACTTAATGTCAACCAAAATTCTAGTTCTTGGTGGTACACATTTGGAAATTATTCCATACTTTTGTTGTGGAATCTCCCATCCCTTTTGCAGACATAGGGTTTGCATATCTTCAGAATTAAAACCACTTCAAGCTTTACAATCTCTGTAGATCATTGTTTTGTTAGGACATACCATGCTGGTTTCATCAACCCGATCAAATCTTTGCCTTCAGGCAGACATCTGCAGTTGTTGGCCTCCAGGTGCTTGAGAGTCCCTGTATTTCGAGACACTCCCCCTAAAGGAAAAAAAAAAAAAAAGAACCTCCAGGAAGTCTGCAGGTGCAAGTGTGTTTTAGGGGAAATTAATGGTGAATTGCCCTTTTATATTGTTTATTCAAATAGGCAGTTATGTGTTTGCGCTCTTGTAGTTCCGACCTTAAGTACACAGAACATGAACTCAGAGCCTTTTCTTGGTACACGTGATGGAGTTTCCCTCTCTCTTGGCCAAAACATGTATCTTTAAGAGGACTGACTGAAGTTGAGGAAATGAGTTTTCTGGAAAAAAACATCTAAAGAATCTCAGTAAAGACCATTGATACTAGAGAGAATAATTCTTTGGATATCATTGCCCTCGTCACTTTGGACATTCACCTATGACTAAATCAAGATTTGCAGGGTCATTTTGGTCCAGAAGCAGAAGACAATATGAAGCAGATGGCTTATGCTCAAGACCCCAGATGCTCAAAGCCACTGACTGTCACATGCTTCTTTCCAAGTTATTATTCTTTATCTTTTCGGTTATTTTCTTCCTTCTCTGCTGGTTCAAGTATCTAAATTATTAGTAGACACTCTTATCCTTTAATGATGGTAACCCTGACATCCTTACTCCCAACAATTACCAGAAATAGGACTCATCCTTCAGAGAGGGCAAAGTTGGAATACCTATATCCAATCAAATGAAAAAGCCACTTGGTATCAAAAGAAGATTTAAGTAGCTTAAGGGACATATGGATCATATTTCACTTAAGTGATTTCTTGTCTCAGTGTTTCTGTGTTGCAGTCATTAAGTGTGAATAACTCCAGAGCCACTTTCACCCCCAGAAGATTCCACAAATAATTATCAACAGAAAGAATCAGAAGGCCTGTCACTTGAGATAGTGAACACTCAATACACAATCACGACCAACTGGACAGTGGTACAGATATGGATTCATCACTTCCCTGAAAGATAATGGCCCATCCTTCCACTTAGACTGAAGAATGACCAGAAGGGTCACTTAGACTGAAGAATGACTGATGGATGAAAATGGCCCTGCTGGCAACTAGCTGGTGAGGACAGTATAAGAATTGAAACATAAATCACAACTTGCGAAACTGCACGACTCACAAAACAGATAAATTGTACCAAAATATGACATGAAGATAAACTATCTAAGCTCACACTCTCTTAACTCCAGCTCATTCAGACTCAATGGCTCTACTAGTAATTCCACATGGATTCATGTGTTTTAAAGACAAGACCACTGTAAACTCACCTAGTTTACAAATTCTTGAGCTATCCCTGCTAAAACCTTCCTATGACTAACTCCTGCCCTCCAAACCCTTTAAGACCCTTCCTTGATTTCCCCTCTTGAGATTCCTCACTATGTGCATTACCCTTCCTACAGCAACTAATGAAGCCTAACTTTGTTTGACTAAGTTATGTCCCTTTAGTCAGTGGACTTTAACCCAAGTGAACATGGAAGGGAGTGTACCTCAATATGATGGCTAAGAGCATGGACTCTAGAATCAAATTGCCTGGGTTTGAATCTCACTCTACAATTCACCAGCTGAGTGACCTTGGGCAAGTTACTTAACTTCTGTGTACCTCAGTTTCCTCGTCAGTTAATTGGGGATAATAATTGGATCTACTACATAAGTCTGTGGTGAAGATTAAATCAGTTAATATATAAGTGCTTATAAATAATGCCTGGCATACAGTAAATTGTTGTTACCACCATGTGTAACCAAAGCATTTGGTAATCATCAGGGAAATGCAAATCAAAACCTCAATGAGCTATCACCTCACACCTGTTAGAATGGCTATTATCAAAAAGATAAGAAATAACAAGTGTTGACAAGGATGTGGAGAAAAGGGAAAACCCTGTGCACTGTTGGTGGAAATACAAATTGATGCAGCCACAATAGAAAACAGTAT
The DNA here is from genome assembly GCA_031878705.1 of Tapirus indicus. Classification (NCBI taxonomy): domain Eukaryota; kingdom Metazoa; phylum Chordata; class Mammalia; order Perissodactyla; family Tapiridae; genus Tapirus; species Tapirus indicus. Next base: position 121,907,675 of record CM062918.1, on the reverse strand, counting down.
GGATGTTCCCCCAAAAATTAAAAATAAAACTACCATATGATCCAGCAATTCCACTTCTGGGTATTTATCCAAAGGAAACAAAAACACTAACTCGAAAAGATATATGCACTTCCATGTCCATTGCAGCTTTATTCACAATAGCCAAGACACAGAAGTAACATAAGTTGTTCATGAATGAACAAATGGATAAAGAAAATGTGGTGTGTGTATATATATATATATATATATATATATACACACACACATATATATAATGGAATATTGTCCAGCCATAAAAAAGAAGGAAATCTTGCTATTTGTGACAACACGGATGAAACTTGAGGGCATTATGCTAAGTGAAATAAGTCAGACAGAGAAAGACAAATACTGTATGACCTCACTTGTATGTGGAATCTAAAAAAAGCAAAGAAACAAAAACTGAACTCATACATACAGAAAACAGATTTGTGGTTGCCAGAGGCAGGGTATGGGAGGATGGATAAAACGGGTGAAGGGGGTCAAAAAGTACAAACTTACAGTTATAAAATAAATAAGTCCTGGGATTGTAATGTACAGCATGGGGACTATAGTTTAAAATACTGTATCGTATATTTGAAAATTGCTGAGAGTAGATCTTAAAAGTTCTCACCACAAGAAAACAATTGTAACTATGTGAGGTGATGGATGTAGACAAGACTTATAGTGGTGATCATTTCATAATATATACAAATATCAAATCATTATGTTGTGTACCTGAAACTAATATAATGTCATAAGTCAATCATATCTCAATTAAAAAAAAGAGTTTGGAACTGAGAATCAGTTACTTGGGGGAAATTCTCTAGGAAAGGAGAAAAATAATCCTAGAAAAGCATAGATTAGTTGGAGCAAGAAGTCTCCCTCTTAGACATTATCCTGGGCTGAACAGTGTTCCCACAACAGGCGCATGTGGCAGATGCTGTTCCTTGGCTATTTAGAAACCATTTCCATTCCTCTTTTCACTGGCTACCTCCCACTAAAGTCTGGAGAGCTATGTACTCACATCCCCAGGCTTCCTTGCAGCTAAGGTAGAATGCCAAGTTCTGGCCAAGGGAAAACAAGAAGTCTTCTGAGGGAGCTCCCGGGAGAGATTTTTCTTTTTAGATAAAAAGATGAGCCCTTCACTCTTCATCTTGCCTTGAACATGAACGTGATGCCTGAAGCTGTGTTGGCTTTATGCAAACAAAGTGAGAGCATAAGGAAGAAAACAAGCATATGAGGATGGTGGAAGATAAAGGTAGAAACGATCTGAATCCTGGATGGCATTGCAGAGCTCCTGAACCAATGCCAGCAAACACCTAAATTCAGATTTCTTGTTATGAGAGGAAAAAAGCACCTATTGTTCAATCTACTGTTAATCAGGTTTTTTGTTGTTGCTTGTCCCGAAAGCATTTCTATCAGATACAGTATGCTATTCGGAGGCTTTTGTGTACACGCATGTGGAGCATTAACATCAATGCTTGCTTGGTGTCCCACCAGTTCTAATAAGGAGTCCCTCACACTCCAGAGCTGCACAAAACTGAATGCTCACCGGACTCACCTGGAGATCTTTTAAGAAGTAAAGATTACTGGAGCTGATACCCAGAAATATTGCTTCAGTAGATCAGAGTTGCAGTCTGATGTGATGTTCATGGTTTGGGAGCCACATGAAGACCCACCCTAGGTCATAAGCCAGCTGAAATATATTCTGTTTTTGTGAAATAGCCCCTTTCTAAAAGAATTAAGGAATTCTAATAGCTAAGGATAAGCCATAGCTATTACCCAAGAAAATTCGGTGGATCAAGAAAGGAATGTAGGGGCCGGCGTGGTGGTGTAGAGGTAAAGTTCTCGCGCTCCGCTTCAGCGGCCTGGGGTTCTCAGGTTCAGATCCCGGGCATGGACAGACGCACATCTTGTAAAGCCATGCTGTGGCAGCGTCCCATATAAAGTAGAGGAAGATGGGCGCGGATGTTAGCCCAGGGCCAGTCTTCCTGAGCAAAAAAAAAAAGAGAGGAGGATGGGCAACGGATGTTAGCTCAAGGCTAGTATTCCTCACAAAAAAAAAAAAAAAAAAAAAGGAATGTACACTTTAACACTTTGTTTCTCAATCTGGGGTCTTTGGTGCCCTTCCCAAAACTACTGAAACAGATATTCTGAGATTGGGACTCAAGAATTGGCATTTTAAACAAACACCCAACAGATTCTGATTCCTCTCCTCCAGATGATTTTACAGACTGCTACTCATTCCTTCAACAATATTTATTGACCAATCACCATGTATCAGGCACTGTTCCAGGCACTGGGCTTCAAGCTATAAACAAGCTAGACCAGGCCTTTACCCTTGTGTGGCCTACATGGTGGTGGGGATGGAGCAAGGAGATTCAAAAGGAAAGGACAAAATCAACAGGAATTTCAGATAGTAAGTTCTATAAGGAAAACAAAACATGTTGATGTGATAGAGAATGTATGTTTGGGATGGGATGGCGGAAGGCAGTCAGGGAAGACCCCACTGAAGAGAGAACATTGAAGCTTAGTTCTGAAAGAGCAGAGAAGGCCAACCTTGCAATGAACTAGGAAGAGCCTGCCAGGAAACCACAAGGCAAAGGCCTTGAGCAGGAATGAGCCGGCATACGTTAGGAACAGAAAGAAGGCCAGTTTAGAGGGAGAGGAAAGAGAGGAGGTTGGAGTAGATATACAGGGTTCGCCAGTGTAAGAAGTTTGGAAGAAATGCTATTCTTATGGGAAGCTAGTGTAGGGGAAAAAGACAATTCTTCTATTCTCTAGGTCCTTCTGGCTGGTCTAAGAATTAAATTGACATGATACAGAATAACAGAAGAAAATAAAATAAAGTTTAATAACATGTATACCTGGGAGAAACCCAGGAAAACTGAGTAACTAACCAGAATGGCCATTGCCGCCACCTTAAATACCATTTTCAGCTAAAGACAAAGGAGGCTGTTGAGGGTAGTGGTTTGGGTCTTCAAAGGGAAGGAAGATAATTTACATGGAGATGGAAATGCAAATGTTTGTTAAACATGAGTTTGCTGGGCCACCTTTAGGCAATGTGACCTGAGCTTTGATAAAAATGGGCTTGTTGGTTGGTGCCTTTCTGTCTATCACACCTATTTTGCATTATACTATAGTTATCTTATGGTATTAGCTCCTTCTGGGAACAGGCATTCTATCTTAAGTTCTTTTAGGCGGTTGGGGGAAGGTCAAAGTTTCTCTCAGAGTCTTTTGCTCTTAACAGTGATCAAGCCACAGAGACACATTTTGGGGTGTCCAATTCTGATCCCCCACACTAGCAAAAGAATCTTTTGGAACAGAGTTTTTGCTATGCTATAAATTAGTTAATATGGAATTATTTTCGATCATATGTAAGTCATGTAGAAGATTGTGCCAAAGAAGAATGGGTCAATTGAACTATTAAATGTATTTTTCTCTAAGCTCTTACTATTTAAATTATGGTGCATGGACCAGCAGCATCTGCATCATCTGGGAACTTATTAGAAATGCAGAATTTAAGGCCTTACTCCAGACTTCCTATATCAGAATAGCATTTTAATAAGATCCCCAGGTGGTTCATGTGGACATTAAAGCTTGAAAAGTCCTGCTGTAAGCCAAAGGTCATTAATCTTGGTTGCACTTGGCATCACCTTGGAGGTTTAAAATTACTGATGCCTGGGTCCCAGCCTCAGAGATCTGAACTGATCTGAACTGGGGGCAGGAAGTGGGAGGTAAAGGGGATGTTAGGATGTTAATAAGCTCAGCAAGCATTAAGGCATGACTATTAAACATTGATGTGCAAAAGATCATCTGGGAAGCTCACACAAATGTAGATTCTTGAGCCCTCCCCAAAGATTCTGATTCAGGAGGCCTGGGATGGGTTTCAGGAACTTGCATTTTTACCCAACACCCCCAGTGGATTCTGGTGTGGGTGGCCCACAGACCACACTTTGAGAAATACTGCATTAAGGAACTGTTGAAGGAGAAAGAAACACCATGAAGTGAGGATGCCAATTAATTTGGTTGCTGATTGATGTACATCTCGGGGTGAATCTACTTAGTAACTGCACGTCTTCTGAGAGCATAATAAAACAATGTAGATTTCTGATGATTATCATCAAGATCAGAGATATTCTCCTGTCAGAAATTATGCTGGCTGTAAAGATTCTATGAAACATTCTGTAACCTAAAAAGGGCCAAGGTCATGCACTAGCCTGTAAAAAGGAAACCTTACATGTAGGGAGAAATTTCTTTCCAGGCTAGAGAAGGAATTCTGCTTTTAAACCATATACTGTCCAATGATTGAGAACCAAGTCAAGGAGGCCTTTACAGTTTTGGAGAGCCTAAAAAGCAAGATAGTACCAATAGAGAGGCCATAGCAATTGCAATTGCCTTTCTCCTTTCTGGTTAGCCAGCTCTTCCTAACTCTTTGAAGTCCCACCTTTTCCAAGAAGATTTTAAGGAGCGCTCACACTTCCAGGATCTTCCTCTTGTCCAAACTTCAACTGGACTCTGAGACTGCTTATTACCTGATTCATTACTATTTCATTCCTTGCTAATTGTCTTATTTCTGATAGCTTTATTTCCCTAACTACATTGTTAAATTGCTTAAAGACAAGGATGATGTCCATCTAATACTTTTATTTCCCACAGTGCCCAGAACATTGCTGAATACACATTAGAAGCTGAGCAAACAGTTGTTTGGTTGAATAACAGCAATAAATGCTTTATACTGTCTTCCTGAATAGTTTCTTTGATCATGATGAGTGATCCTTAAAATGGCAAAGGCACAATCATTACTGGGAGATTCTAAAATATAAGCCATCCGTCAGTATTAAACAGTATTAAAATAGCAATAAGAATAGCAACCAAGTGGTTTTAACGCACTTTATAGTTTTTCAAAGATTTCATGGGAATTGTGTCATTGGATCCCCATGATGACCTTATAACAATGGTTGGAAAGAGGTTTTTTTTTAATATTGTGGTAAGAACAATTAATATGAGATCCACCCTCTTGATAAAGTTTTAAGTATTGTTAACTTAGGCACCAAGTAGTGCAACTGATCTCTAGAATTTATTCATCTTGGATAGCTGAAACTATATACCTATTGAATAGCATCTCCTCATTTCCCCCAAATTCCAGCCCCTGGCAACCACCATTCTACCTTCTGTTTCTATGAGTTTGGCTATTTTGTGTACCTTGTATAAATGGAATCATGCAGTATTTGTCTTTCTGTGACTGGCTATTTCACTTGGCTTAATGTCCTCTAGGTTCATCCATGTTGCCCATATGGCAGGATTTCCTTCCTTTTTTAAGGCTGTATATTATTCCATTGTATGTATATACCACATTTTCTTTATCTATTCATCTATAGGTGAAATTTAGATTATTTCCATATCTTGGCTATTGTGAATCATGCTGCAATGAACATGGAAGTGCATATATCTCTTCAAGGTACTAATTTCAATTCTTTGGGGAATATATCCAGAAGTGGGAATGCTGGATTATATGGTAATTCTATTTTTAATTTTTTAAGAAACCTCTATACTGTTTTCCTTACTGGCTGCACTCCATTTTACATTCCCACCAACAGTATACAAGAGTGTCAATTTCTCCACATCCTCGTCACCACTTGTTATCTTTTGTTTTTTTGGTAATAACCATCCCAACAGGAGTGAGGTGATAGCTCATTGTGGTTTTGATTTGCATTTCCCTGATGATTAGCGATGTTGAGCATTTTGTCATATATCTCTTGGCCATTTGTCATATATCTCTTTGGAGAAATGTCTACTCGAGTGCTTAGCCCATTTTTTTATCAGGTTTATTTATTTATTTATCTATTGAGTTTAGGAGTTCCTTATATATTTTGATATTAATCCCTTATCAGATATGTGGCTTGCAAATATTTTCTCCCATTCCATAGGTTGCCTTTTCACTCCATTGATTGTTTCCTTGCTGTGCAGAATTTTTTAGTTTGGTGTTATCCCACTTGTCTATTTTGGCTTTTGTTGCCTGTACTTTTGGTGTCATATCCAAAAAATCATTGCTAAGACCAATGTCATGAAGCTTTTGCCCTATGTTTTCTTCTAGGAGTTTTATAGATTCAGGTCTTATGTTTAAATCTTTAATCCATTTTGAATTGAGTTTTGTGTATGGTGTAAGATAAGGGTCTTATTTCATGTTTTACATATGGATTTCCGGTTTTCCCAGCACCATTTGTTGAAGAGATTATCTTTTCTCCATTGAGTATTCTTGGCACCCTTATCAAAGATCGTTAGCTGTATATGCATGGGTTTATTTCTGGGATTTCTGTTTTGTTCCATTAGTCTACATGTCTATCTTTATGCCAGTATGATACTGTAGTTTTGTCATTTATTTTAAAAATCAGGAAGTGTGATCTCCAGCTTTGTTCTTCTTTCTCAAGATTACTTTGGCTATTTGGGGTCTTTTGTGGTTCCATATAAATTTTAGGATTGTTTTTTCGTTTCTGTGAAAAATGTCATTGGAATTTTGATAGGGATTGCACTGAATCTGTAGATCATTTTGGGTAGTATGAACATTTTAACAATATGAAGTTTTCCAATCCATCAACACATAATGTCTTTCCATTTATTTGTGTCTTTATTTCATCAATGTTTTGTAGTTTTCAGTATACACGTCTTTCACCTCCTTGGTTAAGTTTATTTTTTCCTAAGTATTTTATTCTTTTTCATGCTATAGGATTGTTTTCTTAATTTCCTTTTTGGATAGTTTATTGTTAGTATATAAAAATGATTTTTGTATGTTTATTTTGTATCCTGCAACTTTACTGAATTCATTTATTAGTTTAACAGTTTTTTTGTAGAGTCTTTAGGGTTTTCTACCTATAAGATCATATAATTTGTGAGCAGAGATTATTTTACTTCTTCCTTTCCAATTTGGATACCTTTTATTTCTTTTTCTTGCCTAATTGCTCTGGCTAGGACTTCTAGTACTATGTTGATTAGAAGTGGTGAGAGTGGGCATCCTTGCCTTGTTCCTGATCTTAGATGAAAAGCTTTCAGCTTTTTACCATTCAGTATGATGTTGCTGTGGGCTTTTCATGACCTTTATTGCATTGAGGTAAATTCCTTCTATATCTAGTTTGTTGCAAGTTTTTATTATCAAAGGGTATTGAATTAAAAGTCCCCCCCTCAATTTGCGGTTGATGAAATTGGGGCTCAGAGAACTTCTAATCAGAATGCTGCTGGCCTATATGGTGTCCATGTATGAATTAGAAAAAGATGACCCTTCCCCTGGAGGGAAACAGCTGGGATGCTGACCTGGTGAGTGAAGTGCCCACTCCACCTCAAATAGGTGACCTACGTGCAGAGCATAACTGCTAAAATTGTGGCAGAGTCTTTACTTGCAAGAACTCTCCCATTGCCTCTTGACACTTTAAAATAAAATCAAAGGCTTAGTTCTCTTTCCACTACCCACGTTGGCTGGGCTAGGGTATACCTGTTTGAGTGTTTAAGAAGGCAAGAGAGAAAAATTTCCAATCTATAATGAAAGAGAATCAACCATAAGCAAGGTGAAGAGAGGAAAAACAACTTTGCATAGCGTGGGTTTTGTGACTGGAAAACTATAGGGGAAGACATACCAGTCAGTCATTTTACATTGAGAGAAAGTGATTATGATAGGTTGCAAAGATGCCACAATACTTTATAGCCCCTCCATCAAGAGGTGGAGTCTATTTCCCCAGCCCTTGAATTTGGGCTGGACTGGTAACTTACCACGATCGGATAGAATATGAAGGAAGTTACAACATGAGAGTTCTGTACCTGGGCCTCCACAGGCCTAACAGCTTTCAGACTGTTGGAGAGTGAGAGATACGTGGCCCAGTTATCCCCATCTTCCTCACCAACAGTGAGACAACCCCAGACACACAGTGAGGCCATCTTCACTCACACACAGTCCCCAGACAAGCCATCAGCTGACTACAGATATGAGTGAGCCAAGCTACACATGTGTCTGCCTCGGATCAGCAGAAGAAACCAACTGACTTGTAGCTCATGAGCAATGATAATTCATTGTTGTTTTAAGCCATTGTGTTTCAGGTGATTTGTCTGTAGTAAAAGCTAACTAATACAATGAGTGACCCTTGAAGCAAAAAAATCAAGCAGATCGTGAAGCTGAGACGCCATTTGCAAGAGCCACTGTAAGTAGCAACAAAACTAAAGAACAAAAAGACATTGCGTGACATAGAGATTGCTAATCACATCAGCTTTTTATGTCATAGTCTCAGTTAGTGGTTGCCATTAGCGGTATATTTAAAAAAGAAGAAAATGTACATAACAAATTTTATGGATAGTAGCTCCTTTTGAAAGTACTAGTAAAGGGGCCAGTTCGGTGGTGCAGTGGTTTAGTTCGCGCTTGGCAGCCCAGGGTTTGCGGGCCAGGATCCTGGGCGCCCACCGACGCACTGCTTGTCAGCCATGCCCTGGCGGCGTCCCATATAAAGTAGAGGAAGATGGGCACGGATGTTAGCCCAGGGCCAGTCTTCCTCAGCAAAAAGAGGAGGATTGGCAACGGATGTTAGCTCAGGGCTGGTCTTCCTCACACACACACAGAAAAGTACTAGCAGGAAAATCACAAATAGCTCCATAGATGTCAACCACTTCATTTATGGATAACAAAAATCTTGTATTCACTATTTCTCCCAGTGTATCCTTCATAGAGAGCTAAGCTGGTAATGAGAAAATATGAGGCAGCTCTTCTTGAAACGACTGAATTCAGCCCTTTCAAGCTTGGATATAACCCTTTACCTATATCCATTTCCAATCACAATGGAATTTCACTACAGTTTTTATAGCATGAAATAAGAATTATGGCTTGAAGGCCAAGAGGAGAAAAGAACAAAGAGAAAAGGAAGAAATTGTTATGTCAACACTCACTCAATATTGAAGACTGGCATGCTTGAGTATGTGTCTTCCAAACTTTCTTCCAAACCTCAAACCACCTCAAATTTTCTTGCTAGAGGTGGAAGAAAGAATAGGCGAATGCATAAAGGTTAGAATCCATATCCATACCAAATCCCACAATGACTGTTTTAGAAAATAAGCATACAATGTGAGCATTTCATAAAGAAAGTTGCCCAGGAGCTGAGGCATCTAATTAAATGTTTTTTAGTTCCTTAGAAAATCTGCTGGCAAAGAAAAATTAAGTTTGAATGCAGAGCACTTCTAAATTCCCGGAAGTATCTTTGAACCAATCCTGTCCTGAGAGCATGCTGGAGTCCACGGATTTTTTTAAGACTAGAGCAACCACAGCATCTGCCATTTCCCCATGTTAATAGTCCCATATGGCCCCTGAAATATACACAGGCTCCTAAGCCTGAAACCCAAGACCTTCCACTATCCAGCTCCTGTGTACCTTTCCTATAATCTCCATAAATGTGCCACACTCTTCCCTTTTCCCCAAACATTGGCAATGCTTTCCTGCCTCCATACTAATTTTTCTGCTAAGAACATCTTCTCCACTCATCTCTACTTATTAAAAACAGGAACTAACCTTTGAAGTCCATCTCAAATATCATTTCTTTATCAAAGCATGGCTAGTTTTCTACAATTTGGGATATTCTCATGTTCTGAGTCTCATCTCCCCACCTCAGAAATTAGAAATCACATCCCCAGATACCTTCATAGTTAGGAAAAAGTCATGTGACTGAGTCTAGCCAATCAGGAGTACCCACTTGAGGTATTGATTCAAAAAAGAACAACATGAGAAGTAACTGCTCAGAGAAAGGCACCTTCTGGCAAGTGTAGTAGAAGAAACATGTGGTTCTTCCGTGACAGTGGGATCTGAGGCACTAGTAACCATCTTTCATTGAATCTAATATATTATCAGCTAAAGATGCACCATTATTTCACATATCTCTAAAATTTAAGGCTGCCAATAAAGCTTTGGTTCAATGTGTTCTCATAACTTAGAATTTTTATTTTATACTTATTGAAAAACATGTTAGACATATAGTCATAGGTTTCTTCATAAAATATATTGGTTGTTATTCACATTTACAAGTCTGACTTTGCTGAATGATTTTCAGACTCAGAATCAACAATGTCCGTGTTTTGGCACGCAACAACATTCTTTGTGCCATTGGGACTGTTAGTGATGCAACATTTCTTAAAAGAGTGCTCCACTATTGTCTCTAGGAATTTCTTTTAAGTCACTAGAGCCAATTCTACAAGTGTTGAAGCGTGTGAACAGGCAGTGACAACTACATCATGACTGCCACTTGGCCAACAGCAATTGTGAAATGCAGTCCAATTTTAGAAAGGTAAATATGTTGAAAAAAAGTGTCTTAGAAAAAGTGAAGTATGTTCTATCTCCACTGGGGATGCCAGGGTTACAGGTCACTCTCCATTGCTATGATGTATTATAGTCCATTCAATGAAACAGTGGTTAGTGGTACCTAAAAGACCATAAAATGGGGCAAATACCCCTACCCCTGGCTACCTATTCTACTGTTTCCACCAGCCTAACACATAAGACTATGATAAATATTCAAAGTAATTTACCGAGGGGTTACAATAAGCAGTCTCAGAAGGGAGGAACAAAAGATGTAATTTTAGCTAATTTGGACTTTCACTGTATCACACTAGGAAAGACACTTTAAAACTTAAATTCCCACATACATCATGCCTCTCAAGGCTCCCAGACAACCAACTCCAACTCCTTTTTCAGGAAAACTTCCACAGGATAAAGTCTAATGTGTGGTTGCTTTCTGAATTCTCCATCTCAAGATATATCCTGGGTTTCAATTAGATCAACATTGACATTCACCTCTGCTCAATCTCATGGTGTCTGGGTGAAAGATGGCTTTCAGGTACGGGTAAGGGTGAAGGTGGGTTCTCCCAGACTACAGAACACCGGTGAGAGCTATGTATCCTCTGGTTCCCTAACACAGTAACTATATCTGTTAGAAATTTCTCAACTGCAAATAGCAGAAAACAACTGAAAGTGGCTTCATACTTATGACGCTTATTATCTCTCCTAACTCAAATTTCACAGGTAGGTCAATCTCCAGGTGTCACGTAAGTGATTTTGATTCTGCTTCTCTATGACCCTCTTGGGTCTGCTTTCCTCTGTAGGTTAGCTTCATCCTCAGACAAAGAGCAAGATGGCTGCCCCAGATCGAGGCACCATATCCAGAAGGTAGAGATGACTCTCTCTGTTTCTCTTAGGAGCAAAGACACTCCTCCCAGAATTTCTCAGTTTTCCTCCACTTAAGACTTTATTGAACAGAATTGGATCATATGACTATACCTAACCAATCACCGGCAAAGGGATAGGACTAAACCAATCATAGGGTTTAGACCAGCCAGGACCCACTCCTAGGGCTGGGGCCTGCGCACCCTAAAGAATGTGGTCAGAGAGAGGTAGTTGCCTAAACAAAATCAATGTCCTATTAGGAAAGAGGAAGAATGTGTGAGAAAAGACATTAGGTAACTAATGCTATCTACTAAGTAAGTGATCTCTCTAAAATACTAATTTTTCTTAAGGGAGGGTACACTCTAATCATGATTGATGAAAGAATAGTCATAGTGACAGGACTCTGCCCTCCTCTTTAGGAAGAAGCATTATTGTGCTTTAGGAAGAAGCATATTGGCTCATTTCTGCTCCATCAGAAGCCTGGGGCCATCAGAAGGAGGAAGAGGCTTTTATATGTCCTTTCTTTCTTATTAGAGAAATAACACTACATGTGATTGAATTATTTTTATTCAAGATATTCCTCTCATAGAGCAGGAATAAAAAGAGAGGGCTTAATTATTTTATATAGGCCTAATTCCCAAACACACAAGTCTATAAACCCCTCAAGAGAATAGATGGTGTCTTTTTCATATTTACATATTCTATGGAGCTAGCCTCATATGGTAGGAACTCAATTCAATAAATAAATGATGAATTAAATTGTTAATCTCGTTAATTCTTTCGAGGATTAACATAAACCTTTATGACAGCTAGAGTTAAGGCTCCAAGCTAGGTGTGGTCCATATTCAACCTGTGTGCATCAGCAAAGATCCTTTGGCTTTATGATACTTTCCTCTTCTTGACTCCAACCACAAATATCACCCGGAAGCAGGGACTTAGAAGCTGGAATTCTCATGCTCTTTACGGTCACGGTATGGGCTTAGGTGGGAAAAAAATTTACAGTCCCTAAATCAGACAAGCACTATCTGGAGAAATCCAGACTTTGATTAGACCTTACCAATCATTGCCTTTCAGCTTCACCCGTCAGATGGATCCTCATTCCTAAGAATTAGTGGGTTGAAAATCCCCTAGGAGGGAATATCCAAACTTCAGCATGTTCAGACAGATATACACACATAGTAAGTTTAAATGAAATTCTCTATATGACTTGAGATTTTCCCCTTTTTCTCTTTACTATCCTGTTCCCTTATTTAATCTCCCCTGTTAAAAGGTTTGGGTTTTTTCCCCTTTTCTTGTGGCACAGTGTATTTGCTGAATATACTGACTCATGCCCTTTGGTTCTTATTCCTTGACTTCCAATTCTTAACTCTCTATTCCGATCCCAGCCTCGAAGTTTGTTGTTATATCTGAGAAGTCCTCAGACATCGTGGTTACCCAAAGAGTCAAACTGACTCTCCCCAAAACTGAACATTGCTGATTCATGGGGTGCCACAGGGATTGTAATAGCCACAGCTGACATAGCTATTCCAAACAAAGATGCTTAGATAACAGCAGCTACTGAAAAAGACCAAATCCTGTTACAAATCAATTAGCTATCCCTTATTTAAAAGATATTCAGTATGGTATTCATGCTGGGAATCAGGGCAGACAGTATTTCCTGACCTGATTTACACAGGGCTGATGTTTATCAGGTGAAGGAAGGAAAATATTGACAGGATAAAAAACCAAACAAAAATTCTGAATCTTAAGGTCATTTTCATTGTCTAATTGTCCCAATGTGTTATTAAATGCTCATTTGAATGCCTGAGGAGGAAATAATTTAGATTAAGGTCTATGTATTTCTGTATAGACTAATAGTCAAATGTAATAATGCATTTAATTAAATATCTCAATAAGGCTATACAGCTTATAAAGGAACTTAGCCTGTATTATTTCATTTGATCATTATGACAATCCTGTGAGGTATGCTCAGTGCTATACCCATTTCACAGGTGAATAAACCCTGACTGAGAGGTTCTGTGCCTTTTTAAGTTATAAAACTAGCTGGTCAAATGAAGAGCCAGGACTAAAATCTAGGTTTTTGTCTCACTCTTTCCTCTGCCCACATTGCCAACATACATTCACAACAAAATATAGATATAGTCCTCATTGCCTAAACAAATGTAGCAAAAATTGGAAGCCAACAGGTTGCATTTCAGGTGCTCCTTCCTTTATGGAGCTTGTGGCTTTGCCTTTCTGTCTGTTTCTCTGTAATTTAATATAAAACAACAATGATGTGTCTTTGAGGCACATTTGGGAGAACCCGAGGAGTGAGCAGGGAGACTTGGAAGGTACAATGTGCTGAAGGCTGGTTAAGTGACACCAGGGAATATTTTCCCATTGAAGTTGTTAAAGCACTCAACTTTTCCCCTGATTTTCATTATTTGTACATTCACTGATGCTCTAATTAGTTGAGTTCCACCCTTTAAATCAAGAATATGACCTTTGTTAAACATAGTGTGATCTGATATCCCTTTAAAAGCAACACTTAGGGTCATGCTGTTCTATTATCTCCAGTTTATAATATGAAAGTAGTTCCCACTGCCCTTGGCCCTCTGTCAAAAATGTTGCCAACTTTTCTTCTTCCAACACCTTCCATTAGAGCTTGAGATAGGCCCCATTCAAACACTCTTCCTGCCAAGAACTCTAGGCCAAGATCTCTGATGCCTGAACAAGACAGCAGCTATGATTTTCAAGTCCCATCCAATGATGTGTTTTTAACGGGCAATGCAAGCTTGCTTGCATTTTAGGTTTTAACCTATGCAATAGCCTTTCTTGACAGGATTGAAAAAGAACTCAATAATCAGGTTTCATGCTTTCACAGATGTCTGAAACGTCAATGAAAGGTAATATATAGGATTATAAGAGATAGGATTTGTAGATCAGATTTATTTTAGGCTTTTAATATAGTTCTGCATTCTTCTGAATTAACGTAGCAAATATATTAAGCTCATAACTCCTTGGTGAAGTGGAAGGCTATTGCTCAGAGCTATTGTAAGGAAAATGTAGCACTTCAACCACAGCTCGAACAGGTCATTTGAGGGGAAAATGTGGTTTTAAAAAATAACTGAAAAATGCATTCATAGGCATTATTATACAATGGGATGTGGCAGTCAGGGAAAGAAGCAGGGACTGACTCAGGTATAATACTATTCTGCCGAACGCATCTGCCATGACAATAAAATGTATTTACTTACTGTAGGAAAAAAAGACAAATTCAGCATACGTAAGGCTTTGGTTGATTAATGATTCAGCTATGATGGAACCACCTAAAGGACAATAGGCAGCCTTTCCCATTAGCAGGAATCCTTACTGGGGTGTGGTGAAATAACAGTCTCCACTTTGGCTGCAGGATCTGATAATAGAGACTATTCTAATTGTGTTGTAGTTTGGGAGGTAAAATGAATACACACAGGAATGAAAATAGGACCTGGTTTTGATGGTAAAAATTATTCCCTTCTGGGCAAGTCTAACTTATTATTACATAGGATATTTTAAAAGATTATTATGTTTAACCTGACATTATTTTCATTCATCGGTAATCCTTTAGTTTATTGATATAATAATAAGTGTGTGGCAATCATAAAGAAAATTGCCAACCTAGGATAGAAATCTGTTTTATCAAAGAAATACGCATCTATGTGTATGTGCCAGGGTGCGTTAGAGGAAAAGTATTTGCACCTTTTAATCTTCATTCATTCTTTAAAATATTTATTGACGTCCTACCAAGTGCCAAGTACTGCTTTAGGTTCTGGAGGTATAAAAAAACAGACAAAAATCTTGGCCTTCACAGAGTTTGCATTTATTCCAGCAGGAGGAGACACGTAATAAATGATGTGAGCAAAATATGTAGTATGTAAAAATTCAAAGATTTATAATAAAAATATTAGTCAAATATTTAGTAAACAAGAATTAAGAGATTCGCAGTTCTGAAGAGACTTCAAATTCTATGTTATCAGTGTAACACCCAGCACTTAGCACAGTGCCTGCCTAGTAGGCATTCAAGAAATATTTGTCGAGTGACTGAATAAACAAATAAACAGATTCTATGTTCTCTGAAAATAGTCCTGACACTATATCTCAACCTCTGACTAGATTTTCTTTTTTCACCTGCTTACTTCCAAAAAAGATTTGAAGTAACTTACAACTAAAAGGTAAAGAATGTAGCCCAAGCAGTAAAGGAAGAAATATGGTCATGGTGTGTGTGGGTGATCAATAGCTTAAATGAAAATATATTTGATAGCAGTTTCCCAAAAGATACATATATATTCTTCACATACTTTTTCAAAATTGTACTGTGTCCCCTAAATTGTCCTGATAAGTCATTTCTATGGCACCAGATCAATAATCCAATGCATATTGGATTTCTTTAAGCTCCAAGAATAGAACTCCACATAAAATAGAATCTCAATACTGTTGACATAAGACCATCAGATAAAGTTGATTCTTGGACTATTTCTGTCGCATGGTAATGACATCACGCAAATAGCAGAAAAAAGGATGCTCTTCTTTTTATTTTGGTCTGTAGAGTTAGAGCATCCTATAGTTTGCTTTCCAGCAAAGATGACCAGCATCTCAATAATGCTTGATGAGAGAATGATTCTTCTCAACCTCTTCAACTAGCTGTATAGCTTTCAGGAACCCACATGGAAGGGTGAGCAAAGACAACAGTTGCCTAACCAGTCATTCAGCCAAATCAACCCTAACAGTTCAATAGATATGAAATGTGGCAGTCAAAAAAATAATACTAGAGAGACAATGTAGCGTCAGACAAAACTGAATTCAAATCCTAGTTCTAGTAATTATTTACCCTAGTTGGGAGAAGTAATGCAGCAATCTAGTGTGAATGAAATTCTACTATTTGAAGTCATCACAGTCCTAGGTATAGGAGTTCAATAATATTCGTAGTTAGTATTTTGAATGTGGATAGCATCTAGGATATTTTGGAGATGATTGCTGGGATAGCAGCAGGAAGGAAAATCATATAATAAAGTGAAAAGAATAGGCTTCATGAGACTTTGGAGTATGAACTAGATAGGATCTTAAGGTAAAATGGTCATCTCAAAAGAGGGGCAGGTTTTCTTACACAGAGGAGAACAATTGGGAAGTTTTTGATGGTGAAAAAAGATATTAGATAGGATGGCTTATAAGCCAGAGTTGAACTGGTTTACCCAAGACCAGATCAGCAGGGACTAAGGCTCCTATGACATCCTGCCCCTCCCTCCCTAAGTGTGTGAAGGAGTTCAAGAGATTGTTTTCAACCAGCAGCCAGTACAGCTCATTCTCTCCTTTAAAAAAGGTCTGAAAGGTAACATGGTAAGAAAGAAAAATACCTTCCCACGTCTTATGGGCAAGGGAAATATGATGGTGTGGGCATGGGGGTTCCTATTGATAAAGAAGCCCTTCCTTTAATTCCTTCTTTCTTCCATTCTTCCCTTCCCTTTCTGTTCTTCCATCTTCCCTTCCTCTTCCTTCCTTCTATTTTCTCTTTTCTTTCCTACCTCATTCTCCAGGGGTCTAAGATGAAGTGATTTCCTCATTGTTATTTGCCACTGGATTCTGGATAAGTCAGGTGCTGAAAGATGCTGTTCGGGTCTCAGTTTGCTTGGATTAGACCTGATGTATTTTTCATTCTCCCTTTCCACATCTTCTAAAATGTAGAAAAGTGCAGCATTCAGATGAAAAATATATGGGTCATCAAGACAAGTTCTCCCAATGGAGAACAGGAAACTAAACCTGTGATGACTGTGAATGAACTCTCTGAGAACCAAATGAAACTCACAGAAATAGAAACCAGATGTAAGCAATCACGAATCCAGGGCATTACTCTGCCTTCAGTTTATTTTTAGCAGAAATGTTATTAAAGTCTTTTCAGTACCGTAATTAATTTTCAAGGATTGCTGTTAACCTCATAGTGTAAAATGGGACAAGAAATTTTTCGCATATAAGGTTTAGTGGAGAATATTGATTTTTAAGTAGTTTGCTGTGTGTTTGGCGGTGGTTGGGGGTGTTCTATGGTTTTTAGTTTTCCCAGTTTGACCTAGGAGTAATGAATCTCTCACCAGAATAAAATCCATCTTTAGATAATAGTGGCTGTTTATATATTTAGGATGTGTCAACCTCCTCAAGGCTGGGAAGTATCGTAGCCCAGTATAATATTTGGCTTTCAAGTTTTGGGTGTGCAACAAGCGGACCAACAGTCTTGTTAGCTAAAATCAACCCAAGGTATTAGAGTTTGGACATGAACTTGGCCTGCCCATGCCAGAGGGAATACAAGTACCTCCTTTCAGGCTCCGAATGAAATCATTAATTATGTCAGCAGCTCCAGCGATAGACCTGGAGACACTTTGCACTACTTAGCAAACAAGCTACCTTCTCAACTGTTTAGAAGTCTGGGGAAGATCTTAAAGATCTGTACTCACTGTACCTACACAGTCCTTTCCCTGCAAATCCTCAGACTCTCCTTGATCCTGTGTCTTTCTGGTTTTACCACACCGGGGTTGGAATGAGATGAGGGAAATATGTGGTTCTGATGCCCAGACTGTGTATTATAGACCTAAAAGTACAGACTGGTGCACCTCGACAATGAAACTCTTTTAAAACGAGGATATTTTGGAACCATATCAACCACACTGGAGTTGCTGCTCCATTTAAGGCCATCACAGGTCTTTTAAAGAACCGTTTAACTGCTATAGACATGTACATTTTTGCCTATTAAGAACAGCTTTACAAAGAATGTGACCTGTGTTTACAGGACAAAAAAAAAATTTAGCCTTTCCACAAAAAGCTGCTTCCTTTTTTTAAAACCATTAAAAGTACCTTGGCAGTTCTATGTGTAATTAACAGCTTAGCAGGATGAGAAGTAAAGGAGCAAAGTGCAACAAAATTACACTAAGGTCAGTTTACATTTTCTTGACATAAGTCCTCTCACATAATAATTGATCTCAATATATTATGACGCATCAAGGGTACACATTTTCCCCCTCATTTATCAGTCTCTGGGAAGTGGAGCACAAATGAAATGAAGGGGGAAATATATATATTTATCATCAACAAGGAATAAGGTCCATAGAGTGTTCTATTTATTTTCAGAATAAGACATGAACCATGCACTAAGCAGTAAGAGAGACTTTTGAGACTGAATGAGACACAAAATGCCTCCCAAATCCACCATGATTTTTTAAAAGAATATGCTTTATGAAAGGTTCCCAGCAGCAGATCAAAGACCTTTATGTATGAATTTTGGAAAACAGATCTAAAATAATTAAAAATGTGCTTTCCTTTCTCAAAAGTGCAGGTAGAAAGAACACAGTTCAATTTGATTCCACAGATACCTTCAGAAGACCTACTCTGGGCTCATAGCAGTGTTGGGCACATTGGGAAGGTAAGCAGAACAGAAACAAGAGACTGATGGATTTTGTTTCTTTTTTAGCTCATAAACAATTGTACCAATTGAACGCTTTCCTCTTGAAAGCAGAAAAAACAGTCTAGCAGCTTTAATAGAGCTACTGGTGGGAAGGATTAATACTCTCTGTAATAAATTTATCAAACTTAATGGTTAAAAGAAATGAGATCTTAAAAATCTAATGAGCAAGCTGTTGGGGGAAACTAATTTTTTAAAAATAAAGAAACTGAAGGAAATTAGATGAATTTTAAAGAGAAAACTCTCTATTGGTATCACCATGGGACAGAGGAAAATGCTAAGCTACCAACAGATGAGGAAAAAAAGGAAGCTCCCTTGGTTGGATGAGCAGATAAAGAATAAAAGAATGAAATCTGTTTATATCATTGTATTTTTTCTCCTTTCATAGAAAGGAGAGTAGAGAGATGTATAGAGGGAGATTAGCTACCAAAGAATTCATAGAACAAAACTAAACTTCTAAATTGCAAAATAATAATTATAAAATATTATTACTTTTGATGAATCAGGTACACATTCAAGCCTTATTTCAATAATTTTTATAAATAGTCAGAGAAAGGGAAAATAAAATGTTTTATATCAATTTTATTGACTTGTGAAAATATTTAGAAGAAAATATGGAAATATTCCATTTTCCCCATTAATTATTTTTATTTTATACAACCAGAAATTGAGAGAGAGAAAAGCAATGAAAAATTATTGATTCATAACACTTTCTATTTTACATCAGGCATTCTTAAAGTTGTTTATAAGCACACCCACACACTTTTTTTTAAAACTACCACAACTTGATAAGAAAGAAGAATAAAAGCAGCAAGCACATGTCCCAATCTGATGTCTTGTACAGAAATATATAAGGTTCTGTTAAGTACCGGATGTTAATTAGACAAGCCCCCATAAATAACAGCACAAACTCAAATGAGAGTTAAAAATGTTTACAATATTTTATAGTTTTTGATAGTATCGAAGAGAATTTGTTATTCAGATGGAGATGAGATCTCTAATAGAGATAAGAAGGGGGAAATTACCAAGATAAATTAAAAGGCAAAAAAGAGCTTAATTAAGGTCACAAACATTTCTTCATAAGAATATGTCACAAGAACTGGGCAGAATTGTACTTCGCAGAGAATAGACCTACCATATTATTTGGCAGTTTCTTTATTTCCTCAGTCAGACACTGCTCAGGGCTCTGGAGAATAATGAAGTTGCTCCTCTGAACGATAATATTCTACAAAGGACCCCAACCACCCCTAGGAGAGGAATTGACCGACGTTCCTGAGACACCTGACAATCTCCCAGCGGCCGTTTCCCGGCTCGGTCAAAGCGGGTGTGTGAACATGACCATAGCGATCCACACGATACAAAAGCAATGTCAGTTCGTAGATGCTTTTAACAAATATGAGAAGCATAACAAGATCACCAGTTTGCCTCTCGCCCTTCTGAGAATGGAACCTTAGAACAGGGAAGGAAGGTAGGCTGCTGGGTGGACCGACGTTTCTTAAAACACGTGAAATGTTGCCTGAGGGGGAAAGACACCTTCAGGAAGGAGCTAAAAGGAAACCCACAATTTGGACTCGAGAGTTTTTTTCCGTCTATCTCTGGAATTCTGCCCCTGCGAGTGCGAGTCCCGGAGTTGTGCAAACGAACACGTCCAGCCTCGTGCCCGGCGCCCCCCGGCTCGGTCGCTGGCAGGCTCGGTCTCCAGGGCGTCTCGTCCCCCGGCTTGGGGGGTCTGCGCCTCGCCAGGACCGCCGGAGCACGCACGTCAAGGAGTCTTAACCACCATGGACAGCTCACTGGCTTCCCCCAGCCAGCTCCGCGCTGTTCACAAACTCCACAGGAGCCACCAGCGAGGTTGATTTTTACGCCCTGGAGAGATGCCCTGTGTTCCACGGTCTACACCCCCCGCGATCGCCAACTGCAACCACTGGGCAGCTATATATAGACAGAGCGGGCTTCAAGAATTAATAACCGTCTCCTCGCCCTCGCATCGGTCCTTTAAGGTGCCACCGGATTCGAAGAATCAGACAGGGAGAGTTGGCAGAGAGAACGTTGTTTCACGTCCCTTCATTTCCCCTCCTCGCCCGCGCGGCCCCTCACCCTGTCTTGGCTTGGCTGATCGTGTTAAATGAAATAAAACAGACGGGCCCCGGGGCTCCAGCAGCGCGGAGCTGAACCGGCGCGCAGGAGGCGGGCTGGAGGAGAGCTAGTCCCGGGGCTCCGGGAGGAGGGGCTCGGCCCTGCACACCTCCATGAGGACCCGGATCTGCACAGGGACAGGCGGGGTGAGGGGGCGGTATGTCTGCCCCATCCTTCTCTCCCCCATCCTTCCCCCCCCCCGGGAATTTATGGTCACTGTCTGCCAGTGGCTTATGTCAAGTTTGAGTCACAGATTGACCAGGAGGGAGAAGGGAGGGAAGAGCCCCGCTCGAAGGAAGTTCCCCTGCGCCCTCGGACCCGGTTCTCGGGTCACCCTTTCTCCTGCAGCCGGAAGCGGGGCCCTCCTGCCAGGCTGGGCCAGTTACTCTGAAGTTACCGAGTGTGAAACCACGCACCAAACCCAGAGGGATGGGGGCGAGCGCGAACGCGTCAATTCTATTGCTCGGACAGAACGATTCTGTGCGGCAATCCGGAGTCCAGATTCTCAGCAAGAGAAGCCCAAGAACCCAGGGAACGTGGCTAGACCCGCCAAGGGGCTTCCAGGCCTCTGAACTTTCCATCAAGCCTGAGGTCCCCAGGAGCCAGCCCGCGTCCTTCTCGGGGGTCATATCCGCAACGGGCGACCCAAGTATGTGGTGGGAGGTGGGGGCCTGATAAAGATCCTCCAGTCTTCCTCATGCCTCTTCCAAGACCCTGGACTCCCGCCCCACAAGCCTCGGGTTTCTGCGTCGGGCGCGCAACAATCAGGCCGGGAGACGCCAGAGAGAGCGCGCAGCTTTCGCGTTTGCTTTCCCGCCGCCTTATTTCTGACAAAAATATCAGAGAGGGCGGGCCGGGTCCTAAGACACCGTAATCACAAGCTCAAAGCGTGATAGTCACAACGCCCAGTCTACGTGTGGATGTCTACATATCTTTCTGCCTGAGAGGATGGACACCCTAGTCTGGGTTCTGCCTTGGGGAGAGACCCCGTTTTATGCAGGGGTGAAGAATGGTGTTAGGGAGGTAAACTGCTTCCGAGGTCCCAGAAACTCCCAGGGGCAGTGCCTTCCAGAGAGTAGGGCTCAATTTTTTAAAAAAGGATGATTCTCCTCACAGGAGATCTGGGCCCCTGCCAGGAAGGCTGTGTGGCACCGCCGGAGATCGTTTTCAGGTTGATGGGTTGTCGTCTGAGCCAGGTGGGACTTGGAACTCTCCCTGTGGTCTCACACAAGTCCAGAACTGCCTACTTCAGGGAGCCAGGAACTCAGCCCAGCCAAGGGCATCTGGCGGGCATCAGTCCAGGAGATCAGGACGTGTATGCATTACACATCCATTCTCTCTCTCTCTCTCTCTCTCTCTCACACACACACACACACACACACACACACACACATACACTCTCTCTCTCCATCCCTAGCCAGAAGACTCCTCCTCAATGATGTATTGATGGTCATGAGTTTGGGAGGTACACAAGTGCTTGACCTTGGATAGCTCGACCCTAGAGCCCCCCATTTCCTAGAGACCTTCTCATCTCACATTGGCTTGAGCCGTCAGGGGAAAACTGCCTCTTTGCTGGGCTTTCTGGTCCTGATTGGGGAAAGCTGAACATTGCCCAGGAAGTAGAGAAGGATGAGGATGGTGTGAGACCCATTTTTCCAATAAGAGAATCCCATCAGCCTGACGCATGTCTAGGTGGCTCTCCCTGAGGCAGTTCCTCCAGATGTCAGCAGCTAGTCTTGCTCCTGGAGAAGACAGCTCCTGTTTGAGTCTTATCCTCATCTAACTACAAAGAGATTGAATAATGAAACATACCCTTTCCTACCCCTACTAGGGATTTAAAGGCATTACATCCCCTTTTTTGCTATCTTGACGTCAGCTGGCAACAGTCTCTTCTGAGTCTTGGTCTAGGCAAGTGATTTGAACCATGTTCTGATGGAATCAAATGATAACTTTCCTTGAGCTAATTATGCAAACTTCTCTATGTAAACAAAGAAAAAGTTTGGAGAAGAGAAGAGATGAGTTTAGTTGTTTGGTGTCATAGGATTTTAGAGATATAGCTTGGAGCTACAGATTGACAAATGTTAAATCTGAATGCTCATTGGTAATAAGATAAGGGAATTTCTGAGCCCAGGTGCACTGTTTAAAGAGCTATAGGTACTTTTGGGTTTGTGTGTTTATTTGTTTGCTTGTTGTTTGGGCTGAGGAGGAAAAAAGGGAGAAAGATAAAGAAGCTAAACATAAATGCAATGGTTTTTTCCTAAATTGCAAGAGGAGCTATCCCTGGAGATATACATCAACTGGCTATTGAAACATGAATTTAAGAGTAAAAGTGCACTTAAAACTTTAGAAATCTCATTTAAAAATTGGGATATAATGCCGTCATTGGGGATTGGAAGATGGAAGTCTGAAGCTTGATCACCGGCTAGGCATTTGTGTGGGTGTAGAGTTCACATCGGGAAGCTGTCTTCACATGGAAATACTTCAGATTAAAGACGGGCCTTCAATTCCTCCTATTTGCTAAGGTGCATTTATGTTAGCAGGCCCAAGCAAACATTCGGACTCTATTGGCACTTGTTCTAGTCAGAAGCCAAAAAAAAAAAAGCCTCCTAGTGTGGAGTCATCTCATTTGCTAGTCATGTGTCCTCAGCATTATCAGAGGTTACTCAGTTATAGTGGGAACTAGATTATGATGTCAGAAAATATCCTTTTCACAAGGCAAAAATTCAGGATCCTGGGTATATATTGAGGAGAATTTCAACTGAAAGTAATAAACAGGGCAACTTAGAAGAAGTACCTGCTTTCTAATAACTGCCTTTGGTGGGAACAGAAAAGGCTCTTTACAGGAAGTTTTTAATTCATGTAAGACTTAATTTTACTTTTTTGAAGAACAAAATATAATTATTTCTGGAAGAGATTGCGGAGAAGACCTCCCTCCTTTGGCCAGAAGAGCAGAGACTATAAATCAAGGAAAAGGTGAAGTAATAAACTATGAGGAAACTTTGGTATTCCAAGTATATAAAGACTATTTATTTTTCCTGTGTCTATATTTTCTCTTTTTGTGGAGGAGAGGAAATTCTAAAAATATTTGATAGTTGTTTTGCCATTAACACCAGAAAAGTGTGTGGGGGGAAAAGAAAGGAAGGAGGGAGAGGAGGGTCAATTTTGTTTAATTAGTAGAAAAAGCAACATAAATCAAAGCAGTGTATTGATGCCAGTTTTTAATTTATAACGTTCTGAGAGTATAATGAATTTACTTACAGCATAAGTGATTTAATATTTTCAATTTGATTTTTGTTTTAGCCTTTTACTGGGGGAGGGTTGACGTTTTAAAGCCTGGGTAGTTTGAAACTTGGCTAAGTACCTTTGGGTTTTTTATTGTGGAAGCAAATATTATCATTTTAATGTTAAACAACTTGCAAGTATTAAATGGCTCATTTGTGATTTACTTTTTTACAGATTTCCCCCTTCAAATCTAATGATTACATTAAGGCTCCTGCATCATTTTGGAAAGAATTTATTATAAATCAGAAAGTGTTAGAGGTTCAAAGGTTGACATTTGTAAGTGCTGATATTTTGTCTTTTCATGCCATGCAAACAGGTCTAACATTGAGAAATTTTTAAACGTTCAAGGGAGGTTGTGGAAATTCCCAGATTTTTTTTTTAGGAGGAGGAAGCCAAGTTTTTTTCTTAAGTATGGCGTTTAAAGTAATCAAATGAGGGAGATAGGAGCTTCTGAGAAGGGGTGATGCCCACCCAAATTAAACAGCAAACGTTAACTGCTAGCTAACTAGCTATAGTTAACGAGGGGAAAAGGGAGCCGAGATGAAGGAGGGTCGGGGAGGGGGCGCTCTTTCCACCCACTCTTGGTAAAATCCGTGGAGCATCAGCCGGAAAGCCAGGCTTGATAAAGGTCAGCCTCCCTAAAGCATCTCAGATCTCTAAATCACAGTAGCCTAGAGAGTTTTGAAACCCACCAGTAGGATTGTCTATCTAGAAGACAAACATCCCTTGAATGCTTCCCAACCGCCCGCATTCATTTCAGAAAGATAGAGGAGCCGGCTGGGCGGGCGCTCACATCCGCTGCAATCCTTTCCTAAATGATACTGCCCAGTAATTCAGAGCAGTCTTTCTTCCCCGCCCAAGAGCTCTGGGAAGAACCCCCTGCTTTCCCTTCGCTTCTCCGAGGCAGAGCAGCTTACAGAGATAGTTCCGCTGCCTCTGCGGGCTGAAGCGACACGGACAGAGTCATCCCAGAAAATGTAACAGGGGACCGGGGGGTGGGAGGGATAGAGTACATTATGGGGAAAAGGTGGGTTAGACTCCTGTCAGTAGGCGAAAGGGCCGTGTGCTTTCCCCAGAAGTGTCGGTCCCCCTCGGCAGTTCAAAAGGGGGTCTCCAACACGTGCGCGGGTTTCTTGGACGGGCTCCAGATGTCCTCAGCTGTTCTGAGACAGCAAAAAATGCAATCTCGACTGCGGTCTGAAACCGTTTTTACTCTTCTGAGCGAGGATTTCCCCCTCCCTAGCCGACGCTCCCCGCTCAACTCGTCCCAGGAAAAGGCCAGGAAGGAGGGTTCCCATCTCGCTCCCCGAGCTCCCAGGCGGGCTTAGGGCTCCTTAAAGCCAAGGGCCAAAGGCCGGCGACCTCGCCGCCGAGGATCCCGGGCGCCCGCGCTCTCCGGCCGCGGCTCCTTGGCCTCGGCCTCGGCTCCCGCGCGTCCGGCCGGGCGCGGCTGCTGCGCGCGCCGGTGACCGTGGCTGCCCGGGGCCGTCCGCACGCCCTCGGGGACCTCAGCTAGCAGATCCGACGCGCAGTCCCGGGCCGGCGGGACCCGGCGGGAACGAGCGGATCTGCCCACACCCCCGGCCCGGGGATGGCGCTGCGGGGCCAAGGCTCTGGGGTGGGGTTCGGCGGAGCGAGGGGCAGCGCCGGGGGCGGCAGGGCGGGAGGGGGGAGTTGCCCGCCTGTGGTACATTCCCAGCCAGGGGCTCCCCTCCGCTCGCTCCGGCCGCGCCGGGCCCGCTCCGGCCGCCCGTCGCCGCCCCCGCCCCCCGCGCGCCCGCGCCCTCGCTCGCCCCGCGCGCGTTCCTAGGGCGCCACCTCTTTGCGACTCGCTCACTTCTCCGGCAGGTTTCCCTGGGAGCGTGTGAACATTCCTCTGCTCGGCTTTCAACTCGCCTCCAACCTGCGCCGATCGGCCAGCATGCCTCCCCGCCCGTGAAGCGGGGCCGCCGCTGCCCTGCCGCTCCGGCCGCCGCCGCCCCTCCGCGCCGCTCTTAACCCGCCCTCGCTGCCACCTGGCCCTCCTGATCGACGACACACGCACTTGAAACTTGTTCTCAGGGTGTGTGGAATCAACTTTCCGGAAGCAACCAGCCCACCAGAGGAGGTAGACAGACAGCTATGTATATATATGTGGGTCTCGCTACAAGTGGCTCTGGAACAAGACGGCCTAGCTCGCAAAGGGCTGACTTCAGAGGGGGAAACTTTCTTCTTTTTTAAGGAGGGAGTTAGCCTTGCTCCACGAACCCAGGAGAACTGCCTGCCTGCCAGATTAATTAGACATTGCTATGGGAGACGTGTAAATACACGGCTCATCACTGATGCATATATAAAACCATTTCATTTTGGTTATTATTTCAGAGGAAGCGCCTCTGATTTTTCCCCCTTTTTGGTCCCTTTTTGCCCGTGTGGTTTGGAAAAAGCACAGTGGGAGTAACTGGTTCCTAAGTAAGTGCTGAGAGGCTCCAGAAAAAGTTTTTTTTTTTTTTCCTTTTTCTTTGCAACTTGGGAGATGTCCTCGATGTTGAAGAGGCTATTTGAAAGCAGGCGAAAAAGGGGAGCGGGGTAGTGCGGGAGATGGAGATTCCGGACTGACATTTCGGCCCCCTTTCCACTCTGTTGCAGGTCCCCAGAGCGAGAGGATACGATGCTGCGGAGACTGGTTCAGCAGTGGAGCGTCGCGGTGTTCCTGCTGAGCTACTCGGTGCCCTCCTGCGGGCGCTCGGTGGAGGAGCTCGGCCGCCGGCTGTAAGTGCCCCGTCCTCCCCAGGGCGCCGGCTGAGGGCTGGGGAGGCTAGTGGGAGAGGCCGCCAGGCTGGGGCGCTGCCGAGGGCTCGCAGCGGTCACTGATGCTCCTCGCCCGGGTTAGAGAGCGAAGAGATCCGGCTACCTGCGGGGGGCTGAGCCCGGGTCCTCAAACCAGGCCGGAGAACTGGTGGAACCTCTAAGGGGAGAGAGGCAGGAGACAAGTTTTATGTGAGTTTCCATAAGAGGGAGCGTTTTACAGAATCAGCTCTAGGTGAAGATCTTCTGCCTCTGATGAAAAAAAGAAAAAGGCTCTTTTCAGGACCTGGGAAGGTTTTGAAACTCTGAGTATTACAAGAGACTCGATAACTCGGAGCAAGCTGAGGATCTAGGGACATATGTCTGTGTGCGCTTGTATACGTACTGAATGTGGGTGGCAGTTTGTGAGAAGCAAAAATCTTACATCTGATTTTATTATGAATGACATAATTTTAAGCATATAAAATGGACCACATTACATAATGAAGGCATATTATATAATAAAGTAGTAACAACTTTCAATGGCTCAGCTCCAACGTTAGTATTGATACAGTTCAGGAACGCTAGAGCGCTGGATTCCGAAACGAATATTAGGTGTGGAAACTTTTTTATTCTTGGAATTATTGCTAACAGTTCTCTAATCTGGAGTCAAATATTTGCATTGTAGACTGAAAATTTGTATTTGGACGTTCTCATTTGGTGATTCTTTTAAGGATAATTTTGACTTTAAGGTCATCATACATCCACGCACACTAGAGAAATATCACTACATTCTATCACTGAAAAGTTGGAAGAGTGGTAGAGTAACACTATTTTAATAATCTCTTGGACCTAGTAGTTCATTAACGTGTGTAATACCATCTTTGGGTGATCTTTAAGCTGCAGACAGTGTTGAGGATGGGAAAACCATAAAGTGTGAGAACTGAGAAGGGATTTGCCTTTGAAAAGGAATTAAAGAGAACTTTTATGCTAACAATAAAAGTAGCAATATCTAATATTTACAATCAAGTTCATGGTGCGTCCTTGTAAATTCTCGAGGGTCTACAAAAAGGCAACTGTTTTATATGTGCCCTTGGTCTATTATTATTAGAGCAGAAAATCCTTAAAAGAAATTACTTTAGACATGTCTGAACCTTGGCACCAAAATGAAAATCTATTATGAATCTCCTAAGGCAAATTGTGTAGAACATTGTGCTGAAGATAAAGCTGCATTGTACTCTTCAAATCAACATTTTGCTGATGTATTTCTGAAAATTGTCTTCAGACTTTTTGCACATTTTGAGACTTGCATTAAATTCAGTTATTTAAAATCCATATATAAATATAGATGAAGACTGCATTTTTAAAAGTGCTCAAATACTGGCCAAGCAATACTGTCTTGGAACAGAGCCAATTTTTCTTTAAAGTTGCTTAAGAAATACCTGTTTTCTCTTTTGAGAAACAGTAAATGGACCATGATTAAACCCACAGTTGTAGCATAAAAATAGTGTTAAGTTGTCCTAAAGGCTATTTTTAACTCTTTCTTTGTTGCACCTTGCAAAATGCACATCAGAAACTATTTAGCAGCCAGAGACTCTGTTATAGTTTTGTTTGTGGGTGAAATATAATATTGTAGTTAAACACTCACACTCAGCAGATGGTTATAAAACTACCACAAAACATTCTTATAGTTAGTGGCTAATAGATCATCACATTACTGCCATGGTTTTTCATGGAGGTTGAAATCATCAGTAGATGAAGATGTTTCATCAAATTATTACAGCCAAATGGAGTTTAAAAAAACAAGTCATTATTTTGGCATTGCTGCCAAATAACAGTAAATTTTGTGTGCTGGACAAAACATTAGTCTACTATTACACTAAATCAACCTAGTTTCTTGAAAGAAACTTTAACATACAAACCATATTACTCACCAATTACTTTTTACACCAAGTATTAGAGAAACTCCTTTAGATGTTTTTCTAACTAGGAGCTAACTTTTAAGGGAAAGGAAACCACCACAACAATGACATTTCCTAAGCCATGCAAAGGAGGCAATATAGATTGTGAATCTTTTGGACCTCTGATTCCAAAAGGCTTTAATTAATGAGGCTAGAGCATGAATATGCTGGAAGATGGAAAGTGAGGTCTATGGATGTTCTTGTCCAGATGAACATGGCTTTCGGCAGGTGGCAACCTTTGTGTTTAAGTTAGAGAGAGAACCCTAGCAGATTCAGAAACTTAAGACATCACTGGATGATTTGCTTGGGAGCCAGACTGGGTCTATTCCACTTAATGAAAAGCATAACTTTTGACTGAGTCATTGGGGTTGGAAGGGACTTCTGGTGAGTCATCCTAACTCTAACACCCTAACCCTGACTCTTCCATGTACCACAGAACTTTTCTTCTCAAACCCAGACTCCTTCCTTAGGAGCTTAGCATCAGCATAAGCATGCTGCTTCTTCCTGTGCTGGAAGAGGAATTTCCATCACTTCGTTTATTCCCTGTGTTCCTTGATAGCTCCTTAGACATTTAATCTTCTTCCCTGAAAACTCCCTTGAGCGTGATTACTCTTTTTTTTTTTTTTGTGGGGAAGACCAGCCCTGAGCTAACATCTATTGCCAATCCTCCCCTTTTTGCTGAGGAAGACCGGCCCTGGGCTAACATCCATGCCCATCTTCCTCCACTTTATATGGGACGCCGCCACGGCATGGCTGACAGGCAGTGCGTCGGCGGGCGCCCGGGATCCGAACTCGCAAACCCCGGGCTGCCAAGCGCGGACTAAACCGCTGCGCCACTGGGCGGCCCCTGAGCGTGATTACTCTTTAAAGCAGAATAGCTATATTTTGACTGAATTTAGAGTTATGTGTGCTAAGCATTTCCCCCAAGTTTTTGCAACTTTTTTTACAGTAATCAAAGAAGACCGTGAACATAACAAACTTACTTTTCCATGTTGGAGCTTAGGTATGTAATAAATGCCATGTGAACCACTGTGCTATGTAATGTTTACAGTCATACAGAGTAACAGACTATTATTGGGGCCATATTTACAACTTAAATATTTCAGAATTATCTAAATTGGTAGCCACCTTAATCTGAATTTATCACTCACCACCTATGTATATCTGGATTGCACATGCTAGTCATTTATCCTTGTGTCGGTTCATGTCTTATTTTGAAAAGAAATAGAACATATGGACCTTATTCCTTGTTGATCATAAAGATTGATTCCTGATCCTCTAATCCAGTTGCCCAGAAATTCATTCTTCACAATATTTTAAATGCAGAAGTCTTTGAACTATTAAACTATCTAACAGCATTTTAGATTGAGCATTTAAGAAAATATGTGTTTTCTAATATATTAACAATTACCCCTAAAAGGCAGAAAGAAGCTTTGTACCTCACAAGAGATGTCCTATTTTAAACTGGACGAAGTTGTGCCATATTGTAGGCTTTTTATAAGATAGAAAGATAGAATGATCACTCCATTTCCCATGAGAACCATCCTGGGAAAGTGCAGGGCTTGAGTTAGGAAAGACCTGTGACTCACAGGGGACAGGCTGGCCAAGATGACAGGCATATATGCCAGTCAGAGGGGGCATGAGCAATGGTGGCTTGATTAGAGCAGACCGACCATTAAGTTTTGGCTTCGAGTTAAGCTCGAATGGGCTGTATTATACATTTGGAGAGCAATAGAGATGGGGTGGATATCTGCCAGGAATTGAGAAAGAAATAAAAGCCCCAAATACTATAAATGATCATTGGTTAAGAACTTCTTTTTAATGAGACATTTTGCTAAAAGATACTTATTAAACTGCAATGCTTGTGAAATATACAATTATATCAGTCCTATTCTTTAAAAATGTTATTAGAGAATATAAATATATTGTACCAAAGCCTCAAATTTGTAGATTATTAAAAGTTTCCAGAATGCTAACTATTGCCACAAAGTAAGTGAATTTTAATCTAGTCACATGTGGCACCTTTAAAAAGGAAGAGAGACTCTTTCATGCCTCATTTAGACGAGGCTCCTGGTAAATTCCTTTCCATTAAGTCATGTCTTTTTTGAACCAGCTACATGGCTTCAAGTCAGTCCACACACTAAAGTACTATGGGAAGCTGGCATTCTGGCTATAAGGTCCAGAGAAATAAGGACTGTATTTTCATGTCTTACTCTTCTTTGACTCACAGTATAACTAGACAATCTCTCATTCCCCCAGTGATAATCCAAACTCTAGGAATCCTAGTTCCTTATTCTGGTGATGAAAATGGACTTCTTGGGTCAATAAGCTTGATCTTCAAGGAAATTGACCAATTGCTGTCTATCTGCCCATTATCATAGTTCCCACCGCAGGCCCTTGACTCTAGGCCCTTCCCTTCCTGTCTCTCAGCATACACTTCTGCTGCAGCAGGAGAAAGCGGTGAGGAAGTTGAAAAGCAATCCCGGTTTTAGAATCAGAAGACCCAGTTTTTAGAGCCCTGGCTTTGCCCATTCTGAACACATGCGCAAGGGCAAGTCATTTATCTCTCTGAACCTCGCCTTCCCCATCTATAAAATGAGAATAATGCTATTTATTATTGTCACATTTCTCTGAGGAATTAAAGTTGTACTAATGAAGGTATTAAGGCACCCAGATAGCATTGTGTCGGGGAGATAAGAATACATGGGATGGAGCCCTGTGGAGTATCCTCAGATACTTTTGAAAATGAACCACTTTGGACAGCTATTTCAATGGTAGAAATTGGAGTGAGGTGAGGCAGAGTTGAAGCAGGCATGCTATGACTGATTAATGTATGTGATCCTCAAATATGGTTAATAACATACACACAGAATGATAAAAGCATACACAAGTGGGCCTTTAAGCGAGAGTCAGGGTGCCACCTAAAAGGATTGATAGAGAATTCTTCTTTTTCATTATATTTTCATTAGAGTGTTGTTTAAATAGAAAAATCACTGCATATTTGTTCCTAGAGATTTTAAGACAAAGAGAGCAGATAGAAGAGTGAATTTCTTAAGTACTAAGGTTAATACCCTCTGAAATTCTAAATTTAAAAAAAGACGATACATAGAAGAAATAGAATGATCTCACTTAATTTAAACACACAAAGAAACCCATTTTAAAGAGACCATCCACCACTTTACAGAAAAATCCGTGCTCTCTCTCTCTTTCTCTGACGGTTGGCCTTCAAATGCTGGTTCTTGGTAGCCAGTAGTCTAATATGTTAAAATTCAGTCTGTTAGTCACGTGGTTCCTAGACAAGCTTCCCTGCTCACTTCATCCTTCAGCCTTTGTATGCTGTTCTTTGAGATTCAGTATTATTATTTTCCTAACAGGGAAGCAGTGTGTGTGTGTATGTGTGCGCGTGCACACGTGTGCCTGGGGCGAGTACTCAGGTAAAATCAGCCTTCTTCTTTATTTGCCAGGCTGGGACTGCTGGACTTATTTTCCCAACACAACTCTGAACAACATGAAAGGAAGCTCAGTGGTTTCTGTTCATTTCTGAGAATAACTGAATCATAATATTTTAAATTGAGAAGGGAGCACAGACATCTCTGAATCTGATCCCTTCCTTTTAAACAGATGAGGCCCATGAGGCACAAGAATGTTTGTGTTCTCACCAAGGTCTCAGACCTAGTGAGCGACAGGACTGGGACTCCGCGCTGGAGCCTCCTAACTGCCGGCTCTTCCCTTCCCACCCTCGCCCCTTCCCTGCTCAGCAAGCCCGCTGCTCTTCCTGTATCGGACCAACTCTAAAACTTAAAGAGCTTTACTCATCTCCTTGTCGTCTCTACCAACAACTAAAATTTCATTGTTTTCTTCCCTCCCTGCTACTTTTTCCTTAAAGCAAAAGAGCTGTGTCTGAACATCAGCTCCTCCATGACAAGGGAAAGTCCATCCAAGATTTACGGCGAAGATTCTTCCTTCACCACCTGATCGCAGAAATCCACACAGCTGAAATCAGAGCTACCTCGGAGGTTTCCCCCAATTCCAAGCCTGCTCCCAACACAAAGAACCACCCTGTGCGATTTGGGTCTGACGATGAAGGCGGGTACCTAACTCAGGAAACCAACAAGTTGGAGACGTACAAAGAGCAGCCCCTGAAGACCCCTGGCAAGAAAAAGAAAGGCAAGCCTGGGAAGCGCAAGGAGCAGGATAAGAAGAAACGGCGAACTCGATCGGCCTGGCTGAACTCTGGAGTGACTGGGAGTGGACTGGAAGGGGACCACCTGTCTGACATCTCCCCGACATCGCTGGAGCTCAATTTACGGTAACTGGCTTCTGTGGGCCGGAGCCCCTGATTGGTGCTCTCAGCTGGGGTGTGGGCCTCCCTTCCGCCTTGGCTTGGACAAATCTAGAATTTTCTCCCTTTCTGTACCTCTGTCAATCGCTCCACAATTTAAAAGCTTACAGAACCAGGATAGCCCAGAATATTGTCTGCCTTCAAGCAATGTCCTCCTACCATCCCCCCCAACACACACACACACACACACACACACACACACACACACGCACGCGGGTTTTATAAGCCATTTCTTTCTCCATCATCACACCCCCTCAACACCAATCCTTTAGTACTCTACTAAATCATTTCATTTCTTATTCAAGCTTCAAAAGCTAGTGACCACCTTCATCATTTGCTAGAAAAGTGCATTTATTCTCCCACCCTCACACCTTGGCAAATGTACTTGATCATTTTTCATTCCTTACTTTTCTTTCTTTCACTTCAAGGGAGAACACAGAAGGCTTTGATATGGTCTACAAACACTACAGAACAATATCTTAACATAAACAATTCTGAGCTGTTCACATTTTTATTTAATTAAATTTTGAAGTTATTTTCATTTAAATGAATTAAATGTTTTTAAACACACATTTTAAATTTATTTAATTAAATTTAACTCTGGTTTCTACCAGCTCACGAAAAAAAAATCAAGGTTTCTGAAAATTTTTAAGTACTGGCTTGGGAAGGATATAAATTTTTCTCATGTATCTGTCTACTGGCAAGTTGAAATAATTTTTCTAGGGTATTGCAGTAGGAATAATAAAACTTCATATCTATGTGGCTTGTTTATTCTTGCCTCACAGATGCAGGTAGTAATGACATTCACAGACTTTGGTGTCAATTACCTTAGGTTCAAGTCTTGAGTCTGAACTTATTAAAATTCACAACCTTGGACAAGTTACTTGGCCTTTCTAAGACTCACTTTCCTCTTCTGTGAAATGAAGATAATAACTGTACCAACCTCACTGGGTTGGGTGAAGATTCAATGAGATTACACAGGTTAAATGCCTGTCATATAGGAAACAATAAATTGCAACTTGTTTTGGTGCTTCTAGATCTCATTCTGATTGCACTGTCTATCTATCGATCTATCATCTATCTATCTATCTATCTATCTATCTATCTATCTATCTATCTATCTATCATCTATCTATCTATCTATCTATCGTCTATCTATGTAGGTGTGTGTGTTTCTATGAGGCAGAAAAGGGGCAAATGTTAATCTCATTTTATAAAATAGAAAACCAAGGCCTTCCACAGTTAAAGGACCTGAGCAGATCTGGGACCTGGGATAGAGAGTCCTCAGAACTGGATTTATTTCCTCATTTCCCAACGCTTAGGCCAGCGCTATGCTAGTGCTGCTTCTTGATCCGTGCATTTCCACCAAGACAATCTTTTTTGTTTTTTACTTTTCAGTACAGCCCTTCTGGAGTTTGAAAGAAAGGAAAACAACACAAGAATGTGTCATATGCAGCTAATGATCTCATTATTTAAAGAGTCTTCTGTTACTTCTTTAGTCCTTTCTTCTGACTAGTAGAGATAGGATTACAGAGTGATGTTTCAAAGGGGGAAACCTATTTGTACCTATTTACCATCACTTCCCTCTTTGAGTTAAATTGACAAAACCCATCATTAAATAGCACATAAGATGATAATTATGTTGGATAAGTAGAACAGCTTCAGAAATCAATGGGCAGTGGCACTAAAGAGAAATCTTTAGCGCAGTGAATGACCTATTCTGCAAATATCTAATGGATCTATGGTGGGTAACAAACTCTATAAATCTTGGCTCAGTGCACATATTCAGTGTATTTTAAGATATGATCCTAACTGTACATATTTATAACTAATACAAGGGCTTTACTTTATTGCCAGAAACTATTTTTATCCATTATCTTACTGTATATATATATATATATATATATGTTATAAATGCATATGTTGTAAAATAAAGTTATACATATAAGTTATAAAACCAGAAGTATAAATACTTTTCTATGAATTTTACTCATTGAAAATTTGCAGTGCTCTTAAGTATCTGGAGAATTGATGAAAATCAGTACTCGTCAATTCTTTTCCCAAAGCTATCCCTGAGTTAAAATAGATCTAGTGAAAATTAGGCAGTGGCCTAATCAAATCCAGACCTAGGACTGGAAGAAAGAGAGCGTTTCTACTTCTTTCTGTTCCCTAGTTGTAAGGGACATTCATGGAAAGCACTGTTTGTTCGGCAGCCAGATGTTGGCATTCTTCCAATACAACCCGACAGAGGTGCAGGAGAGAGTGGGGAGACTCAGGGGTGTATTGATGAGAACGCATGGGGTCATGCAAATTTTGTAATCCAAATAGAATCTTTTTAGAATAACTATTTTAAAGTTTTATAAGCAACCAGCCTTTTATTACTGTCCTCTCTTTAGTCCCTTTGCATTATTATATGATGATCTGAGAGGTCTGATGATATAGTAAGCTTGAACTTGATTATTTCTTAAGATAAACTACTGAGCTAAAACTATCTGGCTTCTCTTACATGAAAACATTATATGTTTTACTTGGCTATTCCAATACATGCCTTTGTTAAAGGGAAATCAGAAGGAAGGATAACAAGCAAACTGGCTGGGCAGGGTGAAATATAATTGAAAGATCTTTTCCTTGGTCCTTTAATTTAGTCCTTTTTTCTCTTTCCTTCTGAGGAAATAATTGTTCAAAAGACTATTCACTTCCTCCTTGCTCATGTTATTAAACTCAATTCACTAAATACCATTTAGTACAGGCTCATTTTAAAATCGGTACAGTACACAAATTACTGAGTTTTACACTCATCTTTTGGGTTTTATTCATAATATCCATCCACATCCACTCACCATTTAAAATTTTCATCTTAAATTCTTTTCTCTGCAGTTAGGAGCTATTTTACCAATCCAACCAAAACTATTGTTGAAGCAGTCGATTCCTTGAGACATTAAAACACCCTAAATGCTCAACTTGCTTTTCTTTCTTCAAGTTGCACATAAAATTCCTAAATTGTCTGGAGTTTGCTCTTTTGTAGGTCTCACACCCATCCAGGTTGCCATGTAAAACTCTGCCCCCAGCTCTGCCTGTTAATGCAATGACACAGCTGGCTGAATCCATCCCATAGTTGTTTCCTTAGAAACCAATATGTATTCACCAAAATAGAGAGAGAGAAGCAGAGGAAATGCTGCTAGCCCCTCTTAAAATACTGTCATTATAGTATATAGAAGGGTTAGAAAAGGTATCAATCCCCAATGGTAACTTATTCTGAATAATAAAACAAACACTTTGATGTGAAATGCTGCTATTTTATACTTTTAAATCAATTGATTCTTATTTTCTAATTTAAAATAGACTTTCCCAAATTCTAATGCAAGACCTCTTCAGGAAACCAGCAGTGAGAGACAAACAATTTGATCTTAGTTTGGGCCTCAAAAATCCAATAATAGTTTCATTCGTTTGTGTTTAAGGACAGCTAAAGAAATGACAGATAGCAATTCATCACCCAAACATACTTTGTTTAATTATGCATCCTTCTGACATTTACCCCAAGTCACACACTTTGCCCTCACAACAGCACATTTTCTTAGGGAGAGATTGGCCAAATGAGAACCTGAACAGAATAAGCAATCTTTGGATCACCTACACTGTGCATCACTGGAGAATAAACTCCTAAGCAAGGTGTCCTTGATGGATTGCACAGCCTAGCCTTATTTCCAAATTTTCAAATTTGTCCCTTCTCTTTGTAAACTTGCCAATTGGCAGCTTTGGAAAATTCTCATAGGGTCTCCTTTTTCTGACAGAGTATAGTAAAAAATGGAGGCCCTTTCTCTTTCCAAACTACATTGATCATTTGATCGGATTCAAGACTCTGTAGCAGAGGTTCTAGAGAGGCAGGTGGATCCCACAGACACATCCTGTAGGACATACTTACAAGAAGTCCCCTGAATCTCCTTCCATTGTGATTCTATGTTCTTTAATTTATGTTCTTTATTTTATGTCTCTTCATATGTAAGGAGAATTAACCTATTTTCTCTTCTTTCCCTCCCTTCTCTTTGCAGGTGGCATTGAAATTTTCAGCAGAGACCTTCAGAGGACATATTGCAGAATTCTGTAATAGTGAACATATGGAAAGTATTAGAAATATTTATTGTCTGTAAATACTGTAAATGCATTGGAATAAAACTGTCTCCCCTGTTGCTCTATGAACCTGCACATTGGTCATTGTGAATATTTTTTTTTTTGCCAAGGCTAATCCAATTATTATTATCACATTTACCATAATTTATTTTGTCAACTGATGTATTTATTTTGTAAATGTATCTTGGTGCTGCTGAATTTCTATATTTTTTGTAACATAATGCACTTTAGATAAACATATCAAGTATGTTGATAAATGACACAATGAAGTGTCTCTATTTTGTGGTTGATTTTAATGAATGCCTAAATATAATTATCCAAACTGATTTTCCTCCATGCATGTAAAAATAGCAGTATTTTAAATTTGTAAAGAATGTCTAATAAAATATAATCTAAGTTACATCAGGACTCCAATGGTGAATTATATATATCCTTCAAGATTTCTGGTAGAAGGAACATGATGTAATTTTTTAACTGTATTTAAATATGATCTTAAGTTTAATATGTTTATGTTGGTACATATTCCAACATTTTCACATTAGCTTTTAGTTTAAAACCACTTAAAATGTATTTTGTCCAATATTTAAGTTTAATAGAATGGCTGGACGACCTAGACATCATTTTATGAAGTATGCCCAATTTGAAGTGAAGATGGGAGAGAGCAGAAAAAAAGCAGAGAGAAGTCAGGAGAAAAGATTAAAGAGACTTCATCCAGAGAGTCAGCCAGATATGGAAAAAAGGGAGAGAGGCAGATCAGGAACTTTAAGGCCAAGGGTAATTTTAACCAATGTAAAGTTTAATTGGAGAGAGCTTGCTCTTACTTGCAACAATAATAAGCATGAAAGAGCTACTTCAGAATTATACCTGTTAATGTCTCCTACCAGAGAAAGGAGAGAGACTTGGGTTTGGGAGATATGTGACAACTCAAAAGCCTTTACAGCTGAAGATTGCTTTCCTGTGATAGCACAGTTCCGGGGACTATGTTGCAAACAGCCTGGGTGTAATGCCATATGCAATTCCCTCTCCATTTTGAGTATCATCCTAGTTGTTCTGACCTCTACATTCAGATGAAAACACAAACATCTTTCCTTCTACAGAATTTTTTCTTTAACTGTCTGCAGCTTAGAACACATCAGTAAAAACACAACACAACAAAAAGCCTATGAATCGAGCAAGCACACATTTAAGAAGTACTCTGTTTATGCCCAATACCCTGTTAGATATCTGTCAGCTGTTTGGGGGATACACAAGAAGTAAAATGTGGTAACTGCCCTCAAGACTCTCTTGTTCCAGTGGGTAGATACATATATATATGTGAAACAACTAAATGCTGTATTCAAGAAACTGAAATAATCCAAAATTCTATGAACATTTAAAAAAGGAAAAAAAAAAAACACATAGGGAGAGATTAGCCTGAGCTGGATGTGAGTAGGATAATGTTTCTGTGAGGACTATTCTAAAATTGAACTTATTCATATTTTCACGTGAGACCCACAGCTTTCAAAACAGGACCCATCTTACTATATTTTGGTAAGAATTTTGAACCTATATTAGTAAGCAAATATGAGAATTTGTACTTAGCTTCACTTATGAGTGTTGGATATGGTTTTTACACCTCAGGAATAGTCAGAAGTTTAAGACCAATACACTAAACCTGTATAAAGCAACTAGTTTGGAGTGCCTTAAAAACAGATATAGCCACATTTTGCAAAGCTCCTTCTGAAACTCTAAATCTTAAGATTGAACCAAATCCTTATAAGTTGTTCAGATGAAATCTATGTATTTTTAAACACTAGTTTGGTAAATACTTGCACATTAGGGTAAGGAAGCACCAGATTCGAGTCATCTTTAAGTTTTTCTTCACAAGTAGTTCATTCCTGAAAAGAAAGGAGGGGAGTGGGCACTTGGGAATTTATAGTTATCAATTCTCACCGAAGCATTATTAATGCAATTATTGCCTTTGAGCATACCCTGGGTCTTCTAGCAGTGATCAGGGGTCAAATTACAGCCCGAGGGGTGGGGTGGGAAGATGAAGGATGCAAAAAAACCTTCGGAAAAAAATGGCATTTTTTATGACATTGTCATTTTCTACAGAAGAAAAACTGAAATACATAATTTAAGATAATGTTTAAATGTAAATAAACTCTTAGCAAATTTGAGTCTAAATGAATATGGTTCATCCTTGACTTAAGTAATTTTTATAAAGCAGTAACAATTTTTAAGAAGGCAAGTTGGACTAAGTATTCCGGAATTAAGAAAATAAAACCTAATTTGCTAACTTGCTATTACTTTCCCAAATTTTCTTCAGACAGAAATTTGGTATTTAATTAGACACCCAATATATATTTATGGACATTGTGGAGTCCAACTCCAAAAGACAAGTAGTGATATTTAAGTGTGAAGACCCTATTCCTTTCCTCTGCAGCCTTGTTGGAAAACAGGTGCATTCTAATGCATTGTGCCCATAACAGCTAACACATTCGGGGCTACATTAAGTTATGAACTAAGATCAGTGTTGACATTATTGGTCCTGAAAATACTTAAAGTCAGTATTGGCATCTCCCTTCCTTGTTACAAAAATTGGTTTGGAATGCAGGCAGCAAGAGAAATTGAAGCTTTTCTTGGGAAAAGGCATAATTATACACTTTGATAGTATGAATTCAGTTTTAATATTCCATTGCCTACTCTGAGTGCTAGTGAGTAAAGCAGCCATTTAACCTTCTGTACCTACCATACAAGGACAAAACGAGGCAATCTTTTTAAAATTCAAAAGGCTCTTTCTAGGGGCTGGCCTGCTGGTGTAGTGGTTAAGTTCGCACGTGCTGCTTCAGTGGTCTGGGGTTCGCAGGTTCGGACGCCGGGTACAGACCTACGTACCGCTTATCAAGCCATGCTGTGGCAGGCATCCCACATATAAAGTAGAAGAAGATGGGCACGAATGTTAGCCCAGGGCCAGTCTTCCTCAGCAAAAAGAGGAGGATTGACAACAGATGTTAGCTCAGGGCTAATCTTCCTCATCCAAAAAAAAAAAAAAGCTCTTTCTAATATACTATGCAATGAACCCAAGAAGAAGAACAAAGTCAAGTATTACTACAATTTTCTCTTATAGTCAACTTTTTAAATGAATACTGAAATATGGTTTAATAGATGCCCATAAGTTCCTAAAGAACACAAGTTAATGCCTTTTGTAAGAAATTCTGAAATACTTACACCATCACAGGGTATTAACTTTAGGATAATTTAGAGTTTAACTCTAGAGTATCTTACAGTTTAACTACTATTTTTCCCCTTGGCTACAATGTCCATGGAAAAACAGAACCAGCTGTGAAGAACAATATGTTGAAGTTGAGAGGGTTCATCTTCCGTAAACAATGTGCTCTTTTATTGAGAGTTCTAAGTGTTCCCAGCAGAGCTATCATTCCTTCCTGAAATAATGGTTAGAAGACATTCCAAACACAAATGTTTGTCTTTTCCTTTTATTTAATACCCAGAAGGTGTTAAAAACAAGACTATTATCAAAGATTCTATTAAATAGTAAGCAAAACGCGGCCATATGGTTAGTTACTCCTTAGGACTCAATTGAACACTTCAGAGGAGATATTAAACATTAGTAGCTATTAATATTCCAAAGGCTAAAGGTATTACTTCAATGAATTATACTATCACGGGTCCTGGAGTTAAGTCTTTAAGAGAAGTACTATTCCTTCCAAGTTGCTGGTGTTACTTCCCTAATTATTTTGTGAACTTCTTAAGGGCAGGAACCTTGTCTTATTCCATATGTACCGTCCAACACTACATAACAGCATGAGTATGTAGCAGGTGCTCGACAAATATTCATTGAACAGAATTGAAGAGCTCTTTCAGTTTCTGGATGAATCAACTGAAAAGCAGAGTTAAGCAAAAAGTCTGCCAGAGGTAGGAGATGGATCTGAGTTTTGAGCATTTCAGACTCCCGTGTCACGCTATTCTCTTATTCCAATAACAAGAAGCTTAAAGAATAACTCTGCCAAGTTATCAACTGTTCACCAGAGTGCCCTTTGTTTCTCAGCCTCTGGTTTCATAGGAATTCTTCTAACCCTGTAAGTTCAAGAAGCAAGGGTTTGTGCTGAGTATACAGCAACCTCCCAGAGAAGGGAGGAGAATTTAAAATATCAGGTTTTCTTCCTATGAATACACTGCACAGAAGTGACCCACAGGGCCCAGTTGTGCAAAAAAGGCACACTGCTATTTCGTCAGAAGATTAATGTACACAGTTCCCAACCAGAGCTACCCGACATCAGGATGAGAACATTCACATCTCTGTGTAAGTTGCTGATATGCTCGTATTCACAAGTGCAAAGCACAAGGGCTAGGTTTTCAAACTGCATTTTAATTAAATTTCAACGTCTTCCAGAGACTTTCCTTACATTTTTCTTGAAAGTGGAAGACTTTTGCAAATTGGAATAAATACAAAATGTGTCACCTCTGAAAAATGGATTGTTTTAATGAAGACTCCTATTTCTTGCTAAATCGACATTGCTTTGGGGTCTGAAAAGCAAAATCGTTCATCCATCTTCCATTTGAGTAAGGTAATTGATGATCACCGCCCACTGGGGTGTCGTTGAAAAATGGCTGGGAAGTGGCTCTT
Source organism: Tapirus indicus (assembly GCA_031878705.1). Classification (NCBI taxonomy): domain Eukaryota; kingdom Metazoa; phylum Chordata; class Mammalia; order Perissodactyla; family Tapiridae; genus Tapirus; species Tapirus indicus. The sequence goes on along the minus strand of CM062918.1, from coordinate 121,865,795 downwards.
TTGAGTTCCATGTGCTACAAAATAAATGCAGAACAATAACATCGTGCCACATTGGATTTAGTAATTCCACATTACTCTTTCTTTCATTCATCGTGAGTTTTAGTGGAACCCCTGAGTCAATGTTGAATACAAAACAACATATTCAAGAGTTGTATATCATGGCTTTCTATCGGTGAAAGAAACTAGCAAGCAGGCAAGTTTTCTTAGGAGAATTTTTTTCTCTTCAGATGACACAGTGAGAGATTTTTAATTGCCTTCTTCCTCAAGAATTGGAAATTTTATTCCATAACAACATCTTATAACATAATAACAACTAGTATGTCAGAAAGGGTAAGTTAGTATAACACCAAGCCAACATATAATAGAGCCTTCATTGTTTTCTATGGGCTTATTATGTACATGTTGCACTAACCTAGTTTACACTCTATCTCATTTCATCCTTCCAGGCATCCCATGGGGTAGATATCATTTGTCTCCATTTTGTAGATGATGCAGCTTTGCCTTAGACAGATTAGACAACTTGCCCAAGATCACACAGCTGTTCACAGAGCCGAGACGTGACTCAACACCAGCCTCATCTGCCTCCCAAGTCTGTAGCCGGTGTGCCATAGCTACAACTGCAGCAGTAAACCTTGGTTCAGAATAAACAGCTCTTAGACAAAACTATTTTTGTCCTGCTTTCAGTGAGTTCGGTGAAATCATAGGTCTGAGACAATTCTATTTTGCTCCACTCTACTCTCCTGTGAGGGCATCATTTTACCAGCTTCTGTCCCTCGTGGCATCTTCTAAGGCTGAGTACAGCCTTATATTCCACAAAGCTCATAAAGTGTGCCCTCTCTTTCTCAGCCACACACACACACACACACACACACACGGCCGAGAAGCCCAGGTGTTTGCACAGTCCCATGAATGAGCAGCTGTTCCTTTAAAAGGAGGGTGGCAGAGGAGGGCGAGGGAGCGCTGGCTGGCAGGCGGGTGTGTAAACGTATACAGAGAGCCACTTTCTGTAAGAAGGCTAAAACATATTTAAAATGGGACCACCTCAGAGATGAAATCTTTCCTCTCCTGTTACCTCTCAACCTGCTCCAAAACTCCAAGATTCAGTTTTTCCAATTCTCCCTCTCCCCACTTCCCTGAAGAATGCTGATTTTTCTCTGTGAACACTTGGCACACTGCAGAGCTGTTTGACTCCTTCATTTAGCAGTCAGAAATAATTTCAGCAGTTAATTATTTCCCCAGCTCACAGATGTGTGTGCCCACTCTGGGTGCTCCTCCACACGCCGCCCACACAGGGCGAACAATGAGCATGCCATCTCGTTTCTTGTTCACAGGTTTCATCTCAGGGTTGGCTTTTGGTTACTTATTTATTTGTTTTTAAATTACATGGAAAAGAAGAAAGAAAAGGTTTCCATTGAGATCAACTTGATTTAGGGAAGAAAAATGCCATTCGTCACGGGAGGGCGCTGTGGAGAGAGGGAGCCAGGCCTGATGTTAGTTTCAGCTTCTTTCCTTCTGGAAATCAGCCTGGAGCCAAAGGTGAAGACCCCACACCAGCTCCTGGAGGGGGTGGCTTGACTTGATTTTGAAATCAAGTCTGAAACTGACTGCAGAAGCCTCTTGAAGTCTCCCCACGTTTCCCTCCCGGAGTCTGAAACTCCCTATCTTTCGTAGTCAATTACGTATTCTTCCATTTTTATAGCTCTCAATCTAATTGTGAAGAATCTTGTCCTGCTCAAAGCTGTCTTTCTGTTTTACACTAAGTGAATCTTTTAAAGAGATATACAACTAAATATATATTTTATTGCCCAAAGGAACACACAAGTCTTAGGGTAATGGCTGCACATACTTTATTAACTCACCGAAAGGGGGAAAAAGATATTTTTACCCTTCCTATGCTAGACTATTAGACCATGTCCCTCCAATTGGCTATAGTTGTCATTACAGTTCTCCTTGTCCCACATTTTCCAAGAATCACATAGATTCATACGCTCAAGCAATAAAAGCTACCCTGTGAATCTAAAGGCAGATTAAATTTTATCTTCTCTCATGGATAACTATTATGCTGATTGTCTGGCTGTGCTGATGTCACCTCCTATGGTGTCACAATCAAGATACAACTAGCTTGAAAAGTTAATGTCAAAACAGACTGTGTTAAACTGATTTGATTGCTGGGCCTGCAGTTCAGATACTACTTGGTCTTTCTGAATGCTGTGCTAAATCTATGATTGCTTATTTTATCTTTTCTTATTCCCTATATGTTTTTAGCCATTATTTTCTATTGTGTTTATGTTTTTCTTTGACGGTTGGCCTAGCAGCAGCCTATTGGCTAGTAAATACATACCTTGTTAGTTGGGAGTGACCAGATGCCGTGGAAATACCTTATTCATCGAAGTTGGAAGTTGCATTTTTTTGTATTCAACATAGACTGTAGCTTAACTCAAATCCTAGATAGTTTCTATCATCTTTTACTGTAGTTATAATGGCAATAATAAAAATAACCCCCCATGCTTGTTTAGTGTTACTGTAGCCAACCACCACAGAAATAAAATCTATGTAGAACCAAAGTCAACCTTGGGTAATCTATAAGAAATATTCAAACTACTAATGTTTTAAGTACAGGCAATGTATTTTATAGTAATAAAATTACAGGACTTTTCTGCTAGCTGAGAACTAAGAGCTCCAAAAATGGTTCTAGGTTCCATAAAGGTAGGGATGCTTTTCCATCATTCCAGAGGAAGTGCACACAGCAGGTGCCCTATTCAACATTCATTCCATACATTTTAGAAACAGTTCTCATGTGTTAGGCCCAGAGGGCACAGTCCCTATTTCAAAGAACCAATAGATTACCTACTGCAATTGAACTTAGGGAAGCTTTCTATGGGCACAACCTGGAACTGGAAGGAGAAATAGTTCTCCTTCAAATACTGCATTTTTTGTTTAGTGAACACATGTTGTTTGCCCAATGTAGGGAAAATATTTGTGCTTTCGGTTGAAAACTATGCAACTAGATTCTAGAGGAAACCTCTCTGGGTTATCAGATTCTGATTCTGTGGGAATTACTTCATAATTCTGTGAATTGTAGGTAATTGATAGCAATGCAAAATAATTCTTGTCTGTAATTTTGTTTGGTAGAGTTTCAATTGACTTCTTCCTGCTCCCTTGGAAAAAATAGTTTTGCCTCCATTTCCATGTTAATTTCAATCTTTTTTGAATTGTTATAATATGTGTCTGGTCCCCTCATTGATTAGTGTGTAGAATAAACCTTTAACACATGTTCATTTATATATCTATATCAGACATGATTTTTTAAAAATTATGTTGTGACATCAGTATCTTCCACCTGAGAGATCCACCCTCTGTCTATTCCATGTATTTTGGGGGGACAGGAGGGTTAACACAACCTTCTAGTCTACAGAGTGGGCAAATGACCCAAACTTGGTCTAACAGAGAACTCCATTATCCCTGACCATAGTGATTGGTTTAGGAATGTGCACATGATCAAAAATGGCCAGAGTGCTCCCTGAACTTTTCTGCTGAGCATTATGGGAATGATGTTCTTGCTTCCTTTGCATTCTTGGGTTATAAGAAAAATGTCTACGTTTTTCTTGTGTTCATCATCTCCCCCAGCTGTGTGAAGGAAGCTGCCCAGTGTAGAAGGGAAAGAAGCCAACCTATAAAGAAAAGCAGAGACAAGAGATAAAAAAAAGAAAACCCTAACACCATGGTTTGTGCCCTGGATCCACTCATTCCTAAAGTTTTTAGTTATATGGTAAGGGGTTGGGGGAGGAGGAGCAATCTCCTTTTTCTTAAAGTAGTTTGGTTAGGTTCTGTCACTTGGATCAAAAGTGTTCTGAAAAACTAGCCTGACTTCTGACTTTTCCTGATTTTCCCTTCTTCTCCAACAGCAGTCTATCTACTTCAGAGAATGTCTGTGAGCAGCTAAGCTGCAATAACAGATCATTTTAAGACCACAGAGATAAGCAGGATAAAGAAGGTCTAACACACTGCCCACTTATATTTAGACAGTTGTAAAACAGTAGGCAGTCTCTTCTGGGGTTCTCATTACCACACCCCTTTCAAGGCTACAGTGCTGCTTCCTCTGGTACCTAGCCCCTGAGTTCATAGTTCTCTTTTATCACCCCAGATAGACTATTACATCTTCAAGCATTGTCCATTTCTTTCCCCAACCCAGCAATATGGGGTGCCTGTATTAGTCTGGGTTCTCCAGAGAAATAGAACATAGAGATTGATTAATTGATTCACTATAAGGAATGGGCTCATATGATTATGCAGGCTAAGTCCAAGATCTGCAGTCAGCAAACAGGCAGAGAGAAAAAATTATTTCTTACTCAGACTTTTATTCTATTCAGGACTTCAACAGATTGGATAAGGCCCATCCACTTTGGGGAGGGCAATCTGCTTTACTCAGTCTACTGATTCAAATGTGAATCTCATCCAGAAACACCCTCACAGACACACTCAGAAATAATGTTTAGCCAATATATGGGCACTCCATAGCCCCGTCAAGGTGATGAATAAAATTAACCATCACAGTGCCCCACTCACACTGCAGAGTGGAATCAAGACCAAAAGAAATAAGACAACAATGGGTGCCTCTTGGAATCAATAAATATTTTAAATATTTATAGAGAAGAGAAGTCATGCAGTATGTGGGGGAAGAATAAAGGGAAAAACTCTTGAGGTAGCCAGCAATTGGCTTCTCTTCTGTCACCTGTGAACAGTTCCCCTGTAGCATCATATCTGCATTCTCAGTTTAGCAAAAGGAAAGCTTGGAAGATAACCAGCCTCAACCTCCTGTGAACGCAATTTAGTGGTCCATTATTTTTATTCAAGCACACCCCTTGGAGGGCTCACCTACCCCACTCCAAGATGCTTATCAAAAATAGTCCTTCAATCTCAATCATACTCCCCTAAGTTTTAGAAACACAACGTGCTCCATTCTGTACACGTTCATTGTTTTAACACCTTGCACAGCCATCACCCCTTCACTTTAGCTCTTGCTCTCTGTATTTTTCCTCTGACACTCTTTTTACATTGGATTTTAATTGCCTGCCTACTTCTCTATATCTTGACAGACTGTAACCTCCGTGAGAACTGTATTTTTTTGTGTTACCACTAACACATGCCGTAGTCTGGCCAGTATTAGGTGTTCAGTAAGAACTTGTTGAACAAGTTTGAATGTGTTACCTCTACATTTTAAGCTCCCTAAAGGCAAGGTTCTTACCTACCTCACCTCTTTTACTGTAGATTCATCACAGCAGTGCCTGACACACAGAAATATACATGTGTGTGTATACATGTATATATTATTTCTCTTGACTCCCCCACAGGAAGCCTCTGACAAGCCACTCTCCTAACTGTGGGCACTGATCTTCTTACTTGGGTTCTGTAAACTGAATTGCCCGCCCCCATCAGCATAACCATTTGTTCACTCACCATTCAATAAATATGGTTTATTTGTTCTCATATAGATTATATAACAAATATTTCCTGGAACATAAATTATGCTCATAGGGCTACAATTTCTAAAGTCATCCTTTTTCTCTTTTTGTTTCCCTTGTTCATCATTTTGACCATATCCTCTAATGAACTGTAGCCTTACGTTGATTTCCTATTACACTTTGAGTCAAACACAAATTTCCGAGTATTTTCTTCAAAGGCTTCTCCCAGCTTGACCCGCCCTCTCCGACTGTTTTCATCTCCTACTCTAACCTAGCTTTCACCTTCCAGACCAACTAAATTTATTGTCATGTGGTTCCTTCCACTGGTTCTTCCTCTCCTGGCTGTGAGCCTTTGCTCAATTTTTTCCATATCTATGGAACAACAACCAAACCACAAGTTTCTCCTCTTTAAATCACAGCTCAAGGACCAGCTGCTCCCAGAAGTTTTTTTCCCACCCATCTTCCAATCCATCAGATCATCACGACCCCAACTTCCACCACAACATAACCTTGAAATGACTGAATTTATAAGTATGGTGTGGCTGGAGTCCAACTTCTGGCTTACGTCAATACTAATGGCCTAATCTCAGTATTAATCAATGTTAAATTTGGAAAGAACCAAAAGAAATGTTCAATAGTCGTTAAATCAGCATTGTGAAATTTAGTATTTTGGGGTGAAGACAATTAGGTATAATTCATTTGAGTTTAGTGAATTATTCTCTGCCTTGTTCCACAAGGGATTTGAGATTACAATAACACATGGTATACAATGACAATTAAAAATAAATAAATATCAAGATCGGGGAAAATGTGGATAGAATAAAATACCAAGGTTCTGGAGAAAACTGGAATGTAAATATTCAGGCCATAGACCCCTCTGTGGTTATTAAAGTTGAATTGCCTATTTACCTCTGATCTTGGCACTAAGATTATTAATCATTAAGCCCTATTTTTTAATGTAATATTTAAAATTAATCCATCCTCTTTGAATGATGTGAAAATGATCAGGTTAGTAGTACTTTTTGGAGTTGATGCTGCAGTATAACTCAGATTAGTGTTTCCAAAAATGTTTTGCAGGAAACATAGTCCCAAAAGACATAGCATAAAAAGGGGCTACTGTGGGAAGCTTTGAGTAATCCCACAGAAAGTAACTCTATATTATTTTATTAAAACCCAATACTTCCAAAATGAATTTGAACCCAATCCCTCCAACTTTTCCCCACATAATACCTTTCCCGGCCTAACACCCCACAGAAGTAACTTCCAAGTGGCTCACTTGGAAAAAGCTGGTGTAGGACAATAACAAAGAAATCAGAACCAAAACACCTTAAGATGCTTCAGTGGTATTTGTAATGTTTTAACTCTGAAGCTGGGTGGTGGGCGTACACATATTCATTATATAATTCTATATACTTTTTGATGTGCTTGATATATTTCCTGACTACAAAAACAAAAATAACAAACCATTTCCCTGATGGAACTCTAGGTTCCATCAGCTTCCCCAAAGCAGCGAGCAGAGTGAAAGGGGCGCTGACTCTAACTGTGGAACGGCCTCTACTGCACGTCTCAATTATGATTTGGAAGAACAGTGATTATCACAGTAACAACAGCAGCAGCAGATGCTCACTGAGGACTTACAATGTGCCAATCATTCTTTTCAGGCTCTACTCCTATTAATTCATCTAATCCTTATAACATCCCTCTGTCTCAGTACTATTATTGTTCACATCTTATGTGTGAGGACCTGAAGCATGAAGAGGTTAAGTAACTTGCTTCAGAGAAGGGGCAGAGCTGGGATGCCAGTCACAGCAGTCTGACTCCTGAATCTACATATTTTACCCATGCCCTGTACTGCGTAAACCCTATTTTATACGTGGTGGCCAAGGAAGACTTCCCGATATGGAGACATTTGAGGTACGAGAGAGAGGCGTGTGGGTATCTGGAGGAACAGCATTCCAGGCAGAAGGAGCATCAAGCCAAGGTCTATGAGGCAGGGGTGCTTGGCGAGTTTGAAGAACTCTAACGTATATGACCCAATATACTCAACGCCCCGGTCATCTCCCCAGACTCCATTTTGCGTTCATTTACCCATTATTTTCAGTTCCCTCAACATGCCTTTTATACTTTCACCACTAGAATTTTTCTCTAGAACCACTCCTTCTCCCCCACTCTTCACGTCCCTACCTTTATCAGGCTAACTTCTTTGGGTCTTGCCTTATGTTGCATCTTCCATCACATCTTTTTGGCTTCTGAGCATTGGGCTGTTTCCCAATACATCCCATACCACTGTATTTTTCCTTCCAATAGCTAACATTTACTAGGTTTTCCCCAAGAGCCAGGATTATGCTATGAAATTGGCTGGCACCATATCCTGGGAATCCCATAACAATCCAAATGAAAAAAGTTTTGTTAATGCCTCCATTTTATCGAAGAGGAAGCTGAGGCTTGGAAAGATGAAGCAACTCACCCAAGGTTACGCAGCGAGAACCTGGGTCCAGATAATCCAAAATCCTTGCGCTAAGCATTCTGCTGTATTGCATAGCCAGCATTTACCACATTCTTCTGTAATCGCAAGTTTACAGAGCTGTCACCCACCAATATCCTCGAGGCAAGGACTATGGCGTGTTCCTCAGTGTGTGGAATGGTTACTGCTACATAATAAGCTAAATAAACATGTGTTGAGTAAATGAGTGAAACTTAGCAGCTTTCTCCATAAGCAGTGCGTCCCTGACCTCAGGAGCAGTGAGTCTAGGTCAGAACACTTGGACCTGAGACTTAATTCTGATGTTTAGCAGAGGCACCCATCTGAGCACTCTTTCTTCAGTCAAAACATACCACATATATTTCAGATTCTTCGTTTCTGCCCGCTCCATCTCCCCTGCTTGGATACCTTGACCGCCCCCTTCCCTGTTTCTCAGGGTTCAGCAGAGACGCCATCTTTTCCAACCGTTAAGTCCACTCTGACCAGCTTGACCCTTGGTCAGAATCTCACTCAGTCCATGACAGTTCACGACAGTCTTTCCAACAATCCAGAACTTCACCAACATACCACCTTCTGGAACATTCCACAAATGACTTCCTGACTCTACTTCTGAGTGAGCTGTTCTCTGCCAGCCTCTGATTTTTGTACTTAATTTGTACCGTATGTATTTTTACTTCTCTAGAAGTTTTACTTCTGGCACATCACATCAGAAAAGATTCTTCAGTTGTTCTGTTTCCCCAGTTAAACAATACGGTAGGCAACAATCAGTTCTCTAAGAAACCTTAAATGACATTTAGAAGACTTGTTTATTAAAATGATTTTTAAATTTTAACCAAAAATGCTTAATTCAAGAGGTATTAAAGCTTTACTTAACAGGTACTGATGTACAAGAAGTGGTTTTAAATATTGTGGAGTAGGAATAAACTTTATGCAATATTTGAATTATTCTTCTATCTTTTTAATTAAAACTTTATAACAGGTCTTACTTTCAGTCAAGCTCATTTTCTTGTTTCTATTCTGAATACTCTGTACAGGATCAACATCTAAAGAAGAAGAGACTGGCATCCATATGTGATCATCATTTCTTCAAAATCACTTCTAAATAAAAATTACTGGAGGTAGATGTCAATCATTCAACACACACAGTTTTAAAGAAATCACATCACTGATTTGGTAGGAGATATTTGAGTAATGATGCTTTGATATCTATAGACATATTTCATTAGCATAGAATCTCTTTCTTTGTAATAATGTTAGCTAAGATTACCTGAGTATTTCTTATATAAGTGCCTTGTATGCATTATTTCATTTAATTCTTCAAAACCTCAATGAGTTGAAAGGGTTTTTATTCCATTTTGCAGATGAGGTCCATTACACTCATTGGCCCAAGGAACATGTACCTGGAAAGGCCACAGACAGAATATGAATTCACTCATAAGTTGAGACATCATTTGGGAATTTAAAAGTAGAAAAGTCTGCCACATAGTCTTTTCAGTTGATAAATAAACTGGAAAAAGAAAGGAAAGAAACCCCAGAAGCATAAGGTAAGATTTTAAAATATCTTACATTGATTTGATGTGTGTGGTCTATTTTTTCTTCTGAAAAAAATTAACATTTCCCATTAATAACAAAATAGTTTTAAATTATGGAATAAAATCCTTATTCTATACCATATTTATTTAAAATTTATTAATTAGCAAGCACCATAGATTCTCTTACATTAAATTTTTTTTAATCTCAAAATATACCATTTTTCATCACTGAGGATTCTCTGATCATCTACTTTAGGAAGTTTCTTATTGCAAAATAACAAATTGGCAAAGAAAATACTGAATTTTCCAACTTAAAAAATTTAGCCATGATATCTATGTCTAAAGATCATCACTATTTTATAAAACCTCTAGTGTCTTTTCATCATTATTAAATATTGAAATTTTTAAAAACCCAACCAACAATATTACTTTTTGTGAGTTATGCCATGTTAATATAAAATTTCCAGAGTTAAAAAGTTTTTTTTTTCCAATTTAAACCACGTAAAAGAGAGCTGGAAAAGATTTAAAGTCACAAAGTTCATCCTCCAACCACTTGCAATCAAGACTAGTATCAGAGAGACATATTTTAAGGTTATTTACTACAATAATTTCCACCATATTCCTAGATTGTGCTATGATTATTTAACATGAAATAAAATGTCATTGGCATCATCTTAAATTCTGTTGACAGCCTGGGAGTTGCCACTAGGTGGCAGCACAGGAGACACTCAGCCCTTGAACAGAATTTTGGCATAACCAGAGGAGGGGTAAACCAGGCCAAAGTATAGAAGGTGATTAAATAAGCCTCTCCTTCTGCTATAAGTTTCAAATTGTGTGGCTTTGCTGGCCACCCCCTTTATGAGTTAGAGAAGACAAGAACAAGAATTTTCTTTAATGGAGGAAAAACAGTCACCCAAAAACTTATTCTCTTGAGTTTTTTCTTTCCTATGCAAGTTTTTGCATAATTGTAGTGAAGACAATTTTATATTCATCTAATCCAATTTCTGCACTCTAGTCAAAACGATATTTTCAAAATGTAAATGGAATCGTTCTATATCTCTGCTTTAAAATTTTCCACGGTCTCCCCTTGCTCCTTCCAAACAACCCTGGTCCGTCTGGCCTTTTCCTCCACAAAGTCACCTCACCTCAGGCTTCCAGCACAGTGAAAAGCACTCAGTTCATATGTATTGAGTCTTTCAAAAAATTTTCTTAATTGTGGTAAAAAGCACATAGCATAAAATTTACCATCTGAACCATTTTTAAGTGTGCTGTTCAGTAGTGTTAAGTATATTCACATTGTTGTGCAACAGATCTCCAGAACTTTGTCATCTTGCAAAACTGAAACTATAGCCATTAAACATCTCCCCATTTCTTTCTTTTTTTAGCCCCTGGCAACCACCGTTTTACTTTCTGTTTCTATGAATTTGACTACTTTAGACACCTCATATAAGTAGAATCATGCGGTATTTGCCTTTTTGTGATGACTTATTTCATTTAACATGATGTCCCCACAGTTCATCCATGTTGTGGCACAGGACAGGATTTTCTTCCTTTTAAAGCTAAATAATTTCCACATTTTCTTTATCCATTCATCTATGATGAACATTTAGGTTGTTTCCATGTCTTGGCTATTGTGAATAATGGTGCAACGAATATGCAGGTGCAAATATCTCTTTGAGGTCCTGCTGTCTCTTCTTTTGGATATTTACCCAGAAGGAAGATTGCTGGATCACATGGTAGTTCTATTTTAATTTTTTGGAGATGCTCCATACTGTTTTCCATAGCAGTTACACTATTTTACATTCCCATCGACGGTGCACAAGGGTTCTAATTTCTCCATTTCTTCACCAACACTTGTTATTTTCCCTTTGGGGGGATTTTTTTATAGTAGCTATCCTAATGTGTGTGAGGTGGGATCTCGTTGTGGTTTTGATTTGCATTTCTCTAATGATTAGTGATGTTGAGCATCCTTTCACATGTTTGCTGGCCACATGTATATCATCTTTGAAGAAATGTCTATTCAAGTCCTTTGCCCATTTTTCAATTGGTTGTTTTTCTGTTGTTATTGTTGAGTTGTAGAAGTTCTTGATATATTCTGCATATTAATCCTTTATCAGATATATGATTTGAAAATATTTTCTCCCATTCTGTAGGTTGCCTTTTCATTCTGTTAATTGTGTCTTTGATGCACAGAAGTATCAATTTTTTAAAAAGCAAGCTACATAGTCTTCACAATTATCATTTTTTGTGGCAGCCACATCCTCCTTCCACCCAGTCAGTGGTGGCATCATAATTTACTTAACCATTCCTTTATTATGGGACATTATGTCCTATTCTAGACAATGGCATAAAAATAGTTTTGTGCATATAGTTTTCCCCCCTTCTTCTTAATGTTTATTTCCTTAGAATTTATGTCCTAGAAGAAAAAATTACTAAATCAATTAATATGAACATTTTGCGGTTCTTGATACTTGTTGCTAAATTTCTTTCTTATTAATTTACATGACCAACTGTAATATTACAATAGTTGCTGTTTATTGAACAGTTACTATGTGCCAAGCAGTAGGTATATTCTTTGCACATAATATCATTAGTCCTCATATCAATGCTACAAGGTAGGAATTATTACCATGTTATGGTCAGTAACATAGATTCAGAGACTGTATTAGTTACCCAAGATCACACAGCTTGTAAGTGACAGGATTATCATCTGATGTTAACTCTGCCTGACTCCAAAAACAGGAGCGATCTTTTCACGACGCTACCTTGATTGTCTTTGTGTGAGAATATACCACTTTCACCTTTCCTTCACACTATCTTTAAGAATTATAATGTTTGCTAATTTGGTAGAGGGAAAGGGTAACTATTATTTTAAAGGACACATCTTTGATTACATGCATAGATGAATATGTTTCCACATTTTGTTTACACTAACCTACCCAATTAGATAGTGGCAAAGACATTTGAATATCTCAATTTCTATGAAGTTTATTTCTGAGACTCTTTCTCCTTAAATCTTAATGCTTTTGATCTAGCAATCTAGATTTTAAAGAAAAATTGAAATGTGTCACTCAATCTAACCGTACCTCTTTCTCCATACTGGTTTATTGTTGTATATCACCCCATAGATTTATAATTTGATACTCTTTGGCCTGTCAAAGCAGCTGCAACTTAGAAAAAGCCACTAGCTGTTGACTGTGTCCAGTTATTGTTTTAGTTTTAACTTAGAAGAAATATTCCCAAGGATTAGACAGTATGATAACCCAAGGTGGTGGGAAGACATATGCTCTTTAGGACAAGTAATATTTTTATTGCTTTCCTAATACCTACTACAGTAGTAAGTGGGGAACATACCAAAGATAGAATGAGAAAACATTGTAGTGAACATGTATTTACTCCTGTCTCAAAAAATAAAAGTGAAGACACTATTTTAAAGAATAATGTTGCATCTTTTTCCAACTCTAGGTCTATATAAGCCAAAAAAGGTGTTATGTAAATTTATGCCATTTGCCAATGATTGGGCAATGCAAGCTGTTGCCTTTCAAATATATACAGATCATTCTCCTAGTACCAAAAATGCTACCTACACACAGACAATCTATTCAGCACTTTATAATGGAAATAAAATATGAACCATATATAGAAAATTTTAAATTTTCTGGTAGCCACATTTTAAAACAGTAAACAGAAACAGACAAAATTAATTTTACTATATATTATTTAACCCAATATATCTAAAATATTATCATTTCAACACATAATCATTATAAAAATTATATGCAAGATATTTTCCATTCTTTTTTCATATGAAATCTTTGAAATCTAGTGCATACTTCACTCTTACAACTCATCTCAATTCACACTAGCCATGTGTCCAGTGCTCCACAGCCACATGGAGCTTCTGGCTGCCATATTGGACAGCACAGGTCTAGATAGAAGACCTTAGGAACCTCTGCAAGCCAGAGAGCCACCAGTAGAAGGGGAGGCATGGGCAGGAAAGGAGAAATGATGCAATCTGATGAAAAGAAGAAAAATGGAGGGAGAGGAGCAGAAGTGAATGAGAAAATAGGAATGAGATAAACAAAAGGAGAGAAAGGGGTGAACATTTTCTGAACACTTGCAGTGTGCCAGGTGTTGAGTATAGTGAGAAGTGCTTGGAAGCTACTTGACAACCATCTTTAGCATCCTCTGTGTCCTTAAGTAAGGAAATCACATCTGAAGTGAACTATTATTACTGGTGATGTCTTGGTAAGTTAGAAAAGTACTTTAACACTCAGTCATGGGAAGACGTTCTGGTTCACATGCTTATAGCATGGAGACTAATCTGCCTCTGGCATGGAAAGTAAACCACAGAGAGGGCTGCATTTGAGAGAAACTGTTTCTCACACTTCTTTTTCTCCTTCCAAAACACCAAGACACAATACCAGACATCCCGTCAGAGGAGATCCAGGCTAATAAAATGTGCAATGTAATGGGAATGAAAAGGGGGAATGAAGGAGGAGAAAGAAAAGGGAACCCTACCTGTGATTTTTAGGGTGTAAGGGAATTCTTGAGCCCATCCTGAATTTGTGAGTAAGGAACAAATGAAAATTGGGCATATATTGGTACAGAGGACTTTCACATAGACCACCAATTTTAAGCATTGTGTAATGATGCACGATGAGTGGGGGAGACAGGCCAGGTTTCTGCTTTAGATTTGGGTCTAATGAACTTCCTCTGATCTTGGGAGTGGGCAGAGTTGACCTTCAACTGCGAGGCACACAGCAAATGGTAACTGAAATCTTCTCTCTAAGTGAAGATGGTCCAGAAAGCAAGAGAAAATCCAAAGTATTAACACCAAGGTGGAGAGCAAGACAAGACTCTAAAACAGAGGTTGGCAAAGCAAAGAAGTGAGCAGGATGGAGCAGCCCATATGGTGGAGGCTGGAGGCCGCTGTATACATGTGGAGAGACCTGTGGCTGAGCCTGGGAGGACAAAGAGCTTGTAAAGGATATAATACCACATCTCAACTCCAGTTTAGTGGATGATATGTGAATTACTGGCAAAAATATGAAGTATTAATATTTTATAAATGATTTTATATATTCACTAAATAACTTAATAATAGTCCCAACACATCTGCCAGATATATACTTTAAATGCCCCACATAGATGAGTTGCAGTGAACTGAGCAGACAAAAATTTTCCAACCTAACTTAATTCAGGCCTGGCATCTGGGTAGGATCTCTATATAGGATTAGCGCATTGTAAATCCATGTTGTTTTTGCTTGTTCCGTCAACTGGAGCCATGCTCTTTACATCCCCATCCAAATTTGAAACATGGATGTCCTTCCCTTTCTTAGACCACCCCAATCCCAATGGAACAAGCTGAAGCACTCCAACCCAGTGGAGCCACTGCTTTAAAAAAACACTCAAAACACTATTCATAATAAATATGGAGAGTTTTCTTTGGGGTACTTTATTCCTTTCTTTCAGAGTTTTTTGTATTTGCTCTTTTTACTTTTGCAAACCTTTCTGGAAGCCTCACTCATCTCTTTGTTTTCTACTTCATTTAATCAAGTTTGAAAATTTTTCATGTATGACTTCAGATATTTGCTGTCTTTCTTCTTGGGGGGCAACGAGGAGCCCTGTTGCTTTGGTTGCCACAGACCACCGACGGCCTGGAATCATCCCACAGTGCTGTTCTTGGCAAGGACTAAGCCTTTAGAAACCAGCCCTCTAATAAAATGCAAATTCTCTGCCATGCCTGGAATCTGCTTTGAGGATGCCCAAGAAATGTTATCATCATTTAAACCCATTCGAGGCTTGGTGCAGACTGCCTAAGGGAAAAGACCAGCTCTGCTTGCAAGCCAATGAAACCAACACATATGTTTCCAAATATCAAAGTGTGAGAAAAAATATTGGGGTGCTGTGTGTTTTTAGATTTTACATTTTGTTTTCAGATTGTTGTTTTTAATTTAATGTTACCATTTGCTTTCTTTAATTACTTGATGGGAGTGAAGGACTGGAGGTAGGGAGTGGGGTGGAAGGAAAGAAAGGAAGAGGAGTCATGTGGCGCCAGGAAAGACGCTAAAAAGAAAATTTAAGGCAAAGCAGAATGGCTGAGTGATTAAGAACATGGGATTAAGTCATGATTTTGAGTCCTGGCTTTCTCAGTCTCCAGCTGGGTGACTTGGACAAGCTACACAATTCTTTAAGCTTGTAAAATGGGAATAATACTCAAATCTATCTCATGGGGTTGTTGGGTGAACTAATTAAAATAATGTGTGTAAAGCAATTAACAAATGTCTGGCACACAGTGATCGTTAAGTGGTGTGGATTATCATCACAATTAGTAGTACTAATGCAGATGGAATTAAACAGAATGAAATAAAATCAATGCCATATTTCCTTTTATTCATTCCATTCCTACAATTTTACATGTTGACTTTCTCTCTTTGGTATCCAGGGAGAGATGTGGTAGTAGAAATCAGATGGGTAGAAAAGTGCGAATTTACAAGGTCATGCAACAAGTACCACAGGGCCACACCACAACTTCCAGGAATAGAACATGGCAAAAGAGAACAACTATAAGAACATGTCTCTTGGCAATCACCTCTCTAAGATATTTAAACAGATCTTTCATTCTTCTTTCCATAAAATAGAAGTAAAAATAATTTACAGACCTGTTTTCCATTTGACAAATCTCCATCCCTGACACTATTATCTCTACCATCCTCTAGCTCATCACTCTCGACAACTGGGCTTGGTTAGGGTCCAGGGTGACTATTCTGGAGGTAGATGTACTTCCATTGCCCCTGACCTTGGCTACCTCCATCTTGTGGTAAACTGAACAACACTAAAATAGGAAAGGATGGGGGGAAAGAAGGCCAAAAGAGAATCTTGATCCTTTTCCAGAAACCGTGCAATTTCAAGCAAGAACAAATTCTGTGTATGTTTTATTCAGATATTAACAATTGTAGCAGTGATTTTCTCCCCTTTGAGGAAGGTATCATATTATCCCAGCTAAAGAAAAGCAGTGTACATCATCCCACGCAGTGAGTCCAAGAGCAATGAGCCTATCTGGGTCTGAATATTCTGTTCTAACTGACTGAGGCAGTTTCTTCTGCTTGGGTTACCTGCAAATGTTCCTGCTCTTCTTTTTAAGGTATTGTGGTTTTTTTTCTGGCAGCACCAGTTATGTTTTGGAAACCATAAATGAATAGAGATAAGCTGGATGCAGCCATCTATCAGAGAGGTAGCATCCCAATGGTCCACAAATGCTGCTCAATTAAATTTTTAACTCACACATCTACACACAAATATTTGTAGTACGTGATCCATGAGAAGATGCTCCCATTAACTTCCACCACATATAAGAGTACCATAATAACTATCTTTACAGAATAAAGTAAAATAGGTTTCTGTATATTACAACATATGCTGAATGGTATGTATGTATGTATGTATGTATGTAAGGTTCATGAGGCAGGAGTTTGTTCATTTTTTATAGTAGGTACTTGATAAATCTTGTTGAATGAAAGAAAGAATATATAATAAATAATTTCACTTGATCTTCGAGGAACCCTATGAGTTAGGAATGAAAAGTCATGTTATTGTTAGCATGTTGTAGTTGAAGCATTCCAAGTGGCTTGGCCAAGGTCAACCAGCTAGACAGCGGCAGAGTCAGACCAAAGCCCAGGTTACGGGACTTCTCCCATGCTTTACGTGAATAGATCTACCTTCTATTCTGTGAGAAAACAAAAGTTGCTTGTTTTCTTCCTTACCAAGTAAATGTCACTGGGCTAAATTCATTTCACCATCTATACCTTATTTTCTTGGATCAGATTTATCTGGAGCCTGGGGTTGAGAGAATGACTGTCCCGTTCTTCAGAAGGTTTTCATTCTTCTCTTCCTCTGAGCCAATCCAGAGCCCTCAGGACCCCCAACCTGAGGATCCTTCCTTTCATCCTTCCAGTTTCTTCCTCCCCCTTCTTCCCTCCTTCCTTGCTTTGGTTTCTCTAGCTTCCCTTTTCCTCCACTGACTCAAGCAATTACTAAATAAGAGAAAGTAAACACACTCTTGGTGGGGGAAGAACCGTTTGGAACTCTTTCTGCTACTTCAAGCCCTTGAGATATCTTTCTAATAAGGCACAGTGAAAAGAAATGAAAAGTAAAAGTTCCAATTTACAGGAAAGGAGGGAAAGCTTAGCTGACACACCAGTCGCTACACACACACACATACACACATATACGTGCCCACACATGCGCATTCCCCTCCCTCCTTAATCCTTAAAAAACCTTGATCTTGGAGAGAGACGTTTGGATTTTGAGTGAATCATTAGCCTCCCATTTCTTTCTTCTTTCCACTAAACATGAGGAATACTGGATCGTGTGTCCAGTCAGTGGTTTTTTTATTAACCGCTGGATATTAAAAAAAAAGTGCATGTGGTGTATCTACATAGTCACTCAGGAGATAGAGACGATGGAGAAGAATTGAGGATTTTCTTGAATAGGAGAATAGAATTAATGTCTGAAAATCATGGTGTCCGCCGGTATGAATGCCCACTTAGTACTTAGCGTGTTGAGTTCCTTGTTTCCAGGCCCTCCTGGCCAAATTTATTGGCCATGGCCGAAGAAAGGATTTTTTTCCCCCATGAAACTTGTTTTGGCTTGAAGTAAAGTTCAAATAATATTTACCAAGATTATTAAAAAACTCTAAAACTTTTTTCTTCTTCAGCATTCAGGGATGGAATGTCAGAAAATGTTGACATTAATTTTTAAATTAATATTTTTGGAAGAATTTTCTTCAATAAAAGATCAAATGATTACCACAATGCTGGAAATGGGCTGCTGATTGTAACAATGCTTGTCAACAGCAAAGTTCAGAACTTAATGCGAGTTCTCCCATAGGTTTGCACACAATGGAAATACAAATTACCTTCTTAAACAGAATTTTTTGAATTTTCATTCTAGCTCATCTTCAGCTCTAAGGCTGAAATGCTGACCTCAAAAACATCTTTGCTCCTAGCAGGAGAAAGAGCGTTTCTTAATGGAACCATATATCTACATAAATTCTCCATTGCCACAAGCTAAGGAATTCTGTAACTGCCCACTAGGCAATTTGAAGAGACTCCTAAAAAAGAGATCGCCTGCACTTTCCAGTCTTCCTTTGCTTCAACACTCAGCTAAGGCAGAGATCAATAAAGAGAATGAGGAATAAAAAGTGAAAGATTTTAATCATTTATTTTATATAATGATAGTGATAACAGATGGTAGTTTTTTTTAATGTCCTTTACGTACTATAAAATAAAAAGGTGGCACTTAAAAAAAAAAGAAGAGAATGAGCTTCATTCAAACTGACCTGGTTTATAGAGGAAGCTCTACCACTCAGCTTCACGGCCTCAAGAAATTAACTCCTCTTGGCCTGTTTCCTCACCTGAAAAATTAATATAATAAGAATACCTTTCTCTCAGAGTGATTGTATTGGTGCTCCCAAACCCCATTTTTTAACTTTACTTTTCTCCATAAAAGTTATCATCTTATAAAATACTCTATGTTACTTACTTGGGTTGGTTAATTGTCTATACCTACCCCCACCCCATTAGAATGTAAGACCAGCTGGGCAGTGACTTTGATCGCTCACTGCTGTATCCTCTCCAGCATAGCATAGCTACTCAATAACTATTTATTGAATGGTTTACACCTGAAATTTATATAACGTTATAAACTAATGTTACCCCCCAAAAAAGATCAAATAAAAGTTCCAGATTAAAACAAAAAACAAAAAAACTATTTATCGAATGTTGAATAAACGAAAATAAAGTCCCCAGCACAGGGCTGGGGTGTAAGACCCCCTTCCTCTGAGATACCAGAGAACCCACTCCTGTCATTGTGAGGGATGTAAAGGGAAGTTAGATGGAGACTTTCCAAGAGTACCTGCTTTTCTTCCATCTTCCTCACCCTCTTGCTTTTTGTCACAGCGTACCTGGTGGAGAACACTCCACTTTCTCTTCCTGCTTTCCTTAGCAGCTATATCTCCTGCATCTATAGACATGCCCTAGAAGATTCTGAATCAGGATTGAACCATCCTGGGAATAAAGCAAGCTAAACTAGCCGCTTGCTGGACCAAGTGGCCTCATCTGACCTGAGTTTCCTTCTCTTTACTTTTTATTTATTTTGGCTTTTTTCTAAAATGCAATAGTCTCAGTTTGTCAAGATAAAAATAGGGGTTTTCTTTGCCATTCTTAAAGCTGGGTCCTGTGTGCAGGTCCAGAGACCACGTGCCCTGAATGATTGGACACATTTGCCTGGACTCCACAAGCCGGGGATACTGATTTACCAAATAATCAGGCACCAGGAATGCCCACAAAGTTCAGTCCCCCAGGGCAGAGAACAGCTGGCTCCTGTGTTTACTGGTATACAGCTGGGGTGACCAAGCATGGAAGCAAAGCCAACCATCGGAGGAGATATAGATCTTAAAATATTCATAAGTTCCAAAACCAATGTCAAAATCTGTTCTCCATTCCTGAAATCAGCCATTTTTTTAAATTCAAAAGACCCAAACTTTATTTATCTTTGGTGGACAAAACCACAGCCCTCACTTCCCTCCCTCCTTTCCAGATGAAAAGATCGTACATTTGGAGGTGGCCAGATCTGGGCTGGAATCCTGACTCTCTACGATAGGCATCTGTACAACCTTGAGAACATTGCAATTTCCTCGTGTAAAATGGGATAGTAACACCTGCCTCCTAAGACTATTATAATAGTTCAATGAGTTAGTGCTTATAATGCATCTCCTTCAGTGCTTGGTACACATTAAGCATTCCATAAATGTTAATTTGCTTCTTCTTTTCTTATTACAATGCTTATAATTCTCTCTTAGTACTTATGTAAACCTGAGTTATTTAACCTCCCTAAGTCTCAGGTTCCTCAGCTCTAAAATCGGGGTAATTCTTACCACATAGGTGACGGTGGATGAGAAAATATTACTGTACCATCCACAGAGTCCAGCGTTTCACAAGCACTCAATACACAGCAGGTATTCTTATGATGACCGAGCACTTATTAAGCACCTGCTTGGTGTCACAAGCACAGGACTTGTCCTCTAGGCACTTTAAATACATGATCTTGTTAAACTAATCTTCAAAGCAACCCTCACTGTGAGTTAGGTATTTAGTTTTATATCAGAGAAAAAGAAACTAAGACTCAAAAAGTTAAGTAACTTGATCAGGATTACGCAGATAGTAAGTGGCACAGCTGATGGTTGAACTTGTGTCTTCTTGACTTCAAAGTCTATGTTCTCTCCTATAACTATGCTATAGTAACTCCCAAGTTATTATTATTAATATTAATATAATCATCACTATCTTTATTACCATCTGTTCTCTCTCTCTATCCATCTTTTGCTAGATCAGACCTACTCTAGCCAACACATCTGTCCCCAGTGTCCAACCATGTCACCTAAGTAGTCTATGCCCAAATGGCTCAAAGGGCCTGGAATACTGAGTCCTAGAGCGTGTGGGGCTAGAGAGAAGCATACAAGCTACATTGTGGCTGTTTACTTCTTGGGTTTTCATCTTCCTTGTGAATGCCCTTTCTTACTTTGGAATATGTAATAGCAGAAGAACATGCAGAAGTCACAGTCATCTTCTAAATGCCTGCAGAATAGTTAGAAATTCAGATCCAGCAAAAATCTGCAGCAGGTAAGAGTAACAAAAAGTTATAGCAAACTCCATACAGGGAGCTAAGTGTCAGCTGAAGGGAGAAGCGGGTTCAACAGAATACAAATATCCAGAGTTGGCCAGAAGAGTCCAGTTAGTGCTGGTAGGGAGTGGCACAGGCCTGGTATAGAGCAGGTACTCAATCAATATTAGTTGGACAAATGGAAGAAGGAAACCATGTTCATCACTTCAGTTGATGACCATTAACTCTTAAAATCACAAATATAGAACCTCGGCCTTTTGTGTGATGGTCAGATCATGGGTGTGTCCCATCCTGAACTCCCCCCATTCAGACATTACCGACCTTTCCCCAGGTCCTCAAAGCTGAGAGTCGTGGCTCCTCTGGCCACGACCCCACTGCTGAAGGGGCCTCAGAGATCATGCATTCTTTCTTTTGGCTTCCCGGTCTGTCTGCCCCAGAGTTTCTAGGTCAAAAGTGGGGTTCAAAGTGACCAGGGTAACATGAGACATGCCAAAGGAGGGATCAACACAGGGTCACCTCCATTAGGGGACAGAATGCTTGAAATTAATGACTATCATAAACATTCCCAAAAAGTTGTCACAGTACGTATAACTCTCATCCTTCAGTGTTGCATAAGGTCTAGAAAGAGAGGAAGGAAGAGTTGCCTTCTCAGAGAGAGAGGCTAAGTGCCAGAACCTTCCCTTGGCTGTAGCTCCATCCTGGCCATTGAGCCGTGTCAGCCTCTTCACCCTGCTCCCACCTGCAGGCTCAGGCACAGTGTTCCAGATGCTGCATTTGGCCTTGGCAAGAGGCACACATGAGGCTTCTTGGCAGAGGCAGTGTCTTGGTTTCAAGACATCCTCGCTGCTGGTTCCTGCTGTCTTGTTCCTGACTCTCTCTCCCCAACCCCTTCAGCCCTCACCTCATGAACCCGAAGTTTCTTGGCTTCTGCCTAACTCCTGGCTCCAGGTTCTATCACGCTTGCCAGATTCTGGGCACTCCCAAATCCAGCCAACTGCCTTGTCTGGCCCTGAGCTTTCCTCCCAGACTTCCCCTGGCTCTTCTAGTCTTGATTCTCCATCTCTGGCCCATCGCCCCTCAGCCCTTTATAGCTCTGGTTTAATACACACACACTCTGCAGCCGACACCTTGCACATGCCCCACAGTGATGTTTTTTAAGAAACCTAGTGTGGATAGATCTAGCACCATGACTTTCCTTATTATATTCAGGTTAGGACTAATGTAGAGGTGATGGTAAGAGTTTTCTTTGTGATGAAAGAGAGGCCCAGGAGGAATATTTTGGGAAGCAGCTCCCCAGAATTTGAGGTCTTTGTATGAAAGGCCCCCTCATCATGCCCCCCTCCCTTTTAAAGGAACTTTAGAGCAACCAGGCATAAAAATTTAGGACTAAATTCATTAGCACCATCTTTCAGACCTCCTGATTTTCTCACCACCACTCTGCACAACCACCACCAATAATTTTAACATTTTAAATATTTCTCCCACACTCCTGTTACATATTCATTAATTATTTTATTCATTTAACATACATTCTTTATGTTCTAAAATGTGCAATTTATGGCATGAAATCGTGGGTTTAAAAAGAACATTTCTTTGATCAATACCAGAAATTGTTATTGAACAAATGTTTGATTGAGCTTCGGGAATACTGATGTCGAGACAGAGGGCCACTTCCAGGGAGGCACACAGGCATTCCACCCAGCAGGGTGAGAAGTGCACAATATATCCATTTCTAAGTGACAAGGCACAGCTTATCTATCGCAGTGCTTCCTGAACTTTTTAATGTCCTGGCATACCTAAAAAGTGGCAATGTTACAAGGGACATTGGGGCAGATGGAGAAGGCTACCTGCAGCAGGACATAATTGTCCAGGTCCCCTGCTGGCCCAGACCCTGACCAGCTGCCTCAAGGGCTGAGGGTGTCAATATCAGCACATCTGTAACCACTGATGGCACATCGGAGGGTTGTGACGCACTGATTGGTAAGCTCAGACTTCCAATAACAGTCATTCATTCACTCATTCAAATATTTTTGAGTTCCTACAAATATTTTGAGCGATTGTGCCAGTTGCTGTCCTAGGAACTTGGGATGCACCAGTGAACAAAATAGAGAAAGGGGCCTGCCCCGTGAGCTTGATTCTAATGGGAGAAAACATAATAAACGTGTATTAAGCACAATAAATCAATAGGCGCTATAGCTGTGAGCAGGGCTAAGTGGAATAAATACAGAAGAGGAGCAGATCAGGAGTGAGTGGGCAGGACAGGGATGTTTGCTGAGTTAAATAGGATGAGCAAAGACTGAAAGAGAGTGACAATATTAGCAAAGTGGACACCTGGGCGAGAGCATTCCAGGCAGTGGGAACAGCTAAAGCAAAGGCCCTGAGGAGGAAGAGAGTCTAGTGGGTTCTAGAAGCAGCAAGGAGGCTAACCTGGCTGGAGGCAAGTAAGTGAGGGAGAAACGCAGGATCCAGGTCAGGGAGGCAATGGAAGGTCTCTGCTTTTATTTTTTTCATTTACTTGTGCATGTGTGTGTTGCAAATATCTTTCCCCAGTCTATAGCTTATCTTCTCAATTAGTTTATGTATTTTTGTTTTACAGAAAATTTAAGTTTAATACAGTCAAGTTTATCAACTTTTCAATTTTGGTGTGTATTTTTTGTGTGTCCTTTTAAGAGAAAGTCTTATGAACAGCATGTTATATTTTGTTGAAAAGCTTTAGGGGCCTGCCCAGTGGCGTAGCGGTTAAGTTTGTGCACTCCACTTCGGTGGTCCATGGTTCTCAGGTTCGGATCTGGGTGCAGACCAATGCACCACTTGTCAAGCCATGCCGTGGTGGTGTCCCATATAAAGTGGAGGAAGATGAGTATGGATGTTAGCCCAGGGCCAATCTTCCTCAGCAAAAAGAGGAGGATTGGCAACGGATGTTAGCTCAGGGCTAGTCTTCCTCTTAAAAAAAGAAGAAAAGAAAAGCTTTCAAGTTTTCATTTTTCCTGTGCAGATCTTTAATAAGCCTGGAATTAGATTCTAACATGGTAATAAGCAAAAGTCTTACATTATTTTTTTCCCCAAGGATAATCAATAGTTTCAGTGTCACTTACTGATGAGTTCATGTCTTCCTCCATTGATTTTTAATGCTATCCTGTCGTTTGTCACTACTTTCAGATGAAAGGTCTTCTTGGTCTCCCCTGGCAGATCACCAAAAGGCAGAATATCATCTGCTCTCACCCTGCTGTCTTACCGGTTAGGACAATGCAAGAAACTATGGAATGAGTGATTTTTTTAATATAATAAAGGGGCAAGAAGAAAAGCAGGAAAGCATGAAGGGCTTAAAAACTAGGACCATCTGACCTAACCAAATTCATATATTAAAGATGCTTTATGACAGGGAGTTGCCTGACTCAAACATCAACAAGGAGGTGGCTAATAAATACCCTTGCCCAGCTCCGAAGTTTGATCTGTCTGCTAATGCCCCACCCAACCCCTTCTCTGGTAACTATGGGGCCAAGTCCACTAGATAAGGAAGACTTCTGACGTGACAGGAGCAGGTGGACAGTTACTTGACGTATGGAAGTAAACAGGAAGTAAGACTGAGGCGTCCTGACACACGAAAGGAAATCCCACCCAGCAAACCATTATTTCCAAGCTTCTGCTCCCCTTGCCTAAGCTTCTCATTCTCAAATAGAATGACATATACCTTTAGGATTATGACTGAGAGCCAATAGTTTAATTTCTTGAAAGGTGAAGAACTTCCACCTCACAGACTATGGCTCCCTCCAGTATCCTGTCCCGAGACCCAGGGCACATCCCCAGCTCAGTCTTCAGCCCCTCAAAGCTCATGGTTCTCTCATCCCATAGGAGAGGGAGGGAGTTAAAAAGGACACAAAAGATTTTTCTCCCCAGTGTGAAACCAAGCTGCAGGGTCATGAAATCTGGTCAGGTTTCTGTCACTCAATTCAGAGAAGCCAAACAGCCCTGAGCAGAGGAGTGACTACAGGACTGCCGTGTCCACGTCTGCCCTGGGCCTGGTGTTTGCCTGTCTGCAGTGTCTGGGAAGGAAGCACGATGCTTACAGCATTTATATTTTCCATGCTGTGGTGAATTTGGAACCTTCACCCAGCTCAAGACAGAATAAATTTACTCCAGCACAAATCTCTTGATCATTTCTCCTTCAAATGTGGGAAAACAGCACTGAGAATGTGGAAAGTGTGGAGCACATCATAAATCCAGGGACACGGGAACTCAGAAAGCTGCATGAGGCACATAAAGGAAGCACTGTGCTTTAATATTATTTTCTGTGTAAAATCGACATGTGTGGTTTCGGACAAAGGTCTTTTAGTGTGGAGGAAAGAAGGCTCAGTGTTTCTCTTTTTGAAAAGTAGAGGAGTGTCTGGGAGAGACAGTGAAGAGATGTGCTCTGGGGTATAATCTGAAGGAAACTAAAAATAAAACGACCGTACTTTCGAATAACTGCCCTTAGGAAATAAAACCATGTAGCCAGCTTCCCGGGGTGTGAGCATGTGTCTTCACATGCCGGTGATTTCTGTCTCGGTGTGTTCCATTTGAATGGAAACAGGTGTTTACTGATAAAATCCCCAAGCTGAGTCCGTGTGGGAGGGATTATTAACTATCATTAAAATGTCCCTGTTCCTGTTGCTTCCTCTTTCCAACATAGGAGAGATGATCTCAGTCCCAGATTTTCTTCAAATATTTTGTTATAGGAGTATATTTTCTTATACAGAGGTAGACAGCCTGGTGGATAAGAGCACAGACTGACCTACACTGCATGGCTTTGAATCCTTTCTCTGCTGCATATGGTACCAGCTGTGTAGTCTTGGGCAAGTTACTTAACTTCTCTGGGCCTCAGTTTCCTCCTCTGTAAAATGGGATAATAATGCCTACTTCTTTGGGTTGTTGTGGGGGTTGAATTATTAATATATATGGAAAGCACTTAGCGTATACTGACTCATGGAGTTATATCATGTTTGCTATTCTTAATCAATGAATCCTGTTGATAGCCTGACCTTGAATGCTAACCCTAGTGTCTTGGCTTCCTTGTTTTAAAAGGGCGGGGGGGGGGCACTACTCTCAACAGACCGAAATGATTAAAAAAAAAAAGATTGAATCTACTTGTCCTCACTTGAACCTACTTATTTCTCAACTCTGGTGACCACTTGTGGGGTTTGCCCACTCAGCAACCAGCACCTCTTCTCTTGCTCACAGCACCATGATCTTGCTTTGGAGCACTCCCCTCTGCTTCTGGATACCTACTGCTTGGGCTTCCATCAAGAGCCATTCCCCCAGCTCTCCCCAGTGGAAGGGTGGGCCTGTGACCCAAGCTCAGCTCAACATATTCTCTTTCTTTGGCATTTGTATCCTGCAGAGTGAATCAAGGATGGGGGGAAATGGACAGTATTTTATCAGGCTGCAGCATCTCAAGGAGGCTGTGCTGTAGTTCCTGCTCTCCAGATCCCCAGAGCTGCCCCTATTCTTGCCCCTTCCATGACTCCTTTGTTGAGCTTTTCCTTTGAGCTACTCCAGATCATTTCAATAAATTCCTTTCCCCCTATGTTAGCCAGAATGTGTCTCTTTTTGCTCACAGCAAAAGACCCTAACTAATGGGTCTCTTGTTCCCTTCTTTAGATTGCTGTGGTCTTTAGGTACCTGCACTCATATAATTCTGCAAGCTTATCAGTTTGTTGTTGTCGATTTGGGAGTTCTTAGCAACTGCAAAACAAGTTACAAGGAAATAAACTCTCCTATTCCAAATTAAGAATGAACTACCATATGATCCAGCTATTTCACTTCTGGATATTTATCCAAAGAATACAAATGCAAAAAGATATTTAACCCCTATGTTAATTGCGGCATTATTCACAACAGTCAAGATTTGAAAACAACCTAAGTGCCCATCGATGGATGAATGGATAAAGAAGGTGTGGTATATATACACAACGGAATATTACTCAGCCATAAAAAAGATGAAATCTTGCCATTTGTGACAACATGAATGGACCTTGAGGGTATTATGCTAAGCAAAATAAGTCAGACAGAGAAAGTCAAATACCATATGATTTCACTCATATGTGGAAGACAAAAACAAGAACAACTACAAACAAACTCATAGGCACAGAGAATAGACTGGTAGTTACCAGAGGGGAAGTGGGGAGGGAGGGAGGGAGGCGAAAGGGGTAAAAAGGCACATGTGTACCGTGATAGATGGTAATTATTCTTTTGACAGTGAACATGATGTAATCTATACAGAAATCGAAATATAATGATGTATGCCTGAAATTTTATGTAGTGTTATAAACCAACGTTACCTCAATGAAAAAATAAATAAAATAAATGCATACAAAAATTAAAAGAATTCTTTGAAAAAAATTCTCCTGTTCCTTTTAGTCAGGCACAAATTTTTAAAAGCTGACAGATACCAGGATGTCATGAAGGTCAAAGAAAGACATGTTCGAGAGATGGTGGACTACCCTGCACTCCAGCAGTGGTGGAATTGCAAGCAATAGGAGCATGTTCTGGGCAAAAGTGAGGAGAAAGGACTAAGGTAGGTACTTGGTAAGAAGAATTGAGGAAATGGTGATATAGAAGCAATCGGAAGGAAGGGTAGAAAGGATGGGTAGTAAAGAGGAGGGTGAAGTGTGAAAGTGGGAGCAACGGGGCAATTATTAAAATACAAATATTGCCAAGGGAGAACTCAGCATTGTTATTTATATCTCAGTGTTTCCATGAGTGCAGCAGCCCCTCGCCTGCCAGGAAGCTGTGACAGGAAGGAAGGTGAGGAAGCATTTTGGACAATGAGGAGGGTAATGGACCAAAGGAGAAAGGAAGGTGGCGTGAGATAAATCCTTTGACTTCACACTCTGGCTTTAGGCAGCCTTGCTGATGGGTGAAGCATGGCGGGAAAAAGAACTACAAGACAAAGTGGGTAAAGGAAGAGAAGTGAAAAAGAGGAAAACGGCAGAAAGAGGAGCAAAGAGCTGAAGTAGGAAAAGTATCAGAATGGCATGAAGACCACCAAGAACCAGACATGCAGCTAACCTGGGACCTGGCCCATTTCTGGGTGAGGAGCCTCTTTATGACAGTTTGGAGCCTCTTGTATCCGTGCCATGAAGAGAACAATCCTCCCCATTAATGAATGACCAAGGTACTCGTAATAATGGCAGTGAAATATTAGCAATGCTTGGTTCAGTGGAGATTTCTAGAGCATTAGCATTAATATTCTGCTTTTACTCTACTTAGCACTGTCTAAAACCTTAATGTTTCAGAAAACCCATGAGACCTTTGGATTTTCTGCTGGCCTACCAATAGGTTCTCTCAACCTACCTTGGCATAACATCTGAGACAAGGACCCAAAGTGAAGGTTAGAAGAAAAGTAGCCATGCAAAGAGCAAGAAATACAGCAAGATTAATTAGAGGATGCAGGGCCCACATCCCATTTTGGTAGGAATCTGGTCCAAATAGAGAGGGCCAAATTAGGCCCCAGGGAGGCCAAAGCTGCCAGGAAACAGATGTTCTTTTATCCTTTTGGTGCGAAGACAAGTCCCCCCGCAGAATGGCATGAAGCATGGGCAATGTGGTATATTTTCCAATTTTTAATGATGCACATGGTATCCACAAACCACCTTATCACGCCATTGAAAGAATTATGTGGATTATAAGCTTAATTTAAGCTTTTTTTTTTCCAAATGCTTTTCAGCGTCTCACACACACACACAGTCTTCCTGTTGAATCATAATAATAGAATAGAGCTCAAGGTAACATTATCTGCTGCTGGTATGACCCACTTCTCCTAACAACGAGTGCAGGAACTAAAACAGAAATTAGAAACGGCACAGTCAGGAAATATGCTATAAGCAAGAATTCTCGTTTTTAAAAAATCGTTATTGTTATTGGACGTTAATGCTCTGTTATTTTTAACTTGGCTTTATTTATCATGGGTTCTTAAACTGGATGTACAAATACTTCATTACCACGAACAAAAATCATCTTTTGTTCATGGCACACACAAAAGCCATTTTTCCCTTTGAAGGGGAGAAATCATTACCATGTGTTGAAAGGGGAAAACACACGCGCGCGCGCGCGCGCACACACACACACACACACACACACACACACACACAGAGCTACTCTCTGCAACATAAAAGACAGTCAGAAGGCTTCAATTCTTCTGATTGCCCTCAGATTTCACATGAGGTTTCTCAGAAGGATGCATGTCTGTTCCACTCTTAAAATGCTCGTGATATTCTTTCCCAGTGATCTTATATTTAATAACCTTTTATTTCCCAGAGCAATTGTCCTTCATTCAGACCTAAATTCATCCCTCTCTTATTTTTTCTTACTATCATCCTTGTGAAATTAGAAAATAATATGGATCTCCATCTAATAATTAACATTTTATATAGAAGGAAGAAGTATACTAAGGCAAGAATTATACTAAGAATTATCCCTGTTCATAGAAATGTCATGTTATGCCATATTAACTGACATATCTGTTTTATAAATTATTTTTAATTATATCATCTTTTTTATACTTTTTTTTACTATGGAAAAGTCAAAATATACAAAAGTAGAGAGAATAGTCTAATGAAGGCCATATAGCCATCACCCAAATTCCACAGTTATCAATTCATGTTGCATTTATATTCCCACATCCCCCCCTCCCCCCTCACCACCACCAATATTATTTGGAATAAATGCCATCCATGATATCATTTCATTAGTAAATATTTCAGTCTCAACTTCTAAAAGATAAAGACTCATTTTAAAAACATAACCATAATAAAATCATCATACCTAAATGAAAATTAACAGTAATTAATTTCTTCAAAATTCCAGGCAGCATTTTTAGTGGATCCTGGCTGTGCTGCCTAGCTCTCCCTTCAAGATTGAAAGACCTATTCCTCCAGTTGCTGGGTCTGCTCCTAGCTGATTGTGCTCAGCTTTTTAGCCTTTTCCCTCAAGGCCATGCACCTTTCCTTGGGGCAGCCCACATCCAGTGACTGGTCAAAGCAGGGTTCAAGACCCATCCCCCTCACCCTCATCTGGGACTACTGAGGAGCCACCCCAGCTTCGGTGCTCCCTGTGGGCTGAGCAGAGGCTTTGCTGTAACTACGTCTCCGTCCAGCTTCTCCCTCTGTCCAATCCTGCTGCTTTCCCTTCCCCAAGAGGTGTTGATCCCAGGAGCACTCCCCAATAAATTCCCTGCATGCTCATTTTTGTCTCAGAGTCTACTTCCCAGAAAATCAAACCAGCAGTAGCATTCACATTTCTTCTTGCCTCGTACTGTCATAAATGGCTTCTCTGTTCATTTCGGTTTTAACAGATTGTTCATTTGAATTACAATCCAACTAAGGTCCACAAAGCAGTTGACTAAAAGATATCTTTTAGATCTCTTTTAGTGTGTCAGTTCCCCCTCTATCTTTCTTCTTGTCTCCCTTGCAATGTATTTATTGAAGAAATAGAGTCATTAATCCTATAGCGTCTCCCTCAGTCTGGATCTTGCTGACTGCGTCCCCATGGTGTAACTAAACAAATTCCTCTGTTACATGTTATTTCCTGTAAATTGGTAGTTGGATCTAAAGGACTGATCACATTCAACTTCAAATTTTTTTTGCCAAGAATGCTTTATACGTGATATTAAGTTCTTCCATGAAGAATTACATAATTTCTGGGTGTCTCTCTTTTTGTGATGTTAGCCACCTTTGATGTGGAATGGAATGCCTAGATCCACTAACTCATTAGAAGTTACATAGTAGGGACACTCTCTCATTTCTTCTTCATTTATTAGTGAAAATACTTCTATTTGGTGACTTAGTAGTACAATTTACATAGGAAACACAGGATAAATGCTTGATTCTTTCTTTTTTTTTTTTTTTAACAGTTTTCAAAACAATGGGGTGGCTTCCTAGCATCCTCCAATGGTGACCGATTTTTTTCTACAATGATTATGAACTCGTGGAGTTCAGCATACTCACAGTGTTTATTCTTATTAATACTTAAATTGCCACATCTATGTCTAATGAGAGTCTCTTTAATGTAGCCCCTGAGTTCTTTTGATACAACACTAAGTAACCTTTGAGAGCTTCTGTCTGATTTTCCAAGAAACGATTCTCCAATTGTGTGACACCAACTGAGTGTCCTACAATTGTATTCAATTCTGACACTAACTACCCAGAGCTAGTGCAGACCCCACAGGTTAAGGGCTCAGTCCCAGAAGACTGCCCTCACTTCAGATGCCAGTCACAAATGGGGTCCTCAGGCTACCCAATCTTCTGACCAGCTGACTACAAATTCAGGGGTTCCCATGACCTCCCCTCCCCCTACTGTCAGGTTCAATAATTTGCTAGAATGACACAGAACCAGGAAAGTACTATATTTACAATGATAATTTATTATGAAGGATACAAATGAACAGCCAGATAAAGAGGTGAGTAGGGCAAGGAGGGAGGGGTGCAGAGCCTCCATGCCCTCTCTGGGCATGCCATCCTCCCAACTGGAGAGCTTCCTTAGCCTCATTCTCTCAGAGTTTTTACCTAAGTTTCATTATGTGGGCATGACTGATTAAATCATTAGCCATTGGTGAATGAAATCAATCTCCAGCCACCTTCCTCTCCCTGGAGGCCAGAAGGAGGTGGGGCTAAAAATTCCAACTTCTAATCATGTGTTTGGTTCCACTGACAACCAGCCCCATCCTAATTCTATTGAGGGGCCACCAAGAGTCACCTCATTAGCATAAACTCAGATATGGTTGAAAGGAGCTTATTCTGAATAACAAAAGACTCTCCTATCACTCAGGGAATTGCAAAGTTTTAGGAGATCTGTACCAGGAACTGAGGACAAAGACCAAACAGATATACATTTTACTGTACCACAACTTCCTTTCTTTCTTTCTGATATGATAAAATATTCTAGGCTTCTTTTGCACATTGCCTACTCCAGACTTGGATTCAGACGTTTCTACCAGGGGCCATGGTTCCTTTCGATGGGAAATGGTATTTAGAAACCATATTCTGGGCACTATGAGTGCTCATTGCTAATGAGTTAGCTACTGTTTCTAGGCCTGTTAAGTGGACAAAACTGGGAAAATCTTTTAAAATAAAATTACTCATGAATTCAATTGATATTTCTAATTCAAATATAGGGGGAAGTGTATTTTTGTTTAACCTCTTGTATCTCTTAAGCTGAGAATCCTAGAATTTGATTTAGAATGTCATATAATTACTCATTTGCTTTGTTCCACAACACACACACAACAGTCTCAGGTGAACAACATGACTCTTGAAAACTATTTATAAAAAGGATTTTCTTCTCCACTCTGCCTAGGATATTTCCCACTAGGGATGTATTGTCCAATTATCAGGTTTAACGTCACTTAGTATAGTTCCTTTCTGCCAACAACTGAATACACAGGAAAGTCGATTTTGTTTCATTTACTCTTCACTGCCTAGGGACTGTTTCTTAAACTTAATTTTGTTTTATAATTATATAAAACATTTTCACAATTTAAATGTCAAATAAGCAAAACAAGGATGCTCAAAAAAGCCTGGTTTCTATCCCTTTCTCCTCTACCATATTCTCTCCCATTCATTATAGATGAAAAATTTTAAATTAGTGTATCCTCTCAGTGTTTGTTTTAAAATATAAGTATGTGTATGTGTGTGTGTGTGTGTGTGTGTGTGTGCTATGTACGTGTGTATACCTCCTTCTATAAAAAATTTTACTCATCCTCGGGGCCAGCCCAGTGGCATAGTGATTAAGTTCACATGCTCCACTTCAGTGGCCCAGGGTTCATGGGTTCAGATCCCAGGTGCAGACCTACACACCACTCATCAAGCCATGCTGTGGCAGCATCCCAGATACAAAGTAGAGGAAGATTGGCACAGATGTTGGCTCAGGGCCAATCTTCCTCACCCCCCCCCCCAAAATTTTACTCATCCTAATTATAAGAATTTGTAAGTTACAGAACATTGTGTTTTTGTACTGCTGGAGTACCCCACCTTAGAAGGAAGAAGAGAGAAAGAGAGAACAGAAGGACACTGGTATTTATGAAACACTCATCACATACCAGACACATTCCCAGTTTATTTAATCCTCACTATAACTCTCAGAGAGAGGTATTATAATCCCTATTTTATAAATGAAGAAACTGAGATACAGAGAGGGTAGTTCAAGGTTGCTTGCCCAGCTAGTTAGAGACAGAACCAGTACTGGAACCCAAATCTTTCTCAATCCCGAGACACGATCTGTCAAATTCACTCCTTCTCTCTGACGTTTCTGACCTAGATTTCTCCCCTTAAGGCTACAGAATATGCTTTAACATTCATTCTCTCTCCTCCTCCATTCCAAGTGTCCTATGAGATAGTGCATTTCATTTCTATTTCCATGCTCATGGTTTATAGTTTCACATATTTCAGATTTTTCTGTTTATAAATAAAAAACAGAGACGTAATACCAAAAAGATTTGAAAGCCCTACTGGCAAGTATCAGGAGGGCCATACACTTTAGCAGAAGCTTTCAGATTCGGGATGGAAAAGAAATTATGTTGTAAGAAAAATTCTATTTTTAATTTCAACATTTGAAATCAAGATTTTATATTTTTTGGGTTACTGATAACACCATGACAGTAATATCATCAATGTCATTTTAATGTAAAAAAATAATAAACCAAGATCCCTCCCTGGAGGAATTCTTGGCAGGAACAGGAAGGAGAGGGTATGACGTGGACATGGGTAGCCTTGCATATGAATTAAATTTGACCTGCATTAAAGGAATACTGCCAAAAATTTTTCCAAATCTATCAATTCTATGCATTTGTCTTTAGAGATGCTTGTTAACAGGCATTTTTAGATAAATAAAGTTCAGCCCAGAACCAAGGAAGGGGGCCAGGTTAAACATCTCCCCATTGTACAACAATAGGGAGTTTTCAGATGGCACCTCTGAGAGGCGGATGAGAGACCCGGGGACCTCAGAGCAGATAAGGGGGCTGGGGAAATGATGTTGGTAGAGTAAGCATGCCTCCCAAATGGAGGCAATGAGGCCTAAGGAAAAGCCAGTCCACAAATGCTCTGCCATGATCCCCCTCTATGTTCCCCAATTTTCAGCAGCTTTGCTCTACTGTGCTTTGGGGAATGACAGGGAAGTGGCTGGAGGCAAAGCTGTATAGACAGAAGCAGTCACAGAGGCAAAGCCATAAGAGGGGTGGAGTGTTCACATGGTGCAGGGTTGGGAACCAGTTGTTCCCTTGGAGATGGAAACATGTACCCCACACCCCAACTCCCCCCCTCAGGCATCCTCAAGAACCTTAGGAAAGGCACTGATGTTCCCACAGAACAGTATATACAGATATTACAGGAAAGTAGTTCCAGCCAAGTCAGAGGGTGAGAACATCAAGATTACAAGAAAAGTAGGAGGCCTGTGAAAAATACTGTATCATGATTTTTAAAAAATTGAGGATTAGGGGCCGGCAGTGGCGTAGTGGTTAAGTTTGCACGCTCTGCTTCAGCGGCTCCGGTTCATGGGTTCGGATCCCGGGGGCAGACCTACACCACTCATCAAGCCGTGCTGTGGTGTCATCCCACGTAAAAAATAGAAGACTGGCACAGATGTTTGCTCAGGACCAACCTCCCTCACAAAAAAAAAAAAAAAAAAAATTGAGGATTAAAGCTATCACTGTCTTAAAGATGATAATACCTATGATGAAAAACATTTGTTACTTTAAAAAAATAGAGACTAATATTCATTTTCATAACTGGGAGGTACTACTGAATGCCTCCAAAATACTACTGTGAAAAGCTATGGATTGATTAATCAAGAGAGACAGGGTCTGAGCACCACACAAAGTCCTGGGATATTGAGATAGAAAGAGGTGAAGACATAGAAGAAGTAATTTAGTAAATTAAAGTAAATCAAATTAAAGTAAATTACTTTATGTTAAGTTCAGTAACCATGTCTCTAACTACTGAATATGTTAAGTGAAATTGATCCAAACCTTTGGAAACAGAGTGGGCTGCAAAGAGCTCAAAAGACAACTGCCAGAGCATTCATTGATATCGTCCTTCAAGGAGAGAGCTTGATTTTCTTCCTGGTGTATGTTTCTCTGTCATGATCAAATGATACTTATTAAGTTCCCATGTGTATATGCCACTGTGCTAGACATTTTCTAGATCCTGCAAAGAATAAAATATATACTTCTTCAACTAATGGGGTTCTTATCATGTATATCTTCAATTCTCTGAAGTGTCTTATCAAGATATATTATTCTAAAAATATTCTCTTGTGTCTTTAAAACAAGTGGGGCCATTGGTTCATAGAGAGGTCTTTTCATAATTCTAAAGTTTCCAACAACAGTGAATAAAATTTCTTTTCGTCGGTCATGAAGTGGTTGCTATAATGTATTTTCTATTTTGCTTCATGACAGATAAATTCATATTATGACATATATATATCTTATTATTAGGTCATTCCAAATCACTGGCACCCTCTCTTCAAAGGGATTAATTATCTAGTTTTATAAACTATTCTTTTAAATTATTTTCTGAATATAAGTGAGGATTTTTTTCTTTGGCTATCTAAGTCAAATCCCATCTTTGTCTCTTAGACCTGAATAACTAGGTCAATAGCACAAGTCAGCATCCAAGGGCTAAATAAATGGCATACTCCTTTGGTACAAGAAGCCCTATTTGGCATGAAGAAGCAATAAATATAGTCTAAAAATGAATTTTCCTTCATGCAAAAAAATAGCCTAAAAGTTTGAAGGGACATTATAAATTGTCCAATATTATTCTTATCTAATGAAGAAATCTTGTACACAGCATGATTGGCTACTAATAAATGCTTTCATTCATTTATTCAACCATTCACTTGTTAAACAAATATTTCTTGATCACCTACTATGTGCTAAGCATCATGCTAGTTGCTGGGGTAAGATAATAATGAGCAAAAATAGGCCTGGTCCTTCCATTTCTGGAGATAACAGTCTAGAGGGGTAGAGAGGCAAAAATGTAAAACTGTGACAGTGCTATGAAGGAAAGGTACTTGTGCTGTGAAAACCTAGAATGGAGAGATTTGACCCAATAAGGTTGGAGAGGGCTTCTCTAAGAAAATAGTGCTAGAGGTGAAATCTGAAAGAAGAGTATAAGCTGTCTGCAGGGAAGAGAGAAGAATAAAGTATTCCAAGTAGAGGAAACACATGTGCAAAGGCCCCATGGCAAGTTTTTTTAAAAAGGAAGAGATCAGTGTGGTTGGCATGGAGAACGCAAGGGGATGAGCTGTGACTGAGAGGCTATGCAGGGCCTCCCACGCTGTTAAGGCAGGGAGTAGCCACTGAGGGAGCTTAAGAAAGGATACAGTGGGACCAGATTAGCATTTAAAAAACTCACTCTGGCTACTGTGTGGAGAATGAAAGGGAAGAAGCCCAGAGGGATAGAGTAAAACTAGTTAAAAGGCTAATTCAGTGGTCCAGGGAAGAGGTGATTATAGCCTGGTCTAAGGTGATGATGGTAAAGATGGAGAAGAGTGAACAGATTTAAGAGGTAGTCAGGAGGTGAAACTGACAGGGCTTCCTGATGGACTGTATATAACAAGTGGTCATCCAGGTATGCTGCACAAGCCCCCGAGCCTAGATCAGTTGTACAGTCTGCTTTCTCTACTCTTTGGCAACCATGTGCACTGGAGAAATATGCAGCACCAAGTGACCACGTACCTGTGCAAACAGATGGTTTCTCATCGCTGTGAAGCCTCCGACACCACTTGTGGAACATTGTGCTGCCTTGTTTCTATTTCCTCTAGTGGCCAAACCAAATCTTTGCCACGCTGCTTAGACTCCAAGCCCACGGATCCCTGCACCCAACCTTCCTACTCTCCACAGGTAACTTTGCTTCTTGATTCACCAAGTAAATTGAAGTTATCAGAAAAGAACTCCCTCATTTACCATCATCATCATCAAACTCATCTACAGTTAAACCTACATCTTCCTTAACCCTCTCTTCCTTCTCAGAGAACAATGGGTCCCTCCTTGTGTTCAAACAAAACCCTCCCCCTGGGAGGCCAGCAAACAGAGAGTTAAAAATATGAGCTTCAGAGTCAGAATGCCTGAGTGAATCTGGACTCTGCCTCATCAACTGTGGAACATTAGATGGGTTACTTAACATCTCTAAACCTTAGTTTTCTCATCTGTGAAATGGAAACAGTAATACTACTGTTGTAATGAATTAATAAACCCTCCATTGTTTGGCTATAGTAAATGCTCATGATAGTGTTGACTATTATTATTATCTTCCTCATATCCTCCAGGACTCTTCTGTTCTGTTAGTTACCCTTCCTCTTTTCTGTATTGCCAACTTCTCCCATTCTGAAGAAGACATACAATTGTGTTTTAGAAAGAACGTGGGCTTTGGAGTCATTGTCATCCTGATTTGGAGTCAGTTAGCCCAAGGTTCAAATCTGGGTCCACCACCGTCTCATTGGGTGACCTCTGGGTGACATTTTCCTCCTATTGAAAAAAGCAAATAGATATGCCCAACTTGCATGGCTGTTGTGAAACAGGAAAAGGGCTTCTAGCACACGGCTTGTTACAAAAAACTGTGACAAGTGCTACAAAGACAATCTCTCTTTACCTTTAGTAAATGTTGGTGTTAGCAGAGGTGGTGTTGAAGGTGGTGGTTACAGCAGTTTTGTTATTTCCTTCCTCTTCATTCTTTCCTAGAAAAAGTCTCCCCCTCATCCTTAGCCTCCCCAGCATTACTCCACCTCTCCTTCTATTCTCACCCAGCTCAGCACTGTAAGTATACCAACACCCTCTCTCTCCAACCCTCAGATCCTATTCACTCCTCTACCACAAAACGACAGTGAAGCTGCTGTTGCCAAAGGGGCAAGGGTCTCCTAATTTTCAGCCCACTGGACACTTTACAGTTCATACTCTGCTCCATTTGGCCCCATAGATGCTTCCTTCTTAAAATGGTTTTCTCCCTTAGATTCTTTTCATTTCCTTCTCTGACTCCTCTTGCTCTACCCTTCCTCTCTCTGTTGGTTTCCCAAATATTTATCTCCAGACCACTTTTGTTCTCACTCTACACACCATCCCTGGGCAATCTCACCCATTCTCATCTTCCTATAAGCTGAGGATATCCAAATACAATCCATTTCTCCAGTTCTGATCTCTCCTGGAGCTCTTCCTATCCACTGGAGACATTTCAAAATATCACCTTTTCTGTTCCAAATTCCAATACACATACATGCGTGTGTGCACACATACATGCACAAAATCCTCCTTGACCCTTCCTTTATATTCTCTGTCTTGGTGAGAGGAACCAGTTGCAGTCATTTTGTCAACAAATATCTATTGAGTTCCACCAAGTACTTGCACTCATCCAGCCAATAATAAAATCCAGAAACTTTAGGCACCCCAATCCTCTCTCATCTCGTTCCCCAGATCCAACTGTTCATCAGGTCCTGTACATTCTCTCCTGGGAACACAGTTCTGACAACCGACCCTCTTCTCTCTATCCCCTACTGGGACTGAATTAGTTCAAAGTCTCATTGTATTGCAACCACATCCTAAATTGTATCCTGGTCATTTGTCTCCTCCACTCTGGTCCATGTTCCATATGGCCACCAGAGTTAGCCTGACAATGTAATTTAATCACATTACTTGCTTATAGAAAAACCTCCATGGACCCTCCATTGCTTACCAGAATCTACAGGATTGCTTTAAAAAGTAACTTGCAGTTGGAATCCAACCTCATTTTGTTTTACTCCCCTAGTCTAGGTGCCTGTGTTGCTCTTCACCATTTTCTAGAATATGCTATGCTTCGTCAATTTTCCGTACTATTCACATTATAAAACTTAGCTCCAGATCACGTTCTCTGGGAAACCTTCACCACGTCTTCAGGTAAACAAGTCCCTCTTTTCTTCCATTGTCCCAGAACTTTTTTCAAACTCATATTCTAACAGCTAACAAGATTCATTATAGTTATTTATTTACATGTTAGTCTCTGATACTAGACTACAAGCTCCTTGCCTACAGGGGCCTTGTTTATTCATCTTTGCACTTCCAGTGCCTAGCATTGGGCCTGGCATATTATAGATGGTCAGTAAACATTTGCTCAATAAATGAACCAGTGAGTTAAAAAGTAATTGCAGGTACAGAAAACAGCATGTCCAAGGCACAGAAAAGGCATGTTGTACTTCAGGAATGTCTAGCAGCTCGGTATGGTTGGCACTGATGATAGTTGAGAAAGGATGTAAGGAGAGTTTGGAAAAGTAGGTTGGGGCCAAATTGTGAAGGCACTTGTATACCAGGCTAAGGTTGGACTTTATCCCATAGGTGATTCAGAGCTGGTGATGGATCAGTCTCCAATTTTTAGTGTGAAATTCCTACTCTAAGATTTTTATTAGTTAGATTTTGGTAGCTAAAACAGAAACCACTCTAAGTTAAGCAGAAGGGAATTCATGCTACAATATCAGGTAGTTCACAAATACATTGGAAGGGTTGGAAGAACAGACTAGACAGAGGATCCAGGTAAAACTCCCAGGCCCAGAATCATAAGACCTCTGCCATAATAAGCAATGCTGCCATCTCCTATGCAAAAAGTCATCAAGTCAGGAAGTTTCTACTGTGATCTACCATAATCTGCACCAACAAAACTGGATGCCTTGCTCAGCTCAGTTCTAAATGCAGGTCTTACACAACTTCATCTGATTGATGGAACTTCAACTGCATTTGAAACCTTAGCTGCCAGAGAATCTGGGAAATGTAATTTATAGCTTTTTCAGCCTCTACAATACTAGAGTGAGGTTGGAATGGATGACGAGTGAGGCAATCCACAGTTTTTATGTTCCCAAGGATATACTTTACTTTGGGGTCAACGAGAGCCCGTCACTCCCTATATTACAGATGGTATATTAGTCATCTATTGCCATAATAATGCCAGGTAACAAACCGCGCCAAGTATCTCTGTGGCCTATAACAAAAGACATCTCTTTTCTTACTCAAGTCTACAGGTCAGCTGGGTGGCTCTGATTCAGGCTGCGGTTGGGTCTGGTCTGTTCTCTGTGTCTTCATTTTGAGACTCAGCCTGAAAGGGCAATAGTACAAGGATATGCTCTTCCTGTGACAGATCCCAGGAGTTTAAGAGGGAAAGCCAAACCTCATGAGAAAAATAAGAAGCTCCCAATTATAAAAGAAGCAAAATATTGAGACGATTCCTTCCTAAATGCTAGAGGAGTAAAACAGTGCCTCTCCCATGGAAGTACAAGAGGAACTAGAAAGCAAGTACAAACTGTCTTCAGAATCAGAGCCTCAGAGGCTGGAATGTGACAAACTAAGACAAAATGTAGACTGGGGCAGAGCCTGGCACTCCTGTGAGAAAAGAAGCTAGGAAAGGTTCAGAAACGTGTCCTTTGGATAATGTTATGCTTCTTGTATCATATTTGTTTATTTCCCTGTTGTTCTCCCCATCCTTTCATGTAATAAACAGGTATTGAGCATCCTGTATGTACCAGGCAATGGGCTGCATGCCTGGGAGTCCACAGTAAGCCAGACAGATGTGTTTCCTGGAGTATAGAGGCCGAGACAGGCAAGTTGTGGGGTGATAACAAGAGTGTGGTAAGTGCCGAGGTGTGGGGAAGTACCAGTTTGTAGGAGGGACACCCCACCTAGACTGGAAGGATGAGTAAGAATTAACCAGAAAAACGGAAGAACATTCCAAGGGCCAGGGAAAGTGTGTGTGGAAGCTGGGAGCATGGGCAGAGAAGAGAACGTGGTGTTTGAGACAGGACACTGCTGTAAGTCCTGCACTGCTGGAGAAGAGAAGGTGAGTGTGAAGCTTGAGAGGTAAGCTGGGGCCAGCTCACAAAAGGCCCAGTAAGGGTTAAAGAGCCTTTAATCTACTCTGTAGCGCTTAGGAAGGTATTTCCGAAAGAGGAGATTTTGTCTGGTGTGATTCAGAGCTTTGGTGAACCAAGCTGGGGATCTCTCTCCTTCTGGTGGCTTAGAGCCAATGTTCTCAAAGGGAATAGGGGGTGAAGTGTACCCTCTTCCCCCTCCCCATTAGGAGGCACATCAAAATTACACTGTAGGTTTTTACACACACATCATAGGAGTTTTACCACACTCCCTCTTCCCCTCAGCCATTGGTACCATGAGCACGCCGCTTCCCTCAGGTGTGTCTGGGTAGAGAAACAGGTGGAGAAATACTGCCATAGAGGCTCTGTGCTTTATTAGAGCAAGAGGAGCAGAGAAGAACTTTAAGAAGGGTGTGTGTGCATGCCAGCATGTGTGTGTTTGGGGCAGAGTCAGATATATGGCCAGATCTGTATGTTAGAAAATATCTCCACTCCTTGGGACAGGAAAAGGTCAGTTGATCAGCCAGGATGCCTGTGCTATAACTAACCCAAGGGAGAGACGATGACACCTGTATCAAGGTAATGGCTGTCGGGATGGAAAAGGAGGCCAGGTTGAGTAGACATTTTGGAGGTGACACTGAATCTGAGAGTAAGAGAAAGGGAGAAACTGAGGGAGATCCTGAGGCTTCTGGCTTGGTTGGTGGAACCCTGTTCCATGTTCTCCCCCGGGTCTTCTCAGTGAATGCTGCCCAAATATCCCCCCCTCCTCCTGTAATGCTAGGGCCAAAACAGATCACAACTTCTGAATCACCCCTTCATCCCAATATTTAACAGGGAAAATATTTTTAAATTATTTCAAAACCAGTTGTGAAGCTTGCCCACGTAAATCTATACGGGCAATACTCACTTGTATACCCTGGGCTAAATCACCTTATCAATGACTCTGAGACGATGTAGACCTCTTAAACCACATATAGAGAGAGTTAAGCCACCATCTTACAACATGAAAGAGAGATCTACTATACAACTTAGTGCCTATCGTGGGTCAGTCAAAGTATTATGGGCTCTAATTATCACCCCTATAGCTGTTAAATTCTTTACCTGCAGCAGAGGAGAACTCCAGAGGTGAGAAATATTTTCCTGCCTTTGAAAATGCCAAGGAAAAAACCCAAAGGAGTAGCTTCCAATATGAACCTTGGAAATCAAACCTACACTGTACATGAAGACAGAGCAGGCGAAGGGAAAAGCACCAGCCAACATGGAAAATAACCTATTGGGAAGTCAAAGGTCTCATGTCGATTTTATTTAGAAATTACCTCCTACTGTGACTTGGAGGTGTAAACTTGGGGGCTGTAGCACTCAAAAGCAGCAAACAGTGAAAAGAAGAAAAAAATAAGAGTAAAAAGAAGTCAAGGAGAGCCAGTCCCTACAGTATTTTTCCCTCATTCACACTAAATTAAGATATGAACGGGGAAAGCTGAGTTATCCATCAGAAATGTGGAGAAACATAATAGATAGATATGAGGAGATGGTCCAGGGAGAAAATAAAATCCCATAGAAAGGCTCAGAACCAGAGAGAGAAGGCTGCTTTGATGATTTAGCAATGAAATTTTTTTTTTTTTTTTTGCTGAGGAAGATTCTCCCTGAGCTAACATCTTTTACCAATCTTCCTCTATTTTGTTTGTGGGTTGCCACCACAGCATGGCCACTGACAGACAAGTGGTGTAGGTCCGCACCTGGGAACCGAACTCAGGCCACTGAAGTGGACTGCACCGAAATTAACCACTAGGCCACCAGGGCTGGCCCCAGCACTATCTTTTTAATAAGAGAGATTGGGAGGAACTCCATAAAGGGAGAGAGAGCTTTTCTCACCTTTTCTGTGAATGAGCCACCTTACCAAACACTTCTCGCTCTCCCACCAAACTCAACATTTGAAACTCCCATTAGCATCTGTCTCATAGGAGATAGCAGCATTTTACCAAAGTTAAGAAAATATACAGGATCAACAGATTCCTCAGCTAACCAGAGAGCACTTGTTTTCCACAAACATCTTAGAGGTGCAATCAGTTTTTAGTGTCAGGGTTCTGACTTCTTTATCCTTTTACTTTCCATCCCCACTTGTGCCTGCAGTAGAGACTCAAAAGCTAACTGTGAATCAAATCAAACATGAAGAGAAACATTTGAAAGCTGGTGAAAGCCAAATCTCCAAGCTCACAACCCCAGATTCCTGAAATATTATAAAGAGATTTCTCAGGTGGCTCCAGCCTAGAACTGAAGCACAAAGAAGAAGGAGAGGTGAAGGAGAAAGAGAAGAAAAGAAAAGGGAAAAAACCTTGAATGCATATTCACAAGGGTAAAAATTAGAGGTACATGTGGTTACATGAGTCCAGGTCTATATCAAAGACTGAATGATTTTTTTTTTTAACTCTGTGAATGTTCTCATAAGAGCCAAATCTTCACCAATATGTGACAAATGACCCTTATTTTCTTTCCTAGTGTGTTTATATTTCTACAGGGGGCTCAGTTTTGGGTTTGGTTTTTGTTTTTTTTTTTTTGTCTATTCTGTGAGCATTTACATTGGTCTAGAAACCAAACAAAGAACAGTACGGGAAAAGATCAAAGTATGTAAATCAACACCCTGGAGGATCCTCTTCTGGGGAAGGTGACAATGTCATATGCTGTGGTAGTAGACTGTCCTTGGCTGCTATGCCCACTAGAATGGACACAAAGCAGCATCCCCATGCCGATTACCAAAGTCATCTGAGTCTGTGAAATGCAAGTCAGTATGTGCCAATTTAATATCTGGATTTATATTTATTTAGGGTTATAATTAGGTCATTTCTTCTTCTAACTTTGCTGATTTTAGTTGGGGGAAGCCCTTGTATCTATTGATTGGTTATGTAACTAAATGTATCATAGTGATCTAAGGTGTCTTCTATAATTGTGTCCCAGGGCTAAAATCCAGAAATTATGATAATTAACAAAAGTAATTGTATGTTATCCATATCTCAAGACTGAATGGAATGTAACAGGCTTCCTGATGCTGACACATGAGCTGTAACAGAGGGTGATGGGCAACCCTTCTTTGGCTACATGTTAGTGACAGTGATGGAGAGCTGTAACCCACAGAAAGAGGAACAAAAGAGCCAGGACAGTTGACAACATGAACTTGGAAATCACAGGGTTTGAGTCTGCCTTTTATTCACTGTATGGACTTGGGGAAATTACCAAATCTTTCCAAAGTTCAGTTTCTTTATTTATCAAAGTTAAGATCATAGCACTTACATTATTTGGGTTTGGGAAATAATCAAATAAAATAATATATGTGAAAGTCATAGTTCCTGGGCCATGGTGTATGCCGGGTATTAGTTATTATTACCATGTCAGCAATCATGCTCATCATCAGACTCTTTCCAGGGTCCTGGCATGAAACAAAGGGGCAATTTGAGGAGAGTC
Organism: Tapirus indicus; assembly: GCA_031878705.1. NCBI lineage: Eukaryota > Metazoa > Chordata > Mammalia > Perissodactyla > Tapiridae > Tapirus > Tapirus indicus. The sequence continues at coordinate 121,821,327 of CM062918.1, read as the reverse complement.
TAATAAAGGAAAGCATGGGGGACAGTGCAGAACCTCAAGGCTAGTAATGGCTGCACTTGTTACCCCTAAGCCCTCAGCCTGAAGGAACCCACAGAGAGAAGACTGTGTGGAGGGGGCTGCCTAACAGGAGCTGCGATTGCCTCCAAGGAAGAAGCTGGTGAATAAACACCCCAACCTCACTCTTCTCCGTCCCTCCACTCTCCTGCTGGTGCATTTCATTGGTCAACACAATGGAAGACCAGAGGATGAAAAAGCCCTTCCATGTTGTCTTAACAGTTCAGCCTCCCAGGGATCAGACCAGGAAAAAGAGTGGAGGAGCAAATAGAAGCACAAATACAGTATTTGTGAGACTATAATGTTAAATGACCAAGATCAATCATTTATTGAATACCTAAGACAGTGTCCAGCATGTGGTGGGCACTCAAGAAATCTTTTTTAAATGGTTGAATAAATTTCCCTGTGAATCAGATTCTGGTTCCTTTATATATATATATATATATATATATATATATATATATATATATATATATATATATCCTACCTTTTCCAGAAGATGTATGACAGGTAAATCATTTATCAGGGGCAAGCCATCCCATAGTTTAAAGTTAAGTTTAAACTTTAGTCTGAAAATAAAGTCCATCCCAGAGGGTCCTGTAAGTCTGGAAGTAGGGTACCTGGAATTAGCAAGCAAGGTATTTCGGTGCAGGGCTGTACAGAGAGGCGGGTGATGAATCCAGACGCACACACATACACTCACACGGCTGACAATGTTGACGAAGCCTGAGCTGTGTTCTCAGCCTCTTGAGCCATAACATGCGTGGATGAAGAGTCATCATGGTTACAACATCTGAGCAAGCGGCTGAAAATCCAAGCCCACTCAGCTCACATTTTCCTTTGCTAGAACACGAAGGGGGAAGTTGCCACTGACTTCGGAGTCAATGCTGACAGCCGACTTCACATGAGAAAACAACACCCATGTAATCCTATAGCTTGCTCTGGGGGTGATGGAGTAAAAACATCATTCAAGAAGGTAAACAAGCCGGGGTTGGTTATACTACGTGGTACAGCCAGGGACTTGAACCAGATAAAAACAAATAAAGCCCTAGGCTTACTTTGAGATGTATTTGAATCCTACGTGTACATTATTCCACGATTTCAAATGTTTTTAAAGTTATATCATAGAGTAAAACTTTAGAAAGGGGGAGAGGGTGGAGATGAAAATGAAGTGTACAACGGATATTATAAGTGGACCATGCTTCCTGGTAACATTTGCAACTCAGGGGGGGAAACTGTCCCTGTCACTCTAACCACTTCCTCATGTCACCAGAGCCATCCAAAAATCTCAAACTATGGGAAAGATTCTTTCTAAATTTTAGAGGGAGAAAAACTGAAAAAAAATTTTTTTAGATCCTATCATCTATAAATCAAATACCATAATCTACATTGATGTAATCTCTGCAAGCAAATGAATGTTACAGGAGGAATCATATCTTTGAGTTTTCCCAACCTCTATGCTTTAAAGATAAAACATGGTCAACATTGGGCTATTTTACAGGACAATGCCTGTTCGATTTAGGTTTTAAAGGCTCTCTCTTGCTCTAATATTTTTTATTCATTTCCAACACTATTGCCCAGACCTCTTGTGACTGTACGCTCTTTGAAAGGAGAAGAAGGAAAATGAACGTTTTCACTAGTTGCCTACTTAGCCTCCCTTTACCAGTCATTTTCGGGTTCATCTAAAGTGCTTCCTCAGAAAACTCCTAAAGAAAAAAATAAAGATTTTGCACTAATATTTCAATAAAGTACCACAACTTATTTTTAAATAAACTTTTAATTTTAGAATAGTTTTAGATTTACAGAAAAGTTGCAAAAATAGTACAAATCCTTAGACCCCGTGCCCAGTTTCCCTGTTAAGATTTTGCACGTTGCCTTTGTCAAAACTAATGAACCAATGTTGATATATTATTGTTAACTAAAGTCCATGCTTTATTTGGATTTTAAGACTTTTTTTAAAAGAAACTTTTCCACTAGAAATAGGGTATTATAACTCTGGGGGGAAAATATTTCACACTAATATGTATGGATTTTGACCTCAACTATTCATTCTATCTGATTCATTCTACTGCTAATTCAGAACATCACAGGGACAGTGGACCAGGGGACAGAACACCCATCTGGAGAAATGTGTTTTAGGCCTTAGGTAAACCACTCAAACTTTCTTTGAGTTTGAATTCTACTTTTTGCAAAATGAAGAAATTGAACTAGATGATCTCTGAAACTCCTTCTAGCTTGAAATGCTATGATTTTGGAACACCTGAAAACACCTTAATGTTTTCGTGGTAAGTGTTCAGAATTTAGGTTTGGAAGATTATAATTCTGGCTTTGTCACCAGCTTTTAAACTAGCTTTTGTTTTCCTCAGTTTCCAAATTTGCCCAGAGGCTAATAGTACCAACAGGTATGTTAAGACGTATCATGTGCATAAATGTCTTTATTTAAAGAATGTGGCTACAATGGATAAAATTTACAGTATCAGGAATAGCACAGAACACCAGAGACTCTCTCTCAGTCAGTACTGACATGAACACTGTTCCATTCTCTCTGAGTTCTCTACAGAAGATTTTTCATGTTATTTCATTTCTTTTCATAACTAACCCAGAAAGAGATCTAATTTTCTTCCTCTTTAAAGTAGAAAAATAGACTGCAAATCCCAGTAAATGGGTTAAATAATTCAGCATTAATGAAATAGTGCTAAAACATCACACCAGAATTTTACTTACAATATAAAAGTTGACTTTCTAATGCCTGTGGACAAAGTATCGTCCTACTGATTCAAGAGTGAAGAACTGTCATAAAGGTAAGGCATATTCAGCATGCACAAATTGCTTTTTAAAAGCCACCAGATTAAATCATTCCAGAACTAGAAAACTCAAGGACAAAGAGGATAAATAACACTTTCACTAATTTGAAAAAAAGAAAGATATAAAAAATCATAAAAATCAAATAAGTATATTTGTGGAAGTAGGGGTTACACAGGAAGAACATAATTTCACTGTCCAAGAAAAAGGAGTTTGTGACAGTTGCAAGGAAAAATCTCCGGCTCTTTCAAGCCCTCTCCTACATCCTTAAGGTGAATTATGCATTTGCAACTCTTTAAGTGGCATTCACTGGCTGTGTAAATGAAAACACTTTTTCTTTGAGTGAACTCTGGAAGCATTCCCCTCCTCAAACAAAAATTATGTATATATGTGTAACTTTAGCTCATGAATGCACTCAAACATATTCTTAACTTCACAGAAAAGCCAAATCAGGATGTACTACTTAATTCAGCCCCAACCACATGGGCAAATTCAATAAACAATACACAGAGAACATTTTTTAAGAGTCCAGTAATAACCGTATAGTCTTATTTGTTCATTTTCTAAAAAATATTTTTCGATTTTATAGCCTTAGCATCTGGGAAGGCCACTGAGTAAAAAGGAAAGATTATATATTTTGGAAACAGATCTAGATTCTACTATTTACTAGTTGTAGATATTGGATATTGGATTTCATCCCCAAAGTGGGGACAATAAATCCCTCACAGGATTGTTGTAAAAGCTAAATACAATCATGTCAAATGCCTAGCAGAGTGTCCAACACAAGGATGGTGCCCTGTGTTTTCATTATCTTTTTCTACCTTTCATATTCATCATTTAATTTGTGACACAAACACTAGCAGAGATTGGGCTGAATTTCTCTCAGGCTTCATATTCCTCTTCACTACTACTTATTTTCATATTTTTCACTATGAAGATTTCCACAGAAAACTCTTAGAGGAAAAACAAAGAATTCACAACTATATTTCAATATAGCATCAGAGCTTGTTTTTAAAAAGTTCTTTCTCTAGAAACAAGGCATTGCTTTGAAACAAATACTAAATATTTTATTTAGTTATAATGATTAATTAGTATTTAACTTGTGCAATAGAAGCTGCAGATAACCAATTGCAAGGAATAAGTTCTATGTTGAATTAAATTTACTTAGAGTTATAACTTTGAAACACTATACCTGAGGTCCTGAGGTTTTAAAAATAACTTCAAGAACAAGAATTCAACTAACGATCAATTTTTCATAAAAAAGGGACAAGATAGCATGAAAAATTGGAATCCACAGACATTCCAAAGTTTTTCCTTTTGTAAAATCTCCCCAAATAAATGTTTTAATAAAGTAACAAAAATAACTGATGAGAATACCACACTTTTTAAGTGATAAGGAGTTTCAAAATGGTCAAAAGAAAAAGAGAAAAAAGTAAACTACTAAACAATAAATTAAAAATCTTTTAAAAATGTTTCTTGTTAGGGGCTGGCCCAGTGGCATAATGGTTAAGTTCACGCTCTCCACTTTAGGGCCTGGGGTTTACAGGTTCGGATCCCAGGCAGGGACTTATGCACCGCTTATCAAGCCATGCTGTGGCAGGCATCCCACCTAAAAAGTAGAGGAAGGTGGGCACAGATGTTAGCCCTGGGCCAATCTTCCTCAGCAAAAAAGTTAACCATACTGAAAGATACAAAATGGTATCAACAGATCTGAAATATTAACAGCCAGAGCTAACCACTTAAGTTCTCAGTTAACATCTTTCTAGATAAGTCTTTCTAAATACATAAAGGAGATCACACTACTTCTACTACAATTTGTAATTTCCACTTAATGTGTTTGGAACATTTTTCAAGGTCAATAAATATATATCTTTAACAACATTTTATCACTACATAATACTTCATTATAGCTATTTAACATAATTTATATAACCAGTTCGTTTTTGTTAGAGTTTTTAGTTTCCCTTTTTTTTTTTTTTTGCTATTAAAATAATGCTGCAATTAACATCTTTATGTGAACAGCTTTTGGCATATAATTTCCTAGAAGATGGATTCCTAGGCCAACTGTGACACACATTTTACATTTTGGTACATATTTCCAAAAGGGCCTATTAGAAAAGCTTATACCAATTTAAACATTGGAGAAGAATTCAACCAACAGCCACATACAAGTTAAAAAAAAAGATTGTATTTGATTGTTGAGGTCTTAAGATAGAGAATGAGGTATAAGGTTTGATAGAGTAATATAAAAGGTTTGATTTACCTATTTCTTGCCCATTCCTAAAATCAAGTTACATTAGATAGCATTAAATAGATATGACAGCAACAAAACACAGGCTTCAGTTGTATTTCCAGCACAGGTAGCATAATGAGAAGTACCGATAATAACAACTTCCATTTGGATTGCACTTTGCAGTTACAAAATAGTCTTACCTCGATGATGTCTCAAACATTCTGTGGGATGGGCCAGGCAGGAATCATTAACCTTATTTTACAGATAAAGAAACAGAGAGGTCACTTCCCATATCACATGCCAGGAGGGTTTAGCTTTGGGCCCAGGTGTGGTCCTCTGATTCATGGGCCTCTCTTCTCCCCACTGCGCCACACCTTTGTAACCTTGCACTATGGCTTCTACTCTAACATGGGAGGGAGGTTACCCATGATGGAGCTGGTACCCAGGTATCAGTGTCAACTTAGACTCTCTTATCTATAGCCCCTGAAAGATTTGGGTATTCCTCTTTCCCCGTACAGGTCCCCCTAGAGGACTCAGTGCTGTGTATCACTGAAGGGACTGCAAAGAACTTCCTCACGGTAATCCAGCCTCTCCTTTAGTCAATGGGTTTTGGGTTTGCACACTGACTAGGTATCAAAATCATGGCTTTCCATTGGAGAGGAAGACTTCATCTTTCTCTTCATCCTTTCTTGATTTCTTTTGATTATGTATATTAAACAATACTCTTCTCGGCTGCACAATAAGAAATACCATATCGTTGTCCCTAGGAACACCCTACTTTATTAGTCATCTCCATTGATCTCTGTGAGTTAGGCCTCCTGGCAACCATTCCATCCTTGCTGCCTATTATGATTACTACTCCCATTTCCTTTTGAAAACTAAATGTGGCCACCTGCTCTCTACTATTTTGAGACCCAACACCCTATTTTTACCAGGGAGCAGCATCTCCTATTATCAGCCCAAGTCTACAGGGGGCAGCTGTCATTGAGCTTCTCAACAATGCTGGTGCCCCTCAGATGGAGATTAGCTTTAGCTTTGTCCCTTGGAGAGCTCTGGAGCATGAATGATACCAAAGAGTGCCACCTCCATCCCACAATCTTGAGTCAAGGGTCAAAGGCTTTATGAAATCCCACTTAGGTCAGTCTTTGTCTGATGCTGCTGCTTGTGTGGGGGCAGTGTAACCTTCCAAGCCAGGCAACTGCCACTTGCCTAGGGGCAATTCTCCAGAAAAAGAGGGTGTGTTCTTCTTAGCACGACTCATAGTAGCTAGGGTTGGGTGCAGTAGCTCAGGGAAGGGACCTGGGTAGGGCATGAACAGGATCCACTACATTCTTATTAGCCATGTTTGGAAAATGCTAGGGAACCTACACCATAATTCTGAGAACTGAAAAATAAAGGCAAAGAAGCTAAGCATTTACCCTGCCTTTCCTATAGGAATTGTACCACTGGGTAATCAAATAGTTGATGAAAGTAAGATTCCTTTTAAAGAAGTATTCTAGCTAATAAAAGAACAAAAATGGAAAAATTAGTATATCACTATTTTGTAACCTCTAGTAAATTAATGTATCTAAGTATTCAGTATCAAAGCTTTAAATTTCATAGAAAGAATGAAAACCAGACATTATGTATCTTCTGATGGAAGTAAGATGTAGTTATCTATGAAGTATTCTTGCCAATAAAATTGATCCTGACTCTAATGAGGCCTCTAGATCCAACTGCCAATTTAAGGGAAATACAGAGAACATAGGAACATGTTAAACAATATCTTGGCAAAACTCAGAATGTGAGAAAATACACTGGATCAATGAACTTTTCTTTTTTTTTCAGGAAATAAATTTCAAGAAAAAAGATGGAGGGAAAACCTATTTAAAGAGACTTAAGATCATATCAAGTAATTACAACATATTTAACCTTCTTTCTTTTTTTTTTTTTTTTTTTGAGGAAGATCAGCCCCGAGCTAACATCTGTTGCCACTCTTCCTCCTTTTTTGCTTTGTTTCTCCCCAAAGCCCCAGTAGATAGTTGCCATAGTTGTGCATCCTTCTAGTTGCTCTATGTGGGACGCCGCCTCAGCATGGCTTGATGAGCCGTGCGTGGGTCCGCGCCCAGGATCTGAACCGGCAAACCCTGCCCCTCAAAGTGGAGCGTGGGAACGTAACCACTATGCCACTGGGTCCGCCCCTTTGAACCTTATTTCAATTCTCATTTCAACAAACTATAAAAAGTAATTATAGCAAATTATAAACAATTATTGACAATGTTTCATTTTGCTCCAATCACTCAGAGGTCCTGCTGTTCCTCAAACAGACCAAGCGCACTCCTGACTCAGTGCTTCTACACTTGCTGTTCTACCTGCCAGAATCTTCTTGCCCAGATATCTGCATGGCTACCTCCCTCATCACTTTAAGATCTTTTCTCAAAGTCAGCTTCTCAGGGAGCCCTTCCCTGTCTCTTCATCTAAAAGTCCAACCCTCCAGTCTCAACATTTCATATCTTCCTTGCTTACTTTTTTTCTCCTTAGCATTTACCACTATGTAACATTCTTTATACTTTACTTATTTATCTTGTTCATTGTCTATCTCCTCAACTAGAATATAGGACAAGAAATTTTGTCCACCTAGTAAATTCCTAGCTCATATTAGGTTCTTAATAGATATGTGTTGAATATTGAATGAATATGGATGAATCATAGCAAAATAATATTTAAAGAAAAGCAAATACCAAAATACATCATTTTATAGAGTTAAAAACAAGTAAAACTAAAAAATATATGTGGGGAAAAAATACATACATATGTGTATGTGCACACCCACATGTACACACAAGGAAATGATAAAAACAAAACTCAGATTGCTGTTCCCCAGGTAGAGTAAGGCATGGGAACACATAGGTTGTAACTTCATAGCAAGGGGTAAGTTATTCTTAATATTCTTTTTCTGATGATGATGGTGGATTCATCGATGTTTCTTATATCTTTAATTGAAAATGAAAATAAAACCAACATAACATGATACTAAATCCTAACAAAAGACATTCACAAAAAAGAAAATTTTAGGACTGTATCATTTACAAATATGATTACAAATCCTAAATAAAGTGCTATTAAAAAAAGAACCTAATAACATTTTAAAAGAATAATATACTACACTCAAGAAAGCTTTATCCCAGGAATACAAAGGTAGATGAGTGGTAAGAAATTTATTTATATAATTCAATAGAGAAAAAAAAATCACTCCTATAATATGCCACAAAAGCATTTGATAAAATTCGACATTCATTACTGATAAAAAAAATTTTTACAGAATAATTTTCGCAACAAATGTGATTTATACATATATGTATGTCTCAGAGGTTTAATTTTAAGATAGCAGAATTAAATTAGAATTTTAATTTTACTCCTTCCCGAAAGGTTTTTTGTTTTTGTTTTGTTTTTTACATAAACCACCAATATGGCATCTGAGCCAGTGTTCCTTGGAAAACAGCCTGAGGCAAAGCTTACTTACTAGCACTTTATTGAAGGATATAAACCTTAAATCTCAAGAGTGAAGGGTACAGGGAAGGAGGGAAAAAAATACAAGATGGCGCATTGCTAAACTGGTCACCACTTCACAAGAAAACATAAGCGATTGCTCCATCACATAGGATATATCCAGAGAGGCCTTATGGGACCACTGTTCCTAGGATCAGTTCCTCTTTCCCATCTTATGTCTCTATCGGGTCTAAGTCAGCCATGTAGAACATTAACACTCCCTCCCTCACCCACATACACGTGTAGGTTGTGTTCCCCAGCCCTGCTGGAGCCGTAGCTGAGGAAGTGAGATCCAATCGCTGTAGCATTATGCTTCCTCTGAATCAGGAGGAACAAAAAAGTCTATGGTTCAATGGCAGCATGGACAATGGAGATTGTGCCACAGCCCAACTTTCATCCCAGAGCAGGCTTAGAGAGTCGGCAGTGTTAGGAGACAAGGTGGCAGTGGCAGCCACGAGGGCTCCCCATTGAGCAAGTGGATGAGGCCCATTGGGTAGGTAGAGATGAAAAAATCTGGGGAGGTGCACAAATTGGTACATATAGGGAGAACAGAACAGAGACCAAAAATAAGTTAGAATTAGGAAACCAAATAGATTAATGATATCTGACTTAGCAGATAAAAGATAGCCAAACCCTATGTGGGCAGTGTGGAAAGCTGAAGAAACAAACCACCAGGACAAATAGATTCCCTGAGGCACTTCAGAAAGATGGAGGCACTGCCCACCTCCTTTCCAGTGCAATTTTCCTGGTGAGCCCATCACCCTCCTTGCTGTCACGTAGGGAGAAACCTCCTGAGAAACAATGTATTTATATCACAGAATTCTCAAAATGGCCAAGAACTAATATCACCTGTTGCCCCGGGAATTGGGTTGAAAGTTAATGATGGGAAGGGGGGAAGGAGCAGGGAGGACTGAGTGAAAATTCTTTGAAAGGCAATTAAATTCTCTTCCACTCCAAAGTGCTGGGTGACTCTCCCATCCCCTGCTCAGAAGAAGTCTTGAGATTTAATCTCTGAAGAGGGTAAAATATAGGGTTTCTTGACTGAAGGGTACACTTGAACAGTGGGCTACCATCCTAAAAATAGAGAACTAAATTAACGTCAGCATATTGAACGCCAAATGCTGAGACTGCTGGTCCAACCCAATCCCACATGGCTTCCAAAAGGTCTGCAGCCAGTCCTCTACCACCCAGGCAGGAGGTTAAAAGATTCCTCCCTGGCAAACCTGACCAGCCCAAGTAACTGACATCCAGAGTTTCTCAACAATGGCCAGATTACCCTACAGTGAAACTCAAAGTCAAAAAAGCCCCCTCATATGCTCAAAAGGCCCACATCATTTTTTAATCCCTTAAATTTAATCATGAGTAGATAACCAACTATTATGAGATGTCTGATTTCTAACTCTGAAGAAAAAAACTAGGAAGAAAATAGCAACTTAAAAAAAGAGACTTAGGTGTTTTTAAATCTTCAAAAACAAATCTATCATTATTATCCTCAGAGAGATAAAAGATTTCACATCCATAATAAATGAACAAGACACTCTAAAAAAATATTCAGAAGGGAAAGAAGTAGAGAAATCAGAAGAGAGGAAAACAGCAATAAAATAATTACAGAAATGGGTGGTGAACATGATGTAATCTATGCAGAAATAGAAGTATAAGGATGTACACCTGAAATTTATACAATGTTATAAACCAATGTTACCACAATAAAAAAAAATAATAATAATTACAGAAAATTTCCCAGGTGAGAAGGACATAAGTCAGCAGCTTAAATGGATTCATTAAATGCCCAGCAGAGTGGGTGAAATAGATCCACACCAACGTACATCATAGTAAAATTCTGAACACTGAGGACAAAGAGAAGTTTCTAAAAGATTGCAGTTTTTTAAAAGGACCACCTATAAGGGATCAGGAATCAATAACTCTGAGTTCTTAATAATAACACTGATAATAGAAGACATTGGAGTAAGGCCTCCAACATTCTGAAGGAAAATAATATCAGAGGGTTGAGATAAAGATGGTGGAGCAGGAAGAGACTTAACTCATCTCCCATGGACACACCAAAACTACAACTACATATAAAACAACTGTCACTGAGAACAGCCTGAAGACTAGCAGAACAGATTTTCTACAACTTTTCTACAAGAATTTTCTACAAGGATATAAAGAAAAAGCCACATCAAGATGGGAGGAAGGGGCAGAGACACGGTCTAGTCAGGACTCACACCTCAGGGGCAGCAACTGAGAAGCGGAAGGGATATCACAACGGAGGAATCCTCCCAGACGAGCAAGAGCACATCTGGCTTCCCAGCCCAGGGGACTTGCACTGGGAAGATGAGCCCTCATAACATCTGGCTTTGAAAACCAGCAGAATTTACATCCAGAAGAGCCAGAGAGCTATAGGAAATTGAGACTCTGCTCTTAAAAGGCATGCACACAAACTCACTAGTTCTGAGTCCCAGCACAAAGGCAGCAGTTTGAAAAGTGCCTGAGTTATATGTGAAGGAGATTCATTGACAAATTTTAGGGCACGTGCTGGAGGGGCAGGGATCTGTTGCAACTTTATCTGAGGATGGAAGGGCTGGTGGGCACCATTTTTCTTGCTCTCTTTCTATCTAGCTGGCCCAGCCCTGGAAGGTGCCATTTCTAACACTTCCCACCTACTTTGCTAGCACCACTCACCCCACCCCAGCATTCCCCAGCAAACCCACAGTAGTTGATGCCCCTTCAAAGAGTCTCCCACCCCTCCCCACCTGGCAGGCAGCTCCAGCTGGCACCGAAGCCCCTCCAAAGCAGCTACAGCCCCACCCTACCCAGTGGGTGGCCCTGGCCAGCACCAAAGCCCCTCCAAAGTGGCTCCTGCCCCAAGGAGCCAGTCCCAGATGCCAGGGCACCTACAACAATTGTGGCCCAAGCACAGCAGGAAGGTGCACACAGCCTACACAGGGGATACACCTAAAGCACCTGGCTCTGGTGACCAGGGGAGATTGTGCTACTAGACCCCACAAGACACCTTCTACATAAAGCCACTGTTTCAAGATTGGGATATGTAGGTGATCTATCTAATGCATAGGAAAAAACCACAGAGAGTTAGGTAAAATAAGGAGACAGAGGAATATGTTCCAAACAAAAGAACAAGACAAAACCTCAGGAAAAGAACTAAACAAAATGGAGATAAGCAATCTACCAGATAAAGAGTTCAAAGTAGTGGTTATAAAGATGCTCACCAAACTCAGGAGAAGAATGAATGAACACAGTGAGAACTTCAACAAAGAAATAGAAAATATAAAAAAGAACCAATCAGAGCTGAAGAATACAATAATTGAAAGGAAAAATACACAGAGGGAATCAACAACAGATTAGATGATGCAGAATGGATCAGTGATCTGGAAAACAAGGTAGTAGAAATTACGCAACCAGAACAGCAAAAAGAAAAAAGGATTAAAAAAAAAATGAGGATGGCTTAAGGGACCTCTGGGACAACATCAAGCATACTAACTTTCACATTATAGGGGTCCCAGAAGGAGAAGAGAGAAAGAGACAGAAAATCTATCGGTGAATAATTGGTTAATAATCTGTTAGTAATAAACCTATCTGAATAAATAATTTTTTATTGTGATAACATAGGTTTATATTATATAAATTTCAGGTGTACATCATTATATTTCTATTTCTGTAGAGATTACATCATGTTCACCACCCAAAGACTAACTACAATCCATTACCACACACATATGCCTACTCATCCCTTTCATCCCCCTCCCTCCCCACTTCCCCTCTGGTAACCACCAATCCAATCTCTGTCTCTATGTAATTGTTTGTTGTTGTTTTGATCTTCTACTTATGAATGAGATCATACGGTATTTGGCTTTCTCCCTCTGACTTATTTTGCTTAGCATAATACCCTCAAGTTCCCTCCATGTTGTCACAAATGGCTGGATTTCATCATTTCTTATGGCCGAGTAGTATTCCATTGTGTATATATACCACACCATTATCCATTCATCCCTTGATGAGCACCTAGGTGGCTTCCAAGTCTTGGCTATTGTGAACAATGCTGCAATGAACATAGGGGTGCATGTATCTTTATGCATTTGTGTTTTCATTTTCTTTGGGTAAATACCCAGCAGTGGAAGAGGTGGATTGTATGGTAGTCCTATTAATTTTTTGAGGAATCTCCATACTGTTTTTCATAGTGGCTGCACCAGTTTGCATTCCCACCAGCAGTGTTTGAGAGTTCTCTTCTCTCCACATCCTCTCCAACATTTGTTGTTTCCTATCCTGTTAATTATAGCCATTCTGACAGGTGTGAGGTGATATCTTATTGTAGTTTTGATTTGCATTTCCCTGATACTTAGTGATGTTGAACATCTTTTCATGTGCCTGTTGGCCATCTGTACATCTTCTTTGGAGAAATGTCTATTCAGATCTCTTGCCCATTTTTTAATTGGGTTTTTCATATTTTTGTTGTTCAGGTGTATGAGTTGTTTGTACATTTTGCATATTAACCCCTTACCAGATATATGGTTTGCAAATATCTTCTCCCAATTGTTAGGTTGTCTTTTAGTTTTCTTAATGGTTTCCTTTGCTGTGCAGAAGATTTTGAGTTTGATGTAGTCTTATTTGTTTGTTTTTTCTGTTGTTTCCCTTACCCTGTCAGACATGGTACTTGAAAATATGTTACTAAGACAGATGTTGAAAAGCGTACTGTCTATTTTTTTTTTCTAGAAGTTTCATGGTTCCAGGTCTTACATTCAAGTCTTTAATCCATTTTTGAGTTAATTTGTGTGTGTGGTGTAAGATAATGGTCTATTTTCATTCTTTTGCATGTGGCTGTCCAGTTTTCCCAATGCCATTTATTGAAGAGACTTTCCTTTCTCCATTGTATCTTCTTGATTCCCTTGTCTAAAATTAGCTGTCCATAGATGTGTGGGTTTATTTCTGGGCTCTCGATTCTGTTCCATTGATCAGTGTGTCTGTTTTTGTGCCAGTACCATGCTGTTTTGGTTACTATACCTTTTAATATATTTTGAAATCAGGGAGTGTGATACCTTCAGCTTTGTTCTTTTTTCTCAGGATTCCTTTGGCTATTCGTGATCTTTTGTTATTCCATATAAATTTTAGGATTCTTTGTTTTATGTCTATGAAAAATGCTGTTGGGACTTTGATAGGGATTGCATTGAGTCTATAGATCGCTTTAGGAAGTATTGACACTTTAACTATGTTAATTCTTCCAATCCAAGATCACGGAATATCTTTCTATTTCTTTGTGTCTTCTTCAATTTCTTTCAAAAATGTTTTCTAGTTTTCAGTGTACAGATCTTTCACCTCTTTGTTTAAGTTTATTACTAGGTATTTTATTCTATTTTTTGCAATTGTAATTTCTCTTTCTGATACTTCATTGTTAGTGTATAGAAATGCAACTGATTTTTGTGTGTTGATTTTGTATCCTGCAGCTTTACCATATTCATTTATTATTTCTAAAAGTCTTTTGGTGGATGTTTAAGGTTTTCTAGATAAAAAATCATGTCATCTGCAAATAGTGACAGTTTCACTCCTTCCTTTCCCATTTGGATCCCTTTAATTTCTTTTTCTTGCCTGATATCTCTGGCTAGGACTTCCAATACTATGTTAAATAGGAGTGGTGAAAGTGGGCGTCCTTGTCTGGTTCCTGTTCTTAGAGGGACAGCTTTCAGTTTTTCACCATTGAGAATGATATTAACTGTGGGTTTGTCATATATGGCCTTTATTATATTGAGGTACTTTCCTTCTGTGCCCATTTTATTCAGAGTTTTTATCATAAATGGATGCTGTATCTTGTCAAATGCTTTCACTGCATCTATTGAGATGATCCAGTGAATTTTACTCTTCATTTTGTTAATGTGGTGTACGATGTTGATTGATTTGCAGATGTTGAACCATCCCTGCATCCCTGGAATAAACCCCACTTATCTTGGTGTATGATATTTTTAATGTATTGTTGTATTCAATTTGCTAGTATTTTGTTGAGGATTTTTGCATCAATGTTCATCAGTGATATTGGTCTCTAATTTTCTTTTTGTCTGTTGTCCTTGTCTGCTTGTGGTATCAGGGTAATGTTGGCTTCGTAGAATAAATTAGGAAGCGTCCCCTTCTCTTCAGCTTTTTGGAAGAGTTTGAGAAGGATAGGTATTAAGTCCTCTTTGACTGTTTGGTAGAATTCACCAGGGAAGCCATCTGGTCCTGGACTTTTATTTTTGGAGAGATTTTTTATTCTATTTCAATCTCCTTACTGGTGATTGGCCTATTCAAATTCTCTATTTCTTCTTGATTCAGTTTTGGAAGGTGGTATGATTTTAAGAATTCATCCATTTCTTGTAGATCATCCAATTTGTTGGCATATAACTTTTTGTAGTATTCTCTTATAATTTTGTATTTCTGAGGTGTCCTTTGTAATTTCTTCTCTTTGATTTCTGATTTTACTTATTTGAACCTTCTCTCTCTTTTTTTTTCTTGGTGAGTCTAGCTAAAGGTTTGTTAATTTTGTTTATCTTTTCAAAGAACCAGCTCTTGGTTTCGTTGATTTTTTTTTTCTATTTTTTGGTTTTTTTTAGTCTCTCATTTAATTCTGCTCTGATTTTTATTATTTCCTTTCATGTACTGATTTTGGGCTTTGTTTGTTCTTCTTTTTCCAGTTCCTTTAGCTGCACTGTTAAGTTGTTTATTTGAGATTTTTCTTATTTGTTGAGGTAGGCTTGTACTGCTATAAACTTCCCTCTTAGAACTGCTTTTGCAGTATCCCATAAATTCTGGCATGTCATATTTTCATTTTTATTTGTCTCCACGTATTTTTTTAAATTTCTCCTTTGATTCCTTCATTGACCCAATCATTGTTCAGTAGCATTTTGTTTAATCTCCACATATTTGTGGCTTTTCTGATTTTTCTTCCTGTAGTTGATTTATAGTTTTATGCCGCTGTGGTCAAAAAAGATGCTTGGTATTATTTCAATCTTCTTAAATTTATTGAGACTTGTTTTGTAGCCTAATATGTGATCAGCCCTGGAGAATGTTCCATGTGCATTTGAAAAGAATGTGTATTCTTTGGAGTCTGTATATATCTACTAAGTCCATTGGTCCAGTGTGTCATTTAAGGCCAATGTTTCCTTAATGATCTTCTGTTTGGATGATCTATCCATTGGTGTAAGTAGAGTGTTAAATTCACCTACTACTATTGTGTTACAGTCTATTTCTCCTTTTATGTCTGTTAATAATTGCGTTATATATTTAGGTGCTCCTATGTTGGCTGCATAGATATTTACAAAATTATATCCTCCTGTTGGATTGTTCCTTTGATCATTATGTAGTGCCTTTGTCTCTTGTTACAGTTTTTGTTTTAAAGTCTATTTTGTCTGATATAACTATTGCTACTCCAGCTTTCTTTTCATTGCCATTTGGTGGAGTATCTTTTTCCATCTCTTCACTTTCAATTTGTGAGTGTCTTTAGGTCTGAAGTGTGTCTCTTGTATGCAGCATATATAGGGGTCTTGTTTTTTCATCCAGTCAGGCACCCTATGCCTTTTGATTGGAGCATTTAGTCCATTGACACTTAAAGTAGCTATTGATAAGCATGTACTTATTGCTATTTTGTTAGTTTTTTTCTGGGTATTTTTGTAGTTCTTCTCTGTTCCTTTCTTCTTGTTCTCTTCCCTTGTGGTTTGATGGCTTTCTTTGGTATTATGTTTGGGTTCTTTTCTCTTACTTGTTTGTGTATTTATTATAGGTTTCTGGTTTGTGATTACCATGAGATTCATATATAATAACCTACGTATATAGCAATCTAAATTAAGTTGATGGTCTCTGTAGTTTGACCTCTTTCTAAAAGCTCTACTCTTTTACTCTCCTCCTCCCACACTTTATGTTTTTGACATCATATCTAACCTCTTTTGTGTGTGTGTGTATCCATTACTCTTATCATGGAAATAGATAATTTTTTCCTATTTGTGATCTTCCCTTTCCCCCTTAAATAAGTCCCTTTAGCATCTCTTGTAGGACTGATTTCTTGGTGATAAACTCCTTTAATTTTTTCTTGTTTGGGTAACTCTTTATCTCCCCTTCCATTCTGAGTGATAACTTTTCTGGGTAGAGTATTCTTGGCTGTAGGATTTTTTCCTTTTAGCACTTTAAATATATTGTGCCCCTCTCTTCTAGCCTGTAAGGTTTCTGCTGAGAAGTCAGCTGATAGCCTTATGGGGTTTCCTTTGTATGTAACTTGTTACCTTTCTCTTGCAGTTTTTAGGATTCTCTCTTTATCTTTAATTCTGGACATTTTAATTATGATGCATCTTGGTGTGGGCCTCTTTGGGTTTACCTTTTTTGGTGCTCTCTGTGCTTCCTGTACCTGGATGTCTGTTTCTTTCTTTAGGTTAGGAAAGTTTTCAGCTATTATTTCTTCAAATAGATTCTCTGCCCCTTCATCTCTCTCTTCCCCTCTGGGAAACCTATGACATGGATGTTATTGTGTTTGATGTCATCCTAGAGGTCCCTTAGACTGTTCTCACTCTTTTTCTTTTTTCTTTTAGCTGTTCAGCTTGGGTGATTTCCTCTAGTCTTTCATCTAGCTCGCTGATCCATTCTTCTGTATCATCTCCTCTGGTTTTGAATCCCTTTTGTGAATTTTTCATTTCCAGTATTGTAGTCTTCATTTCTGATTGGTTCCTTTTTATATTTTCCATTTCTTTGTTGACATTCTCATTGAGTTCATCCATTCTCTTCCCAAGATCAGTGAGCATCCTTATGACTTTGTTTGAACTCTTTCTCAGGTAATTGCTCATTTCTGTTTCATTTAGTTCTTTTTCTGGGGTTTTGTCCTGTTCCCTCTCTTGGAGCATATTCCTTTACCTTCTCATTTTGCCTCTTTCTCTGTGTTTATATCTATGTATTAGGTAAGTCAGCTACATCTCTTGATCTTGGAGAGGTGGCCTTATGTAAGAAATGCCTTATGAGGCCCAGCAGTGTGCTTCCCTCTTGTCACCAGTTCCAAATGTTCCAGGAGTGACCCCTGTGTTGACTACATGTGCCCTTCTGTTGTGGCAGGGCTGTTCTTGCTGCATGTGCCCAGGGAGGCTGGGCTGTCCCCCTGGCTGGCTGGTTGTATTTCTCAGCAGCATGTGGCTGCTATGGACCCTTCAGTTACTTTATCAGGTGTGGGGGGCCCCAGCACAGTTGGCTGAAAGATCTGATAACACATTCCTGTTGCAGTTTTTCTGTTAAGTGAGTATGCCCCCAGTGTGGCTGGTTGTTAGGCTCAGGAGCTTACAATTTCTGTTGGCCTCTGGCCGACAAGGCTCTTGTCAGCTCTTTTAGGATTGCAGCTGAGTGGGGCTGCCCTGAGGCATGGGAGCACCAATTGCTTCATGCTTTGGAAGGTGGGGCCAATCTCCCATGTGGCTGTTTGAGAAGCACAAGTCTTCTGCAGCTGACAAGCCCCACCACCCACAGGGCCACACACCCCATCAACACACTCCTGCCCTGTGTGTGAACCCCCTGAAGTGAACCCAATCTCCCCACTGCAGAGGACACACATACTCCACCTGCTCCTTGTGCATGCCCTGCCCCAAAGAGATGGACCCACTCACCTGGCTGCAGACAATGCAGCCTATGCAGTTCCACCAGTTGCTTGCTGTTGGGTGGAGCCAGTTCCTAGGGTGGGCTGGCTGAGCTGGATAAATCAGTGCTCTAGTGGGTGGGGCAAACCCCTGTGCTAACAGGCCAGAGAAGAACTCCAATGGCATCTGCCAGCCTCTGTGTCAGAATGCCTATACTAGGTCACAATAATGGCTGCCACCAATGTCTCAGTCCCTGGAGAGGTCTCGCCTCTCACTGAGATGCACTCAGAACTTATCAGATGAGTCTCTTTTCATCAAAGGACTGTGCACCTCTCTTTCTGGTGATTTTATGTTGCTTTCCAAATTTGTGCATTGGCCCTTTAAGAGCCAGCTTTTCTTTCCTTATGTCTGATAGCTTTTCTGGGAGTATTCCTGACCGCTGTTAGTAGCCAGCAAAGCCAGATACTATGACACTCATCTCGGTTGTGCTGGCACCAAAAGATGCTTGCAGTGGTAACACTCCCCCATTCAGGTTCCTTGCCCCTCCAGGGAAGGCTGCATATCTTTGGATTTCTTCCAGGTGGCTGTGAAGCACTGTGGCTTGCAAAGGTGGCTATTTTTCTCTCCAGAGAAGAAAATCTGCCTCTTCTACCTCAGTCAGGACTGTTTCTTGTTGTGGGAGTTCTTTTTGTCCAGTTTTCAGTTCTCTTTCAGGGATAATTCTTCTAAGAGCAGCTATAAGTTTGTTGTGTCTATGGGAGGAGGTGAGTTCAGAGTTCACCTACTCCACCATCTTCACATCTGAATAAATAACTTAAAACTTCCCCACCTGGTGAAGGAAACAGACATCCAAGTCCAGGAAAAACAGAGTCACAAATAAGATGAATATCCCAAGAGACCCACACCAACACACATTATAATTAAAATGTCAAAAGTTAAAGAGAGAATCTTAAAAGCAGCAAGAGAACAATACCTAATTATGTACAAGGGAATCCCCATAAGAGTATCAGCTGTTTTTTTTTTTTTCCAGCGGTAACTTAACAGACCAGAAGGGAGTGGCATGATATATTCAAAGGGCTGAGAGGAAAAAACTTACAACCAAGAATACTTTACCTGGCAAGATTATCATTCAGAATAGAAGGAGAGATGAAGAGTTTCCCAGACAAGCAGAAGACAAAATAGTTCATCACCACTAAACCAGGCTAACAAGAAATGTTAAAGGGACTTCTCTAAACAGAGAAGAAAAAGCCATAAGAAGAAATGAGAAAATTATGAAAAAAAATCTCACTGGAAATGGCAAACATACGTAAAAGTAGTGGATCAACCATCTATATGGCTAGTTTGAAGGTTAAACGACAAAAGTAGTAAAATCAACTATATCTACAATAATTAGTTAAGGAATACACAAAATAAAAAGATGCAAAATGTGACTTCAAAAACATAAACATGGATGGGGGAGTAAAAATATAGTGCTTTTGAAAGGTGCTCAAACTTAAGAGACCATCAACTTAAAATAGATTGCTACATACGTAGGTCATTTTATAAGAACTTCATGATAACCACAAACCAAAAACATACAATAGATCAAAAAAAAAGAGAAAGGAAAACAAATATAACACTAAAGACAGTCATCAAATTGTAAGGGAAGAGAGCAAGAGAAGGAGAAATACAGAGAAGAATTAAAAAAAAAACTAGAAAACAATTAACAAAATAGCAATAAGTACATACTTATCAATAATTATTTTAAATGTAAATGGAATAAATGCTCCAATTAAAAGACATAGGGTGGCTGAATGAATTTTAAAAAAGACCCTCACAAGACTCACTTCAGATCTAAAGACACACACAGACTAAAAGTGAAAGGATGGGAAAGGATATTGCATACAACTGGAAATGAAAAGAAAGCTGAGATAGCAATACTTACATCAGACGAAGTAGTCTTTAAAACAAAGACTGTAAAAACAGACAAAAAAGGGCATACATAATGATAAAGGGATCGATCCAAAAAGAGGATATAATACTTGTAAATATCTATGCACCCAACATAGGAGCACCTAAATACATAAAGCAAATGTTAACAGGTGCAAAGGGACAAACTGACAGTAATACAATAATAGTAGGGGACTTTAACATCTCACTTAGATCAATGGATACATCATCCAGTCAGAAAATCAACAAGGAAGCATTGGCCTTAAACAACACATTAGACCAGATGGACTTAATAGATATATATAGAACACTCTGTACATTCTGTATATTCTGTATATTGGACAACCTAGAAGAAATGGGTTAATTCCTAGAAACCTGCAATCTTCCAAGCTGAATTAGGAACAAATAGAAAATCTGAACAGACTGATTACTGGTAATGAAGTTGAATCGGTAATCAAAAAATTCCCGGAAAACAAAAGCCCAGGACCAGATGGCTTCACAGGTGAATTCTATCAAACATTTAAATAAGAGTTAATACCTATTCTTCTCAAACTATTCCAAAAAAATTGAAGAGGAAGGAACACTTCCAAATTCATTCTATGAGACCAGCATTACCCTGATACCAAAACCAGACAAAGACACTACAAAAAAAGAAAATATAGTCCAATATCCCTGATAAACATAGAGGCAAAAATCCTCAACAAAATATTGAGTATATTCAATGATATACTCAAAGGATCATTCACCATAATCAAGTGGCATCCCAGGGGTGCAAGAAGGGTTCAATATCCACAAATCAATCAATTTGACAACACATTAACAAAATGAAGGATAAAAATCATTTGATCATCTCAGTAGATGCAGAAAAAGCATTTGACAAAAATCAGTATCGATTTATGATAAAAACTCTCAACAGAGTGGGTATAGATGGAATATACCTCAACATAATAAAGGCCATGTATGACAAACCCACAGCTAACATCATACTCAATAACGAAAAGCTTAAATCATTTCCAGTAAGATCAGGAACAAGACAAGATGCCCATTCTTACTACTTTTATTCAACACAGTGTTGGAAGTCCTAACCACAGCAATCAGACAAGGAAAAGAAATAAAAGACATCCAAATTAGAAAGGAAGAAGTAAAACTGCCACAATTTGCAAATGACATACTACATATAGAAAAGCCTAAAGACTCCACCAAAAAAATATTAGAACTAACAAATGAATTCAGTTAAGCTGCAGGATACAAAATCAATATACAGAAATCTGTTGCATTTCTATACACTAGTAACAAACATTCAGAAGGAGAAATCTGGAAAACAATCCCATTTACAATTGCTTCAAAAGGAATAAAATACCTAGGAATAAATTTAACCAAGGAAGTAAAAGACCTGTACCCTGAAAACTATAAGTCATTGATGAAAGAAATTGAAGACAGGGGCCAACCCAGTGGTGTAGTGGTTAGGTTTGCATGCTCCGCTTCAGCAGCCCAGCGTTCATGGGTTCAGATCCCAGGTGTGGACCTACATACTGCTCATCAAGCCATGCTGTGGCAGCATCCTATGTACAAAAAATGGAGGAGGATTGGCACAGATGTGAGTTCAGGGCAAATCTTCCTCACCAAAAAAAAGGGAAAAAAAATTGAGGACAGTACAAATAAATGGAAAGATATTCCATGCTCATGGATTTGAAGAATTAATATTGTTAAAATGTCCGTACTACCCAAAGCAATCTACAGATTCAATGCAATCACTATCAAAATAACAATGGCATTTTTCACAGAACTAGAGTAAAGAATCCTAAAATTTGTATGAAATCACAAAGACTGTGAATATTGAAAGCAATCTTGAGAGAGAAGAACAAAGCAGGAGGCATCATGCTCCCTGATTTTGAACTACACTACAAAGCTATAGTCATCAAAATAGTGTGGTACTGGCACAAAAACAGACAATGGAACAGAAAAGAGAGCCCAGAAATAAACCCAAGCTTATATGGTCAATTAATTTATGACCAAGGAGGCAAGAATATACAACGGGGAAAAGAGAGTCTCTTCAATAAACGATGCTGGGAAAACTGGATAGCTACATGCAAAAGAATGAAACCAGACCACTTTCTTACACCATATACAAAAATAACACAAAATGGATTAAAGACTTAAATGTAAGACTTGAAACCATAAAAATCCTAGAAGAAAACATAGGCAATAGGCTGTTTCAGATCGGTCTTAGTACCAGGAACAACAATTAGGAAACATTCGAGCAGGCTAGAAAACATGTGGCCAAGGAAAGGGCACACACATGTGGCTACTGTTTCTGCCCGACTAAAAAAATACATATATATGTATATACATTATATAGTGAATGTTGATGGTACTCACAATGACAACCATATGACTGAGACTAATGGACAAAACAATAAAGAAGTATGTCCTAAAAAATGATTATACAGAAATCACATATCTTTCTTTTAACTGACATCTCGGTAAATGCCCTATGGTCTCCATAGACTGCAATGGAGAATAAAGAACAGATGCGCTTGAATAAGAATTCTACTATATTTGGATATATATTTACAAATGCCAAGTATGTCTCTGGGACAATATGAAAAAAGCTATCTGTCTCCAACAATGGCTGCCTCCAAAAGGAGAACTAGGTGAATGAGGGAAACAGCATGAGAAAGAGTTACTTTTGGCTACTTACCCTTTTGTTTTTCTGTAACACAGGCATGTATTAACTTTTCAAAAATGTTATAATAAAATCCTTTACATATGTGTACATACTCTATACTAAGAGCCAGATTCACACTTAAATAAGCATTTGTCATCAAGCAAAAAAAAAGCCTACTATTGTAATTATTATTTAGCATTGTTTACTAAGTACTAACTATGCAATTTAAAAATAAGAGACATAAATTATCATTATTTGCAGACGATGACTCTAAATTTAGAGAAACCAAAAGAAGAGCCCAAAAGTTATTAGAAACCATGAGATAATTTAGTAAGAGTAAGGTGCCGATTATAAAATTAATATTCAGAAACATATAACTTTATTAACAAATGTTTTTTATCATATCTACTTATTTTATAGAAGCAAAATATATCTTCCTTCAAAAAGTCTTAAAACAAATAAGAAGGTACCAGATAAAAAGTTAATGTCCTTCTCCCAACTCCTCCAATCCTCCCTGTAATCTTATAACCTAGATTCTATTATAACCCCCAATTACAGGTAAGGATTTAAGTATAAATAAAACCATGAAAGTACTAGATAAAACGTGGCTGAATTGGTCTTTAACCCCTGAGTAAAATAAAAGCCTTTCTAAGCATATCAAAAATTTCAGAAGCCATAGAGAAAAAGAGTGATAAATTTTACTACTTAAAAATTAGGGGCCGCCCGGTGGCGCAGCGGTTTAGTTCACGCTTGGCAGCCTGGGGTTCGCAAGTTCGGATCCCGGGCGCCCGCCGACACACTGCTTGTCAGCCATGCCATGGTGGGGTCCCATATAAAGTAGAGGAAGATGGGCACGGGTGTTAGCCCAGGGCCGGTCTTCCTCAGCAAAAAGAGGAGGATTAGCAATGGATGTTAGCTTAGGGCTGGTCTTCCTCACACACACACACACACAAAATTAAAATGTTCTGTATAAAAATGCTATAAATGCAACCAAAATATAAATAACACATGGGAAAACATTTGTAACACTCATGACAAAGAATTAATTTCCTTTATGCATAAACAGCCCTTATAAATCAAAAAACAAAAGGCAAACAGCATAATAGAAAAATGGGCAAAGAAAAGGCCAGATAGTTCACTGAAGAAATACAAGGACCAGCAAACAACAAAAAATGCCCAACCATAATCACAATCACAGGATACAAATCAAATTAATGAAATGCTATTTTTCATCCAACAGATTGGCAAAGATTAAACTCAATGTTGACAACAGTTTGGAAAAAACTGACATTCTCATACACTACTGCTTACATATAAATTGGTGCAACATCTTGGAAGATGATTTAGCAATATAAACAAAAATTTTATATACTTACACTCTATGACTTGGCAATCTTACTTCTAGGAATTTACCCAAAGGCAACTATCACGTAAAGGTTTAAAAATATGTGTGCAAAGATGTCCAAAGAAAAACTGTAAGACCAAAAACTCAAAACAACATGAATGTTACTGATTAAATACGATATGCTGTATCCACACAATGAAACATTTTGTATCCTTTAAAATTTTAAGCATATCTATATGTACGAATGTGCAAAGATGTCCAAGTTGTATATTAACTCACTAAAGCAAGTTATAGAATAATGCACTTGGTATTGTCCGTGGTGAGTGAATATACATATATGTATACATAAATAAATATATACATATATAATATATGCTTTCATGTGCACAAAAAAATTCTGGAAGGATACATCAAAAAATGTTAAGAATGACTACTTCTGAAATGTGGAATTGGAAATCAAGAGGGGAAGGCAAGAGACTTACATTTCATTTTTCACTCCGCCGCGTCACTTGATTTTTCTACCATTTATCTTTTGTGCATCTAATGTTAAATCTATGGAGAAGAAAAGAAGGGGAAGTTGTAACAGTTTTTCAGGATTTAGCTTTACAACAAAAGAACAGTTGTATGTTCTTTGAATTCCATCATCATTGTTTCCAGACACATCTCAGCTTTAAGATAAATAATACTAAAAATTCCATTCAAGAGATTACTTTGTTTAAGGGTATATTTGCCACTAAATCATCTTGGCAGATCCATTGAGATGCAAAGATTCCACACAAGCCATCTTAGGCTAATTTATGAGAGAGGTAATGATAAATAACTCCTGCATTCACTATTTTTCCAACATCCAATTTTCATTGCTTAACGGTCTGGCACTCTGGGACTCAATGAAGTACTTGTCTAAATGTAGATATATAGATAGTTCTTGATTTAAAAAATAAAAATCAACAACAAATGCCTTCTTGGCCTCAAATACAAATACTCCTTGCAAAGGTTGAATGTTTCCCAATCTGGGCAAAAAATACAATTCTGTATAGAATCAAAATTCTGATTTTTATAGCTAACTGTAACTCCTTCACCTACATGCCTAACAACTAAGCATATTAAGCAACTTTGTATTCATCATGAAGAATGTACCATTTTGGACTTCACAAGTTCAATCTCTAATTTTTTGTCATCCAGCCCCAGTCAAGAGTTTCTCTGAGATGATCTATTTTCTAGAGGATTAAAGGACATTTCTCTAAGTCAAGTCCAATCACATTATCTTACCTGGTCGGTATAGTCCCAGTTACTTCCAGAGCATGGTACACATAGAGACGTACCACCAGATACTCCTTCAAGGAAGGTCTTGTGGTCCAGCTGCTGGGAGTACTATCAGCAGACAGCCTCCACTGTCAACTGTTTCAGGGGTTGCCTTGACTCCAGCCTGGCCCAACATCACACACTTTCAGGAGCAGCCCATGACTGATTGAGACAGGGAGATAAAGTCCTGGGCATTCTTGATAAGCTATTTTAACTCTAGAGCTCCCCAAGGGAGTGATCTGAGGCTGATGGGCCTGCATTACAGTTGACTTCTTCCTCTGCCCAATCCTACTTCCATCCTCTCCTGTCCACAGATGTTGATCCCAAGGACACACTCAATAAACATTCTCAATACTATACCCTGTCCTCAGAGTCAGCTTCCTGGAGAACTCAAATTGTGTCACCAGGAATCAATTTGGCATTATCCCCTTGGTTTTCATCAATGCCCAGTATATGAAAGGGTCAAGAATGCTCATCATTTTTTTAACTCTTTGATGAACCATGGCAGTTTTCTCAAGGCAGGAGAAGATAGACAGGGGCAAGAAGGAGGGCAAACTCTGGCAGGAGTGTTTCTGTAAAGAAACCTTGCACCCTTCATAGTTAAGGCAAATAGTCAGTGTAAAGGGCCAAGAGCAGAAATATCCAATAAGTGACATGCCACAGTAATGGCAAATATAGAGCAGAAATGCATGGGGATGTCAGCTAAAGGTAATAGGGTCCACCAAGAGCTGGAATTCTGGAACTGGGCTGTGGTTCAGAATGAGGAAGAGCAAAAGAAAGGCAGAGTCTGGTCTTAAGACAGATTTGGATTTGGAAGAGTAGCTAGGGTGCCAAAATAGGAACTCAGAAACAGGGGGCAAGGCAGAAGGCCAATCATAATATTGCAATGGGACTCAGACATATCAACCCAGGTACTGAGTGAGGTCACCACAAAGTGGATGAAAACTGGGACTCAGAAGCCCTTTGCTCAGCAATGGGGCACCACATCCTTGATTGGAAACACAAAAGGCATGATTCTATATCTGATAGGGGTGTTGTTAGGAGTAAAGTTCAATGCCTGGGCCATGGTAAACACTGAAAAAAACCTCAACTTTTAAACAGTGGTAGTTATCATATTGTGGTTTGAGATTAAAGTGTTCCCATTCTGAAATCCCTATTGCTTTGTGAAGAGGGGCCCTTTCTCAGTCTCAATAAAAGACCAAGCCTACAGCTGAGGAGCTCAACAGACCTAGCCATCAGGGCTGGCACAGGTAGAGGCAGAGGTGAAAGGCGGGTGCTCATAATTTCTCTCTTGATAAATAAGAGAGACTATTTGCTCTTATTTGGTACTGAGATGCTCCACTGCCTTGGTATGTTTCCCTCTTCGATCAGCTGCCAGGAAACTTAAAACCAGCTTAATGCACAAAACAGAGAGGCTGTCCCTTCCTCCCATCTAACTTCTTATTCTTCCACCATCTTTTAATTGCTTGAATTTTATTCTTTTATCATTCTTTTAATTGTGACTCATGTCAAATCCTTCTTTTTTTCCAGTGAGGAAGATTGGCCCTGAGCTAACATCTGTGCCAATCTTCCTCTATTTTGTATGTGAGACGCTGCCACAGCGTGGCTTGATGAGTGGTATGTAGGTCTGTGCCTGGAATCCAAACCCACAAACCCTGGACCGCCAAAGTGGAGCACACAAACTTAACCACTATGCCACTGAGCCAGCCCTCAAATCCTTTTGAAAAATAGAAATAGGAAGATAAGTAAATTCAAATAATATCTTACTTGTAGAAAAAAATTTCTCTCTTTCATGGAGTAATCTCCCATATTTAGGACATTGTTGCCAAAGATTTTTGTAACTAACATGCTTTCCATAACAATAGAAATAAACTAGCTTCTAAAATTCATTCTTTCATTCATTCATTCATGCATGCATTCAAAGAACATTGTTGACCTATCAAAATTCCAGTGATGTTTTTTGAAGAAATGGAAAAATCCATCCTAATATGAATTTTAGGAATTTTAGGATTTTAGGGATCTTAAGGGACCCCAAATAGCCAAAACAATCTTGAAAAAGAAGAACAAAGAGGTCTCACACTTCCTGATTTCAAAACTTACTACAAAGCTACAATAATCCAAACAATGTGGTACTGGCATAAAAACAGACATATAAACCAATGGAATAGAATAGAGAACCCAAAAATAAACCCTCACAAATATGGTCAAATGATTTTTGACAAGGGTGCAAAGATGGTTCTATGGGGAAAGGAAAGTCTTTTCAACAAATGATGCTGGAGAAACTGGATATCCACATGCAAAAGAATGAAACTGAACCCTTACCTTACACCACATACCAAAAATTAAGTCAAAATACACACATCAAAAAGTGAGTCAAAAATGGATCAAAGACCTAGATGTAAGACATAAAACTCTTAGAAGAAAACATAGGGGAAAAGCTTCAGAACACCGGATTTGGCAATGATTTCTTGGATATGACACTAAATGCACAGGCAACAAAAGAAAAATAGATATTGGACTACATCAAAATGAAAACTTCTGTGCATCATAGGACACTATCAACAGAGTGAAAAGACAACTCATGGAATGAGAGAAAATATGTGCAAATCATGAGTCTGATAAGGGGTTAATATCCAGAATGTGTTTTTTAAAATCCTAAAACTCAATGACAAAAAAACCCAAATAACAAATGGGCAAAGGACTCAAATAGTTATGTCTCCAAAGAAGACATAGTCATGCACTGCTTAATGACAGGGATATGCTCTGAGAAATGCATCATTAGGTGATTTTGTTGTTGTGTGAACATCATAGAGTGTACCTACACAAACCTAGATGCTATAGCCTGCTACACACCTAGGCTATATGCACTAATCTTATGAGACCAGTGTCATATATGCTGTCCATCATTGACTGAAATGTCATTATGCAGAGCATGACTGTATATGAATGGCCAATAAGCACAGAAAAAGATGCTCAACATCACTAATCATTAGGGAAATGCAAATCAAAACCACAGTGAGATGGATGGATGTACCTCATACCCAATAGGATGTCTACTATCAAAACAGAAGATGTCAAGTGTTGGCAAGGATGTAGAAAAATTGGAACACTTGTACATAGCTGGTGGAAATGTAAAATAGTTAAGCTGCTATGGAAAACAATGTGGAGATTCCTCAAATAATTAAAATTCCCATATGATCCAGCAATTCAACTCTGGGTATATACCCAAAAGAATTGAAAGCAGAGACTTGAACAGATATTTGTACACTCATGTTCATAACAGCATTATTCACAATAGCCAAAATGTGGAAGCTACTCAAGTGTCCATCGGCGATGAATGGATAAACAAAATGTGGTATAAAAACACCATGAAATACTATGCAGGCTTCAAAATGAAGGGAAATTCTGACACATGCTACAACATGGATGAACCTCGAGGACATTACGTTAAGGTAAGCAAGCTAGTCACGAAAGGAGAAATACTACATGATTTCACTTATATGAGGGACTAGAATAGTAAAATTCATAGAGACAGAAAGTAGAAAGGTGGTTGCCAGTAGCTGGGGAAGGGAGAGTGGGGAGTTGTTTAATGGAAATGGAGTTTTAGTTTTGCAAGATGAAAAGAGTTCTGTGAATAGATGGTGGTTATGGTTGCAGAACGGTGTGAATGTATTTAATGCCACTAGATTGTACACTTGAAAATGGTTAAAACAGTAAATTTTATGTTATATATATTTTACCAATTAATAAAACCACATTTTTTCAGTAACCATGTATTTCCAGCCCTGTACCAGACTCTGGAAAACACACACAGCCTTAGATGACTCACACTATAGTAGGAAAGAGAGAAAAATTAATTATCACAAAACAATAGGCACTATAATGGAGGTATTCACAAATGCTTTGGTAACCTAGGGAAGAGAGAGGGAGTCAAGGATGGAGTGCCTTGTGTGCATTTTATTTTATAAAACTAGCTATGACCTGAATGTATTCAATGATTCATTCAAAAAATACTGACTGAACAATTACTTTCAGCCAGACACTCTTGCATGGAAATTACATTTCCTGTGAGAAAAATAACCAAGAGCCAGATCTACCCTGTGGACCAGAGATCTGGACTCCTTATCCAGGTTGGGAAACAATAAAAGATATTCTAGACTCTAAAGCAAAGCCATTTCTCATGGGACCCCCTGGAGGTAGGAGCAAACTTCGAAAAATTCTTTTGGCAACATGAGTTGCCTAGATTTTCAGATCCCAGAAAGAAAACTGACCACTCTTTAATTTATAAGCTTCCTGGACCACACTTGTAGCAGCAAGGTCACGGATAACAACTGTTAATGATGTGCATCCCCTCCCGTCTCTGCAATTACAGCTCCACATATATGTCTGCTCTTTGGTGCTCATTAAAATTGGTGTTGCTCTGCCCAACAGTAAATGCAAAATCTTACAGCTTTGGTCAAAGTAAAAATGCTTCTAGAAGAAAAAACCCTTTTAGGTTTGGACGAACCTCGATTTCTAATTACAGGGCTTTCATAAAGAAAGCCTTAAGGGTAGGATTAATTTTAAGTTCATCAACTGCTTTCACTCCAGGAAAATTAAGGCTTGCCTGAGTTTGACAGGTGCTTAATTGCACAAGAGAAAGAGGGCTTCATTTTCCCCCAGTCCATCGTAATTAAATCCTTGCATATTTTTCAGCTTGTGAAAGGTCATATGAGGAAGCTGAATTTTTAAATGTTGGAGTTGTTTTCTTTTTTTTCAACTTTAATTAAGAAAGTGAATCAAATTGTTTTGCTTGGAAACAAACATATCAGCCCTCCAAAGAGAGAAATCAGTGCATGGGAGCAAAAAGGGAACGCTTTTTAATTCTCACAATTTGTCATAATGAAAACTGCATAATTTGCCATTTTTTGTTTGTCCCAAATAGTTAAATGAGCAAAAATTATTAAATCTTGACAGATTGATCTACCTTTGTCAAAACCCACATTAAGCAGCACGTGGCCTTCCCGGAAAGAGATGACTCTTTCCTGGAAGGTTAGTTAGCAGTTTGAAGAAAATGTTATACATTCCAAGACCACATCAATACTTCTAAGAATCAAAGACTATCTGTGATACATACCATTTCAGTTGTTTTTCTGATTATAACTTTTTAAATTTTTGCATCAAGAATTGCAGTGAGTAAAAATGCATTCACAATTTTGCTTCCACAAGCTACAAAAAGATCATTAACAATTGTACTTAGTTTTTCCGTTTTTGAAGGGTGAACCAGAAATTCAGAGGCTAATTCTCTATCATTAAGTTGTACTTTTTCTTCCATTATTTCATAATATTTTGGTCAAGCTGTCATCAGAAGTGCCATCCAATCTGACATAGGTTTAAATTCAGGCTTGTAGATGTAGCTGAGATCAAGGTATCAAGATTCCGCAAGTGGCATTAATCCAGTCTCGCATTTTCCCCTAAAACAAATCTGGTTCCAGAAAAGCCCACAAGATATGTAGCGAATTCCTATGTGACCACAAATCTTCTCACTAACTCTTCTTGTTAATCCTTGAAAACTCTTTGGATGGCCAGCCGGCAGAGATAGCCCTATATACTCACCCAGCTGGCAAATAGCTGACTTATAATTGTGATAGTCTCTATTTCTTTCTTTGACTTTAATTGAAATGGTGCTTTTATTGAAGTCTGCCATTTCTTTCTGACCAGCCTTGCAAATAATTATATTGTCCAGGATATTAAAGGAAACAGGCCAACTCAAAAGGAAATCAAGCAGAGGCTTAAAGGAATCTGACCAGGATTCTAAACACAAGAACCTCTGCCTCTTCGTTGCTGCCTGTCTCTTGGGTTCCTATGAGAATCTGTCTTCCAGGTTTATAACACCCCAAGAGAGAAGCAGAACAGGCAGAATAAGTGATACAATTGAAAATAGGATAGAGCAAATTATCTGTGGTGACCCACAGATTGGATGGATTCTGTGTGTGACTCTGATTGGCCCTTGAGGGGACCAAAATTTTCCCATGCAAAGTCCCCTTAGGTCTACCTCTTCTTCCACTGGCTCTCTGAAGTGCCAGGAGCCAGGCCATGGCATCATGGCATCACGAAAAGGCAGTCTTCTGACTTTTGCTTATGGACACCCTAAGAGCCACTTTCTTCCTGAAGGAAACTCAGCTGCTGACAGACTCTTCTCCAACAGCCATGAAGCAGACCAGTAGCCTACCTAAGAGCCTCAGGGAAGAACTTTACTAGAAGATCCCACTTCTTTCATGTGCATAGTCACTAAACATTTGTCAAAAACAGTAGTTCCTTTCTTAACTTACTCATGAAAACTGGAAAGTATAGCCCCCAGCTCCATGTTTCCAACTTTCTTAACATCTTTATACTTCTTCATTTACCATCTTTCTCTCCATAGTTTTAGAAATTTTCAGAAATATTTTCCACCTCTCTCTTAAAAGTCCAGGTTTTTCGAATGACAATCAGGATTTAGCTGTACACGTCCTTTCTCTTCCATCAATCAAATAAAAGTTATGATTCAACAAAGGATCTCTTCCTAGTGTAGCATTTAAAATTCCTTAGCTATGTTAATTATACTACTAAAGGCAATTAACAGTTTTCATATTGGCAAAGAATGGCCTAAAAGGTAGAGACCACCCTCCCCAGTACAAAGAGATGGATTTTTCCATTTAAAGGTTATTTTCTTGTATAATTTAACTAGGCATTAAACCCAGACCTTTCAGAGCCTTGGGCCTTTCAAGGCTCCCTCCTTCACTCCTGCCGTCCAGAGATTTGCGTCAGTTACTGCGGTCCTCCTGCTGGCACAGGAGACAGACCTAGGCTTTCTCCCAAGCCTGTCAACACTGCTCCCAATAACTGCCAGAGATACCATATGGTCTTTCCACACCCTCCCCTTGGGGCCAAACTTATTATCTCCCCAGCCTACCCACAGCAGCACAGAGCAGGAAAGCAGAGGAAGAGCAACCTTGGGGCCTGAGCTTGGGCTGTTCCTATTTTTCTGCTATTGAATTGCCATCCATGTTGGGGAGGAGAGAAAAAGAGGAAGGAGACAGAAAAAGAGAGAAAAAGAAAGGAGAAATAAAGAGACAGAGAGAGAGAAGTTGTATTTGAAGAATGCTTAGCAAAATGGCATACGGATTGCTATGAATGAGGTTTAACTCATTTGTAATTCAGTTACTGGGTTAAATCAATTCAGTTCTACACTCTGATATCAGAAATACCCAAGAGGTGTCTTCTAATTCCAGTAGTGTTGTCCTCAAAATAATTTATATACTTAGGTGTTAAACAATATTTAAGAGTATTGTGCCTTCTGTATTAATATCTTTACCTCAGAGGAGAAAGACCGCATACAATTTGGAAGTATTTCTGGAAGCTGCTACTCAAAGACGGTATGGTATGGTAACTTGCGAAGTTAAAGAGAAAAATGTTACCTGGGCAAAATGTTGCCAGAGTTTTAAAAATCATTACGATTTTCCTATTTCAAAAAAGAGTTTTGTGTGATTTTTATTTACCAGGTCATTACTTCCTTAAACAAGATATTCAGCTCAGATTCAGAAAGTACATTTTCACAGGAACAAAACTCCATCTCAAAAACTACTATTGAATATCCATCTACTCATCTAGTCACTTTTATTTTTATTAGAACGCATACTTAGTTGTGGTCCTATCAGAATTTAATTTTGGAAAGAGATATTTATACCCTGTACTAAAAGACAAAATTGGAGGTTCAAAATTATTTTTGTGAGAGAATAATCACCTGAAAGTCCAGATGTCTGACCAGACCACTGCTTTGGGATTTGACCTGGACTAACATTTCCACCCCCTACTCCTCATCATCCATCCTACTCAACACCTCATACACTGAGAAATCCTATTTAAAAAATGCCGCGTTGAAGGGACTTTTCTAAATGCCGAGAGACCACAAACTGTATCTGGTTGGCCTGAATGTTCCCCATGCTCGCCTGGCTTCATTATGAAAAGATGCCAGAAATAGCATTCCTACAGGATTTCCAGTACAGAAACCACAAGAATGCTCTTTCTCATGTATGGCAACTGTGCAACAATATGGCGTCATCTGGAAAATTACAGTCTTGGAGACAAATATTTTTCCCCTCTCCGATGATTTAAAATAGACAGGGTGTCGCCCCAAAACTATGCTTTCCTTTCACCAAGATGGAGGACTCTTCTTGGAAAGCTCCCCCTGGGAGCAACAACCTTTGCTGCTAGAACTCCAGAAAGACAAACCTTCACACACAAAACTCCTCAGACAGTCCTCAAAGGATTTTGGAAACTACTCAAAGCATGTCCACTGAAAAGGAAAGCATTTTAGGATATACTATTAAGTAAAAATTTATTTTTGACTGAATAGCAATTCATACTTATAATGAACTCTCCATAGATCTTAAATTTGCACAGTATGAGAAGTGTCAACATTATTATGGTAGTTATTGTTTTTTGTAACGTTTATTTTGGATACACTCTGCACAAAAAAGAATAATAGTTCTCAAAGAACTAGTAATCTAATAAGGAGACATTATATAGAGGGCATTTTTTAAGGATTAGGAACATAAGAAAAACTTCCGAGAAGTGTAAATAGTGAGTTCCATAAAGGCACGTCTGCCTGATTCATAGCTGTATTCCCTGTACTTACTCAGGTTGGACTCAATAGATACTCAATAAACATTTGTGGGACAAAGAAAGAGAAGGAGACAGTGGGGCAGAGGGAAGGGCAAAGAACGAATAAAGGGTGCAAAGTGGCTGAGATCTACGTGGTGGCAAAAGAAACATTAATTAGAAAAACATCTCAGTCATTTGCCTTCACTTGAAGAAGGATCTGCACCCTTATCAGTGAAACGGGGCTTGTTTTTCACTGTGATGGCAAATAAGGCTGCAGACTCTCAGGAGAACCTGCCATCCATCCATTCACCTCACCCTCAGGGCATTTTCTATTTCTGTTTCTTTCTGCATAGCAAGTCACCCCATGATTATTTGCAATTGCCTAAGGACTGCATATGAATATCCTGGCTCTCGATTTCCAGAGTCCTGTCTGATTTTCATTGTGTTTATGTGGGTTAGACAAAGTTGTTAATGTTCAAAAGGTCATAAATAAGGAATAAATAACCCAAAGGGGGGATTCTCTTTTGTTTTTAGGAGAGAGAGATTCTTATCTAAAAGAGTGAGAGTTCATGAGAAGGGATTTATTTCTAATTTTTAGCCTTTTAGCGACCAATTGCTTCCTGTATTTCTTGGAACCCTCTAATCTCAAACCCCAATGGCTGAGGATTTATTGAGCTCCCACAAGCAAAAATACAGAAGCCAAACTGATTGGAACAAGTGCAACACTAGCTTACCCACAAGTAGAGACAAGTGACCATACGGATAAGCAATTTGAGCCCAGTCTCTCTGCAATGTCACACACACACACACACACACACACGCACACACACACAGAGTCCACAAAACCCTCTTGGGCTTCAGAGGGCTCCCTGTGTGGAAATTGCCTCGTGTCTTCAGAGTCGATACCTCCTCTTGGCAGTTTCCCCAAACATCATCTGAAATCTCTGGGGGATGACCAGATGGACAGCTCCAGAATGGCAGCATCTCAAGCTTTGAACTTGACTGAAGGGAAAAACGGAAGTTGTTTAATGACTGAGAACCAAAAAACTCAAGTAACCTAAAACATATTTTCTGGCAAAATTTGCCTTCTACAAAGCAGCCGAAGGATGATAACAGGCTGTGGAGAAATGGAATCAGCATTAAGTGGATATCCGTCTGTCACTTTTGCCTTCATTACATAGCATAAGAAACCAGCGTCTGGCCAGCTTGGCACTCCATCTTCCCACATCACCCCACTGGCAAGATGCTTCCCCAAGGCCCATGGCCTCCGGCCACACCACTCTGGCCTGCGGTTCCATCACATCTTACAAACTGTAAAGGGGCTGGAGGGTATTTGGATGAGATCAGGGGTCAATCTGGACTGGATTCAGGCCTGGTTCAACAAGGTTTTGCACAAATTGTTCCTCAATTTCCCTCTCCTCTTATTTCTTTACCTTTCTGGTCTTTCTATTTTGAGCAACCTGTTTTTTTTCCCCCAGATCCAGATGAGCTTCTGTTTTCCTAAATTCTTCTCACCCTTACCATATTCCAAAGTCTTCCTTCCTCTGTCTTTCCAATATTTCCTCTCTTGCTGCACTTATATTTCTTTAAAACCAACATGAATTGGCTGCAAGTAAAATAAACAGATGCAACTAACAGAACCATAAATCACCAAGTTGGAGAGTGAGATCCTTCCCAATACAGGAAACCATCCCTCAGTCAGTTTCAGAGAAGGAGATAGAGGAAGAGAGCTTTAGTTTCACTTAAGTGTCCTGTTCCCCCAACAAATCCTCTGGGATTAAATAGGAAGTGTGCTAGATAGATCAAATACTCAGACTGAGCATATATACAGGGAATCAAAACCCTCTTCCCTATATGCACCTTACTTAATAAATATGGAAAACAGAGATAGCCCTGATGGCCTAGTGGTTAAAGTTCAGTGCTCTCACTGCTTCAGCAGCCTGGGTTTGCTACCCGGTCACGGAACCATAACACCCATCTGTCAGTTGCCATGCTGTGGCGGCAGCTCACATAGAAGAACTTACAACTAGGATATACAATCATGCACTGAAGCTTCAGGGAGAAATAAATAAATAAATAAGGAAAACAAATGCAACTCATACTTTCTGAAGTTATAAAGAAATATTGAAAACAACCACCGTGTGTTTGGGTACATAACAATAGTCACACACCAGGGCTCCCCAAAGCCATTTTCCAGCAAAAGTGCATTGTGAATTCTAACTTTCCTCATAAAGATGGAGCTGCAACACACACACAAACATGTGCATCCACAGACAGACTCACGGACACACCATTCCAATTCCACAATACCAACCACAGAAAATGGTACTCTCATCCACCCTGCTGTGCAAGCCACACCCAATCAGTCATCAACTTCTGTTGAGTATACCTGCTAAGCAGTGCTCATTTCTATAGTCTCTCCCTACTGCCACCACTGTTGGGTAGTCCAGAGGTTGTCAAACTCTTTCTGTAAAGGGCCAGATAGTAAATATTCAAGGCTTTGTGGGCCAGTCTCTTTTGCAACTGCTCAACTCCACTGTTGTAGTGTAAAAGCAGTCGTAGAAATATGCAAGCAAATGAGCAGGCAGTGGGCAGGAGCTGTTCCCGCAGGCTGTAGCTTGCTGATGGCTGGTGTGAGCTATGGGCATCTGTCATCTAAATTACTGCAACAACACTCCTAACTGGTCTCCTGTGTCCAGTATGGCTCTTCTCTCACTCATTCTCTACTTGGCAGTCAAAGATCTTTCAAAAACATAAATATGAGTAAGCCACTTCATGTTAAAAACCCTTCAATAGCTTCTTATTTCCCTTAAAAGTGAAAATCTTTAACACAGTCCATTAGGCACTCCAGGATGAGGTCCCTATCTACCTCTTCACACACTATGATCCAGCTATACTGTACTTCTGTACTTATTTCTCTCCCTCATTCATACATCAAGCTACCTATTCCCTCTGGGCCTTCACACAGGCTGTTTCCTCTCTGAGTAGAACACCGTCTCCTGTATCCCACCTTCCACACCCCTTATCCTCTAGATCTCCTCTTAAAAGTCACTTCCTCATGGATGTTCCCTGACCACCATACTAGACCAGACAGGGACTCCTGCTAAATTTCATCTCAAAGCACCTTGTCCTGTCATCAGACTTCACCATCAGACCTTGTTTAATTGTCCGTTTGCTGCCAGACCGTAAGCTCTGGAAGGCAGGAAGCATGTCTGTCTTTTACGCCACTGTTTCTTCAGCATCTAGTATAGTACCTGGTATGTGATGCATGCAAGGAAATGTTTGTTGAATGAATGAGTAAATGAGCGAATGAGAATCCAAAGTAGCATCATAAAATGTTCCAAACTATTCTGTAATATTATACATAGTTGATTAACTATAAGGACTGTAAAAGTACATTATTCAACAGGCATCAAAACAATGAAATGCTCCCCAATAAAGATGAATAATTTAGTCTTTAAAGAGATTAGAGCTGATGATTATGTAACCCAAAGAATTTATAAAATATTCATAGTAGTTTATTAAAATTATTATTGAGCACTTTAATGTGTATATAGGTATAATATTAATTTTTCTTTCTATACATAACATTCTTGCTAATCACTGCCCCCATATGTGAACAATAAGATACAAAGACCTTACAACCTCACTGGAATAATGACGTTACTATCTTTGACCCCTTCCCATTTGCATAGGCAAAATAATCTCACTCCAGCCTCTTTCATAGCCACAGGTACAAGAGTTGCAAAACTTTCTAGGGTCCTAGAAACCACTCATATAAGTGAAATTTGATAAGAAAGGAAAAATGATCTCTTAATGGTCCTTGGCATGCTAGAGCTAAGTAATTCTTTTTTTTTTTTTTTGAGGAAGATTGGCCCTGAGCTAACATCTGTTGCCAATCTTCCTCCTTTTTTCTCCCCAAAGCCCCAGTAGATAGTTGTATGTCATAGTTGTACATTCTTCTAGTTTCTCTATGTGGGACACCGCCTCAGCATGGCTTGATGAGCGGTGCATTGGTCCACGCCCAGGATCCAAATTGGCTGCTGAAGCGGAATGAGTGAACTTAACCACTACTCCACCAGCTGGTCACTAAGTAATTCTTAACTTGGTCTGCTCATCAAGGATTCTTAACAGTATCTCTAGGCGTACAGAATTAGTTGTATTTTTAAATAGACCTCTAAATGACTCCAATATGAATCCCCAGTTGAAAACCTGTTCTGAATGGTTATTTCTTGATGACAGGAGCTGTGTCTTGCTCATTGTTTTAGTCCCAGACCTTGGCCCAGAGCCTGACACATAGCAGGTGCTCCATGGATATTTATTGACCTAAACTGTAATGATTGTTATCTTGGGTGGAAATAATTAGTGAAAACTTTAAACGTATACACCTTTGTAGTATTTGGAGTTTTTTTTTTAAATCAGCATGTATATTTCTTTTCTAACCAGAAAAAAATAAATAGATCTTCATTCAAATTTAAATTAACATATATAGAAATAAATTAATGTAAAATATGCATTGTTAAGGCACAGAATTAGATTTCTATTAAAAATACTGGTGTATAGGATAATTTGAAATTAATAAACTTTATATCAGAAAGAATAAAATGCTACAAATATAAGAATTTCTAACAAATGCAACCATGAAGCAACACAATTCAGGGCCCTGCCTTTAAGGCATCATCAGTTACTGCAAATTAGATCAAGCGATATTTAGAACTACATCTGATGTGTCCAGTGTCTTGAGTAGAGTTCCTACTTAGTAACTTAGAAAAAAGAGCTCTATAAAAATAAAATAAAAAATTGAAGTCTTTCCCCTCCAGGGCAGTTATTAAATAGCTTACCTTCAGGCTGCTAATCCTGCCACTCCTTCCAAATAACCCAGGATTAGCCTTACACCTATTCACACTGACAGGAGAATAGAAATTACTTATTCTGGAAGCTTGACTGTATTCCTATGAAATCACTTGCTACTATGTGATGTTTTTATTCCAGTGGATGAGCCACCTTCTAACTGGATTCTCTTTTCTTTCCCTTGATCTTTCGATTCTGCTCATTGTTTTTATCTTCCCATAATCCTTACTTAATTGATTTTCCAATCTGTTTTTTCCTAGAAACAAACTTAAGTGTTCACACCAAATTGGAGCATTTAATAGCTCCCTCCCCGGCCACACCCAAAACCACCACCACGCCATAAAAAGTTGCTGCCATTACACTCTCACCATCAGGCTATTTCTCAACTTTGCCACTTATTCTCTGTTTTGGACTTTCATTTTAGCCTAATCTCCCCGGTTTTCATCTCATTAGCATGTACACAGATTTTTTGCTGACTTCCAGCTCCTTCAAATGAACAACTCACATGGAAAGTCGGCCTCAGCTTTGTCTTCTGCCTAAGATGCTACATCTTGGATTAACATCCTTGACTCCATGTATACAACCTATGGCCAACAAATATGCTTGGCTCAGGCCAGAATACCCAACAGGAGCCCATTCTGGACCACAGGAACCTCGATTCCCTCTTGTCTAGCAGGAATGATGAGATCATTTGGAAAAATTAATCTTCTAAAATGTTATAAATTATTTCATCTGGGTTCAAATTTATCCTCATAAACCACATTTTGTCACTGAATGACCACTGTCACTCAAAAACACTCAGGATTTTAATGGGTAAAAGAGCTTACACTCAAAAATTCTTAAATGAACATGAAATAAGAAAGAATTCAATGCTTCCCAAACTCATCTTGTTCCAGGTCCATCTTGGGTGTTGGATAGTCATCAAGGTTAGGCCTGTGTCTGACCTTTTGAGAAAGGTTGAATGGCCCTGGGAAATAATGTAGAGATTGAGTTTTTTTCTTGGGAAGACCCATTTGTCATTCAAATCAACATGTAAGTCAGTCAGTACTTACTGAGTGTCTATTTGTGTGGATTATAGTCCCAGATTACTCCACTTTCACCTTTGATGGATACAAGTAAGACAATGAGCCAGGCTGGACCAAAACTATATTCCTCAGGCATGTAACCTACGAGCTAGTCAGAGGACAGGAGGGACGCAAAAGACAAGCTTCGATGTGCTGCTGGATGATAAGAGCATGTGGGAAGGGCCTTGAGGGGAGCAACCCGACTCTTCAAGAGCTGTCTTGGTCTAAATTGCCCTTTCCAGTTCCTCAGCCCCAAGTCTTTCCATCTGTCTAAGCTGGAGGTGGTCTTGGATTCTGCTCTACAAGGAGCTGTAGGGCAAATAAAGTAGAGATGGTTAGCAGCC
The DNA here is from genome assembly GCA_031878705.1 of Tapirus indicus. Classification (NCBI taxonomy): domain Eukaryota; kingdom Metazoa; phylum Chordata; class Mammalia; order Perissodactyla; family Tapiridae; genus Tapirus; species Tapirus indicus. The sequence goes on along the minus strand of CM062918.1, from coordinate 121,781,001 downwards.
CTTGAATGTTCAACACACAACCCCTTTTTAAGAAACAGAAGTTCAAAATCCGGGGCCTTCCAGCTGGGCTGAGTACAGCTGTTGTACCCTGAGTCCATGCCATCCCTTTGAAACAAAAAACAAAGCAGCAGTAATAAAAATAAAATTTGTACTTAAAAAAAAAAATGTTGGTCCCTTCCCACTCATGTTTATGTATAAACCAAACACCAGCAAAACAAACTGGTGGTTTAACTGGCATTTTAGTTATGAGCCATTGCATTAACCAAACAAGCTATGGGACACCCACAGGCATCTCTTATTTTTATGGTGCTGGATGGCAGGAAGGTCCAGGTAGGTGTCCAGGTATCTTACTGCTCACAGAGAGGCCTGCAACCTTCACTATTCCCACAGAAATTAATCTTAAAAATCATAAGAAAGTTTGGAATCTTCAGGAAGAGAAACTCCTTCTAAGCTCAGACATCAAAACTATTGGGAAAGAAATAAAATCTCCAAAGTATGACTTTATGGCTCAGTTGATGCCATTTTAAATGACTGCTTCCCACTCTGGTCACTTAACCCAGTTAATTCTCATCTCCCCAGACCAACCCTTCTTGCTTATGGGAGATACGAATAGGTCAATGCCTATTTGAAAACCTGTTCTTTCTGAGGCTGCGTTTGTTTTTGCAGGCCACTGATGAGGGGATTTCCTAACTGACTTAGGAAAATGTAGCTCAAGCTGATGAAACCATGTTCTACTTATTAGTAGGCCCAGAGTGCTGGAGAGAAAGTATGACAACTTACATCTGTCCACAGCTGGTGTTTGAAAAACAGCTTCTTGAAATTAAACACAGCGGCTGCAAGCGCCCAGCCAGAGGCATTCTGGGAAGGCACCTGTGTCGAGGCAGAAACCAGGAGAGACGAAAGGATGAGCGCTGGGGGGAAGTGAATCTGTGGTTTTGACTGGCGTAACCAGTCCCACTTGGGTTAAGAAGTCAACGGAAAAATGATCCTTCCTCAGTTACTTTTATTTTGTTTTTGTTAAAATTTCTTTTGGAAAAATTAAACATCTGGACCTCTTTATGGAAATAGTTGTTATGGTCGCCGGAAAAAAAATTATATATTTTTTTTCTTAGAGTTTGAATCAATTTGGTCAGGGAAGGCCTGGGGGTGTAGCAAACCCCAACACAGGGTGGCTGCTTCTCCAGCCTTTGAACATTTTGAAAGTAAACTTTCTGCTGAGAACATTCTGGGGCACTGGACTAACAAAGCATTTGTTCCACACTCTTGAGAGAGGGCATTAACAGTTGTCTCTAACAGGAAGGACTGATTATAACCAGCAAAAAGGGAGCTCTCCTCCCCTAGGCAGGGAAATTCCTCTTGGGTTTGAAGTTGGTTGTTTGTGTTGCTAAGTTGCTGGCATAACATTTTTTTTTCCTGAAGTCGATGTTTCATATTTGAGAGGGGGAGAGGAAAACAATGTGTTTGTGCTATATTTCAATCACTCTTTCTTTGCTGGGTCACATTTTTTAAGAGAGATATATTCGGGGAGAATTTTCTATTCTCTCACGACCATTATTTTTGAAAAGAGGTTGTGGAAGGAAGTGGTTTTTTAATGCTCTACAAGTACTACACTCTTTCTTCCTGAGTGCAGGGTTTAAGGAAAAGGAGGTGTCTTTTAAAAGCTCTCCTAGTTGGAAGTACACTATGTTCTTTAGCTCAGGCAGACTCCCTGGATCCTGATCAGATTTGAAGTCCCCACCTCTTTCCTGTGGGGGCTGATTTTGGAGCCCATTTCAAAAGCTGAAGTCTTCATTCCTTGACCCGGAGATAAAGAGAAGGTATCATGAGTAAGCTCCACAAAGACAGGAAATATGTTCATTCTTTTGCATCTTCCTTGCTCTGCCTCCCATGAGTGCTCTGAACACAGGAAATATTCAATAAAGCTTAACCTGAAACACACAAGTTTAATTCACTCTGGGAAATCAAATTCACTGAACTTTTTACATGGAATCTCCTCACCATTTTCGGTTCCGTTTTTGTATATTAAACTTGTCTCTGAAACAGAAATGGCTAGAGCTCCATGAACCCCTGTTTTTCTTCTTGAAAGTTCCCCATCGACCAGTTTGAAATCATATAGATTACCCAATGGCCTAATACTATCTTTGATCAAAAGTTCTTATTTGCCTATGAGTCTGCTATTCAATTTCATTTCTTTGGATTTTCAGTTTGTAAATGTGTCTATTAAAATGCAAGTGTTCCTGGGGAAAATAACACCATACTAATAATATTAATAATCACCTCTTAAGCTGAGATTGCTTGAAAGATGGTTAAGAGCAGTCATTATGGGAAAGAATGAGGTGGGGTGAAAACAGAAATGGGGCAGCAGGAAGGGGTCCAGGTGCCAGGGAGCAGAGAGAAGGCCACTTGAGGGGGAAACGGAATGGTTTCTAAGGCCCAATTTCATATAATTTACACTTCACATAGTTTACAGCTGTGCTAGAAGCCAGTCCTGCTCTTACCCACAGGGCATTCGTAAGGAACACTTTGAACTCCTTGGAAGGCAAGATTTTAGTAAATACAAAATATGATTATCATTATGACTGTTTCCTAGAATAGATGAGGGACTTTTTATCCAGGTGTCTATTATCCCTTTGTGTCTTCTGGGTCAAGGAGGTTCATTTATAATTCTACATCTGTTTTGAGAGATTATAGATGGGTAGCACTGAGGGAAGATGGCAGAGGATAAGACAGAAAATATGGCAGCAGATGAGAAAGGATATAAGCAGTTTATACATTTCAAATGGTTCACCCTCAGAAGACCTGGAAGAACAAAAAGGATGTCTTAGTTTGGATTCTCCCAGAAGCAGATCCTGAGACAAGGATATGATTGCAAGTAGTTTATTTGGGTGGTGGTCTAAGTGGTTAAGATTCGGCGCTTTCACTGCAGCAGCCGGGGTTCATGTCCCAGCCAAGGACCCAGACCCCCTGTCTGTCAGTTGTCATACTTTGGCAGTTATGTGATGCTGAAAGATATGTCACCACTATTTCAAATACCAGCAGGGTCACCCATGGTGGACAGGTTTCAGTGGAGCTTCCAGACTAAGGGTAGGAAGAAGGAGTAGGCCACCCACTTCAAAAAAAACTGGCCATGAAACCCTGCGAATAACAGTGGAGTATTGTCTGATACAGTGCCAGAGGTTGAGAGGATGGCACAAAAAGACAAGGCAGGGTTCCGCTTTGCTGTACACAGGGTCACTAGGAGTCGGAACTGACTAGACAGCACTAACAACAAAGTTTATCTGGGAAGTGATCCCAAGAAGTACCAGTGGGGAGTGAGAAGAGGACAGGGAAGTGCCCAAAGCAATGGTGCATAATCGAGCAGTTTACCACTCTGGGCAACTCAGGGTCAGTCCTGCTGGGTAACTCTGGGACATAGACTATACCTCCAAGCCACTCCATACGAGGGGTGAGGAATCTGGGATATTGTCTTCCAGTGCTCATCCTTCACGGCTGAGGGCTGCTCCCGGGGACGTTAACTCCCTGCTGCTTCTGGCCTGACTCACTGGACTGGGAGGCAGAGCCAGAGGCGCTTGCAGGAGGCACATACTGGAACAGTGAGTGCTGGGGAGACAAGATGGGGGCAGGGGGTGTGTGGACATCCAGAGGCAACGAGTGCCCACAGAAGTCAAAAGGTCCTTTGGGCACTTACAGCATCATATACAAAGTCATAACCAATAATTCAGTAATGGTTCCTATCAATTTAGGATCTTCAAATTCATAAAGTTTGCATTTTTTTGCTCTCCTTGAGAATCTCCTTTACTTACTTGACTTCTACTAACACTACAACAACACCCAAATCTGTTTCTGCAGTCTGTACTTTGTTGAATCCTCATTCCATGTTTCTAGCTGCTTAATGGGCATCTCCACCTTGGAAAAGAGCATCTCAAACTCAACATGCCTTAAATTCTCTTCTCCCCCAAACCCATTTCTTTTCCTGTCCTTCCTAACTCAAAGGCACCACCACCCATCTATTCAGCCGAGTTAGAAACTTTGAAGTCATCTTGAATCTTCACTCTCTTCTTCCTTACAAATCCAATCATCACCTCCTGGATAGTCTATCTCCCAAATTATCTTTAACCCACCCTACCCTCTCCAGCTCCTCTACCACTGTGATTTTTCTATGTCATCATCTTTGTCACCTGAACTATTGCAATATCCTCCCAACTACTCCCCTCCAGCCTTCATTTTCTCCCTCTCTCTAATCTATCCTCTACACTGCTACCAAAAAGATAATTTTAAAACCCTCATCTGATTACATCTATCTCTGCTTAATATCTTTCGGTGAGTTTTCTTTGCCTTCAGAACAAAGCCCAAACTTCTTAATAATTATGCAAAGCTCCTGACAATCTGATTTTAATCTACTCCTCCAGCTTCATCTTTTTTCTCTACACTCTTCCGAATCAAGGTTCTTAATCGCAAGTAACATAACCCAACTCTAGATGATTTAAGAAGCAAAATAATTTGCTGAGAGCATATTGAGGAGCTCACTAAATCTCTGGGAAGACTGTAAAACTAGGTTCAGAAGATAGAAGGGAATGAAAGGAGGCCAGGCAGCCAGAACCACAGCCAAAACCATTCTACCCAGCCAGTCCATGAAGAACAGCTGCATCTTCCAGCAAATACTCAATACTACAGCTGGCACCCAAGACAACCTTGGGCACCAGGCACTGCTGCTGGTTCCCCTATCACTGTCTCCCCCACAAGCTGGATGTTGCTGTCATCATCACCACCTCCAGAATAAATTCTCTACCACTTTTCTTATTTGCATCACTTGGTCCAGATTCAATATCCTGTGAGTGAGTATGACTGATTGGCCACCATGTGAGGTCACATTACTGGGCTCTGACTTCCAGAAGGGCCAGAGCAATAAGTAGGTGGTTATCTCAACCTTGTAACAGGAGGCAGACTCAGCTTCCTACCAAGATTCAGGAGAAAACAAAAAATGAGCTTATATGCCGGGCGGTTACCAAAAACATGACAACTGTCAATGAAAATAGACCTTTCTTTCCATTTTTAAACTTCAAAAAAACTAAAATAATGTTTCTACCTAACATAATGCAGCTGTGCCTATATATACATACAGACACATTCAGGCTCCCTGCAAAGGGAGACAACCCAAGGTCACATTAGTACTGACCTAATACTGATATATCAAACTACAACGTGCACGGTCCATGGAGTGCACAGTGTTCAACCTGCACAACCTGATGGAAGCATTCCCTCCATGTGTGACAAAATTTCTACACCAACAAAACAAACAATTTGAAGGATAAAATGAATAAATTTTTCAAGTTGGTCATTAGGTATGAGTGAAAAACACCACTCCCAATTCCATCTCTTAGTTTCCTGATCTGTATCTTCAAGCTCTGGGATAAACAACTCAATACATAGATTATTATGTGGTATGCCATGGCTAGGTCTGCAGAAGACCAGATGAGATTATAAGAAATAGAATCTGGACACAGTGGTAACTATGGAGCAGCAAGAAATCCTTCCCTGGTAGCACAGCTGACCCTTGAGTGGTGTTGTGGCCCCTTCCTCAGGGAGCTGCTCCATTCACATGTGTACTGGATCTTCCTCGAGTCCATTGCTTGTTGGCTAGTGCAGTGGTGAGCCAAAGTGAATGTACCCTCAGACCAAGTCCCAGTAGTCGTTCTTATTAATCTTTGAACCCCGAGAAACCTGGCCCAGCTGGCTCAGGGCATATACTACAACCTGTGGAATATCACCCAACCCCACACTGTATTGTATCCAAGCTGTTGTGTCGGTGATGGAGTACATAATAAGACAAGTAGTCACTGTCTTCCTTCTTTCACTGTGAGTTTCATAGTCAAAAGCAATGTTGTGTGAGATGTCATGACAGTGTATATGGTGTTCAGTAAATTCAAAGATGGTGCCAGAAACATGGTAGGCAGTGAAAATAAATCCAAATCCAGAATAAGTGACTATTCCAGCAAGGACAAATCACTGCCTTTCTATGTTGGAAGTGATCTGAGTTGAGCCAGATCAATAGAGATGGTCCAGGTTTGACATTAGTGAGTAACTTGCTCTCAGTTGATGTTCCTTTCGCTTTGTTTTTCTACTAAACTAGCAGACATTGTGCAGTGGACACAGACAAGATACTAGAGGATACTTATTCCACGTAAAGGTGCATACCCATTATCCAAAGAATATGAAATCAACAATTCAAAAAGATATATGCACCCCTATGTTCATCACAACATTATTCACAATAGCCAAGATGTGGAAGCAACCCAAGTGCCCATCAATAGATGAATGGATAAAGAAGATGTGGTATATACATACAATGGAATACTATTCGGCCACAAAAAAAAGACAAAATTGTGCCATTTGCAACAACATGGATATACCTTGAGGGTATCATGCTAAACAAGATAAGTCAGAAAGAGAAAGAAAAATACCATATGATTTCACTCGTATGTGGAAGATAAACAAACAAACACATAGATAAGGAGAACAGATTAGTGGTTACTAGAGGAAAAGGGGGTGAGAATAGGGCAAAGAGGGTAAAGGGACACATGTGTATGGTGATGGATAAAAACTAGACTATTTGTGATGAACATGATGCAGTCTATACAGAAACTGAAATATAATGATGTACCCTGGAATTCACATCATGTTGAAAGCCAATATGACCTCAATAACATTTAAAAAAGAAAAAGAAAAAAAGGTGCATACCCAAAGTTCAGTGCACAGTGAGGGCAGTTCTCATTCAGCACTCAAGGGCCTGCCTTACTGGCATGAAAGAGTTTTCTTCTTGCACCACAGTGACAGACTTTTGAGTTTCTTTATTTCTTGCTGCACCATTGGGCCTACTTGAGGTTTTAGTGTGGCAGGCATGGCCTTGGCCAACTGCAGGGTCCAGTGTAATTCCCAGTTGGCTGGTCCCCTCAGTTTAGAGGCTCAGGGTTGGTTTCTGCTGCTGGCAACTTCAGTGCTCAGAATTGGCATAGCCAGGTCTGCCTTCAGAAGGGAAGACCATTTTGTTGAATCCATGAGCTATTCATAGCCTCCATCACTGTCTCTGTGGCTACTTTGTTCATGAGCCCATTGGACCAGCACGGGGGAAATGGAAAGAGAGGCTGCCTGATATCCACAGCATTGATTGTTTGGCCCACCTGGTTATTAACAGCTCCCTTGATAGTTGAGGGTTTTTTGAAGAACATTTACGTGGATTTCACCCTCTGGTTCTATTCCAAAATATTTACTCACACTCCTCTTCCTAGGGCTGGTACTCAGCTAGTACATACCAGTAGGTCTAGGTGAGTTATTAAAATATTGAAATGCTTCCATACTGGTTGGTTAATAGCAGCCACCATGAGCCACCAGCATGCTCTCTCCCCTTCCCTTGCCCTGTTTTCCCTTATCCCAGAGGCCCCAGGTCCGCACCAAGTGGGGCACCTTACCATTACGCAGCCCACAGGCCCTCTAGCCAGCTCACCAAAGCTCCTCAGAGTGGCCTTCAGCCCTGCATTCCTCCTAGATAGAGCAGGGCCAGATCCCAGGAGCAGGTGCTGCTGGTGGGGAACTTACATTCTAGCAGGTAAATATCTGGTGCCCATTAGGCACCCTGAGACTGTGGCTGCTCACCACTGACTAGCTTTCCTCTAGAATTTCCTTTGTGTGGCTGATCATGGGAGCTAAAGCCTCTGCTATATACTACACTGGTCATTAAATATTTTTCATGTCACTCCTGACTATTCCCCAAACCTGTTTATCATTAAATCTCCAACTCAATGTTTCCAAATCTCTAACTATCTGGTCAAATCAATAACCTATGCCCATCAGTCTTTCCTCCCTTACCATCAATTTGTATAGATACCTCCTTCAAGCCATCTATCCTTCCAGACAAATTGAACAATGAGATGCATTGTTCAATACTCTGCCTCCAAGGAGGATTCCAGAATTTTCCTTCCCCACTGTCCTTGAGAGCCATGCCTCAGTGGGACTGCAATACCTCAGCATTCTACTTCTGCCTGGTGCCAGCATATTGGGCAAAGCCATCTAAAAATCTAAAAACCAGATGTACATTATTTCCTCCTCAGTCAACTGGTCCTAGGAGACTCCACAACAAGCTATAGGTGTGGAGTGAAGAAGAGGATGCTGTGTGACAGGAATAGGAACACGATGAGTTTGAGCACCTGCAAATACTACTTACTTCTGTCTTCAGGATTTTCTCAAGCCCATTCTTACATATATAACCTCCATTTGATGATGGTATGCTTCCAGATAAATCTAACTGAGATTAGCCGTTCATCAAGAGCAGCTAATACTGCAAGGCAACCTCCTGTCCCATGGTCAGTCATTTGGTCTCTATCAGAACCCTATAGCTAACCTAAAGTTATTTCTCAAAAGGGAAAAGTTTCTTGATGAAGAAAGCGTGATTTATTCAAAATCTCTTGGGTCCCTACTGTCACTCTCCTACAGGGCTTCCCATAGATTCCATTTCAGCATCCTGATATTCAGATGTCCATTGGGAAAAGGGCCAAGCGGCAGAGCTCCTTGTACTGCACTGTGAACTAGCTGGGAGAGCCTTCCTGTTCTGGGTTCCATTCAAAGTTGTTAGCTTTTTGAATCCCTTGGTAAATAGTTGTAAGCTACACTTCCAAATGTGGCGTATGTTCGCTCCCAAATCTGAAGAGGCTCACCAATGTGCCTCTGATTTAAAGTACATCTACTTGGGCTTCACTGGAAGAGCTATTCTAACATGTCCACTGACCACTGGACTTCAGACACTGACTGAGTGGCCATCACCGTGTTTTCATGAGATTTGTCTCTCACCCTCCAACAGGACCGTATCTTGCTACTTCCTTCCCTTCAGGATGATCAGATGGTGTAATCCATGTAATAGACCAGTAGATGTTGAAGGATGGTGAGATGATGAAGGTCCCTGAGAACCAAATTATGCCACAGAGTCAGAGATGTTGAAACCTTAAGGCAACCAGAGGAAAGCAAGCTCTTTCTGGTGTTGTCTCCTTATTGGAATCCAGAAGTAAGCATTGAACAGCTTAATAACTGTATAATAGATATTAAGGACTGCACTTTCCAGAAAAGAGACCATCAGCAGTAACAGCCATCATAACTGAAGTCAACACCTACATAAGCCTGTAATATTCCTCTGCCTTTCCTCAAAACCCATCCATATTCTACACAGAACAGACAGGCAAGGTGAAGGGTCATATGCATGTTAAGATCCCCTCAGGATGTACTTCTACTTTTGACTTATTATTTTACTTTTGATTTACAATTTATCTAGTCTTTCATATCAAAATAGCCAGTGTGGGAACTCTGCTTAATGTTTAGAATATCTACTTTGGTGATTTACTCATGATCTGGGAAAATAACCTAGGGGTGATTCAGGGTCCAGCTAGACCTAACATTGGGCATATTCAGGTCCAATTCCATTTTTCATCTGACACCCATAAGATTTCACTCTGACTAGTAGACCACAGTGAGGTTATAAGTCACATAAATTGGTGTTTGCTCAAAGCCAGTGTCCAGTAATCTCAAATAGCCTTGATAATACTTTCCATGATTCACAATTACCTAATAAATGCAACAGTGTCCTTTAAGGAGAGATAGTAGGAAGATTTACAATATGTCTTTTTCTTTTCTTTTAAATATCCACCTTCAAGAGAACCAGCCTCCTCTTTACTCAGGGTTCTGGATCTGTGAATTGACCCAGGCCTGGGGTTGGGAGAGGCAAAATGATCTCTACCAGGGGGTCAGGTCAGATCTCTATTCATTAGACATAGAGTTCTTTGTGTTATACAAAGCAAGCAGAAGATTAGTGGGCTGCCCATCTATCTCAGGCCTAGGGACCATATGACCATTAGCCATCCTGAGGAATATTCTGGTGAACATGTCCACTGTGGTAAGTGCCCTTACTTGGCCTCTGTTATCCTGAGCTCCTACCATTCTCACTGAAACCCAGGGGCTCATTTTAAATATAAAATCTCCCACCACCATTCCTGACCTACAGAAAACATTCACTAAAGCACCTTTCAAAGTAAATATAATGATGTATTTACTAAAGCCATGGCGAAGGAAGCATCTTCTGGGCTCTCTTGTGAGAGGTAAGTCATGAATAATAAATCCATTCCAACTTTCCCTATCTTCTTAAATTTTAGAATTCCTTCCACTATATTATACCCAAGGAATTTATGACATCTTCATTTCATCCAAAATAGGACATCACTGAGTCTGAGTTTTAGTCACCCAAGTGAGCAATCATTAAGAATTCACCCAGCTACTCAAGCCAGCCAACTGAATTTTGACTCTCTGGGAATTACCCCATCTTAAGAAATTTAGGTTGATTTAAAATTATACTCTTCTCTCCTCAGTTTAACCCCTTTAGAGTCCATGCGCACATATATTCTACAGATTTTTGCTGATATTGTTTTTTAAAAATCTTATTTTGTTGGTGTGTAACATTCTTCTCCCGAGTGTGAGTTTATATTTTGCTGTTCAGGGATCTAACTTTGCTCATAGGCCTAAAGAAAGTGAGTGGTGGATGAGGGGGACATGAGGATCCTCACAAGTTAATCTCTTAGGTGAAAGAGTTATGTGATCAAAGAATGAACAGCCGTATCAGAAAATGGAGAAGGAACTCCTTTGGGTGGTGTATTTTCTATTGTTACTATAACAAATTACCAAATACTCAGGGGCTTAAAACAACACAAATTTATTATCTTACAGTTCTGTAGGATAGAAGTCTGACATGGGTCTCACTGAGCTAAAATCAAGACATCACCAGGACTATGTTCCCTTCTGGTGCCTCTAAGAGAGAATTCGTTTCCCTGCCTTTTCCAGCTTCTAGAGGCTGCCCACATTTCTTAGCTTGTGGTCCCCTTCCTCCACCTTCAAAGGCAGCAATGTTGCATCTCTCTTTGACCACAGCTGGGAAAGTTTCTTCGCTTTTAAGGATTCATGTGTTTAGATTGGGCCTTCTTGGATAATTCAGGATAATCTCCCCTTCTCAAGATCCTTAACCTTAATTACATCTGCAAAATCCTTTTTGTTACGTAAAGTAACATATTCACAGGTTCCAGGGATTAGGACATGGGCAACATTGGGAGTATTAGTCTATCTACCACAAGCTGGCAAATGGGTATTCAATGTGCTCTGAATTCTCCTTTCAATTCTCTGGATCCCATTCTTTCCCAATGTACGTCTTTGTTGTTAAAGAGATCTGGTAAGGTTGAAAATTCAACTGATGTTGTAATTTGGCAGTGCCCAGGATTAAACTCCATTTAGTTTGTAGCAATCTCAGCTCTGTAGCTGAAAGAGATGAGAAATCATTTTAGCACAGTCGTGGAAATTCCCTGAATTTCAGACTGCACTTCTAAGCCAATAATTTAGGGACTTGAACTTCACATTCTCTTTCTTGAAGCCCTTCAGGGCCATTAGAAGCAGCCCTCCAACCCCATGGCTGTTGAATTTCTCACGCCTTTCATGCTAGTCTATGGCAGTGGCCTTCAATGCACACTTTATTCCAGATTACTACAAACCATAACTTAGTTATTTCTTCATTGTATTTCATGACCTACAGTTTGCCATCCCTTAAATTTTGCTGGGTTTTTCACTGCTTTTAGGCCAACAAGACCCAAATTTCCCTGGCAGTTCGTGGCCACTCCTTGCACTATTAGCTGGGGTACTTAGTTGTCAGCAACGAAAAGCAATTCTGATTTAAGCCAAAAATAAAAATTTATTAAGAGATAAGAAGTTGTTCCCAGAATTCCTGGAGAGTCTTGAGAACCAGCTCAATAAACTAGCAGGAACCAAGAGAGCCAAGGCAGCTGGAATCACAGCCAAAATTACCCCACAGGACCAGCCTGGTAATGAAGTTAGTGGTACAGCAGCCCCCACCAGCACTGGCCACTGGATGCTGCCACTGACATTCCCACCACTGCAATAACTCTGTCCTGAATGAATTCCTTCCTTCCTAGTTTCTTTGCTACACTAGATCCAGATCCCGAGTCCTGAGCAGAGGTGTCTAACAGGTAGAATCTGTTTCGGCCACATTCCCGTTTCCTGGTTTCCTGGAAGAACAGAGAGGTGAGGAGCTGGCCTCTTTGGATCAACACAGTGAAGTATTCATACTTCTTGTTCATACTTCTCCGTGGAGTTCTTATCATCTCGTACTATAATAATGCATATGTTCATCTTCCCCACTCTATTGACACTGAAAGACAGGTACCATGTCTTACCTTGGTGTCCCCAGAAGCCACCACAGTACCTGGCACACAGTAGGCTCTCAAAAAATGAAATATTAAAAGGTAAATTAATTCCGGGGTTTTCTTATGACATTTTTAAAAAAGAACTGACCAGGAAATGAGGAATCAAGGATAGAGGGTGTGGATGGTAATAGGGAGAAGCAAGTCCATTTGATGGGGGTGAGGAAGAGGGAGGGGCGTCGGATACATATATCTGTGTGTGTGTATGCGTGTGTGTAGACATCAGGTGGGTGTTACAGAGATGAACATAAGCAGAGACAGATAAAGTAAGGGAAAGTTAGAAAGTGAAAAAAGCAAATGAGCACTAGACTCAGCCAGCGTGCTGTGTATTAACACAGCTCCAAAAGCCCAAGTGTCCCAGAAAAATTACCCCAAACCTAAAAGAAATTATTATGTAGGTAATTAAGAACAGCCCATAGCACTGATATCCTTTGGGGGACTATTAATGCCCAATATTCTCAGATTATTTTCCCCAAAATAATGGTTTCATCATGTAACTCCCCACTCAGAAACTTTCAACAGCCCCCGCAACGCCAGAGGTTAAAATCCATATTCCTTAATGCAGTATTCAAGGCCCTACCTAATCAGTCTTCCAAAATGAAGAGTCAACTCTCTTCTCTAGAAATGCCTTCCTTGTTCCTGTCTCTGTGGTTCCTTTCCTTATTCTGAAAAGATTTCCCTTGCCTCTTCAGCTATACAAATTCTAATCATCCTTCAAGACCCCAATTAAGGCTTTCCTTCTCCTTCCCTAACTCTTCCAAGCCTCTCTTATCTTAGAACTCTTGCAGCAATAATCTCTAGTACCGTCCATTTTGCTCTTAATCCTATAGACCCTGTAGAGTTATTCAGCTTTTGAGTTATGCATGTTACCACCACATTAAGACCAGAAAATCTAATTGCAAGACAATGACTTCTTTGTATTCTCATGTTTTGATAATGCCAAACACTAGCTTAAATAAATGATGGTATTATATAATTCTATACCTGAAAAAGAGAGAAAAAAATTCACATGGGAAGATGATTTAAACTTATGTGCAAAACTTCAGCGGGTATAGATCGCACAATTTGAGAAATGATGAATTCTTCCAAGCTGGGCTGAAATTCCAGTTCTCCCAGAAGAACTTTCCCAGAAACCCCAGCAAACCTCTCCCCACATTACCTTTGTATCTGGGCCTAGGGATGGGGTCAGTAAACAGGTGAGAGGATAAGTGAACAAAATTGATGTCCTATTAGGAAAGAGAAAAAAGGAAATGGATGCTGGATAAGTAAGAATGTCTGTAGAACCACCCCCCCCACCCCTCCCGCCCCACAACATGACTGATTCTTTTGAACACTTAAGTTTGAGTTCCATGGATTAGGTCATAAACACAAGAGATATTATTTCTGTTCATCAGTAGTATATGTCTTAAAACATGTTCTTGACGTTTAATGAAATGTTTGCTAATTTAAAAAATCAGAATGTTGAATAAAACATCCACTCTTCATTTTTAACCAACAAGCCTTGCAGTAATAAATTGTGACTCTGGGAGGCCACTGCCCAGCCCTGGAGTACTCCTTTCCTTAATGCTGGTGATAATCCTGGGCTTGGCACAGTACTTTACAAGTTTACGTGATCAAATCTGATTTTCCCACAACCCCATTTTACTGATAAAGAAAATGATGCTCAGCTATTGAAGGATTTGCCTAGCATCCCAAGACTAACAACTACTGGGCCCAAAGCTAGAATCCAGATCTTCTGATAGGAAAAGAGGAGAGTGTGGAGAAATGGAGTTTGGAGTCCACCTGACCTGCGTTCAAATCCCAGTTTTGCATAATCTTGGGAAGTGACTCACCTCCCAGCCTTGGTTTTCTCCTTTGTAAAAGGAGGAAGGGGTCTTCTCCACAGTGATGGAATAAGGATGGAGGGTGTGTGTGAAAATTGCCTGGTGCTTGGTGGGCTCTGATTAAAAGACAGATTTTTTTCCCATCCTTGTATTTCTTTCCAAAGTCACCTGCAGCCCATCACAGAAGGTTCAGGTAGGGTGATCACTTGGAGAGGCCTTTGGAATGGGAGGGACATTTGCGTAGCCTGGCAGCTGTAAATGGTCAAAAAGCAAGATCACAGACCTCTCCACCTGTCCCTACTGGCCTCCCCTCCAACAGCGACAAGATCAGAGGGAACTCTAGGTTTTGACTTTCTGAATGGTTTACTAGGGCCGTAGAAGGACTTCAAGATGATTCTCATAAAAGCTGTTTTCCTTGTGATTAAGTTGTATTTGCCTGTTAACTATGTGGTAAACAAACCCTCAGCTCCCACCTCATGGTGCAAGCGTGGCCGCGTGTTAATTGGGACTTGGAGGGTAGCGGGTTGGCAAGGCTGCTGGGGACAGCAAGCCAAGAAGCCCAATTTGGTTATCAGTTCTGTTGACATGAGCCGAGCCGTATGTGGTTGTGTGGTGTGTCCAGCAGGTCTAGCAGGGGTTTTCCCAGCTATGAAAGGCCTGCTGTTTGAAACACTTGGCCTGGAGTCACACCAGGGCTTCAGATCAGGATTCTCACTGCTTCAGCCCCATCGGCTCCACTAGCACGGTCTCCCACTTGGGCAGGGGGAAGGGCAAACCAAACATGTCTGGTCCTATACTTGGTTCAGGGCCGAGGAGAGAAGGAAAGGCAAGGAATGAATCAGGCTGCACCTGGAGCTAATCTGCCCTTCTTAACACCCCACCGCAACCCCAACCCAGACAGGAAAAATATCCCTTTCCCTGCAAGAGGCATAAGCAGCACTGAAATCCTTTCCTTCTGTGTCACTTATCAGGACTGAACTCAGACACACTCAATCCCTGAAAAAAGGCTGCCAAGGGATCAGATGGGTGGGAGAGGCTTGCTGGGAAATTCCTCCCAGTCAGTGGATACATGACTTGAGAAGAAATTGGGGCAGTTCCCAATGTAACTTGCTACCCCTCCCCCAGGGGCAATCACTGTCAAAAATAATTTATTTTAAACATTTTGTAATTATTTTAGCCAGGGTTGTGTGTGTGTGTGTGTGTGTTACAGAGAGAGAAGAGTGTGTGTGTGTGTGTTTAATCTTTTGCGGTTAAGTCTGCGTTCACAAGAGCCTTTGAGTTCAGTAGAGTCCAACCGCCAAACCCACACCCAAATATTTTGTAGATAACAGAAGAGCCATTGCCGGGTTCTGCTTGTATATACACAGACAAGCTTTGTGGCAGCGTGGTGAGGACCCTGAAGTGGGACTCGGGATGTGAGGACTTTGCAATAAGAGCTACAGCAAGTCATTAAACTGTATCTCGAGAAACGACGTTTTTAGAAACTTCCACGAAAAACATTCATTCTGCTTCTTAGAAAATGAATACAATTAAGCACCTAATGGGTACTGTTATTGAGTTAAGTGATGTGGAACAGGGTTAGCATTTATTATTAGATTTAGGGTTGTTCTTATGTTCCATGTTAAATACTTACAAGACTGGAAGCAATTATGCCAAGACATTAACTGCGGTTAATTCTGGGTGGTGGGAATATGAGTGTTATTTTCTCCCTGTACTTTTCTAGAGTTTAGACGTCTCTACAAATAAATAAATAAATAATTTCAAATGCTTACTGTATGAAGAAATGAATGAATGAATGAACTTGGGTAGGTCTACTTGAAAATAGGCCTAGCTCCTGTTTTCAAAATGCTTCTATTCTTTAAGAGATAGGATGGCAAACAACAATCCCAAGCATCTGTTTATGTGGGCTTTTGGTTTTTGTTTTTCTTTCCACTTTCTGTTCTTTTTTAAGATATTTGAAGAATGAAAAGCAAGAGGGAATATACACTTTCATGACAGCAGAGGGGGGAAAAGAGGTTGAAAAGTTGTAGAGAGGGGAGATGAAAGCCAGACGATAATTGTTTACTTTTAATAAGTGGCTTCCTTTGAGGAACTTGGGAGGTTGCAGATGGACAACAGGGGCTGCTGGCTGGTCACATTTACAGGTAAGAAGAAATACTCTGTGTAAGGCAACACTCACCAGAATGTAAGCTCCATCCTCTGCTGAATCTCCTGTGCCTAGAATAGTGTCTGGTGCCTGGAGCCTTCTCAATAAATAGTTTCAAATTATGAGTGAATCCATAGCCTTTGAAATCTAAAGAGCAGGAAATGGCTTCAAATAACAAATTGTAAGACTAGAAAAGGTAGACAGAAAATATTTTTGAGTGTGAAGACTTCAAAACATTATCAAGGTACCTATGTAACCTATGGTATTTCTAACTCCTACAGCTTTATAAGAAAAGAGACTATTTAAAATAGTAGTTAATGATAGTGCAGTTAGGTTAGGAAGTCCTATCTATAAGCCAAGGAGACTTCTATACTCCCTTCCTTGCTTTTACTGTGGTTTAAAAGAGCTTCGAGGGCTGTCTTGGCTATTACCCAAAGACTGGAGCGATGGCTGGTTCATTGCAAATTGGTTTTCCTCTCAGCCCATGCTTTGCAAATGGCTCCAAGTTAAATCTTTATCTTAACAAACTTGACAGAATTATTTCAACACTAAACAAGCTAGATAGGACCATGTAAGGCTTATGATCTCTCTCGTCAGTAGAATGTGGTCAGTTATAACTAAATGTAAAACCATACAAGGCTAAGCTGTCAGAAATATGATTGAAAGATTGGAAATTAAGGCACCTGGTCACATGGTTTCCTAGACCATGGGACACACGAGGACATTCTACAGTGTCCCTCTTACTTAAAAGGTCTTATCTGAGCAATTCAAGTTGGTGGGGGCCTCATACAATAGATATGAGACCTGCTGTTATTTTTTTAATAAGTCCCCAGGACCTCACTTTGAAGTAATGACTCACAGAGAATATTGTGTCAGGCCAACTAGTCCATAAAAATATTGTGTGGTTTTAAGCCGTAAAGGTTTTTATTATCCTGCTCACTTCCTGTCGTGAAGCATTGCATTAAATTGTACTTTAAGAGGATTAATGACCTGCCGGCTATGTTTCACAAGAAATTCATTATTATAAATATTCTAGAAGCATTGATGTTAACACTAGGGTTAGTAAAAAAAATTGAGGGTACTCAAAACATATTCATTGAACTGAATCAGGACATGCTTTTAAACATAAAAGCATGATAATGTTGGGGTGAAAATTCATTTGAATTTGTTTTAATCCAAAAGTTGTCCGATTTTATCCTATCATCATGGAATTGTTGAGGCTACCATCAGAAAAGGACAAACTCCTTGCTTAGCACTTCTTACAGCTCAACAGAACAAGGTACTTTGTTCCAGCTGATTGTAACTCAAGATAATTATCCCCCCTCTTTTAGGCCACTTAGCTGACAAGATTGACCATAATCCCCTTTCAATACTATTGTCTTTAAAAAATCCATCAAGAAAAAAAATCACTTCTTATCTTCGTTATAATTGTGTAAGTCTTACAATTCACTAACTGGGTAACCTCCCGAGCCATGAACCTACTTTAGTCCTTTGCTGAATTCAGTCTACTACTTTCAGGCCACATTATCTTTAGCATTTTTCTGTCTGCTTAGAAATAGAGCTAGGGCCCCACTTGCATATCCAGTGGGAACAACCAACTGAAGCCATTTTAGTCCCTGCCTCATTCCTTCCTTAGATTCAATACTTGTCTCTCACATTCCCTTGCTTGTTCAGCTTCCCATTCTGGAAAATGAGGATGATACTACGGATTGCTTGAGCTATCTAAGAAAAATGATGTTTTACGGCATTTTGCTAACAGCCATGTCTTTTGAAAACAGCTGGACTAGTCAGTGTGTATTACAGTTCTCAGGCCCTAACTTTGGCAGCATTTCAACTGTGATGTTTTTATTTGTGTTGCAACTTCTAGTTGGCTGAAGCACGTTCATTTGATTGGCGAGGTTTAGAAAAATGACCTGGTACCTATGTGTTCCTCGTTGAATTCATATTGTATTATTACACCTCCCTGCAGAAAAGACATTTACTAGGACTTCCAGAAGAGGGCGATGTTCCTGAGGCTGACTTTGTTAATAAATTTTCCAAACACCAAAAATTCACACTAACTCCAGATTATTTATTCAAAAGCACTCGCATGCTGAAGACTGAGAACTGGTGACTTTAGGAAAACATTGGATTTGTACAGATTCCCCTTTTAAATATTACTGTAATTTTCCTTTTCTCAAGAAATCTGAAACTATTCTATCTGTTTGACATAACTCTTCTCTGGAGCCTAAAGTTTCTGGGAAATGTCTTTGTGCTATGCCAGAGCCTTGGTTTAATTACGCTGACAATTCACAAACTTTTGAGACTAGTTAGCCCCTTGGGACTGAAATATTGATGTTATTTTAGATGGGTGCTTGGCTACATAGATTACCATTTGATCTGCAAAGAGAAAGATTTAGGAAAACACACTTGATTGTTCTTCCCTTTCTCAGAGGCTGGAGTCAAGCTGACTCCTGAAGCTATGGGTAATAAATCACTGTTGGCTGCCCTGCAAATTTGAGATGTGTGACCCCGAGTCCTTACAGGAACCTGGAGTAAAGAACTGAACTTTATCCCCACTGAAAGCCGCATGATATTATCAGGAACTCTTCCTAGAAAGAGACTGTTTGAACTTGAGTGAAAAATAAATAAATAAATAACTTTCTTCCTAGAAAGATTTCTTAATTCCGCTCCAAAGAATTCTAGCTCAAAATATCCTATGGAAACCATTTCAAGAGAGTCCTACTTAAGAGAACTCAGATGAGTTTTTGGTGGCAAGTGCGCCCTGTCTCTCCTAAGTGTACAGCCTGTACCAGCCAGGCTCATTGTAATAAAAAGTGACCTGCCAATAGCACTGGCACATCCCGAGGAGAATTTTGCCTGAAAGATCTCAAAAAAGCAAAGCCAACTTCCATTAACCTCTCCAACCCTATAAAATTATCGCCTGAGTGGACATCTATTTATTTATTTGCTTTGTTTTGCCTGCCAACATCCCTTCCCCTTTCTCTTGGCTAAGAATGCTCAAGGAATGGGCAAGTGATCCCAGTGTGGACAATCAGATTTTCTCTGCTTGGAATTTGACTTTTGAGTGAAGTGACAAAAGAACGGGAAAGGCTGGGGTACGATCGTCTCAAAATAGCCCAGTGGGGAGACTGCCCATTTGTAACTGCTATTTAGGTGCTTACAGCTTCCCTAGTCTTTACCATTTCTGAGAGCTGGCCGCTAGTCCTTGGATTTTGTGAGCTTAAATTAACAAGGCTTGGTCTCTGTTGTTTGCTACCAAAGAGCCCTAACCAAAACATTTCCTGAATATCAAGGAATTCTATGAATCCCTACGGGTGAAAGACCACTTGGACCATCACACCATAGGCTGCTGGCCAGAAAATAAAAACAAAGCCTTCTAAAAAATCCATAAAAGACATCCAGTTCCAAGTTAGAAGAGCAGAGATAGCTCCAATCCCTTCTCAAAAATCATCTTAAAACAAGGAAAATAGGAAACAAACAATACTATACATTTTTGATAATACTAAAATCATTTATAGCCCTGAATCTAAACAGTCAAGGTGAACAGAACTATAAATCACTTAGCTGAGAGGAGGAAAGTCAAACTCAGAACCTGAACTGGTGAGGTGGCAGAAGTGGAGGGGAGATAGGGCTTTGACAAGCAAACCCTGGAAAACTCCAGAGTGCAAGTCACCTGTTAGAGATGAGGCCAAGGCACTGCAAAGAGAAGGCCTGTCTGAAAGTCTATGTAAGGAACGCTTCGGCTCTGGGTCCTGCCCCCACCCTACACTATTGGGTAACTCTCTGTCTCCAACCCCCATCACAGGAGATATAGGGTTTTCACTCTGGCAATGTTTCCCCTGGAGAAACTCAACCAGGGAGACTCCAGACTCTGAAGCACAGAGAAAGGTATGGTGATCTTCTGTATAGTAAACAGACAATGCCTATAGGTCCTTCCCTTCCCTGAGGTGAGAGTGAGGGGAATGGAAGTGAGAAAGTATCTGACAGCTTTAACTGTGCAGGAAAATGTATTGATAAGCTTTTTATGAAGTTGCTGGAAGGGATGGGAAGGTTTCATCATATGTTCTCAGAAAACCAAACAGATGAAGAAATGAAGTCACTATAATAATATTACCCGCTATTGAAGGAAAAGAAAAAGAAATTGTACAAAAGGAAAAATAACCATAGCATACTACTTGGTTTAGTGGAAAAATATTAACATAGTCATAACAATGGAAAGACTAAATATTATATTTGAGCAGAAATTGAGGACTATACCAGAGGAAGTCAATAAATAATATATAAAATGATAAATCAGAAGATTGAAATACAAGGTTAATGGCAAAAGACACACGTAAAAGAGTTCAAAACTATTGCTTCTGGGGATCAGGATAGGGGTAAGGATGAAAAGCAGCCAACTACTGTTTTCTGTTATAAGCCATTTAACATATTTGATTTTTTAAACTACTTGTAGATAATACTTTGATAAAAACTTTAACTTTTTCAATCCACTAGAACTAGTTGGAAGATTAATAATGTCATGAGCGCTAATGAGTTTTTATGAAATAGCAACTGTAAATTGTTAAATTATAGCAATAGTTATATGTGTGACCCTTAGTATTATAAATGTATCCACAGCTCTCAGTTTCCATATCTGTAATGTGGTGATGGTAAAAATTCTTTGAACATATTGTACTTCAGATATTTTTTTAAACTTTGAACAAAAATTATTTAGGTAGTAGATGAGGCATGAAATAATTTTAGAATTCAAAGATCTTTTAAAAACTAAAATTAGCATATTTCTGAATAAAAATTGGTATTGATTGCAATACAGGACAAAATAATACATGTTTGTACTTATTTCACTTAACACTTGGGTTTTTTAATTAAATTATTTCTTATAAAATGTCAGTGAAACTAAATATATAATACATTCAAATACAACATTTATAAACTAAAATCATCTCCAGGAAAAACTTATTCATTTAAATGTAAACATTAAATATACATTGACATTCTAAGATAAAGTACTAGATTCACGTTAAAAACAGTCACTAACATGAAAATGAAAACGTAAAGAATAGTAAAAAGTTAATAAGGAATTAATATTATTTAATATTTTTAAATGCTATTTTTTAAAAAACTGTCATCTTTAAATCACACAAATTTTCACACAAAATTTTCTAGCTGCTGAAAAAGGTTTTTTCTGACTCTAATAGTCTAAACACTAGGGAAGAGATAATTATGAGCCAGCTCCAGATATTTTCCTTTGGTTCTTACATCTTCAAATAATGCCATCTCTTGTTTAATAATTTTAAGATTTTCTTTGAACATGTTTTTTGAAAAAACTGTCTTTTATTGACAGCAATCTATGGTTTTGTTTCGAAGGATGAATTTATGGCTTGTTTCATCTTCTTTGTTTCATCATATTTAGAATTCGATGTATTGTGTTCATAATGCACTGGTTTGAAAATCCTTTGAACAAGAATGAGAAATATTCTTGCAATAGAAGTTTTCAATATAACAATACAGTTGCTTATTACATCTTGCAGAAAACAGATCTGTCTAGTCTTGTAGACAGTGCATCAGATTGTCTTTTCATTTCAATTGAAATTAAATCATTGCTTTTGATCTTGAGGCAGAATTGATTCAGATTTCAGCTATTTTAAATAATAATTACAGTCCTCCATGAAGTAAAATGTGATGATTTGGTACTTAAAAATAATACAGTCTACCAGACTGCTAGAATACTGAAAACTGACAATGGAATCACTAGTAGAAAGAAAATTCAAAGAGTTCTGTACACTTGTTTTCAGTTTATGAATAAAATTTGAACCATTCACCTTCATCTATAGTACAGTAATTTTTCAAAAGCTAATTTATAAATATCAGTTTGTATCAGATACAAAATATCCAATATAATCAGAAATTCTTGGAATAAATATACAAATTGGAGAAAGAAATACGTGGTTATTACCTGATCACAGTTACTTAGGGAAGGCAGTTATTCAAAATTCTCATAACCATAGGGGGAGTATAGAGAGGTGGTTTTGCCAACATATTACAAAGAGCCTTCTTCATCCAAGAGAATCTAAGAGATCTGCTCTCTGGAAATCATCAAGTATGTGTTGAGGTCACACAACAGAAAGAGATTAGCTTAAAAACCCGTGATGGTTTCCACCAGAAGCCGGAAGAGGCAATGAAGGATCCTCCCCTTGGGCAGTCAGAGAGAGCGTGGCCCTGCCAACACCTGATTTGGGACTTCTAGCTTCCAGAACTGTGAGAGAATAAATTTCTGTTGTTTTAAGCCCTCTCTGCTCCAAAACACCAACTCGTGATGGTTTCTAGTCTCTCAGTCTCTCTAAACTTTGTTCCTCAATTTTCTAGATGCTAAATAATGAAGAACTCATCAACCCATTTTCTACCTTTGTGTCACACTAAGAAGTAAAATATAAGAAGCTCTTTGAGTAGGCTGGTCTATGAATGATCTCAGTGGACAATTCCCTGGTGGATTTCAGAGGTCACTGTAAAAGTCTGCCCTTCAAAAGACTGATGTTAACAAAATGCCAATTGCATCAAAGTCTCGTTAGACACTCGCTTCTGGAGTAAAGCACTGTCCTCCACACTCAATACTCTTTTTACCTATGAAGTCCCTGGGAAGGAAAACACATTCAATCACTGTTATCTTAGTGTAGACTTGTGTTTCAGATGATGGCAGAACATCTACTCTATTTATATTTGGAAGGGTCAATTGCTCACTCCTAACTTTGAACTAATGAAACCCTGAAATTAAACTCTAATGTTGCTTCACAAATCACACAGGGAAGAGAATCCACTTTGAATACTGAAACTGACAGTGCTGAGTAGGAATCGAAAGGATTACAGAATGAACGAATGCTCAGAGCAATGAGTTAATGGTTTGACACTACACACTTGAAGTTTGGGAGGTTAAAAATACTTCTCATGGATGTACTCAAGCTTCCAATCCATCTCAGTGCTTCCTGTTTTATACATTTAGGCTTTGGCACACAACAGTAGTGGACTTCTCCTTGAGGAGGTATGAAAAGTGGGAAATACTTCCCTTTAACCCTCTCCAGATTAAACACAGTCCAGCTTAATGAGTTATACCACACTACACAGACTTCACTTCTGTGTACTGGCCTTAAAGACAAAAAGGAGCCTCATGAACTGGTCCTGATTTCCATAACGTCAAAAGGGTGGCAAAAATTATAAATATAAGTAATTTATGAAAAGGTTATTTGGCATAACAGATAAGTCCATGAGGAACAACATCTCCATCTGTGGTGTATTCTACACAGCTCTACAGAAATCTCTCTAGGGATCATCCAGTCTGTTGTTCATTACACGTACACAGTCATATAATTTGAGTTTGAAATTCTCAAACACAATTCAGTGAGATAAGTTTGTTCTCTGCATATTTCATTCCATTTCATTATTTCCAATTCTAGAAATAATCATTAGAGCATTTTACTACACTCTTTCTAAGGGGATATGTGAATAAGAGGGGTGGGAGGGAGACCATGGCAAGGTGAACTATCATGGAAGGCCTTTAATCCAGGGGGTTGGTCAGAAAGTACTCAGAAGAACTTCAGACCCCCTGATGATGTGGGGTAATCTTATCTAAAGCTGGTCAAATTCAGAGTCAAAGAATTATCCTGATTTCAAATCTCTAGAAAGGAAAAAAAAGGAAATCCAAATACTACTAGGCAAGTGTCCATTTATCCAGCAGGTAGTCTGATTCTATCACCATATGCCAAGAGAGTCTCTCTAGACTCTATGGGGGACAGTGATTGACCAAGATTCCCTTTCAAATGAAGACATCAGAGTGACAGGAAGAAGACCTAGAGTTCCATATAGCAGACATGGGGCACAGATCCTAACCGAAATTACATATGAGCTTCTTGTCACCAGACCAACAACATGTATAACTCACACAACTGAGCCCCATTTAATGATGGAAAACCAGTTTCCACCAATTCTGATTTTCTCTCTCTCTCTTTTTTTTTTTTTTTTTTTTTGGTTAATCGGGCTTATTACTTTAAGAATAATCAAAGCAAAGTGAAAACTGGGTGGTCATGAGACATTTAAACACCTTACTCCTAGTTCTCAACTGGTATCTTTTTGACAGCTTTCAAGGCTGTGCCCCAAAGGTTCCTTTTCATCAACATCACTCCTTCCAGACCTGAGCTCTGAATTTACACACCAGGCAGAAGTGTTTCTTCGCCTGGGGATTCTCAGGATGCCAGGCTCGGCCAAATGGGAGCAGCTTTCCTTCTAGACCACAGTCTTGTGGGCCACCTTGGAGGCTGAAATAAAGCTACTGTACTCAGCCTCCCAACCTCACCCAGTGCCCACTAATAACATCTGCTTTATAGCCGTCGTTCCTGCAACCTGCTCTCTCCTTGGCTCTCTCGCCCTCTCGGAGAGGATGTGCTCTACTATGCGGCAGGTCTGGTGGAAAGTTGACAGTCTCCAAGCCAAGAGCAAAACCAGCTAGCACTGGATAAATGACTTGAAGTGCTTTCTCAAGGGACCCTTTCCAGGTACAGGAGCCTTCTTAACCAGATTTGGCCTGTGCTGGCAGACAGCCTTGCTCAGGAGCGCATTAAAAATCAAAATACAGACACCGTTTGGAAAGCATAGAAAGCTTGACTCTAACATCTTATGTATTAAAACATTGTTACATAAAAATGACCGCAAAGCTCCAAATTCATACTTTCCTACCTTGTGAGACCAGTTGCCACCAGGAATAAACCTGTGAAAGTGTGAGGCCGACTGCGGAGCCTCAAGAGGCCTGGGGATAAGGCTGGAGCCACATTCCACGCCTTGGGGGAAAGATCAATGCCCTGGCCCTTGAGGGCAGCCCAGTCTGAAGCGAAGTGGGTGAGCTGGTGCCCTCATCTCACCACACGAGTCTGGGGGCAAACACCCAGCCTGAGCCAGGGTGGAACCGATAGTCTCTTCCGAGGCCCCCTTTCATCTACCTCATAAAGCCCCAGACAAATTGGCACAGCTCACAGTTTTTAATGAAGCGCGGGCTCCCGGCTGGAGCCAAAGGGGCATTACAAACTCAGAATGAGGTTCTTTCATACCCTCTGAGATGGTGATATAGAAGGCCAGACTTCTGGAATAACTTTCTGCTGAGGAGCTCAATACTTGTCATGTAACTCATTTCATTTTTCCTTGTCAAATCTTAGTGACATCCAGAATGGATCATTTCCATCTTTGTTTTAAAGCAGATCTGAGGCGGGGCTTTGAGTAATTGAGATAACCAGCCAGTACTGGGGCTAGAATGCAAATCTCCTGAGTACTGACTATGTGTGGACATTTATGGAAAGCCTACAACAGGCCAAGCACCGCTAAACTTTACATGCATTGCCTCATCCAGTCATGGCAATACCCCTATGGGAAACCTATCATTTCCCTTTTTTACAGAAGGAACACCAAGTACAGAGAATTTAAGGTCATATAGTTAGTCTCATTCCGTCTCTCCTTAGTAATCATAATGCCTTTGACATCCGTTCAAATGTGAATGAATAAGGAGTGATGTGTGTGGTCGGACACTTGGAAGATAAAGTATTTTGAACTCAGTTGAACCTTGTTTAAATCCTGACTCTAATACTTCCTAGCTGTGTGATCCCGAGAAATCTCCGTTTCTTCATTTATAAAACGAGGCCATCTATCGACTCAGTGCCTCTGCACTAGACAATACAAAACAATAAAATTTAAACTTTGCCACCTAGAATTGTGCAACTTGATGCTCCTGTCAAGACTTCAGCGATTCCACATTGTTCACAAATTCTCTTTGCCTTTTTTCCTCCAGAGAGAGCATGGTATTGTGGGAGGAAAAAAGTTTAGAATTGATTATTCTTAGGTTTGAGTCATGATTCTTTTGTTTCATGGCTGTGTGACCTTGAGCAAGTCACAACCCCCTGAGTCTTCATTTCCCAATCTGGAATTGGGCTTAAACATGTTCATCTGGAATAATTGTTGTAAAGATTTTGTTACTTGGAGGTGGAGTACCATATCAAAAACATAAAACGTGGGAATGGCTTTGGAACCAAGCAGTGGGTACAAACTAGAAAAGCTGTAAGGATTTTGAGGAGAGTGTCAGAGAAAAATTAAAGTGCTTTGAATATACTGTTCATATAATTTTGGACTTTGAGAAAACTGTCAGTGAGGACTTAAAGGAAATTGGGGAAAATCTTATTGGAAACTAGATGAAAGGAGATCCTTGTACCAAAATGGCAGAAAGTTTAGCAACACTGTCACCTGCAGCTATAGGGGAAGTAGAAAATGTACACAATGAACTGGGTGATCTAGCTGATGCGACATTTCCAGCCAGAGTGTTAAAGTGGTACCTGGTTTTTTTCTTGCTGCTTATAGAAGATAAGACTGTTATGTAAAAGATTGTTAAATTGAACATACCAGGAAACCATTAAAACCATTAGAAATAATGGTTTTGAACATTCTTGACCCTTCCAGATGACAAATGATAACTTTAGAAAGGGCTTTCAAGAAAAGATCAAATACAGGACACTTCCACGAAAACATTGTGCTTCAGAGTACTTTTCATTTAGATTAAAGGCCCCATGAACATTTTAAGAGTTTGATTCACATATTCATTCAAACAGGACTTTCAAGATGCTTAGGGACGTTGTCCCTCAGGAGAAGCTTAAAGTAAGAAGGGCTTCTCTCAAAGAGATATATGGGTTTTTATCTAATGGAGTAAACTCCAGTAGGATTCACAGAGGGTCCATAAAATTTTTTAAGGTATGATTTCAGATCCGACTGAAAATCACAAAGAGGACAAAATAAAAAGAAACCATTTGACCCCCAAAAACTCTACTGACAAGAAGCAGGTTGAGAAAAATACCCAACTGCAAATACATGCTAATTTTCATGAAAGAAGAAGGATGACTCAGAGGACAGAACCAAGAGTCCAGAAGGCAGAGCCAAGAGTGATGTAGAATAACTTCTAGTCAGGAGTATGACTGAATCCTCATCAAGGAACTTCCAAGTTTGCCCAGTTGGATTTCAGAACTGCTAGGGACTCCTGTGCGCCTCCCTGTGCGTTCCCCATTTTTGAGCAGAAATGTCTATGCTGGTTGTCCTATGCATATCTAAACACTGCATGTTGAGTGTGTGGGGCATATAACTTGTCTTTTTGTCCACAGGTGTACAGAGAGAGAGAAACCATACTCATGGAAGTGTACACAGGAAACTATACCTGACAAGCCTCACCTCTACCTAGACCTGATTTAGATGACAATATTCTAGATTTTGAGCTGATGCTCTAATGGGTTGGGATTTGGGGGACCTTGAGAGAGGATGAGTGTATTTTGTATGTGGAAGGGATGTGAACCATTAGAATCCAGAGGATGGACTGTGGTAGTCAGCCTCCAAGATGGCACCCTATCGTTCACATCCGTGTATATAGTCCCCTTCTTCATTGTACCAGAAGTGGTCTGTGTGACCAATAGAATACAGTAGAAGTGGTGTTATATCACTCCTGAGATTAGATTATAAAGGACACTGTGGTCTCTGTGTTGTTCTCTTTCTCCTGGATCACTCACTCGGGAAAGCCAACTGCCATGTTGGAAGCAGCCCTGTGGAGAGGCCCATGTAGTAAAAAACTGAAGCCTCCAGCCAGCAGCCATGTGAATGAACTTGGAAGTGGACTTTCCAGCCCAGCCAAGTTTTCAGACAACTGCAGCCCCAGCCAACATCGTGACTGAAACCTCACGAGAGATTCTCAGCCAAAATTACCCAGCTAAGTTGTTCCTGGATTCCTGAACCTCAGAAAGTGTGTGAATAATAAATGTTTGCTGTTTTAAGCTAAGTTTTAAAGTCATTTGTTAGACAGCAATAGAGAACAAATAAAGAAAAACTTCTTTAAAGTGTTGCATTAATGTAGTTAAAAACAACAAATGCCTGTGTGGTTAAAAGGATTTAGTATCTAAAGATGCATTTTACTACAAGACATGGAATATAATAATTAAGACCCATTTGCTACATGTCACTCTATGTATGGAAAGGACATGAATATACAGAAATGCCTTCTAGAGCCAAGGTGTCCTCTCTGGAGAAAGGAGCACACACCTATACCCCATTAGTCTTCAGGTAGGTACAAATCTTTTGCTTTTACCAATGTGCCAAGAATGTCTTCTGAATAAACTCTTATTGATAGACATTTGGTGCCAGAACAGCTCTGTACTTGGAAAAAATGCTAGTGTTCATTATTTTGCACGCTCCCCACTGGGGGTAAGGTGGAAACTGGATTTTAATCCACTTAAAAGAACCCAAGCAGACAGGGGAGTGAGTAGAAAGCAGGGGTGGGTGTTTTAATCACCATAGCACAAACTCTGGTCCCCAACCTCAGGAAAGGGTTTTCAAACCCAGTGTGACAGACAGTCAGGGTGGAGCCTGGGAGAGGAGAGACAGGGGGCTGAAAGAGCCCAAAAAGAGTAAATTCTGTGAAGCAAAGTTTCCATTCTCTGGAGGATAACTGAGGCATCTCCCTAGCGCCTGACTGTGACAAAACAAGCAGTAACTGACTGTAACTAAATAAAGCAACAGGAAAGGGAGGACGTTCTTGTCAGCAATCCCCAGATTCAGCGGGATGTTTTGACTACACGGTGGGCAGCACTCGTCACCGAGAACTGACAAGAACTAATCGTCTTCATAGTCAAAATACACCTCCTTGGGTTCTTTTATTTCAGAAAACTCCATCTCCTGCCTCATTCTGACCACATTAGAACTTGGGATCGTGGGACCAAATTTGTTTTTCATTCTATCCATGGAGCAGTTTAGATGCCTTTCTTTTTCCTGACTCTCTTTCTCTCTTTCTTTTTCATGTGAGTTTCATGCCAGTGAGAGGAGCCAGATGGAAACTAAAGTTCTCTGTTTATGACTGAACAGGTACACCACAAACAGCAGTGTAAATGTTCCACCCACTGCCTCCCACACACCCAGACTGCCCCAAACCCCACCTGGAAGGACCAGTCTCTAGCACAGGGATGATGGTTCCATTTCTATGCTTATTGAGCCTGGTAATATTTGCTTAGGAACAACATTTGAATAGAGGCCCCTCAGAAAACTCACATTTCCATATTTACTGGGGGATTTTTGTTTATTACAAATGAGGTTAAGAAACCATTCTGTATACTTGCTAAGTGAAAATAAGCAGGCTACAAAAGCACGCCAGTAATCATAATATTAATAACCATTTGTCAGCATTTACTATACATCAGGACCTGTGCTGGGCACATAAGGTCAGTATAGATGAGTACCTGTGAGATGAACTTATAAGGCCCATTTCACAGATGACAGACTGAGGTACAGAATGGTGAAGTAAACGATCCAACTGAAGATGACCACCTCTGGGGAGTAGGGTAGAGATGTGCGGAAGGCATCTTGATGGCATTACTATTAGAAACTATTTACCATATTTTATTGATTCATTTTAAGTAACAAGAAAATAATTGGTTTGTCTTTTTTTCTGGGAAAGACTCGCCCTGAGCTAACATCTGTTGCCAATCTTCTTCTTTTTTCCCCCCTCCCCAAAGCCCCAGTACATAGTTGTATATTCTAGTTGTAAGTCCTTCTAGTTCTTCTACGTGAGCCACAGAATGGCTACTGACAGATGGGTGGTGTGGTTCCGTGGCCAGGAACTGAGCCCGGGGTGCCGAAGCAGAGTGCGCCGAACTTGAACCACTAGGCCATCAGGGCTGGCTCAAAAGAATAATATTTTTTAAAAGCAGGATTTGCTTAAAGTCACAGAGCTAGGAAGTGACCCAGGCAAAATCCAGAGCCAGTTTATTGGGCTCCCCGGCATGTAGGTTCTTCATCACTCAGCGATGACCATATTATTGGAAAAAGGAACATATAGACATGTGCATGGTAGTTACCTCTGGGAGGGAGTAGTAGGCTAGAGGGACCACATAAGCTATTATCTAAAAGGAACACTTTTGAGAATGAAAGGAGGTGCTAACTGGACTGGGACTGTCCCAGGTGCACTAGATATATGGCCTCATCGTACATGACAGTTTCCATTATGCTCCACATATACCAAATATTCTAGAGAGTGACGTCAGCATCACGGTGGAGTGAGAAACTCCCTTTGTCTCTCCCCTCTAAATTACAACCAAATATTCTGCCTTAAGCATGTATCATTTTAATAAGTAAAGGGACAGTGTTGTGCGTTATTTTTTTAAACAAAGACACTTTTAGGTATACCTCTTGTAGATATGCATTATTGAAAAACCACTCTGTAAATCACCCCTCACCAGCAGCGGGGCAGCATCCCTGGAATCATGGCTGTCGCTCTACAGGTGGCAAACTCAAGGTTATGGGGCACTTCCCCAGAGGTTACCCTGAAATTAGTCAGCTTCTCCTCCACCTATCACCAACTTCCGCTGTTCTCTGAGCTGAAAGACAGTTTCCAGTTCTTTGCGGCTATTCATAACTTTCTCCAAAAAAATAAAAGCCAACTTGGGAAGAACATATGTGTTACCTTGGCCACATCATGCACCAATACACAAACACCATTTACATCTAGGCAAGACTATCAGTAAATAATGTAATTTGACTCAAAACAGAGTATGAACATTTCTCAGTAGGGGCAGCCTCGTCTGGACCAGTTCAGATGACTAAGGGACCTCAGGAAGTGGAACCGTGAATCAGAAAGCGACCTCCTTTCCTCTGACTCAATGCTGAGCTCATGAGCCCAGGTGGTGTGTTCCTGGAGGTGCTGAACTCCCCGCAAACATACAAAAACGAAGGAAAAAACTTATGACCTTTGCTATTACTGCTCCGTAAACCAGGCTCTGTGATCACATTGTACTAAGTGCTTTACATTTATTATTTAATCTCATCACAGGATATGTTCCATATTATTAGCCCATTTTAAAGATGAAGAAACGAGGCTCAGAGAGCTTGCCAAAGCCCCCCAACCAATTTTGTGCATTACCAGTGCTCTTTCTATTATATTACACTGCCTCACAATAAGAAGCAATGAGCAAGAATTAAAATGGTGTAAAACATTCTGCCAGCCTCCTGCTCATAATTTTTACTGTGATCTTTGTTACTTCAACTTAGATAAGCTCTATCAGTAGGAATATAGCTTTTAAATACTTATTTCTTCCATTCTATACACAAACTTGGGAAAGTACACACAATTTTGAGTATAGTTATGATAATTAGAGTATTATCTATTTTTCTCCCATTTACAGAGAGGTCTAACATGTATTAGTGAATTCTTAACACGGGAACAAGCAGCAAACTTCTCCAGGAGGTGTATTAACTCCAGCCTCAAAGGCAGTGCGTGAGCAGCCCATGTTTCTTTGGGTCCACTGAACCCCCACAGGCATGACAGAGCCCCAGCTGATCACACATGGCCTCTGTCGTTACATTGGCTAGGATTTGCCTGGCTAACCCCTCAAAAGCCGTTTGGAGCCTCTCAATGTAAGCACAATGCTTGCAATTTGGCGTTTTACCACTAGGTGGACGGTAGTGCTTCGTATATTAATGGTTTCGCTGAATAACTAGTAAGCTTTCCCCAGCAACTGATAAACATTTAAGTTTATAAAGTCAACTATGCCAGCTTTAAAGACTATGCCGCGCCAATGAAAAATAAGACTTTATAATTTAAAAAGGGTGAGAGAAGAGTAAAACCATACGGAATAAAAAAACCTCATTCATAATACCAAATCCCACTTAATTATGCTATTTTGTAAAAATAACCTCTCTCTTAAATAAGCATAAGAACTAACAATCTGATTTGGGACAAAGGAAACCTTTTTCAAATTGTCACAATTTGGTGCCTTTCTCACTAAAATTCAATTCCTGCTGATTATTGCTGAATCTAATCTTGGTTTTACGTTTTCTATTTTTAAGAGGGAAACTTCAACTTTTTTTCATATGTGGAGTCTCAGTTGTAGTTGTCAGGAGGGTCCCGGCTGCGAATGTGACTGAGGTTAGAAGCTACTGTATCTTCTTTTGCTGCGGCTGAGCCACATGCTGCAAACTCCTGAAAAGATTTTACTTCCCAGTTCCTCCTCAGTCTTACGTGGTTATCACGTGGCAGAAGACTTCTTTAAGGAAGACATAGGTGGCTGTGTGATTTGTTCCATTTCCTGGTGACTGTCCTCATGACCGTCCTTCACCAATCATGAACGATTTCTTTCTCCAAGAAACTCCTTTCCATTCTAATTCCTAGACTTTAGAATCGCAGAACCAACATAAAACTATAATAATGATAAAATAATAAATAATGCTCACCTTGTGCTTAAAATATGCCAGTCACTATCTAAGAATTTTTCATATATTAACTCATTTTAAGCTGTGACACAAATATTAAAGATTATCTATAAACATCCCTAAATAGCTCCATACTCCCTTTCTAAATGTTTCTGAAAAATATCTATTGAATGATGCTATTTTTAAACAGAGATCATTTATGTATTCATACATATCTTATACATTCACATGCATAAATATATAATCATATATACACACCTCGTCTCACCTCTTCCTGGTATCTTACTTTCCCAGGAGGCTTTGTGGCTCTCTGAAAGGTAATCTTCCCTTTTAGCCCCACCTGTCATTCCTCCACTATACCTTTCTACTCAAGAGCATGCTTCTCTGACTGGTAGCATCTGCATTAACTAGGAGCTTGTTAGAAAGGAAGAACCTGGGGCTCCATCTCAACCTACTGAACCAGAATTTGCATTTTAACCAGATGCCCAAGCGAACTGTATGCACATTGCCACTTGAGAAGTGCTGCCCTTCACAATACATCTGATTAGGAAGATGATGATACGGCTAAGGAGTTAAGCATTAGGAGTGACTGTGGTGGCAAGGCCAGACAAAGTTGATAAGTGACACAGGAGTGCCAATTCAGCAGTCTAAAAGGGGCCACTAAGGAATTGTTGCTAGTACATTAAAGAATTGTACTTCTCCACAGTGAATGGTAAGTGGTAGAGTAGGGCCATCCTTTTTTAGTCTTGGGGGTAAAGTAAATTTCTTTGTTCTGATGCAAAGGAAAGAATAACACTAATATCAGAAAACAAGAAGTATTTTCCCCAAATATTTGATCCTATGAACAAAATATTACACATCAGCAATTTACCTCTTGTCAAAGATGCCTATTCAAAGTTACTAAATGGTCTGCCCTTTTCAGATTAACTCATAACTAATTGAAGCAGGAACTATTCATAAGTGGTCATGTATCATGAATGGCATTTGTTTCTGTGCACATCTCCTGTTTGCTCACGTTAAACTGAAAATGTGGAATGTGAGAGTGGGAATTGCAGAGACAGCTACTTGGGCATCTGAACTCTGGCTCATCAGCAATCTCAGGAAACTGCTTTAATATCCGAGAAAGTTAATTAAAACTGAGGAGTAGTAAAGTGCATTCTTCAGATGCCAAGAAGCAATGAGTGTTTTTAGCAGCTGTGGAAGTACGTGTTTGTGAAATTAGACTTGGAAAAGGAGCTGATTTGCAAGGGATTACAGCTGCTGCCATCCCAGCTCCTGCTACCCTCTCTCCAGGGCTGCTGCTAAGTTGGGGCTGACGGTTTTGAACTTGAGGAGCTAGGAAGTCATTCACTGGGAAGGAGTGGGTGAGAGAGAAGGGGTGGAGTGAAGGGGATTGTGCAGCTCCTTCCAGCCCTGCCTCCACACTATGGACAGCAACCTGGGGGGCTCCAATACCTCGTTGAGATAACATCTCTCAGGAATCCCTGTTTGCAACTCTGTCTTAAAATTTTAAAACATACATAAGAAAGTTAATGACAGGAATTAGAGTTAATACATGTTTTTTGATGCTCTCTAATCTTGTTAAAGGAAGGAGAAGAAATTAAGAAGATGTGAGACATCTGCAGTAAATGCCTTTGTCACCTTCTTGACTGTGTGTGGGGGGTGGGGGTGGATTTTAAGGAATAAGTTTGCATTGTTATTATCATTAATTTTTTCTTCTTTTTTTTTTTCTTGCTGAGGAAGATTTGCCCTGAGCCAACGTCTGTGCCAATCTTCCTCTATTTTGTATGTAGGTCACTGCCACAGCATGGCCGCTGATGAGTGGTGTAGATCCATGCCCAGGAACTGAACCCAGGCCACTGATGCAGAGCAGGGTGAACTTAACCACTAGGCCATGGGGTGAGCCTTATAATTGTTTTACAGAATGTTTTAAGCTCAAGGTCTCTACCAAAGGCTCTTAACTTTTGAAGGAGCAAACTGCCTTTCAAGTTATGATCCTTTGTCTACTCCTCTGGGCCAGGCTGATTCACAGATCTATCTGGCCCAAGTTCCCCAGAAATGGGAGGTGTCTACACACCATGGTTAGTGACGTCCGTTCTCTGCCTTTTTACCACCAAAACCACTGAGCACTGAGTAGGACCAGAGATTCTCGATAGAGACTGTACTGCCCCCTAGAGGGCATTTTGGAAACCAGTGGAGTGTTTTGGTGGTTCTATTTCCTACACATGGTGCACAGTAGTTCCAATGTTACATATTCTGCAATTAACAGAACAGTCTTACACAATGAATTGTCCAGCATCCCATGAAATTTTTGTGTGGTCCAAAGACATTCATAGGTGAAAAATTCTGTTTATAATTTTCTTACCTAGAATCTAAGTCTATTTTACCTGTAGGCATCAAGTGGATTTTGCATACTAATTCAGTAATACTCTGAATTTTCCAGGAATATAACCACTATGTAAATAGAGATGCTTGTCCTTTTTTGCACACAAAATTTTGCCAAGAGTTGTTTACTATTGTGGAAATCCACATCACCCATGGTAAGGCCACTGTGGGTATTTGAGTCACTGGTACAACACACTTTCATCAGTCTGCATTTGTAGCTGTCACATGAGCAATGACTCTATGTAAGTACATGTATTTGACTACTTCAGTGTCTCCTTTAGTATAGTTGTGCTCAAAAGTTTACATATCGATAAATACATTATTTAATTATAATCTTTTTTCCTTTTATTTCTCTGTCTCTTACTACCAGGGCATCATATTGATTTTTAATGCAGTGTGTAGGGAGGCTACGTTATTTATAAACTACATCTCAAAGTAGTAAAGGGAACATTACAAAAAAACTATGAAAAGGAAGTATTGAGACCACTGGCATAGGCAATTTTCCTGGAATCTAAGATCCAAAAGGAGCGCACAAGACCAAGCAAATGTCCAGCAGAAACACTAGAATGAGGACTTGAAAATGAGGATGTGCTTCCATTCTGTGGGGAGATGGCTCTTGACTTCTCAGAATCTCCTTCAGCAGCCCTCTTCTCCTGCCCACCCTTCAAATGTAGGTGTTCCCAATGTTCTCTCTCACCCTCTTTCACTCTGATCCTCATCTTTGGAAAATATATCCACTTGTAGACCTTCAATCACCATCTCTATACAGAGGATTCCAAATCTACACACCAGAGCTGACAGGTCTGAGCATCTAATGCAGCCTTCAATTTCTTTTTTAGATAAGCCACATCCACGTAGCAAATCTCATTCAACATCTTTTCTCAAAAATTTAGTCTCCCACTGGTATTCCGCTATTAGCTAACAACATCCTTATCCTCCGAGTCACCCAGAGTTACCATCTCAGAGAAGAAACTTTGGAATCATCTTTAACAACTTTTCAACCCCACCCCAAGCCCCACCAATCATCAGGGCCTGTCAGTTCTACCCAAATGTCTCTCTGAAATCTTTCTCAGTGGTGTGCTAGTAAAATGACTTCAAAGAAGTGAGATTTTTTTAAAAGCCCTAATTTGTAGTTTGCCAATTTCTGTGGTGTAAATATTCCCACTATGGCCAATTTAAAACTACCAAAAGTTTAACATCTGGCTCATAAAATTCCTGAAAATTTAACAATAAGCTATTGGGAGCTGGTGCTCCTTTCTCTTTCTACTGTTGCCACTCTAGTTCAGTCATTCGTCATTTATTTGTTAAACTATTTAGAAGCTTATAAATTAGTCCGCCTACCCCTCGCTCCAATTACATCTGTGCACAAAATACTCTTATATTTCTTTGTTGCATATAAAATAAATGTCAAGAACCCTAGCCTTGTGTGAAAAGCCTTCCATAGTATGGCCCTAGTCTATCTTTTTCCTGTTGTCTCCACTACACCCCCCAACCAACCAACCACCTCCTACACACTCACACACACATACACACACAACTCTTATG
This sequence comes from Tapirus indicus, assembly GCA_031878705.1. Classification (NCBI taxonomy): domain Eukaryota; kingdom Metazoa; phylum Chordata; class Mammalia; order Perissodactyla; family Tapiridae; genus Tapirus; species Tapirus indicus. The sequence goes on along the minus strand of CM062918.1, from coordinate 121,744,543 downwards.
CTCCAGCCTCATAGGGTCACTCAGCGTTCTCTGAAAAACAATGCACAGTGCAGTTCAGTTCATCAAACTTTTACTGAGTATCTCCTACGTGCCAAATCCTGTGCTAGGCTGAATAAGACATGGTCCCTGCCCTCCAGGAGCATAGAATTCCATGTACTTCAATTCTCTTGCGGTTATGTTTATACTGTTGCTTTAGTCAGAAACTCACATCTCTGTCTTTGTTCATTCAAAAAGCATTTACTGAGTGCCTACTAAGTGCCAGACTGCTATATTCTAGAAATTTAAAAAAAAAAACGAAAAAGACATAGTGTCTACCTTCTAAGTCAGATAATAGTAGGTGATGTGCTGGGATAGTGAAGGGACACCAACTGTCTTGCTCTGTTGGGTTCAAGGGAAGCCTTGCTGAGAAGATAATGCTGGAACTGAGGATGAGGGCAGGAAATGTGGCTCAAGAACGAGACAAAAGTTAGATTGCTAGGGGCTCGGTATACCACGTTTCCTAGTTGATGATCCCTCTAAGCATCAGAATCTACCTTGCTCAAGCAAAGAATTGATTATGAGGATACAGATGGCTTTCATGGAATTCAGTGAAAAACTGAACAGCCAGACCTCAGGAAGGGCTGGAACTCAGACAGCTCTAGGACCTCAGCCGCAGAAGTTCACAAACCTTTACTTCAAAGCTCTAGAATTAATGTGACTCAGCTCCCAGCAGCTTGTTCTCTTGTCCCAGTTTAAATGTGAAAGGGAATCTGATTGACCCAACTTTGGTCAAGAATGCATTCCTGGTCCAACTAGCTATGACCAAGGCCGAGTTAGAGAACAGAGGTCCCAGACTTGGCAGATATCCTCAAAATTGTCTACTTTAGTCAGAAATATAATTGCTCAGGGCTGAGGGCAGAAAAATCACAGCCAATTATATTAGTTAGAAGTGGTTTTGGCTGCAAGTAACACAAAACATACTACAGTGGCTTAAACAAATGAAAATTAACTATTCTGACATACCAAGAAGTCTAGCTATCAGTGTTACTAGCATTCGGCCAGCAGCTCATCAGTCCTAAGGCTGATAACTCTAAGACTCTCTTGGCCTCTTGCTCGTGGCCCTGCGCTATTGTAGTTCCAGTTATCACGTGGACATTTGAGGCTTAAAAAGGAGAAAGAGTGGTGGCAACTATGACCCTTCCTGTTTATCAGGAGAGCCCAAAAGATTTCCCAGAACCTCCCAGGAGACTTCCACTTAGTGGCCATTGCCACACCTGGTTCGTATGACCACTCCCCACAGCGAAAGAAGGAGAGTGGGACAGCAGGAAACAGAGCATCATAGTTATCCTAGACCAACCATGATCTAAAAACTAGGCACGCAGAGACCCCAAACAAAATTGAGCCTTCAAGTATGGCCGACAGACTCTAGGGTGACTCCCAAAGATTCTTGCCTTCTGGTTTTCACATTCTTGTGTAATTCCTTCTTCTTGAGTGTGGGAGGGACCTGTGACTTGCTTCTAACCAACAGAATGTGGCAAAAGTTATGGAATGTCACTTCTGTGGTTACGTTACATTATATTCTGTAGACGATTCTGTCCTGCTAAGACTCATTCTAGAGACTCTCTCTCCCTAGCTGGTTTTGAAGAAATAAGGGGTCATGTTGGGAAGCCCACATGTCAAGGAGCTGAGGATGGCCTCTAGGAGCTGAGCCAGGAAGAAGCCAGGATCCTCAGACCTACAACCCTAAGGAAATGAATTCTGCTCACAACTTGACTGATCTTAGAAGTGGATTCTTCCCCAGTCAAGTCTGAAGACTAGAATGTAGCCCAGATAACACCTTGAATGCAGCTTTGTGAGATGCTAACAAAGGACCCAGCTAATCCATACCCAGATTTACAAAAACTGTGCAATAATAAATTTGTGTTGCTTTAAGCCACAACATTTATGGCAATCTGTTACACAGCAATAGATAACTAATTTATCAACAAAGAATTAGGAAATGCATATAGTGAGGTAACCAATAGTTTCTGCCATGTCAGTCAACTTATGTTTGATATCATTTCTTTCTTATATAAACCATTTTTTACCTTCTTCCATATTTTATTATCTTCCTTAGGTCTAATCTCTAAGCCTGCAACTTAAATCCACTGAGATCACGAAATCCATCTTCTTTCACACCACTCCCCTTAGAAATTCCTTTTTGACCTTGTTGACAATGCATAGTTCTTGTTTCTTTCAACTTCTCCTCTAACTGTGTATGTGCCTGAGGTTCACTCCTCGACCTGATGCTCTTCTCTCTAGCTACATTTATCCAGTTCCTTTGATATTCCACTGTTACTCTAAACTCAAAATGACTGTAAGCCACTATTCCTTCTTTTTCTGTCCCATAAGCCAGCTTCCCTCCCAAACCCTCCTTCTCTGTTAGTAGCACTACAGTACTGTCAATCTTTCAGAATCAAAATCTAGAAATAACCATTGACTCCTCTTACTTTCACCCCTCACCAAATCCTGGGGATCTTCTCTCATAATGTCTCCAAAAGGCATCCATTTCCACTGCTACCACCGTTTCAGGACTTCAGAACCTCTTGTGTATTTTACTACAGTTAACAGCTATTTGATCTTCCTGTCTCCACTTCCCTATACTTTAATCAATTGTGTATACCACCACCTTTGGAAAATCAAAACCAACTGTATCATCTCCAAACAACATCTCCCTTCCTTAACTACGTCACATTTATTGCCAGTGTAGGGTAGTGGACATTTGTAGTTACCCACCCACTGCTTCCTCTTCCCAACAGCTCCTTCCTGCCCCAGTCTCCCTTACACACACACACACAGATACATATGTTCTTTATCTCATGTGGGGATCCAGGAAAGCTGATCTGAGCTCTGGCCCCAAGGGTAGATCAGTGACCTTTGCTAAAGCAATCAGCCCATTCCACACTCCTGTACTCCTCCAAACACAATGTCAGTTCACTGTTACCTAAGCCAGTCCAATCAGAGTGAATCTCAGAACTTACCCAGGAAATGCTGTGACAAAGATGATATTTTTCCCACTGGATGGACCATCTTGAAACCATCTTCTTCCCACTGGATGTCCCATCTTGAAAAGCAGATGACCTCATGAATGACACTGAGGAAACTTGATGCTTGGTGATACTGTTAAGCTGCTGGATCAAATCTTAGTTACGGTCTGTCCTCTCCATAGACTTCTCATTTATCTTCTATCCAATAATTCCCTTTATTGTTTAGGCCAGTTCATTTTGAGTTTTCTCTTACTCATGACCCAAAACATCCTGGTAAATGTAGTCAGCATCCCACAATTAACATACTGTTCTAGGCTCCATTGCACTCATTTCTGGGTCACTAGATAATGCAAATATATGGATACTCTCTTTTCTCTAATTGTATTAATGTCCATGTCTGTCCCTGAACTAGATTTCAAGCTCCTGTTAGGATATAAACTTTCTATTTATTTTGTATTCCAGTGGTTGCCATGATAGTATAGTTGCTTAACAAATATTTGTTGGTTAAGAATTTGCCATATTCAAGTTAGCACAAAATATGCTAGAATTTAGTACATGACAACTTTAGAACAATTAAGTGTCTAAGGGAAAAAAGCCAATTTCTTCACCATACGGTCAAATATACTATTTCCTCACCAATTGTTATGGGTTGAATTGTGTCCTCAAAAAAGATATGTTGAAGACCTAACCACCAGTACCTCAGAATATGACCTTATTTGGAACTGGAGTCATTGCAGATGTAATTAGTTAAAATAAATTATACTGAAATAGTATGGGCCCTTCATCCAGTGTGACTGTTGTCCTTATAAGAGAGAAGAATGTCATATGAAGATGGATGCAGAGATTGGAGTTATGCAGCTGCAAGCTAAGGAATGCCAAGGATTGCAGGCCGCAACCAGAAGCTAGGAAAGGGCAAAGAAGGATTCTACCCAGCGTTTCAGAGAGAGCATGGTCCTGCTGAGACCTTGATTTTGGACTTCTAGCCTAGAGGACTGTGAGAGGACATTTCTGTTGTTGTAGGCCACACAGCTTGTGGCACTTTGTTGCGGCAGCCCTAGAAACCTAATACACGAAAACTAATGCAGAGTTAATAAAAATCACATCTAAAGACGAGTTTTAACAAATTGCTTGCTGTCTCAATATGACCAAAATCCCTGCATGTTCTTCCCCTGTTTCCCACACCTCCTTATTAAGCCAGAGTGACATGTCCCTCCTTTCTGTCCCCCAGTTCACCAGAGTCCTACCTTCCTCCAGGCCTTCAACATGCTGTTCTGTCTGTCGGGTAACAGAGTCTCTTCTCCTGGCTGGCTCCTTCTCATCAGCTTCAATGTCCCTTCCCAGACAGGTTGATTTCCCTCCTATTACTCACTTTCAGAGCATTGTTTTCTTTTACCTCATAGCATTTATCACAATTTGTATTTAAAGGTTAACTTTTGTGTTTATTTTATGCCTTCCCTCTTAGGCACGTAGCTCCCTGAGGGCTGGTGCCCAGTCTGTTTGGGACACTGCTGACCATCTGAGACAAACCAAAGTACCTGCACATACTCTGACACCACATGATGGAGCCCAAGATGCTGAGACATGCCCAACATCAGGTGCCGAGGCGGCCACATACCTACACACCATGCACTAAAAGATGCCACAGATTTCTAGTGCGATAGGCACAAAAATATTGCAATAACCCTTTCATAGCTTTTCACTTTCTCAACCTTTCAAGGAGCATTCTTGGGCCCAGCCATTGGGCCACTTTAGTTCTGATGAGGGCAACGTGTGGAGATACTAGAAGCATCTGAGAGAGAGGCTAATTAGCTAATGTAAGTAAAGGTACGGAGCTACCTGTCAAAGAAAAGGTAAGAAGATGGGAAAGGGAAAGAGAGACTGGGAAGTGGAGAAGAGATTAGAAGGGGACAGAGAGGTGAAAACAGGACACAGTTCTGCCTTCTGGGTGGTACTCTGGCAGGGGTGATGGTGAAGAAGACTCGGGGGGAGTTTTACAGCACATTGCATGGTATACTCCTCCTTTCTCACTTCACCTCCAAGAATATCTATATTAAAGATTTTCACAATCGTTCTTATTCAAGGATTTCAGTGTCAGATTTGCAATTCTTTTAGAAAAGCTACTACTACATACACAAGATAGCCCAGATTAATCAAATTGCTTTAAAAATCATTCCAATTTACTATCCATCTGCTCATTACCTCTCTTTCTGCTGCCTGAGCATCAACCCTTTGCTATTATCAGGAAAATGCATCCATGACCACTGAGGTTGTCTCAGACTGAGCAGTTCCTCTGGGAATCACACAGTAGTTAAGACAATAGGCTTTGGAGCCAGAAAATGGTTCATGTCCCAATTCTGTCAATTAGTAGTGGGTAACACTGAGCAACTTACTTAATAATACGTACCCTTCAGAGTGTACTGTGATAAGATAATACATATAGAGTGTTTAGCACCATGCTTGGCACATAATTAGAGCTCAATGTGTGGTAGCTATTCTTTTGATGCTCTTTATGGCTAATGAGATGCCTTGAATTGTCTCAGCATCACCTCTACAATTTTCTTCAATAATTTTCAAAGAGCTGGATGCCCTCAGAGACATAGTGGAATTGAGAGGGTGAGGGAAAAAGCATAAAAAGTAATACTTCCTGTTAAAGGAGGTTTTCATCACATAAAGAGGACTGGGGGCCCTGTGGCTAAACGAAATCCCAAATCCTGAGCTTTACGAAATGGAAATACAGAGTCCTCTGTAGGCCACACCCCAGCTTCCCTTCACTCCAACAGGAGGGACACAGAGCAAAGACACATCAAAGACAGAACTCCTAGTAGGGTAGTAAAGAGACCAAGGTTCCCTCCCTCTTCTCTGCACACACCCTTTCTCCTCCTCTCCTGCACAAGTGGATGAGGATGAGACAGGTTGTCTCCTCCTTGGGTGGCTCCTTTCACAATAAAACACCAAAGACCAGGAGGAAGACAGCTTGAAGAGCGACTTGGCTATAGATCTCCAGCTGATGGGACAAGGGGGGTTGCAAAGTAAGAGAGGAAGCAGGGACTCAGGGTAGACAGTCTGACCAGGGACCCCAACTGTGAGATGGGCTAGTGTTCTCCACATCAAAGTTCACAAGAACCGAAGACTGGCCACAGATGCCTGCAAGGGGTTAGGTCTCACCAACCTCTGTTTCCATTAAATTTAACACATTTGAGGTTTTACTACATTGATGAGTCAAGGACTGCAAGTTTTATACTCCAAAATCTATTTTTCCTTTCTTCCTTAGTAATAGATCCTATACTTGTTTTCCTTTGCTGTGTAACCAACTTAGCGGCTTATAACAGCACCCACTAACTAACTCACTCACAGTTCTTCAGGTCAGATATCCAGCACAATGTGGCTGGGTTTGTGGCTCAGAGTATCATAGGCTAAAATCAAGATGTTGGCTGAGTTCTTGTCTGTAGGCTCTGGAGAAAAATCCACTTCTAAGCTTAGCATTTTTGTTGTTGGCAGAATTCAGTTCCTTGTGGGTGTAGGACTGAGATTCTCATTCCTTGCTGGCTATCAGTGGGGGGACCACTTTCAGCTCCTAGAGGCTCCCTGCATTGTTTACCACATGGCCCCCTCACCTCCAAGCCAGCAATGGCACATTGAATCCTTCTCATGCTTCTAATCTCTACCTTCCTCTTTCTCTGACGCCTAGATCTGGATTTAAAGGGTTTTTGTGATTAGGTCAAGCCTACCCAGATAATCTCTCGGTCTTAAAGTCACTTAATTTGGAACATAGCATAATCACAGGACTGATGTCATGTTTGCAAGTTTCACACACACTCAAGGGGAGGAGATTATATGAGGGTGAAGAGCACTGGGGATGTCTTAGAGCTCTGTCTACCACAGACCCCTACCTTTTAGCTTGACAGATAGATCCCCAAATAAACACTACATCTCCCAGGCTCCCTTACAGGTAGGTACAGCCGTATATCTAAGTACTGGCCAAGGAAATGTTGTATAGCCACTTCCCGGAAACTTCCTTAAAATACTGCCAGTGCCCAATATTTCTCCCCTTGTTTTTTGATTCCTTCACACCACCTGGAATGTGTAATTTAATGACTGGAACACTTGCAGCAATTTTAGACACAAATGACCATAAGAATGGGAGTTACATACAAGGATGGTAGAGCAGTAGGTTAGAAAGAGCCTGGGTCCCTAACCCTGTAGAGAGCTATACCCAGCAGTGTGCTGTTAAATGTTAAACAACAGGCTCTCTGGAGGGCAAAACCCTGATCTGTAGCATTTGCCAATTTCCGTGATGAAATATTCCACCATGGCCAATTTTGAGTTACCAATGTGACATCATTGAACACAGAGTTGGAAAGAGATGCTAACAATCGCTTCTCACAAGCTGAAACACGCCAGCCCCAGCACACCACTGGCTGTACCGGCTCTGGGCTGCCTGCCTCCAGGCTTCTGTTTCATCAGAGAAAAATTAAGTTCTATTGTATTTAAGGTAGTGTTATTTTAGGGTTTCTGTCGCATGCAGACAAACCTAATCCTGTGGTAATTTTCTCCCGTTTTCTCTCTCAACATTGAAACTTTCTTCGCTTGGACTTTTCCATGTGTTGGATGTGTGTGGATCTAAGCAGGATAGTAGGTGGTACCCAGATGGTACCAGGTTTTACTTCACCCAGCGTTCACAGCAGCTGCTGTTTCATTCCAGCCTCCTGTCAGTACGATTTACCCGGCTCCTCATACAGTAGAGCTTGACTAACTCTACAAAGCTCAGAAGGAAACAGAAGGCTGATTGTGTCAGAGAAACAATAATCACCACACTTTACAGAGCCCTCTGGGCAGGCACCATGATGGGAAATATTCTGTAGCAATGCCACACATCCAGGAGTATGTGACATTAAAATGCCATGTTACAAAGCTGTCTCTGAAGATCGGCGAAGTTGGAGACCCACAATAGAGCAGAAAAGACGTCAGAACAAATAAACATGAGCACTACTAGAAAATATCTATTCACCTCTTTGAAAACAGAGCTGGGAAAACACACAGACCGTGCCTTTTTCTTTAGGTTTTAGTGGCACAGAATCACTCTGCCTGGATCTGCCCCAGCAAAGCGGTTGGCCATTTACCCACCAGCCCGGAGGCCATAGCTAGCCTGAAAATGGCACCTCCTCTCCATAATAAGAATTTATACCAGGAGCAGCTTTGTTCTTTTGTCCTTTGTTACAGGACAGCTTGATGTCCCTACCTGAACCTGGAACCCAACAATGGCACCCTCAGTCCTGGGAAACAGGACAGTCTCCTTTATTGCTTCAGCTCCTTTCTTTCCAGCATCCCTTCAGAATAAAATGTGGATGTAGAAGTCCTCGTCTACTTCTGTGAGTATGAGCTGTTTTTGAGCAATGGCATTGTCTACACATGATCCACCTGGAGTCCCTCCTCAAATCCCCGTCTGCGGATGTGTCAGGTCACAGAAGGGCTCAAGTCATTAAATAATCAACTGGGTTTCCTCCAGGGGCATCTTCTGAGCGGTTATTCCACTCATAACCTAGGAATAGTGACCACAAGAAATAAGTGTAGCTGTTGTGTATGGAGAATCTACCATATGTGAGATCCTGTGGGAAGTGTTTACAGATTTTTCTCAGGTAATCTTCATAAGAAATCAATGAGATAGCCAGTATTATTACTAGCACTCCACAAATGAGGGAACTGAGGACTGTGGGGTTAAATCCAGGTCACCAGCTAGTGAGAGTGAAACTGGTGTTGGCATCCAGGCTGTCTGACCCCAGACTTCTCAGAAAGGGACCTCTGGGTATGGCATTCTGGATCCCTCGTAGAGCGGTGCTGAGGAAAGCCACAAGGTGGGTATGTCTCGGACTGATCGAGCACAGGGCTGACTTATCCAAGAGGGACAGTAGGTGCAGTGCCACAGTGCTTTTAGAGGTCTAGAAAAAATGGTTTAGTTCTTTTAAAATCAAAAGAAAAATATGAATATATAATAATGAATCCATCCTGGCTTATATTTGTCTTTATACCAACATAACCATAAAATAAAATTTTTAATATTTTTTATTTAAAAGGGGGGTCATGAAGGCAAAAGTACCAAGGACCCATGAAAGTCATGATGTGGCCCAGATTAAGGTAGGAGAAGTAGATGGCATTGCTGTGGACACTGACCAGATGGGAAAAGGTCAGAACATTCTTTCACAATTAGGCACTTTTGGTTAAAGAAAGTGTGTTCCAAGTTAATGTCTCAGAAGGATTATGGAGTTGTCAGAGTTTGGGATATAGATTATTCAGTGATGACAATAAGAAACAGCATTAATGAATACTCCCCCATCTGTTCTGTCTCCCCTTAATGACTATTCAGATAAGAGAACTGAATAAATCAGCAGCCTTTGTATATCTAACACGCTAAAGCCCCGGCATTGGATCTGTTTTTGTTATTTTCTTAAAATAGTAATGGAGCAGGCTTCTGGTGACTTCCTTTTTCCCACAAGTGCCTCCACAGAACAGGGGGTTTATGATGACTCTGGTACTCAGAAATGTAAGACAAATGTGTCTGATGGTTCCTAGGATGGGACCAGGGCTGCCTTGACTCCACTTAATTTTGACTTTGCTCCAGAGAATCACCTTCCCACACTGGGTACAGTCCTGGGGTGGGCGTGGACTTCAGCTAGACAATTACAAGCTCACTCCTTGAATTTCCATTTTGAGCTGATGACATAAGACTAAAGTCGCTTAGAGTTCATTTATCTCATCCGGGGAGCCCTGAAGAGATTGTTCTTGAGTTCCCAATTGCCTGGGCTGCCACAGTTCTTGCTTGTTTGATTTCCTTTTAAATATTTAAATATCCTTTAAAATACCAGTCAGTCTGGTGCTTAAAAAAAGACTTGAGGGTGGCAGAAATTAACCTGTGTAGAACACTGTACACTGCTAGCAGTAAATTCATAGACATCATTTATTAACATGTGAACTTACTAACTCATGTACTCAGCTAAGAAAGATAGATTGTTTTCAACTAAAAATAGAAATCAAAACATGACTAACAGTGTAGGATTAATCTCTCCTGTTCTTTTAGACTCACTGTAATTATTAAAAGACACTGCAGTATGGAGAGGTGGGGAGCTGGGAGAAGTGTGCGACTGAAAGCAGACCTCATTTCATGCAATGTGCCTCTTCTCAATGAATGGCATTAGGAAAATTTAAAGGAAATTTAAAAAGGTTTTTGAAATAAGATTTAGTACTTGTTATGGGTTGAATTGTATCCCCCCCAAAAAAGACACGCTGAAGTCCTAACCCCATGTACCTCAGAATGTGACCTTACTTGGAAGTAGGGTTGTTGCAGATGTAACTAGGTAAGCTAAGATCAGGTCCTACTTGAGTAGGGGGGGCTCCTAATCTCATACGACTGATGTCCTTCTAAGAAGACAGCCATGTGAAGACAGAGACACACACCGAGAGTACTATGGGGTAAAGGTAGAGATTAGAATGATGCAGCTACAAGCCAAGGAACACCAGATGGCCAGCAAACCTCCACAAGCTAGGAAGAAGCAAGCAAGCTACAGGTTTCAGAGAGAGCACAGCTCTGCTGACGCCTTGATTTCAGACTTCCAGCCTCCAGAACTGTGAGACAGAAAGTTTCTGTTATTTTAAGCCACCTGCTTTGTGATAATTTATTACGGCAGCCCTAGGAAACTAATACGGTACCCCCTGGACTTTCAAAAAGACATTGCTTCAATTACAGAAACTTTGGGAAAATAAGACCAGCAGGGAACCACATGCATACACACCAGATTTTATGAGAAAAATCACCTCCAGACACAAACCACTTGTATTACAGGGCCTCTTTCTAGATCTCTTGCCTCTGATTTCTTGTCCTTCTACCCAGCACCACCCTGAAATCCACCGCAGCTGGAAGTGACATGAGCGATGCTATCTCTTCTCTGTGGATTTCCCTTCCCTTCAGGAAATCCTTTACAGGCCCACAGGGGATCAGACCACAGACCAGAAACTGGCCCTCTGTCACTGACCAGACACATTTTCTGGCAGCAGCATTCCTCTGTCTTTTCTATTTCCCTTTCCCTCTAGAGCTCAAGTTCTGGTAACTATATCTGTGGCATTCAATTCAGATTTTACGAAAAGAATGGTTCTATAAGTGACAATAATGATATCCCTCAAGCATGAATGTTGATTCCATTAATGAGAAAATACTGAAGTGATAGAGGTCAACTCCCATTTACCTGCAGTGCTCCTGAGCTCCTAGGTACTGGCTCACTGCTGTTTGTGGGCCAATTTTCTTCACAGCCCCAGCCAGAAGCTGAAATATCTCTCACCTGCTTGATGGGTTACATCCATTGGTAGAAGAGAAAACTACACTGCAAGGTTTTCCCAATAAAAGTTGTTCATCCAGAAAACACTATATTACTCCCTATAAGGAAATTTTATGGCTGGATAAAGCAAAAACCTACATTTCTTTTTAGAAAACCCAACAAGGCTTCAAAACCTTCCAAATTCAACAAATATGATAGGAATCTGCTGTGTACAAAGCTTTGCTGTATGCCCTGACTTAGGGTGATAAAAAGACAAATAAAACACTTTATCATCAAGGAAATGGCAATCTAGAAAAGGAATAAGAAATGCACATAAGAACTATTATATAAGACAAATATATGTGCTTGACAGACATACAGCTGAAGCATATCCAGGAACAAGTATTTTCATAAGACTCATCTTCCATAACACTATGGACCAACTAATTAGCTTACTTACCAAGACTAACAGCTTACTCGTCAAGACTAGTGCCCACAAAGCACTGTACCCAGAGCTCTTATATCATGAACTCTGCCCAGTCTCAAGACCTGATTTAAAATCATGCACAGCCCCAGCCTGAAAACCTGACGTCCCCTCCTGAGATATGACTAAGACTCTGTCAAAATGGGTCCTCCCTTACTGCAGTAAACACAACAAACTTAGCCCTGCTCAGTCAACAGGTTGTTCAGATGGTCTTTTGGGGAGTCAACAGTTGACACCCTTTTCTTCTGGTAAGTGGAACCCCTATTATCTGAGATGAATCCATTCTATGTGGTTGAGCTGGAGCTTCCCTTCCATCCCCCCGCAGGCTACAGAGATAGCTTCATGAACACATGACCCGAGCTGGTCCAATCAAGATCTTAGTAGTTTGGTACTTGGGATGGGATGTTGCAAATATCTAAAGCTGAAATATGGAACCAGCTAAAACAAGACGAGAGGTGAGATAGGTAGGATTCCCCCATCCCTCTCCTCATGTCAGAAGCAAGGCAACTGATTATACTGTGTATCTTGGGATTTGGACCCTTCAAGCCAGCTCTGGGAGAAGTGGAAGACACACGTCAGGATCTTGGAATTTGTTGGCTACCTCTTAATAGCTTCAGTAGGGTATTTTAAGAAAGGCATAAGCTGCCAGCCAAACTAGGTATAAAGGAAACAGCCAATAGCTTTGAAGAGCTCACAATCATTGCATGCTGACTATGTGCCAGATGTTGTTCTGCATGCTTTACGTAGATTTCCCCATTCAACTTTCACAAGAATCCCAAAGAGTGGACACTGTTATTATCCCTACTTTACAGATAAAGAAATTGAGGCCCAGGGAGACACTATACAGCTAGAAAGTGGCAGAACTGGGAAATAAACTCGACCAGTCTTGCTCTGGAGCCCAAGCTTTTAACCCTTCTGCCTGCAGCCAGGCTACTGCGGAGGGACAGATAACATGTGCCTTGCAGAACTGCAAGAACCAGAGTTTTTATTTCAATCAAAGGTGCATGAACATCAGGAAAATATAGTAGGACTGGGCCATTGGAGGAAGCAAAGAAATGGGGTGGGAATTTCATCCCCAAACTCCTCCCAAACTCATCCTGCCACAAAGAGGCAATTATTTCTACTACAGCAGCATTCGCTGGGGGTGTAGTCTGGTAAGGGCTGACCCCTGTTGTTTGAGGTTGTCCCCAAACTGAGGAAGGATTGGAACCATTGAGCTGAGGCTGAAGGGAAGAGGCAGGATGTCTGTGGCCGGGAGACAGAAATCACAAACATGGGCTCCAAGTTCAAGGAATTGGGCTCCACTAGATCTGGGCCTTTGGCCCATAGAGTTGCCAAGATCAGATCTACCAGCATCTAACTGGGTTTGTTAGGGGGTTTTGTTGCAAAGGAAATGTTTATGGTCCGCAAACAGGGACCTAGGACTCCTCAGCCTCTACAGAAATTCTCAGGCTTCCTCCACGCACCTCCCACAATGAGGCCAACAGGAAGAGGGCTGCCACACTCAGGCACAGCCCTGGAACATCCTGCCGCAAAGCGGAACCGAGGGCTCCCAGGTTGGTGGACGGAAACCGGCTCCAGCACCAGGGCAGGAGGCCCTTGCTAGCCCCTAAAGGCAGGAGAAACTACACAATTTGAACCAGTGACTGCTGTGTGCAGTTTTCTTTTCTTCCTTTTCCCAAGTGGCAACTTGTGACCTGCAGTGCCTCAGTTTCCTCAACTGTAAAGTGGGATAATACTCATATTTACCATATGGGATCATTGTGAGGACTGAATAAGTTAAATAAAAAAATGCTTCAAATCTCTGGCACAGAGTAAGTGCTCAATTAGTGTTGGGTGTGGTTGTTTTGTTGTGTCCTGGGTGTGCAGTTAAATTATTCACTCATTTATAGATTGTTAGATAGATTCATATATTGTCAGAACTGAGGGGTTACCCATGGACGTAGGAGGGATGGACATCCCTTGACAACCCTGGACTTGGGACTCAGTGAGCTGTGATGTCACCTTCGGATGCAGTAGCTGGATCTGATTTTTGATTGTTTCCCTTGGAGAAAAGGTGGGTATGCCTCGGGTTTTTTATGGGGTAGTAGTAGTATTCTAAGTTGGGTCATTCTTAAAATTGTATGTATAGGGCACGTGCATGCTGGTTCCCAGGCTTGGGGCAATCAAAGGATGGAAGGGAATGGACATCATAGACGTTGTCGAGTAACTGAAGCCCATTTTGTGACACTGTCCTCCCAGCCTCACAGCCAGGTAGTCATAACTAACATAATAGAAGAGCAGGGAGTTGTTCCTGTTTTCCTGGAGTGAGGAGTGTCTAAAAGGAAACAGTGGGAAGTTAGAAAACATAAGGAACAGATCGTGCTGGGCCATAATTGCTAAGCTGTGGATTTAGACTTCATTCTTCTATTCAGAATTATAAGGATTCAGAAGGCCTCCTCCTGGATCCCTCTTCTCCAAACTCGAACAGCTCTCGTTACCTGTGCTGCCCACTCGGCTCTTCCTTCCAACAGGATCACGACCTCTCTGGTTCACGAGTGTCAGTCTGGCCTTCCCTGTGCATCAGGAGCTCTCCCCTGGCAGGGACATGTCTCCTACTTCACCTCATGTCCCCCCGGCTCTGGCACAGCCCTGAGTACACAGCTGGTACACAGACCTAACAGACAACAGAAGCTGATTTAGAACTATTTTATTGGTAGAGATGCTCTTCTATAGTTCTATTTATAAACACAGAATGAATGCTGTTTGAGTGAGTGCTTCAGAGGCATCATTGTATTTAAATGAATCAGACAATAATGTTTACATTTTAAGCCACACTTGAAATTGAAGACTCAATACAACTTTTTCAACAAAGTACCCATCATAACAAAACATAACTATTCATTCTACAGATTATCATTTTTCCTAAAACGACCACTAGATATGAAAACATTGTAGAGACATCTAAAGAGCCCCTATTAAGACTTTTTTAGAAAAATGACATAATAATGCAAATTACATTTTCCTTTTCTTTACTAGTAATAAACTATGACATCCTATTGAGAAAGCATCAGCCAACCCTACCAAAGTCATTTCAGCACCATTTTCTCCTCAAAATTGACCATCTTTTATATTTAACCTGTCTCCTGTAGGAATGGGAAAAAAATGGTTATGTCAAGTGCAGAAGTCAGCTTGTGTCCACTGGTGTGTATTTTATATCGTGTTCCTAAGTTAACACAAGAAAACGAAAAACAAACACTCTCATGTGAATGAAACACAAGGATGGAAAACTACTCTTTGATAGGCTAAATCACAAAGGCAAAATCAGCTGACTTTTAGTCAGCATTAGTATCCTAACGACCATTTCTTTATTAATACTTTTTATAAAAGTGTTCTAAAGGCACAGGTATAAACACACACACAAACAGCTTGCCTCTCTCCCAGTACTTACTTCCCTGGCTTTGCACCTCCTTTTCATGGGATCAAGCTGCTAAGCCCTCAGCTCCATATGCTGTGGGGCCTAGTAAGTATTTTCCAATAAAGCAGGTCACACATAATTATTTTTCAAAAAATGAAGTACAGCGAAGACTATGAAAAGTAGTGAGAAAAAAGCATACATAAAAAACAAAAACATAGGATGTAATGTTCAAATTTAGAGAAAAGCTGGTTCACGATAGTTGTTAGTAAATCGTGAAGCAATGGACAGATTGGGCCGTGACTGGACAGGCAGCCAGGCCAGAGACCCCCAGTGTGCCTGACAAAAGTCTGCGTCTTTGAGAAGGACACTCTAGTTACAATATTTCAGTGAACATTTTCACAAAGCTGTAATCACCCCACCAGGTCAGGGACGGTGGCTTATTTATGTCTGTATTCCCAGTTCTTAGCATTGTCTTGCACATGATAGACACTCAGTATTTCTGGGAACTGGGGAACCTAACTGCATCACTGCTTTCCAAGCCATTTTGGGTGGTATCTACTCATCTAATTCCTTCACTCCTCTGTCTAAGGCAGGGATGACAAACAGGCTTCAGCTCACTCTGATGGCCTGTAACGGATGCCTGGAAGTATTGATGACATGGACTCCGAGACTAATTCCCGGCACAGAGGAAAGGAGTGCCACTCAGTCATAATGCCACCTTGAAAGAATGGTGGCACAGACGTTATATACTCCACATCCATGGTCTAGGAGAAAGGCCCAACATCTCACCCATATTCCCTTTCTGTTGCCACGCCTCTCAGGTGCTCCACATTAAGCCGCTGCTCATTAAATGCTGGTTGACCAGGAAGGTCAAGGCCTTTCCACTCAATTTACCAGTGTGGCCAAGCAGGTAGGGTCATGACTTTACCTGGCAATCTGAAAACATGGCAGCCACAATGCTCAATAAGTAACTGTTTATTGAAAGAGAACAGGCATTTACTTGATTACTCCCTTTGTAGGGAAAGAGCTTTAACCATCTCAGTACAACTTTAATTGATATCTAAAGCATTTGGAATTACTTAGATTTTGGTTTAAAAAAATGGCAGAGTTAAATTCTCTTTGGTATTCACACTTAATCTTAACCTACTTGTTTCTGACTAGTATCCATAACCTTCTCAGTACTTCATTGTTAGGACTTAACTCATACTGTTGAAATAATCAGCTCTTACACATTCATTAGAAAAAATTTTAAAGGATACTAAGGGGAGAGGCCCCTGAAACTACGGTGTTGAAAGGAAAGCCAGAAAGAATCAACATCCTCCCTCCCTCAATCCATACTCAGGTCTCACTCTCTGCCATTCAGACCATTCTCAGCAAAATAGGTTGCTTCTGTCAGGGTGGCTACCACTAGGGGTCCTCCCGGTAACTCCCGTCTCCCTAGTGGGAGGTCAGCGCCCCTCAGGAGCATCTCAGAAAAGAAGGATAAAGCATTTAGAGAAAGTAAGAAAGTAGAGAGAGTAGCAAAGAGTAAAGTCCTAGGGAATAAAGGGAGATTTTCAAAGAAACATCGCCTTCATCGTAGGTACAGTCTTCCGTATAACATTGGCACCAAGAAGAGAACAGAGCTAAATTAAAATTACCCTCATAATGTCAACACAGCTGATGTGCACAGCAGGGAGGACGATGTCCCAAATCCGCAGATCTGTTCCTACTGCGTATTCCACCTTGCCCAAGTGCTGCTGGCAGCCCAGAGTAACAAAACCTTGTGAGAAGTCTGTGTATCTTAGAGAGTATAGTATGCCAGCATATACACACAGAGATATGCACATACACACACACACACACATCAAAACTGGTTTATAGAAAGAGCTTTGTGGATCAGAGCACGCCTTCACTTGGTCCAAGAATCTAATCGTCAGCATTAGGAAAACAGACCCGAAGAATGTAATCAGGAAGAGAACTGGTTGGCAGGATTAATACTGTATTTTTTATGATGTGGTTATTTACAAGCCAATCTCCAATTTTTCTGTTTGTCCAGAACTAATTCAACTGGCTAGAATCTTCTGAATATGTAAGATTAAGCCTTAAAAAAGTTAAGCTCTGTAGCAACAAGTTAAACTATCCAAAATAAATTAGATTTTTAAATATATGTAATGAAATTATAGGTCACTGGAAATTCAATACTCTAGTGAATATAAATTAATACAAATTTATTATTAAAGTACCATTCCAGGAAGATTTCAGTTCAGAGTTTAAAAATAAGCTAGGTATTTGAGAATAAATGGGTATGGCTTGCTTAGAAACCCTTAAATAGTGTTGTAAGTAAAGTACTGATAAGATTATTTGGTGACAAGATACAAAGATCTGTCTCCATGTCCACAATAAAGGTTTACCTCATCTGACCTAATAGAAGTATTCCTAAAAGTTGTGCAAATAGAAGTTTTACAGCCAGCCTCTTATTTTAAATACACTAGGAGGCCATGGTTGTAAAGACACCCTGTAGTGACTCCTTTGATAAACTGAAGAACTATGTGGAAGTACTCAACTCCTTTGTACTACAACCGCACAGTGAATGCATACCAGAGGCACTCAGTAAGTGTCTACTGAATGCATGAATTTGCCAGACAGTTTTTGTTTATCTATGGGACTTTTTTAAAGTGAGGCGCGCCGTCACTGGAATGTTAGAACAGAAAGATGGAATCCAGCTCACAGTTTAACTGATTCCATTACAAAAGATCAGAGAATTTCAGAAAGTGTTTTTCAATCCAAATAAAATTTTTGGAAGTATGTGTATATATTTTTAAAGAAATGCTGATCTATGATTGGCAGAAGCTTTTATTCATTGTTAACTGACTTACTGAAATCAAACAGCTGCCTGAGCTGGGTTCCATTTGATTTTACAATCAAGGCAAGAAGAGCATCTTACCTAACCTCAGAGAAACCACCAGATGCCATCCACATCGGTACGAGCTTCTTCCCCTCTCTCCGGCACAAATGCTATTCTCACCTTACCCCACAAAAGCAAAGCGTCAATTAAAAGGCTAAGATTAAATCAGAAAGATGCCTGATCTAACCAGGATGAAATTACTTTTTCAGTCTTAAAAAAAGAACTAAGTCAAATACATTCGATGAAAGTAGCTCTTAAAGGCAATTTTTTTCTTATTTGGTGTTCCCTCTCCATTTAAATTTAAGACTCAATTTTAAAAATATATATATCCATCCTTTTAAACAATATACCCTCTCTTTTAAACAATACAGAATGCTAGCAATGCAACTTATCTAACCACATCAATCTGCAATCTGCCACAGAATTTAAATAAGAGGTTATATCTGCCTATTTACTCAGCATTCATAATTGCAAAAAGGACCGGAAAAATGGCTGAGAATGTTTTTATCCAAGTTTTGGGGAGGAGTGGATGCTTGCAAGAATTCACTGTAGGGTTCCATTATTTTCAATTTCATGGAAAGTAGTGTGCAAATAAAAGATCTGAACACAGAACTCTATTTAAAAAACACTATATATGTGTGTACGATTGGGGATAGAAGGGGAGAATGATAGTTAATATCCATGTTTGTCGAGTAAATTTATAACAACAACAAAAAAACTCTCCATTAAGGTATTAATGATATTTCAAGTGACCTAAATAAAACAGATTTTAAAATCATCTTTACCATTCACACCAATTATTGACTTTGGCCCTTTACTAAGCAGACACAATGAATCTTCTTTTTGAAGATCAGTTTCAGTTACTGACCCAAGAGTATCATATTTGGATGAAAACATTATTATAGATTTGCTCCCATAATTTAAAAATCAATAATTAAAAAAATAATAAGGTTGGTCTCTTTTCTCCACAGTTTTCAAGTAATTAGTTCAAGTAAGCTTATTTACAGCTGCTGTGTATCTGACTACTTTAACCCACGATTTCCCTTCAGAAATCAGTCTCCCTCGAAATGGGACACGACATTTTTTTTGTCTTGAACCAGGTTTCTTTTAAATACTAAGTCAATTCAGTCAGGTTTCTGCTTTATTGGGCAGATAAAGAGAGGAAACCAGCAAGTTATGTCCAAAGGCTGGGAAACGCCTAAATGCTTCCCAACTATCCGAAAAGATGTTGTACTTGAGGAAAACTCGATGTTCCAAGCTGGTTGATAGGGTAACGTCTCTGCTCATGATGTAGATGCCATCGTTATGGAGCGCACAAGTCAAGTTAAGACCCGATTTGGACGTGTTCTCCTTGAGGTAGAGCCACTGCCGGGTGTCAGTGTTGTAGGACTGCACGGTGAGCATGTCCTCGCTCTGGCTGCTCCTCCGGTTGGGCCCCAGTTCATGGAGACACCCCCCCACGATGTAGATGGTCTCCTCGACAGACACCATCTGCTGCTTGCGAATGTGGACGTCACACGTTTCAAAGAGCGTCCAGATGTCGGAAGAGGGGCAGTACTGCAAAATGTTCATGTTCCGGTCTGAAGGGAAGAAAGAAGCCAAATGATGACACAGCCACAAGTAACACTACTGACTGCCTCCGCTGTGTACAGACGTCTACCTCCACCGGAGTAATGTGGTAACATGGATGCAAAACTCTCAGAAAAGCAGAGGTTGGGAGACAGGTTTCAAAGGAGATTGGGAGGAAATCCATTTAGAATCATCCCCACTTACCTCGAATTCAGGCATGTCCCGTCCCTGGGAGGCTCTCAGAATCAGTAAGGCCAAAGAGATGAGCAGCTGTGATTTGAGCACATCCCCTCCTCCCTGGTCCCCTTACACCTTTAGGACCACCAGGCCAACATAAAATGAGTCAGAGCCTCAGAACCCTCATCAATATCTACAGAATCGCTGACTATGTGATATAGATGACAGGCTGAGCCCAAGAGGATCTGTTCTTGACAACGGATTCTACGAAACAAGACAAGTGAGCCAAGCAGGATCTTCAGGGACTGTCTTCAGAAAGGGACACAAAGTTGCAAGTGAGTAGAAATGCAAGAAAGTCTCACCTCTGACCTTGAAGCTATAGAAATCACTTGGCAATTCTGTTTCCCAGTTGTAACACCAGAGACACACTAACAAAGGCCCTTGCCTCTTCCCCTGCCCTTTTCACAAGAGATAGTTCTTGTGCCGACAAAGTAGATGAAAGACAGCTCTGACATTATTTTGAATTAATAGCTGTTTTAAGGAAAAATATTGCCTACTCTCTTTTTGAAAAATGCTTATGAAATTTAAAATATCTAGTTTCATTTTTCTTTTTTTAATTGTTCTTTTTCTTCCTTTTCTTTCCTCCTCTAGGAAAGAATAAATGGAATATTTTAGCCTCAGCAGGGGAAAAAAAATGCTCTGACTTATCAGAAAGAATGAACTTTCTGTTTGCTGTTGTTATTTAAACAAACAGCAAAATCTATCAGTGTAAGAGACAGCTCAGCTTGGGAACTGACATACAACTAAAGTGCACAGCAGTTTGATGGCTGCAGAAGATAGGAGCAGCACTTCCTCCTGAGACAGAAGGACCCACCCCATAGTTAGCAATGATTAAAGGGTTCCACCTCTCTCTCTGGTACCAAGTCAAGTGCCTCCTAAGAGGGCATAGAGGGAACTGAAAGGAGACCAAGTCCTGTCTGTGACATATCCTCAGGCCTGTAGAAATTTCAGAATTGTTACAATTTAGGGAAGTGTCCTTCTATTTTCCACCCACCCTAATACCTCCCTATATGTCTTTTTTCCTTCTTCTTTTTTTTTTTTTTTTTTGCTTAGGAAGATTAGCTCTGAGCTAACATCTGTGCCAGTCTTCCTCCACTTTATATGTGGGTCACCGCCACAGCATGGCTGACGAGTGGTGTAAGTCTTTGCCTGGAATGCAAACCCGCAAACCCAGTTGCCAAAGCAGAGCGTATCAAACTTAACCACTAGGCCACGGGGCCAGCCCCGCTATATGTCTTTTTACTGTAGCTATTGTGATAAAGCTCATTCTAGGAGACAGTCCAAGGGAGTTTGGTTACTAATGTATCACAAAGTGCTCCTTAGTAACCTGGCTTCCCACCGCACGAATAAAGGACTTATTCTAGTGACACTTCAATGTATTTCTCAGTTCTAGGTCTGAAGGTCTTTCCAGGGCTTCTGTAAATGTTTTCTTTCCTCACCCAACAAGGGCTCAGACCATGATGAGGTGGTGTGAGTTGGTGGAATGACCTTTTCACTTTTACATTTAGAGTTGATTCTGAAGTTTAACAAATCACCCTTCTTCCCTTTAGTGGTTACTATTACTTTCTATTGAATTTCTTTTAATTTTTTCAATGCCAGCCAAAGAATTAAAATCATCAAATAGAAAGAAACCAGTGCAATTCATTTTACCTGATTATTATATATTATTTTGAGCCTAAAAATCAGACTGCTAAAAAATCCAAAAAACAAAAAATCAAAGTTTTCGTAAAAATCGTAAACTATTACCTATTGAATTTTAAAGGTCTCACTTAACTAAGAAGTCAACAGGCTACGAACCCAACTTGAAGTCCTGAATTTTTCTTCATGACACTTATGATTTCTTGTTTTAAACACAGGGAACTCTTAGGAAGGTCTGAAAAGAGCCCAGGCAGAGGTGAGGGTGGGGGTGGGGCTTCAGAGTGGAAGTAACTGTCCTTCCCTCTCATCTTAGAAAACTCGTTTTCAACCCTTACACAAACATCCATCCATCCACATCACCTAACCATCCCATCATGGGTATTTGGCTTGGGGAATCCAGGACAGGAATCACAGTGGGTGGCCCAAGTGAAGAAGGCACATTAGTAGTGGATTGTGAAACTAGAAAACACACAGGCGAGGGTTTTCCAGGTCAAATCTAAAGAACATTTGCTCAGCCAAGGTCATGGAAAAACTAGGAAATCTACTAGCAGAGTACTCTTCAGGTTACAGTCTGCCCGTCAGTGCTTCCCAGCTCCAGGTTAAAAGAGAAGCCAAGGGATATGTACGCATTACGTCAGTCCACAGGGTACATTCTGTGTTACAAAATCTAGGCAGGAATCAGAATTCTTAGAAATGTTCAAAAGTAAATAACTGTATTTACCTTCCTAAGAGAAAAGACACAAAGACACATGCAGAGGTACATATGCACACACGGGAATTCTCTGGGCGCTATGGTTTAGTTAAGCATATAAAGTTATCACTGTAAGCTGAACACTAATGTTGAACATAAAAGAAGTAAAAGAAATGACTTCTAGGTCTCATTTTTTTTCCAACTATTTGTAAAGGAAAAGCTGGCAATTATTCAGTGGATAGTCACTATAGAGGGGCATTGGAAACAGCTCCACACGTGATGAAAACTTAGAGTGACAAAATAGCTCACTGCTTCGCATGCACGCTTCTCAGTCACTGCCTCTCCTTAAATGCAAAAATAAACGTACCCTGTAGTGAATTGAATGGTGGCCCCCAAAAGATATGTCTACCTCCTAACCCCCAGAACCTTCGTTCAAATGTAACCTTATTTGGAAAAACCATCTTTACAGATGTAATTAAGTTAAGGATCTCAAGATGAGATCATCCTGGATTACCCAGGTAGCCTCTAAATCCAATGAGAGCCAGCCCTGATGACCTAGTGGTTCAAGTTTGGCATGCTCTGCTTCGGCAGCTGGGGTTCGGTTCCTGAGCACAGAACCACACCACTTGTCTGTCAGTAGCCATGCTGTGGTGGTGGCTTACATAGAAGAACTAGAAGGACTTACAACTAGGATATACAACTATGTATTGGGGCTTTGGGGAGGGGAAAAAGAAAGAAATAAAAAGGACATGTGTCAACTATTTAAAAAATAAAATACAACAAATACAATGAGAAGTATGTCCTTATAAGAGACAGAAGAGGAAAAGACGTGGATACACCCAGAGGAGAAGGCAGACGAAGACAGAGGCAGAGGTCCTGGAGTTCTGCAGCCACTAACCAAGGAGCACCTGGAGCCACCAGAGCTGGAAGAGGAAGGATTTTCCACTAGAGCCTCCAGAGGGGGCATGACCCTGCTGACACCTAGACTTCAGACTTCTGGGCTCCAGGACTGTGAGAGAACACATTTCTGCTGTTTTAGGCCACCAAGTTTGTGGTCATTTGTTAAATCAGCCACAGGAAACTAAACCACCACCCACCATCCTCCCTACCAAACCGTTCAGAGGTACTCTAAGTGTTAATCAAAGTCTTTTGCTGTCACACACACACAAAAGTAAATTAGATGCTCATAAAACACCTTACATTTAATTTCTTCCTCTAACACAAATCCCCAAAACAAGACACATTTGGTTGTGGTAAAAAAAGTTTTGACACCTACACTATATTAGCATGTGGATTTCTGTCCATTACAAAGTCACATATGGTAGCATGCAGCCTAATGGGGCTGTCAGCACCATTTCTCCACGTCTGTTATCGGCCAGGGCTGGAGAGCTCTGTCCTGCCCATACTGTACCCTAGAGAAGTGACGGGTTATTTCACTATGTCAAATAAAATGGTAACCTACTACTTCAATGTGGCTAAAAGTTCTAAGAGTCCAGTTACACCTTTTCTGTAAGTTCTGGGCATTATCCAGTCAGATAGACCAAACGAAGAAATCTATTTCCTTGACCAAGAGACAACTTGGAAACAACTGCTTTAAGTGGGGGAATAGATAACAGGAAAGGCACACCTCTTCCGGGTGGTCCACCACTGCCTTTCTGACCACAACCAAGCTGTTTTCCATCACTATCATGTGAGACACTTCCTACCAAGAACAGGAGTATAAAACCCACTGGAGAAACATTTTATTTCCAAACTATTAACTATAAAGTGCCCACCAAAAAAGGTGCAAAACACATATGTACAGTTTAATAAATAGCACAACCACCTCCCACCACTGGTTAGGAAGGAATTCTCTTACGTTCATGCTCTTCCTCCTCCTATGACATGTGAACAGGAGCCTAGAGCTCAGTTTCTGGAATCTATATCTGATATGTCTGTGCTCAAGAAGGGAGAAAGTGAAAACAAAGATCTGCAAGGATGCTCTGGCACGAAATTCCACAGTGTTGGATGGAGGCGGATCCAGTGTGCGTTTGGGAGAAGGATGGGAGTGACCCAGCCATGTCACAAGATGGCTGCGCACAAGGCTGGGTGTCAGAGCAGAAAGAAAATACATATTCTCTTCATGACTCGCCCTACCCCATTCAAGCTTCATGCTCACACAAAGGCATCAAAGGTCCCTCCTGTCCAAATCACCCCTCATACAAGACTCTCTTCCTTCTGATATATAAATATGCAGTATGTAATGCAAAAAATCACACTTGTGTACCCCAGAGTGTTTCCTCTGGCACCCTCCTGCCCCTCCCCAGGCTACAGGAGCTTACATGTAAGAGGACCACTTACTTGGCCCCTTCACTTACCTCTGGTAGTGTATCCTCCAATGACATAAATTTTCCCCTTACACTCACACGCAGAGAACTCAGCCAGAGGATTTGGTAAGGGTGCCACAAAATTCCACGCATCCTGCTCAGGATTGTAACACTCAACGTTAGAAACGGCCTGCCCACCAATGGCATAGAGTTTTGAATTGACAGCCACAAGTTTGAAGTTAGACCTGAAAGAGAGACACAAAGGCCCACAAAGTCAGTTCTTTTCATCATTAAGAAGTAAGACGAGGGCATGAACTGCTTAAGCAGAGTGTGGAATCTGCTGGATATTTGAAGAAAATTAGCTCTCCAAGTTGGGTGCCATTTTGCCTGGGGATAGAGGAATGACCAAATGGCATCTCAAATTTTGCTCTTATCCCCAAGAATCCACAAGAATGGTGCATTCTCCAAACTTTAGCAATTGAAGATGAGCAATTCAATATAACAAGAACTCATCTGGCTTAGCCTTATGCCAAGAACCCAAGACATTTTGTATACACTGAACCCAACACCTCTTTCAAGGGCAGGAGCAAGTGGTAAAAGAGAAACATGCCCACCCCACTCCCTTGTCTCTCTCTTCTCAGAAGGTTTCTCATTCTTCCTGCCCAGAAGGTAGGCCCCATCTTAGGTACAGGCCAGCGCTGACTGCACAGACAGGCATATGCAAAGGGTGGTTGCTACGGCTGGTTCAGAGACCCCTTCACTATGAGTGCACCCAAGCAGATCACCTGCCCTCCCTCCTCCATACATTGCTTCACAACACATAGGTAGGGGGAATTAAGCACTGAACTAATTAAAAATATTTTGATCCAGCATCCTTAGGGTATTTGTGCATGTTAATTTCAACAAATACTTATATCAACACATGCTCACCTATCATAATAGTGAACAAAATTTTAAAAAGAGAAATACACTGCTTTTAAGCCCCATATTCAGTAAAACAGTTAAACACTGCTGATCGGCTTCAGACATTAGATAAAAGTCTCATGACTTTTGAATTGAAAAATAAGAAAAAAATTTGTTTCAGTGTAGCACACATGGATTAACTGATTCCTTGAAGGCCAGGAAGGATAAACATTTGGAAACGCTGGGTCAGCGTACTGTAGTATGTGTAATGGTCTCCAGTTTACATTAGTCTGAGCAGCAGCATGATGCAACAGAAGGTTACCCGGGGCACAAACCAGGAGACCCGGGTTCTAGGCCCAGCTCTGCTGATAACCAGCTATCTGACCCTGGCCCAACTGCTTCACCTGCTCATCTCTAAGACGGGGATAATCCCCATCACAGGGTGGTCGAGACAATCAGAGCAAACAGTTTATCAGAAAGTACTACACAGAGATAAGATACTATATCATTATAATTTCTCAGTTTTCTAGTGTTTGAAATAAAGAGGCTCGACCAGGTGAATTTAGAGGCCTCATCTAACTCCCACAACAATGGTCTCTTCAAAAATAATAATATTCTAAGAAAGAATGGCGATAGAGGTTACAAGTGGAAAAAGAGTATGCAAGAGGGGAGACTAAGAAGCAGCAGTGAACAAGCAGTCCATGCTTGACCCCTTCACAGGTGTTCAATAAAGCCTGATGCATTACGATACAGAACATGCTAGTAATAGCCACCTACTAAAACAATAAGATTTTTTAAAGGCACCTGTTATGTTTATATTTAAATGAGGTTTAGTTCAGTTTAGTTTTTCAAATCAGAGAGTGAAGAGAGTACTCTCCATCAAGAGCCTCACATTGTCCATTAAAACCAGCAAGCCATCCAATTTTTCATGCCAACACTTCACCGGGGTGGCAGTTACTGGGGGGTCCCGGGTTCATGTTGCTTACCTTTCCTGCTGCCAATGGTCCTTAACATTTGACCATGATGCCCTCTCTGTGTGTGCAAATTTGGGGAACCCAAGGAAATAAAGCTTGTAAATAAGCACTAAATTTTACCAGCCCACAATTTGTTTTTGCTCCCCAAAGGTACACAAATAGTAAATTTCGTAAGATCAAAACAGTTTTTAATATTCATCCAGCATAATCATTTGTCCTAAGCAAACATGTAAGGGGCTTCTTTTTGAGGCTAATGAATAGCAGTTAAAAGTAAACAATTCCATCTCTCCAGACCCCAATATGCTCAAATTCACTTGAAGAGAAGAGAGACACTTTTCAGCATTGAACTTGTCTTATGATGAAATTGCCACCCACAAACAGACCACTCAATGAAGAGGCATACTGTCAAGGACTATGAGTCCAGGCCTGTACAGGGAAGTCTCTGCCCCACTACTCAACAGCTATGGGACCTTGGACAAGTCACTGAATCTCAGTTTGAGTCTCAGTTTCCCCATCTGTGAAGTGGGGATAAGAAGAGTACAATATCACACATAGTAAGAGCTGAAAAAGGGTAATGCTTGCAGAAAAAGGTCACTAGAGGGAAGGTTTTTCTGCTTCTCATAAGCCTGTTTCTTAACTTCAGGAGGGTTGGTTTCTCATTTGTCAACTCTAAGAATCACTGGCTGTAAGTTCTCTGGAATTCTGTATAAAGTGCTTTCTCATTCATAAATTCTTGCCACGTAGCTCCTAATTTCCAACTTTCTGAAAATAACTCTTCTACTCTTCACCTCCTGAATAAAAACGTATGCATCCAAGCTATCAGTTATGTAAAAAAAAATTATCGTCTCTGAAGTGTTTTCTTAATATTTGTCCCTGACATACTACAGTCAGGAGGCAAAAAGAAGTATTTTTAAACCAAATAACAATTTGTTGTAGCTGCGTACTTGACTGACTTACAGTAAATAGAAAGTGAGAAAAATTAGATGATTTAATTTCTACTTCACTTAGAAAAAATGAAAATCTCTTTATTTATTATTTTTTTTGCAAGGGAGGATTTGCCCTACACTAACATCTATGTACCAATCTCCCTCCTTTTTTCTAACCCCCCAGAGCCCCAATACGTAGTTGTGTGTATAGTTGTAAGTTCTTCTAGTTCTTCTATGTGAGCCACCGCCACAGCATGGCTACTGACAGACGTGTGGTGTGTTTCTGCGCCCAGGAACCAAACCCAGGCCGCCAAAACAGAGTGCACCAAACTTTAACAACTCGGCCATCAGGGCTGGCTCATAAAAACCTTTTTAAATCCTTAAAAGCTAAGTAACATAAGACATGCTAAACCAGTGCACAGATATCAGTGATCAACAATAGTGACATACAACTGTAGGGAGGCAGGATGACATAGAGGTCTGAGTGGCTTAGAGTGCTGGTCCTGTGAGTACGTGCAGGTTAATTAAACTCACTGAGCCTCAGTTTCCCCTTTGTGGAAATGGGGCCAATAATAATGTCTATCTCATAGAGACGCTGTGAGCATGAAATAGGAAGTGACATCTAAAGTAGTGACCACAATATGCTGCCCAGAGTAAGGGACCAAGACATGTAAACCATTGCTGTGTAGAAAAGGTTGACCATTAGAGTAAAATGGCAAGATCCTTTCTCAAGCCCCTTCTCAACCACTTGGAAGAGGACTGCACAGTCTGTGGACCATCCAGGTCCTTTGTCTCTGCTTTCCCCTTACCTTCTGCCACTTCCCTACATATGAATCTCCCCTGGGGACCAGGAAGTGGAGAGAGCAAATGTTAGGACACAGAAGTGGTCATGGTTACTACCTACTAACATCTCCGAGAAACTCGAGTGTACAAAGCAATTTAAACTGTTGGCCAAAATTATATTTTGGGGGGCAGGCTGTTAATGGACAAATAGTCTTTTCTCCTCCACACTATTCTTGGACTCAACTGCAACATTAATCGTAGAGGACAAAATCTCTCAAATGTTCTGTGACTCTAGAAATGCTTTAAAATACTAAACTTTGGCTCAGAGGAAAAGGGATGGCTAAAGCTGACAACTGTAATTCCATCTCTGCCTGGGGACTGTTGTTGGTTAAGTCTCTCTCCCAGTCTTGCTGTAGTCACACACAGAACAGAAGGTCACACTCCAACTCCAATTTCACAGCAGAAGTGCAGGGCAATGGAGGAGACTAGAGACAGCTTTAGAAATAGAGAAATTAATGAACTGATTGCTGCACCAGTGGCCAGTGTGCTGGTTACCCCTAATTCAAGTGAGGGGGAAAGCACACCATTCTGTGGCCACACAAGCTTTTACATGAGAAGAGTTATGTCCCAGTAACTCCTGAGACCAAATCCGCATTCAGACCACTGGGCAGTCTCGCATATCTGGACTCCAAAGCATCTTCTCAAAGGGCGCTGTGTACTCACATTGCCATTTTCAAGCATATGGACAAGGCACTAAACACTAAACATTTCTTTTTTTTGTCCACTGCTGGTCTTACAGCATCATTTTCTCCAGGGTGCAGAGGGCTTTATAAAATCTCCCAATTCTAGGGTTCCTCCCTGTCCCTTGTTATTTAAGATTCTGAGATCATCACACTGTGCAGTCCCTGAGGGAAGTGCCTGCTCTGCATCTGACCCCTTTGTCAAAGCAAGACCGTACGAATACATCGCACAGGTCGATGTGATGTGCAGTGTAACTAAAGGCGGAAACCTGCCTTTTTCACTCAAGGTTCTAAGTTTCCTCCAGTGTTTCCAGAACCTGTGTTGGGGTCTTTTATCCAGGAACAATCCTAGTCTGGGTTTCATTTTCCCTTGTCTCATCATCTCAGTTATAACAAGCTCAGTCATCATCTCAGTTATGGACTCTCTGAGGCCAGGAACCATGTCGCCTTCGCCGTTTATCCAACAGTGACTGGACACGCGCTGGACGTGAGGGCTGTGGAGAAGCTGCGGCACACGTGATCACATTCTGAAAAGCGGCACAGCACCACAAAATATCTCTGCTCCATTCCTCGCAAGAAAATCATTTTTATTTATTTATTTTGTGAGGAAGACCAGCCCTGAGCTAACATCCGTTGCCAATCTTCCTCTTTTTGCTGAGGAAGACTGGCCCTGGGCTAACATCCTGCCCATCTTCCTCCACTTTATATGGGACGCCGCCACGGCATGGCTGACAGGCAGTGCGTCTGCGGGCGCCCGGGATCCAAACTCGTGAACCCCGGGCTGCCAAGCGCGGACTAAACCGCTGCGCCACCGGGCGGCCCCAAGAAAATCATTTTTAGAAGGGAAATTTTAAAATCTTCATGAAGATGATCACTGCCAGTCTACAAGCCAAAACTTAAAAACAGTCTAGGGGCCGCGCCACATAAAGTGGAGGAAGATGGGCACGGATGTTAGCCCAGGGCCAGTCTTCCTCAGCAAAAAAGAGGAGGATTGGCAATGGATATTAGCTCATGGCTAGCCTTCCTCACAAAACAAAAACACTAAGTGGTTATAGCTATTCAATGCATATTCACATTTTGGTTACTCTATTACACACTTTGTGCAATTTACTTAACCTTCTGTGCCTCAGTTTCTGCTTCTGTAAAATGGGAACCTCCTAACATAGTCCTTGTGAAGAATAAGTGAGATAATACATGCAAAATAGTAGGAATAGCACCTCATACAGAGTATATGTTCAAATAAATGTTATCTAATACTCTTTTTCAGCTATTCTAAATAACTATAACGACTGTTACAAGATAAAAATGTTCACTATAATGTCACATTTTAAAAGAATATAAAATTATATATAGAATTTACTTTTACATCCATAATGTAAAAACATACTCCACAATTCAAAAGAAACCAAGCATTTTAAGCATCCATTATTTACTGGACATCCTGTTAGCAGGAGAAATATACAAAAGCATTGAATAAGTAATTGGGCCTGACTGGAAGGGAAAGAGACAAATATAAACAGCAAATTTCAATCAAAGTGGGGACTATGCTACAGAAGCAGAGATTTCAAAGATTTAGCCCAAGAGATGGTTCAGGAAGGGACTCCTGAGATTATGTCAGATCTGAGTCAAAGCTTGAGGGAGATAAAGAAGGGTAGAAAGTCCAATACGGCATCAATAACCAATCAGAAAAATATAATGAAAAAAAGTATCCACATAGGAAAAAAAATAAACTAGAAAATGCTTAAGAACAATCCTAACAAAAAAATATACAGACGATAGAAAGATAATGAAAGAAACCTTTCCTGAAGGACTAAAAGATCTAAATAGACACATGGAAAAACAAACCATTTTTCTAGCTGTAAAGTACTATAAAACCATGACTCCTCCAAATTAATCTATAAATACAATGTAATCCCAATCAAAATTCCAACAGGACTTGACAAGCTGATTCTAAAGTTTGTCTGAAGGAGAAAATGTACAAGAAATAGCCAAGAGAATTAAAATAAAATAGAACAAAGGGGTCTATATTCTACCAGACAATAAATTAAATAGATTACCAAGCTACAATAATTTAAAAATGTGCTATTGATACAGGAATGGCCAATCTGCCAATTTGGAAACAGGAAAATCAGCATATTATAATTGGTCTTGCAAATCACGGTGAGAAGGCTAATGGGACATTTAGAAAACATGTTTTAACCTTACATTATACCTTATATGAAAATAAATCCCAAATAGATTCAGATGTAAATGTAAAAAGACAAAACTATTAAAGTAATAGAGCATGAGATAGATGACTACTTATATATTCTCAGCTTGAAGAAGCCTTTCTTATGCAAGATAAAAAGCTTATAGGACACACATGACAAACTTGACTACAAAAATTTCAAAATTTCTTCATACACTATAAACCTGAAGTTCAAAACTGGAGGCTCACAAGGCCAGTGCCGGGCTGCACCATTGGGTCTACAAGGTGTTTGTTGTTGATGATTTGTTTGTTTTTTAAATGAAGTGGCCACCATTTAAAAATCAGGATATCTGGATGGCTGGCAACACCATTCCTCACTCCCACTTGGCAGTACTGGCTGTGGGTGAGAGGGGAGCCCTCTTGTGGTGGGGCAGTAGCTCTGTGGTTCATCATAACCTCACTCATCCCTCTACTCATTGACTTTACTTGCCTGGTCACTCCGGGCATTTCATTTTTGAAACTTATGATAAAATAAAGGCAGGGGAAAAGATGTACAACATCACCTAACAGACAAGAGACGAACATCCATATACACAAATAGGACTTCTCACATGAATATGAAAAAGATAAGCCCATTTAAAAAAAATCGGCAAAGGCCATTTACAAAAGATATACAAATGGCCAACACACACATGAAAAGAACAAACTCTCTTCCAATCAGAGACATTCACACCTGTGTTTCTGCCCATTAGATGGGTAAAAATTAAAAATGATGATAACATCTTGTCTTGGCAAGAGTACAGAGAAGTGGGAAGCTCAAATACTGTTGATGGGTGAGGAAATTAGAACAAGTTTTTGATGGACAATTTGGCAGGAGCTACCAAATCTTTAAATGTATGTACACTTTGCCCCACCTATCCAGGGATTCCAGGAATCTGCCATATAGAACTAATTCACATATTAGTTAGATATGCACTAGCTAGATATGCACTAGTAAGATACGCACACATATACCAAGATGTTCAATACAGCATTGTTTATAATGCCAAATGGAAGTGATCTAAATGCTCATGAATAAGAGAATGGCTGATTACATTATGTTACATTCATAGGGTGGAATACTACGCAGCCATGAACAAGAGTGAGGTGGATCTGCACTTGATATAGAAAAAACTCTCAGATACAGCATACTGTTAAGTGGAAATATCAAGTGCCATAATAATCAGCATAACCTAATCAATTTGAGTAAAAATATGTATAAGTTGTATACACACTCCCACATGTATATGCACACATATATACATTTTTCTGTTAACCACTATCAACATACTTATTATATTTATATGAAAATACATTTATAATTTATAAATATAAATAGGTATTTAGAAATTTATAATATATGTATGTCTATAGATAGACATAATTTGTACTTTATACTTTTCACGTCACTTGCAATTTTTCTAAGCACATATTCATGCATTATTTGAATACTTTTTTTGTTCCAAAGAGGACAGAAAAGGCATTCCTAGGGGAAAAAAAGAAAGACTACTAAGGATTTGTGAAGAAAGAAAAGAATCCTGCGAGGTGTTGTGTTAGAGTCGCGGAGCTAGGGGTGGTGTGTTGAGCACCAGTTGATACAGCTGGAGACGTGTAGAGGTGACAGACAACCAGCTGGGCCTTTACACCTAATCTGAGCACCCCCCATAACTGTTGAATGTTCCTTTGTTGCTTCAATTAAAGCGCCTAGAATTTATTTAAAAATAACACTTCTGATAGCAAAACTTAATACGGTATCATCTCAATGGTGTAAATAATGCATTCAAAAGGGGCTGGAAATTTTCATTATGACCCTTCCCTTCCTCTGCTCTTCTCTCCTCCCTCCTGCTCTCCACACCCCCCGCCCCACCTTCCCTTCCCCTCCCTCCCCCTTCTCTTCCTTCCCCAAGTTCTTAAACAGCATATTTCCTTTGTGCTAAACTCTGTTCTAGGTGTTGGGACACAGTGGTAAATATGTTCATTACATTGATAAGTGATAAGGATTAAGTTTTCTATTAAACATTTCGATTTTCCTAAAGTTTCTGATCCTTTTACCCATACACACCAACACATATATTTTTCTTTTTCTTTTTTCAGTCTCTGTTTGTCATGTCCTTAGGTGTGCATCCTATCAGCTCACTGACAACTCCTCGCCCTCCTGCCCCAATTTGTTTCTCCACGGAGACCTTCCTCCAGGAGCCCTCCACCTTCTTGTACTAATCTAGGACTGTTAGGTATCTATCACCCTGGGATATCCCTTCATAAACCTGCTGATTTAGACCCGTCTCTCACTGGATGCGTGACTTGGTTCTTTATTTAATCCCTTATTATGCTGTAGCACATCCTTAACTAACTTTCTAAGAAAGTACACAAGGGACACAACAGTGTCTAAAAAGTCTTCCTTTTGTCCTTTTATCCTTATACATGATTTGATGATTTGGTTCAATATAGAATTTCTAGGCTTAAAATTATTTTTTTCTTATCATTTTAAAGGCATTTCTCCATTATTTTCTAGCATCTGATGTTGTTGATGATGTCTGATACCAGTCTAATTTTTGTCTTTTTTTAAATAAAGAAATCTTTTATTTCCTTCCTTTCTTCCTTTTCTCCTCCTCCTTCTCCTTCATTCTTTTCTTTCCGGAAATTTTCAGAGGTTTCTCTTTATTTTTGGTGTCCTGAACTTTTGCAATGATATATTTAGTTAATTCTTTTTATTTTACCATTTATTTACTATTATAATTTTTCCAGGATCAACATTCTCTGAGCCCCTATGGTCCTTCTGTTTTGGGATAGTTTCATTCAGTATTTTTATGATAATTGAATTCCCTCCATTTATTTATTTTTTTCAAATTCTGGAACTTGTAATACTTGGATTCTGGGCCAATTGGATAGAATGTTTATCTCTCTATATTTCCCACTGTCTTGTTCATTTATTTTAAATTTTAATAGATTTCCTTGACTCCATATTTTTGAAATTTTATGGATTTATTTTGGGAGTTAACAGTCACAATTTTAATTTCTAAGAGTTCTTTTTGTCTAGTGTGTCTTTTTCCATAGTATCTTGTTTTACTTCATGGATGAAATACCTTGACTTTCTCAGAGTGTACTAGAGATTTATGTTTTATGTTTCCTTTCTGAGGAAGAATTTTAGCAGAAGAAAGTCCTGTTTCCTTTGGGGTATGTTTTCCCATTTTTATCTTTGTCTGCATATGCTACAGGTTTTCTTCAAATGACTGGTAGTTCTGGTTAAATAAATGCATATGTAAGAACAAAAAAAGGGGGGAGGACTGGAAGAAAATACGTCAACCTATAGGTGGTTATTGCCTCTAGGAGAGAGAGGGTAGGACTGATGGTGCTACTTTCTGCTTCTTTT
Source organism: Tapirus indicus (assembly GCA_031878705.1). NCBI lineage: Eukaryota > Metazoa > Chordata > Mammalia > Perissodactyla > Tapiridae > Tapirus > Tapirus indicus. Next base: position 121,710,103 of record CM062918.1, on the reverse strand, counting down.
CCATTTTTTTCAGTTTTCTAGAATAACTATGTATTATTTTTAATCATTAGAAAAGAAACCACTTTTCAAAATGAATTTCATATTCTAGTAGAAAGAAAGCCAGTGTTCCCCCCTGGCCTAGGGGGACCCTCAAGTCAAGCAAATAGTGTGTGTAATAGCCTCCCCATTCCTGTGAAGACTTTCTTCGCCTGGCGGTGAGTCCCCCACCTCCTTGTTCCACATTTCAGGGCAGGGAGCAGGGTGGGGCTGGAGGTGGATACAGATGGACCAAGAGAAAGGGTATTCTTGTCCTTTCTTGGGTTACATTGATTCTTCTCCCCACTTGTGAATGGCTCTGGGCCATCTTGGGCCCTATCATCTTTATGTCATACCACCTCGTCCTGTATCTGCTCTTTGCTCTTGCTTTCTATTCCTTTCCCGGATCCTTTCCCTACCCCCACCCCACCCCCAATTTCCTTCTTTTCTTTTCCTTTCTTCAAGTCATCCAAGTTCATGTTGGGAGGGATCTGCAGGATGGGAAGGGAGAAGGTTGGGGTGGATGGAAATATTCTAATTCTGTCGGTGACCACTGCCAGGCTCAAGCTTTGGGTCAATGACGATAATTGTCTCGGAAAGAAGGGAGATGCAAAAGAGAGGATAAAAAACAATATATAGGGGTCACCCGGTGGCGCAGCGGTTTAGTCCGCACTTGGCAGCCCAGGGTTCGCAGGTTCGGATCCCGGGCGCCCACGACGCACTGCCTGTCAGCCATGCCGTGGCGGCGTCCCATACAAAGTGGAGGAAGATGGGCACGGATGCTAGCCCAGGGCCAGTCTTCCTCAGCAAAAAGAGGGGGATTAGCAATGCATGTTAGCTCAGGGCTGGTCTCTCTCACACACAAAAAAAGCCCAATAATATATATAGTTAATATTAATACAAATCTGATCATAGATTGGTGCCCCAGGGTGGAAGGTTTCAAAGTCATTAACAACAACAAAATCCCCCAAAGTCAGTGTTACAGGTTACTGCCCAGTGTGTCATTATTATCAGGATCAGATCCTACAAATTAAAAAAGGTGAAAACAAAAACAAAATTAAAGAACAGTTTTAAGTATTCTTCCAGGAAACCACAACATCTTTTTTTCCACTGGGACAGAGGCGAAGAAAGCAGTTTGCCCGATGGCAAGACACCTGCAAGGAGTCTACTCAGCTGGTTGACCTCACTGGGGCCTCTTCTTCCTTGCAAGTCCTTAGTTCACCGGGAACTCTGCCAGAGTCGAGGCCAGCAACACTCCCGACTACGTCATTCCCTCCTCAGCACAACCTCCTGTGATTGCTCAGTCAACATGAGGCCAACGAGTTAATGAACAAGTGAATGAATGAGAAAGAACCAGCGCTCTGCTGGGCGCTTACCTCTTCTGGTTCATGGAGGCCACCTGGAGCCACTCGTTGGTGCTGGGGTTGTAGGAGTGCGCAGCGGAGATCTCCTGGCTAGTGATCCTGTACCCGCCCACTATGAAGAGGTAGTTGTCCAGGATGGCTGACCCGTAACCCCTCACGTTCACCAGGTCGGGAGGAAGGTTGTTGGCCAGCGGGAACCAACGTTCAGTCATCTCCTCATACCTGAGCATGGACGGGGGCTCCCCCTGGTAGGGGTGCGGGGCCAAGGGTCCCCCCAAGAAATCCCCCAGGGCCACAAGGACAGGAGTCCCAGTCATCCGGGCCTCTCTCAGCCTCTGCTTAAGGCTGACATCCCCTGGAGCTTGGGGAGAAGCCCCCAGGAGGTGGAACTGGGGCTTGCAGAGCACCTCGTGGAAGTGGACGACCATGAAGCGCAGGCAGGCCTCCTGCAGGTCGGGCAGCCCGTACACCTGCGCCAGGCGGTACATCTCCAGGCAGTTGGTGAGCCGCACCTGGGACAGCAGGAGCTGCAGCAGGGAAGTGACCTGCAGGAAGGAGGCCGCTTCCACCAGCTCGGCCAGCAGGCTCACCTCGTCCATCTCCTCCTCCTCCTCCACCCCGCCGCCCTTGTCCCCCCGCGGGCCCAGGAGCCAGCCTTCGCGGGCCCCGCCGGCGTTGATGAAGTCCAGCACCAGGCGCAGGCCCGGCGCGCTGAGGCCGCGCAGCTGCTGCACCTCGGGGCCGCCGGCCTCCTGGCTCAGGGCCTCGCGCATGCCGGAGCGGTAGAGCGCGCGAAAGTAGTCGCTCTGCTCGATGAGCTTCCTCTTGCTCACCGGGTAGCAGCGGTCCTCCAGGCGGATCTGCACCATCTCGTCGGCCGACATGGCTGGGGGGCCGCGGGCCGCGGGGGTGCCCGCCAGCTCCGCGCGCTCGCCTCCCCGCCCCCACGCGCTCGCCGGGTTCCGGGTTGGGCGCGCCGAGGGATGGCGCCGGGAGGAGGAGGCGGGCGGAGGGCCGCCCGCTCCCGCGCCCGCCGGGTCGATCTGGGTCGCGGCGGCGCCCCCGAGGCAGCCCCTCCTCCCGGGCCCGCGGGCGGCGGCCCTGCCCCGCTGCTCTCGCTCAGCGCCAAAAAAGGCCCGCTGGCGCGCGCCGGGCGTCGGGAGGCGGCCGCCGTCCCCGCTCGGGTCCGCCGGGCCGCGTCAGCCGGGGAGGGGATCCCAGCCCCCAGCCTGCAGCCTCCTCCCACGCCGCGCTCCTCACTTCCGCCCGCGGGACCCCTGCCGCCCGCCCGACCTGCCGACCGGATCCCGCGCTCGGGGAGGCCGCGAACCACGGGCGCAGCGGCTCTGCAGCCTGCCCGGGTCTGCAGCGACGATCGCGGGGGACAGGAGGCGAGAGAAAGCCAGTCTTTTTCTTCCAAGCTGCCTTTCGGGGGGCGGGGGTAGGAAAAACGGGCGCGGGAGGAAAGGGATGAAGGGAGTCTGGGGTCCAGGGAGTCAAAAACACATCACATCTGGGATCGCCCATCTGGCCCAGTCCGGCATCATGTCCCAGGGGGCTGAGGCACACTGGCCATCTCTGGACGTGTAGGTGGCACCCAGAGGTGATTCTTCGGAATGGTCATCGTGTAGGAGCCATCTTGCAGAAAGAAGGTCCAGCCAGGTGGCAGCAGGTTCTGCAGGTCTCAGCGCATGGGGTGCACCGGAGGAAAAGAGTTGGGAAGCAGAGGAGCTGGTATTTGCTGTTGAGGCCTGTTATCCTATTAAAAGAAAGACAGGACACCTCGTCTAAATAAACTTAGATCACGTGCCTTCATTTTAAATATTTTCAGTTCCCTATTTCAGTTCGGTTGGGCTAGCCATTACGGAGTGTTATTTTTGGGCAGAAGGTCTGGCGTCTTTTGCTCATATTTGCCTACAGAGGTGGCTTTTCTTGCCACCCTCTTCACCTTCCCCCGCCCTTACCCCCGCCGTCTGAGGACTGCTTAAGGAAGGACCACTTCTTCCCCATCTTCTTTCACTGAACATTGAGGTAGAAAGCTTATCCCAAATAATACGAAGGACCGTGTGTTGCTCATGAGATATGAATTAATCCTAGAAAAGAGTAGGGGAGGGGGTATTCTTAGGTTACCTTTGAGTAGAAGGAGAGATAGGATTGGGAGGGAGCAGACGGTGTGTTAACGCCCAGCTTACAAAAAACCCTTGAAAACTTACCCAGATCGAGATTCAAGAACAAGCCATAATAGACCTCAACTTGGGGAGAATATGTGTTTGGATTTTGTTTTTATTACAAGCTTCAGCTTTCTTTTTGAATGACAAGTTGTTAAATAAAATGAGGGGAAAAGTGAAGGAAATAAAGATGGATCTATGGCTTGCCTCTTTCAGTTATTTTCTTGGATTCTGTGAAAAACTTCTGGCTTTTCACCTTGTTTCACCTGGCCCTTAAATCATTACTGAAAAAATTCCATTCTCATATGAACCTCTCAACATCTGTTCTCAATGAGAGTGCTGTGAAGACATTCTAAGGTTCTTTGGGGTTGAGTGACCATGAACTTACACTCTCTTTGGGAAGGTAAAGTGCCCCACATTCAGTATTAGGCATTTAGCTGGGGGAATTTGTGCTGGGAGGTGCCCCCTGTATCAAAGGGACTTGGACCTGGGATTTATTTGTGTCTCCATCAGCAACAATGCCAGATTCAGCCAAGAAGAACAGGCTCTTAGTCTCTCCTCAGTCCCTTTAGAATCTTTCACCAATGGATGCTTTTGTTTCCTAACCATCATAGATATGCCTCAGACTAGTATTTTCTTGCCTTTTAAAAACAGACCAAAAAAGTCATGCTTAAAGACCAATGTGCTTTAGAAAGGCAATTCACGCACTGTAACATTATCAGAGCAAGATCAGCGTGGACAGGGCATCTGGGGTGTTAGTCTGACAATACTGGGCACTGATCTTGTACGCTTTCAGCCCCGAAGTGATAATAACGTCATTTAGGATTGGAAGTATCTTAAAAGATCAAATCATTTTCATAACTCACACAGTAAGCTTTCTGTTAAGCTAGAAATGCAAAGTCAAAGCAATATAAACTTTATTTACAGAAGACCTAAAATAGTATTTCTAAGCATCATGAAAATATTGCTTATATATAACTGGAAGCATACTTTTATAGACCTGTTTTTGACTGATCATTGAATAATAAAGACTGGCCTTTGTGGTAACTATGATTCACTTCAAGCACTTTACATCACGATCTGTTTTACAAAAGACTAAAGTAATGGTCAAACACAAAGTTAGGCTATTTCTTTAAGAATTTATGGAAAATACACCTTTTGACCTGTAATGGAAAAATTCTAAGTACAAGATGTTTATCACAGTATTGCCTTTAATAATACAAAATTTGAGAACATAATGCATAATAATAATAGTAACTAACATTTATTGAATGTTTATTATTTGTCAGGCACTGTTGTAAGTGCTTTCCATGGACAACAATACTACCGTTATACTATTTTACAGTGGAGGAAGCTGAGGTGCAGACTAAATTTTGGTACATATGTAGAATGAAGTACCATAGAGCCATTACAACTTTTAACGTAGAGACAACTTTCTTTAGAGACAGTGAAAAATATAATTTTACACTGGATTTTAAAAGAACAGGTTCTGGGGGCTGGCCTGGTGGTATAGTGGTTAAGTTTGCACACTCTGCTCAGAAGGCCCAGGGTCTGTGGGTTAGGATCCCGGGTGTGGACCTACATGCTGCTCATCAAGCAATGCTGTGGGGGTGTCCCACATACAAAATAGAGGAATATTGGCAACAGATGTTAGCTCAGGGACAATCTTCCTCACCAAAAAAACCAGGTTCTGGAACAGTATGAATCCATTTATGTAAAATTGTATACATGTAGCTATTTTTTAGAGATGCCTAGAGGGTGTTTACCAAAACGTGAAGATTATGATCTTGAACAGTTTTTAATTCTTTTTGTACTTGTCTATCTGGTTTGGATTTTTTAAAGTGAATGAATATCAATTTAATGAAAGCAAAACATTTTAAGAAAAGTTAATGACATGGTTATATTTCTCAGGCTCCATTTTTATTTTTTTTTTCAGCTTTTGTTTATGAGATAAATCAACTATTTTTGAGCACCTACTGTGAGCAGATCCCAGGCACCAACATGTGCAAAGCTGACCCAGGCTCAGATGATCGGGCACTCCCACCAAGGGCTTTGAGCCTGGAGCTGGTGAAGTGAAGCTGGAGCAGTTTAGAACTCATTCTGCTGTCAGTGGCAGTGCATCCAGTGACAGTGGCGGGAGCCCCCGGACCAGACTCTTCCATGATGCCTAGTTCTGTGATGCTTCCTGTTTCAGGCTCCATTTTTAAAAACAATTTTATCAATTGATAAAATGAAAATATTAAGTAGATAATACAATTAGCATCTTTAAAATAAGGATGAGATATTGACTGTTTTTCAAATGTTTTTTGAATTTAGTAAATCTATGCTATTTCTTCACTATCACTTAAAAATCTTTATCTTTATTTTTCAGTCCCTCCAATATTCCTAAAACAACTTTACTTCTTTTTGTGTTTTAACAAGCAAAACCAAAATATCTTCTTTTCATTAAAGCATACAAGGCCATTTAAATGAGTTAAAAGTAGCACAGGTCTTAAAATAGCTCTATTTAATTCAGGTTGAACATCTTTACGTGGGCAAAACTTCCATTTACTTCAGTCACCTATATCAGTATTTTCCAAATATCTTAGGAAATCACCTCGGGCACTTACTTATAAAAATAAGAATTCTGGTTTCCACACCAGAGCTACTGAATCAGGCTCTCGGGGAAGATGAGGGGTTTCTAAGATAGGAATCTAATTTTTGAACCCCTCTCAAGAGGGCCCAATTGGAAATAAGTACAATATGTCACTGCATTGCAATAGTGTCATGGTTCTGGGTATTTGATAAAATTTGTCCGAAGGCTATACAGCAATTTTTTATTCAGAATTGCAGCTACTTTCTGATTTCTGCAATTTCATCTCACATGGGCGAGTTTTGAGACTAGATCCTTCTGGGCCACAAATTTCAACCCATCGTGGATTCCGCCCTCTGCCCCTGCAGTCCAGTTTCTGTCTCTCCTTTTCAAAATACTTGGCTCCAAGAAGTTACTCATTTTCAGAGTCAATGTTTATGCAATCACCAAAACATTTGTTTTAAAATTTTAAAGCATGCTTTTACATTGGAACTTGTAGATTCTTTAGAATGCAACTTTGATCTTCACTTGGACATCATTTGACAGCAAAAGGATTAAACAATTGTGGATTGTTCCATTATCCCTGCAGGGAACATGAGAACTTCAAGGAATTATATATCACACAAAAGAAACTACATTTAATGTGACTGAAAGACATGAGGGTTAGAAGGTTAGAAAGTAGACTTTCCGGTTTAAGTCCCCAGAGCATGAACTCATAGAAACAGCTATGGTATCTCACGGAAAAACAGAGAGTAATTTTTTGTTCCTCATCTGTCCCTTGCTTTGCCATTCAGAAACTTCTCTTTCCTCTCCCCTCAGAACAGACGGAACAGTCAGATTGTCTGCAGGTAAGTTACTGAAACTTGCTTTCTATAAGAATTTCATTAGAATAAAATATTTATAATTTTTAGTGTATTTTATGTGGCTTATGCAAGGTTAGGAGTTAACCCATGATATAATTTTTGCTTGGAAGAAAGTGAAATGTTTTATTTTTAAAGTTATTCAGTCTTATGAATATTTTCCTCTTTATGATTATTAATAACATGTTTTTCAAATCAAAAGATATGTGATAATTAAGCTATTATTAGGAAACAGGTGGAGAGAGGAAAGTTCAAAGAATGCTAACATTTTTGTGTCAAGTCGTTGAATGACTCATTGTGCAAAAAGGTGTGAAAGAAACACAGATAACAGGATAGTAAAAGTTTCATCTTTTTTAAAAAAAAAAAAGAGTACAGTACTTTATGCCCAAAGCTGATTACCACTAATGCTTTGTATAAAAATGGATACAAAAAAGCAACAGTTTTATGCTTTGAATTAATTTGTCATCTTGGATATGGTGAGATATGGAACAAACAATCTTCACAAAAGTTAGAGGCCATTTTCACTGCCTTTAATATCTTTTCAAATGTTTTGGCACTGCAATGGAAGTAATTTTATTAATTTTTAGAAATTTAAAGTCATTTCCCCATTTTCCCAGTGTACATTTCTTAGCAACTACTTCACAATATCACACAGAGATATTGTGCATTTATGTATGCACTTCACAAAGATGTCTGTTTATAACTCACAAACATGAATATCAGAAAACAGATTAGACAACCCCCAGTTTGAACTTCCTCACAATTTTCAATATAAATTACATTTTTTATTCTTGATTGAACAATATACACCTTAATGGATATTGTATTCCATCTACATATCAGGAAGTTCTTCACTGAATCTTTAGTCTTCTTTTAAGAAACCTTACGACTAGCCTTTACAAAAAATCCCTGACCCTGAGAAGTGACCAGGATTCATATTCAATATTTTCAAAATCACTGCAAAATTAAAAATTTTTTCATTTTCAGTTTTCGTTTACTTTCAAGATTTTTTAAGCAAAAACAAAAAATTTAAACCAGTGCACAAACTGATTTTCTAGTGAAACTGAATACTAGAACTTATATTCAAAGGAAAAAGAGATGAATGAAAAAAAACCTGCAGTCACAAGTTCCTTAAAAACCGTACAGAAATGCCCTTACAAAATGATGTCTTGTTTCTGGTGAAATGGATCCTTCCTTTATCTGACGTCAAGTGACTGAATTACTGTTTTCCTCAGAAAGACTCTTGGCTAGGATTTCCACTTGTCTTTATATTTACTTAGTAAAAGGTGTCTGTGACTATTCGCTTTCAGAGAAAGAAGAAAAGCAGAGGAGAGAATCCACATCTTCAAGCAGCTAAGGGACAGAGCATTGAAGTGGCCTGGAAAGTGTTCAGAATTAACGCCAGCAAGTCAAATGTTCACCTGGGGCTCAACTGGGAAGAAACAAAAGAAAAATCAATATGCAGTCAAAGAACGGCCTCATTTTTCTAGAAAGTGACCCTCCAGAAGAGTCCCAAGGAAGCTCGCCCTTAACAACAGCCCTGAAGTTCCAGAAACTGTCCTAAACCCTGATGGTCAGTTCTAGCTTCTGTCTGGAAATCAGACTTATTGGCAAGTTTTCATACCAGGGAAATGCACACAGCAGTGGTGGCAGCAGATGTGATATTGCTCCTAAGCATGGGGTGGACCTCAGACTCTCTCTGCTCACCCACCATTTTTTACAGAGACTGCTGGATCCGTCGCTTCCCAGGTCTCTTAATTGACCTGGAGGAGTCTCAGAAGCTGGGAGCTCAGTTCTTGAAGTATTATTCTGAAAGCACTGGCCAGAAATGCAGTAGGAGCTGCTGCCTTAGGAAGGATGGTAAGTATTAATCGTATGCCTGAGCAAAAATCAGAGGAAACTTCCAAAATGAAGCCCTAAGTAAGGAGTCCTAGGCAAAGGGCCCCGGGAGCAGTTGAAAAGGACAAGGGAAGATGCCCTGAGATGAGGGAGACGGGGAGAGAGGGAGAGACACTGAGACTGACTTTGCAATTTGGTTCAGTGCAGGCTCAGTTTACAAATGTAGTAATGGCCCAGAATGCTATGGAACCTACAGTAACAGAATCCTCTTTTCTTCACCTAAGTGCCAAATGAAAATATTTCCTTGAGGGTTAACTAATAATATTTCTATAGCTCAAAATATAGCATATTTGATTTCAAAAATATTTATAATAATTTCCTTTTTGAAGTTCTTTTGGTGATATTGATATCATTTCAAATTTTTGAAATGTGTTTGCTTGTGTTGATCAAATGTGAGATGTACTGAACAGGAATTTAGATTGTGATTCATGTTTTGAAAGAAATAGGGAGACATATGTCAAATAGCAAAAAGAAAAAGAAAAATTTTCAAAATATCCTAACAGATATTTTTTGTCTGAAATCCAGAATCAGGGTCAAGGCTTGTAATTAGAAAAACATTCCTTGCTGCAGAATTTCAAGTTACGATAGTCTGAAGACTTTTCATTTATTTTTCATTTTCCCAAGATTTTAAAGCTACTTGGAAAGAAACAACAAAAACAACACACTTTAAAATAATTCTTTTGGTTGTTCCAAACTTTCCTTCTGTGGTTTGACACCAACTTATTAATTGCCTATGCTTTCTATCCAATTATGCACTTAAGATTTCTGGGATGCAAATTGGAGCTACTTGGAGAGTCTAAATTGGCTGTCAAGAGACCACAATGTGAGAAGCTGTCACAGGCTAAGCCCTCAGTCAGGCACAGAAGAAAGCAATTAATTTACTAAAGGGAAACCTTTTTGAAAAGGTAGCCAATCTTGATTTTCACCGCAGACATGCTTCTAATTGCCATGAGCCTTCACTGAGGGGAGGTGGCGGAGGGGTAATACCTTTTCAGCATTTTCCCATGGCATCAATTTACCTGACTCTCTGTATGAGGGAAGCTGTGGCCTCTGGACTTCCAGGGATACTATAAGCATTCAGTAGAATTCCATGATTTCAGAGCCTCTGTAGCTTCCAAGGTGTGGCTTTCTTCATCCAGAAGGAAGGTCATGGACACACATCCCAGTTTTTAGCTGGAAACCAGAATTTAAGAAAGCCACAATCCTGTAATAGCTAACCTGCTCAGAGCTGGGACTCTGAAATGTACATGAGGAGGAATGTAAAACATCTTTAAAAATTGTCCCCTATGGCATCAACTACTTTCTTATCGGAAATTTAGATGTCTAAGTTTGAATATTTATTCCTTTCCCATAAACTTCATAGTACAGTTTTCAGGGAATGCATTTATAAGCCATGATATATTACCAATGTATTATTAATTGACTTTTGCCCTATTCTTTCTCCTACTGGAAAAATTAAGAGTGCAGAGACATGGGGTGTCCCAGAAGTCATAGGGGAGATGCAACTCCTCGCAGTTAAGCTTACACAGAAGCAGAACAGGTTCCACCAAAAGCAATTCCACAGCAGCTTTAGGCACACTCTGAGGGCTGGTAATCATACGCTATCCCTCTCTAATCTTATTTTGTCAAAGAAGTTGATACCTTTTGGCCAATGGGTATTTCCTATCATGGTTCCTACTACACTGCCCCAGAAGGAAAATAGACGTTGCACTTTAGGGAGGAGAGACTGAAGATTTGCATGCAACAAATCTGACTTAAGGTTTTCCAGAAATAACACAATATGTTTTAAGGAGCAAACTTCTTTAGAAAAGGGGAGACAGCATGAGCAAGTGATGTACCCCTGCCCACTAGCATTGCAAATGCTAACATCCTTACTTATGTCCTCCCTCCCTTTTTGAAGGACACTGATTAGGCTTTTCATTGGATGTGGTTTTGCAACATGAGGCTACTGTACGCTTGCAGTCAGGGTCAAGGTGATGTTCACCCGGCCTGCTGCCTTTCCACCATCTGGGCCTCTCCCAGTAATGCAGTCATGACTGGTTTTGCTCTTTTCCCCTTTGTTGCTCCCTTTTCTGTTAGAGCATTTGTCCCTTTATTTTCCTATTTCTTTCTCTGGTGAACTCTAGTACCTTAGCATTCTGAGAAGGCATTATGCCTAGAAATCTGATATATATAAATCCCCAGAGGTTTGTGTAGCCAATTGAATTTTTCATGAACACAAAATACTGGAACTGGGAAATGATTCCAGGTAACCCTGTGTGGAATGGAATGTATGAAAGATTACTTAGAGAAAACCAGTACATATTTTCTTTTAAAAGGCATTTTCCATATTCATAGAAACAGTTACTATAGTTCATAATGTTCTGTAAAAGGTCTGTATATAGCCCTGCAATGTACTGTTAATCCAGTGCTCTGGAGAGAAAGATAAATTACTCTGAGCTCATCAAGCTGGTAGAAATCAAGATCATCAGCAGACATTCTTTGCCTGCTTCCCTTTCAGTTTCCTGTAACTTGGCTGTCTTCTACCACGATCCTGTTCATGACAATGTGAACTGCCTCCACATTCACTGCCCTACACTGGAGAGCTGCATACTAGAGCCTGCAACCAGCGCCATTTTATACAACATAACAGACGGTAATGCTTTACATATTTTGAAGAATGTTGGTAATATCCTAGTAGAAGCATATAACCTAGAAACTGGCTGGCAATAGCCATGGATGAATCCCTATATCATTATTTTCCAGTGAACTCTGGAAAAGTTTTGGGCATCCAGGGTAGAAAACTTAAAGGAAATTCCCTTTAGCTTGGCATGTTCAGCAATGAGAGTTCATTCCAGATGATAACAAATCATATGTGATTGAACAACAGCTTAAGCATTATATTTCATTGATCCCAATACCTTCAGCAAAAGTAGGCATTTCTATTGCAGTGGCTAAGGATGCCACTAGGAAATAAAGGAAATGTTAAATGGCAGTTTTGAGGTCCGTTGACATTGCATGTGCAGATTCTACAAAGATGAATGTCAGGGACAGGGAAATGCACCACCATTTACTGACATACATTAGCATATCACTGGTCCCAAGATAACCAGTATATTTTATTTTAGAAAAATGCATGTTTGTGTCCTTTGCCCATGTATATAATCTCAGAGTGCAAATTAGTAAACATGAAAGAATAGATTTTTATCATTAAAATACAAAGGAGATAAATTTTTTGATCGATTTGTACTTATTGAACACCGAATGTTCCAGGCTGTGCTCAATATTGCAGAAGATTGCAGCATATCTCTGCCTTCAGGTTCCTTATAATCTAGTTGATATGACAAGTCTTACAATTTGTGTAAGACATATAATTAAATACAATAATGTGTGATACTGCTTCAAGTACAGAGGCTCAAAAGAAGGGGAGACTAAGGAAAGCAAGATTATTCAAAGGAAGCTTCATGGAAGGGGCCAAGTAAAGGCAAGATAAGGAGTTCTGCATCACACCATGGAAAGTAAGAAAACTGGTCCGGCAACAAGGGCACATTTGGGGTTGCAATGAAAATATGGGTAAGACAGAGTAGGCCAGGCTACAAAAGGGCTTTGGACAGAGTGGTTTGGGTTTGACTTTGTCAGAAATATGGAACCAACAAAGATACTTAATAAGAAAATGCCATTATTAAAGTCATGTATCTGGTTATCTTAGCCTAGGAAAATTATATGCCGGATGCAAGTTAGAGAACCTAGTAAGGGGTTCTCTATATCTCATATCTGGACAAGATGATTGTAGTTTCAACAAAGAGGAGAGATGGTTGCCAGCATATTAGGAAGGGATTGGATAGAACTTAGTTACTTTTTGGAAGAAGGAAAAGAAGAGAGGAGTCAAAAATCACTTTGCAGTACAGATTCCACCACAGGAGATGGAAAAATGGTGAGGCCACTGAATAAGACAAAGAGACAGATGAAATGATCTTGGCTTTGGCAATGTTCAGTGATAACATGAGATGTCTAGGTGGGGACCTCCAGTAGAACACAGGAGAAATGAGATCAGAGCTCAAGAAAGAGGAAAAAACTGGCAATGTGGATTTCAGTGCCATCACTGCAGTGGTAACAGCTGATGAGGATAATCTCTTTGGACGGGGATGGTGTGAGATGAAGAGAAAAATACAGCAGAAGACCAAGGACTAAAGATGGTGGAAACCACACAACCAGTTTGGATCAAGAAGAGAATCAGCAAAAGAAAGAAAAAATGAGAGGCAGGCAGTCTGGGGTAAAGGGCCAATGAAGTCTGGGGTCCAGGGAGTCATGGGGGAAGAATTTCAAGGAGAGGATGGCCAACAGCATCAAGGACAAGAGAGACGCCAAAGCAATGACACATGAGTGATATGACTTACAGAAATAAGGAAACTACTGATTACCTCAGAAGCAGAATTTTGATAGAATAGTGAGGATGGAAATAAGATGACAGAAAGCAAAAAACAAAAACAGAAAGGAAATGAAAGAAATGGATATTGGTATGTTTGGAGAGAGAGAGAGGGAGGGAGGGAGTGGGAGGGAGGGAAGGAGAGGGTGGGAGAGAGAGAGAAAGAGAAACACTGTGATGATCGCAGGGACAATTGGAAAGCTGTTGTGTTTTTTCTTCCAATTTAAAGACAAAGCAACATTTGTGCATGTCTGAACTCAGAGGGAAAGGAGTTAGTTTACAAGAAGAGAGAAAATACTGAAGACAATGTCAGGACCCTCAGGTACTGGAAAGGGATGAGATTTAGAGCTTTGCTCATGATTTTGAATACCATTACACTTCTCAGGCCCTATTTTGTTTATTTTAAAATGCTGTATATCTCAAATGGTTACTGTTTCTGCAGCTCTTGCATTAACACTTGCTATTGTTGCGCAAAAGCCCTGGCAGACACAAAGTATTCTCCGTGATGTAGCCAAATTTGTTCACAAAAGAAAGTGTCTTAGAAAGCTAAGATAAATTCAAATGTAGCCAGTACATTTCTAAGCCTTTCAGAAGTATGCAGTGGTAGAACTTGAAATTAGCTTAGTTCAATAACTCATAGTGGCGAAACCCAAGACTTCTACAAACTGTACTTTATGATCTTCTCTTTTAAATTAAAAATAAAATTTGAACGATGCTTTTTTATCTTTCAGGTATAGATCCAGATTTGCTGGTTTTTGAACAATCACTTCCCACATATCTAAATACCCGTTCTTCATCTAATACATGGGACAAACTAAGGATTCTAAAAGCTATGAACTTAGATAAACAGCAAACCACCATGAGAAACCAAATACTACCATCAACAGAGGCTCCATCATCAACCACACATCAAGATTTGGTTGCAAACACAAACAATATCAGGTATCCCAAGAAATTAACCACAGATTCTTGGGCAAGATTCATTTCCCTGAATGACTCCATTACCACAAAGGTAGATATGGTGCCATCCAGTACTGATTTCATCAACAATCCAGATAACAAGACTATTTCTCCTTTCTTTGTGCCCATAGACACAAAACTTTCTCATATGCCTATTCCATCCCAATTCAACAGTAGCAAACAACTACTGAACAAAACCAAAGGGTACAACAGCAGAAACCATACATCTGGGAATGAAGACGCAACACCTGATGGGGCATCTGTGACTTCAAAGACATGGTTAGTTCCTGTGGTCCTTTGTACCTCTGTCATCTTTCTTTGCTGTTGTATAGTCATCCTGGCCTCTGGATGCTGCAGAAAGCAGCAGGGCCAGTATAAACCAGGACAGAGAATGTCAGGATCCAGGCAAATTAAAAAATGTAACATTCTGAAGGAGAACTCTTAATAGTAAAAGTTGTAGAGATTGTAAGCTTTCAAGGGTCTCATTTTTAATTTTCTGTAACACAAGGGCAGTTTGGTTAAAAAAATAATTGCACAGGATGCCACTCCTACCAATCTCTAAAAAAGGCCAATGCTTGATAAATATAACTGCTTTTTTGATTATTTCCATTTTTTGAATAGTGTACCCTTTGCCAAAGTTCCAAAATTCTGACCCCTGCAGTTATTTAGCAGTGAGTGAGAGATGTAGTTCTAAGTGCTGTACAGGTATTAACTCTGAATCCTTATAACTCTGTGAGTTACATAAACTGTTATTAACCATTATTCTATTACTATTACATTTTACAGATGAGGAAACTGAGAAGAGAGGCTAAGTATCTTGCCTAAAGTCCACAGCTAGTAAGTAGTGAAGCCAGGACTTCATAGACAATCTGGTTCAAAACCACTGTTAGACTAAAAGCCTCCATTTTCCCAATAAGCATGGAAAAAAGATATAGGGAGGAAAACACCATAACATCATATCTGTCTCCTGTCAAGTTATTGTCCCATATGTTAATAAAATCTTTTAGTGGTTCAAGCAAAAGAGCACTATAAATTATTACAGTTACTAATCCGTAAGCAAATGCTTCCTGATTTTTATTTACTTTTCTATGTTTAATCAATTAATCCTTCTCCATCCTAATCCATCATCTTCATTTCCTAAAGCTGACATATCTTTCAGTAATTATGGCGCTGAGATCTTTGACTTCTGTTGAATAAAGCTTGGGAGGTCGAGTTTACATCCCTCACTTGTATACATTGTTTTCGCAGGTACAAATATTGTTCTAGGTTATTTCAGCTCTTCCACTTCTTATACCAGACTTACCCGTTAAATCTTACACTCAAGACACTTTAGTGTAGAAAACTAATTCACGTTTCTAATGATCTTAAACTTTAGGCTCTTAATCTCATCCCTGAAACTCTTTTTAAATGTGAGAACAGATATTAAAAGACATCCAATAAGCATAAATACATAAGAGGAAATCCTATTACAAGATTAATAAAATAGTATTGTTCCCTCAGAATATTAACAGCAAATAAAACTCTGAATTTAAAAAAATTAAACAATTTACCTTAACTTGCTGTTCATAATAAGTTTTATCAATTTCTTCCCTAATACATTAGGGGAAAAAACATGCTTTTGGGGGGATATTAAGATTTAAATTATCCTAAAATGATATTTAATAATTCAGGAAGCTATCTTTAAAAATTATTTCTACATACATTCTTTTAAGAGATTATTTATTTTTCTTTGAAATAGATACAAATTGTTTATAGGTTTCCCAAGTTAGGACTGCTAGGAAAAAAAGGTTTTTTTTCCTTGAGGTTTCTCAGAATTTTATTCATTCCCTAAAATTGATACTGTTTTATAGAAATGACCATAATTTGAGAAAAACATATGTACCTCTGTAAGAAAACAAACTCTTCTCCTTATCTTCTTCAGCCCCTACCTTTCACTATCAGATAAACTGAGTAAACAGACTGGACAGGCAGCCAGGACAGAGTGCTAAGTAACAAAAACAACAACTGGGCCTAGAAATCATGTCCTTACTGGAAGCCAAAGGGACTAGAGAACTTCTGAATGGAATTAAAAACTTTAAGAAACAAAGATCCCAGGGCCCAGTCAACAACTAAGGCTAAGATTGTTACACCCATTTGGAAAATAACCATAATATTGAAATCTTTCCAACATTGTAACTAGCCAGACCTTTTTTTAAAAAGTCTATAATCATCCAGTATTGTGAAATACTTAGCAATATTGGAAAGAAAATACACAAAGAAAGAACTAAAGCACCCTACGATTAAGAAAACAAGTTTCTTCTATTTCTTAGTTGCATACGTACTTAAGCAACTTCTGAGGTATTGTAACTTAAGAGTTTGAAGTCAGAAGTGCATATCAATATAGCAAAAATTGTCCCCTAGAATCCTCATTATAAGGATGAATATGATAACGTTCATTGTATATATTGGATCAATTAATAGTTTAAAGGACAAGCATCTAACGAATGACAAACTGTGCTACTGCTGAAATTACAGTGACAGCAACTGTTATCCTTTTGAGGCAGTTTTGTATTAATCTTAAAGCTCTAAGATTTTGCCATTAGGTGTTAATGCCGCAGCCTAAGAGCCTTCAGGTCAGTTGCCCAGAGTTCGCCAAACTGCGAAGACTAAAGGGCATAGTGCTCTGTAAGACACCCTCACTTCTGACACCAACTGTAAGTTGGGGGAGGGTCCCAAAACCACCCTGAAGTTCAATAATTCACTAGAATTATTCACAAAACTCAATGAAAGCTGTTATATTCATGGTTATAGTTTATTACAGGGAAAGGATATGAATTAAAATCAGCCAAGAGAAGAAGCACGTAGGATGCTGTCCAGGAGGCTTCCAAACTCATAGCTTCTGGTGCCCTCTCCCCCTGGAGGAGGGCACATTACTCTCCCAGTACCAGTGTGTGACAGTATGTCCAAACTATTGCCAACCAGGGAAGTTTGCCCAAGCTTCAGTGTTCCAAGTTTTTATTGAGGCTCCATTACATCGGTATGATAGACTGATTACTTGGGTGGATGATCTCAGCTGCAAGGTGAACTGATCTTCCAGGTGACTCAAAGTCCCCACCCTAAATCACAGTTGGTTTTTCTGGCATGCCGAAGACCATCAGGTGTGGCCAGCCCCACCCTAAACAAAGACACTTTTATGAGGTATGACATAGATTACCTCCCAGAAGCTGAGGGGAGAGGCCAGACCTCTCTTTGGGCAAGGTCAAATTCTTCATTACACATCACTACTCCCTCTGCTTGCATCTGCACTGTATTATTACTACAGGATTGACGACCCTAATCTAGCGCCTCTTCCCATGTTCCCAAATGACCACCTCTTCTCAGTTTCTATTGTTTTCAAAATGTTTCCTTCTTCACTGCTGTTTCCGCATCTGAGTTTTCCTTAACTCTATATGAGTCTCTAAGAAACATAACATTTCAATACATTTACGTATGCTTTAAGTCTGATCTAAAAATTTAGTTCTTTCTACTTTGCTTTTCACTTATTTCCATCCAGTGGAATACAACATACCTCTCTCTCCTTTCTGTACTATTGTCCTTTACAACCTACAGACTCTTGGCCTTGCTAATATCAAATCATACCTTCAATTTATATAAATCCTTTGGGCAGTTGTTTTGAAATTCCCTTTTGTCTTTAATTATGTTCTCTAATTCAGTCAGGCAAAATAAGTCTGAAGGCAAATAACAAAATCAATAATTCCTTTATTTTAAGTTAATCTCTTGTCGACAACTTTGGAAGTGGTGAGAAATGACTTACAGATATATTTTAAAATACTGAATTCGCAGCTAAATTGAATAGAATGTTTCTTAGGGCAGTTCTCATTTTGTCATTTACTCCAATTAAATTCAAGCTCCTTATAACCTCATCTCTTTCCTGAGCTGTAGAAGCTCTAACTGGGGCAACCAGAGAGATGAATACCAGTTGATCTCCACTTCCACTGTGAAAATTAATAAGCAGAAATCTCATTTAAAATAGAGTCAGGAGGCCAGAAGGGAGAACTCTCATGCCCTACATAGATAGTAGAAACCAACAGGAAAAGACTTCCTCTTCTTGACTGGCAAGAAGCCCATTCAATGGGAGACTGTCACAACTCGGCCAATGACACTAAACTCCCAGTCTCCTCCAATAGACTCTGTTTAAAATAGCCCTCCCAAGTTCCTCTTCCCCTCTATAAAAGAGTTTCCCTTCTCCTTGCTGCTCAGGACTTGCATGTGGTTTGCCATGGTTGCATGCCTCAAACCACAGTTCTTTGCTGATCCCCCCAAAAAACCATTTTTGCTGGAGAAATAACTTGCTATTTGTTTAAGGTCAACACCACTTTTCTGCAAGCTTGGGCTTGGAGAAATGAGCCCCAGATAATAGAAAGTAGGATACTAAACAGAGTTGAATCAACATAAAGTAGACCCAAAATAGAGGGACGGAACAAACTTTTTAGGTTAGAAAATACTCTCAAGGACCTGTTTCTAATCAGAATCAGCATCTGTAAAAAATATATTGGGTAGATAGCATTTATGTAAACAAAGCACTGAACTGCAGTCAGGGGACTGGGTTCTGGGCCTAGCTTCCCAAATAACCAAAATTATTATTCAAATGCAACCAATCCGTGCTAATTTGTAGGGGAAAAAAATGTAGCCAGTGACAATATAACATATATGTATATATATGAATACTACAGTTGTATAGTAGAAATAAAATCAAAACACTTTAGAACCAGAAGAAATCAGAGATCTAATTAGTCTAATTGCCCCAGTGTATAAATAAGAAAACTTTTGAATCAGTCCCATTGTGCAACAGTATGAAAGGAATAATTTTAACTCTGATGTAAAACAATGGTTTTAACATTTTTAACTTTATATCAGATTAGATAATAATTACATATGTATCACAAAATTAATAAACAGATTTTTCTACACAATTCACGTCAGATTTAATAGTCTCTTCACTGATTCTTTGTACTGAGAAAGGGTATTTTCATTGTCCCCCTCATTCTTAAGACTAACAACAGACTTTCTGTAATCTTCAACTTCTTTAGTACCAAGGAGCTCTTCTTTATTTAATTCCAGATTTTTCTCAGCAGCTTTAATTTGGAGAAGTGTTTCCAGGATATTTTTTTCTGAGGAGCTATTTTTCCATTCATACTCTTCCATGTCTGTTTCAGTCTTATTTTTCTCCCATTCTTCGGTTTTCTGAAAGGAAAAAATGAACTCTGAATTCTGAGAATTATTATCCAAAGACAGTTTTCTTTTGTTTTTAGGGGAAGAGAAGCTTGCAAATGTGGAGTGCCCCTGTCAGCACTTCGCACGTACACTCTGATTTACCTCCCTTACCCAGCACTGCTCTCCACCTGCAACAACAGCGTCAGGGCCGCACACTCTATTATATGGACATTTCATCACCACTAATTCTACCCACGTATCTACACTTTATCTGCCTTTCAAATTTCACTTATAAAGCAATACAGTTTCCCAAAAGATACAGAAATCTCATGCCCCTAACACATCAACATTTCACATTTCTGAGGTTAAAAATAATAAGAGTTGAGAGGAGACTGTATGTTGTTAACATGTCTGTGGGGATGACAGGGAAGACCAATTATTATAATAAAATTTAAAATATCAAGTACGTGTGTAATACATGATTTTTCACTATAATGACTTCATATATTTTGGAATTTTGTTTTGTTATCATCTTTATTTTCTGTTTCTATAATGAAGACAATTTTTGTTACTAACTGTTTTTTACAAAAATTATTACCATGCTATTCTAGAGAACACTGGTAGGTTTTATAGTAATATAATTCAGATTTATGATTTAAATGAAGATGTAACATTCTGTGAAAAAATCAAGCAATGCAGCTAATAAATATTATGTCCTGGTTCAAAGAAGTGCTGAATACCAGCCACATTCTTTCCAAATTAACACACAAAAATATTCTGAGCCACAGGCTAATATAGAATGTTCGCTATTCTTAAAACTTTTGAAGGTAGTAAACTCCCCAAATTATAACATTTTTAAAGTATTAAAAGAGAGGTAGATATGTAAGGCTTTCAGAAAAATATTTTACCTTTGAAAACTCTTGAAACAGACCCGAGTTTGAGCAGACAGAGCTCCAAGGCTCCTCAGAGCTAAGCGAGCACCAAGGAGGTGAGCAGTCTCCTCCCAGCCACCCTCCCATCCCATGGAAGAGAGAAAGGCACTGGAAATTTGTCTCTCAAAGGGTAAAGAGGGGCCCACCAACTGCAAACAGGCCACTGGGGATGCCATTGACTCAGCAAACCCCATTCAGATCAGTGAAGCCCAGGAAAGAGGCTCACTGACCAGAGAGACCCACAAGAAGAAGAAATCCTCCTTTAGTCTTTCAAACTGAGTACCCTTTCCTTCAAGAGACACCAACAGGATATAGGTGTTTTCCCTGATCCCCAAATTCCTCAGCCAAAGTCAGGTATCTGTACTCGTGGCTCCCTATAATATCTGCCCCACCTCTCTATGCTTAATTTATGGCTGAGGGCCATGTCCCAACGTATATTCTAGAAACATTTTATCCAGTTGAGAATCACCTCTGTGGCTCTTTTTTATCTGGCAGGGAAGCTTGAGGCTTGGCAGGGTGGGCAGGGACAACGTGAAATAACTTCCTGTTGTGCTCCGCCCCCACAACGCTGTTGCAAATAACTTCTAACAGCCAAACTCAGAATTTATACATTTAAAAAGAAAATTGACAAAATTACCCTACCCCACATAATTTTTACTGTAATACTGGGAGAAGGAATAAATGTCAGCCCCTTTAAGAAAGAAATACCCTAAATTAAATACATCATTGGGCATATATACTCTTGGAAATGCTTTAGATGTTTCAAGACAATGTTATAGTTTCTTTATAATTTTAACTTACAAGTGAAGTATACTTAAGAGGCCAACAAACATATTTTATAAAGCATTAAGTAAAACAGTTACTCCCCCTCATTCTTAACTGTTAGAAGACAAGCAATTAAGAGACTTGTTTAAAAATTTGTTTCACCTAGGTTTATCTGGATTTTCTTAACTGGTTTGAAACAGATAAGTAAACAGAGGAGGTAACCAAAGTAAATCCACTAATAGTTTCCAACATTTCATTTATCTCCCCCTTCTATTTGGTATATACAATTCTATACTGGTTTGCCAAGGTGTGTTATAGGTGTGCCACGTGAGCTTGGAGTAGCAGAAGCAGCCACACCATGCTCCTCCTTCATTTAGCTCGGTAAAGAATTTTCTGTGTGCAATGACATGAAAGAGGTTAGGAAATGCTGCACTATGTACTTTTACAGGAGAAAATTCCTGCTGTTCTAAACAGTCACAGGTAAGGGAAAGTAACCATGTTCTGTGAAAAGACATGGCTTCCTACTAACCCTGGACAGACGCAATGCAGCGTGGGGCTTTCAGCAACAAGCTAAACAAAACCTACGTGTTCAATATATTTTAGCTTGTAAGGTCCAACCTCTGCACAGCTGAAGATAAATTCCAAGATAATGACAGTAACAATCCCAATAAATTGAATACTTAACTATATACCAGGTATTTCAAATGTTTACATATATTAATTATTTCATATAATTCTTATCACGACCTACTGGGTTAGAGCTAAACATCTCTACAGATAAGAAAACTAAATATTACAGAAGTAGAGGGCCATAGTCGCCTGACAATGTTTCAGATGGCAGAATTTTTTGTATTTTATAAAGTTAATGCAATGCATATACCATATATTTTGTAACACCTCTAGAAGTGGTCTACACCAGCACTTCCTCATCAAATACATAACTATTTGTGCAGCAACATGTATGAATATTCACACTAAATGGGATAAACAAAGGCTTTTATAAACAGCTTCTCACTAATTTAGCTCTCATTTTGCCACCAAATAAGTTATGCCACCAAATAAGCTCTCTACCTTCTATGAGAACTGACTCCACAGGGTCGTTCTGAGGATTAAGAGGTAAGGAATACCTACATACTTAAGAGCACCTGGCTCACAGTAACACTAAATAAATATTTGCTATTAATAACACAACTTATTAAGAAGAAGAATGAATTGGGGAGCCAGCCCTGTGACCTAGTGGTTAAGTTCAGCACACTCTGCTTTGGCAGCCCAGGTTTGGTTCCCAGGTGCAGACCTACATCACTCATCGGCGGCCATACTGTGGCAGTGGCCCACATACAAAATAGAGGAAAGATTGCCACAGGTGTTAGCTCAGCTCAAATCTTCCTCAAGCAAAAAAGAGGAAGATTGGCAACAGATGTTAGCTCAGGGCAAATCTTGCTCAGCAGGTAAAAAAAAGAAGAATGAAGAAGAGTGGGATTCAAATCCTTATTGGCCTACCTCCAAAATCTCTGTTAATATGTCAAGGGTGCCACCACCACTATCAAGCAGTAAATTCAAACTTCAAAGGCAAATATAAACACACACACACAATCATCCAAGTGTTCTGCCATATTAGTTCTACTCACAAAAATCATATGACTGATATTTATAAAATTTAGATAAAATAATTCAAAGAAACAAAAGGTCTTTATTACTGATATAAAAGTAATATTTTTCATAATGCTTGTTACTTCTTGACGTCTTGATAAATGTATCACTAATTAGATTTAATTTTTTCAGTTAATAGCCTGTTACTAAAAATAACTGATTTATCTCCAGTTTTCATGCAGTCTCCTTTGGGTGCAGGCTTTTTATGACTAATCAAATGTAGATTAGAAAACACACACACACAAGACAGAGAGCATTCACCTCTTATAAAGACATGTCTCAAGAAAAAGAAATTTAGTTTTCTGAAGTCTTATGTTAAATGTAAGAAAAGACCTTTACAACATCTTTAGAATTTCTCAGTTTTTCAAGCAGAAAAAAAAAGCTAATTATTATCACTATATTTACCTTTTGAGGGAAATCTTTTCTAATCATTAATGTCTAAGTTTTCACAGATGAGTGTCATCTAAATGGGGCTTGTCAGTGAAGAGAGAACAGAGCTAATTGGAGGAGCTGCTGGTCTGTAAATCCTATATTAAGAGGCAATCGTGAAATATCCTCTAGTCTTTGTCAATTTCATAAAGGCAATATTTTCCATGATGCTTGTCACTTCAGAATATTTTTCATTTAAGAGGTGTAATTATAAAATCCTTGAGGGAATAAAACTCCAAAAATTTTTCTTTGAATTTTACATTATGATTTCCACTTTCAAACAAGATGTGATAGGTCACAGCAAGCCTCTGCTCTGGCTACAACTGGAAAAAAGCCAGGTAATTGACAAAAAACCAACCAACCAAACAAAAAATCCCCCAAACTTAAAGATATCAGAGAGTTAGAGAATCAATGAGGACTAGATGAATGTGAATTCCAGGCTTCAAGGATATGGGGAGGAGCCTTCTGAAAATCCCTAGCCGTTTTCTTCCCTGAGGGCATTTTCCAGTTTCCAAGACTGGTGCTTGGCCCATGCGGAAGGACTCTGCTTGGGAAAAGAGAAATGAGCAGGGTTTGAGCTGCTATCCAGAGCTTGTGTGACAGACTGGAATTGAAGAGCCCCCAAAAGACTGGTTTTAGTTCTGGGACTACTTATAGGAAGCTGGGGAGTCCGAATTAGGCTTCTACAAAGCAGAGTGAAATTTCCCATAATCTCAGTGTTTTAGAGACAAAGTGCCACTAGAGGGAGAAAGTCCTGTTTCAAACACACCACCAATGAGCCTCCCAAGACATCTACCAGAGGTTACCAAGCTAAGTTCAAAACTTCTAAAGGGCACAAGTGACTCCAGCAGACTTCCAGAGATGTGGAAGCAGACTTACCAAGTTCCCAGTCAAAAGCCTAGAAGGCTATGGCCTGAGGAAAAGGGACAAATAAAGGTGAATTAAACCTTATAAAAACTGCAACCCAGCCTGGTCCAGCTCAATCCTGACTGGATTAAAACAATAAGCCCTTGACCCTCTCTGCTTAAGAGAAGAAAGTGGAAATTCTTTCTGATGGATGACATCAACTGGAGCTTCTATGAGTCTTTTATACACAACGTCTGGCATGCAATAAATAATTACTAGACACCTGAAACATTTGAAGAGAAAAAATGTAATTAATAACCAAGGGAAAACAACAATAGAAGTAGAATTTCAGATGATCCAGATAGTGAAGTAAACAGATAAGAACTTTAAAATAACTATGCTTTAACGCGTTAAAGAAAATAGAGAAAAAGATTAACAATATGGATTAAATGATGAAGAATTCCAACACAGAATTGGTATCTATAAAGAATGAACAATCAAATGAATATCTGGAATTGAAAAACACAATATCTGAAATTAATAAATCATTGAATGGATTTTAAAAGCAGTCTGGATACAACAGACAGGATTAGTAAATGCAAAGACAGAACAATAGAAAACTATATTGTTATATTTATCAGATCTGTACTATGAGATTATAATTAAGAGATTCTGAAACCTTTTTTATCTTATACTAATTAATTCCCTCTAAGGTTCCTGGTGATTCTACTTAACAAATCCCAACAAATCTAAAACTGGGAGGACAACTCTTATATGTCTGTTATAGACTAAATGCTTGTGTCTCCCCAAAATTCATGTTGAAATGGAGTCCCTAAAGTGATGGTATTTGGAGGTGGGGCCTTTGGGAGGTAATTAGAGGGTAGAGTCCTCATGGATAAGATTAGTGCCCTTATGAGAGATACCCCAGAGAACATCCTTGCTCTTTCCATCACATAAGGACATAGCAAGAAGACTGTCATCTACGAACCAGGAAGTGGGCCTTCACTAGACACCAAGTCTGTCTGTGCCTTGATCTTGAACATCCCAGCCTCCAGAACTATGAAAAATAGATTTCTGTTGTTTATAAACCACTCAGTCTCTGGTATTCTATTATAGCAGCCCAAACAGACTAAGACAATGTCCTATACAAATAAAAATTAAAACTTGTTTTTAAAGTTTGCAAAAACAGATTTGGGGAAATTTAGTCTGGATTTGTGATTCCTAAATTTATTTTACAGTAGTTATTACCACTGTAAAAACCTATAATTTTCACTATCAAAAATCTAAAACTTTTCTACAACTGCTAACTATAAAAGGCTATGGTGCTGGGGCCAGCCTGGTGGCATACTGGGTAAGTTTGGCACACTCTGCTTCGGTGGCCTGAGTTCATGGGTTCAGATCCTGGGCGCAGACCTACACCACTCACCAAGCCATGCTGTGGCAGAATCCCACATACAAAATAGAGGAAGATGGGCACAGACATTAGCTCAGGGCCACTCTTCCTCAAGCAAAAAGACGAAGATTGGCAACAGGTGTTAGCTCAGGGTCACTCTTCCTCATACATACACACACAAAAGCTATGGTGCTAAGTTCACAAAAAGAGAAACAATCAAATATCATCTACTTCCTGGTGGACGAATACAATACCAACTATGCAGCAGCACTTTAAAAAATATATCAAATTAGAATTTGATTAAGCCTCTAGATCACACTATCAATTTTTTTTTGGTGAGGAAGATTTGCCCTGAGCTGACACCCGTGCCAATGTTCCTCTGTTTTGTATGCGGGATGCTGCCACAGCATGGCTTGACGAGCGGCATGTAAGTCCGCACCCAGGATCCGAATCTGCGAACCCCCAGTTGCCAAAGCAGAGCACGTGAACTTAATCACTACGCCACCGGGCCGGGTCCCCAACTATCAATTTTTAAAATTACACTATAGTGATACAATCAGCCAAATTCAAATGATGGGAAAGCCTGCATCAAAAAAACAAATAAGATTTCTTCAACAAATACATTGCAGGAAAACAGCTCAAACAGACAAAGCTCCCTTTTGGTTTGTGACTGTTATTGGGCATTCTCTAAAAAACATTTACTGAGACTCTACTATGTGCTGGGCAGTACTAGGAGAAGCTGGATGTCTCTAGGCAGCCTAGCTAAAAACTAATATTTTCATATCAAAAATATTTTAGAAAAAAAAGTACATTTGCTTATTCATGTTACACATCTGCCAAAATTCCCCTTCAGACGAAATAAAGAACAGACCTGGCTAAAACAAAAAAAACACCTCACTATTCAAATGTGATAATACTGACACTGGAACAAAACTAATTTGATTTATAAGCCAATCATTTTATATGAAGCTATTAATTCTATTAAGTACAGTTTTGTTTTTGTGATTAAAAAAAAAGTCTATAGAAAATTTGAAACATACACAAAAGTAAAGAGAATAGCACTATGAATGCTCTTGTACCCACCACCCAGTTTCAATAACTAACTCATGGCCAATTTTGTTTCATACATGCCTTTACCCACTGCCCCCTTCTCTTGTCCTCACTCAATTATTTTGAAGGAAATCCCAGACATATGTCATTTCATCCGTAATTTGTTAGTATTTTTCTTTAAAAAACAAGGACTATTTTAAAAATCATAACCACAATAACATAATTAATTTGGTGGTGTTTTGGTTCACAAGAGCCTAAGCTAGGTCAGTTAGCTAGTTCATTCATTCATTCATTCAATCAATCAACCAGCAATTCCTGTGTGTAGATTATTGGCCCCTGACAGTTATGATTCCCCAGTACCCTCTTGCCTGTCTGGCCAGTTATTGGACAATGCCTGACTGAAGCAGAGAACCTCCTCTGGAGTTTGAATCCAAAAAGAGAATTAAATTTATTTTAGTTTAGTGTTTTGTTCCCCCTCCCCTCGCCTTTCCCCCTCCCACTGGGGAGACTAGTCCTATAAATTCTGAAATAGCCAAAGACATGCTTTCTGACATACAGACTGGAGGAGGAGAGGAAACCAGTCTGCACAGAGAAAAGAATGAGGCAGTTGCCTAGAGAGTGACAGAGCCCAGAGACTAATAGACAGCCCTCACATTGTCCTAGTTTCTATTCCTACCCATTCCTGAAAATTGTGCATCCTTGCCTTTGCATCTTCTGCTTAAGCAAGCTTGAGTTTCTATGACTCACAACAAGGGGGTCTCAACTAACAAAGGGTGCTCAGGAGACAGGCTTGAGGATAGAAAGAGTTTAGAGTTGTCAGAATATAAATGATAATGTACACTGCCTGGGAGAATGTGCAGAATGAGGAAAAAAGAGGAAAAGGACAAAACCTGGGAAACAAATTTAATTGATTTGGACTAAAACATATGGCAGACATTTCCAGAAACATGACACATTCCAATTAGAAATTTTACAGTTAATGGCTCAGTACTGCTTATTTACAAAGTATCTTTCCAAGATGTTATACTTAAAAATGACAACTGTAAAGTAAGATTTTTACATTTATGTGACTTAAATTGGCCTTTTTGGAATAGTTTCCTTTTTTAAAAAACATTTTTCTTTAACTTCAATGTCTTTCAGCAAAATGTTCATTGTTATACTAAAGGCCTCTAAAAATAGGGGGTTAATACTAAAAGGATAATAATCCAGGGGCTGCCCGGTGGCGCAGCAGTTTAGTCCGCGCTTGGCAGCCCGGGGTTCGCCGGTTCGGATCCCAGGCGCCCGCTGATGAACTGCTCGTCAGCCATGGTGGCGTCCCATATAAAGTAGAGGAAGATGGGCACGATGTTAGCCAGGGCCAGTCTTCCTCAGCAAAAAGAGGAGGATTGGCGACAGATATTAGCTAAGGGCTGGTCTTCCTCACAAAAATAAAAAATAAAAAAATAAAAATAAAAGCAACACTGCATTAAATATTTAAAAAAAAAGGATAATAATCCAGAACTGAATTCTGATACAGTTTCAGCAAGCTGCAGTTCTATACATATCTTCACAGAAAAGAAGGAAATCACTGAGAAGTAAAGGGAAAAAAATCATCTATAATTCTACCAACTAAAGATAATCAATCAATCCTGGTGGCACTTAGTGCATGTCCTTCTAAATCCATTTTTTAAAGCATTGCTATGATTAAATTTTATCTACAATTTTGTATCCTGACTTATAATGCACTGTCAAACTTTCAGCTTCTAAAATCACACCCAGGACTGAGGTGGGCAGTTGTTTATGAGTTTCTTTTTTTGAAGTGTAGTTGGAATGTATTAATTTTAAAGCACAAACAACAGCATATTCAAATTACTGGGGGACAATTAAAATACCAATGTAAGCTCAAAATTGATCATCATTTAGGCAGAGTCTGATTAATCTGTAGACTTCTATTTTAATACTTCAACCATTAAACATTTATAATTTCACCATTTAATTTTTAAGTGTGTATATAATACATATACATAGATATACACAGCTATGGTCTCTCTTTTCCTCCTTGCCTACACTGAGAGAATCTGCTCTGACTACAACCCTAGAGGAAACAACCTCCTATTCCATATGATCCTGCTCTCTTTTCCACAGTTGGCTCAATTATTCATTCCCTTAATAAGTATTTATTGTGCAACTATGTGCCAGGCACTGTGCTGTCCTGGAACTGCCAGTCTAGTAGGAGACCTGGAGTGGAACAAGAGCCTGTCAGATGAAGACTGTGACCCCAGTGGAGAAAAGAGCATCCATCAAGGCCTGGAGGCAGGGAAGAGCTCAGTACCTTCTGAATGTATTGAGTACGCAATGTACTAGGACATAACTCAGTGAAGGCCAAGGTGAGGAAAGTGCCATGAGATGAGTCTGAATAGCTATCAGAATACTTACTAGTCTAAGCATCTTATATATATTAATTCATTTAACTTTCACAACAACTCTATGAGATAGTACTATTACCATCTGTTTTACAAACAAGGAAACTGAGGCCCAGAGCAATTAAATAATGTGCATCAAATCATACTGCTTGTTAGTGGTAGAACAACATGTTCCAAGGAACATAGAGACATGGTAAAAACAATATAAAAAGAACAAAAGACTAACTTAATTTGAACCTATAATCTTTTTTCCCCTTGTAAGCATAAATTCAATACAGAAGAAAAACATTTAATAGCTACTTCATTCAATGGTCAGTATATTCTGATGTTACAGAAGGCAAAGAAATATCTGTTCCAAACACAAATTTGTCACTTTCTACCATCTTATTTACAACACCCTTGGTCCAGGACATGAATCAGAGTAATATTCCACTTCTCATGATTACAAGTAAGGCATTGTGCTATATGAGAGAAAACAGTTTAACCATTAAAAAAAATCCAAGTTATCTGAAAATCATAAAAAAATAGGAAGAGGTAAATATCCATAATGGATAAAAAAGTTACTGCCAATTCTTTCAGTTACCAAAGCTAAATTTTTAACTGAATATGTCAAGGAATTCAACTCAGCCCAAATTGGTTTTAGAAAGTTTACTGAATGCTGACATGCTAGACGTTGTACTAGATGCTGGGAATATAAAAATGAATGAAATATATAGTCCTTGCCCTCAGTGATCTCACGGGCTAAGGGAGTTGGACAGACATGTATATAGGCAATTACCATAAAAGTAACAAAAGGAATGCTAACTGGTGGAGGATGGAGGGGAAAAAGGATGAGCAGAAAATATCTAAAAGAGATTAAATTTGAAGTGTATTTAAAGGATTCATATGAATTTACAAGGCTGATCAATTTGAAAAAAGGATTATAAGCAAACAGCATATGCAAAGTTATGAAAGAACACATCAATTTCATTATGGTATAGGATATATAACCTACATTTCCCAAGTGGCTGGTAATGAGGTGGCAAACTGCTGTGAATAGACATACTAAGGAGTTTAGATTTTATCCTAGGTAATGCAGAACCACTGAAGGATTTTATAAAGGAATATGACACAACAGACTTGTTTTTTAGAACAATTACTTTAAAAGCAATATGGAAGATGAATGAGACAAGAAAAACAATAAGATTATTACAGTTATTCAGGTAAAAGATGAAGAAGACCCATATTAGGGTAGGAGCAGTAGGGACAAAGAGAAGAAAATAGTTTTAACAGATATTTAAAAGCTAAAACTGAAAAGACCTGGTGACTTATTATACATCAGGGGACAGGGAGAGGGAAGAAAACTGTAACTCTCAGGGTTTAGGACTTCAGTCACTTGGGTGAAAAAAACCATAAATTTTTCTTAATGATCTTTGAGTATATGGTAGGCTCTTGAGCATAACAAGTAAAAGAAAGTCTTGCCTGAAGGCAAAAAGATATTAGAAGTGTCACCTTCACTGTATCATCATCCCACTCAAGAATCTAGAACAGTTGCCTACTGCCTACCACACCAAGTCAAAAACCTATGCATGCATCACAGATAAATTCCTCTATTTTCTTCCCTCTCTCATTCTAATTCCCATCCTGAACCTTCAGCACTCATACTAGATACAAGTACAAAAACTGTTTTAAAAGAGATATACCAACCCTCTAATGAGTTTTTTTATTAACAACACTCAGACTGGGGAAATTATTCACAATCAGACCGCAGCATCAGAATCACCTGTAGAGCATTTAAAATGAAATAAGCCTGGGTCTCACCACTAGAAATTTTGATTCTATAGGGTCCAAGCAACTGCAATAGTTTATTTTATTTTTGTGAGGGAGATTGGCCATGACAACATCTGTGTCCATCTTCCTCCATTTTGTATACAGGATGCTGTCACAGCATGGCTTGATGATCAGTGCATAGGTCCACACCGGGGATCTGAACCTGCGAACCCAGGGCCGCCAAAGTGGAGCATGTGAATTTAACCACCATGCCATCGGGTCAGTCCCTGCAGTAGTTTAAAAAAAGCTTCAAGATGAGTCTGATGCAACAATCCCCAGCTGAAAACGGGTTACAGAGACAGATAAATTTTCAATTAGTCAATTGTTAAATTTGAGAGGATAGCAAACTAGCAGCTAAAGTTCAGGTTTAATTTCATCTCTTTTATTTCATAATATTTTATAAAGGAAGTCAAAGTTGAACAAAACTAACAAACATGATACCATGGGAAGAATATGAAACTTTGAAGCTGCAGTTCAGGTCTGAGTTCTTTGGCTAATAAACTCTGTAACCTTGGGCATACATTATCTCTCCTCTAAGTCTTCATTTCTCAGTGTATATAATGAAGAGTATGCAATAGATAAATTTTTGATTCCTGATCTTCAAAGTTAGCACTAATTTAATATGGGTGGCCACATTAAACACACTGTATTTTTTTTTTCATTTTTGATTGATGTCTTAATAGTTTATAACATTGTGGGGGTTTAGCTGTACACTATTTTTTGTCTGTCACCATGTGGATGCATCCCTTCACCCCTTGTGCCCACCTCCCACCCCCTTGGTAACCACCACCAGTTTTAAATGCAATGTATAAAAAAAAAAGACAATATTTTAAAGCATTTTTAAAAAATGGAACAACTCCCCCCTCACCTCCCACTCTTTGTATTCATCCAAGGTGATCATTTAATATAGCACAGAGGTAAAAAAGAAGTCAGAGAAAGAGACACAGTTGATTCTCAGAGCAACACCAAAGATCTACTTTTAAAACAAAGGCCTGATGTGCTATTCATCTGGAATCAAGTAGCATGTAAGCACTCTTTACTGTTATGGGTCCACCATGAATGCTTAGACTCATCCTGGGAGTTCAATTAATGTGTTTAATTAGTCGTTTTCTTTAATGAACACTGTAATATCAGTTTATGAATAATCAGTTTACACCTAAGTTTATACATAAATATACTTCATGTTAAAGAGATGCATCTTGCTAGGAGTGGCCAATAGTTTTCTAAAATATAGATTCTATTAACATTGTCAAATATAAATTAGCACAATGAAATAAACTCACAGAAGCAAACATTTGTAGAGAACTTCCAAAATAATATAGATTAGAACACTTTTCGTTTAAATATTTGAAAAAATATATAATCAAATGAAAAACTTGATCTACATATAACCCAAATCATAGATTCATGAAAATTAAGTATCAAACTGTTGCAAAGATATTTCTTAAAAACTGTGCATAACTAATTGTTGATTATTACTAATTTTATTAATAGATCATTAATAATCTATACCAGCAAGCTAATTATTGCTAACATCTAACAAGTATGCTACATTTTATACTACTGAAAAGGGAGTTTGTTACTTTGTCACCTTACTTTTTTTTTTTTGTGAGGAAGACTAGCCCTGAGCTAACATCCGTTGCCAATCCTCCTCTTTTTGCTGAGGAAGATTGGCCCTGGGCTAACATCTGTGCCCATTCTCCTCTACTTTATATGGGGCGCCACCACAGTACGTCTTGACAAGCGGTGCATCGCTCTGCGCTCAGGATCCGAACCCATGAACCCCGGACCGCCAGAAGCTGAGCGCACGAACTTAACTGCTCTGCCACTGGGCCGGCCCCCTTGTCACCTTACTTTTGAAGTTAAAAACCTTCTATAGTCATGTGCCACATAATGACATTTCAGTCAATGACTAACTGCATATACGACGGTAGTCTCATAAGATTAGTACCATATAGCCTGGTACATAGTAGGCTACACCATTTAGGTTTGCGTAAGTACCCTCTATGATGTTCACACAATGATAAAATCACCTAACAATGCATTTCTCAGAACATACCCCCATCTTTAAGTGACACATGACTGTACTTCAAAAGTCTATTTATGGATATCCAAAAGAATAGACAATGTTTCAATAGTTGTTATTAAACATTTAGGGTTCTTACCTTGTACTGACCTAGATACTCTGAGGAACAAAATACAAAAAAGTCAGATGCATGCTAATGAGGGCCTTACAATTAGTTAGAAAGATAAAACATATATGGAACAACAAAAACATACATAGAAAACACTCTATGGAACATAGACCAAGACAACTGTCTGTAGTCAAGTGCCCGAGTGACCAATATAGGAAATAAAATAACATAGTATAACTTGCTATCTATGCAAAGTAGGAATTAGACAAAGAATAAGAGGCTCAAATATATCTGATAAGAGGTTAAACACTCAAAATATAGAAGGAATTCATACAACTCAATAGCAAAAAAACCAAACAACCCGATTAAAAAATGGGCAGGGGACCTGAACAGACATTTTTCTAAGGAAGAGATACCTGATGGCCAATAGGTACCTGAGAAGATGCTCAACATCGTTAATCATCAGGGAAATGCAAATCAAAACCACAATGAGATATCACCTCACACCTGTTAGAATGGTTATTATCAAAAAGACAAGAAATAAGTATTGGCGAGGATGTGGAGAAAAGGGAACCCTTGTGCACTGTTGGTGAGAATGTAAATTGGTATAGCCACTATGGAAAACAGTATGACGGTTCCTCAAAAAAATTAAAAACAGAACTACCACATGATCCAGCAATTTCACTTCTGGGTATTTATCTAAAGGAAATGAAAACACTAACTGGAAAAGATATTTGTACCCCATGTTCACAGCAGCACTATTTACAATAGCCAAGACATGGAAACAACCTAAGAATCCATCAATGGATGAATGGATAAAGAATAAGTGGTATATATACGTGTGTGTGTATGTGTATGTGTGTATATACACACACACATATATATACACATAAGTACAATAGAATATTATTCAGCCATTAAAAAAGGGAAATCCTACCATTTCCAACAACATGGATAGACTTTAAGGGCATTATGCTAAGTGAAATAAGTCAGACAGAGAAAGACAAATACCACACGATCTCACTTATATGTGGAACCTAAAAAAACCTGAACTCATAGAAACAGGGAACAGATTAGTGGCCCCCAGTAGACGGGGCCCCAGAGGCCAGGGGTAGGGGTTGGGCAAAATGGGTGAAGGTGGTAAAAAAGTACAAACTTCCACTTATAAAATAAATAAGTCATGGGGATGTAAGGAACAGCAGTGACTATAGTCAATAATACTGTATTGTATATTTGAAAGTTGCTAAGAGAGTAGATGTTAAGTTCTCATCACAAGAAAAAAAATTTGTAACTATGTATCGTGATGGATGTTAACTTTACATGTTGTGGTCATCATTTCTCAATATACATTAAAAATATATCAAATCATTATACACCTGAAACTAATATATCAATCATCGTACACCTGAAACTAATATGTTCTATGTCAATTATATCTCAGTAAAAAAAAAAGGCTCAAAGCGGGTATCAATTAAAACCTTGAAGGATGGGGCCGCCCGGTGGCGCAGCGGTTTAGTCCACGCTTGGCAGCCCGGGGTTTGAGAGTTCGGATCCCGGGAGCCCGCCGACGCACTGCCTGTCAGCCATGCCTTGGTGGCGTCCCATATAAAGTGGAGGAAGATGGGCACGGATGTTAGCCCAGGGCCAGTCTTCCTCAGCAAAAAGGGGAGGATTGGCAACAGATGTTAGCTCAGGGCTGGTCTTCCCCACAAAAAAAAAAAATAAAAAAAAAAAAAAACTAAAAATAAAAAAAAAAAAACCTTGAAGGATATAAGAAATAAAGGCTCAAAGTGGGTATCAATTAAAACCTGGAAGGATATAAGAAATAAATAAGTAGAGAAGAATAAAAAATTAGTTAATTATATAACACTTTTGTAATATTTATTACTAAATCAACTTGCTTCGACTAGTGTTCCTCAATGGAAGAGATGATGTTTTTCCCCCTTACATATTCATCTCCATATACAACACCACCAAGCAAATTACAGGAACTAGTAAACATCTGCCCATCAATCAATAAACAGTTCATTTTAATGAAAGCACGCAAGATATTTGCTATAAGGATGCTTTACTCTTTCATAAACACTAAAACAGTGAAAGAGGTGCCTTTTCAAACAACTGGTAAAATGCTACATCAGCTGGATGTTGCCCTCTGGATACAAATCTACACTTCCTGGCCACACCAAACTTCTGCCTGCTCTCTAAACCCACAAGGCCTAGAGACTCCTTCACCCAATTCTCTACTGCACACTCCTACTCATCTTCAAAAGCAGTCACCACTTCTGCGAAGCTTCCAGGGAGAATTAATTCCTATCTGCACCTCCCACAGCACAATGTTCCTACCTCCATTATCTAGAGAAACAGACTGTATTATAACCATCAATTCCCTCTATATCACTGCACTTGTACATAAGAAAAAAGTCATTGCTGAATGCAAGAAAGAGTCAACAACATAGACATTGTTCATATGTTCCCTAATACAACCTGGAAATGCACGTGTCTGTGAGCACACACAATCACAATGAACTCATAAATCAAACAGACTAAATGGCTATTATGACTCTGCAAAAGGATTCTTCATTTTTATCAGAAGTAATTGCAGTAAGGCCTCCTTTAAAAATGAACTCTTTTAGTGGGTGTAAAATTACCCAACTTAGAAGTTTTTATTTCATGACTTTTAAGAATCACTTTATTACAAAGCTAGATATATTTCTGACTGGCAATAAGACTATCATGAAATCCACATAAGACAGCCAAAAATTCAAATTTAAAAAAGCAACCATTAGTAATTAAATATCAAAATCATCCAAGAACCTTTGGTATTTGATTTCAGATCTCTGTTTTCTAAAGCAAGTGCTTTTTTCTTTCCCCCAGTGTTTGTGTTTTACTCTATCTTTTGTCCAATTTACTTCGCAAAATGTTTCATTCAGTCATTTCTTTTTTTCTTTTCTTTTTTTTTTTGCTGAGGAAGATTGTCCCTGAACTAACATCTGTTGCCAATCCTCCTCTTTTTGCTTGAGGAAGACTGTCCCTGAGCTAACATCCATGCCAATCTTCCTCTAATTTGTATGTGGGATGCCGCACAGCCTGGCTTGATAACCAGTGTGTAGGTCTGCACCCGGGATCTGGGCCCACAAACCCCGGGCCACCAAAGTGGAGCACCAAACTTAACCACTACACCACCGGGCCGGCCCCTCATTCAGTCATTTCTTAACCAAATCACCTGTGGAAGGCTTAAAGCATATCATGCAACAAAGTTAAAATTTAGGAAGTTTCATTATTATCAGTATGTCAG
The DNA here is from genome assembly GCA_031878705.1 of Tapirus indicus. NCBI lineage: Eukaryota > Metazoa > Chordata > Mammalia > Perissodactyla > Tapiridae > Tapirus > Tapirus indicus. Next base: position 121,673,961 of record CM062918.1, on the reverse strand, counting down.
AATGTGAGCAGGACACACGTCCTAAAAATTCAAACAACACAGGGCACAGTTCTGATTACCTGTATAAAGTTTCTGTCAGTGAATGTGAAGTTCTAAGATAAATCTTTCTTCATTTTAGTAGTATTAACAATATTAACAGCCACCATTTACTGAGAGCCCACTATTTGCCAGACATTTCAGGCAAATTCTCCTGGATCCATCCAAAAACGCTTAGAAGAAAACTGAGCCTCAGAGATTAAATGGCTGGCCAAGGCTACACAAGCAACAAGTAATGGGATTTGAATCCAGGTCTGTATGGTTCCAAAGGTTAAAACCTAATTCACTTCTATGCCAACAACGTTTAATAATGAAATATTAAACCAAATTTCTACAAGTCTCTTTGCTTCTTTGAATTGCTGACGGATAAATGGTCTAACATCTGTCTCTTAACACGTTCCTAGCATTACAATAACCATTCTTTGAAACATTACTAAGCCTCTACACCTGAAGTCTATGCCTTGTGAAGTCGATGCTTTTTAAAGTCTACTTTGATACCTCTATAGTCGTTCTGAATGGCACACAACAGTAACTTCCTTATACTGAAGTCCAGATGAACACCTTTCAGAGACGTTTCAGCACTGTGTGCTACACAGAACCACCAACTACTTTCCTCTCAACACTATTTATAGGTAACCTTCATGGAAAGGTTAAAAAGCTAAGAAATTAAGGGAAGCTTAGTCTCTAGGTATTAAATGCTCTGAAGCTAGTCTAAAAAATAAAGGAATGGATTAAAAGGGGACTCTCTAAATATTTGATTAAATACCAGGTGGTAACACCAATTTCAAGTGTGAATTCCATGCTGGTGAAGGAAAAAAAAAATTCAATTCAATAAAAATTCTGTTCCACAGGCTCTACAAAAGTTCACGGCTCATCTGCATTCTCTTAAAGCTTCTTCACTGATGGTACTTGTTTAGAGAGGATCAAGAGCCAAGTTTAATATAGGAATTCTTTAATTATATCTGTTCAGGACAGTTTTATGTGGCTACTTATTCTGGCATCAAAGTAATCAGCATTAAAGACCAAAGACTTCTTGCGTGAATCCAGAATACAAACTTGTTTGGATTCTATGCCATGGAACCACAGAAAGAATCCAGTAAGTCAACTTTCACTGAATTTATTTATGCCTGTCATTTCCTTTGGGGCAAATTCATTTTACAGGCTGCTGGCAAAATAAAAGACTCAGAAATGGTTGGCTTTTATTGTTTGGTATTAACTCTTTAAGCGGCAGCCATACAGCTGTAGCTAATTCAGCCATGTTGCTGGTTTAAAAGGGAACTTAATTACCTTAAGCCAAAGGCATTTATAAAATCAAGTGACCGGAAAGAGAGATTAACTGCCATTATATTGTTCCTGAAGCCAGGAACTAGAAAATCCAGATGAATTATGATAATTAGAATACCTCAAAAGAAGAGAAAAGCTACCAGCTACTTTCTGTTTTTACTAACCTTACAACAAAGTTTTATTTTCCACTAATCCTCTTGGCTCCAACTGCTTTTATTATAATTATCAATTGAATGCTGTGATCAGTTTACGGAACTAAACTGCGTATGTTCACAGAACTATATCTCAGGGATGGAGGATTCCAAAGGCCATCTAATACAACTACCTATACCCAAGAAGTATGCTCCTTTTACCATATCCCCACTACGTAGCCAATGGATGGAACATTTTCTACCTAGTAAAGTAGCCCACACCATCCTTACATGACTCTCTTACAAAGTTTTTACTCAGTGAATTGAAGTCTGTCTCACTATTGCTTCTACCTCGTCGTATCCCTAAAAGTCATTAAAAACCAACCTAACCCCTCTTTCATATGAAATCCTTTGAACATCCAAAGAGACTGAGATTCTTTCTCCATTCCTTCAAATGTTCCTCATATGAAATGCTATTGAGTCCCATGTCTATGCTGGGCAAGCTACAAAAAATTTAATTTGTATGCATATCTAAAATTATTTTAATTTTTAAAAGTAATATTTAAAACTGAGTTCCCTAAACATATTAGTTAACCAACTTTAAATTACATGAATTGATGCTTAAGCACAGCAAAATCTTCCTTATAACTGTATATGCTTATACTAACACTCAAATTCAGTCAGACACAAGACTATTTTTAATATTATTTAAATAAATAATTGCCCTTAATTGTCCCTAATGTATACCAGTGAAATGTTCACACGAAAGGCTACATGTTAACTAAAACTTTTAATAAACATTTAAAATAGCTTTCAACAGTTTTGGTACTTTGTTCTGCAGTTTATTTGAATAAAAGGATGAATTATAAAATCTCAAGTTATGCAGATGATGATTACCCTTCCATAACTTTGACAACTTTCAGCAAAAGTCAAACAAACAAACAAAAAAAGTGAAAAGTTCTGAATTTTCCGACCAAAGTCAGAAACACTGAATTTTAAAGGCATTTTAGTCATCTGATTTCTGTAAGGTCCTGACATGAACTACGTAACCTATTTCAAGATTCTCACTTCCAGTGTGCGTGGACACTATCTATAACATTTCACACATCCTCAGCTTATCTAGTGGTTCATTAAACACTCACTGGAGTACTTGCCACACAGTGTTTTGACAGGTTAACGTCATCTAAATTACACTGACAAAATCATTAAACATTCACACACAATCACTTACCCAAGACTCATGGTATAAAACTGTTAGCAGATACACTGCATAATCATAATTTTGTCTCTTTAAAGGGCACCTTTAAAAGAGAGAGAGGAAGAAAGTCAAAATTCTAAAAATTCATTACATAGAATAATCTGCAAAATACACAAATACTAAATACAAAAGATAACTTATATTTGGGTACTCCCTATCTGCTTTAGGAAAATTCTGTTCTTGGAATAAGAATATTCTATGTAGTTCATTACTTGAGGATATTGAATGCTGGTGTTATTTTTATTTTTATTTAGAGTATCTCTTTGCTTTCATCACTAATGGAGTTATTTGTATCTGATAATAGCTTTATACTATTTTAAATATGATTGTATCCAATCCAAGTACCCTTAACAATCTCTGGGTTAAGAGTCTACTCTGCTGCGTTCATTTTAAATATAGAGGTAGACTGACAATAGATGCTAATCTAAACGTTCATCTTCATTTCCCCAGAGCCCATTCTTTTAAAAATGAGCTACACTATACAATGCTGTATTGCTGCTATTGTATTTAAAATGGAACTAATAACCTAATAATAGGTAAAACTTCTACATACATATGAGATGGCATGTTGAGCTTTTAGGTTAATAAAATACTATAGAAAAGGAAACAAGGACTTCCAATTTCTTTAAAAATAAAATAAAACCATCATATGACAAATGACTTTGTACTGTTTATTATATACTTAGGTTTAATAGTCCTCTACTCTTAAGAGTTGTTACCGTAAAACAGATATACACAGACACTTGAACTTAGAGAAAAAGAAGGCAATGTTATCAGATACTTACAGAATTTCAAACAATAACATTTTAAAGGTATTTTTTAAGTTGCATAAACTAAAAACATAACATTATTTTACACTTTCTAAAGATAGTAAAAAGAATATTATCACAATCTTTCAGATCTATTTTCCCACATACAGTAATAATCTGAAATCATCGTTCCAAATTTTTCCACCTCCACACTGTTACTATCTCGTATGTGTGTCATGCTGCTTCTTCCTACCACTAAGAAGCAGGATACAAAATCTTATGATACTGACTCCTCCAAATGCTTTCAATCTGGGACAGGGAAGGAAAGAAGATAACTGCCCACCTGCTTTTCTCTAAAGGCCGGTCTTCTATATTTTGACATAATTTAGAAACAACTGAAATATAATTCTAGAAATAAAATAACCATTTAGTAAAAATATACCAATAACCTTTCCTTACCTCAAATGACCTAATTTATAAATTCATGTAAGATAAATTTAATACTGCTTTTACGAACTTCTATGCTAGCACTGAAATTCCACTTATTTACAAAAGTGCCTTGAAAAATGAAATTTCCACATTCAATAATTTTAATTTTGAACTATAAGATTTTTACAGACTTTGACTTTGTTAAAACCTGTTTAAGCATTAATCACTAGCAAATCATACTTTGTTTTCTTCTAACTTCTTCCCTGAGTTTTATATCCACAGAAATATTAAAATCAAGATTAAAAATAACAAAAATAATTTAACTCAGCTAGGGAAACCTCTCCATGTACATACAGATCACAGCCAACAGGTTAGTGTGAGGATATTAAAAATATGAATATTAGACAACTTCTCTGACCTAATAAGGTAATATAAGTTGATACAAAAGGCTACTCCTAATTTCAATGTCATTTCTTTTTTTTTTTTTTTGAGGAAGATTGGCCCTGCGCTAACATCTGTTGCCAATCTTCTTCTTTTTTCTCCCCAAAGCCCCAGTACACAGATACCCCCAGTGTATCATAGTTGTAGAGTTGTAGCTCTTCTATGTGGGATGCCGCCTCAGCATGGCTTGATGAGCGGGTGAGTAGGTCTGCACCCAGGATCCAAACCAGCAAACCCTGGGCCGCCGAAGCAGAACGCACAGACTTCACCACTATGCCAGGGGCCAGCCTCCACAATGTCATTTCTTGAAAAAAGACTGCCAGCGCATTGGAGGACAATAAAGCAACACGTGACTGATCTGCCGCACTCTTCTGTCTTTACCTATCTGTTCTGATGGTAAGCACGTCTGTGGTCTTGCAGTATCGCTCTCCCACAAGTTTAATAAGTTTCTTCTTTGCATGATCATCTAAATTCAAACTGGAAAGTTTAACCTTAAAAACAAAAGAAAAAATTATTTGAAACAAATTATTTCACACACTTTGTTTAATGAAAAAAATAGTAGCAATATTATTTGTATTAACATTAAACTGACCAAAAAGAAAGCTTTTCAAACTCCTTTCTGTACAGAGTTAGCAACTGGCATGCATTATGAAGCCTGATCTTACTCATGGAAAAAAAGGGAGGGGGAGAAAATTGTTTGGAGTTCTTTGAAAGTTCTGGGCATTAGTACCTTTCCTGAAAGAACCAATGACATGTCTCTTAAATAAATGAAATTACGGTGCTTATGAGTAGCAGTAATAGAATTAAACTCAATGAGTGTTAGTAAAGCTGAAATATAGGAATACATGGACAAAACATAAAGGCTTTAAGCAATTTCTATCATGCAATAATGAGACCCATATTATTGTAACTCATTTACGGGCATTTGTTTTAAAAGCTACAGATCTCTCATGGAGGCTAGAATACAGCATTCATAAAAGATCAAAATATTTGAAATAATTCAGCTCACCATTTCTCAAAATGTTAATGCTAGTATCACAGGCTGCTAAGAGAAAGTATTTCTTTAAAAAGTCTATTTCTGTTGAATACATTCAGGAAATGCTAAGTTAAATTGGGTTCTTTTCGGCAGGATTTCTTAGAGGAGGTAATATGCTAATGAGCATTCTGAAATTTCAAGATGCAGGGTTGTTATGTAATGATTCCCAAATTTATTTGACCTCAGATTCCACTTTTCAAGGGATAGTTCATGGAATTAATCTTCTTTAAAACATATTTTGTGAAATGCTGGACTAAATGAACACATTTTTTTCACTTGCAGAGAATTATGGCATGGGCTGAAGGTATTATCTAGAGATGAATAGGCTTCACAAGGAAAATAGATTTTACACTAGAATACAGTTAAATAAGGTAAACCACAGATTATTTTTCCACGGAGCGTATCAAGAATAAAAAAGAGTCATAACTGTATGAAGATGAAAAAGGCTAAATTAGAGTTTGAAATCCCATCCATTTCTTCTCTCTAGCTTCAATAACTCTGCACTGCCCTCAAAACACCACAGCGTAAGAGCTTATTTATTTTTCCATTCTTCCCACTAGACTGCAAACTCTTGAGGGTAAGAATGATGTCTGTCTTGTTCCTGGCAATGGCTTAGCACTTAAAAAGAATACAACATATATTTGCTGAATGAGTATATAAATTTTAAAAAAAGGGAGGATATATTTTTTTAAGCACTGTGAATTTTTTATTTGAAGTAGAGAAAATAGAAAATAAATAAATATAAATGTTCTCTTAAAGAACATAAGGAATAAAATCATTGACTATGAAATATCAATCCAACAGAATAGTCATATGTTGCAGACAATGTGAATTACCAGAGTTCCCTGGAAAGAATATATATCAATAACTAGGTTATCAGCTTGATGGATAAAATAAGCAATTTTATGATAACTCTGATTGTTAACAATATAAAGAATTACTTATAAGAAAATCATAAAATGAACCTACATTATGATAATTATGAAAATACATGCACATATGTATGCATACAGTACAGAGAAAGAAATGAATAGTTTTAACATTAGGATAGTGAAAATGTAGTGATTTTTCCTTTTAAAACTCCCTTCAGTGAAATCATGATGGTTAATAATAAATTTAAAAAGTTACCATTTAAAACATTTAAGTGCTCTAGCTTTCTATACAGTAGTCAAAAAAAAAATGGCAGCAATGCTGATCACTATTATAACAACAGCTTTAAACTCATGTTCATATTAACATTTTAATTTTCAAATATTACACAGAGTTTATGCCAGAAACTCATCAATATTTCAGAAAGAGCTGTGTGGTGCACTCACGCCATCTGCTAGCACTCAAAGGCACTGCAAAATTGTTGTCTTTAACCTGGACTAACACTCTGTCTTTGAAGTTGAGTGGCATTCACTGTCATCCTTTTTCCAAAATTCAGAAGAACCCTTAGACTTTTCTCAAGTTGCTATATTTTAAAGACTCAATATTATACTATTAACATTATCCCCAAAACAATGTTGAAATTTCAAATCATGGGGGTTGTGGTTATATGTGTATATCTTTAAATGCCCATATTTAAAAGAGTTACATAAATTGAGAAATATCTAAATGTGTGAAATATTTTCTCTATTTACAAGTATAGTGCAGTTAGTTAAAGAACTCTGATATTACACATAAGACAAGATTTGGGTTTGATTTCTAGATTTGCTACTTATTAACTAAGTGACCTTAAACAAATCATTTGATCTCCTGTCTGTTTCCTCTATTCCATCTATTCATAAAATAGAAAGGATTCACAGAATTTTTATCAGGAATAAATGAGATTAAATAGAAGAAAGCACTTTTATGTTGGAGAGGATGTGGAGAAAAGGGAACTCTCATACACTGCTGGTAGGAATACAAACCGGTGCAGCCACTATGGAAAACAGTATGGAGATTTCTCAAAAAATTAAAAACAGAAATACCATATGATCCAGCTATTCTACTTCTTGGCATTTATCCAAAGAACATGAAAACATACACGCACCCCTATGTTCACTGCAGCATTATTCACAACAGCCAAGACATAGAAGCAATCCAAGTGCCCATCAACAGACGAATGGATGAAGAAGATGTGGTATATATAATGGAATGCTACTCGCTATAAAAAAAAGACAAAATCGTGCCATCTGCGACAACATGGATGGACCTTGTGGGTATTATGCTAAGTGAAATAAGCCAGACAGGGAAAGACAACTACTGTATGATCTCACTCATATGTGGAAGATAAAAAAACACATAAATAAAGAGAATAGTGGTTACCAGAGGAGAAGAGGGTGGAGGGAGGGCAAAAGGGATAAAGGAGCACATATGCATGCTGACAGATGAAAATCATACTACTGGTGGTGAACATGATGCAGTCTATATAGAAACTGTAATATAATAATGTACGCAGAAATTTACACTATGCTATAAGCCAATATGACCTCAATAAAATAGAAGAAAGTACTTTTAAAGTAAAGTCCTACACAAATATTAAGCCGTTTTTAATTCTGAACTACTTTTATGATTATCAAGAAAAATATACCACCTTTCCTTTTCTAAATATAAAAATATGAGTATCTCTAAAAAGTATATGTGATTACTTTCACAATATTGCTTTAAATCACGTGGAACTGCACATGCTTTAGTCCCAGTGTTTTACCTTGAACTACATGGTTACCCTTACACCATTCAGGACACCAACACTGAGCTTTACCATTCAGTGGGTAGAGTGAACAGAGTCCAGAAGGGCAGACATGAGTCAGGCGGAAGGATACAAGGGAGCGATGAAGGTGCCACACAATGGTACAACGAGGGGATGGCGGCGTGATTTATAAGAAGCGATATCTGGTGGCATACTTAAAGCAATGAGATTATTTTTATGTGTAATAAAATAAGCAAACTTAGAACCAGCTGGGACTTTAAAGGTCTATTCTGGTACTGAAGACTAAGGCCCACAAAAAGTAAGGCAAAATCTAGGTTTCCTGACTGAGTTCAGAGATTTTTTAAATTACATAACAGAGCTCAACAACTGCTGGTTGTTGTTGTTATATTATTATTAAAAAGAGGTAACGTTAATTAAGTTCTTAAGAATGTATCAGGTATTATTACTCCACAGGTACTTTATATTAGCCTGTAGAATATCAGCAGAGTAGAATTTTAAATTTTTTCTTTTTTCCTTTTGTTCACCTAGATTTTCTAAAATTTATACAGTAAACATGTATCGTCTTTTATGATTTTAAAATATTTTCTCTCTCTCTAAATACACAAATATATTGTTAAGATATTTAAACTGTTCTATGGAATAAAAAAAGGCTGGGAAGCTTCATAAATTCATTTCATAAAGATGGCAAAACCCTGATACCAAAATTAGCAAAGAAGGAAAATTACAAAATCAGGGCCATATTACTGAAAAATTTCCAGAAATTAAAGTTTGTCTATTTATTAGCATGTAATGTAAAAACAGTTGCAGAGGTTTCAACATATTTTTGGAGTATACTTGGAATGTTCTGATTTAAAATATAGACTACATGGAATACAAAAACTAATTTTCTGAGGGTCCTGGAGGCACCTCAAAAAGGTGAGCAGTCATCCTCTAGGATTGATGAATCAGAGCACATTAGTCAGAGCTCCCTGGGGAAATGGCTGATTCTAGGAGTGGAACAGGGAGCATATAAGATTAGCTTGGAGCATTTTATGGTGCCAAAAAATAAAGTATTTGAAAAACAAATGACGGGGTATGGCAAAGGAACAGAGGAGCCAAATGAAAGGGCTCCCAATGGCCAAAGCTGGAACAATCTGAGCAAAAAAATAAGTAATGTAGTATTGGATTATAACCCAAAGGATGAAATAAATATCCTTGAGTTCACACTGATATACATAAATGATTGAACAAACAAGTAAATGGAGAACAGACAAATCTCCCCTATAGAAGAATTCCAACTGATTCATGTATTTCTCCTTTAAAAGGGTGGAGCATAACTCCCACCCCCTTAAGTGTGGGCTGTGCATAGAGACTTCCTTCTAA